>CANUEZ040000028.1:1426666-2853333 GCA_948099385.1 Fasciola hepatica | reverse complement strand
GTGAACGACAAGGTTTCTGAGTACATGACATGCGTACAAAAACGACCATTATCAAGAGACCATCAGTAAACAACCGCAACTCTTTAATTGATCAGTCCTATTTCTGATGTACGCGATAGCCGCTAATATGCCGGTATCTGAGGCACTTGGCAAATCAGATTCCTTACTTTGGTCAACTAAGATGAAACGACCAACGCACATTACAAGACGAATCGGATGTTGACAATCATCGTCGCAGTGGTTATGGCAACGATCAAAATCACGCCTGATCGCTCCCCTGTGTAAGCCCCTAAGATTTTCACACTTCGCCTGAGAGGCGTTTTCCGTTAGGTTGCAGTGTACTCGAAAGCCATCTTCAAGGTCAGTGTGTCCGTTGCTACTTTTGTGAGCTAGCGAGTGGAGTATGGGACTGCGCGTGAAATACAGCACGACAGATAGACATTTGCACAGAAGTGCTGTTGTACTGCCAATCTGGTCGGGCTGCCCATCAAATCCAGTGTCTTTAGCTGATGTTTCTCGATGTCGAGCCTGCGTTTCGATGCTGAGCTTCACCGAATCGGGTTATGGCGCAAGCTGATGCCTCGTGACGGCATGTGTTTGTTTTGGGCAATACATGATCAGGTGAGTCCCGTGCAAATCTTCATATATATATATATATATATATATATATATATATATATATATATATATATAATGTAGCGTGCAACGGAATACGGACGACGAATTAAAATGACTCGTTCGTCTGTTTTTAGTCCGTCACATGAGTACGTCTGATTTGTCCAGAATGAGTCCATTGACTTCGGCGATTGGATTTTCAATTAGGATTCACAAGTGGGGCACGTGATCTTGCTCAAAGTAGAAAATTTTCAACATATGTTGCAAGGCATTACACATTAACTAATGGTGATTTCAAGGTTTCAAAGCTGATCTTGTTGTTATAATCTTACAAATGGACGGATGAATGTTCACACTGTGCTTATTCTTAGTAGCTATTTTTACTGCTGGTATTGTTAGAGCTCTCTTGAAGCTGCTGAAAATGGCTAGTCATATGTCCCTCATTCACAGTATGCATCAGTTAGCTAATTGTGCCACCAGGATTGCAAAGTTTGAGTAGTAGGATATTTGAATGATAAATATAGTATGAGTTGCGTATCTTATTAAATTTGATGCCTGTTTGCTTTCTAATGCTTGAATGATAATCTATAGGGGACCCGTCATTTGTATCACTAACAAAAGCGTTGAGCTTCAACAGTGTAGGTCTTCATTCACTTTTATCTGAAAACTATGTGCCGTGTAATTACCTCACTGTAGACATTCATTGTTTCCTCAGATGTAGGAGGATGTCTTAGGTTTCAGTTAATGTAAGGCAGAGGTGATTAATAAGCAAATAGGCAAGCGTTGCCTCATAAGAAACATAACGCTGTATTGGTTCTATTTTTAGTCCGGCCTGCTAATTGAAAACCGGTTGTTGGGGTTTACCAGAAGTATGGCGTAACGAGTTCCTGCACCACACTTGGTTCTGTGAATTATTAAGCTTAGTCAAAATTCCTTCCTCGGAGTAACTAAGCCCAACTAATAAACAGTTTGGTTCGGGTTTCCAACATTCCCATGCATGGTTGTGGTACGCGAAGTAGTGGAGTTTTGACAAATGTATGACTCGTTAGTCGACGTGTGAGGTACTATCACTATAGAAACCTAGAGCGTCATTATCTTCTGCTCTGGAATCGCACAACAAAAATGTTCTCTAACGAGTTTGAATACTACGCGTTGCGAATTTTCAGCTCCGTACGCCAAACGTAACTGTCACACAGTTGGTGGAGATAGCTTTCGAAGTGAAAGAAGCTCCATGCAAAACGGAACGGAATACGGATATAATTCGGAAATTCTCTCCTTCTCCTTTCCCTTACAAAAAAGTGAGGATCATCGCCGCCAGAACTTTTCCATTGAAATACCACTCTAGATTTGCGCAGCTCATACAAATCCCACAGATTTTCTTTCTGTGATCGCCGATGTATTCAAGTAAGTGCTGTCTAAGGTGCCTCAAAATTTTTTCACACTTTCGAGAACCGATCTTCTGATTCATTTGATTGATAATTATAAGAAACCCCAAAAATAGTTCAACTTGGAATTATTCTGATGTCTGAATTAAACTTGGTTGTCCTGTATACCTTAGTTACTGTGTTTTTGTGTTGTTTAAATAACAATGCGGTAACACCTGAGTTACCTGATAGACTAAAACTCGGAATTTGGTTCATTAGTTGGTTCTCATCTGAAGAGCCGTTACAGATTTTAGATAACTATGCAACCGATACTCGTCTTCACAGAGTGTTAAGCACTGCCTGCATGTTTTACAGTTATTATCACCACTGTCAGGATGCGGCGTTTGCCAATGAACGTTACTTTCAATGCGGGCGGAAACAGTTTGTATTGAGCAAAATCAGTATTGTCGGCAGTTTCTCTTATGATAGCCGGTACGAATCGCACTGTAAAAAGCGTGCACAATTAAGTTTGTTGTAGCGGCACCGGCTTGACAGCCGAGACGATAAACCACTACCAGGCTCACAGAAACCGATGAATATTTACAGCAACATTTGATGGCCCCGTCTCACACAAAGTTCACAAGAAGTGGTATGCATCCCGGTATCAGTTCAGTGTTGTATGAATGTAGCCAACTTTTTGATGAGGTAATGTGCAGGCAGATACATCATCGCATGTTTTTGGTTTACTTCCAAGGTTTGGTTTTCATGGGAACCCTAGCTACACTTTGCATAATCCTTTGGGAGAAATTTTCGGTACGCTAAGAGGGGGAAAGAAAGTCTAGTTCTTCAGAGGACGTGGTAATTCCACTCTGAATGTGCGGAATCTGCCCAGGTACCATTTATTCAGACTTCAAGAGGTCGCATTTCAGGCTTCAACCGGCGGCGTGATGAGAAATATGCCAATAAGTGGCTCTATTCGAATAGGTCGATAGGAAAAATTGACTGTTAGACTTATTGACTGTTCAGTTAACGCATCATTCCTGCTGCTTATTGATGCGCTCAATTTTTTGTTTGTTTGTATCATAAGAATATTGGTTTACGTATCATCGATTATTCACTTGCGTTATTCCGACTCTCCGTACTACGATAGTTCAGCTAGTGAAGCGTCTGCCCGGTAAGCGAAGTATCCCGTTTCGATTCCGGCTCGCGACGTTCGACCTTTCGATGAGAAAGATACAAGTGGATTTCCCATAACACATTTATTTTTCATGAGAAAAATGGGGGAAGGTAAGAGGACAGTCAGTAAGTCTACCAGTCGGTGTGTCATTCAATCGATTAGTTGGCCAATCGATTGGTTGGTAGACAAAAAGACGGAGTCGCAATGGCATTCACCCTTGGTCCACTATTAGCTGGATTTTCGCGGCTAATTTGGGAGAGCGAATTAAAGATAACAATATCGGGTCTTTGCCATTATTATCCTTATGTGGACGATATTTTCTGCACTGCCGAACGACGCACAGACATAAATAAAATCGTGGAAATTTTCAACGTCGCACATTCAGCGATACGATTGTCGGCTGAACTAGAAAGGGACAACCACCTTCGTTCTTGGATGTTGATCAAACGAGGCGCCCGGGAGGCTCAATACAACAAAAAGTACATAGGAAAGCAACATGGAATGGGCAATGCACAAATTTTCACAGTTTTGTACCCTAAGCCAAAAAATAAACCTGATAAGTTGCTTGACTTCAAGGGCTAAACGCATATGCTCTGATGATACGCTGGACGCAGAGCTACAGACAATCCATAACGCCCTATCAGCGACTGGCTATCCAGAGAGATTCATCAACTGCGATATGGGGTATGAACGAACAACGGAAAGGTTACCAGGGATCGATAAGAAAATCCCACTCATTAGTTTTCCCTTCATAGGTGACGCCACGGCCGAGAGGACCAGTAGGGTTCTGTGTGCTGCCTTCAAAGTCACATCTAACGCGGCTAAGCTAAGGTGCCAGTTCTCAACTAATCCTGTCAGCAGATATGAGAACAAAGATAAACTGCCTTTGTTGACTTTATTAACGACTATCAATCAGTTCAAGTGCACCTGTGGTGCCACTTATGTTGGTCGAACGACGAGGCATTTGTCGGAACGCATCAAATAGCATTAGCCACGCTGGCTTCAACGCGGGGCGAATGGCACGGTTTCCAGTTCCATTACTGCCCATCTAGTAGAATCAGGGCATCTGATCGGAGCGGAAAGCGCGCTCTGTGTTCTGTAGAAAGCGCCACGCACCGAATCTAAAGCGACCAGATGCTGAACGCCAACGATTGCTGATGAAATAAGTATACGGGTCATTAAGTCTGAGCTATGTTCACACAATAAGTTAGTCCGTGCCCTTGAACTCTCCTGGCCAATGACTGATGACGTCACCCGCAAACGCATTGCCGGTCCGGGTCGATAATTGTTCGCACGATGACACTCCCCACATCCCCTACATCTCTCCTTTACCAGCCAGTCGATTGGCCGACTAATCGGTCGAATGACAAACCGACTGACAGACCTGCTGACTGTCCTCTTACCCTCTCCCATTTTTCTCGTGACAAATATGTTATTGTAATGGCTTCAAAATGAATCATTGAAAACGTGTTCGCCTACACTACGTGTTTTGATCTAAACCATGGGTATGAACACTGCTTTCCGAAATCTTGAGGTGACACATCTTAACACTACGCGTTTTCCTCACAAACTGTCATCAAGTCAACACAAGTTCGGGTCAAATTTGCTTCACATAGCGGTTGAAAGACGCGAAATGCATATTAGTTGGCGATCTGCCCATTAAAAATGATACTACTTGTGATTACTTCCTTTTGACCATCTACCCTTAGTGCAATAGCTCAGCAAGAAATAATTTGGGCTATCCTGGATTGTGTCTTGAGGGAGGGGGGGGGGGACATTGTACAACGAACTCTGCAGTTACCGGAAACAAACTCGTTCGAATAGGCCATACAAGCATGGAGTCTTTTATCATCTCACTCGGTGGTCATAGGAGTGTGATCGTTCCTTCTCGTCGCAGACTCCCAGTTACCCAAAATATCACCCAAACGATGTGTGAACACCCCTTATTTGGTCCGTCAAATTATGTAGTTTTGCGGTTGTCCACCGTTGTAAACGTCCCGTACCGTTTGCATCTTATTGCTAGTTATTTCAACTAATATTTTGGGCAACATCAACTTTGAATAAGTCAATGTTGTAAACCTTCGTTTAGTAGGGATGCTCTGAACTACGTCAGTAATCTGAGCAGCAAACAAATCCTTCAATTCCCTGGACATCAACAAACGCGGATCGACCGGGAACTAATACAGTAGTATAATCTGTTGTGTCAGGGACAAGTATAACCGGTAGTCCTGAAATCACCTTTTCCCAACGATCTGTTGCAAAATTTTACAAGGTAAACATTTACGTCGGTAGATACGCCACTCTGTTACTAGTTTCTCCAATGCCAAACATCTGTGTGATGAGGCATATTGCAACGCTTTCGAACAAGTGTACTCTAACGAGTACTGCGCCTACCGGACGGACAGAGATGATGGCAGGGTAGGGGGAGGAACGCTACTGTTATTAAACGAAAACCTTGAACAGCAGCCTGGAGAAGCTCTGCATACCCCAAATATACAAGCTCCACTATGCCTCCTACTATCTTCGGGATCTCTTGTGGATACAGTATGTGTATACCGCAGTTCAAATGCTAATCCAGAGGAGGACCTTTTATTGTTCGAATATCTAGTCATGATTGCCTTGCAGGCATCCCGGATTTCGAAAATGGGGGATTTCAACTCCCCCGGAACAAATTGGGAGGGCCTGTCTTCTTCGACTGACACCCACTCTAGTAGGAAATTAATCGAGCTGGTGGACCGTATACCACTCTTTTAGCACGTCAACCAGCCGACCAGGTTGAGGGAAGGGCAAGCTCCGGAGGAAGTAAGTGGACTAGAGTTCACCGCCCCGTTTGGGAGGAGCGACCATGGGGTCATCAGATTTCTTATCCAAGGGGCTCTCCCGGGGTGCTGAATAAGATGCGGAGGAACTTCAGAAGTCTGGACGTTATCGCGGTCAGGGAAGCAGCAGGTAGAGTTTACTAGGGCGCTCATTATCAAACAGTGGAAGAGGGGTGGACCGTCATCAGGGACCACCTTCTCAGGTTGACCGACGAGTTCGCCTCATTGGGACGCGTCAAAAGACTTGGCAAACCACCGTGGTGGACGAGCCGATCCGCCAAGGCGCAACTGGCGAAGCGCAAAGCGTGGCATCGTTATCGGTCAACAGGTGGACACCAAAGTTTGGTGCAATATATGCGAGCCCGTGAGCATGCCATTAGAGTGCAGCGAGAAATCCAGGCAAGATATGAAGCGGCCCTAACGCGTGGAGTACAGGCATATCCTAAGGCTTACTATTACTACGTCCGGTCCAAGGCTACAGCAAGAGTCACCGTGGGATGCGTAGTCAACGAAAACGGAGTGCATGAGACCACCGTAACCCAGCAGATGATCATCATGGATGGAGTCGTCATTAGTATTAGTGAAGTTGAACTGGCGCTGAGCAGTCTGAATAGCAATAAGGCTACGGGGCCGGATGGTGCCATCCCGCCATTCTAAATGCCCTAGCCAGTGTACTGGTTGAACCGCTAACACGGCTGTTCAACGAATCTCTAGACACCGGGGAGCTACCAGACGATTGGAGGCTGGCGCAAGTTGTCCCCATTCACAAAGGAGGCAAACGGGAGTTGGCCTCTGACTACCGTCCCGTAAGCTGACTATCGGGGTTCCTGTTCGCAGATGATATCAAAATAGTACGTGGACAAACCTCAAGGCAATTGCAAACCGACTTAAGCAGGATTAGTGCGTGGGCTGGAAAGTGGGAGTTGCCACTGAATGCAGCCAAATGCAAACACTCGCTGGTAGGCAGGGAAAGCAACGAAGACAGGTACGAAGGGCTGTCCGTCCCCGTCAGGATAGAGTCCGCTGCTGTGGTAGGAGACTTAGGTGTGCTTGTGCACGAGAGCTTCAAGCCCGCCGGGCAGTGCACGTCAGCAGCGGTCAGGGCACACCGGGCGCCTTTCAACTTAGGACGAGCGTTGGTGTCTAGAGAGGCCGGAGAATGTCTACCTATATACAAGGTGACTGCAAGGCATACTTGGAGACTTTTGTTCAAGCATGGGCACCGAGCCTAGTGAAGGACAAAAAGGTGTTAGAAGACGTTCAAAGGGGGTTTACTAGGATGAAGAATGGGATGCGATGGAAGTCGTACCAGGAAAGACTGGAAGCCCTCAATCTATTCTTTCTGGATCTTCGTAGGCTAAAGGGGGGGGGGGGGGGAGGGGGCGGACCTGATAGTGCTATAAGTTATATAAGGGAATCAATACGACCGACAGACCATTACTGACTCGTTGTCACAATCTTGCACTCAGGGGACATGAGCATAAATTGGACAATCCAAGAGCAAGTGAGAGTATGAGAGCATGTTTCTTTTCCCACCGTGTCATAAACAAGTGGAACAAGTTGCCCTCACACGTAGTGACAGCAACTTTGGTCGTTGCCTTTAAGCACAAACTGGATGTTTGCTGGGCAGAGGTATTCCCAGACTGTTACTAACCATCCTAGGGAGCTTTCTTTTTTTCTTATTATTATCCGTCCCTTTCTCTCCTCTCGACTAACTATCTTATACTGCATTTCATCACTCTAGTGTTTCCTCACTGCAACTATCTCCATCCCAGCTCTCATATCAGCCTACTCATCATCATTCCATATTAACAGCTTTATGTTGTTCGAGGACGCGGAGTATGTTTCACATGGGGACAGCAGTGAGCTGTGGCGCCTAACCTATATTAGTATGAGGCCGCTGTTCCCGAGGGCGAGCCTGTTCCTTTTCCTTGCCCTCAGCTACTACAAATACCGAATTATATTGGATACCTGGAAGTCGCAACACGGCGGGAACTCTTTGGGCTCGCAGTGCAAGAAACTGGACGTTTACTGCCTCAAGCCGCAAGTCCTGTGACCTGACCTGAGTAGATGGAATGAAACAAAGAATGTAATAGAGCATTTCTTGTCTGTCACAGCAAGACTGTGTTATGACTCGTCCCGGTAGCTCTAGTGACAAGACCCTCTGCCTTCGAATCACCTCGTTTTACTGTACAAAAAACAGGCAGCTTATGAGGGAAAGTAGGTGACCGCAGTCAAAGCCATGGTACAGAGCGCATTGATCCAGAAGGCTCCGCACAACCGGTTCTTCCGAGTGGTTCTTCTGGCTACGTACACGGTTGGCTGGTTTCGTCCCGGTCAGTTAAGAAAGCTGTTGCAGTTCATTGGTTGGCTTAGTTTCGTCCGATAGAACAACCCCTGGTCGCTGATTGGTTGGTCCTGTTGCGCCTAATTAAAACAACGCTCAGCTGCCGATTAGTTGATTCTGGTTAGTTTGGCGAGGGCGACTGTTGGCGGCTGATTGGAGGATTCCGCTCCGTTTCGTCATTAACTGATTGGGCCATGAACCCGTTTCGCTGACCTGAGATTCGTCATCGATTTCGGGCAGATAATAACGTGGTGTATGCATACGGAACGAGTCCGTCTATCTGTGCGTCGGCGAGTATCCTCACACGGAGCCTGCGAATAAGGGCGCTGCAGTACTGAAATCCCGGTAGTCGGATTTGACGTAGCATGGCGTTGAAGCTTAGTTGTTGCCATGGTATGAGCTTCTCTGTGTTCATAGGGCCCATTTCGGCCTGTGGGTGGTATTTCTGTTGTGTCCTGATGGAAAAACGAGGTGAGCTATTGGGTGAACCAATTCGGGGCGATGAATGGTTGAATTCACAGTTTATCGTCTGAAAGCATGGGAATATTGCACGGCAGCGTCGATCAGGATTCCATTATCATGTGTACTTCAACTGGACATGGTAGATGGTTGTGCTGCGCATGCCCCCGGGGCTGTAGCTGTTTTTTTTAAATCTCCTCCAATTTACCCTTAGTCTGAGAGATGGTTTGTTTTCCTAAGGTTTTGCTCAGTACCTCCTGTGAATGCATGAATACACCACGGATAAACTAATGGTTGTTGTCAGTCTTTATTCGATTTTGTCTGTTATTTGATACCTGAAACCAATGAATTTCCGGATGCGAGTAGGCACCTTAGAAGTAGCCTGCTCAGATAGTTTTCCTAAACATCGCATGCCATTGCAAATGCGAATTCTTGAAATGAAAATTCCTCACTACTTTCACCCGTATGAAGTTTAATCACCTGGTTTTGCAGACTTCGGTGTGGGCAGTGTTTGTGGTATCTTTGTAGTGATCCGACTGCAGAAGGCGTCAATCTTTGTGTGATACAGAATGATGTGGTACTGACGCGTGAGTGGTCGCCTCACATTAATCTGGATCCTAATCAGTCCAACATCCTTTTTCATTCGAATCATTTCGGCATCTGCCAAACCCAACTTTGCATAATCTTCGACAACTTCCAAATCTAAGATACCAGACACTTTTGACTTTCTGATCTGATCTTTCAAGTCAGCAGCGAACAGGATAGATTCGCTCAGTCCGTCATTCACGTATTCTTTACTTGCGTTGCGACCAGTGATTCACTCCGCTTGTAAAGTGGTGGGTTGCTCAGATACTTATTGTTTGCCTGAACAATGCACAAGTGACAATTTCGACGATCTCCCTCGTTTAGAATGAAAGAGAATCCAACACTTCGATCCCCCTGTGAGTCAATATCTACTTTTGAGCTCATGCGCTCCATCCGTCCATTACCTCGCTTTTTCCGACCACACACGCAGGTTAACCTATCAGAAGAATGGCTTGAGCTTTTGTCAATTGGTAACAGAAATCCTGAGATATACAGCGTTCGACCTCTATTGTTTTAGTGTAGCAACAACGGGAGTCCAGAATTTAGAAATAAAACCAAACAGCTGATTATCTCGAAGGTTGGATTCAATCGCATTCTGAACAGAAACAAGGATTTTATCTATCATCGGACGATCCACGCCAGAATATTAACCAGCAGCCCGTTACCCTTGAGGATTTTAAGTCTGCCGATTACCCCAAAGAATTTAGGATGCGTTAAAGACCGCCACTATAGGGGACATGTTTCTTTTGGATCTCGTTCAGCCCTGATGTTCAGTTCATTTGCGAACAACGTAACGGGCAAGGACAGCGACTGAAAGCTCAGCAAGTAACTTAGTCACAGCTATGACGATTGTTGTTTTAAACGGCAAGGTTTATTTCCTGACATTTTTGGTTTGGAAAGACGCATGTAACGTAGGGATATAAAATCATAGGCCTTTACTGTGATATTGTATTTGGTAACCGTGTAAATATATAGCCTTAGCATTGCGTGTATGTCAAATGTGGTGTCCTGGCAATATGCTAGGAACTCCTGGAGTTTACACCAAAAGATTATGCAATCGGTTGTTCATGACGGCCAAAGCCATAGTATTTCAAATGTTGAAGTCGGGACTGTGCAAATACCACAGTCCCGTTGTCGTTGTTGTTGTGGTTGCAGAGGTCGTGATAGGTGATTGCTCCCATAATTCCCCTGTACAGGCGCTCCATTCTCACGATTTTCCATGCGTCTGTTTTTAACGTTTGTCTTTCACTTCTCTGTAGCCGCGCACTACATATATGCTTTCGCTCACATCAGTGTCACGAGGAACATGAGCTTCCAGCATGTCAAAACTGCGTATTTGTTGCACATTTACTCACCGTTATTTTAGTTCTCCAAACGCTCCCTGGTCGTAAGATGACTATCCCACAATTGATAAAAAGACGGAAGGCCTTAGTGGTTTTTGTTGTTGTCTTGTTGGTCCGGAAGAACGAACAGAGAGTGGGAGACTTGACTAAATAGAGAACAGAGCCGACGGATGAAAGAGCACTAGAGTTCTTGAACCGGAAGTAAGAAATGGGGATAGTTCAAACTAGGACGTCATCGAGTGAACTCAACGAAGCAAACTTCAAACAATTAGTCGATTACTGAGGTTGAGGTTTACCTGAACTGCCAACCTACAGACGACCGCTGATCAGCATTAGATTGACCAGTAATGTGTATATTAGGGCGTGACTGATGGAAGTTATTCGTATGTCTGGTGGACAGTCTCTGGTGGAGCTTCCAGTCTTTTAGCAGCAGTCAATTATCTTTGTGTCTGACTGTAAGCCAATTTCTGAGATTCAACAGATGAGTAGTTCTAATCATGTCAATGTCACAAAGGCTAGTGATGACTAACTGGAAACCCGATACGGGGTCTGTATGGGCTCTTGAGGAGTAACTGTCATTTTGATAGCAGACCTGAATACAAATGCCTATTTGAGATAAGCCGCAACCCAAGCCTTAGACTCAAAAAATAAGTGATGATTATTGTTTCAGTATCAACGAACAGCCACTATACTATCTGGAGCTGCATGTCTAGCCTTAGTTACTTCACACTATACTGTTAAATTCCTGAGGTTAATTATCGAAAAGAAATTTCGGTTATACTACGATCGGTGCTTTACTATAGCGTGATTCCTACCCTAATTGGTACGGATCAAAAATCAAGATCAGATTTTAAACTTGTCGTATATTTTTCGGAAATCAAATCCAAACTAAGTAAGAAGAACTAACTAGCAAACACTTCGCGTAAGTATTCTACGAAGTAGTATTCATCTATTTTCGAAACACGCCTGTAGTATTCATCCAAGGGCTCTTGAAGTAAATGCTATGGAACTCCTCGATTTCTCATTCGATTTACTGTGGAATCGTCCATTCAGATCACTGTGATGGGAGAATTCGTTCTTAGTGACTGAACAGACCGGTTGGCCTTTATTCTGCGCCTCCATACCGGCAAATTCTATCCATGAACCGTTTTGTTCTTAAACGTCACGGGCTCATCGCATTTGCGGCAAGAATTTTTCCTCTTCTAGGAGAGACGATATCGGAGGAGAAATCGTGGCATCGCTTCTTCGCTGAGCATTACTTCAGTATTAAGTTCCGTAGTTTTTGAAGAGTACACTGAATAAGACCAATGAACGAAGGTAGGAATCACGCTACAGTAACATCGAAATTTCTCCGTGGTACACGGAATTCAAGTTTATAGGCGTATCTTGTACAGAAAAAAGGCAACAGCAGCAATGTTCTATACATCTATGAAGCAGAAAAATTCAGTTGCTTGAACATGAAATTGACCGATTTTCCTTTTAGCTAACTAATAAAAGCTCGTTGGAAAAAATGAGGACGAAATCGATTCTTGTGGTTTCTACTTAGAGGCTTGACTTCTCCGATCATCCCTGAAACTTCTCTTTATAGCTGTCAACTGGTTATATATCGGCCGGAATCAATAAACGAACCGGATATTATTGGGGCGCCAAGGCATAACGGACATGAAGTGAGTCGCGCGTGTGTTTGTGTGTACGCTGCTCTACCGGGGCTTTGCATTATTTGTTAGATTTATTTCCATACAGAAATGCGATTAGAGGCTTTGTTCCTGTGAGTGATCGCAGCGGTCACATCACTTCTTCTAAAGCACATATCGATCATGAGAAAATGCACACACAGAGGTCTAACACGGCTGTAAATTGAGAAAAACCCATCTGAGAAAACTCACATAGCTCGGGAAATACAGATGGACACGAGTTACCGTGTGTCTAAGTTAGGAAACAGCAGTTGTGTATAATTGAAAATCTCAGACTGAGCTCTCGAAACAAACGAAGGACATGTGTTGGCGACAATATATCATGAAATACCTTCGCGTTTTCATTTTACCTTGTTGATCTCACGGAAAATTGTGTTGCTTTTGCATGAGCTGTAAAACATTTTTGGCAACACGTAATCACAAAGTTTCGGGGATACTGGTAAGATTCTGGCATTCCCAGATTCTTCTTGAGCTCGGAGAACATATGGATGACAACTGGGCGTCGTGGTACCGTGATCTATATATCACTGGTTGTCCATCATATTCACTGCATAATGAGCCTACATTCTTTGTTCAGCGTGAGGAATCCGGCCATTCATGACGAGTACTTAACTGACTAAAGTCACTTTTTTAGTCACTTACCGATTAGACTTACTTCACGGGAAACACACCCAGTCTACAAAACATGAAATCGTATGCGAGTTTTGGAAATCCTAGGAATTTTGCAGAGCAAATTTGAAGTCCCTTTCTCTACTCAGAGAACATGATTAACTAAACGAAGCGAAATATTTCGTCGGCTGGGCGCCCGGGCCCGGAAGTGCTCGTTTCCGTCTCTCTGATCAGACCACAGTCATCTAAACGATGTATCAGAATCATCGTACCATGGGCTAAAGCAAGTGAATCACCGTTACTGTAAATATAAGACCCTTTCCGATTACCCGAATGCGCTAAATGAGCTGTGTGTGTAGCCATGGCTGTCACGTGCATTCAAGGGGTTGCGGTATGCAAAACTTTTCATCGTACTCACACGATGGGCTTCGACGAAAATGTACGTTACTCGAGAACACGTGGGACTGAGACAAAGCACAATTGTCAGCCGAAAAACCGCGGTGGTGGGTTTGTCCAAAACTAGTAAGTTGTGGATGGCCTAGCCACGCGTTATGCCCCATCTAGCTGACTTCAGCTCAATTCGCATTACGTCGTTTGTGCTCCTCGTGCAAATGCTCTCTTTGTTTGGACCAGGGCCAAGTGGCGTGGTCCTACGCGCTTCACGTTGTCCTGTTTTCGGGTCATTGCCCCAGTGCATTTTCATTACCATCCCTTTGTTCAGCCCAGCCCATAGTGCAGCAAGTGAGTTGGCTTATGTGATCCCCGATTGTCCATGTCCAATTTACCTCAGCCACACACTGGTCCGAGAAGTCTACCAATATGTTCACACCATCGACATACCAAATCGATAACATGCGTGTCGTAACGAAACCGCGGCTTTCTCAATGCCGAATTATAGCTATTAGAAATCCTCGTGACAATGAGGTATTTATCGTGTTCTATCCTAATTGGATGAAGTTTCGTGCATCTTAAAGGATTAAAATTAACTGTCAAGTTAGCCACAACCAGCTGAAATTCCAGTGACTGAAACGGAATTTATGGTTAATCGCGTCACGCTGATTTAACTCCGGGGCTCTTTTTTTCATCGGATCATCAGTTATTCCCATTTCCGGACGGGATAACAATCAGAATATTTTTTCTACTATTTGGCCAGATTTCTGAAAACCTGTAATTTTCCCCGGTAATAATATATACTGCGATTTCATCTGACCACTCCAATGTATGATCCATGATAGATCAATCCGATTTTCGCGTGCATCCCCAGTCAGATACAGCGAACGTTTTTACTGTTGCATTTAGGTTTCCAATGGCCTGTCAACAAAATGGGTAGTACTATGAGGCCTTACTACAGATTGGCGTAACTCTCTTCTAAGCATGATTTCGTTCCAGAAGGTTTGGCTTACTCTAAGTGTTCTGTGACGGCGAAACTCCAACTGTTTTATATTTTTGTTGTCGTAAAACTCAAGTTCCACGGGTTGAATGAGGTTAAACTATAATGGTTCGAGTTATCCTTGTAGTATTAGCCGGAGAAAAATCTCCGACCGTTCATTCTGTCGTTCTCGTTTCGTTGGTTCACATCAAATCAACTCCGACTGACCTTAGTACGCAAATACTGATATTCACTAATTGGTTGCCGTATCATTATGATGAAATGGATGTTTTGTGATGGGTTTTTATCGAGTGTAGTTTTTGATATAACTCATATTTGGTTGAAACCGTTGTTAACATTCTTTCAAAACCTTATGCATGTTTACGCATATCTATGTATTCTAAATCCTGCTTGACGTGCGATGGATCTCTCTGATTTCATGTCACGGAATGCAGTGATTGCAGCCAGTCGTATAAAGTAGGTAACGCATAAGTCAAAATCTAGTCTCATGTCTAATGCGAACAAATGCACCACAATTTGAAAAACTACCTATACTAAGCATTTGTGCGGCGATATCCAAGTTTGGATGACATTGATGTTATCATTTAAAATACACAGAATGGGCACCAGCATTGCTTGTCAGCTCACGAGATCAGCGTCCTAGGAAGGTTCTGTGGCAGGAACTGCCCAAGGTTTTAGTGAGCCTACCGATGAACCCTGCCAGCCACTCTGTGGTCCTTGTTAATTGCACACTCCATGTGTAAGATGCACGAGTACGGAACACTGGTCAGTTTAATTTCGTTGGGCGAGCGGGGTAACACTTGGGCATAGATCGCCACACACAGCTTTGGTTCGAGCGCTGATGCATTTTTTAACACTCACTGAGCTCCGACTCACCGAATATTCCTGCTATACTCTTGTAGATTGAACGCGTACAAACAACACAGAAGAGCACTGCTTCCATGAGAGTTATAAGACTACCTAAGAACCTCTAAAATTTTGCCATTCGAATTTAGTTGGTCTCAAATGTTTTAGATGCTTGCTGTGTTGTTTTTTGTAGGCTTCTGATCGCTAAGCGAAGGTTTTCATGCCAGCCATCTGCGATCAAAAGATTATGAAAATCATCAACCTTAGCCACAATCAACACTGATATTCGAAGGCACGTAGTGTATTTCTGTCTTCATTTGAGGCTCCTTTCACTTTTGCTGTTTTTTATTATTGTGGAAATGGTCTCATTTGTGGTGTTTGGTCACCAATGGGTCATTGGCTTGTTATAACAACGGAAGCAAAACACAATCTCAAAAACAAGTACCGCTTCATCAGGTTAGCATTCAATGATGGTTTGGGATCAGTAATGTTTACCATGGAAAGAAGTGATCCATGAACTGCAACCTTACAGTCTGGTTCAAGTATTTGTCTTCTTTCCGGTTTCAAAAACTAATCAAAAGATCTAGTTAGATTCTTGACCTCTTTGTGATCGCGTTCCACTCGTTTAATAGCACACGTTTCGGAGATTAGTAACATTGAAGAGGTTCCTTATCAGTGAGAACACCGCTTTTTTCGTGTTACTCAGTTACACACAGACCTAGCACTGTTGTAGCTTGAAGTGACAGGGGTATGAGCTTCTCTGAATGGTATTCAGAGTTGATGATATCCTGACTGTACAACTACAATAATTGTTTCAAATTATGTTAAAAAGCATCTTTATATCTAGCTGAAATTTTGATTGGACATTGCACAAAAAAAGTCCGAGTTAAAGGCAGCGATGTGTGAATGCAAAACATTTCAGCTTGAATACACTTAAGCAACACTGTATACTCTATCCCATTTGAGTGTGCCCTTGGCAGCTTTGCACTCCTTTGGGGTACTTACTCTCGATCAGTCGGAACAGGATGAGAAAATTTGCACTGGAGTTCTCGACCGCATTTCGAATACATCATACTTCCCTCATCCAGATATTTGACACATTAAATAAAGGCGTGCATGTGCAACTTTTTTCGTATCTTACTTTTTAACTCCTTAAAATTATTCCATATGGAACATTTTGTCCTCCTTAGACGGCAAGAAGATTTTGCTGATGTGGTTTATCATTTTTCCTTCGATTTAGTTAGTTATTTTCATTTTTATTTATAGCTGACGAACCTATCCCATCTAGGTTTTGAATACTGATTGTTTCTAGAATTTAGGCCTGGTAGATTGTGGGGATCCTTTATTTAGGTTTATTCCAATTCTCAGTTTTTGTACCTCAGCGTGAGACTGACCCCATGGTACTAGATGGCAGTGGATTGTGTTTCATCCCAGTGGTTCGAAATAAAAACGCTTCAATACGGAAAAATCATGCTATGAGCTCAAGAATTTAGTCTCTTGATCACGTTGTCACCGTTTCAAATGAGACCCGAAATACTATGTATACTGGAAAGGCCCAAGCCTGGAGCCACGGTGACCCAAAGTAGTAATTACCGGAATTGCGAGCACACCGTTGTTTGCTTTATTTGCAGTAGGCTCGTTCATATTTGAATCAGTTTGTTGGTTCCTTAGGCGATGCTATCCGGTTGCCCATCGATGATCCTGTTCTCCGACCACGAATATGACTGATCGATTGAATTCCATTCACGTTGGTGGACTTAGAGCTATAGGTTGTAGCGACGGTTTCCAACAGGTGGTTCGCAGTTGCACCACTGCTGCACTCATTATCAAGGCTAACTTGTTTATTCCATTTGATCTTTTGTGGCGGTTATCTTGTAACTGATCTATATGGTTTCCACGTAATGTGCAACTAATCAGGTATATGCCCATTAAAGCATCCCAGTGACACTCATCCGATATAAATTAAAAATACAGTGAAATTCTGTTCGTGAATGGTAACTTCGCTTCGGCGCAGTTCTCATCAAGTGACCAACTCCAACACGTATTCCCTACGTCCGCGTTCTGTTCATCGGGTCATCGTTGTTTCCATGTTCTTATTGCCATGATTACCATGACTGACCTGTGTACTTTCCCCACGAAGGACCAATATGCGAAACAATACAGTACAACAGCACGTAGTGAAATAAAACATTTTCTTACACTTCTTCGTCATAAACCGATAGCCTTTACCCATAGTTGCCATGGTGCCTGGGTAATTCTAGATAAAAAAAACCCGGATTGTGAACTGGCACAGTAATAAAATAGAGAAGCTATCGATGTTGTAAAGTTCATCACCATAGTGACACCTGACATTAGTTCATGCGTGTATCCCTTTGCTTTAAGGAGAATAACATGGTGTCATATTTTACACATCTAATACAACCTCTGGTTATTGGATCGGAATTTTAGGCGACATCATCTAAGTATTCCAAACAACGATCAGAACCACAGATATAATTATGCGATGACTGCTCATTACGATGGGTAATCAAGCGTTGAAATGTGATTTCCGAATCATGACATAATTAATATTGTTAAAATCATTGTTGGTTATCATGTTGAAATGATGACGTCATTATTATTCACTAAGTATAAGCGCTAAATTGTTAACAGTGTTGTGCCTCTTTTCCTTTACATTCAACTGAGCCGCTGATTGCATAATGGTCCATTTTACAATAGTATTGTGTCACATCAGTTAATCTAGATAAGACGCATTGCTAAACTTTTCGTAAGCTTTGGAACAACCAGGTCGGATCTTACTACCGAACCGAAAAACATCCTTCACTTTGAATTCACGGTTTGAAATGTCAAATAAAGCTTGCCCATGAACACCGATTTGCAATTCTCCGAAACGCCGGTGCTCAACACATGCTAGAAATTTCTGACACCCAATAACGAAGATGAGGAAACACGTGATTTCCATATTTGAGCAAAATATCGTAATTAGTCGTGATGCCTCCTCTCGTTGAATTAACATGAGTTCTCTGGATGGTCATGCCGAATCAGGTCCTTGGCGTTCCAATTTACACTTAGAGCCCCCTCATGCTCCTTGTTGACGTAACTTGACTGTTTGCAACTACCCTGCTGTCGGAACAGCTCAGTTTAGATGGTGTTCAAGGTGCAGTTATGACATTTTTCATCCATAAATCCTTGAGATATTCGTGCAATGTCAACTGCCGATGTTTTCTCCATTTCACAGATACTAATAAGCGAATTCGAAGGTCATTTTGATACGTTAATGCGCGAGGACCGTTTGAAGGCGTATGCTTTGTGTCAGAGTAAGTATTCCGTTTCAGTTGGCATTCGCTTATTGCGTGTATGTAGCACCCATATTTCGTATATTGATCTTATTTCATCAAAGATCGGCCGGATATGTCACATCAATAAAAGCGCTCATACAAAATTCATAATAAATATGAGCCAAAAGACTGATAACAAGTGCGCTGCTGGTCAATGCGCCTATCCATGTAGTTTTACATGATGATTCATCTGAGGCATTCCTGTGAAAAATTGGGAATAGCGATTCCACAAACGGCTTTGTGCGTGGACACAATCACATTTATGATATCAGTTCAGTTGTCCGGTTCATCGTGAATAGTTGCCTAATCATGCTGGTCATTCTGCACGGTTCTTCTGCATTCGAATTGTATCAAAGCTAATTGTCTTTAGTCACAGTTTGTCCGCTTTGATCTCAAGTTCCTTCGAAACACTAATTCCCCGATAGGATAATGAATATAGACATAATGATGAGAACCAAAATAATATGTCCTATTATCAAGTGGGGTATTGGCTCCAGTAAATTCTGTTATGATAGCTAAACAAAAAACAACCTGAACCACGTTTTCTGTCTGACACTTAGCGCTTCTTTTCTGTTAGAAGCACCATTCCTTTAGGCCTCTCAAATTCTCCCCATATGGCTCGGTGGACGTGTCAGTTTGTAACCATCGGAATATGTGTCATCTTCAACAGTTATGGAATACACAAGACAGAAAATTGTGACATGACAAGATGATATTTTAGGTGATGAGAAATTGACTTGCATTTTTGCATCCAGAAGTTCAGCTTCACGATCCGGAATCGAACCGGTGGCATTCTGTTTACCAGGCAGATAATCTACTTAGTGGGCAAAAAATACAAGTGAGTTTCCAATTATCTAAGAACCAGACTCGTGTTAATAAATACGTCCCATGAAATTGATTTTCCTCACGTGCAATCTCTTTCCTTATCACTTGTCAATCACTCTCAAGGTATCTTGTACGAGTGTCTGTACAGTCGCGTGTTTCAGTTAGATGAAGAACAACTGAGACTCGGGAAGAGATCACTTCGAAATTCAGGTCACCAAAATGCGTTGTCATCCGAGCATGGGCAGATGTAAGTGCCTAATTGTGAATTGATATTCCATATACTAGTTTTACTTGAGAACTAGCTTATTGGCGATACGTTATCATGTGGATAGATGAATGATTATGCATATTTATTGAAATTTTTCCTTCCGAAAGCAAGGAATCTCTGTTTTGTTCGTTTGGTTTACCAACTTGCTTGCATTCCATTGTTGATCATATTTCAATTGTCCAGTTCATGGATGGATGTATTTTCTCCCATTGGTTTTCTGATGAACTGCGTTGACAAGTCACTGAGATGGCCCAGTTCGCTGAGGAATTGAGATTTTTACTTGTTTGTTGCAAATTCACCTTATTACTGTCTGTTCGCACAGCTCTGACGATATTTCCAACAGAAATAAGATCCAAAACATTTTCATACCGTGATGACAAGCGTGTATTCTTAAAATTCTTTAGATTTAACTTACTTACTGTTTCCCCGGTAGTTAAATGCCTGTTTGGAATGGTGGGTCGTGGCGAAATGCACTGAGGATTCCGTTCTGAACAGTCAACTTATCGGAAAGGTCCTACAGTCCATCAGGGGTAGAAATCCGACGTGATTATTTTACTGTATAAGACTCTGTATGAGACCGCGGGCTCACAACACGATGATTCTACGTATCCACGAATTCGGGATTGCAAATACTCGCAGATTGAGAAAGAAGGCCTTTATTGCGAGATGCCAGCACTTTGGTTACTCTTGTCGATCTCTTACGTAAGGCATGTCACAGCACAACCTCACAAAAATTAATTTGGAATGATCATTCCCATCATTTTTCTCATTATGTGTCTCATGTTCCGCATCACATATAAGCACGTTTTGCGTACGCGATCGACAGGAGTAAACGAAATACTTGCATCCCGCTATATGTCTTATTTCTTTTCCCAATAATTGGATAAAGAGGACACTAGGTTTCAAGAATCAGAAATGTAAATGAATCCAATTGCGTAGTTATTCATTTTTCAACGATCCTGTACGTTGGATGTCTGTATAAACGAAAACAAGAAAAAGGCTATGAAATCTTCCGTGCCTCGGCTTACAAGCGGTTTTGGTTACGTATCATTGCTGTCTACATTTTAACTCTTCTATACAGCAATGACCACCGGATCTCATTCGCGTACCGTGCCGCAAAAGCGTTGGATGAGAAAGTATATCGCAATGTTACATTTGACAATTGGCGTGACGATGGTAAGTTAAACGATTTGTGTATGTGTGTGTGCCACGGGTATATTTGTACGCAAACCATCGTTATGGTTGTAGTTTCCTTGAAGAGGTACATTGGCGTATACCTTTAAAGGCGCCCGATGGAATGTATTTAAGAACACACTTCACAATGGATGGCACAGGAACTTCTGGATGAACATGCGCCATTGGCTCGTCGTAGTGAATTAGATTTGGCGCTTCAGTTCTCCATAGCTTACTTGTATAATGTCTGTTCCGAGCCAAGCTCACGGATTCCGTAAGTTTGTTCCCCGAAAAAGAAGTACATTCAAGCCAGGCTACATAAAGGCAGCACCAATCTTCTTGCTTTTCAGAAACGTCATTTCCGTAGCCCCGTTTTATCATTCTTGAACACTAAATTGCAGACTTATTGTGTTTTACAGCAATTTCTGAAGGTATTGTGACTTATTTGCTTGTGAACCTCCTTCATCATATGACGTTGAGAAGCTCCGCAGCCGAGTCAAATGAGAAGTGAGTTGATCTGCGATTTTATATTGGTTGGCTTTTGAGTGTTTCATGAATCTCCAGAGGTACTGCGCGTTAGGACGCTAAGCAATCAAATTATTAGCAGAAACCGTTGCCCTGGTAGAAAGTCTACGGATTGGGATTAGGTTATTGGTTGCTCAGAGTGCCGGTTTCTTTGTTCGTTGCTTACATGATCTTCAAAATCAAATGACTAACCCACTTATGAGGCCAATATTTTGCTTTAAACAATTGTTATGATTACCATGCGGTTACCTATGTGGGACGTAGGCTGAATTTGAAATTTGTTTTGATATTCGCAAAACTCAGAAATTTACTTGATCTAATGTTGATTTTGGAGCAGATTTCTGGGAAAATCTTTCAAGAGAAAATCATCAACATGACTGATATAGAATAAAAACGAATTTTCTCTATTCCCCGAGACTGTGTTTACAATTATCGGTGTTTCTACGAAGCACCGCCCTAAAAAATGAAAAGTAACTGCCACTTTTATGGAAGCAAGTAATGAATACGGATTTTTCTTGTAGACTGGTAAGTGTTTCACTCCTTGAGTGCATGCGTATTGTCCAACGTCCAAGCCCGGCAGTCACAAAGAGTAACCGCAACAGCAGGTCGAAATCCAGCGACCGTGGCCATGGTATATGGAATGTAAAACCACGCTAGAACGTGATTGATTTCCAGCTGGATGGAATACTGTGAATCGTAAGGGTTCACAATCAGTGTCGTGGTTTGAATCAGTGACCTCAAGTTCTTGAATGAGCTGTCTCTTCCCGTCAACAACCACCGGATCATCAGAGGTTTCACTGTTTAGGACACGGTACACGTCGATTTCTGGTTCAGGTTTTCTTGGTTTTTTGATGAGTGACAACGCTAGGGAACATCGACTACACCCATTTTTGAGAATTTTGCTTGAAGTATATCACGAAAATCCGATAAATATTAAAGGTTGTTATAGATGTGCCTATATGTTTTGGCAGTAACATTCCTGGAACAATCTAGAGATGTATCGGCTCATTTTACACATTCCATTATATTTGCCAATGGACTACCACTACTTACGTAACTGAAGTTGTCGGGAACACTTTGGTAAGCGTCTTTGTCTTCTCGAAGCAGTTAATTTTGTAAGACACTCCGATCCTAGTCACATCGATTCTAAACTGTTATCACTCACCAAACCCACTGTAAAACTGTCGCTTGATAACCATTAATAAAGTGAATGGAAATCGTGTTCTCGAAGGTTTCCGGACGCTTGTCTTTGTGTGTGGCCCGTCAACTTAATGCTTGTACTCGATGCATAGATGTGTAAGACGTCAATTACATCCACTCGGACGTAAAACTAGTCATGAATGGGACTCGTCAAACATGCATGAGACCGCAAATTTCCGTCTCTTCCAGAGCACAGCCATCAGAGGTACTTTGCCTGTTCTTTAGGCCACATCCGTCGACAGGGTTGATTTCATGGACGAACTAAATTTTCCGCGCAATGAAACGATACTTTTTGGGTTCTCTGCATTTAACCCGTACTTTCAATATGCTGCTTCGGGATCTATCAGTGATTCATTGAGAATGATCTTGTATGGCACTGCAGTATTTTCGGTGAATAACATGCAATTTTCTTTTATTGAGTTGTGATCCTGAAAAGTTGGAGATCTTAAATTCTGGCTCAGCAGTTGTGCAATGTTCCTTCGGCAATGACGTCTCCCGAAGCTTCATTATTTTGGCAGTGCATATAACCATTTCATTTTCCCTTGACTCCGCATTTTCGTCCTGGTACTTTGATGTATTTATGAGGCGATTTATTATGAAGCGTCGACGCTCGAATGACCATTGAAAGCCATGAAAACGCTGTTTGTTTGTTTTACACGTGTCAGCGCACGGCAGCAGCAGCGCATATTCACCGAGCTCCTACTGGAACTCAAACGCGGGGGATGCGTGATTGCGGATCACAGTGCTATTCGGACTAGCTGTCAACGTTCCTTTCTTTGACAAACCAACTTTTTTCGGTCAAATCCGTCATTTCGTGATATCAAGTACGTTAGCAAAGTGCTCCAGAGACAAACCTCGGGAGGGCCTCAACCAGCGCGGGCAATAGCGTGTTTGAATATGCCACAGAAACTCAAGCCTCTGCGCCCAGCCGACACAACACATCAGGTTGCGTCTAACACGTGGCCCTGTTGCTCGGACTTCCATTGGCGGAGAAGTCGTGTTTTTTTGTAATCAGCGTTATCATTATATCCAGAATGCTGGCACCGGAGGGCTGTGCCTGGCCCACGATGCAAATGCATCGTGATGATTACCCAGTACTAGTACTACGATCAAACGTGTCCTCTATGTTTCTGGTGCATGTGTCGACCATTCATAGCCATCCCACCTTACCGACCAGGTTTAGGCTGGAGCGCCAGATATGTTAAGATAAAAAGCGTTGGTGTATGAACGCGCTGATGCGTCCCGCCTTACACCAAATAAATGGCAAGAGGCGGTAATTCGCTATCGAGGTGTCGTTTAAATATGGCAATCCGACTAACTGTTTAATGCCCGGGAGCATGCCGCACGAGGGATTTCCGAGTGAGATTCGAGAGCGCATTGTTCTAGTATTTCAATCCAGAAAGCATTGGCGGCTTTCAGCTTGTGCTATGGGAGTTAAGATACTAAAAAGCAGGGGATGAATACAAGTGATTCTGTACGAGATGTTGACAACGCGAACACTGGGCTGGTTCTGTTGGCCATTGTTTACACAGCGATTGACGAACTTTTCCAGTGAATCTTGCGAACTAACAATCACGGTAAAGCAGATGCAAAAAAGGCAGATGCCCGAATTTGGGAAATGTGTAATTGTTATTCACTTTTCATCATAGTATTGCATTTTTAATATACGAGTGAAAATGAAATATGGTGAAATAGGAAGGAGTACCATTCACTTACGAACAGCTTATTGACTTTGGTTTCTAAGAGAAAGGATGAGTAGTTGCGATATGGGGTGGTAGGGTGTTACCTAATTCCGCGCTACTGTTGTTCAGAAGGTGAAAGTTCATTGGAGTAGCGTCTGAATTCATATGCACGGAATGTTTCCGACAAAAATAAAAGTAGCAGGTAGGAGGATTACAGTGATGCGCAAAATCCATATTATGATCTAAGTTGAGCAATCGCCTTATGAGTGTGCGGGCAAGACTGGGTGCGTACGTAGGTAAGTGTGAGGTTATGGACTGACTTTTCGTTGGTAGAAAATCAAGTCTCACTAGCAGTCATCACCTGTCCGGTATCGAGCCCAAGGATTGAAACAACCGAATCACGAGAGTCAGGATAGTCGATTGATGGTGTGGATCGATGGGACGAGAAGTCAATCCTGTTGAGTGGCCTTTAACCCCAATATCAGCCTGTTACAAAACTTGATTGGACCAGTACGTACGGTGACTGGTTACGAGGATCAGTGTCCTGTATGATCATTGTGTTTTACGCTAATAAAACGAGATTTTTCTCGAGCAAGGGAGCGTTCTTTCTAGCATTCGTGTTACAGTTAAAACAGGTAACAGTTCAGCAAACTATAAATGTTCGTGGGGAAATTGGTAGTGAACCAGTAACCGTACGAATGGGACTTTGAACATCGAATCATTCGATATCACAATGCACGTGACTTTGTGTTACGCCAAACAGAGTTTTAGGCGGTAACTTGGTCAGTGTCAGTTGGGATGTTTTTTTCAAAGCATACCTAAAAAACATGGACGACTGCATGCGTACGCCTTATTATGTGTATTGGAATTGTGCTTATCAAGTTTTCATTGACTTTGTTCGCATTGTGGGGAAGTTACAGACGGTCAAAAAGGAATAGTGGGGACTGGGACATGATTAAGAGGCTGGCATCAGTTTAATTGGTGATAAACAAAAGGATCCCCACCGGTTTATGCTTGCTGGTGTCCCGGGCGACGAAACCACTTTCTTCAGATGAGTACGTTGCCATTACATTAGTCTGCGCTACTGTTTTTTGCACCTTTTTCATTGTTCATGCTTTATGTATCAGATTTTTCAGTGGGGTTTTAAACAATATATATCCAGTTGCCAACTGATTATTGGCTCTTCTAACCACTGATTACTGTTTTTTCAGCCTTACTTCCACGGTTTGCGCTGGAGAATTACTCAGTCAAATCTTTCGTAATGAAAATACCGTGTCCGCTACATCTCTGTACGACCGAATTATTCGAATCGGATGTCTTGGTTTAAAGCAACAAATTCACTGGCATGAACCAAGACCACAGTCTGTCAACAGGCTTCGTCGATATCGGTATGTGAAAATCGGCGTCACCATTAGTACTCATGGAATCACCAGTGACCACTGCGTGTGTCAGTGTCAGTGTTTTCCTTGATAGTAATCATATTCAATGTACCACCAAGGAATATGGTGAATGAACGCACATTTAGTTTCCCATTCTACAGGTATAATTTTTTTTTAAATCTAACTTTTTACTGTTTCAGCCGCAGTTTGAGAATGCCAGTGGCATGTATCGTTCAATATGGCTTGATAACAGTAGATCCATTGTTAATGGGGAAGTGTTTCACGTACTGAAACCCAATATCTGCCCCCTTTTAATAGAGTAAACGTATGTAGGTTACCCTCGAAGTGTGGTTTGGTTCGGGTGCTTCATACCGGCGGCTAGCACCTTGATCAACATGACCTGTTTATTCGCAATAAGCAGGTTCATATAGAAATACTGATAACAGAGCCATCTGAATACGTCATTGGCCTTGTGTAATCACTTCAGGGTTACCGCTTGCGCTTTTCAAGTCATAATTCGTAATTACCGATGTCGTTTATCTTTGTGTCTAGCGGACACTCCCACGACATTTTTCGAATGACAGGCAGAGCTCAAAAACTAACTGCAAATATTGCTACCAGTGACTAAAATGGAAATAAACCCCAGCAACGGGACCGAAATCTTTGAACATACTAGTCTTTCACGTAGATCCATCTATCACACTACATACATGACGGATGCGTTATAAACATTTGTCATAGATAAAGTTAATTTTCTGTCCAAATTGTGAACTTTAACCCGTAAATACTGCAGCGTAGTCCGAATGATTATTCGGAGCAAACTAGGCCCTTTACATAATGAATTGCTAGATTGCATGTAATTAGGCCAACGGGAGAGATATGAATACATTACGTAACCACTGGTGCACTCCGAACTTCGTCATGTCCATCTTACATATGTTACTCGGTGGTAGTGAAAATACTTCAAGAAAGAGGAATGCATCGATCAGACGCCCACAAAGTAGACAACTGATAGCGAGAATCAAAAATGGAACACTGAGAATTTTATGCGAGATGTCGACCGTCTGACCATCCCCGCGAGGGACCACAGAAGAATCTTAACAATTTATGGTCAGCGTTGCGTTGGCTACCGCCAATCTTGGCCTCGTTCAGTCAGATGCCCTCACAGTGATCTATCTATTTAATTCGACCACACTACAAACGCTATGAAGGCAGCAGGTTTTATATTGATGTAGTAATTCTTTAGCTTGCTTTTGTGTTCATATTTTGCCTGATATCTCTACTTGACTGTTCATTTCCAAGGGTAAAAATAACGCTGTGAATGGCCCCATTTTTAACTCGACACAGTTCCTCCAATGGGTGTGAACTAACAAGTTATCTTGTACATGGTCCTCAGCAAGATGATTGTATGCAAATACTACCTGGGATGCTAGCTGGGTAGACTATGAAATTTTGGACGCTCGCAGGATTTATGCAGACTCGATTCCCGTTCAACGAATGGAGACGCAGAACGATTGCAATTGATAGGTTCTATTAATTATATTGGTTATCCTGTATAACTGACAGGAGATGGGAGACTGAACGAGCTAACGGCCAGAGCTGACGAGCTAGAGTGCGCCTTGCCGCCTGAGTCTCGTGATGTCTGATGGTGATACTGTTGACTCTGCCGCTACCAGGTGGACTTAAACAAGCAGACTTTAAACAACCAGTCGATTGATGGAACCGGGGCTAAGCCGAATTCCTAACCTATCGAAGGGCCGGGTCGAACTTTGCTTGATCAGAATCACCCAAATGTCCTACAGGACTTCCAAAATAGGCCCATATGTCCGACCGAAGAAGATTATGATACCGCACTGGTTGAATCGGGTCTGGATATGTGAAAGTACTTTGAAGTACAATTGTCCTGACTATAAGCCACTTTATGTGACTGAGAAGAAAGATTCGAAGAGGAAAAATGCCTATAGTTAGAGGAAGATCTGGTACCAGAATTGGCTGCTACTGGGGTGCGGATGTCATTCCCAAGCAAACCTAAGTGCAGATACCAATTCATAAACAAGGCGCACCTAAGCTCTAAGCTCGCAATTGCATTTTAGTGAGTTTGGTGTCTGCGAAGCCGCTACAAATAACATCGGGCTCGAATGTCTATTGAAACTGGCACACGGTACCCAGAAGCACACCCTAAGAAAAGCATCTGATTGTGTTTTCAGAGCGCACCATACTAACGTTCCAATACGGAAATGAATGGCGGTATTTTGATCGTGCTTTGGGTCAATATATGATTGATCGAGATGTTTTCAACCCGGGGCATGGCGCATTCCTTTGACAAGTAATCACAGATACAGACCACTGAAGTGTTACAGTGTATCTCTTACGATCCACAAAATACTTTCAGTTGAACTCAAGAAAGACCATTGTTGTAATTTCGGATGCGATTCTCCGGACCGGCCACAGCCCGCAACTCGGTTGGTTAGTTGGCAACGCCAACGGGAATTTACCCGATTCCGGGAACTTTGTATTCTGGTGCAAATATGGTGAAACGAGAATTATGTCACTGAAGTCATGAGGCGCGAAGTGAACGAAAAATAACGGGTTTTACTGTGGCGACTATCCCGATGTCTAGGGCTGTGAATCTAGCAGTGACTTAGTCTCACTAGCTACACGCACGATATGGGCAGATTACGATTACGGGCAGTAGAACAAATTCCAATCGAATGACCGTGTTTATCGATAATTCGTGGTTCTAAATAATGCAATAAGCATAGATATACAGCAAAAAGACTTACAGCCAGGTGAGAAACCAAGAACAGTGGGCAGTAACTTTCCGTAAATCGGGACAGCGCAGAAAGTAAAAACGGTTCACTTAGCAAGCAGATGAACGGAACTAGCGCAGTTTGTCTGCGGTACAATCAGTAAACCAGGGGACTTTTACCGTTACGAATCAATAAATCATTTACGAAGGCGTGAATTAGACTGTAGTTGTGATACTAAAGAGAGTCAATAATAAATAAGTATAAATAAGCTAAATCTGTGGGGCAAACGAGGGCGTGTGCCACACATGAATGGACGAATCCGGCGCTAGATATGTAAGTGTCGTTGACTTGTAATGGCCAGTGGTGGAGAGTGCAGTGGCAGAACCGCTAAGACTGAGAGTTCGAGTCTATGCTCGCAACCACAAATAAAACACTGAGAAGGGTTATCCTACAGTAGAAAGGCAAACCTTTGAGGAACCAAAGTTATGAAAAAATATATGAGCTGCTCATGTAATAGGCACCGTAAAACTCAAGTACAAACCTATGTGATACAGTAGGAACAGAAAATACATTACGAATATCTGAGTTTCACCATTTACGCAGTGACTACTCGTAAGTAACTAATCACAAAGGTGAAGGGCAAACTCTAATTACGAACAATAATTAACAATTACCAAGACAAATGTTTATCTGTTTGGCGAGGAAACCAGAGTTCAAGTCGTCTCTTGTTGTTGTGGTGAACAAAGTGTCAAACTTTCATATCTTTGGAGCTGCTATAGTGCACCTTTTAAAGAGGCAGATAAACCAGTAAACCCTACTTACTGTGGTTTGACGAGTTACATAAATCCATTGGAGTCCTCCGACGACCCCGGGTTCATAAATTACATTATCGAATTGGGCTTTGTGTATGTAGGGTGACAAACGTCTGGGTTAATATGTGAGCTGTTCGTCGTAGATGTTTCCTGAGGCAGTGGGTAAGAGGATTCCAGTGATGTACAGAATCGATTTATGGTTCGAACCGGGAATGTCAGTAATTGAAGTTGGACTGCGTGCACAAGACTGCGAGCATATGTGGCCGAATGTTTAGTTGATTGGAGTGACTAAGCGGTACACCAGTAACCGTAACACAGAGATGTGAAGGTGTGATTCACATCGAGTTCGAAGACGTCTACGCTGCGTTGCGCCAAATGAACAATCAGGTATTCTGTTGGTCAGCGTGTATTGGAGTGTTATTTGAAATCATGCCTCTCTAGCACTCACGAATAAATATTGGTTTTTACCAGTAGTTACGTGTAGATTTGAAGGAACTTCACAAGTATTCACTGGGTTTACTCACGTTAGTAATTATTGTAAGCAAGAGGCGAATAAAAGCGTACGATAGGGGATAGAACACGACCGCAAAGTTGTTTTGTTAACGGGTAACCTCGTGCCGATACCCTGAATTTGATCTCCGCTTGTTTGTAAGTGGAATATATCGAAGTACAAGGTGTTAGTAACGTGTGAAACTTTCAGTGCCCGATCGATCAGAATGTCATTTTGAAAGCACATCTGCACGCTAACGCATTTGACTGGTTGTAACTCAGAGGAAATCGGACGTTCATTCACTGCGAGGAAAAAATTGGTCACTGGGAATTAGCTGTTATTGGGCAACCGATTCGTGGATTAGACGCAGCTTCTCTTGGACATCACCGATTTTTTACCTGGGAGAATGTCGGTCTCGGAAAAGTTATATGATAACTGGCATGATGGAATGGCGTGCAGCTTTGTTGCGTGCTGGGCTTAGCCCTAATTGCGTTGTCGTTTCGGTCCAAAAGTTGCAGTTCTTGAAGAGGACATTCAACCATGTGGATTTCTCACTTGATAATCATAACCGCTTGGTCATCTTTCGTCATTCTATACCTCTGCGATTACGTATTGTCACGAAAACCTATATAACTGGGTTCCTAGCGTAGTTCGTCAAACCAACTGGTTTGAAATTTCTAATTTGTCGACACCTGATCTCATTATCAAAGAGCATTTGTGTATCTCTGTCAGTCACTCTAGCTGCGGTTTCAAGCACCATCACCATTGTTCTGTTCTCAGTGACGTTGACCATCACGTCAGGCGTTTTTGCTCCGAACATTGCCACTCAAATTTGATGTGTGAATGGCCGCCAAATTAAGCGACCCGTGCATTCTCGGAGGTTCTGCAACATTTGGTCATTGCTTCCCAGAACGGCGTGTGGCATTTTCCTACGATTTCTATCAGGTTCACTGTAACAAATGTCTACACATGGTAAGAGGGTACAAACACATATTTTACCATCAGAGCTGATCGGTGCTTTCAGAGGGAGGTGTATCAGCCCTGAAAGGCCCACAATGGGGGTTGACGTAACCGATTGAGAAGATGTATTGTAAGGGTTCAACTTATTATTAGCCTAGAACGACCGTTTTTATGGTTAGGTGGATCTATGGTATGGTCAGGTAAGAGTTATCTGCGGTTAAGTTCACATTGGGTTTTATAAAGTGTGAACTCTAGGCGGCGGTGTTCGTTACCTTTTGGTTGTCCTCTGTATATCAGCTTAGCGTGATGGATGGTCATGGTAGTGTTTGCGCTAACGCTGCACATCCGAGATACCCACTTGGGGTTATGACTATGGAAATACACATAATTGCTTTGAACTTACCGACAGAAACTGAGCATGTAAGTAAGAAATGATCAGCGACGGAAATCACAAATGTATTGGTGTTCAGTGTATAAAATAGTGGTTTCATGACAGAGACCTTACCGCGAGTGAGATCATGATACCAATTCAAAAAAAGCACCAACAAATGTCATCCTTTTGATGCCATTATTAGGGATCTGTCCAAGGGTGTAGGTAAAGGAATAATGCCACTAACTCCCGTTTGGATGAAAACTCTTGTTTATGCTCTGACCTTCAGACTAAACTGTGGCTTAACGATTTTCAACGCTTCTTTGATTGTCATGGTTGCAGTAGTCAAAATGGTGACGAACGATTTCACTGAACAATCAGTACTGTTAGAACCCGAAACCATACATAGCCAGTATAAAATGTAGCAGCCTGCGCAGCGGAGTTGTCTGTAACGACCTGTTGGTTTCATAGAACAAAACATCTGGTAGCCTAATGCAACAGAAAATGTTCTAAAATCAACGCCTGTATCAAGAATAAAGATGCTCAACACATGAGAAAACTTCCCTCTTCGTTATTTTGACCTCTAGAAAGTTGGCTTTATGATAAACTTGAAAAACCGTACTGCCTTTCTTCCTCATTCTTCTTAATAGGGACAAATGGTACCTCTCCTATGTAAGCCTCGTCATCACAGCTCAGCGACGTAGACTCAGGTGTGGGTCACAAGCCACCACTTCTTCAGAGATACGTCCAGTAATCGCTTGAACAATATGTCATTAGGTTCTTCCACCGCTTCAGCTGACAGCGCATTCCATAGGTAGGTCACTTCCAAGATAGACGGTACACCAGTGGTACGCATATCAACTGGCGCTTTTTCAGAGCAAGGGATGCCCTTCGTGAGGTCATGTTCGCGAAGAGGGAACTTCGCGAGTAGTTCTGGTCCAAAGTTGCCTCGGATGATACGCCGGTGGAGAACAATTCCCCCGGGCTCTCCTGTATGCCACTGAAAGCAACCGGTAATCTTCAGCTGACCTTTTTAACTGATCCCACGCATTCCTCCAACAAGGCTAGTTGCGCCTCTCTGCACTCGTTCCAACTTTGCCAGTTCTGCCGCCGCACGTGGGAAAACGGCTGGTCCCCAGTATTCCAACCTAGGTCGCACATGGGATCCATACAGTACCTTGAAAGTGTCGAGTGAGAGATGACCGAATGATCGACAAGTCGGCCTAAGGATACTGCACACGAAAGCAAAACTTTGTCGGTGTCATTTTTCGTTTTTGCTGACGAGGCCACAATCACTCCCAGATCTTTTTTCGCAGACAGAAGAGTGAAGAGATGCCTGGTGTGCATAGCGCATCCCAATACTGGACGGTATCCCCACTCGGGTATGTGCACACTTGTCGGTGTTGACTGGCAGGGACCACAGATCAGACCATCTTTCAAGGACGTTTATATCTTCCTGAAGAGCAAGGCTTATCTATATTTGATGTGACCGTACGCGAGATCTTAAAGTCGTCCGTTTCGATGAGGCATAGCGATCTAGAAGTTGCTGGTATATCATTGATATGGTCCAGGAAGAGGAGCGAGTCTAGAGCAGATCCGTGTCACACCACTGAGAGCCACTTGCCATGTTGACAATAACTGTGCTACTCGTACTGCAAAGATTCTCCCTCTACGAAGGTACTCGACCCACAAAATCAAGGGATCTACAACACCGAGAGCTTTGATCTTACCTGTTAGACGTCCGTGGGGTGTCCCTCGGCCTTGGCATTCTTCCAGCGTTCTCGTGCAAATAGCAAGTTTGTTAGGCACGAACTACTTTTCTAAAGACCATGTAGTTGTCGGCGTAGTACGTCGTTCACACCGATATATTCCCGGAGTCGCGTGTCCAGCAGGCGTTCCATAACCTTTCCCACGACCGATGTTAGACTGACAGGTCGGTAATTGACGGACTCGGAATTTGTCCCACCTTTTTTTAGTGGAACAACAACAGATTTCCTCCATTCCTGAAGAGGCTTTCCCGCTGATAACGATGCGTTGAACAATCATATGACTGACTGAGTTAACACATCGACCAGCCGCTTTACCACTGACGGATGGACATCATCAGGTCCCGGGGATTGGTTAACTTTGATGGTACGCATAGCTACCGCCACTTCTTTGTTAGTGATTTCCTTGCACGACATATACGGAGCGTCCAGTGCAATCTGTGCAGGATGATTATGCCTCAGTTTAGGACCGTAGACTGACAAGTAGTGTCTCGCCAATACATCCGCCCTGTGTTCATCTGTAACTTTCAGTGAATGTCCATCCTGCAAGGTTTGGATGGCAATTGTAGATCGTGTCCTGCGTCGCAGATAAGGAAACAGACGTTTGGATGCACGAACTGAATACATTGTTAACGTCTCAAGTGTTCGCCGGCTTTCTCGCTCCACGCGGGTGCGCTGATTACGGATAGTGCGGTAGCGGTCATACCCTCCTCTGGTTGCGTGACATAGTTTCCATGCGCGATTCCGACTCTTCTAAAGACGCCTGAATTGCAAGTCAAGCCGAAGTGGACCTTTTGCATGCGGTCGCTATCTGTATGGTGCAGCAAACGTTTGGTATAACTGAAAGATTTCATCCCAAATCACTCCGAAGCCTTGTCTGTCTCGTACTGACCTTGTGGATACCGCATCGTTGAGAATGCGGCCTCCCTGACTTGATAGAATGGTATTCACAAAAAAGTTGAGTCCACCGTCTGTGGTCTGGGGACGAACATCACTCCGCTCTTCCGGCTGATGGTCAACACCGCATAGTCATTGCTCCCTAGTGGAGGTAGGTACTCAATCTGCTCCACATCGGAACGTCTTGAAGATACTACCAAGTATAGGATAGACGTTTGAAGATCTTGTATACGGGTTGGGACCCTGACGTGTTGGTACAGGGAAAGCTCTAGTACCGTTGACAATCTCACGGGAAAATAGATCCGTTCCTGCGTTGACCGTAGATTCTCCCAGTCAATATTCGGCGAGTTGGAGTCACTCAAAATCAAACGGTGACCATCGCCAGCCCAACGTCGTACGCCAGTCAGTATTTGTGAAAGATCTGCTGCTGGGAACCGATAAATGACTCTGCCCGATTCAAATCCACAGGTTATTAGTTTTACGCAACACCAAAGAGATCTTTAAGGCCCTCCGGGTCTATCTGGCGATGCAGCTGTAGCGAAGGAAAGTCGGCTCGAATATACATTGCCATGCCTCCTCCTCCACGCGCTTAGCTTCTGTTAGCACGGTAAAGCGTGTATCCTGGGAGAGCCACTTCCGAATCCACCACCTCCCTGGTAAGCCACGTCTCCGTCAAGGCGACCAATGTTGATGAGTGGAAAACCACCCATGCCTCGAGCTCATCTCGCTTATTCAACAGACTCCTGACATTAGACGACATGATAGGTGTTTGTCCTCGTCTGTCTTCCCCCTCCGTGTGAACGCTCATTGAATCTCCACTGCCTGGTTGGTGGTGCTGTTGAGATGGAACGGCTTCCACAGCAGTTGAAAACGCCTGTGTTGTACTCGAAAATCCCAGATGTGTATACCTGTTCCCTCATTGGCTTGACGTTCGTGGAGCTCTCGCGACACCAACCTATGCTTTTCCCTGACCTCTTGATCAAAGGTTCAAAGATCCAAATAGATTTTATTGAAAGAGAACGAAGGAGTATTTGAGCAGTTGAAGCTGCAAAAGCACGAATTAAACGAGAACTTTCAGGAAACTACTCCAGATTATCACACCACCTGCATCTTAATCACGACAGAGTGTGGGAGTATGCATTTATACAAAATGAAGAATACTCCTTAGTTATGTATTTTATCGGTAGTAAAATAAAATATATGGTTTTTTGCGTTTTTTTCCCGGACCGTCTTGGTGACCAGCACCTTGCCAACTGAACTGACACCTGAAGTGGTGTTTAGCTCAGACTGATGGAAAACTATGAAACTGCAGCGCAAGTCTTTACCAGTGATCTTCCATCTGTGAATAAAAAAACAAATTGATGTTTTGTGGGTTTTGAAGTAAAATACGTTTTTGACGGACATGATTCAAGTAACCTCTGCGCCAGTCCGATCGTGTCTCGAAGTATTAAATGATGGATTTTGCTAGTCAGTTTATTTCTTCTTTGAGAGTTATCTCATTCACTTTTGATGCAAATCAAATTGAGCCACACTACAATTTCACTCGGGCGAGAAGGCAGTTTATTCAAATTTTGCGGAAGTATGGTTTGCTTGATGCTATTCGGCCAATAGTCTTCCTAAATGGAATAAAATTATCAGACAGAAGGTTATGAAAACTTCATCTACTAGGCGAATCTGGATGTAAACATGGGAGTTAAAACTTATCTGTCTCACTTCACAGTATCCTCTTACTGATGTGCGAGTCTTAGATTCTTACCAACGACGCGGTCAGTGTTTTCTGAGAATAATTCTATAATCATCAGCTTCAGAACAAACTTCCCCAATTTCATCTACCATCCGATCCTCAGGCTACCAAGAGAAGTAAGACAAGATTCGTCTCTTCTTGCTCCGGTTATCAGACCCAGTGATACCCAGACACAGCCAGTGGCAATTAATGAGTTGATTATGCAAACGCTTTTTGGTACATCAAGGGCTCCGGATTCAAAAGTCTTGGGCTTCCAGGCTACAGGTACTCAAACGGAACAGCAAAGAAACGATTTTGCGATGTAAGTATATTAAATCATAATCATCCAGTGCTTCGAGGTAACCGATTTGGAGCTACACGTCCGCCAGCATGCATTCCACTAACGTTAAACCCTGTTTTATTAGGTTTTTAACTGCACGTTCTTTTAGTGTTCTTTCCAAATGCCAGGCAAGTTGTTTGCATAAAACTATCTATACGCGATGGTAACAAGTGACATTACTCATCATTGCAAGTTACTCAATGGCACCGATATTCACGCGATATTTTTGTCCGGAATTAAAATCTGTCAGACGGTAATATCGTACCCAGAGGTAGGAACTGCAACAGTTAACAAACAAACACACAAGACGTTTGTGAGGGTTGAAGTTATGAAAAATCAATGTTACGAAACTGTCGCTGAAGCCTCTAATTTCCAATTTTTTTTTAGATAGCTCCTAAACAATCAGTCTTAGAACTCATCGAATAAGTCCGTTGTAAAGTAATTAATTCGACGCATGCTATTGGAACCGCCACGTAATAGTTTTGCCCTCGACATTAGATCGGGCGTTGTACCACGACGTGACTGTTTCGTTTTCGGCTAGCTAGGTATTTTGAGTTGTTATTAGTAGTTTTCAGCGACTTTACTTTACCTGCATCGGAGCATCGTTCCATATGATTATTTCTCTTGGCGTGTATGGCAGTAACACTGATGTTTCCATCGAGCAGAGCAGGAGACTACCTTGACATTCGTTGGTACTTTAACTACAAAGACTCGTTCTTAAGCGCTAACCCGTTCTCATTCACTTTAAGTGGTGCGCTCATATTACCAGGGTTTGAGAGATTATATGCCATTGATCATCGTCTTGCCACTGACATTTTCGTTTGTGTTAGCAAGTTAGTCGAAATAATTCGTTCAGCCAGTTCTTTATATGCGTACCATATTTCTGCGTAAACACTTTTAGTTGAACCTCATTCACAAACACACATCGGTTGTTTTTGACAGTACATTCGTCGTTTTAGTCAAATCGTAAGCTATGGCAACTCGTAAAACTTTCCATGTTCGGTACTAATCACCAGTGTGATAGTTTTGGATGTTAAAATACAAATTTAAGGAGCACTGTTTTACAGCGGAAGTACATATTTTTTCTCATCTCACCTAGGTCAGGATGCTCACTGGATGGGAGAATTCAACCAGTCTTATCTCCGTTGTCGTTCTTCATCGACCCTTCTATGGAGCACACTAAAGTGGATGGTTGTCATCACCTCGCAGGTTAGTCTGATCCTAGTTCTCCACAGAAAACCGGTTAGGGAAACATGAAGGGAGTGTGGTGTGCTCAAGTATAGGAATGATTGGGCGGTGGAATACCGAATACGCACACCTGATGAGTGGCAACAACCGCGAAACCAGTCGTGTGCTTCCAAGGAAATTTTTTCCTGTCATCCAAATACAATGTCATACTATTCATTTCGGGAATGTGATGTTATTGCCCAAGCACACTTCCAAGTTTGTGGGTTTCCTATCAATCATGGGCTGAGCCCTTAAATTAGCTCATGATCGAGACCTTGGTTCTGTTTTGCTATATGAAAAATTGAATGGAAAACCATTAGGTGTATTTCGGTAACTGAGCACTGTAGGAGATTTGCTGTAGCAAAAATAAACAATTTTTATATCATATGCAAGCGCACAGTGTGTTCCGCGATAGCCTATTCACCCCCGGCGTTTTGAATCCCGATAACATTATTCAGATTTAGAATTCTCTGTTGTCAGGCGGGAATTGTATGGTTTCATTTTTGTTCTGCATTGATCGGTTGGGTCACGTGATCCATACAACAACAACGACGGTGGTCATTGCAATACGTCCCACTAACGTTTTCACTTTTCGGGCCGTCTCGATCCGCCCTAGTTTCTCCGTACCTTAGTTACGTATTCAACTTTGTGCACGACTTGAGGCTTTTGAAAGCGAACAAACTGCCTTTGATTTTATCCGTTTTCGCAGCCGTACGTGTTATTTCCATGTTTATGCTTTTGTCCATTGAGGTTTAGGATAGAGAGATGGTGGCAGTTTTGGGTGTTCATACGACTCCACTGTAGGCTCTCACTAGAACTGTTGCACTAATCCGCCAGACTTCGGCTCACCCGTAATGAGGGTGAACATGGGGATTGTCAGTCATATGCGACCCCACCCATTGCAGTTAAAGGTCGAAATATGTTGTTGCGCGGGGAAAACAACCGGTCTACCTGTCAAAAGACTAACTAACACCTTGAAAGAGTTTGATGCACCACCGGGCAGCGCCAGTGTGTATGACCAGAAAGCCAGTTGTACTTAAGCGTGAGTGTATGCAGTGGCCTAAAATTGAATTACACGACTGCTCCGCTGGTCTGCACAAGGTCTTCTGGAGAACGGAATACGGTGCACGGTGTATTCAGGAAAAGTATATGGCGCGTGTGTAACTCGCTAATACCGGAGACGTATAGAATATGTACAACTACGACTCACTGGTCCCTTTAGGGCAGCAGAATGAAAACAGCATCATGCCAAGATGAACGTAAATAGAATGTGTTTTCGTCTCTTACCGTACGTGTGCAATCAGTACGATAACCATCGTTTGTTGTGACTGATACTCAGTGACTGAAGATCTAGAAACATCCGCGGGTAGTTTTGTGTCACTTAATTGAGTGTGTTCATTCAGTTTTGTATATGCCCGCCTCGATATAGGGCAGTGATTTCCTGCGGCATATACGGTGATAATAACCTTGATTTATCGTGGTTTACGTTGCGCGTAAATCACACGACAAGAAAACAAACGCGCTTTTCGCGAAATAATATTGAAAAGAAAATCCAGAATTGCAACATAGCACGATTTATGTCCGGGACGATTGCACTACGTCGCAGCATGGCGCATACCGCAGAACAATGCTGTTTATATAGGTTCATGTAAAACAATAATGTTCGACAAATATAGGGAAAAATGCAATGGTCTAATTACGTCATCATGCTGAAGACACATTGACTAACAGCTGTCTCTGCTGGCGATACGGGTTTCCAGAGGAATCGTCCCGGAAATAAATTGTGCTGTGTTGCAACTCTGGATTTTCTCTTCAAGATTAAAAACTGCTTGTCAACATATCTTTCTAGAATTAGGGTTGGTGCATCACTACAGAGAGTTCACGAGCGTTTTTGTTGGCACGGTACTAGACGGGGCTTTAGTAGCGACTACCAACTGTAACAGAAAACACGGTGTAGATCTGGATTGGAAAACGGTATACTGGTTCTCTTCAGAACTGGAGAACGATTAGCCGATATTATTGGAAACACAGCCTGGTAGCCCGTGTCATTATTCACTGCATTATATTTCCACCAGCGATCATTCCTTCCGACTAGTGAGACTAAGGATATACTCATAATCTACCCATGAAACACACGTAGAGCCAAAATGGATTGACTTCTCAGCCAGGAATATATTCCTACTTGATAGATCTCTCCAAGCTGTTGTTTCATGGTTACCTTCCGTTTGTTAGTCACTCTGTGGCTGTGTTAGTCTCTTTACCAGCTACCTGAAAGCAATCCTTCATCACTGTTGCACTATGGGAACCGTTTTTGTGTCCAGTAGTAGATAAGCCTCATCCCATCAGAGGTTTATATTCAGTCTGAAGGAGTGCACCACAAGTCTCGTAAAATACTAAACAGATCTGTTTGATGATGTGGACGACATCGTGTATTTCGTCACGTTCTCTTCAGGCACGATGAGAAATGCCTTGTGATGAACGATGTGAAAGGTTAACACCGTACAAATTATTCGACCATGTTAGTCTTAGATAGCTAAGTGCGACTAAGTAATGTGAGAAAGTAGATCGATCAGTAAGTTACTCATTGAAATATAAAAACAGACTTTTTAAGATTTTAGTTTGTGTATGCCTACGTGGGATAGAAACAGAGTGCCAGAAAGATACTTTGGAGAACGTCTTTCGTTGAAAGTAGTTAAGATTTTGTAACCACGAACACGTGGTAACCAATCGCGATTGGTAACGGAGTCAGATAAATAACCTGCGGTAAATGGCGGACTACCGCCTGGACTTGATATATGTGGTAACTTTTTCCGCATTACAAAGATGGATGCATCATTATAATCCCGAGTACAAATACTAACAGTCTTACGTTTTCTGTACAGTGAAAAACAAAGTGTATGACGTATGAAGCCGTCTAATTGGGCACCTGGTGGTGATAGTAAAGCTGACCGGGCCATAAATTCTTATCTCAGAGGATGTTCGATACAATATGACTGTTTAATTACACTTTAAGAGCATTAGATTTCTGTACATCCCGGAACATTTCGCTGCATCTTTACTGTTGTGCGTCGCAGTCAGGGTTATCGTTTTTAGAGTCTTTCAAATATGTTCGTAGCAGTTAACGTGCACTCACTCAGTGGATGTGACTCTAGCATAAGCCGGGATATTTTCACAGAAAAAAGGTTAAGTAAACATGTTAACGCTGAGGATGGAATGAGAACAAATCCAGTTTGCACCCTTGTCAGCAACCCGCCTGGACCGCTAGTTTCACCACACTTCATCTTCATTAGCTCCCCATATGCGCATGCGCTCCTCGTTTGAAGTTAATGTTGAGCCCAGAACTAATAATCTAAATTAATTATCGGTCAAGTCTGCTAATTTACTTCACTGTCATTTAATTTTCAAGAGCACTTTTCGGTTTGACTTTATTTACTTCCCGGTTTTTACATTATTTTGCCTACTATGAATCTTTAAGGTAGTAATTCGCTAAATTCGATCCAGCGTTTTTTCCACAGAAAGTGTTTCCGATTACAGTGGGCTCAGAAAGTGTTCGCGCATTTTTTGAGCACACTGTACATATGCCCTTTAGGAACTTATTTGCGACTACTCCTGGCTTCCATTATAGCTGCTCGGGGAATGCGTATGAACGTGAGGTTGCATGGTTATCGTTTCGCCAGCTTTTCACCACAGGCAGGTTTTCCGATGCTTCTGCAGATGCATAGTCTTTTGACCTGATTAATTCAAAGGTAGTGTGTGCAGCGCTGAAGATCTGGTTAGACTAGTAGCAATATGTATTATAGCTAGCCGAATAAAAGCATTCCGCAGTTAAATCAAGCCACACGAACCGTGCTCTCCGGCCGCTCGGCCTCGTGTATTCTAAACGACATTACGGTAGTATGGTTCAGATTCTGATTTTACTGGTATATCTGTTGGCTTTTTAGGTCTTTTTGCAAAAATAACTCTTGGTTCAATTGAAAATGCATATTGCACGCTCTGATTTGTTTCATCCGTGGCGTATGACAGAATTGTTTTTTTTAACCCGCCACAAAACAGCTGAGTTGCACTGATTTCCTTTCTTGTTTTACTTTTGAGGTGTTTAGGAAAAAAATGTTAAGCACTAACAAAAATCATTTGAAATCAGGTTTTAGTAGTCATCAATCAGTAGCAGAGTACCCTACTGAAAAATGCCTACTCCGCCGTTTCAGTTACACATTCTCGTCAAGGGCCGTTGCATTGCCCCATGCCTTGGCTGCTGGAAGATCATGAGAATGATAAACCTTTCTACATCAATGGCTCAGTCAATATTTCGGAGCAAACTCAGTTGACTCAAGCTCCAGTTCATTGCTGGACGGCCTCACTATCATCACCAGTGAGTGAATACTGGAATCTCTTGTTCTGTTCCGTTTAAAGATGATCGATCTAGTGGCTCAAAATAAATGAGTCTCAACACAGAATTTTATAAAGAAACGGCAGTTTAACGTCTGACGTCCCCAATTTCATTGAGATCATATACACAGAAGGAAATGACAGTTTGGTTGTGACCTGCAAGGGCTTTAGATGTTCATTTCAGTGGGATCAATGAAGCAGGATGGATAATACACGATACCATCTTATATCATCAAATGATTTCAGTAAATGAAGTTTGTGCATAGTCCCCTCCTTGTCTTGGCCCTTTGGTGCAATTACACGTTCTCCAAGAGTTCCATATCTAACGAAAAACGAGAGTCCTATTCCAAACCAGATTGCCAAATTGCAGTGAATAGTTTTATGTGAAGCAAAAAGCTGGTAAAATGAGGATGATTAATCACAACGAAAATATCCTTCCCTCGATCATATGACAAATTCAAATCTAGAAATCACGTGTTACGGACATCCTGTTCGAGAACCTCAGTAAACCTTTTCCACATGCCTTTCAGGAAAGACAGGGTCATATCTTGGTGAATTGTGTTCTGTTCTTGTTTCAATGCAGTCAACAGCTCAGCTGTTGATACACAAACTTGATAACTTTGTGTGTTACAATTACGTGTTGTGCAACGTTCTGATGCGTACATTCAAGCAATGGTATATTATCTCCTCTAAATATTGACCCGAAACTACCAACTAGGTACTGTATACCAGTTCGGAAATGCAGTCATTCACAACTGACATGTAACGAAATGTTTGTGACTGTTCCGTGGCATTGAGGTCATGGCGGGGCCACAGCGGAAGATCGATCCCAACCCAATCGGGCACGTTTGTAGGACTGTGGCTCGGTAAGTTCGGTGCGTAGACGTCTGAACTCCTGATCTCATTGAAGCAAAAACGGAACAGTATTCCTTGCTTGTCTGGCTGTTTCTTGGGCTCCACCTTTCACGCACAAACTTCAGGCCGTCCGATCAATCCTGCACTCGGAAGCACCAGACTCGAGTTTCACTCTTGTTAGAGGTCATCAGTGTTGCATGTCCTCCACTGCACCCAGGGCTTCAACCCAGGCTGTTCCACCACGAAGGCGTGTGTTACCACTGTGCCACTCCGCTCCCGTCCGGGTTGGTTCGAATCACCGCGTTAGGTTTGTTCGGATTTCGCCCTCTATGCGCGACAACTTCGAAAGGAGACATTGTTACTGTCCCGGTAACTCCAAGAGGACCCGAGGTGTGTGAGTGAAAAGTGGAGTCCAAATGACAGTCAACCGAGCAAAGTATCATCAATCCCATACACTACTCGCAAGTAGTTGTGAGATACTTGGAATAATGTTCATCAAGATGTGATCCAGTCTCTCCTGAAAGGCGTACCGAAAAATTGGATCGATGTCCTCAAACAACATCGTCATAACAAGTGATTTTGAGATTTGAACGGTTTAAATGTTTGGCCATCGGATAGTTTTGCTGCGATTGATTTTCTTCATTGCATTGGTTTTTACCACAGTGCGAAACTTCTGAATGTAAGTCGATATCCTAGTGTGGGATGCGGCCCTCGCGCTTCGCATTAAGGATGGAATTCTTGTAGAAATTATAAGTTTGCCAAAAGGGCAGTTGAAATCCTTTACAGCAGGATGTATTAATTATCATGATAACTGAAACAAACCGTGGCCCAAATCACAGGTCTTCTGATGACACCGTTCAGTGCCCAGTACTTGGAAAATCACATTTCAAAGTGGAAGATTACAATCTCCTGAAAATCGCACAGATTTTCACACATTTTATCCCCTAGAACATCTGGTTCTTATTTCCAATAACCATGGTTTGTTTGCCAATTAGAAGGTGAAACTGAAATAGGGACAGGTAGAGGAATTTCGCAGTAGAAATTGTCCCATGGTTTCAACCCTAATGCATTTCATCTGTTCAGAAATGTTCCAATTTAGTTAGGATATTAGATGTTTGCAAATGTTTTCTCTGACGAACTCGATTCTGGGTGACCAAATGTGCTTATTACTGCTGAGTTGGGAAAAGTCAGCTTCTTAGAAGTCTCTGATGCCGGCTGTCCATGTGTTGCTTTTAGTCGCAAGGTCTCTGTACAGTGAAATTCAGTTACTGTTCTAGACACAGTTTGAAAATCGACTGAAAGCCTAGAAGTTCTACGTCCACTTTGATCGTGCTAAACAATGTGCTCAGCTGATCACGAGGGGAGCACTTCCAGCCTGACCAAGGTGACTTTAGGGGCCTTCTCTTCGTGAATTTTGTTTTGGACCGACAGAGGACATGACCGAACCATTAGACATGGATGGCACCGTTATGGAAACGAGGACAGCACCTGTATATTCGACCACCGTTGTCGTACGGTGTAGTTTGGAATGCTATCATGTAACTTGATTCGCTTGTAACGGAATTTAATGACTCGAGTCTACAGAAATATCTGTGTGGTTGTAGTATTTCCAATGTGACCCGATAAAAATGTTCCTTATCGTAATGTGTTTGTTGTTCAATGAGAATTCCTTTCTCTGAGCCGATGAACCCTTACCGGAATACAAGCTTCTATTCCAATTCCCAGTAGGTATGAAATAACTAGGCTTTCGGTAACGAATGGAACTTTTGTACTGCGTTTTATGCTTCGTATAACGATTAGCATCATATACATTCATCTTCCGTTTAAGATATGTCCAACCGGTCTGTCAGACATGAAAATCTGATGAATCTCTCCTTCACCGTAAATAGTTATGACCTAAAAAACCAAATTGGTTTTCACAATCCCCTGATCAATGTGCTTGGTTGTCCCGGTCACAGACGTCACTAGGATCCAGAGTCATTGCATATGTTCGTTTTCGTCCTGGTGTGTGGTCCGGTATACGCCCATTGGAATGTCAAACCGGTGGCACATTTTTCCTTTTATGAAAATCAGGAAAATGTGGGATTCTTTATCTTGTTATCTCTCCGGTTAAACAAGGTTTTCGCTGTAGGCTTACCTTGTTAACCCGAGTTATATTTTACTGCTGTAGTTATCCACCACCTATTGTACAAAATAAGTGAGGCCAATTACTTAGCATGATCGCGGTATTTACCTCATTTGGTCAAGCAGTTGTTGGGTACACTGACCTGAAGCACAAGCATAAACCGTAGAAACCACGTGGAAACCAAATAAGGATGAACCAAAACCCAGACTTAGTCTGTCCAGTAATTTCGTTGATAGGATTGGACGTCTCCACTTGGGAGCAGCAATTACATGGTGCTAGAAGTTTATTGGCGTAGTGGTCCGTGTCCAGCTCCTGGGCCACATGTCGGACGTAACGTTTGGTACACACTATTCGAGGATGTCCACTAACTCAAACGATGACAACAATGTTAACGTGGTTTTGGAAGTCATTCGTGATGGTATCTTACATCTTACGAATACCCACTTTCCATTCAGCAGGCGTAGACTCCGTGGATTGACCTGGACCTCATACACCCACTCAGACGACGAAATCAGGCCTGGTAGTTGTTCCGATCTAAAGATAAGGGTTATGATCTCTGTTGCAGGAGTCGTAACCGGTGCACAGAACAAAATGAGACAAAGCAGATGGCTTTCGAGGAATCCCTCGCGGTTAGTGTAGTACGAGCACCTAAGTGCCTGTTTGCATATTAAGCGCCGCACCAGGGCTATGGTTGGTATCCCCGCGCAGATGGACAACGGGTAACTGGTTGGGCCAAATGATGAAAAGGCTGAAACATTAGTCAAACATTACCTGTCGGTGTATTCTCTGGAGGAGGACGCGCAAACCCCCATGGTGAATGGGCTACGGTCATTTGTTGTGCAAGGTTTTGTGGAGTCAGAAGTGACTAACGTCCTTAAATTCATCAAAACTCAAATCACCGAGACCGTTCGATGTGCATCCGCTGGTGTTGAAGGAATTGACTGACCAACTAGCTCTACCGCTGACTCAGTTGTTCAGCATGTCATTGGTCTCTTGTGGGCTGCCTCAGGAATGGAAAAATGCAGTACTCGTTCCGCTTTACAGGGGTGGGACAAAGTCCGCCGCGCCCAACTACCTCCCTGTTATCCTCACTTCCGTGGTTGGCAAGGTCATGGAAAGGCTTGTGGCTTCTCGCAGATGTGAACACCTGGAGCACTATCAACCGCCATGTGCACAGCAACACGGTTTTTGGAGAAACAGGTCACGTCTGACAAACCCGTTAACTGCTCGTGAAAGTTGACCAAACGCCAGGGTCGAGGGATGTGTCACGGACGTAATCCTTGTGGACTTTAATAAGGTGTTCAGTAAAATCCTTTAAGATAAGCGGTTGCTGAAACTCCGGGCTATCGGTATCTGCGGGCCCATGGTTCACTGAATGGAGGACTTCTTGGTCAATAGAACCTTTTCCGTGAAAGTCGCACAGTCCCAGTGAGCAGTGGTGTGCCGCAAGGCCCAGTGCCGAGACTTCTGTTGTTCCTAGTGTTTTTGAGCGATCTACCACAGATCCCCTGATCCCCTGATCCCCATGCTTTATCTACGCCAACGACCTAAAGACCTGACCCACCATCCAATTGGCAGAGGATTGTAGGATACTACAGGAGGATCTGCATGCACTGGACAATTGGTCGACTACTTGGGGTCTACCTATACACCTGGACAATTGCGCGTGTATGGGGATTGGCAGACCCAGTGATACTTCCGACTACTACCTTGTGAGTTTCACATTCCGTCTCACGCCTGAGGAAAAAGACCTCAGAGTTGTCATCACCCACAATCTGAAGACCCAAGCACGCACTGAGGGAGTGTGCGCTTCAGCGTGGAAGATACTTGGTCCAATTCGTCGTTCATTTGGGCCTCTATCCATGGATACCTTCCGTCTGTTGTATGCTTCACATGCGCATCCCCTCTTGAAATATGGTGGTCCGGCTGTCTGCCCCTGCACGGTGGCGAAAGTAACCAAACTGGAACGAGTATGACGCGCTGCCAGACGCTTAGTGGCAGAGCACCGACATCTAGCCGAGGCGACAGCGTACAATGCGATGGGGCCCATATGTGATGACTTTCCACTGCCCTTTACCTGAAGACAGAAGACTTCATACCGGTCGAATTCCATTTTTTACTACTGAAATAACTGAGTAGGTAATGATTGACAAGAGAAGAATCCAACAGAGCTTATGCCCCATCTTCCAATGTGGTTGCCACAATCATTTCGTACAAAATTTAGTTTGATGACGGTTTAGGATAGTGGACGAACTATCTACAATCCTCAGCATTTGTCTTTTTTCTGTACTGACCATTTGAATACAGGGTAATGGATACCTTAAGTATGAAAATACCTTGCCATATGCACTTAGTCACGCAACGCTTTCGAACGCAGAGGTAATTAATTGACTACAAAGTCGTATCAGTTGCAGGCTTCGTAACGGGTCCAACTGAAATAGTTGACTGGATTGCCAACAGTCCAAAAAGTTTTGATTGTAGCAAGTTGTACAGGAACTAGTTTCTTGTCACATCCACGTAAAACTGATCATAAACCTCAACACTTTCCCCAGAGTATTTCATTGCTGTCGACTTATTGCGCATCCCATTTTCTGCCGTTTTTATTGAGACAAATTATTTTCAAAGGATTCCGTAATAAAGTGTACTGGCTAGGAATTAAAAATAAACGTTTTCACCCGAGATGGTACAAGAATTTCCGAATATCAACGTGGGATTTCATAGGTAATGATCAACTGGATATGTTCTTGGCAGCTCATTCTCAAGACATGGATATGGGAATCACAGATGATATATCTGTGATAACATGAACTGAAGCGTACCGTACATATTTTTTAAGTGTTTACGCATATTATACACTTTTCGTGAGAGATCACTTTCCGGAAATACTGGTTAGGAATCTTTAAAAAATTAACGGGAACACTGACTGCTGTCCAACACGGTGGGATGTCAAGGTCAGGGTAATTTATAGGTTGTCATAGGTTGCCATAGCACCGGAAACCAACTTTATTCAGAGACCAGTATCTCAGCTCCGTCTACTGGTTAGTCGAAGCTCATTCGCTAGTACGATGGCATCTAACGCAACGCGCAGTCGTTTAGGTTGATGAGGTGAGGACAGCTTGGTTGTCTCGCCCAAATCACGGGGTCCACCGGATCGACGTTCGTCCGCGAGAACGACGTGACGCGCGACTTAGGTCTGTGTTATTTTGCACGGAAAGAGTGTGGAAAGACGGCTGGTCACAACGGCTAATCATCGGCTGGCGAGGCTTGTGCTTTATGGATGCGAAGGCCAACCATTGAGTTAGGTTCTCAAATTAAACTGGTCTTTTTCCAGACTTACGTCATAATTTTACAAATCAATGCGATAGTTTCTCAACTCAGTTCTAAAATGGCATAGTGCTAGATCCAAACTATGAAAAAACTTGTCCTGTGGTCCCATTTTTCTGTTGCAACGGCCTAGTCTCCTATGGAGCTTTCCGAGCTTGTGGTGCTTAGGATTACCGGTCTTATTCGGGGGAAGCTTGTGAAGAGTTTCACGCGCACCATCCGGACCGACCGAAGCTGTCCCACTGTTTGTGCTATTAGGTTAAAACACAGACTAGTGAAAACTAAGAGTTGTACTGGCAAAACGATCCGGCAGTCCGCAGTCAGTCACTATCAGCAACCGATCAGTCAGTTTGAATAATTTGTTGTCTGAGAAGCCCCGCACACCGATCAGAGAGGCCTCCAGAGAACTTGGAAATTCTTACGGTTCTGTTGCGAATATTCTGGCTCGATAGTTACTAAAACTGCTCCAGTCTGCACTGGTTTTCCTGGTAACGAGCAGCGGCGCTTGAAATTTTGCGATTGGTTCCAACATCGACTCCTCTTTCAACGAACATCTTAAATGATAATATATTCTCTACTTTTAGAATGAACTGGGTAGAATACACAACATTATTCTATCTAGTTGCTGTTTCAGTCGCTTGTGTATAAGATGTATTCAATCTAAGGTAAACACCAATGCTTCAGCACTTTCGTACTGAAATACCTCGGTTGGTTGTTGCATAAAATCCAGCTACTTACGAAGGTTACCCCGGGAGGATTTGTTTATTGTCACGAACCACGGAATAGTAATGAGGTCGGTTGGAAAAAGTTGTCCTCATAAAACGACATGGTATTTTTATTGAATTAATAGAATCCTAGTTAGTATTTCTGGCGAAATGCGGGGGAAAATTACGTGATATATATTACTCTCATTCCACATCATTTTTCATCGAAATGTTATCGGAATGATTAGAAAGCTCTACGTTTCATAGACCGAAGAAGAAATACCAAATGAAATTACAGGTTAGTAAACGAGAACAACGATATCAGTATCCGGTACAGTATTTGATGAAAGTGGAACTCCTTTAATTGCGGATGAGGTGTGAAACCGCCATATCATGCATCGGTTGGTCCCCATGCCCAATTCAGTTCAAAACCAATTGAACTAAAATAACAAACAAATGCAAAAACCCCATTTGCTCTAACGAAAGCATGGGTATCTCGGCATACTTGTCTGTCCATTTGGAAGGCATTCCTGGCGGCCAAAAGTAGTAAACAACGGTGTCCCCGATCCTCCGATCACGAATACGCTCCATTGGATTTTCCTCTAAACCATGTATATCAGCGCCCACCCTTTGACTGGCTGTGGTACATTTCTGCGTTTACCACCACCTCGTCGAATTAACGGAATGTAATCGCTATGATCACTGTTCGCAGCTATACGCAATCAGAAATACTTCTACTCAAGCAGAATATGAGGTTTTACGCTCAATCTGATCTTACCGGTCACTCATATCAAAGAATTCTCTTTCAACCCAAAAAACGCATCCGTACTGGCTGGTAGACTGCTATTAACCGCACCCTTCCAGCGACGATGTCCGTCCGTCTTTGTTCAGTATCGACATACGTACTCTATTCGCGAAAACGTCGCATCTAACCGTTGTTCTTCGTTCTCGCATTCATGTTCATGCCTATGTGGTTTGCGTACAAGAATCGTGGTTAAATCCACATATTGCTGACTCACTGGTGTTAATAAATGGCTTTCAACTGTTTCGGCAGGACAGGAATTCCACCCACAAGAAGACTGGAGGCGGGGTGGCCACATATGTCAACTGCACGTAGTGTGACAAGTTTGAACTCGTTTATTCATACTCAATGAACGGTACTGATTGTTCAGTTATGCAGTGCCATTACAAATTTTAAAGCCATAGGAGCATCATAACAGACTTATACGTAGCTCCGTTTCGCATACAGGACGCTGTTTCATCTTTCTATGACTCTTGTTTATCTTTCCTTGTTTCTTAGTTAGATGACAATTTGCTCATCACAGTAGACGATTTTAATCATTCTTCCACCCAACCCCTCACTGCGCTTGATTTAACTGGTCTTTGTGTTTCTTTAACCGGAGGCAACTCTATTTTAGACAGGATTATCAGCAGTCGTCCTCAATTATTCTCTCTTGAGTTATGTACTCCTGTATCAATCAGTGACCATCATCTGCTTTTATAGAGGCCCAAGATAACTCCCGGTCTGCTTTCCACTTTTTCAGGCAAACTTTCCAAATAAAAACCCATCTCCAACATTTTTCACGTGACTACATTATTCTCCTACAGAAATCCGTTCCTCGTGCATCTTCCTGATTTTTCGAATCGTCGCTAAGTAGCTATGTCAAACTTTTCGTAGAGACGGTCAATTTAATTTTCCAAATGTGTTGGCCCATAGGAGCCCTCTTTCTCTGAGACGGCCGTGCCACTTCCCTTACGCTGAAGTCCTTAAGAAAACGGAAGAAACATTTCTATAAAGCCCGGGATAATTCTAAAGTGACGTGAATTTCGTTTTTGATAAAGAAAGAAAGAAAAAGGCACCGACTCGCTGTATGCTAGTCAACTCCTATGCAGCCACAACAGTAACCGACTATGGCAAGGCATTTGGCTTCTGTGTGGAAAGAAAGCGAAACAAGTGTAATTTGCCGCTGGCGTTAATAGTATCAACAGTGCATTCATCCACCCATCAAAGGACTCTCCGGTTGCATTCATTTTGGAAGATGGTGTGCACATTAACCCCATTCTGTACGGAATAAATATTTAAGCTTCTTCTTACTTCCAAAATAACCTCAGGTGATGGTCCTGAGGTCCTATCGTCATCACTTTTGAGACATAGTTCTCTTGCTCTGACCGATATATTTGCTTCTGTCTTAAACACGTCTTTGTGCTCGTATTCTATCCCAGACTTCTGGAGACCGGTCCCTATTGTTCCTATACCTAAACCTTGAAATTCTAGTGTCACAGGTAAACGCTTTCGTCCCATTGCCCTAATTTCAGCGGGTCTTAGACTTACAGAGCGTGCTATTGTTAAACGTTTTTATTCTTATATGAACTCTCTCGATGTTTCCTTGCAGTTTGCCTATAAACCGAACAGGTCCGCTGGGGATGCTCTCGCTTCCTTAGTCCACCATATAACCAAATCCTTGAATGGATCAGCGAATTCTGTGAGATGCGCTTTTCTAGACTACTCATCCGCTTTTGATCCTATCCCGTGGTCTATCCGTAAACTGCAAGCTTTCGGCTGTCCCACACCTTTACTAACACGGCCGTTTGATTATTTTACCAACAGAATTCGGTGCACACGACTAAGTTTTGAAACATCCAAACCCTTGCTGAGAAAATTAGGAGTGCTCTAGGGAGCTGTGCTTTCCCTCTATTTTTCACCTACACCAGTGATCTTTCATCCAGTTCTGCACATTTATTAGAATATGCCGAGGATGTGGCCCTTTGTCAGACTGTTTCTGCAAATCAGAACTTCGGTGACTCAACAGTTTGGCCCATATTTACGATTTCTCCGTTCGATCCGGTTTAACTTTCAATTTGTCCAGGTGTTTTGAATGCATGTTTACCGTTTCTCGATCAGCTTATCCTTGCGATCCATCTGCCATTTCCACAGAACCACTAGCTGGAGTGGGTTCAGTCAAATACTTAGGATTCACCATCGATGCGAATTTGAAGTGCTCAACACATTTTAAACTGTGTGAAGAAACTACGCCAACTATCTTATCGAATCCGAAAGTGCAGGCATTTTATTGTTAAACAGAGTGCTATTTCCCTTTCCGCTTGTCAGTGTTTTTCTCGTTCTACTTTACTGTCCCCTTGTTATTTTTGCCGGCCTAGTGAGAAAAGATTTTGAAATTCTTCGCCGAGGTCGAGTATCTTTCATACACTTGACTGCACCACTATCTGCTAACTTGTGCGAACTACACCTGGTCACATGTGAAATAGTCGGTCACAAAATCCTTGCAGACAGCACTCACCCTTTACACAGTGATCCATTCAAATGTAACTCTCTCGCTTCTACACGTTCCTCCTTCCGATCCATACTCTCTCGTATTAGCATCTACGAAAATACTGCTGTTCCTTATCTGGCCCTAATCCTCACAAACCGGGCACGAGTGTCGGCAGAATTTCTTGGCAATTTTTATTTGAAAACGTTTTTTTCTCATCCCATGGATTCAGTGAAGTGAAAAAGTGCAAATCTTTTTTGGCTAAAATGCGGACATTTGTCTACTCAAAAGTCTACACAAGTACAAATACATGATGGTTATCTGAATTTCAGTTGTAATTGGTAAAAAATGAAATTAAACCGGTATAGTGTAAATACGGAATTAGTGTTAGATTTTGCATCTGGTTTTCGAACAATACTTTTCGGTTCTGGTGTGATTTCAACGGTATATGTTAACCGTTGTACTAAGCATATTCACTTTCCAGGTATTATTCAGATCTATGCTAACCTCAGTCGAACCTGCCAGCTATAAAAATCATCATCATCCACTGTTACAGATCCGCTTACCACTACGAATCCTTGAAGGCAATGCACCGCTCCTTAGTTTTTGTCGTGATTTGACAGTGGTGTATCTCCACCAATTCCCTACTGGGATTCAAACCCGACATGGGGAATTCTAACTTTTGAAAATTGACTAATAGGCTCTCTGGGTGATTCCCAGCAGCTACCTCACACTAAGTGATTAAGCACCCATCCATTACTGGCATTGGGTGTGTTTTTTCATCTACATATCAATCGGTTTTTGAGGTGTAACTCACTATCTAAGGCAGGTTTGAGCACCAGTTAAAATTTAGTAGATGTGCGCTACTGATGATAATTTGTATGGTGGGTGCAAAGTTGACGATACGTAATCGAAAGTTTTCCAATATTCTAGTGCTACTACTTTTACGCAATTTATTGATTCCTGACTGTAGTGAATTCTGCCGGATAGATTGTGATGATATGCAAGACTCATTACGCCTGTTAGATAGCGTAGTCGTACAGGGGTGATTATTGCGAATCTGATGGGTTACGTCATCGAAGCTCAAAGTAGTGTAACGAATCCATGCTTATTTATTATCGGTGCTTCTTTGAGTGACTTTGGCAAGCAGTGGTATGAGGTCTGAATTCGAATCCCTATCCATATTTCAAATGCACTATCTTGAATATCAGTAGTCGCAAACTTCGAAGATAAGTGTTTACGTATTTTTTAGGAGTCCATTTTTGGTTTCGGTTGCACGGATGCGCTTAGTACATTAAATCAGAAGTCAATCTAAATTCGTATAGGCTCTGTTTTGGTTTTTTGGTCATAGGAATGTGAAAGAGGCTTCCTAACATTGGTCCGGCCTGAATGTCTTTCCATGAATGTTTATCACCAGAGGCATAAATGAGCTGCTTATGGGCTTACAGAGGGGTTTTATTGTCAGTGTACAGGAGTTTGGTCCCGTAATTGAGTAACTCGCAGATAAACGAACCCCAAGTTCCAAAACAGAGGATACCGGCTCGCTTTACTACGTACACTAGAGGACAGATTGTCAAACAATAACGATAGCATACCTCAAGTTGTGGACAAACCGACCACAGAATCAGTACAATCAAGAAAGGCCTCAAGACACCCAAGCAACAATAGATAGGAAACGTTCGAGACAGCGATACAGGAATGAGTCCAGTAGCTTACGTAATAGGTCCTTATTTATGGGAGCCCTTTGGCCAATCAACGAACAGAAGAGATAGTGATTCGAGGTAACACAGACACAAGCGTGGGTAAAGAACAGGCGGACTAACGTGGTTATCAGAAAGAGCGAGATCAGTGGGAGACGACCAAGCCCAGTAGTTCACTCGGATAAGACCGACGAGGGAGGGGGGGAGGGGGGGTTACGTAACCAAAAAACTAGAACAGATAAGAACAACAGTTAGAGTCATGGAGATTGTGGTTCATCGACACTTGTCATAGAGACAAGACTGAGCACAGCGGCGTGACGCGATATGACTGAGCAACAATCGTTACGCGGTTGAGGAAGTCAAGGGTATGATCGGCATGGAATTTAGTAGTGACAACGCATGAAAGGGAAGCGAATAGTTTGGTCAGTACAAGATAAGTTTAGGATTGTGAACATGGGACCTGGACTGAACCAATTTAACGCAGATCCTCGACGTGGCGAGCTGAATTTCTCTGCAAGTTCAATAAATCTTTACAGTCAGCGATACGAAGAATGACGCAAATGAACCCGACTCTGCTACAATTATTGGTACTCATCAGAAGCTTATGCAACATTTTCACCAGTGAAATGACTGTGTGCGAACGGCCGAACCAGAATGCTAGGGACCACATGGCGATCGGGAATGAACGAGATTATTAATGTTTCCATTGATGGTAAAAATAATTTAATCGGACCTTCCGACTGGCCGATTGGAAAACCTGCGAACTGGTGGGCATGATGCCAGAGGTATTCGGTTTTCACAGCTTGTCTTCGGGTCTTCTGACGCTTCGTGTTGTCTCATTAGGGTTTCTCTTTGCTCATAACAACAATAAACGAGGCTGTTATTGAAATACCCAACGCTATTTCTTTTGATCAGTAATTGGTTCTTACCACATCATCCTTTAGATTAAAAGTGTTTGTGGGGTTCACGGTCGTTTGCGTCCCGAGACATTGTGTCTTCGTTCTTTTACTTCACTTTCTCGGTGTTGCAAATATTCAATTCCATTCCTTGGAGGCCGTGACAGTTACACTTAACTGTTCTTTGGTTTGTTGGTTTGCTGTAGACTTCTCTACCGTTTGTTTTTCTTTCCTCGACATTTTTAGCTTTTCATTTAACAAGGTCTTCGTTTTGCATGGTAGGTCTTTTGGTTACACCAGAGGACCTGACGCAAATAAATCGTTGCTTATCTTCTTGATAAGCACGAAGATACTCACAATTTCACCATCCTCTGTAGGGTTATAATCATTCTTTGTTGTCGGTGGATTTTTCGTTTCGGTTCTGTTAATAAACAGAAACTGATTTACCTTCATGCCGAGCACGTGTAACAGCGGCAAGTTGTCATATAACATGAAACCAATACAAATGGCACCACATGTTCCGGCGAGTGTTTCACTTTTACCTCCCTATTCCGAACAAAGGATGAATGAAGTGTTTTTAGAAACCATTAAGCGAAGCAGTACGTAAGATTGGAATCAGCGTACGTCTTTGCCACGATGGAGCACTTCTCCTCAAATTTAGTATAGCTTTACCAGATTTTGTTCCCGACGTTCGCCCCCTCTAGGGACGCATGGATTCATTAACAGTATCACTTTCTCTAGTTAATCATCTACTAGTTACAGACAATAAACCTATTCAGCATCATTGGCGAGACAAGATGCTTCATGATGTGCGATTCGCGAAAAATTCTGTAGTTCTGTACATGAATTACTGTCTATAAGGATGGTGGTTGATTCCTGGCCAACACGCAGCCTTCCCTTCCTAGCAGAACAGCACCATCAGAGTGAGTCACGGGACACGCAAGCAGAGCCTGTTCAGTACTTAGCCCGAGGCTTGAGCTAACGGAACAACGAGCGACAGGATAGACGATCGATGGCGTGTATCGATAGGATGAGAGATGGATCCTGTTGAGCGGTGTTTAGTCTCAACACCAGCTCGTTAGGAGGCATGGTCGCCGGCGACAGTCGGATCAGTGAGTTTTGTGCAACCACAGGATATAAGGATCAACACCCTGCATACTCATTATATGTTATCTAATAAAACGAGTTTGTTCGCGAGTAAAGAAGCGTTCGTCCGCGCCTTAGTGGGACGGTTCAAAACACTGTCTTAGACCTAAATTTAGTTATTCACATGATCCAGTGATTCGCTCAGTCAAACCCTCTCATCTCTCGTTTTTTTATGGATGATTAGTTCACAGGATCAAATTAAATTGGATTTTGGTTGCTGTCGTATATGAGCTATTTGATATGCAAGCGACTTGTATGCCATTTGGCAATTTCTTATTCCAAGAGTCATTGGTAGTCACGAATACTAGGAAAACTGTTCACTATGTGTTTGAAGTCTAATGTAGCCTTCGCTAATTTTTTCAGATTAGTCTGCCCACGGAAGTCACACATACACCACAGACCTCTTTCTGTTCGTCGGCCTCGTCGAATCCGTACATTGCGCACGCACATGGAGTGGTTACATGGATCCCACTTTTGGTCACCGCTGAAGAACCTCTGAATCTTTATGATTTATTCGTGTTTCCCTCAGAACCTGGAAGAATCATTTGAAATTGCGTTGCTAGCAACGTTTTGTTGTCGCACGCAATAATCCATGTGCTCATTTTTTAAAGATATCTTTATTTTTGTGGAATAATATTTTGTTATGCAACGTGATTTCTGTTGATGATATTTACGTCTTGTGAATTTTTTAGCCGTTTGTTGTTGAGAATTCTTCGGAAAATGATTAACAGTCGCGGACGCTGTTGTACGTATGGTACAGGTTTCCGGGTGATGAGTCTCAGTTACTATGTTTAAATTCTTTCATCGTCGACCGACTTTGGTCATTTACAGAGCCACTGCCGTCCGAACCCCTTCCGCGTCTGGCCAACTGTGCAACCATATAGTTTTCCAGGTTTATGCTAATCTCACTATGGCTGAGGCAATTCTAATGGAGAATGTTCTCCTATGAATCAACCTCCGGATCTTATCACAATGCAGACATCCACCAGCGAAGTAATCCAGCCGATAAACTGATGAGTGACTCAAATCAAGTTTGTCAGTGAGAAAATAAGGCTGCCAGGTTGGTTGGCTGTTCAGATGGTGCCTCCTTTCTACCAAAGATTGACATGATCAATTTCCCTCCGACACACAGGTCCCTTCGTGGTCAAGGATGATCACTTAGTGCTATCATAAAACTATTGGACCTGTATCATCCTACCGCATCGGAGTGTATTGAAAAACGACGCGCCATATGTTAAGTAATGTAATCATTTGCTGTTTGGTATTACAGCGTTATCGGAAATAATGGTTATTCTTGGTAGCCTCGGTAACCGCTGGTCATGCAACCGGTATGAAACAGTCGGTTGTCGATAAAATTATTTGTGGCTTTATTAGCTATGAAACAAATATGCAAGTATTCTTTAGTATATTTATATGTAGGTAATGGAGTATCAACTTGCATTTTTCGCGTCCAAGAGTATACGCCACGAGCCGGGATCAAACCGGTGACTTTCTGCTTACTGAACAATTGCTCTACCTGCTCTGTTATTGCGGTACGTCCAGTCGGGTTCGAACTACGGAAGTTAATATCTAGTGAATAATAATAATAAGTCCTACAGGTATCTCATTTAAACAGCGGTTTGAAATGAACTTATGCACTACATGATATAGGGTCCTTCCGAATGTTGTTAGTTGTTTAACGGAATGCCTTCATTGCACTTAGGCCCCTAAAAAGAAACCATCCATCATAGGAGCCGTCTGCTGTGCGGGAAATGCTCTGATAACATCCGAACCCAGTTCCGGAAGAGCGCTATGTCATATAACGCATAAGTTCAACGAACCGCCGAGAGCCAACCCAGATGGCCTTGTGGTTAAGGTGTTTGAGTCACAATTGTTCACCCCGGGTTGGATGTGCACTGCTGATGATTCCTAACAGGAATGAAACAGCTGTGCAGTGCTTCCATGGTTTTCAGTGTTTTGAACGTTCACACTGGTCGATGAATCTCATTTAATGCAAAATCTAATTTCCTAGTACTTACAGGGCAACGAATCGTTTAAATGGGAATGCAGGGCAAAGGAGAGTGAACTCGCTGCTGCCGAGTGCTGGTTATTGAATTTGCATTAGGTAGCCCACATCTGCCTGTTTTCGTCCTAATGACTGTTTGATGCATAGTAATTATTTGACTGGGAAGTCGGATCCATTATTTTTGGAAACCCCGGAGCTCTTTTGAAATCTCAGCATATTGCAACGAAAGGAAATGTCTTTTCCGGCGAAATGCTTACCAGTTGTACTCCCATCATTACTCCACCTTGTGGAGCATCTAGTAGGAAAAATGTAGTATAAGTTGGTAAGCACAAGTGCATACAATGTCTTTATTTCAATTTTCTTCTTTAGGGGTTTCAGCCATTGCCTTTATTGGTAAAAACCATATTTCTATGCACAGCTCAAAATGAACACGATTTTTTGATTAAAATGAGTGGTTTGCACTTACAATGGACAACCGTTTTACTCAACGTTGGCTGACTACTTTGCCGTTGTGGTTGTACATGACTTATGTTTGTGTTACAGATCGAATTAGATTTGATGTCTTTGACCTTGAATCGTATAAATAAATAGTTCCAGTTCGTATTTCAAATTGGATAGTTGTCACTACTCCATTCTGATTTGGGATTGTTATTCCCATTGATTCTGTGAAACAATATTTCACACTTGGCTTAATGGCAATTGGCCTGAATCATTCAATCCTGCATTCTAGAATTTCTTGATTTAGATGCTGCTGTTCGCGAGGTCGAAAACTACTTTGAAAGATTCGAATCGTGGTCTATTGCTTGTAAAAATCGTCTCGGTAAACGCGAAACCACTGTTTTCTTGAGCGTTTTTGGAAATTCGGCGTATCCTGTCATTGAGAATTTGTCATTCCCACAGAAGCCCGTTTCTCTGAAGTACCAAGAAATCAAGATTATTTTACTCTGGCATACAAAACCGGTTAATTTCTGGACAGTTTTCATCAACTCCAACGGAAGAACTTCAGCAAGGTATTTGTGAATTTATTCTCCAGCTTCAGACACAAGCTGCACGTTGCAATTTCGGGGAACAACGCAACATCGTGACCGTTTAATTGCAAGTATCAGTAATCAGTAGTGTCAACAAAATTGCTCCTACCGACTAAGCCTACTTTTCAACAAATTCGTGATGTTGTCGAGCAATATAAAGGTGGGAACAGTCTAATTGAATCCACATCTCACATCGTGTTTTATAATCGCACATCTGGGCAAGCCTACCAGTCAACCAGTGACCCGTTCAGTCAATCTGTCGGAATATGGGGACGTACTATTCCACGTTTCCTGTTTGCACAAGATGAATTAGAAACTGAAAAAATTATCTGGAAACTATGAGGATTTGTTTAGATTTCAGTTCAAGTAACTTTTAGAAATGGGAAATCTACCGAAAGTTTGTGCGCCGATCAGCGTGCCGCTTCATTTGCCAACTCTCTACCTCCCCCCCCCTTAACCAATGGTCTGCTAGATACGCGCAAGCAACCGGCCCCGGCGTTCAGCTTCGCTTCCTCTCTCGTTCCCCCAATCACCCCTACCGCGGTCAACTACCCCTAATGGGGTTAGTGACGGATTGAATGTGTCTATATAAGTGACATTAAAGCTAGCCTTATTTTCTATAACTGCACGCAATAGTAAATCGTACGAAAATAGGAGTAAATCCCTTCTGTCAAAAATAGAGGCCAGTTGAATGGTAGGAAACGTATTCAGCAGAAGAGCTTTAAATGTATAGAATCATTCGTTGGCGCCCAAATCCACGGTGAAATTGGGTCGTTTCTCATCCTAACAAATGAACAGGGATCAGTAAACTATCCCCCAGCCAATTTCTAATGGTTAAATAAACATTTAACTTTTGACTCGATTGATAAGCGTTTTGCTGGAAAATCCTGTTTATAGTGCAAAAGGGTGAATATCAAATGTCGCTAGTACCAATGATGTGGTCGTATTGGGTCGTTTTTTGAAGGTGTATATGTTGTGAATCCATGAATAGTTGATCTCCAATGTCAAACCTTTTTCACTATTAGGGGATCAGCATTCGAATGCACCGCCGCACGTTATCCTTAGTGGAGGAACCTATAATGGAATTTTGTGATTAAAATGAAATAATATTCTGAAAAACCGTGCCAGATTATTCTTCTTCTCTCTCCTCAAAATGTTTGTATTTAGGTATCTCGACTAGTCCAAAGTTCCCAGTGGGAAAAAGTAACCTGCGGACCAGATACGGCTTCATATTCAAGAGCCTGTAACCTACGACCCAATGCTTGAAACCAATGGGTATTCAATTGGTGTAAATTCACAATGGGATCCGTCAGTGGTTTTATTTCATCTGAAAATTAATTTAGTTTTACCATTGGTGGAGTTTTCATGCCGTTCCTCGGTGGCTATTCCAAGATCAGCAGCCATTCTGGTGACTGATCGGCTTGTATCTGCATATCCTTTGGAGAATATTCTGATAAAACTTACTCAATATTGCTGTTGGTGGTACCCTCTCACTACCCGACTTAGTGAATGTTTTTTCTGAATGGGATGCTCTGGATCTGAAGAATAGGGAGTGAAATTTATAATTCAATTGTTTGCGTGTTAGGAAACAATTCCTGTCTGCCTTAGCGTAATGCAGTTCTCCTCATAACTGTATACGTGACATTATCATACGGAGAACTTACCCCAAGGCGATGTGCGGGAATTCGTTTCTGCCAGTGGCCTTGATGCACTGGTGGGTCAAACCGGTCTACTGATGACCGTTGGATTTATTGGCAACACTTAAAGTAAACATCTAGGGGACGGTTTAGGCTCGTGTCTTCAAAACAATAGTTGGCGGACCTTGTTCTGCACGTGCGCCATAACAGCAACCTCAGCGGGACTTTACTTCATCCTTCTGGCGAGTAGTCCCATCAGTACAGTGCCTTCATTCATATCTTCACTGTGCTTTGTATCCTCAGTGCTTCGCGATAAATGGTCAGTCGTGTTATACCTGGCGATTCGTTCACATACCAGTGTGGCTACCGGCCTTCCATCATTTCTGAGTCGCGACTCTGGCCTACAGCCTTGACTCACAACCTTTACCCAAGCCACTGCAAGCGAGCCGAATCAAAAGTATCGGAACATTATGACGTCAATAAGTGTTGGAACAATTTATTGTTACATAGATCCTATCTGTTGGAATTTACTGATTGTCTCTTCCAACTGGTTGAAAAAGGGACTGTTAGGTGGGGTAATATGGTGTTGTTGTGAGTCCACAGCTTTCCTATGAACGGGCATATATTCAAAGATAGGGACTACTAGAACACCTGGCTACTCAGCAGGAATAGACGCTGAACAGCATGAAACCCACTAGAAATATTCCAAATAGTCTTGGTGACTTGAAGGAGATTGCAATACGCGAGCGTACTAAGATGTTCATGGTTGGTCTTTTACTTGACAGGAGACTCCGAACTGCTTTACTATCTACTTTTGAGCGTCCTTAACTATACTTGATCGTTGCAGACAATCGGCATGCTCTGCTCGTTTGGATTTGACTGTGTCTGATTTTATATATATATATATATATATATATATATATATATATATGTATATATATATATATATATATATATATATATATATATATTGTCCTTCCAACTTCCACTTTATCATTTAATAATTTTACAGTATATCAGGAAGGAGGTCGTGGTCAGTTACAGGCTGCCAGATGGGGGCAGTGACCAGTGGCGATAGAATCCGAACCCGAGGCACAAGGGTCTAAAATTCAGCATTTCTACCGTTTGACCACCGCAAGTCAGCGTCACTAACGTATGCGTTGGAATGCCTGAAAATATCTGAAGAAGAAACGGAAATTTTTATCACGTTTCAAGTTCACTGAAAAGAATACAGAAGAGAAGTTTTAGGCACTTTCTTTGGAGATTTTTCTGCAGGTCTGCAGGTAATTTGTCCTTGAATGGGTCCTTCAATTTCTCTCGTTATGGAGACACCAACGCAGAAACGTTTTACGTTGTTTATTGGTTTGTGCCAAGGTTGGGCGTGATTTCATTGTTGATACTGGTAGTGTTGTGTTCTTTATCGCTGAGACTGTGGTATGAAAAACCATTGCAAATTTAAAAATCGATTCTACTGGTATTGCTTCAAACGGTATTACGGGGCATACATTGCCCATTTTAAATGCCTACACATTTCCGCTCGCAGTTTTGTATGGTAATTTCTTCAGTTGTGATATTCTTGTCGTTTCTTTCAAGGCCTTCCACATTGGGCCCATAGTTCACGAATGACATAGAAATTTTCCGTTCACACTTGTCTTATAATTACATGTAAAATGGTCATATTTTGCGATGTCCCAAAGCCAGGGTTGAGATGAAAATTTCTTTGAACCTGGAAGCAAACGGCGAACCTGTTTTTGTAAAGCGTTGTGTTTTGTATTACCGTTTGCGAGAATCTCATGCGCTCATGTGCTCGAACCTGTCAGTTTATCGAGGTGGTCCACGCCCATCGTTACACCTTTGAAGTCGGATGGCAGAACTCCGAGGTTGGCTTGTATTACATAACCTCTTGTCGTTCGGATTGACTTTTTCCCCAGTTGTATTCTACTCTATGATGGATTCGCCTAATAAAGGATTGGTTGGTGCCGAATGTACGCAGGACGGTGTAATCATCCATGGTCCTACAAAAGTAGTTTATGATGGTAGGTTACTATCTTTGTTACACCTACTTTGTGAATTTAATGTTACCGTCAGCCCATTTAGATGGGTTTTCAATTGAAATCACTTTTAATTTCTTGGTTATGTCATTGATAAATACCATTTTGAACATCTCTTAGTTGGATGTTCGTAATGGTTTCCCCGATTCATTCCAGTGTTTTCTACTGTGATGGAACCGATCTTTCATTCGTTATCCTTGGATAATTCGCAGTGGTCATCTGTGCATGATAACACGTTGCGTTCCATTTTGAAATATTTAAAATCCAGTGTATTCTTACGTTCATCGCTGTACATCGCTGCAGACAGCCAACGGGCCTCGGTAAGAACGATGCGTCTAACCGCGCCTCAGCATCCAAGGGTCTTGCACGCCTATGAGCCAGAAGTTACTGCGTCAGGCTCAACAGAATGCGTTCAGTTGTCTTCAGTGTCACGTCGAACAGTCGTTCTATTGTCCAGTGAATGGTTATCTCCTTGAACGTGCACGAGTGTCGGTGGATTTGATCATTGTGACTGCATGAATCCGTGGGGGGAAGGAAAAGAATTAAAAGAGCTAGCGCCTGGGTGCGCCGACAAATGTTTGACCAAGATAACAGATACAGAAATGGCGTTCTGTGTTGACTTAGTTAGTTTACGCGTAAACTGGTATCAACAACGGGATTGTGCGGCAGAGACTTGTCGTATGTCCAGGGTAAACTGTGAGGTGAAGTCTAAGTGGCGAATCGTGAGTGGTGAGTACCGATCGGAAGCTAACATTAGTGCACAATCCAAAGGCTTGTGCTCTGTAGAAGCCGTAAACGAACGACCTTTGAGTGCGTGTCAAATATGACAGAGGCGCGAATATATGACATGTAACTTCCTATCAAACGTGCTGTACTGGGGTTCCGCTGGCTGCAAGCAATTCGAATACACGACTCAGGGCTACCGTAGGTCATCTGCAGTTTGTAACCCCACTGTTCCAATCGCTGTGTCCAAGGCATCGGTTGCGACCTAATCGGTGGTCGAACGGTCAGGTCGTTTGAGGTTTACTGTGTATTTGAGTATTTTAGCTCAGCAGACGATGTTGTCGAGTGACTTTGAAAAATGAGTTTTGATCAATATATTCACAGAACATACTACTGGAGATAGGAAAAGAAAAAAGAAAACAAGAGAACCGAAAATGCTATTGAAAATACCACTGAATATACTAATGAAAGGGGAAAATATTTCGACGGGTCATAAAACGGTGGAAAACAAGGAAACTGGCATGTCTTCGGAGTCACGTCGTGCTCACCCAATTTTAATTTCGGTTACCTTATCGCCTCGTTTCCCTAGCATACACATTCTTCAGCCGTTCGTGCTGTGTGGACTGCCTTTCCGTTACTCCAGTGCTCGGCACTACGTGAACTCGATAACCAGAACGTTGTTTCCAACGTCCCAAGAGAAAGAGGAAGCAATGGGGAGCGAAAGTTGTTCGTGCTCAATTACAAGAGGAGGAACGCGCAAGGGCAACGGTCGAACGGTAATCTCTCTTGACAGTTAACGTTCGGTAAACACTAATGTGTTGAACAAATAAATGATGTTGAGTCTTGCTACAGTGGGATAACAAGAAATACCATGCTATTTACTACCTCCATCTGGATGTTGTGCTTGAAAAATTGCATTTTCTACCGGAGGTGTTCCACCTGATCCGTTAGCAAGCCAAATTTTTCGGTGTAACTTTTCTGTGAGACTGTGATATGTTTCTCTCCATTTCTTCTGGAGCGCTTGCTTCGAGTTCGCATTTCCAATTTTGTTGCATTAGTAACCAGTCTACCTAGGTGGTTTAACTCTGAAAACGATTAATTTGACGATATATTTGTTGCTTTGCCTTTCCGCAAGAAAAGATATGTCGGCTAGCTCAAAAAGATGAGATCATATTCATACCGAGGGATTTGAGTACTACGTGCTATCCAAAGGTTCCCGATAAAAACTGAACCGTCTCTGATAGTACGGTATACTCTTTTCAACTGGATCTTTGCCCTCCTTGACTTCGAATTTTCATCCTCCTGAGATGCGTCATTACTAAGATATTCATATATACCGCGGCGTTTTTGCTGAAAAAGAAAAAGGAATACGTAACTGGGTAAAATCCTGTTTGCAGCTCTGTTATCGACTCATATAATGAATGAGTTATCTGAAGGGGCCTAAATACAACGGAGGCGTTCCGTTACACACAAATTGCATAGCTTGGCTGCTAGCCGCGCATGAGTAGTAGGAGATTGGATTTGAATAATAAGATTCATCGTGCAGTTTCAACGCTCAGCTCACCACTGGAAACCATAGAGGCATCTGTAGAAGACGTCCACCTGGTGGCTTAGAAACGCGTCTTCTGTCTGGTCTCACAGCGAACTACCAAGGAAATCTCCTCCATTGAATGAATAGAAAAGACTCGAGTAGGTAAACAGATGCAACAGTTTGTTTCATATATCATGGCACCAAAATAGCACCGATACACGAAACACTGAAGACAAACGAAAGCAATGACGAAGCGAAAGAAAAACGGACGCGTACAGTCGGCGTAAACAAAAAAATGTGTTAACAGCGAGGTCGGCTGGAACCTCGCGAAGGTCAGTAGACCCAAATCATTCAGCCCGCATTATTGAATCCGAATTTTTCACACATACATCTTCGAAACTGAATCACCGAGAATTCAAATATCAAAAGGTCAAAGGGCAAGTTAGTAGAGACAAAGCTGAAAAACAAACGTCGAGCCTTGGGCACAATGTCGTCTACTAGGCTCAAGGTCAGGACTAATGACAAACCTATAAATATAAGAGATCACTACTAACAGCGCACATGCACTGACGGTGTCACCTCAACTGATGACGAAACATTTGCGATCTAAACGACGAGCTCAGCGATCAGAACATCATGGCAAGGTCAGCTCAGTTGAAGGAACGCAATCAAGGAAAACGGTGCGATCAAAACCAAGCGTCCGAAAAGATCATATGGAAAATGCATCCAAACTGATGTCCGGAAAGTGTTCATTTTCTCAGGACGATCGAAGTCACCATATAATGTAATGTACACCTGTTTCATCCACGTTAGGCTATGTACACATGAGTAGTAGGAGATTAGATTTGTGTAAAATGATTCGTCATGCAGTTTGAACAACCAACTCACCATTGAAAATCATGGGAGCACTGTTCACCTGTTTCATACTTTTTAAGAATCATCAGCAATGCACATCCACCGAGCCTCAACGGGGACTGGATATTGGGGTAAACTTTTGGCAGTCGAACAGCAAATCACCGGACTATCCGCATGGGCTCTCAACGGTTTGTTGAACATCTATACTACATGATATAGCACCCTTCCGTTGCATCGGCTCTTTGCTGATACCAAAATACCAAACATTCAGAATGTAATTGATGGCCTAGGGTTTGGGTACGCGCTGTTTATATCTAAGCATCCGTATTTAGGTCTGCTGTCGAATTGATAGCCGTTACTCAGGAGCCCATCCAGTTCCGGTACCAGGTCTTCCACTAGTTATATGTAATTTCACATCTTTAGTCACGTGAAGTGCATTACAGTCGGGTACAGTTTTACTTTAAAGTACTTACCCACATCCAGGACGGATGGGCCTGCTTCACCTACATGACACATAGGTGACTCTCACAAGTCACTCATTAAGGTACGTAACTGGTCAATAAAACGATGGCCATTGTTTTTCATAGGCCAAAAATCCAGAATAACTTCAGTTCCTCCAACCGACTTTTTGCTTAAGTCAACCTGGTGTCGTACTGCAACGAAACGTCGCCATTTATTTTCAGGCAGTTGTGGAAACTTGGGGCACTTTGGCTCGTCAGCTTCGGTCGTTACCCCATTGGGCTTCCCATGTCCTGTTATCTCAAAAAGGCAACTACTATTATTATCAAATCCATCAGCGCCTGTCGTTTATCTCTGTGACGGACTCCTAGCAGGTGTTGAGATACGTGTAACACAATCCAAAAAACGCCAATCGTCCAATTGTGATTTTTCCATACGGTTCTTTATAAAACAATCATGAATATGACACAAAACTGTACAAACCTCAACATTAACCGCTCCGTGAGTCACAGTCAGCCAAATGCGAGCAAATTCAGGATCGCTTGAGGTTCAAGCGGTCAAATCAACGAAATGTCTATGGGAAATGTGGGTCACGGGTCGCAGAACAAATCAACGCACGCACCAGTCAGCGGTCACTTAAGGTCAACGCCCGGTGTGGTTCAACGAATGAGCAAGTGTGGCGCTAAACGTGGATGGGGAACATAAATTTGGAGTGAGGGTAGGGGTGTCAGATCGATCCTGAGTTAGAGTCTCGAGTTTGGTTGTTCTGTCGATTACAATCTCATTTAAATCGCAAAATGGAGTCGTATCCACAGAGAGCCCTGGCGCATCGAAACCGTTACTGATATTGAACAACAACAACAACAACTCGTTACTCTCAAACGAAAACTACGATTGATGACGTATATGTAGACGCCTAAATATAACAAATACATTCCGTTATATACAACAGAGCCTGGATTTTACTTGCATAAAATTAGTAGTGTTATGATCCAGAAGACCTGTCTGGTAAGTAGATTGTTTGTTAAAAGCCACTCGTTCGGGAGCCTTCAAAATCGATCAAATGAAACGACAATGCTTATTTGCATTCCAGTGGTCCACTTTACTTGAAGGCAGTCGCTATCTAGTCGGAGGATGCAACCGTGTGTTTCACATACATTCCCTTACCTTATTGTGTACGGTCCCACTGAAGTAGCCGCATCCGTTAACAGTCCACAGTTATAGTCAGTATTATCTACACTCCACCATAACAGGAAATCGGATTTGTGTAGAGTTCACCGTGAAGTCTCAAGGCTCCACTCAGCAGTGAATCACATGGAATCACTGTTTAGCTGTTTCATCCTTGTTAGGAGTCATCAGTAGTGCACATCCACCGATCCTCAACGGTGACTCGATGTCAGGGTGAACGGTTGAGTCGAACAGCTAACACCTGGCTATCCGTGTTGACACAAAACGGTTTTTTGCACATTTGTGCTATATTGTGTTGCACCCTTCCTTCTTGATCATTGAACAGGAATAAGTCATATCCCCCACAATGATCGAATCATGTGGTCGATGACTTTTCCGTGGGGTATCAAAAGCAACAATAGCATTCGGTTATAAACAAACTGCAGAGCTTGGCTACTATGTGCGCATGAGTAGTAGGAGGTTGGATTCGTATATGATTCAACATACAGTTTCAACGTTTCATTTACCATTGGAATCCCTGAATGCCCTGTTCTTCTGTTTCATCCGTGTTAGGATTAAACCGCACTGCACATACACCAAAGCCTTGAGGGGACTGGATGTTGAAGTGCATGATTTCGAGCCGTTCACCCAACCACCAGTTTTTCCACATTGGCTTGCAACGGACTGTTGAATTTCTGAACCACATTTTATATCACTGTTCATTCACTGGTACTCAACGGTAACCAACCGTTTCTTGCATAGTGGTCGATCGATAAATTCTCCATAGATCATTATGTGTATCTGAGGCATTTTTTTATGTACGAAACCCACAGCTTGGCTACAAAGTGTCCATACTTAGAAGAAGACTTGACCTGTAATATATGATTGAGCATGCAGTTTCAACGCTGTACCTACCATTAAGATCAATGGAAGCACTGTACTGTTTCTTATCCTTATTATGAATCAGCAGCAGTGCTCATGTACTGAGCCGCAACTGGTGCTCAATTTTGCCGTGAACGAATTTGAGTCGGTTCCATCATGGAAAATTCGCCCATAACACTATTCGACGAATTTGCGGGTAACGAAGTTTTAGTTTTCAAGTCCGGTGCCAGAAGTGTGCTACATCATGTGCTGTGGATGTACATGATACCGTTGAGTGCCAACACGGAGTACCCGGTGGTACGTCTTTACTCTCAGGTTCATACACTCCGACATCGAGTCCCCATTGTATATGTACTGCAGATGATTCCTGACAAGGAAGAATAGACGTACAGTGCTCCCATCGACTTCAGCTGCAAGTTGATCGTCAAAACTGCGTGATGAATCACAGTATACAAATCTCGCTCATGTGCACACGGTAGGAAAGCTCTTCAGGTTGTTTATGATGGAATACCTTCATTGAACTCAGGCCCCGACAAAAAATTCATTCAACACAGGAGTCAATCGCTGTGCGGGAAACAGGTTTTTACTGCTAGTACCAGTGACGGTGGGTTGTCATTTCATATAGTGTAGATGATCAACAAACCGTTGAGAGGCAACTCGGATAGCCTGGCAATGAGGTGCTCGATTCACAATCGCTCACTTTGATATAGTGTCCCCTTGGGGCTTGGTAGATATGCAATGCTGATGACTGCTAACAAAGATGAAACAGCTGTCCTGCGCTTCCAAAGTTTTTAGTGATCAGTTGAGCTGTAAAACTGGATGATGAATCATATAATGCAAATCCGAACTCCTCTTACTCGTGTGCACATAGTTGCCGAGCTCTTCAGCTTGTATACAATGGAATGCCTTCGTAGTAATCAGGACCTTAGAGAGATGTCATCGATCACGATATGGTCTATGTGGGGGAAATTGGGTAGCTACTATTCAGTGTCAGAGACCATAGGGTGCTATATCATGTCCAGTAGACGTCCAAAAAACGGTTGACAGCCAACGCGGATAGTCTGGCTGTTAAGTTTGCGATTCAAACCGTTCACTTCGTCATCGACTCTCTGTTGGGCTCGGCGGATGTGCATTGCTGATGATTCCTAACAAGCATGAAAGAGCTGCCCAGTACCCCCTGGTCTTATTGTTAAGTGTATGAGTGAAGCTTCATGGTGAATTATATTACATTGTGCTGATCTACTACCACTCGACTACACATAGTCTGTGATCTCAGCTCGTAGTGCATAACGGGATGCATTCCTTTCGCTCACTCCCTTTCACTCATCCAGAGCATGGGTCAATAGCTGTGCGAGATACGGTTTTATACAGTTCAGTATCATTGACGGAAGAGGCTGTATCATGAAGTGTAGTTGTTCAACAAGCCGTTTAGTGCCAACCCGGACATCCTGATGATCTGCCGTTCAGATCAATCTTTCATCCCGACATCGAGTCTCCTTTGGAGATTGGTGGATGTGCACTACTGATGATTCCTAACAAGGATGAAACAACAACACTGTGCTTCCATGGGTCTCAATGGCGAGTTGGTCGTTGAAACTGCATGATGATACATTTTATAGAAACCCAATCTCCTCATCATGGAGACACAGTAGTCAAGCTCTGCAAATTTTTCATAATGGAATACCTTCGGTGTACTTAAGCACCGAAATAGAAGTCATGGATCACAGACAATTCATCCACCCTAGGAGTAGATCGCTCTGCGGGAAACTAGTTTTTCCCGCTCAATCCCACTAGAGGAAGGGAGGTACATCACGCAGTCTATAACTACAAACCGTTGAAATCCAGTCGAAATGAGCTGGTGACTAGTTGTTCGCCTCACAATCGTTCACTTCGACGTTTTGTGAGCTGTTCTTGCTCGGTGGGTATGCAATGCTGGTGGTTACTAAGATGGATGAAAGAGGCGTACAGTGCTTGCTTGGTCTTCAGTGGCGTACAGAGCATAGAAACTGCTTGATGAGTCATATTATGCAAATCCATTTTCACTTACTTATGTGCACATAGTAGCCAGTCTTCGCAGGTTGTATAAAGCGGAATGTGTTCTATATACTCAGGAAATTACGAAACATTCGTCGATCACACTATTCGATGGCTGTATGGGTAACGGGTTGTTGCCGTTCATGCCAGCGACTGAAGAGTTCAATATCATATAGTGTTGATATTCAGCAAACCACGGAGAGCCCAATTTGATCGTGTGTTGTTTGTTTTTTACACGCAGTCGTTCACACCGACATCGAATACCTTTTGGGAAGTCGGCGGTTGTACATTGCCATGATTCCTAACAAGACGACACAGCTGCACAGATCTTCCTTGTTTTTCATTGGTGAGTTCGATGATGAAATTGCATGATGGATTAAGCCAGAGAAATCTAATTTCCTACTACCTACGTGCGCTCACTGGCCGAGATCTGCAGACTGTTCATAACGGAATGCCTCGGTTGCACTCATAACACTAACTAGGATTCATTCATCACTGTAGTTGCTAGTCGTACGTGGAACGATTTTTTACCGCCTAATGCCAATGACGGCAGGGTGTTATTTCATGTGGTGCAGACGGTCAACAAATCGTTGCGGGTCATCTCGGACAGCATAGTGGTTGGCTGTTCAGCTCACATTCGTCCAAACCTACACCGGGTCCCCGGTGCCACCTCGGCGGATATACAATCCTGATTACCTTTGTTTGGTTGACTGTCCTTTGGACTCCACGTTTCACGCACAAACCTCAGGTCATCCGACCAACCTGCACTCGGAAGCACCAGACTCGAATTTCGCTCTTGTTAGAGCTCATCAGTGGTGCATATCCTCCGCCACACCCAGGGTTTGAACCCGGCCTCTTCCATCTCGAAGGCGTGTGTGTTACCACTACGCCACCCCGCTCCCAGCAGAGTTGATCCGAATCACCAAGTTAAACTTGTTCAGATGTCGTCCTTTATGACAACCAGAAATGCCCGACAGCTTCAAATGGAGACACGGTACCTGACCAGTTAACTCCAAGCGAATGCCTCCCACCAAATCAGGTCTTCTCCACAGGATGGGGCCAACGTACCCACATTTTTAAACCTAACGAGCATGGTAGAAGTGTACAGTGCTGTAAGGTCGTGTAAAACCTTACCATGCTGTTTCTTTATTCCACGCGTCCGTTGGTCTTTCCCACAACGCGTGGACCACCCGTCCAATACAGTGGTACTCCGCAATACGCCATCATAATCACCAGAACAAAGTTTCCCACAACTCATGAGAAGGAGAACATTATCGGTGGGGAGAGAATAGTTAGCGCACATTAGAAAAGCATACGTGTAGAGTGCACGGGCAAAGATCATCGCGCTTGGAAGCAGGAGTTCAGCTAAACAATATTGTGTGTTCACATACTCATGGTTGATAATAATAATAATAATAATAATAATAATAATAATAATAATAATAATAATATTCCCGGTATACTTCCCAACCGTGGTCGAGACTCACGCATAAACCCATGGCCAAAGTTCACAGCATTACTCAGCTTGATAAAATATTCACAAATTTTCAACGTATCTTCCTTCTTTTCTACACTTATTGCATTCAGCCTATTTCGTCCTGGAAGAGGTTGGGAAAATACCTTTTATTAGTGACTGGTTTGGTCAATTCGACCAATAAAGACCAAGTGCTGTTACAGTCCTCCTTTATGAGAGCACTGGCCCCATTACCTGTGGGTGCATGGATGACAGAGTCGTGCTCTCCTTCCGATGGTACCTGCATACGCTTTGCCGGTGGTGTCAAATTCGGTATTACCGGCTCGGAGATCTCTCGACCAAATTGTGTCCCGTATAGCTTTAGTTGATTGTAGTGCACAGTCAGGAAAGTGGCATTTGGAGTTTGCGGGTTACGGAGTTCATATACTTGTGGAGAGCGCTGATAGACTATGATGCAAAGGCCTCGCCATTGTCGGTGGAATTCATGTGAAACGCCTGGGGCCGGTCGTGATGGGTACTGCAGAACTAAGTTACCTGGTGCATAATGTGGGCCCTGAGCAACTCCATCATCGCCAGATTTATGATGTTGTAGGGCGTATTGCATGGTTTACGCGCAATTTGAAGTTTGGATAACAGGCATTGTTGCAGCTGGTGAACAAAGGGGTTCACATCCAGCGTTTCCGTCGATGCTACCTCGGACACAGACGACGGTGGAGGAGATAGCGGCACCCTGCTGGCTGCCGAGCCGAAACTGACAGGCGAAACAGCATTCTTGTAACTGCTTCCTCCAGTGTCCAATTTTTCTGAGGAAGTCCTTGGTGTTCTTTATCTATTGAAGCTACTGTGAGGTGCTTTCGAGCAATGTGTGGCCAATTCACACGAATCCCAAACCGAAACAAGGTTGATCCGTAGTTTCTGCAATACTGGATTATAGACTGAGCATCTTCACAAGTAGATAAAAACCTCAAATGCGCGACCACAAAGACCGAAGTCTAGAGCCAAGATCATGGCGTGAGAAAACGAGCACGTGATTCACACAGGTTCAAACGAGTCATGATAAAAGCACGCTTTGGAGACGAATAAACAAATCTTGGTGCACAAGTATATGAGTGGTACGAAACACGAATGATATATGTAATCGAGTACACTTACGAAGCCAGAGTATTATGGTGTTCTCCGAGGATTTTCCACTAGTTGTGACACAGCCCACCTGTGATCGCTACAGCGGCCTTGTGAAGGTCCATATAAGGTGCTCGAGCGACGCGATCAGGTTTATCTCAGTGACCGAAACTATAAACATGAAACTATATCGGTCGACCATCTTCAGGTTGTGCACCTTGACAGTGGTCTAGAAAAGGAGATACTGCTCAGCCATAGTGCTTCAATAGTTCTTTCACCCATCGTAGAGGCGACTCCCAAACCTCAGCCAGCGCAGCCAGAAACCGTGGAGCCGCCGAAAGCTACGAGATCCGGCCGTCACATACACTGGCTAAACAGTCCCGTAGATAGCATTCATTTTTTCAATCCCCACTTAACTTCATTTTCTCTGTTTGAAGTTTTATAAAACCATTTTGGAAAACCGCCCCTACACTTCAAAATCCGCGCATTGTGCCGACCGACAGGGGTAATTTCCTCTCATTCCGTTTTTACTCGTCGCCGTTTGCTCATGTATTTCATTTTTTCTCTTCCTTTGCATGTGAGGGCACAATTAACAGAAGAACTCCCGGAAAGGCGTGTTGGATTATTCTGCTCAGTTAACACATATTTGCTGCGGGGAGGGCTTCGTAGGTGGCTGCTAGGCTCGTGCGCGTTTTAGTAATTCCCCACCGGCGGCACAAGCGGATTGTGGCATCGCAACATTTTCCCCTAGGCGATCGATGAGACTAGTGATGGTAATGGAGACATGCGAGCGGTGGACCATCAGTTAGATCGAAGGGTCACTTTGACAGTTCTCTTCTAGGGTGGGAGAGTTGTTGTGGAGACCTGGAGATGACTGAGTTTGAATGTGTGAAATCATAACCAAAAATTACTCTAGACACATAACAATTTAGCATTTACCCCTGAGCAGTTTGTATATTGTTCGATACCACAGGGCTGTGCGTTGGTTGTCTGCTGGCTCTGGGGACTATCGCTTTCCGCCAGCTGGAAAACAAATTTTTGTCTGCTCCGCTTTCGGACGGTTGACCCTTCAGCTCCCTTAGTGAGTGTAGCGTCTGGTGTCGCTCCTAAACTTAAACTTGGGCTACATTGTTTCACTACAAACCGCCCTTCATCTATTCCACCGACTTTTACCATCTTTTGGCACCCGTCGAAACTTTTGGCTTGTTGCCCGTTCCGTGAGCCATCCTAGGGATCCAGTCAGTACCTGGTTTCCGGAGTACTGAAGGGTCTTGGTGGTTGAAGATATCGAAGTTAGCGTGCTCGATCACAGCCTGAATTCTTTGTAAAGTTTTCGAATGGCATTGACGCTTTTGTCTTTGATGTCAGTCAGCGGGTGAAGGTTCTATATTTTCTTGAGCTATATACCATTGCCGTGAACAATATTATAGGGTGACTCGAAGTCTCCAGAGAAGATCCACGTGTGGCCCGGCCCAGATCGCAGTTGTTTGCGAAGCACAAGTCAAGGTGGGCATCAGCCCTGGCAGGGAAACTGACGACTTTTTTCAAACCCAATAACCTCAAGAATTCCGGTTGAAAATGGTTGGAGTCGCCACAGATAAGGCACAGAGGACTACCATCACAGCCTAAAAGATTGGAAGGTAAAACCTCTGAGAAATCCCCCAAAACACTGATAGAATAAGGGAGAAAATTACAAGCCTTCTCAGTAACTTTGAAGTGACGCATATTCATATTCTTAGGTTTGGGCAAAGTCTCAAACAACGCGAAATACGAAAAATGGACCCCCCAAAGTTCCCTGGTGTTCTGTATTTTGTTATCAGCTCTTCACTCCCAGTTTATCAGGAACTAGTTGGAAAAAGGCTGTCGCTTTACCCATCTGGTTTCAATGCTTCCGAAAGCCGTCTAGTCTGTGAGAAACTTTTAATTCAGTCTTTAAGTGCATGTCGTCTTAAAAGTTCATCTTTCAAGTTTATTCGCTTGGGAATTGGAGGCGTATATCCTTCAGAAAGTCAGAAGTTTGTCGTACTTTGAACCTAAAAGCTAGCTGCAGTTTTAAGCTCTCCGATCTTCCTTTCCAAGTCATGTTTCTTTTCTAACTGAACTAAATTCATCAGCCTTTTCGCGAAGAGACTCGTCGGACGTCCCTGGCTGATGATAAGTGTGCAACAGCGGTTTTTCGACCACCGTCACACTTAATGAAACCCATTTATTAAAGTGGCAATCTTTATATGTAAATTTTTCCGTTATTTGCATAAATGTTCATTCAAAAGTCTTTCAATGGTGCTTTACCTCATCGTTTACATGTTTTTTGATCTGTAGGTGTGTTCTTGACTCATCCGACTGTTGTACTCAGTAAGTTTCCCAGAACCACATCAGTATTTATATGTTTGTTTCTCTGTAAGATGAATCAAACTGTGAGCTCGTATCACCGCAGTCCTAATGGGTTGTCAAGAACAACAAAGGAGACAAAACGGTCGGCTCGTAAAGCAGTAACGGCCAAAATACAGTCGGTTCAGTCTGTTGAAAATGGACAAGGTGCTTTTCTTTTGAAAATTCTCCTTATGATTAGAAATGTTTCAGAGTCTGTTGAGGGATGAAACTGAGGCCGCTGAGGATATTTCCCCACTAATCTTCGTGCTTTCCAACGAGGACCCGCCGCGTATAACGTCAATCTTGTACACATACAAAAAGGTTCGCATCCTAGGCTTCCTTTTACAGCGATGAACCAGATGGCGATCAAGGAAACGAAGCATCATCCAGTGCTCTAGATGAAGAACATTGGCTGAGTCAACCAGCAAAGGTTCAGATATATCTCCAAAAGCAAAGCGGGCATCTCGTATCAAAGTGTTGGAAAATGGTTAGTCATTTCAAAAAAGTTTAGTGATTCTTTATCAGACATTAGTCCGAAGTTGTCCGCAAGTGCCTTGGCACTGCAGGTTGCAGTGCAGCCTAAAGCGTCTTTGGAGGAAGTAAGATCCATGCTCCAAATTCTAAGACAGCCGCCCTTGGACCTACCTATTGATCTACGTGCTCTGTTGGGAACACCATATCAAACGCCTAAAGCAGCGGTAGGTAAAGGGCGGTAGGCACATTTCAAGCTCGCCGAATGTATACAACGCGCCCCGGAATCAGCAGCCACAAACGGAAACTGCACGGTTCCAGTCCAGCTTCATGTTGATGGATTGAGTCTATTCAGTTGATATTCACAACTTTGCCCCACTTAAGGACGGACACTTGACCCTTTGTCGGGAGTTTTTGATTGGTTCGTACCGTGGAAAGTCGGGGCCAACCGACGTGCACCCTTTCTTTTAAGACTTAATGGGTGAAATAAAGATTTGTAGAACGAAGGCGTAATTATTCGGAGGACTTGAGGACGACTCCGCATATTCCCTTTCAGTTTCCTTGGTGATGCCCTGGCAAGTGCTATTATCAATCAAGTGAAACGCCACAGTGGTTTCTGTAGCTATCGCAGCAGCACAAGGAAGGCAACGAAGTGCACAAAGCCGATTGATATTTGCATCTCATAAGTACCCACCTAGGATGGATGCTGATTTTTTAGATAGACTCCAGGCTGAACACCACACTTGTGTTTCCCCATTTGAACAACTTCCTATCAACATGACTGACTGTTTCCCTATAGACTACAAGCAAACGACGTGCTTGAGAACAACAAAACTCCTTATCGGCCTGCGGCGGAGGTTCGGAAAACCTCATAAAGCACCACTATCAGCACTGTTATTGGAACATTCAAATTCTCACTTTGCACTCATTCAATGTGTTTCATGCTTTTTACAAGAATTTGTCATGACTTCAGTGACACTGAATAACGGAAAGCTTCGGTATATCGGCAACTGTTATACGATGGACCGGTTTTCATGCGAGACGTACTTCCTACCAGTTAATACCGAAATTTTCTTTTTTCGGCTTGCCTTACGTACTGTGCAGTGACAGGTGGAGACCACCGTACCCCGACTACGTGCAGCACCATTGTTCAGCGATGATTAGGCTGTTCGTTGGTCCGTATGGAGAAGCGGAAATTGTATTCAATACTCACTCTTAGGTGCACATCTGAGAAGACCTGTGACGGCGCTGGTGACGGGATAGTTTCTCAGCTCTCACGTTTGAGTCTTTCATGCATGCTGCGTCATCGGTCGGAATACGTTGGCCAATTAAATATTCTGGCGGATATTTGGACGGACTACTGATTCATCGATGCTCGCCAAAGTTTCATTGTGGGACGATATATTGGCATGCCAAGTGGGAAGGATAGGAATTCGTGGGAAAGTGTTAACAATACGAGGAAAATTATTTTCGACTGAAAAGCCAAGCAACTGTGCCCTGATAGCCTATAGTCCACGTGTCACAATGGACTTTTCCGGTGATAAAGCATACTACTAGAAGTACAAAGTTGCAGAAAACGTTTCCCCTAGCCAGTTCCATCGACTTTGTTGAGAATTTGTTCGTGGAGAAACTTTTCTGAAAAAGTCCGACACTACAACATGGACGGCAAAAAGTATAAAGGTTCGCCCTTGCCTTCCGGTGATCAGGGGTTTTTCTACCCCGTCGTTTATAGTAGACCCAAATAAAAGCAGTTCATCATTATATATGGCCTTATGGTATTTTTAGATGTCCCGCATCGTTCAGTTTCTACCGGTTAATCAGTGGTCGTCCCTACTGAAAGCTGGAAGGTCGGCTCAAGCCCAGTGCCTTGGCCTCGCTTACTCAAGTCTAATATAACTCGTCTCTCAAGCAAGGGCTCACCACCAATAACGAAATGTCTCTTGCACAAAGTAACTGTGCATAAAACTGTGGGTGTGTTCTTTTAGTGTACATTTTATAAAATTTTACCGGTGCCGTGAGTCTGGAGGGGTATCTCGAAAATGCATCTGTAATTCCATTCTCAAGTGCCACCATTGTTATGAACATATTTGGCAAACGACCGTGGTGGATGTTGAAACCTTCATCTAGCCGTTGTTCCGTAGCAAGCCCGCCGTACTTTCTGGTCCCAGCAGCGAAGAGAATTTATCACCTGCCAGTAGTAGGGGGCCGTACGATCGGTCACCACCAGTGCTACAAGACACTTCTGCTGTCCTGTACGCGGAAAGAAATGTGTGCATGCTGCATCGTATGACAGCCTCCTCAGGTTATGTTTGCTTCCGTGAATTACCGCTTCTTTCCATGACTTTTGCTAGTCAAGAGTGACCCTGCATCTGAAGCTCGGTTGTGAGCCCGCAGTAGTGATCCACTTCATGGTAAGTTCACAGGATAGAAATTCCATAGAAAGTAAACAGAATGACTCCCACGTCTTCCGTACAGACATCTGTCATTAAAAGAAGCGGAGGAACTGCCCGGTAGACTTCGCTTTGCTATATGCATTCATGAGGCATCTCAAAAGATTTCTTTTTGTCAAAAATGCATGGATGCCGTTGCAAGTTAGATGTGTGGAGTTGTTTCTTTCCGAAAGGAAATAGCGACCTACCTCCAATAATCAGGCTTAGTGGGGCATCCCTGCTCACAACAAGCAGGAGTTTCAGAAACGGAAGGGAAGACTGTGGGATGATGCGGTACATGTACGAGTGGTAAGTTACAGACACTTCACTTGAGGTTTGCCTAGAAGAAGTTTCTCCGGAATGCTGCTGACAGCAGCCCTGAGTGGTGCACAGGTGAAATGTTGAGACAACAGATAGAGTCTGAATCAGATGTGAGATTCACTTTTTAGATACTTATGCTTTAGACGCTGTATGTCGATGAAATTTCGCTGGTGCAGAAGTAAGGAAACTGAGTGAAAAACTTCGACTGGGTGTAGTGCAAAATAGGTTTTTCGAATCCATGAACCAGGATTGTAGCAGTGGTCATCTTCGTTCATACTTTTACCACGTTTATTGTTTAACTGAACGCTGACTGCCAAGCGCGGTTGCCATTTGACCGTTGCTCTTGCGCACGCTCTCACGCACACTCCCAAAATATACGCTAACCACCATCTCTCCCAATCGCCTTCTTGTTCTCACGGGGCGTGGAGAATGCCGTTCTGGTTAACATATTCGTACAGTGCCGAGCATTAGAATAACGTGCAGGTGGTCCACGCAGTACAAAGGACCGAAGCACGCGTTTACCGCGAAGTAAGGTCTAACCAACCTTACAATTGGCGAGCCCGACGTGATCCCCAGGTCACGTGAGTTTCCTTGTTTTCTACCGTTCAAGGTCCCGTCTGCGTACGTTTTTGTGTTTTATTGTTTCCCTATCTGTTGATTTGTTTTTTTTTGACGGTTTACCAAATAATTTTTTTTGTCCATACATATTTTTGGTGTCTAGTTCGTCTTGACCTTTTCTTTTGAAGATTACATTGCCGCATTGGCCGTTGATTTCTTTTCCCGTCTGTATTCGATAAAGTAATCGCTATGTCTGCTGAACAGAAACCCTACTCAGACCCCACTGTTGGGGCCATCACGCTGCACATACCGGCACTCACGCCTGCTGATCCAGAACTCTGGTTCACGCTGGTCGAGTTAGAATTCAAAAACTGCCGTATAACCAGTGACACAAGCCATTTCAGGTGGGTAGCAGGCCGCCTCCCGCCGGAGGTCACAATGCAAGTAAGGGACGTAATAATCTCTTCCCGAAGCTATGAGGCTTTAAAGGAGGCCGTCATTGCCCGCACGACCCCAAAGCAGGACCAACGTATGCAACAACTTCAAAACGTTGAGCTTGGAAGTAGGAAGCCCTCCGAACTGCTGTGTGAGATGCAGCTCTTGAGAGGACCGACGGTAGGCGAGGACCCGCTGTTAAGGGAACTTTGGCTGCAACGTTTGCCGCACAACATTCCAGTCTTACTAAGTGCCACGCGCAAGTGCTCGCTGAAGGAAACTGTAGAAATAGCTGAAGACGTTACGTCACGATACAACCCCGCTGAAGCTGGAGTAACCAGGCCCTCCGTCACAATGGTGCCTGCCTTGCTAACATCTAACGACCTCACGTCAGTTTTGTTTAGAATTGGCTCGAGCCCGCAATGCCTAGCAGTTTGAAGAAGTGGGTCACAGGGGTGACATCGCGCACGCTCACCTAAGCTCCATAGTCCGTCATTGCGACGACGTTTCGGCTCTTCAAAAGAAGGGTGTTGTGAATACCACAGTCACTTTGGTGAAGGAGCCAAACGATGCGAACCAGGGTGTATGTTTCTCGGTGCTCATCAGGGAAACCAAACACCCGGCCCGTGGTAGTGACCCATGAAGCGGGGTGTCAGACCTACAGTCTCCTTTTGAACGTAAGGGACATCATTTCAAATAACCTTTTCCTTGTAGATACCGGTGCCGGAGTGAGCGTCCTCCCCCGAGCGAAAGGCGACAATAGCACACTGCGGGCTGCCAATGGCACGGCCATCCCAACGTTTGGCCAGCGGTCGCTCACCTTAAACTTAGGTTTGAAGCATAATTTTTGTTGGGTATTCATCATCGCCAACGTCCTGTACCCAATTCTAGGCGCCAAATTCCTGCAACACTTTGACTTGTTAGTTGATGCACGGCGCCGCAGAGTGGTGGATCGTCAGACCACTCTCGCTGTTGCGGGTTATAATTCGCGAGTGAATCACGTCACGCCTTTTTACGTTCAACCACTGGCACACCAACCTTATAGCGAGCTCATCGCCGCCTACCCAGCCATGTTTCGGCAGGCCGAGCCTCTCCCAGCAGTGACCGCCAAAGTCACTTACTATATCGATACAAAGGGATCCCCAGTGTTCAATAGGCTGCGTCTGTTAGCACCAGACAAGCTCCGGATTGCACAAGCCGAATTAGAACATGCTAGGACTGGGTATAATACGCCCTTCTAGTAGCCCTTGGGCTTCCCCTCTTCATATGGTTCCTAAGTCTAGTGGCGACTGGCGACCCTGTGGTGATTGCAGAGCACTTAACAAAGTCACCGTCCCTGACTGATACCCGATTCCCCATATACAGGATCTTACTTCGTCTTTATCAGGTTGCTCCGTCTTCAGCCGTATCGATTTGGTTCGTGCGTACAACCAGATCCCGGTAGCAGAGGCCGATATCCTAAAAACTGCCTTCACTACGCCTTTCGGGCTGTTCGAGTTTCTGAGAATGCCGTTGGGACTCAGCAATCCAGCCCAGACCTTTCAACGGTTCATGCACGAGGCAACTCTTGGTTTGGAAAATGTCAACGTATACCTGGATGATATTTTGGTGGCGAGTTATTCAGAGCAAGAGCACGCTACACACTTACGAGCACTTTTCGAACGCCATAGAAAGCACGGCGTTACGATCAATATCGCGAAATGCGAATTAGGCCGGTCTGATATCAGCTTCATAGGGCGTTCTATTTCCTCCTCGGGTATCCGCCTTCCGCCAGATAAAGCTTCCGCTATTCACGACTACCATGAACCCCAATCTTTCCGCCATTTGAGCCAGTTTGCCGGCCTGGTGAATTTCTACCGCCGATTTATTCTGCACTGTGCGGAAATGATGCAACCCCTCACCGACCTGTTGCACGGAGGTGAGCGGAAGTTCGTGTTTCCCGACACGGCGCAAGTCGCATTTGCCTTGGTCAAAGATGCTGTCGCCAACACAGCACTCCTTACACACTCCGACCCTTTGGCTCCCACTTCGGCAGTGACGGATGCCTCGGACACAGCGGTTGGAGCAGTACTCCAACAGTTCGTGGACGATTCTTGGCAACCTTTAGCATTCTTCTCCAAGCACCTAAAACCCGCCGAATCTAGGTACGGCACATTTGGTAGAGAGTTATTAGCCATCTACTTAGGAATCCGTCATTTTCGACATGCACCTGAAGGCCGTTCGTTTACGGTGTTTACAGACCACAAGCCTTTGGTTTACGCACTAAAGTCAGCTTCGGATCGATACTCACCACGCGAGATTCGCCACTTAGACTTTGTCTCACAGTTTACTGTGGACATACGACACATCTCTGGGGTACTTAATCCCGTCGCCGACGCCTTATCACGCGTACATCAACTAAGTCTGTCACCGACGCATAACATCAACTTGGACACAATGGCACAGGCTCAAACTATGGACCCTGACATCGAACAACTTCGACAAAACCGTTCTTCGAGCTTAACCACAGTACCCATCCCCGCTTCCCAGAATACCATCCTTTGCGATGTGGTGGCTCCTACTGCCCACCGTTATCCTACATTCCTGACACTCCATAATCTGGCTCATCCGGGTGCGACTGCCTCGGCGAAACTGATAACTAAGCGTTTTGTTTGGCACAATGTCAAACGAGATATCCGTCAATGGGCTCGTGCTTTTCTGCAGTGTCAACGTGTTAAGACCCATAGGCACACTAAGGCGGCGTTAGCTAGGTTCCCAGAACCTGAAACACGTTTTCGTCATGTGCACGTCAACCTCGTAGGACCACTTCCACCTTCGCTTGGGTACGTTTACATACTCACATGCGTGCATCGTTTTACTCGCTGGCCGCAGGCCATTCCTATCCCTCGTCCCACCTCGGAAGAGGCCGCGAAAGCTTTTCTGACCGGTTGCGTTATTCATTTCGGTTGCCCGGCAGTAGTGACCACCGATCGCGGTCCACACTCTGAAGGCGCTTTTGGTAGCCTACTCGCTACGCTCGGCTGCCAACACGTTAAGACGACAGCTTACCACTCACAGGCCAATGGTATGGTTGAGCGTTTCCACCGGCCATTAAAAGCCGCCCTTCGAGTAAACAGTAACCCCGTTTGGAGTGAAACACTACCATTAGCACTCTTAAGCCTGCGTAGTACCGTTAGGGAGGAATTACACACAACATCGGCCGTACTAGTATATGGTTGTACACTTCGTCTGCCTGGGGAGTTGGTAGCCCCCTCACCAACCGTTACTTTCGACTACGGTGACTATGCTCAGCGCCTTACGCAGCACATGCGAGTGCTCAAGCCCAGTCCGCCACGCGAACAACAGTCTACAAGTTTTGTCCCAACTGCGTTAGGAACCGCTACTCATGTATTCCTTCGCGTCGATGGCGTTCGATCACCACTACAAGCGCCATACACCGGCCCGTTTTGGGTGAAAAAAAGTAGGGCAAATCATTTGTCACAGATATCAGCGGACGACACGACACCGTATCGATCGACCGTCTCAAGCCTGCCGTCATGGAGTGCAAGCCGCTCGGCCAATTTACACCTACTCAAGCCGCTCAGTCACCCGCATCGAGCGAATTATTATTTGAACCACCCCCAATTATGGCTAGTGAGGACTCGGCAGCTAGTCCATCAGAATCTACAGCCGCACCCGCAACGCGTAGTAGACGTCGCGGTCGCCAACTACAAAATCCTGTCAGCCTCGCCTATTTCGTGACGACTTTTACTACCGACTTTTAGCAATAAGTTAGGAAGTTCACCGTGGATTTACCAACCAACCAGCTCGAGGAATTACAATCGTTAGTTATGATTTCATTTTCTTCTGGTCTCCTAGCGACCACAACAACACCGAACGTCGTTCATGTGTCTTTATTATGGTCCGACATCCGATGGAGCCCTCAGGCGCTATTTTGTTCCAGTTTACCTTGTCCTCTCTCAGACGGATTTACACAGTTACATTGGCTTCATCCGTAGCCTGGCTGACTCCCGTGCACGTTCAAGGAGCCAACCACTCACCGGACAACAGGGCGATTGGTCAGCGTGGTGCTGGAGACCACAACCGGACGCCCTTTTGAATGGACCTGACGCGGCATCTTCCAGCTCGCCTGCGTATGAGAACCGTGGGAGCCAAAACACAGTTGGACCTACGCACATCGGACCTCGAGATTGCAGGAACCGCTGAACTCATCAGTAGTCGTTCGACGTCATCAGCAATATAACGGGCGAGCTACGAGGAGTTCCTAGACACTCAATGGTTCCGGCCTGCCGCCACGATGGAATCCCAATTCCGTCGGACTTCTAGGAGGAGGCCCCTGTAGCGGTGGCCATCTTCGTTCATACTTTTAACGCGTTTATTGATTAACTTAACGCTGACTGCCAAGCGCGGTGGCCATTTGACCTTTGCTCTTGCGTACGCTCTCAAGCACGCTCCCAAATACACGCTAACCGCTATCTCTACAACTCGCCTTCTCGTTCTCACGGGTAGTGGAGAATACCTTTCTGGTTAACATATTCGTACAGTGCCGAGCATTAGAATAACGTGCAGGTAGTCCACGCAGTACAGAGGACCGAAGCACGTGCATACTAAGGATGCCGCTTAGTGGGGTCTAACCAACCTTGCAGGATGGGCCCTATAATAACTTCTGCGTGCAATGTACACCGAGAGTGTTAAGTTCCTATGAGTGCCGTATGCGGTAACCGGTTATTACGTTTACGCGTCCCATTGCCCCTAAATTTTGTAATGATTTATGCGATTCATTTTCTCAGAATAATAGTTGTGGAGATAATTTTCACTGCGTACTTCTGTCGCAATGAACTAAAATTTCAAGGCGCAGCAGTCTGTGAACATGACAACGCTTTTTACTAAAACCCAGTGTCTAATCCGTGAGACGAGTTTTATGCATTTGTGCCGACCCTTGATCAAATCTTTTTGCTTCGTTTTCCGGAAACCATCAAGCGAAGGCCAACCGCACCGCCAAGAGTCGGTTTCATACTGGAAGATTTTTGGACAAAAACATTTTATTCATTCTGAAATACAACATTTTGCTTATCTGCAAACAAACGCACCTTTATTGCTTGTGTGACCTTTATCGTTCTTAGTTTTAGGAAGCAAAGGAAAGTGCTGTGTCTGACGTAGATAGCAATTTCAAAGTTTAGTCTTGTTGAGGTCATTACAAGTGTGGTACAGCTTCGCGCATGGGGCAGTCAACGTCGTGGTTAACCTAGTGTTTGTATGCTTTTAGGGGATAATCCGCGTCAGAGCTTGTGTGCGTCATACGGACGACCCATAACTTGCACACAATAAATGACTGAAGCTAGCTTTATTATTTCAGAGATGAACGTACTTCGCTTAATTAGCGGCGGAAATCAGATGAACTAACCGTTTTTGCAGTGCTGACTGCTAGATATCATCAGTGGTTTTTCACAAAACAATAAATAAATGTATATACTCAGTACTGCTTGCTTTTGGTTATTAAGATAGACCCCGAAAACCCCAGGATATTCCACTCCGGTTTACAAGAGGGTCAGCTGAGGTCCGTTCTGGGCCACTTCTGGGTTCTTTGTTGGCGTAATCGGGGTCTTTTTGCCGCTTTGGATCATGAAAGCCCTAAAGTAGGAGCTTGCATGAATCGGTAGCTCTTGAACAAACTTACATCAATTGTCTTTGGGGTGAATAATAACCTCTCAACATTTCTACGTAATTAGGGATCGATCTGCCTGGTAGCGAGTAAAACCGTCGAGATGGATTATTTTGACTATGTTGTCATGGCTTCAAGATCTTTGGGGAAGTATGGCTCTAAGGTTTCCACATTTCTGTCTGAGACGAGGTCACTCAAGTCACCCAGGTTTCCGTCTGGTGAGCGCACATTTGAATCGGGGATAATGGACGTGCGCATTTTTGATATCTTCTGACGCGGAAGAGCCACTTCCCATTCGGTACTCCATTTTTTTCAGTATTCTAGAAGCCATGGGGTAGATCTGCGTTGTACTGTTTCTTACTTGTCTCCCAATAAAATTTCGTATCGCGATTAGATTCTTCATGCTTTTCACAACTTCTCCAGGGTAATTCTGCATTTCTCGACGGAACAATGATTTTTATGGCAACCAAGGTTGAATCATTAAATCCTAAAACTTTAAGGCAGGGCACTGGTACGAGGCTGAGGCTCAAACGTTTTCGAGTTTTGCGATCATCCTGTTATCTGAAAGTCACCGGTGTGTTGGAAGATAGCTCGCTGGATACTGGGGCCATGTAAATGGATGAAAGAGTTCAAAATACAAATCTCTGGTCAGATCAGAGCAGAGCGCAGCACGAAACAGGCGCACAATGCCTGTGATGTTTCATATTCTTGCGCGTGCTAGACCTCGGGTCCCATCTTGCTTTGACTTTCTGAAATACTCCTTCTTTCAGCAGCTGGGAGCCCGAGGCTTGTCGGGATCGCCGTCCGACCTCAGCGGGAACGACCCTAGTTCTGCTAGCCCGTCTTCTTACTGCAGCCCTCATAGACCCAACACAGTGCTGGTGAACCTTCTCTGAACCTCCTCCGGAGAAGGGAGTTCCCACTAAATGCGGAGCCCAGATTTGGACTACATACTCCAGGCGGGGTCGGACAAGATTCGTATGTAGTGGCAGCAGCACCCTAGGTCTCTTGGTTCGAACATTCTGCGCAGCTCGTACATGGATTTATTTGCCTTGTTAGCCGCCTGCAGACATTGTACAGAGGGTATGAAGTCATTCGAAGCTACTATGGCCAACTCCCTGACCTCGCGTTTCTAGGCCAGTGGTTCCGAGTTGTCCGGGTTCGAATGCCGCGTTTCGTTATTTCTTTCGGCAGCGAAGTGTGAGCTTTTCGCCAGGTTCAGAGGCAAATCACATGCTACAGACCACATCTAGGTCCATCAGAACCTGGGTAAATTTTGGGCTTCCCGGGGCCTTCACATCATTTGCAAACAAGAATCAAACCGATCTTCCTGCCCGCGGCAAGTCGATTACATAAACCGGAAACAGTGCTGGACCCTTTGCCGATCCCTGAGGGCCCCAGTAGGTGCTGCCGCCGTCGAGGATTTCATGTTCTCAATTTTGACTTGGAATCGGCGGTCAGCTAGGCAATCTTTTAATCATTCTATTATTCGTGCGTCCAAGCCCATGCCTCCCAGCTTATGCAGATACTACCTGCGGTTCATACTATCAAAAGCTTTACGAAAGTTCAGGTAGCACACTTCCACCTCCTCTCCCTGGTCCAACCTCCTGGATGCCTCAGCAAAAATGCCCTGCAGGTTGCTAAAACGGGATGTGCACTTCCTAGAGCCGTGCTGTTCACAGGCGACTAGGTTGTTTTCCTTCAGGTGCCCTACCGGGGCATTTTCACATAACATTTTCCGTAACCCTCAGCACTACCAGTGCTCACGGGCTGGTAGTTTGTCGCCTGGTCCCCTTAACCTCCCCTATGAATTGGCGTGACTTCCTCAGTCTGCCTTTTAAGTGGTAGCTCAGCCTCCCCGAGAGATTTTTTGAACAGTGTGGATAAGGGCCCCGCCACTTTCGGGGCCAGCGGTCTGAGAAAGGCTGGGCGGATTCTGTCTGGTCCTGGGGTTTTTCCCGTGTTGAGGGCGTATAACGTCAACAGCACATCGTCTAGGGCTATTTCCACTTCCCCCATTGGAGCAGCATTAGGCCACCCTAGGGTTAGTGACTGTCTTACCTCGTCTATTCTATGGACCTCCTCGAAATATCCTCGGAGGACATCCGCTTCCCGTTTGTTAGTCTCCGCCTGCTTTCCGTCCCCCATTTTCGAACCTCAAAATTTTGCCTACACACTTGCCTTTGCTTGAGCCAAGAAAGAGATCACCTCTAGGCTTTTCTTGGCCACCCTGGCTATGCCGATTTTCTGCGTTATCTTGCCTCTCCTCTGCCGTTCACAAAACAACTTATTCATTCTCCGGTATTCCAGCAGCCGTCTATGCCCCTGCTTTCCCGATACCTCCTCCAGGCTTGCTGTTTCCCTCAGTTCTCGCGTCGTACTGCCCGTAACGTACATGTGTGGAAAGCCCCCCCAGCAGTTGTCACATTCTTGCATTGTTGAGACTACGTTCTTTATCTCATTGATCCTCGAACAAGAAAAGCATGCATCATTCGCTACAATCTAACATTTGTTTATATTTCTCTCACGTAGAAAGGCATAATTTTGACTCAAACTTTGACTGCCGTGACGGTGGTACCTGACATTGACCTTTGCTGAACCGTGGTCCTCGTTGCTAGAGATGGTGGCCGTACAGTTGAGGTTTGTACACATTTATTTACACTTATAGTTTGTTAATTCATCACCGTAGAAGCTACGAACCAATTTTGTTCTGGTTTTGAGGTTCGTTTGAATTGGCTGTGCGTTACTCACAGTCGAAATGACCGTTACACTGCCTTTCCACTAAGGTGTTTGTCCTCGTCTACGCATTCTGCAAATGGGGGCTGTTCCTTTGGTCCGCCAAAGCAGGTTCCTTTTGCTGCTTAGCCACATTTCGTTTACGGTTCCTTTATGGTTTCAAACCAAAGGCGCTGCCGTTGAGAACAACCTGGCCTCGCCCAGTCTCCTGAATCTTGTTCACCATTGGTTTGGTGGTTTTCTTCGTGTCCATAAGTGGGAATTTTCTGGTCCCTTGGTTGCTTCTACCAAGCGGAGCATCTACTCCCCACCCGCTTACTTCCGTGGCGAACTTAATGATGCAGAGGTGGAGTAGCCCCGGGGTTTTGCCCCCCCTCCATCGGATGGCCTGGTGAATGTGTTGTACCAGGGCCTTATCGTCAATTTATTCCAGCGGGTATTGCGTCAAATATTCCGTAGATGCCCAAGCCGGGCGTCAGCCAACCTCAGGGACACTGAATTCGCCGAGTATCAGGCAGCGCTTTACATTCCCGGGCGCCGTTACTAGATAACCCAGCAGGAATTCGTCCTCCTCGGTAATCGGTGAGGGACCCTTGTAGACGCACTCCAGTGTCCCCCTTCGTGACCAAACTTTCGTTCGCACCAAGACTGTATGTATATTGGGAGTGGAATACTGAATGCCTTCTTTTTTAGCGACTTGCTCCGCTGCTAACACCAGCATTTCTCCTATTCTCACACCCACTCTACTTGCTCTGTGCACACAAAATCTGCTGGGCAAGCCGGATTTACTATCTCACCTTTTCTCAGTCACGACTTCTCAATGGCTATGCAGTTCATACCCCCAGATTCCACCCCCTCGTGCTGCTTGGGCTACACTACATCACTTATATGCCCCCGTTGTCTGGCGCCTTATTTTGTTGTGATGTCTCGTTTTCGCACTCGAGTTTTGCGCCCGAGTGCTTCCTCCGTTTTTTGTCACACCTCTGCCCCATCTTCAGAGCTGGCGTTGCCTGAGTAAAGAAAAACAAATTGATACGAAGTGCGAAAGGGCCCGGAACAATATTCCTGGTTTTATCTTGCATCTTGTGTCGTCGGTGATCCGGAGAACATAACCCTGGACAGTGAAAAGGGGTTTAGCTCTGTAGCGGTCCATTCAACTTGAGTAGCACAAACAATTCCGTCATGGGAAATCTATCGAACCCTGACCGATGGGACTTTCGAGCCGCAGGCGGCGCGCGGCCTAGACGAAAAAAGGACGCAAAATTGTTGCTGTGGTAAGGACCGCGTGTAATTATTACCTATGATTGAAGTCGAGATAGAAGCGGGGCCAGCTTCAAGGGTCCCAGTGATCCTGCATTTCCAGCCTCACCTACTAACCTACCCAGACGTTCTTCTCCCCCGTTTGGTCATCATTCAGCTGATCCCTTTACGGCGTCATCCGCACAACATGGCCCGTCAACCCGGAAGCCTCATGCTAATACTGCTATAATATGGCCGCTGTGTACATCTGGAGCTACGGCAATAAATCCCGGCTAGAGCCTTTCACTATACACCCGTGTTACGAACGTTTGAGCAATGCGTAGCCAAATTCGCAACGGATCCCGAAATCAGAAGGCGTTTATCCGTGATAATTCTAAGTTACTAGATTATTAAAATAAACAATGACATAAACAATATACAAACCTCAATAATACGATCACAAGGACTCAACAACGAGAAACCGAATAGCAGCGTGTGAGCAGACATCACGTGCGTCACGCGGGTCCTGAACAAGGATGTGTCAAAGTAGCGCTCTGGGCGCGAACAAACAACAGTTGGTCCAGAAAAACAACCAGTTCGTAAAGACAAGTCACTAGTGTATGGAAATGAGTGATGTTGGGAAAAACACTGAATCGCGAGGGAAAAAGGGGGATTTTCCACGACCGGCTGTTACACCGCCCACCAAAATCCTCCTGGATCCTTAGCAGAGTCAAAGGTTCGGTATAAAGGTACTGATTCTTCCTACCTGCCTAGGCCCTGCTGTCAGTGCGCGCGTCTAATGCTCGTCGTCGACGTTCTACTACTGGTCGCACCTAATCCATCGGATACATAGAAGTGAGGCTAGTCTACATCTTTCACAAGACCAAATGACCGATGGCGGGCGTGAATGGTCACATAGACGTTGTCCTCGTAAGGGGCCGTCCGGTCCTGGATGTACGTGCTTGAGTGTATGTGTGAGTGCGTGTGTGTGTGCCGGGGTTACAATGAAATCACAGGTGTGACTACACATCAAAGGAGGACTTTCTGCAATGTCAACAAAAGACCGCGTGGCAAGAAAACGAGTATATGTAGCATGTGTGTGTGACCTGAGCTCTGCTACTTCCACATATGCAAGGGGCATTCGGTAGCGTCAACAAAAGGCAAACAAAGAACACTGTCACATGTATGATGGGTTTACGGGATGTAGAGTGCGCCGTGCATGTGTGTATGTATCGGGATGTACAATGGAATCGCATTCATCACCACATATCGGAAAGAACCTTCTGTAATGTCAACGAAAGGACCGCGAGCACCTTAACGTGTTTGACGGAGATTGTGTTGTATATATGGTGTTTCTTTATCCACCTCGATCACTGGTGTGAAAAAGGTTTACTAGGCCTCAGGGTTATCAGCTCCTCCGTCTTCGCTCTCGAGTAGGTTAATACTGCGTATGTCACGAATGAGCACTCCGTTAGCTGTCTTCACCTTCACCGTTCTTATTATTCCGTCAGTGCTTTTGATGGTTCCCTTAACTACTCCCAAAGACCAAGCGCTGAAATGTGCGCGTTCGTCGGCGATCATAACCACGTCCCCAACTTTGAATGGTCTTGTTTTGGCCAGCCACTTCTGTCGAGTCTGCAAAGCCGGTAGGTACTCCCGTAGCCATCGCCTCCAGAAGACCTTGGCCAGATAGTTCGCTTGCTTCCACCCGTGGAGGTAGCTCCCACGATGGTTTACCGGCCCTTGGAAACCCTCGTTCGACCTTAGCGTCAATAAGTCGTTTGGGGTGAGCGCCAGGTGGGTGGGGTCGCCGTTCAATACTGGAACCAGGGGGCGGTTGTTCAGGATTCGCTCCACCTCAGTCATGACGGTGTTCAGCGTCTCGTCGTCGGGCGGCTGCTGCTCCATGATTGACAGCAATATCCGTCTGGCGGACCGGATCATGCGTTCCCATACGCCGCCTCGGTGGCTGGCCTGTGGGGGGTTGAAATGCCATCGTATGCCGTAGGCCACGGTTCGATCCTGCAGTTCGTCCCTGTTTATGTTCTTGTGCCAACGCTGCAATTCCCGTTGAGCGCCCACAAAGTTCGATCCATTATCTGAGTATATATCAGCCGGTACGCCTCGTCGGCTGTTAAATCTTTGCAAGGCCCGTAGAAACGAATCGGTCGCCATCGAATGTGCGACTTCTAGGTGTACCGCACGTGACTTCATGCACGTCATGATACATCCGTATCGCTTTTCTAATCTTTTCCCGCACTTGATCCACAAGGGCCCGAAATAGTCCAACCCGGTGTCACTGAACGGCCACCATCCCGTAGTCACCCTGCATTCTGGTAGTGGGGCCATGAGTTGTTTGCCTGCTGTGGCATTGCGTCTCCTGCATTGCACACACCGTCGGATTACGCGTTTTACAGTCTCTCGTCCTCTCAACAACCAAAGACGCTTTCGGATGACGCTCGTCACGTGACTTTCCCCGGCATGTCCCTCCACGGCGTGGACGTGTTGAATCATTAGCTCTACCACAGGTTGTCTCGCAGGCAGCAGTATAGGATACTTTGTGTCGAAGTTCAGGTGGGCGTTGGTCAGCCTACCATCCACCCGCAGCAGTCCGTTGATGAGTTTGGGGTTTAAACGCTTCAGCTCGCCTCTTGGAGATGGCATGTCTTCATTGGTCGGCCCCACTTCTTCCGCCCTCTTGAGTTCTTGGGCGAAAGCCTCGCGTTGTATCATTCTGAAAATATCGTACTCTGCCGCTTGTAGCTCATCGGGACCTATCGGGCCGACCGGTATCCGACCTGAGGGCCGTAGCCCTTTCATGACTAGTAAATTTCTCTTGAACTTGGTTAACCAAACTAGCGAACGAAGCGTCTTCATCCAGGAAGAAAACCTGACCAGTCGCGATAGAATGGACGACGCTTCGACGACGTTGGTTGCTATCACTACGCCTTTGATCTCCAGTTCCAATTCCGTAGGGGGTTTTAATTCGAACACGGGCCAGTCCTGTTTGGGCAATTGCAGGAAGTTTGGCCCTCTCGTCCACGTGTCCAGTTGCCTGAAGTTGTTCGCACCTCGGGAGCACAGGTCGGCCGGATTATCGCCAGACCTGGCATGACTCCACTGGTGCGTGGCTGATTCATCGTGGATAATCGTGAGCCGGTTAGCAACGAAAGTACTAAACCGGCTCCGTACGTTGTTAATGTAGTAAAGTACTATCGTTGAATCCGTCCAGAAGCTCACCGACCAAATGTAGAGATCGGAACATCTCATCACAGCTTGCACTACCCTGACTGCCAACACGGCTGCGCTGAGTTCAAGGCATGGGATTGAGACCGACTTCAGTGGAGCAACGCGGGCTTTGGCGAACAGGATCCTCGTGGTATATTGTCCATCTCCTGCGCACCATCGTCCGTACACCACAGCTCCATAACCGACTTCGGATGCATCGGAAAAGGCATGTAGTTCTCCAGTCCGTGTCGTATGGCCAGGAGTCAAACATCGTGGGATCCTTATGTCCCCTAATTTCTTCAAGGTGTTCAGAAATTCTTCCCAGTCCAGCCGGTCCCCTTGGTTCAGTGACTGGTCCCAATCAACTTTCTTACGGCACAGCCGCTGCAGCAAGATCTTTCCGGGTAGCAGCCACGGTGAGACGAAACCGAGCGGGTCAAACATACTTGAGACGGCAGATAGTATGCCACGACGGGTTATTGGCAGCTCGGGAACGTTCAGTTCGAAAACAAAATCGTCCGTTTCCGCGTCCCATTGTATCCCTAAAGTGCGCTCGATAGGAAGTGGAGAGCCGTCCAAATCTCTTACCCTTTCGGCCTTTTCGTGATACGGGATGACCTTCAGCACTTCTGAAGCGTTCGACATCCATTTAGTTAGATGGAAGCCGCCCTATTCCAGCAATCTCGTCAGGCCCCTGAACTGCTCTAGAGCTGATTCCACATCATCGAATGACCCAAGGTAGTCGTCGACGTAGAAGTTCCTGCTGACGCTTTCTACCACCGTCCGATGTACTAGATCGCCATGTTTGTTCGCTGGTTCTCGGAGGGCGTAGTTTGCACAAAATGGTGACGATATGGCTCCGAAGGTGTGGACGGTCATCCTATAATTCACCACTGCGTTGTCCCGGTCGCTCCCTTCCCACCACAGGAAACGCAAAGCATCTCGTTCTCCTACCGGAATCTTCACCTGATGGAACATTTCCCTAATGTCAGCAGACAAAGCCACTTTACCCACTCTGAAACGGCACAGAACATCGATCATTGGTGTGGTCCAGTCAGGCCCCTGTAGTAGGCGATCGTTTAACGACTTGCCCTGGAACTTGGCCGCACAGTCGAAAACCACCCGCAGTTTATTGGGTTTCTTGGGGTTGATAACCGGATGGTGAGGCAGATACCAGATACCCCTTTTGCTGTCGGTGTTAACAGGCACCTTTTCAACGTAACCGAGGGCCTCGTTTCGCTTCAACAAATCCGCGTATCGTTCCCACAGATTCTGGTCTCGAATGAAGCGTTCTTTTAGTCGTAGTAATCGTTGGAGAACATAATTTCTGTTGTCAGTCCACAGGTCGACCGGTGTGCGCCATGGAAGGGGAACCTCGAACTGTTTTTTGAGGTCTCTAGAGCCTTGCCGCACCGTTTGTAGAGCGAAGTGTTCCTCTTGAGACAACGTCGGTCTTTCGCCTCCAATGTCATGAAACTCCTTTTCATACAGCCGTTGCAGATGATACTCTATGCGGTCCGTTTCGGTGGATAAGTAATTCACGGAACCGCGTACCCCTACTGGACCGTATAACATCCATCCCAGAGCCGTGCGTACGGCATAAGGTGCCTGTCGGTCGCCCACTCTCTGGTCAAGCACCCAATGCGCCTCTGGCACGTCGCATCCGATGAGGAGATCCACTTCATCACCTTCCCAGTCTACGACGGTTACACCCTGCAGGTGGGGCCACCGAGTCAAGATTGCGTTCACCGACCTTGGTGCTCGCATGGGGAGATCCGCTAACGTGAATGCCTCCGTTGGTTCAATTTCCTCGTTAGTGTCTAGAGAGATGAGTTGCAGCCTTAATCTACCGGCAGTCATTACCTGTGTTCCGCCCACCGTGCTCACTGCTAACGACGTCGCACCTTTATCCAGTTGGTGTTTGTCGGCAAACTGCTCTTTCACTAAAGTGGTGTCGGATCCACTATCAACGAAAGCCAACGCCTTGACTATCCCAGTCGGAGTCGCTACTCCCACGGCCACTACGCCTAAACGTACCGGTTTACTGGCAGATTGTGAAGTTGAACAAATCACGCTGGGCTTGGCAATCGCCTCGGATATGGTTATTCTCGCCTGATGCAGCAGCCGATGGTGTCTGCCCGTGCAGCCCTCGTAACCACATCGATTCCTTGTTCTACAGGCTGCTGCCCGGTGCGTGGTGTTGAGACAGATGAAACATGCTCCTGCCATCCTCGCCATTCCCCACCGTTCGTCTATTGTGGCGTTGCCGAACTTGGGGCATTCTGGTAGGCCATGGCTAGTACCACAGTATCTGCAATTTGGTTTCGCCGTAGCATCTCGTGAAATGACGTGTGTGTTGGTCCAAGGCTGGTACTTTGGATATTCCCGTACAGGGGTTTGGGCTTGGCTAGTACCGGGCTTGTTTGCTCGGTTGCTGTCCCGGATGAGTCGGCCAAATCTGCTGTCAGCTATCTTCGTTTGCCTGTCTAAGTATTCAGTCAGGTCTTCGAAGTTGGCTTCTCTGTCGCCTCGGCTTATCCGTTCAGCTTCTTCCGCCCACCGACCCTGTAGTTCGGGAGAGAAGTGACGGACTATGCCTTCCAAAGTGTGCATGGCGTCTAGGTCAGCCCTGTAACCTAAATGGTCGAGGGCTATTGAGCAGTTCTGCATCTTGATCACCAGGTCGGCCATGGTGTAGACGTCGCCCTTGGTTCTCTTTGCCTCTGCCATCACGCCCTCTATTAGGTTACGGGCTACTTTGAAAGGCTGGCCAAACAAGTCCCTCAGAATCTTTCTTGCCCTTGTGTAGCCTTGTTCTGGGTCGAGCATGGTGCACCCGTCGATAGCTTCTCGCGCTCGGCCTCGGCAGTAGTGAGTAAGGTAAAGAAGCGTTTGCCCAGGGTCGTTTACCTTGTTTTCAACGAACGTCTCGAACTGTTTGACAAACTCGCAGTATTGCTCAGCTCGCCCGTCGAAAACAGTTAGCTCCACTCTAGGCAGATCGATCGATGGTGGTTTGTATTCGGCGACCGGCGTGGGGTTCCCTACCTTATTGCACCCTAACCTACCGGAAGTGTCGAAGTCACTGGTCTCATGCTCTCGCTGTTTCTGTGTACACTTCTCTGCTTCATGCGCCTGTAGTCTAGCCGAAAGTAACTGTTGCTCTAATTCTAGTATTCTCAGCTTATATAAATCGACATCCTTGCGATCAATATTTCTCTTATTAACACATGAGCTAGCACTGACAGGACTAGGCGATCTAGCATTAACTAAAGAATCATATGTACCCAAAACCTCCCCAGAGACTTGCCGTATTACTTCCTGTCCGGATTCGACTGCTTTTGATCCTTTTCTTGGCATTTTGCGTGATTTTTCCTCGTTCCAAATAGATCTATTGAGTATTGTTACGAACGTTTGAGCAATGCGTAGCCAAATTCGCAACGGATCCCGAAATCAGAAGGCGATTATCCGTGATAATTCTAAGTTACTAGATTATTAAAATAAACAATGACATAAACAATATACAAACCTCAATAATACGATCACAAGGACTCAACAACGAGAAACCGAATAGCAGCGTGTGAGCAGACATCACGTGCGTCACGCAGGTCCTGAACAAGGATGTGTCAAAGTAGCGCTCTGGGCGCGAACAAACAACAGTTGGTCCAGAAAAACAACCAGTTCGTAAAGACAAGTCACTAGTGTATGGAAATGAGTGATGTTGGGAAAAACACTGAATCGCGAGGGAAAAAGGGGGATTTTCCACGACCGGCTGTTACAACCCGTCCTATTATGAATTTATTCTTGTATCTGCCCTTCCCGTTAACCGCAAGCTGATCGATGGTGACTTCAGTGTACCAGTGGTACCTTGGTTATCGGGCCAAGGCGCAGGGCTTTTTTAGGAAATGGTCTCCTGCCCTCGTCTTGATGGGTGGACTCAACGCGTGAACTCCTCTACTAGGGATAATACCGTACTGAACATTCCGTCTACTCAGAGTATAACCCAAATATTCTCACCAGAAGAGGAAAGCTTCCATGGGCGTGATCACAAGCCACTTAGTTTCCCGTTCACTTTGCCAACGATCCTGGGCAAGCCAGACCAATTTCACAGGTCGTTTGGCTGAAACTACTGGAATGGTCTATCACAAGTTGTTCGGTCCCGGAATCGGGGTATGTTTTTTATATCCCATGATTCTACATTGATGTCCGACGAGCTCTATTATAACCCCCATATCACTGCAATGATACTGTGCCGGACAAAGATCAAGACTACCACACTTTCACTTCTCAGAGCTAAGATTTCCAGGCTGGGTGGGTTGCACGCAAAACTTGTTGTTATTTCTACAGCTGGATCGGGTGTCGCGGTTAGTTAAGCAGTGGATGGATTTGATGCTCATTCAGCAGGAGAAAAACGCACTGCTTCATCGAGATGGGGCCGAACATCTGAGTAAGCTGAGGAAAACTAGAAACACAAAACGTCGACAGAATATATGTCTCATGAGCTTTACTAACAAAAATCTAGGTACACCTGCAGAAGGGGCTGGGGCACTCAGTGCCTTTTACAAATCTACACCAAAGTCTGACAAACTGGTATCCGAGGCAAGCTTAGCACCTTTATCTCAGGACGGTTTGCCGACAGCTTTTTAACCCAGGGGAAGTCGTCTGGCCACTAGCCTCTCTCAAGGCATCTTTTCACCTAGGCCCGGACGGCATTTCCTGGCCGTTTTTGCTTTAGGCGGCCTCGATATCCTTCTTATTCTGGCAGACTTGCCCAACCTGACCATAGAATTTTATTCTTTTCCGGATCATTGGAAAAAGCCCACAATGGTCCCTATGCACAATGAAATTTTTCGTCTTGAACTCGAAAACTATCGCCCTATGAAACATACCCCCAGTTATTTGCAGGGTCATGGAAAAGATCATTGAAAATAAGATCACGGCCCACCTAATGACCGAAACTCTGAGTGGCAGTCAGCGTGGTTCCCTGAAAAACCTTGAGTGCTTGATTTGCCAAGTTGGCTGCTTGACTTCAGTCACAGGAGCGGCAGATAGTAGAAAAGCCACGATTAGTGTGTCACTTGATATGCAAAAGGCCTTCGACCGGGCTTCGCACTCTCGTAAGCTTTTTGAAGTGAAAGCTCATGGCGTCGTTGACCAACTGCTAAGCTGGTTGTCATCATGTGACTCTAACCGTCACCAAGTGGTTATAGCAAATGGGGCAATCTCTAAGCCCAAGTCCATTGGAAAGCAAGTCATCCTGGGAGGTGTTTTAGGTCCCCTGCCTCTCATAATGTGCATATTCGTGTTTCTGAATTTGCTCTGCAAGACGGTTTATACCCGTTTGCGGATCATATCAAAATCTTATACACTTCTGATCCCAGTCAACTTAGCTCCGTTATGAGCAGCATCTACCAGAATTTAAACTCAGTTCTTGGAGCAGCCATACTTTGATGACGTTCTCCTCAGAGCAAAGCAGGGCCCCAACATCCGAAGGCAAACCCCCAAGTTCTTTTCTCGTGGACGGATACTCGGTTCCCAATGGGCCTTTAGGGCAGGATTTAGGATTGCAGTATGATTCCTCTCTTACATTTCCGGAGTACACAATTAGCCAAGTAGTAAAGGCCGGATTGATGATTGGCCTAAGTCATCAAGCCCTCTTCCAGCCAGAAAGTTGGATTGGCTCATGGCAGACCCATACAGGAATATCACTCCATGATACTCAGAAATATGCTCTAACATGAAAAGCAGCCAGTGAAGCTTTCAAAGGTTGCTGACAAAACCGCCCCCTGGTTAATCGACCCACCCTAAATATAGCGAGCTATGCATGCTGTAAAAGTAGAACTCCCTTAGCTAAGGTGAATCGGGTCGAATAGCACAATTTTCCATGGTGTGCTGGGAAGGGAGACTTCGAAGTCAGCAGCACAGTCCGGAAGCTCGAGAGGCTGACATTACCTTTCGAGATTTGAAGATAACACGGTGACTGTTCCTCTCAAAAAAGGGACTCAAGTGTACAACTTCAACCTTGTGAAAGACTCCGCCCTTTGAACAAACTAAAGCAAAACTTGAGGTCCGTAGAGTCCACAATGACATTCAAGCTCTGCTTAATAAATTTACAATTATGTGTAAAACCTGTCCAACTTTTCAACCCACTTCTAAATGAAGCTAGGGTCTTTAAGTCCGGTTTAAGATTTCTTTCTTCTTAAGGATAAATCAACCCGTAATTGAAATTCTGGTTTGATGCTCAACTATAATAATACCTAGCCGTTGGAAATCTTCCGACCTGGAGGCGTACCGATGCGCTGGAGTCTTGTTGTTTTGAAGTAGCTCCCGCCATCAGTCTTTCACTCATACAAAGCGCTATTCCTCTACACTAAATCAGTTGTCTCTGCTGACGAAGTTGTTTTGTTGCGACCTACGGCCGAATTTTGGCTTATTGAACCCACTTTCAGTTATCTGTTTTCGGCTTAGTGGACCCCTGGATCTTTACTGTTCATCGGCTCCTACCTTCAGAGCTTCAGGTCATCGATTTATCAACTTCAACCCCCATTGCTGCAGCTCTGGCCGGCGGTTCACTCCTGCAAGGCCCGTGGTTATGTATCTTTCCACCAAAGTCGTCAAGTTTGTGTAGCAGCTCTGTACATAAAACCAGCAGAGCACTCACCAGATGGCTCATACGTGCAAGAATCCATCCGACTTCGTTACAGGCCAAAATAAGAAGTTCATTGACAGCCTCAGAATGGCTGTCATTATCTGGATGTTCGCCTTGCCCACTGTCCTATTCTTCCAAGCCTTATAGCCGCGACATCCTCGAAGGCAATGGCTTCTAGTCCGCGGAGGCCTCATAATAAGGATAAATATCCATCCCTTGTAGTTACAGATCCAGTGGGCCAAGTCTAAAGAAATGAGGGTCGGGGAGAAGCGGAAAATACCCTCTGCAGGACAAACTTGCTCTCCTGCTGCTCTGTAATGAAAACAAACTAAAAAACGCTTCCGGTCGACAAGATCCTAGTCCCATGCTCTTTGACCCCTTCAGTGACTGATAGATTTCTGGTAACAGCCTAGGCCTGACCCTGAATATGAGATACCTCAAGTAATTGGACATTTGAGCTAACCTTCAGTCCTTTTGGGTGGACATGTACAGGATGACGGCATGCAGTTCGAGGCCTCCTCATTTACTTGCTGACCCCGCCTGTTTTTGTCTCTAACCTTTCAGGTTGTCTGCACGACCAATGACCGGCTTGACGGTGTCCAACGAAATAGTCAATATGCTGTTTGGAAAGCTAAGTTACCTCACTTCTGATCTGATCATTTCCCTGCATCGACGTCTGGGGGCTCACGTGCACGTGCCAAACGTCAACTGCGGTTGAGTCCTTGAAGCAGGAATGCAAAAGTTGCAAATTCACAATTTATTATCCATGACTGTACTTTTTCCGTGTTCCCCTTGAGCCCCTGCACTACCAGTAGGTTATCAAACGTCAGCTGTGGACTTACTGCTATGTTAGTGTCTCAGTTGCCTAGCCAAAGTGTTTTGTAATAAAAGCCTCCCATAAAACGGTCATTGCCGCTCTTGTCTCAGACACCTACTTGGTGGTCTCATCGATAGTTTTTCCTGCTTTTTTCGTAAATTGGAGCTCTACCACGTGGATCACTATCCTTCGATGGCCATCATTCGCCGATCTGTGCATATGCCCATAGTATGCGAGGATACCATCATACTTAGCTTCCGTAAGCTTCTCTCTAACCCTGGCCCTTCAAGGAAAAGCTCCACGTAAAATATCTCCGCTACAACCCCAAGTATTTTTTATTATTCACTACCTATCCGGTCCTCACCAATGGCTGGTGCGGAGACCGGACTGTTGTCTTCTTTCTTTCCCGTTCCCCTATCAAGTCCTGGTTCTTTAACAACATAGCCTTTACCCTGACGGAGGACCGATAGTCACGAGCACATTTCTGACAGAATTCGCTTTGGGGATTATTCAAGGAAGCCAATTTGGATAGCCCGATGTTGCAGGCGAAATGTTCAAAGATATGTGAACATATATTTGCAACCGGCCAGGCCCCCTTCCAGCAAAAATCAAGTGGTCGGCCACAGTACAAGGGCACTATTGCAGCGATAAACGGATCAGGGTCCTTGGTAACCTCCCATCTGGAGTAACCCGCAGTGGTGGGCAGGCATGCCTTGCAACCTGATTAAGTGGCTAATTTATTGTTATCACGTGCTGCTCGGCTAAATCTGCTGTTGGCTACTCTGGCCTGCCCATCTGGGTAATTGTTCGGGTGTTGGAAAGTGGCCTCGCGATCGGCCCCACTTGGTTGTTCCGATTCTTCAGCCCAATGACCCTGTAGTTATGGTGGAAAACAACGAACTATTGCTTCTAATGTATGCTTGGCGTTGGGGTCAACCTTTTAGCCCAGGTGGCTCAGGGATATGGAATAATTTTGCCTTTTTGACTCTAGTTCAGTCATGTTGTATGCATCGCCTTTGGTTGGCCCGGCTGCCCACATAACGTTATCGATCGAATTTCGGACTACCTAGAATGGATGACCGAACATGTCCCCTAGAACCTTCCTTGCTTTCGCATGGGCTTGCTCTGGGCCGGTCATTGGGCAGCCATCGATGGACCTTTAGCCCGCTCTCCGTAATATTGCTTTGGGCATAGCAGCCCTTCCCCCGGTTCTGTCACCTTGGCTCCCAAGAATTCTCCAAGATACCTGGCGAATTTGTCCCGGATGTCCTTCAGAGCTGGCCAACTCCGCCCTAAGAAGATCAAACGACGCTTGAAGGGGTGCAGATGGGCCTGGCTTATTGTGTGTATAATTTTAGGGGACTCTGGGCTAGCCACCTTTCACTATATTTATCTGCTGTTTGCTGCCTCCAGAACATTAGCCGCCTTTCTAGTCCAAGCATCATTGGCTTAAGTACGTCAAAATCCTTACATTCAGATATACCGGCGGGAACGCAAGAACGGGCTTCGACAGGATTAACAAAAGTAACCGAGTTCGAAGGAACGAAAGCGCTCTAAACCGTCTCAGTGACTTGCCGGGTCTCCTTCAGTCCTGCCTGTAGTTGCTCTGATCCTTTCCTCGGTATTTTGTGTTTTCTCCATTTATGTTGACCAATTTAAGTACTGTAAGGCTTTTTGGAGCGATTCGTAGCCAATTTGCACTAATCCCAAACTGAAACAAGGTTGATCCGTAGTTTCTGCAGTGCTGGATTATAGAACGAGCAACTTCAAAAATAGATACAAACCTCAAATGTGCTACCACAAAGACCGAAGTTTTGAGCCAAGTTCATGACGTGAGAAAATGTGCACGTGATTCACACAGGTTCGAACGAGTCGGGATAGAGGCACGCTTTGGAGGTGAATAATCAAAGATTGATGCACAAGTATATGAGTGGTACGAAACACGAATAATATGTGTAATCAAGTACATGTACGAAGCCAGGGTGTCATGATGTTCTTCGAGGACATCCACAACTTGTCATTGCTGCAAATGATGGTCTGTCCGGGCGTGACGCGCTTTACGAATTCGAAAAGGATCCCGAAATCAAAACGCGGTTGATCCGTAAAGTTCACGGCACCGGATTATTAAATGAACAATAACATAAACGGTACATGAAACTCAGTTATGCAACAAAACGGACACAAATAACAAGGACCATGTTGCGGAGTGCGAGGGACAAGTATGTGCATCACGCATGCCGAAGATGGGAAATGACAGGGTAGCGCGTTGGTTGGTTCATAAAAATCTAAGGTGTACGGAAAACGTGCAAGTAGCTACTTGAGCCAGTGGTATCAAGGGAGCACGAAATCGCAGTGTCTGTGGAGGACATTCCACAGCCGGTCGTTACCCCGGATGACGACTGGTCTACCGAGAATCTACTGTTGGAAGCGAGTCAAAGAGAAGACCAGGGGGCTCGTTCAGATCCGAGTGATGTGATATCGAACTTGCCGTGAATCTCAGGTGCTGCTGGCTCAGGTGACCGCCCGTTTCCGGCCAATTTGTAACTGGGACAGAACAGTACCTGTGACTGTATCATCGGGGCATGTGTCAAGGGAACTCTAACACTGTGGGCGAATTTATGGCCTTTTCAAGGAAACAAACCCCTCTGATCCTGCTGTGTCCATTCGAAGTTTCGACTTTTTCGGTCAGCCTGTGGAGTAGGGAAGCAATTTAGGAGAAGCTAAGGAAGTAGTTCCGGCACTAGGAAGCTAGGCCCATAAAGGAGCAGGCGTCGGGGTTGGCCATTGGATGGTCCGCTCAATCTGGTCTTTGCCTGCTTCCACCCCACGAGCTGTCAGTCAGCGACCTTAAAGTGGAGCCGTATCGTAAAGTAATCTACATTGGCTAGCATTTTACTTTAAGCTTGCTTCATTAAATTCGAGAAACACTGCTCGTAGCCGCTGGTTACCTTCTTCAATCATGTCACCATTACAGATCAAATTTGGGCTCCATACGAGATATCCCAGTACCTGCTGCTTCAAAGGCTGGAAAGCTGCAGGGGCGCCTGTCAGGTCAAAATGCATTGTTTCGAATTCGTACAAACCGGATGAAATGACTAGCCCCACCTTCCAGCGATCTTTCTGAACAAGTTTACTTGCCAGTAGCCGGGGGTCAGATCTAACGGGGTAGAAAACTCTTCTCAGCCGAGGACATCCTGGACAGTATCAATCCAAGGAATTGGGAAGGAATAAAGTTCTTTAATAGAATCCCTCCGGCGATATTCGAAGCGAAATCTGAGGGTTCCTCCCTTCTTTAAAATGAGGGTGACTGGAGTCGTCGATGGTGACGAAAGCGGTCGACCAAACATTTTGCCCAGCATGTCCCGTATCATCCTTTCCAATTCAGCCTGGTGGTGGATAGGATTTCGAAGACAAGCTCGTCTAACAGGGCAAAGGGTGCCAGTATCTCTGGCCCGCTTGAGGAGGTTTGTGTGGCCGGAACCTTTCCTTTAAGTGTGAAACATGTGTGAAAATTCACTGTAGTTTGTGCACACAATTTGGCCCGGGAGTCGGCTGGTTCGAAAGAGAGTCTACTCGTGCGTACTTCCAAAGTGTCTCCACGTGCCTTGATAATTTCCGTGCCGACTGTCACATCTCAGCAAATTAGTGATGCAGTGGACAAGTGCTTTATGCTACAACCGAAACGTTTCAAATCTAAAATAGCCTTTCCTGAAGTCTGAAAATGGACGCCATTAGCCGTAACCAGGGGCAGCCCAGGAGTGGCGGTTCTTCGACAGTCACGTACTACCTCTGTTTATACAACTAAGGAGGTAGCCAGGGTATCATTGAGCGTCCTGACAAGAGAACCTCTTACAACCCTGGGGATAGTAGGAGAGAAGCATCTCAAGTATAAGTAAGAGAAAATAAAAATACGAGTAGAGCAGGTGTTGGCTCACCTCCCAGTTTAGCGGTTGTAATGGCACACCTTTACCGCGATTTCGAGCCCTGTGGCCACACAGCGAGGTTCATTATCACGGTAAATTAGGAAACTGCGGCTGGTTGAAGGACGAGAAGAAAGGTTAGATAGGACTTAACATGGAGCTGAGCGGGTCTCCTACCTGTTAGACCGATATGTAATCGGCATTTGCATGGACCTCATCTTTTGCTGTGATCGGCAGATGGCCGGTAAACTGCCATCGCTCTTCGAGCAGCCAAAATCCAGAGAGAAACTGACGTTAAATTATTCGCTTTAACTCGTCAGCAGACCTTTAATGGAATCCCTGGGTGGCTAGTCTCCGTAATGCCCCGAGGCTGGCAAGTACCGAATCAGTGGGGCTCTAGCCTTTCCAGAAAAATAGCCTACCGAAAAGTGTACAAAGAGTAGTGTACCTGAAACAGTTCCTTAAACAGGGCCAGACGAAGTCTGCGGACACCGACTTAGAAAGCCTGCGGCTCATATGTTGATGGGCCGCATTGTTGGGACATACCCCGGGCTAGGCTTCATAAGGGGACACTTTACCGTCTCCTGAGCATCCCCTGAGAAGTAGTCAAAGAAAATAACTCAGGCGCATCCAAAAGCACACAAAATCGACAGAAGTACCTGGCAGTTGTTCATGAGTCCGGATTTTGCCGTAAAGAACAAAAATGATATTTTGGAATAATAATATTGGCTTATTTCGGAAAAGCCTGGAGCATACAAGAAGCATGATCAAAATTTTTACAAGCGACAAAATGGACGGACGAAACTGGTGAAAAAACTTGAAAATACTCGTGGCAGACGTACGGTAGGCAGACTTAAAAGGGAGATAGGGGGAGACAGATGTGTGCACCCCGAAGAACAATGGTAGAGCTCAGATAAACCCGGTGATGGATTCAGATAGGTGCTCGGTGAATTTGAAAGTCAGGATCGGATGGAGGGCCCTGCTGAGCCGAGCAGAGGTGACTGGAACCCGGGAGTTATACTTGAGGAAGACTAAAAATCGGCATGAGAAACAATGGTGGCGAGATACGGTGAAGAGAAAAGAAAAATAAATTGCTTTGTGGGGCAAGGAGTTAGATAGCCATGGGTATGCTACGTCGCAACAAATGGACGGTGTCCGTTAGAAAACAGGGAGCGAGCAATGCAAGACTTAAACGGTGGATCGGATGGCAACAATGGCTTGGAAGTATCGAGATAAAGCAAATGTAAGGCACAGATATAGACAAAATGGACGCGTGTCATGGGGGGCGGCGGGATGATAGCAAGGGAACTGGCCGGCGAATAACTTTAGGGTGCAGAGGAAAAGTGTGAATATATTCGTACACGTTGTGCATATATATAAGAAGGACAGGAACAATGATCAGTGGAGTGAAGGAAAAAGGAGGTATAATTGCTTGGAAGAGACAGGTAGGATTAGATCAAATTGTACGTAATTACCCTGTGTAAATCCTGATGGATGTTTTTATATCAAGTGAACAAAGAGCTCAATAGAGGGAGAGAAGAGACTTTGGAAGCACAGAAGTGATGATGGCCGTGATCAGAGATTGACAAACGAGGGAATACGACGGAAAGGATGGAACAGAACAGGTAAGAGTGAACCAAACAATCCCAGTAATGCAGGTGTGGCACGTGGTGACGGTCGAAAATCAGCGAGGCTTTGATAAATTGACGTACATTATTCAGCAAGATGATGGCTATGAAAAAGGGTAGAGAACGCAGAGCGAATGAAAATACAGAGTGGTCGGAATGGTGTAAAATATCAGTGGAAAATGGTAACTTGGCAGTAAGACGAACTGTGGTGCAAAGACGTGGCGGTTGTAACATAGAACAACGTGGTAAAGGAACAATGAAGTGAGGGATCAGAAAGTTCAGGTAATGGCAGATCATATTGTTTTGAGAGGGTACTTGGCAATAAAGCAGAACACGAGAGCAGCCTGGAAGGCACAGTGATGATCCCTGCGGCCAGCAATATACGAAAAGGGAGACGAGAGTGCAGATCGAAGGAAAAAACAGGCGAAACGTGACCAGTCAGATCGTTTTACTGCAAATGAAACAGGATGAAGACCGAGAAAAAATAAAGATGTACCCAAATAGGCGAACCTATGATGGAACAAAAGGCACGAGAAATGTGTTCGTCGGAGTTGTGAGAATGGAACCAGAGAACTGCGCGCCTGCAGATGATCGCACTAGTGGATTGCGCTGGAGGTTGCCAGCCTTGTTTCGTCTTGAGGCACTGAAGTGGCGCACGGGTTCGAGGCTGAAGCCCGAAAGTTCGCATTTCGTGAGTTTTCTTCGTTTCTATGGTAGTCGGTGATGATGATGGTGACGGTGGTTTATTTCGGAGACCTTGGACACCTTCTGGGCTGCAGGATCACTTGGTACAAGTGAGTTCACGATAAGGATTCTTGGATAGTTAACTGGTTATATGTAGTACAGAGGAGTGTGGAAGTTTCAGTGGTAACATGAAGAAAAGCTCGGCGAAGTTGAATTCGAAGGTCAGGTGGCCGTATCACTCAGTGATGGGCAGAATCAGCTTGGTGATAGAGACACGTAACCAAGTACAGCAGGAACGGAAGCAAAATGCCCAGTAATTTGCGTGTATGACAAGGTCGCAAGGGGGAGCATGCCGACAAAAATCTTTTGAAAAAGGCACAGTTGAAAAATTGGGAAAATTATCCGGGTACCCACTCAAGCCAGTAGTTCCAGTGGCTCGTAAAAAGACAGAAATGTTATTTCGAAGGAATAGTGAGGTGTCCTCCGGGAAGGGGAAGTGCGTAGATGAAACAGAAAGTCCAATTCACCGCAACCCGAGTGATTGATATCCAGAGAGAGGTTATGCGGACAACACAAGGTGGGGTGTAGAGTAAGTGTCCAGTCATGAGCATTTTGTGGAGTAGAGTGATAAAGTTGACAGATGAGTTAGTCATGATTAAGGTAAAAGGGCTGTTCAGGATAATACTAAAGATAATGGTGTATTTCGGATGGGCCCGACACATGCTGCACTGCAAGCACAAATGGTGCAACTGATGGCAAAATCAGAGCCCGCTATAGGGTAAAATAAGTGCACACAGAGAACTATAGGAGAACATTGCGATGGACTATAATGATAGTAACCCCCTGCAAATAGAAGACTTATAGTTGGGGAGCCGGTTTGGCTATTTTTGAGTGATATCGAATGAAATTCTGCGTTACGTATGTAAATGGCACAGGAAATAATTGCAATCGGTGAAAATTTGAACATATTCAGAGGAGACTTTGCTTAACTATATAAAAAGGGGAATTTATCTAGCGTGGTATAAGCAGTTACTTATAAGTCGCAAAATATGAAAGGCACATGGACAGAAATCTCGTCGATGCTTTCAGCGAATTATTCACTTTATGGCAATTATGTGAAGAGGTATCAACATGGAAGCGTATCAGTCTGCAGAGATGGCAGAATAAGGCGGTGGCTGGACACTGTAGAAGTCAATCTGAGTATCTCGAGGAAGGGAGGCCACCGGAGTGATGGTGGGAAGAAACGGCCGGGGGAAAAAGGTAAGCGTACAGCAAATTGTTAACTTTACATAGGGTTGGCAAGAAATGTCAAAGCGGGAAATGAAGATGAATCATTACGGACTGCACGGCCACGGCGATTACACAGGCGCTTGGTTTTGCATGAGAGATGGTAGAGTAGTTATCAGGTATGTGTACATCAATAGATGTACGCTGTATAATGTGCCGTGCAAAAATGACAGGTGAGTAAAGCTGCACACGTATATCGCGGAAGGCGGCAGTGGATCAGCGGTTATAGAATCAAATACATCATCCATTGTAGATAGTGGTGGAATTAAGAGGCTGGATAAAGGGTCAGTTCCGGTAATATAACACGAGTGTCAAATCTGAGGGGAGAGAGGAAGTGCCGGACTGATGGTATATGAAAGGTGATGGTATAGTACATAGACGGCGAGTGTACCACTTCTAACAACCTTTTTGACAGGTGTAAAAAATGATCATGACTGAGCGGCTGAGCCGCTTGGGAAGTACATCGGAGACGTTTAAACACGGATAAAACGTGATGGCCTGCACAATAATCACTAATCACTTCACTGACCACTGGAGGACCTCGGAGAGACAGGTTGATGCCGGATGTCTTCTGGTGACCGGTGAAGGAATGATCAGTGACCATAAATGTGCCAATGACTGAACAGTATTGGGGAGTTATAACTCTGAGAACGGACGCGATTACCTACGGGATGGAAGGGTAGACAAACTTGTGACTCCGAGAAGGTAGGCAAAGAAACAACTGCCAAGATCCGTGAGTATTTGCATAAGCAACCGCAGTGTGCAGAGGACAAGATGGAATGTAGGCAGAGGTGGAAGCTATTCACTGATGCTCACATAGATAGTGATAAGTTGTGCCGCGCATGAGAAGGGCAGGATATATTGTCTGTACGGAGAGCAGACTTGAAGGGAAGCTGACGATAAATGGAGAGGAATGGAGCCCATGTTTGCAGCAGCGGTGTGAACATAAAGATATATCTTTGTTATCCATAAGCTGCGCTAGTGGATGGGACTGACCGTGCGCTGGACACCCAAACTGGAAACCGCTTCACGGGGCAGGAGATACGATGGGTCAATCTAGTTGCGCCCGCACGTCGTTGAAGATGTCCAACACGCCCGATGTACGCCGGCTAGGGCGGTGGATCTGACCGCATCCCGCACCGTTGGTATTATAGTGAGTCGTATAAAAGCTGTGAGATCAAGTAGCCCCTGTTCCAGTGGCCGGATTGCGGGAATCCTGAGGAAGGCTTTAATGTGACGGGAGAAAGTCATATCGTGAGTAAGTCTTAGTTGTTCCGCCCAGCGAGAGAATTTCCGAGTTATTCATTGGATGATTCAGGCAATAATGGTCCTTAGGGGGGTAGGTTCTGAGAGGAAAATGGAAGAAGCTGTAGTCTGACAGTTTTGCCAGCCCTGGGTTAAGGGAGAGACACATAACACCAACATCATGCCAAGAAATTGACGCTACCAGAAATGAACCGTTGTGACGTTGTGGTCTGGATTTTTGAAATAAAAGAAGTACGGAAAGCAAACTAAAACAGTACTAACTGTGAATCATCGTGAGGCTTATTGGGAATTACCAATGAGACAAGAAGGCGAGAATGGGCAACACCTGGGCTAATACTTAAGTTTATTTCGATGGGTGTAGGATGGAAGACCACGTGAATTGTGGTGGTTTATTCATCAAATTGAGGGCTGAAATCTCTTGTGGTGAGATGGGGTATCAACGGGTAAATAGTTGACGCGAGAATGAGGCTGATACCTTGAGGACACAATACCATATATGCTCCTACGTATTTTCTGGAATTAGTGACGTTATTATACAGGGTAGTGACTGATAAAAAGGATCTTACCGACGGTGGTAAAAACAGACGACATGATTCAACGAACCAACGAAGTAACGGTAGTCAGTAGGAGGTCGCTGTCAGGGGTGTTGAGAACAGAAAGTGGATAAACAGACACGTAGAAAAAGTTGTCGACGATCACGGAGTACTGGCTTGGCTGCTTTTATCCGCTAACTACAATACAGAATGAATCCACAGGCTCCACCGCATCCGACGGCAATAACTGCCTACTGGACAAAATTTTCCAAGTTTCTCATCATCATCCCAGGCCAAGCTCGTAGGCTACAGTAATCGACATGTAGAGATCATGCAATAAAATGCGCTGTTGTACACTAGAATGTTTATTCATTTCTTTTTCGAATGGTGGGGATGCTGAAGAGGGCGAACTAATTTGAAGTGGGATCTTGCTCCGAAGGGAAGAATATTCGGCAGTAGAGAAGTTAGACCGTATCTCAGTCCTAGATGCTGGAATCAAGACCACAGAGTCCATTCGTCGTAAGGAATAGCTGGGGGGAGTTTCGACCTGTGCGGCCGAATTACCAGATGTGCATGTCATAATATGGTAGAAGGGTGACAGGTTCATTCGTAGACGGCGTGGCCATCGGACGTCTAGATGCAACACTTCTCGCCTTTCCATACAATTTCAGGGCGATGAATGTCCTAGCAACCGTTAGGTAAGTATACGCTGCTCTTTCTCAATTTCTAGTCCACCCATCTGCCGTACCTTAGAAAAGAAGATAGGGTGATATTCCAAAAGTTGTCCGACGCGAGTTCTAAAAATGCTTAGCTTGCTTTTCGGGAGACCGAATGTTCCCTTAATCAGCCCAATTGGCCGTCTAGCTTTGGCGACCTGCATAGCTGAATGTTCGGAGAAACTAAATTTACGAGGAGATTGTTATCCCAAGTCCCTTGCTTCCTGACTGTATGGGATGAACTGATCACCAATTTTAAATGCCCCTGGGGAACCTGATAATTATACTTCAGGTTAAAACTTTTGGCGGCGGAGAATTTCATCAGCCATTGGTTGCTCCTTGAATCTAGCAATAGTAAATCGCTAGTTATTTCAGAAGTGGTAGAAGCTAGGTGCCAGGTTCAGCTGAGTATATAATTGTAATGTCCACTGCAAAAAGGAAAGCTGAGCCGTGTGCCAGGACTTCAAAAATGTCATTAACATATATAAGAAAAAGTAAGAGATCTAGTGCACTACCGTGAATAACTCTACTAGCTACTGGTTGAGGTGATGATAAACAGCCAATAATGCTCACTTCATGTTTTCGGGATGTTAGGCGTGACAAAGAAACTCAGGATCCGGTCATCTACTCCTTGGGTTTCCATCGTAGCCAGTGGCCTAATAAAAGTACTCGATCAAACGCCGTAGTAGGGTCGAGGAGAATAGCAATAACCGATTTAGCACTCTTGGCGGCCGAAGTTATCAAGTTAAGAAAATCGTTCATAAAAGTAGCGCACTGTCTTCTTTGAATAAAATAGTGCTGTCGGGAGTTAATGACGTTATTTTTCAGTAGATGAGTTGTCGGCTTATTTTTGGTCAGTCTTTCCACTATTCGGGAAACTGTAGGGGTGTGGTTCTCTGGGCAATAGTTGGTTGAGTACTGTCGTGAAACTTTCTTAGAGACTAGGATGATAACTGATGTTTTCCGATGGGAGAATAAAGCGCCAATGCTCATGGATAAATTAAAAACCTGTTCCACGTCGACTGAAAGTAGCCGGTGGAACGGCATCTAGCCCAGGGCGGTATGACCGCCTAATTTTGGTAGGCCTAACCGCAAAGTTGTTTGGGTGAAGTGAAGTTTCTGAGATTAATGCAAGTGTCAGCTGCTCAAAGTGGCATAGGCATGGGGAGCCATCGATCTTTAGAGACGAAGAAAAATGGGTGCTGGATGCCTCGGAGATCTCTCGGGAATTCATTATATAACAGTTGTTGTGTGACAGATGAGATAGGATAACTGTATTGCCGGTTTCTCAGTTTTACCAGCTTGGATAGAGCTTCTGTCCTTTGGGGGCGGCTTGGCACCTTTACTTCCAGTTTTTTATTGTGGTATATTTCACTCAATTGTTTTGAATGAAACAAAAGGTTCTTCTGTGAGGACAGCGAAAAATCTCTCGACCTAAGGAATTTGCTCTGCAGAGTAGAAAGCTTCTTTTTTAATCGCCGAACACTGTTTGGTTTATCACGTCCAGGTTGTCCTTGGGTTGGGGTGCTTACGTCAAGACACGCATTTGACTTGGAGCAAATATGATCCAACACGACGTGCAAATCGTCAGATAAAAAGAAAGTACCCCAGTTTTCAGCTCGAATAAGTGAGAGTAACTGATTCCAGCTAGCTTGATGGAACGGTCTTCTTGCGTTTGGTTTGTGGAAGGCCCCTAAGGGCACTGAAAACTCACTCCTCGCCGGTAAGCTGTCGCATCCCAGGATGCTGTCTACGACGGAGGTGCAAACATGAGATAATCCCACCGTAAAAATGAAGTCAAGGATGTCACTGCTTCTGGTTAGGCACTTCATGTGTTGAGTTCATCCTCCCAAACGGATGTTGGTCAAGAAGTGTAGTAGGTGACTTGGGGCTTTCAAAGTGGGCCAACGGATGCCTGGAGCGCTAAAGTCACCGGCCATCAGTGTGGGATCGCGTACGTCAGCAACAGCGTCTACGTCTGCGGCGGTAGGCAAGAAGTCCTTTCGATTAATACTAGGGGATGGTAGATGCAAACAGTGATAAAAGGAGAACGTCCTGCAGTGATCTGTAGCATAAGTGAATCCGGCTAGTTTTCCAGTCGTTCGGCCGAAATCAAGACAGCTGGAAAATAGAGAACAACCGTCAGGAGCATACGCGGCAAATGGTAGCACAGATGGAGCTCTAGAATGATCAAAGAGGCGACCTGGATGTTGCACATAGAGGCAAGCATGAACGCGTAAGATAAAACAGCACAAAGAAAGCGCAACTTCTATACACCCGTAAATTCTTGCCCAGACATGTTCATTTTCTCAGCTTCCTCTGCCAACCAACCCTGTAAGTCAATAGGTAGACAAAGGACGATGCATTCGTGTGGGCGCAACGCATTCAGATCAGACTGATATTCTAAACTCTGCATTTCTATCACGAAATGTGGCAACAGTTCAGCTTTGCCCCAGGTCCATTTTACCCCCTATAAAACACCAATAATTAAGCCTCTAGCGACCTCCAGTGGTTGTCCAAATAAATGTTTGAGGATTTTGCGTGCCCTGATGTACCCTATTGATGGATGAAGAATCGAGCAGCCTTCGATAACACTTTCGGGCCTCCCACGACAGTAATGCAATAAATACGAAAACACTAGTCCGGAATCTGCAGTTTCGCGTTCACCAAATTATCGAATTTCTTTGTGCATATACAGCTTTGCTCAGGGTGCCCGCTGAAATGAGCTAGTTCCACTATCGGCAGGTCGAATGCTAAAACCCTGGTAGTTTCAGACGGCCTCGGGTGTTCATGTTCGTCGATCACAGCGCCTTCTCGGTGTTGATATCTTGAACTTTATGGTTTTCCTGTTAGGTCTCTGAGGCCAGTTCCTTGTTTAAAAGGCTCTGCTTTCCCTCTAGCCAACCACAGCTGATTCTCTAATTCCATCACTTTCGGTCCAAAAATAACAACGTCATCAAACTCAACGCGTTTCCTCGTCTGCGCATTTCCAATGAGTTTTCTTGTCAGGGTCCCACTTAAGTATTCTAAGCCACAATAATAGCAAATCATGCAAGTCGCAGCCAATTCAAACGGATCTCAAAACCGGAAAAAGATTGATTCGTAGTTTCTACGGTGCTGAATTGAAGTTTATAAAAAGTCCAAATATATGTAGACGTCAAGTGTGCGGCCGAACAGACTCAACGGTAAAACCCAAGGGTTCAAAGCCCGTGACTCAAGCACGGAAGTCAGAAACGGATCAATGTTAAATTCAAGTGTAATACGCAAACGGACTTAAGTAAAAAAGTGTGGGGTATGGACGGTCATACCAAAGTAATGTCAAATGAGGTCACATTCACCAGGCAAGTGAAACACTTGGAAGGGTTTTCCATAAAGATCTTTACACAAGGAGAGCAGTGTTGAGTTTGTAGGAATCCGGTTTACGGAAGCTGGCAAATACAAGAGGTCCCGTGGTACTGATGTGATTTGCAACCGTCGTGCTCGAGTAAGGGGTTTGCAGGCTTTATAAGGGACGGAAGCTCGGCCAAGATGTTTCCGATACGTCATTTGTGTTTGGACCCACGAAGGATTGGAGTACCAAGCTGAACAAGCATGCAGACGCAACGGCAGCACAATGAGTTACGTGGTAGTTCGTCTCACTACAATCAAGTTGTGGTGAAAGGTTGAAGTGCAGAAAACAACTCCCAGGATGGGCACATATGTATCTGCAATAACAAAAGCCCACTGAAAATGGTGACGCAAACCAAGGTGTAGTCTGAGATATTTAGTACCGAAAGTAGACATGCCGCAATCGTTGGCTTCCTGAAGCGCTTAAGGGTTAAGGTGCTGACGCTCAGAGAAGCTTGAGGGCGTGACTCTTAACTGAAGGACTACACTTGTAAGACAGAGGCCGCCTCTGAAGGATGAACCAGGTGCCTTGGCGAGAGGAGCTAACGAGCACTGTCGTACTTACTCGTCGGCCGGCGAGTTTCCCTGGTGGTCGTGGCAGGTGCATTGTGGCTGACGCTTTCGATGGCTTGCTGGATGCTGGCGATGATGCTTGCGCTATAGGTCGGCGCAAGAGGTGGGAAGGACTGCGGGCGGCGATGAGACGGCTGGCTCGGGTTGAGGAGCGGCTACTGGTTCGATAGCAGACTTCACCATAGACGCCTATCTAGGAATAAGGAGCGCTGGGCTCTAGGATGAGAATTGCGCCCTAAATGAGTTTGTTTTCAGCGAAGGGCCGTCACACTCCCCTCCAGATTTTTGGATGAGCCTGAGCACCCGTACGAGAGGGAACACGTGGGGGTGATGGACTCTGGCCCGTGAGACTGCACCCTCCCGAAAGCGAACCTGATTGGCATCTGTGATGCTTCACAGGAGTGTACTTCAACTAGCTGCTAGAAAAACGGATCGTATACTGTCGAGGCCCAAAGAGACTGGCTCCGGGGCTCACTTGAGTAGGACATAGTTCTAACTCCCAGGCCGCAGCAGCAAGACCCGTGGCTTGGCTTGACCCTCCCTTCACTTCATTCCCAGTGGAACCATTATTTAGCACCAACTACCCTTTACTATATTATCCCTATTACCGAGGAGGTTGACTGTGAAGCACGTGTGTGACTAGCGGCTGCCATCCGAAAAGCCGTTGAAGTGCAGGGAGCGAGGAGGTCTAAAGTAAACCTTCCCTGATTATAGTATAGAAGACGTCCTAGAGCGGCTGGTGAACGTGTGTCCTATAGGGTCTAGCAGCGAAATACCAACGTTATCCCCTCTATCGGACGAATAGAGAAGACGCAAGTTGGCTTATAGATGCTAGGTGTATTCTATATACCATGGCACCGGAACAGTACCGACACGAGAGATACACCGAACGGAAAACGAAACGAAATGCAACGGCTATGCAGAAAGCGAACCGCGAGCGAGTACAGTCTGCGAGCGACCGAAAGTGAAAGTGATTCAAAACGAGGTCGACGGAAAGTCAGTCCAGTAAAACGTACGCAACCGGAGAACACTACAAGGTCGATGTCAAACGTCGGAAAAGATCGTAGAGAGAATAGATCTAAAATGGTGTCCAGAAAACAGTCATTTTCTCAGAAAGACCGAGGTCACTACAATAGCCAGGTGTTGAAAAAGATCCGTCTCTTCGAATTTTCGAAGCATCTGTGGATCCATGGGGCTTACCAGTACAAGAATCTGGGCTTTCCGGCTTTCCGGCTTTCCGCCGGACCCACTTGCTGGGAGAAGCAGTTTCATGTCTCATTGTAGCGCAGTTTATTCAACCTTGCGTCAAATGAGAGCTGACCGAAGTTAGAACATGGACGTCTTCATTTAGCCCGAACATCACACCTTGTGACATGATCTTAAATAACTTGTTAGGCTCGATCTCACTCCCGTAGTTGCGGTTATTTCGAACCGGGAGCCAGCGTACTTTCGTTTTCGAAGGTCGATGTTGTCGGTTTGTAATGCGTGGATCGTGTAGGTATATTCCGGTTGCCAATCTCGAAAGGCATACTTTTGATTTATGACGGTTACGGTTTCAGTGTCGATTTTCTCTTGATAATTGAAATTTATCTGGCAATGGCCAGTCGTTATGACTAAACTCTATAAATCGGTGTCAGTTTGTGTGTTGAATAACAGAGTCATCTAGAACAGCTATTTGATAATCATTGTTGTTGTTGCGGCTATATGAGGTGGGGTCCTTTTCATTTCGAGTGACCGCTTCCATCTGAGACCGAGTTGTGTTTAAATCTGAGTCTCTGTAGGACGAGGAAACACGAAAGGCGACCTGTACAATACTCGGGTTCACAAATCTACTTATGGAAATCCATTCGTCGTCTCGCCGGCTGAGCCGTAATAGCTTCCACTTGACTTACGCTTCCCTTGTTCCTCTGAGGCTTCGGTGAAGTGCTACTGCGGCCCACGCGCTGTTACCGAGATGAGTCAGCTGTAGGGATGCAGCTCCTGTTGCGACGCTCACTGGTTTCCCTCGCAGGACCAATTGTGAGGGTCGTTTGAAGGCTCCTGGGTTGCTTCCTTTTCCACCGGCAATCTTCCTAGGGATTTAATGTGCAATCAAGATCGTTTGTGCCAATGTGAGTCCATATTTTCAAGCGGAATTTTGTCTTTGGTTGGGTCATAGGTCGTTGATATTCTTGGGAAGGCTCACTTGATGAGACGGTGCTTGTCTGTCGCTTTTCAAAGGGACGAACTTATTGGAAATTTCGTCGTTGACGATTGTGGGGAAAAAACGACGTCCAGTTCAAGCAGTCTTCACGTCATACGTCAAAATACATTTGCGTGGGAGCCCGTCAAACCTGTGAGGAAGCCTTCACGCAATTATTCCCTCCGTCTGGTCTGTTAAAGATGGAAGTTTGATATACTGTGTGGACAAGCGTTCAATCGAATAACAAGTGAGGATGTTGTTCTGCTGAACAGTCTGAGTGCTCGCTGCCTAAGTCAAGCTGTTGCAGATCATCAATATCAATTGAGTGATACAGTTCACTGGAAGACTCCTGCAGGGGCATATATACTGGCCGTGACTGACAATCTTTGCTCTCTGTCGCTAGAGTCAAAAGTCAAGACAGCTATAAATCAAACTGCAGAGATCTGGTGGACCTTTCGGACTGAGTTATGATGGTGAAGATGTAACCCAAGCCTTCTGGTTTACTAACGAGGTCGGCGTGCTACGGAAGGCTGGTTTTCTTATCATCGCACTACTGGGAATTTTATGGAGTTCAGGTGCACAAAGAGCTACAATTTTCACCATTGTCAAACACTGGAACTAGAACATAGATGCACTTCCTCACTTCAGATTGTGAAGTAATCACATTCCTCACAATCATGCGTCGTATAGATTTTACTGGTAACGTCATGCGGCCCGCTCTTAAATTTCGCCAAGTGACGTTAATCGCACAATGTCTTGCTTATTATAAATAATGTTTGCTTAATTCCGGTAGAAAAGAAGATTTATGTAGTTGATTGGGATTCAAAATGGTTCATTAGTCCGCCAATAATAATTTCTGTTTTTGATGAGTTTAACGGGCTGCACAGTTTGATGAAGTGGCTGTGATAATAGGACGTTTTACCTGGAGGGAATTACTCTTGGGAAAGCCATCAACTCTTTCCAGCGTTCACAGAGAAGTTTCAGGGTAGTGTAAAGGTATCCAGCATATTTAGAAAACATTTCGGTGGTGGATCATACGACTACCAGATTTTACTGCCCCGATTCGACTGTATCCCCTATCACTGTCCGCTGCTCAGTGCGTGTCCGCATATGGCACATTACGCGAATAGGCTTAAGCGTGATAGGCGGGTCATATGTATCGCGTTCCAGTCTTGGCAAATTGACTCGGGGGTGTTTTATTGTTGGGGTTCTGTAAAGTTTGCGAATTCTGGCGCGACTATGGTCGAGTGGTTTACAGCGTTTGACTACCACATCAGAGATCAGAGGTTCGAATCCCGCTATCGCCGATCACCGGTGGTAGACAGTAACTCACTGTCGTCGGACTGGTTACTACACCTGACCTGCCGGAACTTTATTTGATTCTTCACTTCAAGTTTCAGGGTCTGCTTCCCGGCTATCCCTAATAATATGGTCGGCTTTTGTGGCTATGGCGTATATTGCCATATCGACCGTCGACATAGTTATCTCCGGTAATACGATGAATGGTGATCGGCTGGTCTTCAGCGGTGGTTTCACTTTTTTTAATAAAGAAAAACAGGATAGCTTCGTGCACTAATCAACGCTGCTAGTGCACTAGTAAATTATTTTTGGAACGAACATTACATTCCTGCATGTCACTGGTATGTCTTCAGATCCATTGGAATCCTAGTAATACTCAAAGTTTCTTTTATTAGGTATGCGTGCAAATCTACTTCGAAGGCCCTTTTGAATTTAATGACAAAATATGCAGAGAGTTTACGATTCAATAGGCAGATAACGCGTGTGAAACCGACGGGTTCGTCACTGCTTGCATTGGTCTCCTGGGATTCGGGACCAATCGTTGTGATGTACATTCCTTTAGAACAGCACATCTTTTTGTGTGATTTCATCGCATTAATCATAACGTGGTTATCAGCTGGTCTTGTGTTTGTGGATTAAAAGTGTAGTTCGGTTGCCCTGTGTAAGGCCTTATACCTCTTACCTTAGACTATCACTTGTTTATGTCAACGACGATGATGTTCAACTTATGCCCCACCACCCTTAGTTGTGCAATCATAACAAGTTAGTCAGCTCATATGAACATGATTTCAGTAGTTGCGTCTGAACAACTTACTGGGCGCTCATGAACTGTGGCCAATGCACCGGCTCTAACTTTCGGACCACTTAATTAGTAGTGATAGTGTTATCTTATTTTACTTACCTGTACGGGCTTTCCACCCTATTTCTGGTTATTTATTATCACGTAGCTAGTCGCATTTGTGGATTTTAACCTAATTTTTTCGATTCGTATTTTCAAATTTTATCGTGACTAACATTGAGTTCCTAATTTGTAGGTAAACCTTGCTACTAAAGGTATTCCAAGGATTTTATTTTATCCGGTTTCCATCTTTAGCAGATGCTTTAGATAGTGTCACTTCATCGTTCAATGTCGCAAAGTCCCTTGGGTGAATCTGAAAACCCACCTGTTTTGGTGCTTTCGTCCCTCCGAGAGTCACATCCTTTTCAAGAACGTCGAATAATACTCAATGAAGTGATCAAAGTCGGCCGTTCCGTGGCTCGATTAAAACCGGCTCCCAATAATGCCATCTTCGACTGTAAAGTGCTTTCACGCAGCCACGCGTTGATTTGGTACAAAGATGGGAAAGTAAGTATCCACGTTCATGAAATTCATTCACGTAGTTTTGGTTGCGCGACACAAATAGCAGTAATGGAACGTTCGTCAACAACACACGTGTCCACAAAAAAGCTGGTGAAGATTTCTCCGATCGTGAAATTTTCTCTGGCGATATAATCCGTTTTGGCGTAGATGTGGTCGAGCGTGATAGTAAGCATTTATTCATCATTTCTATTATACCCTTTAGCAACTCATGGCTGCATTATTGCTCAGGTCACAATATATTTAGGCAATGGGTGTGAGGCTAAGCCTAAGTGAGTTTTCAGAGTATTGTTGCTCATGCTGCGTTTTAGCCTTGACCAAGCAGGGGTTGTTAATGGCATGGTGGGCGCCAGCGCGTTCCACTCTGAACAAGTTTTTCTTCTTTTCCATTTAGCAAATGTAAGACTTACTTTTGTAATCAACGCAATTCTGTCCAAAGGAGGCATTGTTCCGAGAACAGTCTTTGGTGGACAAACTAGATGATTTGAAACGTTTGGTAACGGACGTTCAAGAGATGTCGGAGAATAGTTGGCAGGTATGTGTCGGAGGCAAATTAACAAGCTTGTGTCATCTCGTAGGCCATGCTGAGAGAAGACCGTTTGCTGGAAAAAGTGGCTTTGTATGAAAGTCAATTGTCCATGTTGAAAGAGGTAAACGCCGTCATCATCCAGTCACAGAATCCGTTTTCTGTAGAATTTGCCGCAAGATTCTTTGCAAAATCACTTATTTCAAGCACTGGAAGATAAAATGAACCTGGAAAAAGCAAGCAAAATCATGCTGGCGCGGATATTGGAGGAGAAGACAGAAGCAATGACCAAAGCAGCAGATTTAGAGGTAAAATCTTTTTTGCACCGTTTTTTGCGTTTTATTTCCCTGAGTACAATCTCCGGGATCTACTTGTTTTGTTAGTTATGAATGGTTGAATATCAACTTTATCTTGGACCATAAAACCGTCGTTAGAACGCGACTTAATGACGCTTATCGTGACCCTTGACCGTGTCTGGCTAATGGACGACGCTTGTTGCAAACCTCGTCGTCCTTACTATGTCGGTAACGACGTTGTAGACGAGCTAGGTTTGGTTTGCATAGTTCGCCTAGAGTTTGTCCAAGAGAGCCGATCCATTTATGTCTTTGATTTTCTCGAGCGTTTTTACGATGTTATCGATTGGACAGGAGACAGAATGACAAATAAATAACTTAGCTTTAAGTTTGTTCGAGGGTTGTGTTGTTACAGTCTGACGGTGCAGTGATTTGTAGAAGGAATACCGCTCAATCGTCTGCTCCCACCAGAATTACTTGTTCTTTTCTTATGCATATCCAAACAGCTAAAGGTTGATTTTACGGGTCATCTCATGGCCGGTGGTCGAGCGTTTGCTTATCAACTCGAAGGTCAGATGTACGGATCCCGCTACCACCGGTCACTTTACCAGTGGGCAGTAATTCAATGTCGCCGGGCTCGTTACCATAGCTGACCTATTGGGACCTTATTTGGTTCTCTACTCTAAACCTCACGGTCTGGTTTTCGGCTATCCCTAATAATGCGATGGACCTTTAAGGTTTTGGGGTGTTCTGTTAAATTTTCGCAGATCCGTCCCTCCGGATGCCACATTCAGTGAGGCGCGCAGATTCCCAGTGCCAACTGACTAGTGGTTGGAGCACAGTCAGCAATCACCGTCAAGTTCTGCGAAGAGCCTTTGAAGTGTTGCAAAGCAAGTCTTGCGGAAATCGGCCCTCAAGCGATTATTGCGCTGTTGGGCTCACTGCTAATGGTGAATGCGACGCCGCGGCGCCCGGAGTTGTCTGCCGGGCCGCTATGATAAAAGCTATCTGCTCTGCTGGAACTTCTATGTGCTGAGTGCCAGAGTTAGATATGTGAACCTCTGAGACAAGCTATGTCGATGTTGTAAATATGCAATGTCCTCAGTGTGAGAGACCTGGGCTGCCCACGTCTAAGGTGGTTCTGTCCCAAACCACCTCTGTTTGCCCCATCTATCCACCCATAATGCTCCCATTGATAACACGGTCGATACTCGCAACGATTCACTATCAAATAGTGTCGTGAATAATCCACAGTCGCACAACTCTCATTTTCTCAAGCCTCATCAGCCCCTCAATCTCGGCTCCTTCAACGTGTGTACACTCATGCAGGCCGGTCAGCAGGCGTGCCTGGCCCTCACAATGAACTCTTTGAAGATTGAAGTCTGCTGTGTGAGTGAAACGCGTATCCAGGATTTGAGCAGTGTGATTCAACTCACTGCTCCTGGTATCTCGTCGAGGTATTTTCTGCGCACCTCAGGAGACGAAGAGACGAGCCGTGGGAATAGTCTTGACTGATAAGGCTGAGGCTGCCCTTTTAGACTGGATCCCGATCAAAAGTCGTTTATGTACTGTGAGACTCCAGGGGTCAGTCTGTGTTCGAGAGGATGGTTGTGTTAAGCGCAACTTGTTTGTAATCTCGGCGTAATCCCCAACGGACTGCAGCTCAGACGCGCGGAAAGATGAGTTCTATGATGAACTCGCCACACTGGTTCGCAGTAGTATAGGTTCTGACATTGTAGTGCTAGCTGGTGACTTCAGTGCACAAGCTGGCAAACTTAGTGTGTCAGAAGCTTGTTTAGGTGGGCGTTGTACTTTACCCGCTGAGGGTACAGATACCGGGGATAGACTTCTCCAGTTTTGTGCAGACAATCGATTGTTCTTGTCTAGCACAAATTTCCGACACAGCTCGCGTCGCACAACGACGTGGGGCTCTAACTCTACAGGTACTCTAAGCCAGATTGATCGTATCACAGTAAGCTACCAGTGGCGCAGTTCTGTTCGAAACTGTAGATCTTACAGGTCCACGTACGTATAGTCTGACCATGCATTAGTTTCAATGCGATTATCTCCAGCTTCATGGTCATCGTTGCAAGCGGCAAACCCGATTAGCCGTGCAACGTTTGTGTGATCCAGAAGTACGCACCCGTTATGAGCAGAAGTTAGCACATGAGCTAGGATCTACGATGAACAGTGACGTAGACGAGCGTTGGGCTCACAGCAAACAGGCAATGTACTTTGCAGCAGGTTTCACCTGTAGTCCTAAATCCGTTGTCCATGGAAGACACTGGGTTCCGCAAGTCGCTGAGTATAATGGAGCAAAGGGTCGGCTCCCGCACTGCGAGGAGATGAATAAGATACGAAGACATCTACAAAAGAAAGTTACGAAAAGCTTTAAGAATGATCGCGAAAGTTGGTGGGTCAAGGTAGCGGAAGAAATGGAAATATCAGCTGCTTCAAATAACAGTGTAAGACTGTTCAAACTTATTTGTCACACCGGTGGACGACGCACCCAGGACATTGAAACGATTTGTGATAGAAATGGAGAACCCATCCATGGCAAACAGCGAAAGCTTGCCCGTTGGGCCGAATACTTCAAGGAACAGTTTAGCTGGCCGCACGCTAATGTAGTTACTGCTGTGTCAACAACTGCGATTCCTTGGGTGGTATCACTTGAGCCCCCATCGGAAGTAAAAGTATAGTCATGCATTCGATTACTAAAGCGAGGGAAAACGGCAGGTCCCAACGAACTTCCTCCGGTTCATTTCAAAATGGGTGGAGTTGCTTTAATAAAACAACTTACCGTCTTGCTCCGTGACATTTGGAACGAAGATCGTATTCCGTCGATATGGAGCGAGTCATTGATTGTTCCCATCTTCAAGAAGGAAATATACTATGACTGTAGTAATCATCGTTGGATTAGCCTAATTCCGATAATCACCAAGATATTAGCCTGGATTTTGCTGCATCGTCTTACACCCGCTCGCGAGAGGAACACTCGTGAACAGCAGGCTGGATTCCGCCCAGGTCGAGGATGCATCGACCAGATTTTCACTCTTCGCTCACTACTTGAAACTCGTCACACGCACCGCCGACCGAGTATAATGGTTGCCTAAGACTTGAAAGGCGCCTTCGATTCATTTGATCGAACAACGCTTTTCAGTACTCTTCATCGAAGAGGTATGCTCCATGAGTTTGAGAACCTACTGAGATCATTGTATTCTCATACTTCTGGCGGCGTAAGGGTTTACGGCGAACTATCCGGTCGGTTCGAAATGACCAGCGGTGTTCGACAGGGATGTCCTATGTCTGCATTCTTGTTCAACTTCGTCATGGACGAAATAATGGAGAGTGCCCTGGGAGATCTGCAGGATGTAGGCGTCAACCTAGGAAATAGTGGAAAGCTGTGTGACCTAGATTACGCGGACGACGTTGTCTGCTTGTTCGAATACACGGAACATGCTCAACGTGCACTAGGTAGACTCTCAAGAGCTGTAGCTCCATTCGGCATGCGCTTTGCACCTTCAAAGTGCAAGGTGATGTTACAAGACAGAAAGTCAACGGTTTCGAGCTTGATGCTTGATGGGGAGGTGCTGGCAATTGTCGACCGGTTCACTCACCTCGACAGCAGCGTGACGACGGATTGAAGCACAGTAGTAGAGGTGAGCACGCTTATATCCAAGGCTCGAGCGGCGTAGGCTGGACTGAAGCACTTGTGGCAGCGACCTGTTATTTCACTGAAGCTGAAAGTTTGTGTATATTGCGCCGCAGTGCGTTCACTTTTGTTGTATGGCTGCGAAACTTGGAGTCTGAGTGCTGAAGATATTCGTCGTCTTGAGGTTTTCGACCACCGATGTTTACGTAGTATCGCTAGGATTGGGTGGAATAGCCGAGTGAGCAATGATGAAGTCAGAAAGCGAGTATTGGATATTAATTCGGAGAACGTTCTGTCACAGTGTATTCAGATTAGTAGACTTCGTTGGTTGGGGCATGTGTTACGTATGTCAAACACACGTCTACCATACCGTGTCCTATTCTCCGTTCCTCCTAGGGAGTGGAAAAAACCACGTGGAGGTCAACAGATAACTTGGCAGCGGAGAATGAGAAAATGTACAGCGAACTTCGTAGAAGCAGGTGCTTCACGTCTTCGTGTTTGGGGTCCAAAAGATCCCTCAACCAGTTGGCTTGAGACACTGAAGGATATGGCAGCGAACCGTGAACAGTGGCGATCGTGTTGTCACTTCCTGTCGAGTCAATGATTAACCAATGTGTGTTTGTAGAGTTGGACTGTGTATTCCGTGAGTTGGCTACTAGAGCGTTCTTTCCTTTTCCCACCCTTGTAGACCCACTTCCTGTTCATCTTGTATGTTCATTCTTTCTACCTCTTGCCATATGATGAGAAAGGCAGTGGTCAGTGAGGCTTGCCCTATTGTTTAACGCTGTATGGTGATGATGATGATAAAGGGTGTCCGTTCATTCCAACAAGCTAAATAAGCCTCTTTCCTGCAGTTGGATATTACAACTTGTTGTCTTGACACCTCGGCCGGCGAGGCGCGCCGTTTGCTGGGAACACCATGGCGTGATGAGAGTGCATGTTTCCAGAGTTATTCATGGAGATTCGTCTGGAATATGGTACGAGGCAGTGTCTCCAACATCGCTCAGGACTGGTTTACTGCTCGGTCGCTCGGTCCGGAGTAGAAATCAGTTTGCTTCCGTTAAGCACTAAGTTACTAGCCTCGATTTTGTTGCGCCGTCTAACACCGGCTCGCGATAGGAACGCCCGCGAACAACAGGCCAAATTCCGCCCAGGTTGAGAAACCGTCCGCCAGATTTTTTCTTTTCGCCAGTTACCTAAAACGCGGCACACCGTCGACCGACAATAATGGTTTTCCTAGACTTGAAAGTGGCCTTTTACTCGGTTGACCGGTGAGCGCCATCCAGTGTTATTCAGGGAAAAGATATGCCACAGAAGTTCGTGAACCTACTGTGATCATTGTACTCCCGTACTTCTGGCCGTGTATGGGGTTACACTGAACTATTCAGTCGGTTCAAAACGACCGGTGGTGTTCAACAATGATGTCGCACTTCGCCACTCTTGTTCAACTTAGTCATCGAAGAGATAATGGAGGATGCCTTGCGAAATCATCAGAATGTGAGCGTCGAACTAGCAAACGGTAAAAAACAATGTCACCTAGCTTACGTCGCCGACCTTGTCTGCTTGTTCTAACGCACGGAACATGCACAACGTGCACTAGGTAGACTCACAAAAGCTTTTGCTCCACTCGACATGCACTTTGTGCCTTCAAAGTTCAAGGTGATGTTGCAGGCCTGGACGTCAACGGTTTCGAGCTTGATGCTTGATGGCTAGGTGCTAGCACTTGTCGACCCCTTCATTTACCTCGGCAGCAGTATGAGGACGAATGGGAACACGGTAGTAGAGGCGAGCACGCTTATATCCAAGGCTCGAGCGGCGTAGGCTGGCCTGAAGCACTTGTGGCGCCAACCTGGTATTCCGCTGGAGTTAAAAGATCGTGTGTACTGTGTCGCGGCGCGCCCAGTTCTGTTGTATGGTTGCGAGACATGGAGTTTGCATGCAGAAGATGTTCGTTTATGAGGCTTTCAACCATCAATGTTCGCGTAATAGTTTGGATGGAATGACCGCGTGAACAATGCTGAGGTCAGAAATCGAGTGTTGGGTAACAGTTCACGGGGTTTTCTACCGCAGCGTATCCAGATTAGCAGACTTCGTTGGCTGGAGCACGTGTTACCTATGACTGACACGTCTACCATCCCGTGCCCTGTTTTCCGTTCCTCCTAGGGAGTGGAAGAAGCCACGTTAAGGTCAACAGATAATGTGGCATTAGGGGATGATAAAATGGACATCGAACTTTGGAAGAGTAGGTGCCTCTCTTCGTGCTTGGGGTCCAGAAGATCCCTCAATCAGCTGGCTGGAGACACTGGAGGATATGGCAGCGGTCGTGATGCCACTTTCTGTCAAATCAGAATGATCGGTCAATGTGCGTTTGTACAGTTATATTGTGTATTCCGTGTTGGCCACTAGAGCGTTGTATCTTTTTCCCACCCGTGTAGGTCCACTTCCTGTCCATCTAGTATATTCGTACTTTCTAATTCAGAGTGCAACATGGTGAGAAAGGCAGTGGTCAGTGGGGCTTGCCGTGCTGTTTTACGCTATACAAAGATGGTGTTTATGATGGTGTGCATAAGCCTTTTTCGGTTGCAAGAGCATGAATACACGAAACACGTCCAATCTTATATTTCTTGCTCATGGTGATGATTCAAGATGAGCTTTCCTTCCGTCTACAAAAATGGCCAAAGTGCAGGCAGCACAAATTTATTCGTTACCAGTTGACGAAATGTGAATTGAGAATCTGTCGTTTGAGATTCCAGGCGCATAAACACTGCAGTTTCATCTACGGCAATCATGCTGGATAACTGGCGTTTGGAAAGTCTATTCCATCAATGAAATACTTGGTTGCAAGTTTACATTTAATAACTTCAGTATCTTCCAACCCAAACAGTATTGTCAATCATCTCGAGGCAGTTTATATCGCTAAAGAAAGCCCTCCAGCCGGTGTTGTGGTGTTATGATTTCTTTTTGGATTGTTTCATCATGTAGTTCCATATCAAGAGCAAATGCTTGGATATCAACCCTGCGCGCACCCAAAGGCTTTCTTCTCGTCAACAATCCATTCGGAAATGGTATCTTCCAGTCCAGAAACTAGTGGTTGCCAGCCCAATCCACCTTTGCACTTCCTAACGTTTTCTTTTGTTGACTGAGGTTATCATACTCTGTTCTCCATTTCCAGGTTATTCGGAGGTTAAATGTTTTTCTCTTTTATGAAAGCCGGCAGTCCTCAACAATTCCTTTCTTGTAGTCGACGGACTAGCTCCTTTTTGCACTCATCTTGACTAGATGGCACACACAAACGATAAGAAACTACCGGTGCTAGAATTGTATTTCTTTAGTTTCATCCTGGTGACACTGAATTATGATCCACATCTGTTCGTTATAAGGTGCATACCGCTGACGTGTGTGCTCCGGCTGGCCAATGGAAAGCCAGTGGTGTTGAGCCTGACTGTTCATCCTGCACAGAGAATCCACGGGTATCAGTTGTTGCCAGATGCATCTAACAGATGGTGACAGTGCATTTGATCTGGCCGAACACCTCAGATCACTTTCTGTTACGTCCATCTTGGAATAACTAACATCTATGAATTACTAACGCAGAGTGAACGTTCAGTCCTGACGTACTTGATCAACAAAACGATTAAAAAAAATCGGTTGAGCTCCACTTCAATTGATGCATGGACGAACCGGTAAGCGAAAAGGCTTGCGCTTCGTTGTAATGCTTTGTCGTTTGATCAGGTTTCGAAGACAAACAGCAAGTGCTCCATAGTATAATTGTTTGGACCGTTGTGACCTCACAACATTTGTCAGCGTGCTTCCGCCTCATCGAATCACTCCGTATCTGATGGTTTCAACTAGGATTTATTTTCGTGAGTGGGCTTATATTAGAGGGATCCTGAAAGTTCTAGTTAGGGCTTACTATCAGGGCAGGTCTCACTATGGGGGGGGGGGGGCACGGTAGTATTTTATATGGTTTCTTAATTGTCACAAATATATCCTCATCTCAGTGCGTTTTTGTAGACTTATGGACAATAAAAGTCACATTAGAGTCTCATATTAAAGCCCGTTGCCACACCAGATGCAGTTATATGAACTAGTGTGATAAAAATAAGTTACTAATGCGAAGTAATCATTTATTACGATATGCCTTGTTTTCTTTTGTCCTCATGCAAAAATCTACATGTGAATAAGCAAACTACATTAAGAGTTGCATGAAGAACTACATGGAAGTTAAGTGATATCTCGCCTTCATTCTGATGAATGGCAAGTGACTGTTGACAGTTTGCAGGGGTGATAGGTTTGTCATTTTGTCTCGGACTGTTTCTTATATGAGTGGTCACAGCGATGGTATTCATATTGATGCTAAGAAAGACTATGGCGATTAAAGTTCACTTCTGTCACTGTAAGATAATTAGGTAAAATATGTCAGCCCTAACGAACGGAATACCATCTACAACTGATTTGATGTTCCTGGGCTAGTATGCAATGGGCTTCAGCACGTTTCTTATTTATTTTTGCCACAGAATTCCCTGACTGATTCTGAACGAGAATGTGCTCGACTTCGCGAAGTTTGCGAAAATACACAGGAGGCTTATCGAACTATAGCTGATGAGTTCCGGACGAAAGTAAAGCAACTGGAGCAGTTGGAGCAACAACTAAAGGTGAGAAAACCAATGGTTTTTTATTGCACGGAGTGAGTTAATGTAGTTCAAAAATATATTGCGAGAGGAATTTGTGAGAAACGTTCATATCAAAACGTTGATCTTGCTTAAAAAAAAGAAAGATTGTAGGTGGGTGAGAAAACAAGAAAGGGTGTTTCACAGTTTAACAGTCCAGGGAAAAAAGAAAACGGAAGAGCCGAGGTCTAACGTCTGGTGACAACGTGGTATGACTGGCTATTTGTACTCGGCGTTGACGACTGAAAATAATTGAAACGGAACAGCCCGTAACGAAACCTCAGTCAAATGCTCAGAATGCAGCTGAGCGATGGACCGCAATCAAGATGGCCTTAATTGAGGTTGTTAGTGCTGCCCAGGGCCCGAGAACCAGACACAAGGGATGGAAATCTGCATCCTCAGTTGGACTGTTAGATGCGCACAAAATGATTCCTCCGGATTCCGGATATGATGAGGCACGGGGACGCTTTAAACACCATCTGATGTGGAGCCTGGTAAACGACCATGAGCATGGGTGAATTACAAAGTTTAATGAGATGAAAAAGACTGTGACGATTGTAAACAGCCGCAGCCTTTTCCGTCTAATTAGACAAACTGGTCGAAGAAAACCAGGGGTTAGCGAACTGATAAAATAAATGAACGGCTCATTGATTCACACTTAGGAGCGTCGTCTAGGTTGTTGGGTGTAGTATTTCGAGAAACTTCTCCGGTGGTGGTCGAGTGGTTTAGAGGGTTTGCTTGCCACATCGAGGCCGAAGGTTCGAATCCCTGCCATCACCGATTACTTTGGTGATAGACAGTAATCCACAGTCGTTCGGATTGTTACCATACCTGATCTTTTGGGACCTTATGTGTTTCTTCGCCACTCCAAGTCTCAGGGTTAGGTTACCGGTTTTCCCTAGTAGTGCGGTGGGCCCTCGTAACTGTGGGGTATATGCTCCTTCCACCACACTCATGCGCACGCATGTTATAAAAAATGATTCATTTAACGCAATCTTAAAGTCGTTCATTTTGAGTGTACATCGAGGTATTCATCACAAAGTAATGTTGCTCTGTCGTTTATTTATTTTTAGTGAATATCACAGGTAAAAATCTGTGCCAAGAATTATGATGAAAACCCTCTGTAGGTCTATTGAGACAGCTCTGTTGTCACTTTGCACATATAGATGAAGCTGCTCGCGAAACAGCTCGACCATTTCGTCGAAATATCACAAGCGCGCGAGGAAACAAACAACTTTTTCACTTTAACTTTTTCGTTATGCTTTTTCTCCCTAGTGTGGTATTAGCATTGGCTGACTTCAAGCCTCACGCCAGGAAACCGACTGGACAGGAGCCCCTCAACGCGTTAGTGGGAAGCTGTCCAATAAGTCGAAATCCATGACCTGGTGCAACCACTTGTAGTAATCTTTCCCTTTCTCTCCCATCTGTTAGTTTCCATTAAGAAACGGCAGCCAGAAACTCCACTCCCAGTGCACGGTCAACAGCTTCCCAAGTTAAGACAAACGGAAGATTCGTGTCCTTGTAGGACCTCTGATACTTTGTGGCATCATTGAATGATAGATAGTTGCTGTGTTTATTTCGACGGCTAAGTTGTTTTCGGAGACAATCAGTGAAATTATAGAGTTGAAAACAATAGGTTTTCGCACATCGTACTCCATGTTTTATAGCCAATGTCAGCTTTAAAGGAGTTCGGAAAGCGTCCCGTCTTTCGTTAAACAATATTTGTCTGATAGTGCTCACGATGTCCGACCATTTCAACATGTGACTCTGACTTACAATCGATTGGATGTCCTCTTATGATGCTCAGAGTTCTTTTTAGCAAAATAAGCAAATAGATAGCTCAAGTCATTTTAAACAACATCATGTAACCCTAGTGATGAACCCCAAAATCTTTAACATTTAATTGCTGTGCTACGAATTTGTCTGTTATGACAGTTGGACAGTAAGATTGTCAAGTGAGATTAATGTGCACATTTGTCAGACCACATAGACTCGATAGTCAAACTTTCTTGATCCATGGCGTTCTTAATTTTGTATAAGCTCGAAGTGCCTCACCTTAAAGGTCCACTGAACTATTAGGAATAACCGGCAACCTGACCGTGAGGCTTGGGACGTAGAATCACATAAGGTCCCAATAGTTCAGGCGTGGTAACGAGCAAGGCGCCGTCGGACTATTGTCTACCACCAAAATAACCGGCGAGGTGGGATTCGAACCTCTGACCTCCGAGGTGATTGGCTTCCGCTCTAAACCACTCCACCACTGGTCAGCAGCATGGCTTTTAGACTGTTGCAAAATTGCTTGATGGTTCATTATAAACAACCATTGACCATACAATGGGTGCGGTGACTTTGGTTGCTACCTCAGTGGAAACCTCGGTCGAAAGTGAGCGAAATCAAGAACATGAACGAAGGTGAATAGAGCTACAAACATCAGTTTCAAGCCGAAAGGGCACAGCTGATCGCGACACCTAGCCATATCCTCCAATGTATCTAACCACTGAGTGGGCTGATCTCTTGAATCTCGCCCAAGATGCATAGCATGCCCTGCTTGGCCAAGTTCGCTCGTCAAGCTTTTCGTATTTTTTTTCTCCACATCATAGATTGGCCACCCTTATTCGCCAACCCTCAGTCAACACTGCGCGTCCAGAAAACCTATCCCGTGTCATGCACAACACGCCCTAATCACATGAGCCTTGTGACCTTGAGTGTTCCATCTAATGCTATGGTTCATATGCCTAATACTCTCTGCCTAACCCCGCGATTGTTGATACGGTGTTACCACCAGATTCAAGCAATGCTCCGAAGATACCGGTGTTCGAATGCCGATAATCTTCGTGGTTAAGTTTATGAACCATGCAGACGGATTGGCTCGACTACTACTGCGCACACTTGACCCTTGATAGATGAATATATATTATGGCAACACCACAGATTACTGAGGTTATCAAAAGCCAAATGAGTTTTGTTTATACGGAATGTGATCTCATCTGATGTCGCGACTCCAAAAGAATTAAAGGTGTTGTCTAAATACCGGAATTTATTTGGCTCGAAGCCTCCCCAAGTCTAGTGTTAGATCAATCTAGTACTTTACCAGCATCTTGCACATTGGAGGCACAAAAAGCTTAGTGAGCGTTGCTACGCCGTAGTTCAAGCTGTCCAGAAGAGCTTGCAGCGTACCTCGGTCTTCACATACCACTATCTTCACATGACAAAAGAGCTGTCTCTAGGACCATATCAGCCAGAGTTAAAGGGAACAGGACAGAGGAGTCAACCCTGACGTACACCACTTCTCATGATGATCTCGGGTGAAGGAACACCGTAAGCCGGAACTCGACTTTGGCTATTCATATACAATGACTTTACGATGGAAGTGAATTCCTCTGGTGCACCCTTCAATAAAGGGCAGCGCCAGAGAACTGTACGGTCGACTGAGTGGAAAGTCGCTTTCAGATCAAGGAAAACAGAAATGGTAGGCTTACAGGTGTGCCTATGTTCTAAAAATTTGTCGGAGTGAAAATGTGACCAACACAACCTTGACCAGGTTTCAACCCCAACTTGATTCTCGCGCGAGCACTGTTTGTGAGCGTTTTCACAGCCATTGTTTCTTTCCGGGCAATTAGTCTGATTACTATCTCAGCGGACAATCGTCCAATCTATTGGCGGTTTGTTCGCCAAACTCCACTTAAAACCAATGTTATATGAATTCCTTAGATTACTATGATCTGTGTTCGTTTTATGAATTGCGTTCGGCTACCATCAGTCTGGGTGGATAACGTCATTAGTCTTATTTACTTGCTTTTAAGTAACAATATCGGCGTCCGAGTTGTTATTCTCATATTTGCTGATTCCACCCAGAATGTCACGACGGAGAAAGACGATTTGGAATCCCAACTGAAGGAGCGCGTCAAAGAGGCCGAGGCGTTACAAGACGTAATGTCAAACGTCAAGTCAAACATAAGGAATCGATTCACCAAAGTGCCTTCATCCAACATGGACGACATAAAAGGTAAGCCTAGTCGCTTTATCCGCCCGTGCTAATGGTGGTTGTGTATGAGACAATAAGCCTATTCAGTGTTTAGCTGTTTAACTATTTCCTTCCATCCATCTCTTGGTCGCATTCGAAGCAGATCGGGCTTCGATCGAACCGGAGTTGTGTCGGCCGTGTTTTCATTTTTGTTTTGTATTCCCCTCGCACAGATTCCACGTGATTCAGTCGAATGGGATTTACCAATGAACAACTAAAGTTCGTGATTGTCCCAGATGTGGAATTTATCTTTTGAAAGTTTTCCGGTTTTCCCCGGTTCTTTTTGAGACAGCTTTTCTAACCGGCGATTTGATCATCGTCCACTGTTCTAGAGTTGCATCCGGTGGCGTGCTGGTTACTGTGGTTAATCGGGTAACCCAGTCGAGTGATTTAGTGCGTTTGATTATAGCCTCAGAGATCGGAAGTTCGGATCCCTGCCATAACCGGTTGCTTTGGTGGTAGGCAGTATTCCACTGTCGTCCGGCTCGTTAGCACATCTGACCTATTGAGACCTTATGTGGTTCTCCGTCACTCCAATTCTCAATATCTGGTTGCCGCTTATTTCTAGTAGTGCAGTAGACCTTTTTGGCCATGGGGTATGTGCCTCTTGCGTTGCACTCACGCGCAAGCATGTAATAAAAAAACCCCGTAAAACCTGATTACCTAATGGTTTGTCGTTTATTTCAGGGGATCATTGGTATCTCATCAAGTGTATTCACGTGCAACCATGTAGACCTTTTAATACTTACAGGATGTAGTGCATTCCTGTCAAAAGACACGGTAGCAAAATCTGACTTATGAATATGCCTCGGTTATGAAATTCCACACAAATTCCCAAAGCCTAACGCTCCAATTTTCTTCGCGTAATCAAAATATATATTTCGAGCGTTCTTGATTATGTATGCCTATGCTTTGCGTCCTTGAATTTCTGCACGACGGGTTGGAACAACCAACCAATTTCCGTCCACTGATTGACAGAGTATGAAACGTTAAAGTAGCTTTGTTTGTACCAGACTGAGTTCATGCCACGTTCTTCGTATCTTTCGCATACAATTCAATGAAACCTAATCTATACTCGCCATTCCGCGATTTCTATAGAGTCCGTCCCGGCAGTTAATGGCTTAGACAACGGCCCAACAGAAAGCGCTGAGCAACTCGGTGGTAAGTTCTGTCTTCACGAATTACTTCACCACTTGCACCTCAGAATTCAGCTACCAAGGTTGATCTTTCGCCATGTGTACTATGCAGTGTTTCTGGTTTATCCTTAGCCACGAACGAATTGAAAAATTGAAGAGCATTCCCCGACTTACCTTCATTTTTGGAAGAGGATTTACCCGTACCTATTAGCGTCCAGATCAGGTCAACCCAGAGTCATTCTGAAACGTCCCGCGTCACATACGACCTGCGTTTTCATTTGAATCTATCATCGCATGCACAAGTTTATTTTGTAATGGTTTCCCCTGTTACGCACCTTCAAGTATGTTAAGCGAAGTCAGTGATGAGACTCATTGGACATAGAAAACCAAGTATCCGTCGAAGCGAATCATTGCTCTGGTAACTACTAATAGTCCAATTGCAGCAGCTTCCTTAACCACAAATGAAACCGCTCATCATTTCGTTTGCACTTTCCGTGCTCGGAATGAAAAGATGACATGGGCATTTTTTCCTTCCGGCCAAATTTCATTAAAATGACATTTCATATTGTCCTCAAACACCATTCCCGGAGAAGTCAGATTAGTCAGATAAATGTGTGCACATGTTGGCCACCTGCCCTCATTTCATCTGTCATGTCGTTGTGTCTCTCATTGCTTACTGTTATCCATACAACCAAATTTGCAGACAGTTGGTTCTATCTGATTTGGACATCGTTTGGTCCATTAGTCATTTGGCTGGTTCACTGGATTCCGAATCAACATCAGTGTTTACCACGTTTTTCTGGTTCACTCGGGTTGTAAAAACGTGCATGTGACCGAAAACGTACAAATTCTCCAAGGTGCATTTATAACATTATCTATAAAATACATTACTAAATTACCCAATTGTTCAATCCCCACCCAGTAGCTCTTTCCACTATTCTTCGACTGAAAAGTCGTTTCTGTTACTATTTCAGATTAACATTTATAAGCCCAATCTCCACCGATTATTTTCTGAACTGCATACCATTATTATCGACCGCGCAGTTTCATAGGCAAGGGAAACAGTAAACCATACAGTTTATGGATTATTTCAATCTCACTGCCGTTCACTTCAGATTCGAAAAAACACGGAATAAACCGATCTGCCACTCTTGTCAGCTTATAAGATGCCTACCACATTGCATTAGACAGTCGACAATCTTTTGCCCCATTTGCGTACGCTGAGCAACTGTGGCGAATGGAGCGCCGTAAAATCGGCCTACTAAACCTGACATGGTTCCAATTTCTGTTTTTAAGCTTTACCAGACTTGGTGACATAATTAGTCAAACGGCTTGTATGGATCGACTATGCTAAACATGGTCTGGACACTCAGTACGTAATGAAGGTGCTAACTAATGTGGTGATTTGAACCCAGAATTAGCCACCCATAGTGCCTTCGTCTAAACGTAACCACTGCCCGTCGCACACCCTCATGCGCGATCGAAGTTCTTTTCAATTTTCAGTCGTCCGATCTGCGTTTCTAACCAGATGATAACCATTCATTGCCCTTGACGTTCCCTTTTGGATTTATTTTCAATGCTGTCAGCTCGTCTGTCATCCGTTAAGGAGAAAGTGGGTGAAATCCGAGGTTGGTAACCTACTCGCATCCACATTCTCACATAGCCCTCTGTTATCTGTGCAGCGATCAAGTCTTGCGTTTGTTGTATTGTGGTATCCGGTTTTCTCGAATTTCGTTTGTTTTGGTATTCCAGCGGTTATAGTCCTGCTCATCGATGCGCGCTGTTAATCCTGTTGATCTGTTTATACCTAATCATGATTAAATTTGCATCAAGTTCATTATTTTCATCCAATCGTTTGGTTGCATCGTTTCACTAGTTTCATTTTCACTTTTCTATGTAACACATTTCTTTATATCTACTCCATAAAAAGCAGTTTACTATCGCACATCCTTTGGTGCCACTCTTTAGCCATTCTCACTTTATCTAAGAATATACTGAATGTGTGTACTGTTCGTTTGTTGGTTTATTTGTGGATATGTTTGTCAGCACTGTCTCATCCCATTTAGGGCTGTACCTCCGCAACGGCATGTTAAGTCAATTTTACCGGAGCGGGAAAATATTCATGACTGGTTGATAATTTATATGGGGAACTTTTCTACTGAAACGGAGGCCTGTGAATGTTGTAGATGAGAGATAAAACTATCACTGCAAGAGGTCTGAAGTAAACAGTTAGGATGCGTTTACCGTTACCGGTCATTTTCGATCACAGCAGAATTCAGTTCACGAATGAACCGGTCGTCCCTATGTGTGCAGGTGCGATCCTTGCATGCAAGTCGAAAACAACTATTGATTGCCTCTTATTCGCAGCATCTGTACTTGATTTTGATTACTTATCTTGCGTACACTTAACAATCATTACTCGACTTCTCAGGCCATGCGTGCACGGGCGTGCAACAGATTCGTTGTGTTTATTCTTTTGTTGTCTGCCATCAGTGGTTGATTTCGTCGCTAGTTTTCATGCTTTCTTACATTACCCTGCACTCGTCACAGATAAAGTAAACATTGCAGAAAGACTCCAGTCCTCACTCAGTCAGCGTGTGGATGCTGCTCGTGACAAAATGATCATTACCGAATTGAACGAATTGGATAGACTATGCGAAGTCCAAGGTAACTGCTTTACTTGAGCTTCTCAGGCTTAATTGATGTAAACTTGTGACCACGAGCTTAGCCGTGAGTCTCTTGACTTTCGCTTGAAGACGTCAACTTTGCATAGTAATGTTCATACAGAATAATACTTGTTCAGGGCTTCAAATTGCATTCCATAGTTACTCTTTTCTGTTTCACTTCGATGCATATGCGTTCATTCAGTTACTTGTATTAACACTGATGGGCACGTGGATCGGTATCACCTCGAACACACATATTGAATCGCAGTTGTCATTGTTCAACGCAGAATATGATTTCTCTATTAAAATTAAAACAGGAAACATTCTAATGCAAACGTCTGTTTACATTTTAACCATTGAAACTACTTCGGTCTTATCATGCCCCTGACCTTATCCTGAATCTTTTCTAGCGTCGCAATTCAGTCATCTTAATCACAACGTGATATTTTGTTCAAAAGTGTATCTGCTTGATGACCAGTTTGATCTGACGGTTCATCTATATATATATATATATATATATATATATATATATATATATATATATATATATATATATATATCACGGAATAAACGTCAAACTTCTTGATGTAGGAGTACTTCATCCCGAACCTTGTTTTTCATTCCTCTTTTTCAGCGCTTTTAGCCAATTCAGAGGTTAACTTTGAGCAGATGCTAGATTCCACTAGCGACTGTATTTCCTCGCATTTGTCCGACAGCGTGCGGCAGTTCAACCAGTCAATGCAGTTGATTCGATCTTTGCAAGGTGAGTGTGGCGTTTATACGTTGCAGTTTGCATTGTAGTTAGTAATATGGTGAGCGAGCATCACTCGTTTTTTGCCACGTTGATAGAATCGTAATGTATCTGTTTTGTAGGCCAATATGCCGAAATACGCCAGGGAGGGTGTGCCGAGTTGCGCACTCAGTAACACCAGACCATGCCGGCTTTTCGAGAAATAACCACGGTAGCCATGAATTTATCAGTTAACTGGTGGACTGATCGATGAACTCACTCAGTGTAGGCGTGATCGATTGCGTGGTGCACAAGCTGTATCCTGCTGAGCATTAACATTTCTTTCATCTACCGAAATACTGGTTGACATTGTATTCGCATTTGGGGTCGTGAGTTTGCTGCTTTGCTATCTGATCATTCTTCGAATTACCGTTTCCTATCGACAATAGAATGCCCGATTTAGTTCGCTGCTTCTCGCTCATCCACCTTAAAGTCAAATGAGCGGGGTTCTGGCTTTTTCTGCAATTATTTTGGCGATCGGCTTCCAAAACCCACCGTCCGTGGCAGTCTTTATGATCCACATACCTGCCCAAGAGGAAAAGTGTGAAATCGTTCAACTTATTATGTAGACAAATTCGTTTAAATCAGTTCGTTAGTGCAGCAAGGATAAGGATGAATAGTGCGCGAAATTAGGACAAGAAATTCAGTGGACGTTCAAGTTATTATTTCAGTCACATTTATTGTCATACTACAGTTTGTGTTGATTCTGATTTAAAGATTTCTTTTATAGGTAAATGTAAGGGAACGTAATCGCAATCTACATGTTTAGGCCTCGGAAGATAAGATACTATTTGTTCTCATTAGACAAAATATGCAGGTTATAAAACAGCTGCACAGAGAACGCCTTAGCGAGATGTGATTACCTGCGTACCTTTACGGCCCAGCGAGTTATTTGAGTTAGCTCACTTGGAGACGAATATTCGGTCAATGAAGAGTCAATCAGTAGGAGCCAGACGGAGTTCCTTCTCCTGGCCAGTGCTCGGATGCCCTGGTGATGCTCGTCCAGTTGCTCCCGTAAAAAGAAGCTCCATTCACGCGTTGTCGATCGTCTCATAGATAAATCGGTCTAGCGAAACTATAAATACTCTGAAGGTTCCAGTTTTACAATTGCCCATAAAGGTCCCAATTTGATTATGATTCTCAGCATTGGAGATTAAAGTTAATGCCCTCTGTTCGTATTCATCATTGAAGATGAAAATGATGCACGTTGTCGAGTGTGGGATGACTAGTGATCTCATAACTAAGTTGATGGATTCTGCTCAAGGAAATCACCAAGACTAGGTATGGGCCAACTTGTTTCTAACCGGGAAATAATATGAACAAGAAAAGTTTGTGTCAACGTGCAGCGTTGTATGCAGGGGTGTGTGGAGTGACTGAGAGGAGTAGAAACTCTGAGGTGGTAGTCTGCCGTACCCCTTCGGGCATCTCCCATCTCTGCTCTCCATCACTTACCCAACTCTCACCTGTGGCTCCGCGAAGCTGAAACATGCATCAGCGAACACACCCCGATAAACCACTCGACAGGTGGGCCAAACCAGGTTGGAGGGTAGCTGAGGCCTAAAAACCTCAGTGAGACGGTGCTCAGCATGCGAAGTGAGCTGCTCCTGGATGGGCGGACGAGATCTGCTTGATCCAACGGTTTAAAGAGAAAACTGTCCGGTCAACAGGGTCGCATGGACTCGTGTCATGGTCACGACGAACGAGATCCTAGAGCGCCACCAGCAACCATGCACGGTGGATACTCGGGTGTCTTGGATTGGTAGACCACCATCCAAAAGGTGTATGAACCGCACAATCGGTTATCGACTCCGAACACTCAATCTTCCTGTTGCCCAACGGACAGCTCTTGGTTATGCACGGGCTAGAGGCGCAATCTCGAGCAAAAAGCCGATTGACGCTGGGGACAACATTTTGTACACGATTCCCAAGAATCTTCGTGGATTTTGCCGCTACAGTACACAATCAACCTCGCCTCTAACCGCCGTTCGTGGTCAGGCGCAATCTGCGACATCCACAAAGTTGACTCATCATTTCTTAGTAGAAAGCCGCATGAAAGTAGAGGGAAGTAAGTAGTATGCAGAGAATAGATTCATTCCAAAAACATTCGAATTTTGGCTATGAGTGTAGATAGCCCATATGCTCTTCCCGCCCACCGAATGGATAATGGTGATGAACCTCTATTTTTGCGTGAATCCTTCGTTGTGCATATTATCCACATACTTCTAACAGTTCATGTCACAGGGACGTGGTGATCTAACTCTGCTGGGTGACTGACCATAATTGATCACATTGCAATAAGCTACCGTTAGCTCAGTTCTGTCGTGCCAGATCACGTCCATGGACTCTAGCCATAATCTAGTACTTACGCTCTCCGCATCTCATTTCACCGAAAGTCGATGCAAATTTCGAGCTCTACTGGCGACACCGTGTTTCTGACTCATCACTACGTGGGTCAGTTGTCAAAGATACCGTGGTTTTCCAACTAATAGCGTCGATGTGCATTAGGATCGTGCCAGACGCGCGAATTTCGTCCGTGGTTCTGCTTCAGAAGTTCGTCACAGACTAGATTTTTCTGTTCAATAAAGCCGAGGCGGATCTCGTAAGAACTCCCAGCCACCATCGCAAAAATGTGATGCTTGTCGTAGTTAATGTTTTGAAGTCTGGGATACATTGCATTCTCGTTCAATATCACAATCTGGAGAACAGTCCATTTCCCTTTCCTTTTAGAACTGGTATCGATCAGAGCTTCGTATGACGTTATTAAACTGCGCCACGCAGTCGTCCTGTAATAGTACGGGCATAGTCAGAATTCGACTGGGAAGTATTATCTTCGTTATGAGATTTACGTTTGTAATTTTTCCATATAATACCCATCAAAGGTTGGAAATAATATTCTCTGTAACCGAACATTGGTCACCTTAGCTCTAATACGTTGTACAAAGTTAAAATTGTGCAACCTTGTTCGGCATAATTAAGTAAACTGATGCCTGGCAGGCGAAATTGAATAAACAGTCGGATTTGAATAATTTCTGAGGGAATGAAAGTAAAATTCATCACACATGGATTTCGCCACAGAGGCGTAAATACTGATTCTGCCAGAAGGAAATCTTTTTGTAGAGTTTCCGATTATATTTCCGCTTAGCACAAAGGAGCAAAGATAATACAAACGCATTTCGAGAACATTGTTATCTAGTGGTTTAGAGTCCATTTCGCGGCTGATGGTAGGCTCACGAGGAAAAAGCTGTTGACTTTTTGTGTGGAATAAATGACCTCAAAATCAAGGTCACATGTGTGATCCATCGAACGTCCAGCTTGTTTTCGCGATGGCGGAGAAATGCAGTCATGACAGAAAATGTTTGCCAAGCTAGCAGATACGACCGTGATAAATCCATGGTAGTGCATTTTGTGCCTTGTGTGAAATATTTATCTCAAAACCTCCCGGTAAATGAACAAGCGTTTTTTCGCGTTATTCATGTAAAAATGGTGTCACGACAATGCGGCGGTCAAAGAATCAGCTCGATCGAATTGGGTTATGGTGTCTTCTGGGTTTTGATAATAAAGATCGGTCAAAGGGCACTGAATATATCCGGAGAGAACATTTCTGTGTAATTTTTTACACGCCATTGCGGAGAAGGATGAAGCAAAGTATGCCAATCAATCTTTTTTCCGATTGCACTTATGGAGAAATTAGAATTTCATCGTGATTTGTTTTGACTCGATTTACTTCCGTGCTCTATCGTGAAACTTGGAGGCTCACAACATTTATTTTGATAATAAATTCAAGAAGAAACTCATTTTAGTAACTTCAAGTTTGTTAAACTCATTATGCGGATTGACGAGCTGGAATGAACAATAACCTTCCAGGTTGAGGGAATATTAGCTACGATACTGAACAATGATGAATTTATCGGATTGAAACCGTCTTTCCGGTCTGTCAAATTTGGAGCTTTTTTGGAAGGATGCTTTGCTGCTGAGTAATGCGTCAGCTGATGACTGCTATGTGAATGTTACTTTTATTGCCCTAGACCCTTTAATCACTTGTTATATTCGTTTACAGTAGTTAAGCCGTGGATATTTTAAGGGTCCAGTTTCAACGATGGCCCCCTAAAAGCATTCATTTGGTTGCGATGAGTATTTTGAATGTTGGTAAAATAAGATGTTGCACTTGCTTCAAACTGACATGAGAAGAATGCATCCGTTTGTGACATGCCGAGGACATATTATTTAAAAAAAAACTAGTATTTCATTCGAATTTCGACAATACCTGTTATCTTTCTCAGCATTTAGGAGCGTTCGAATTGGTAAACGCTATTCGATTGCCTTCAAATGCGTTTGCTTCAGAAATTCGTACAGCGGCTTTCGCTGTTCTCGCACAATACTAACTCAGTAGAAAACGCAGTACTGTTCGGCTCATCCTTGACGAAATAACGGAGGATTCTCTCGAAACGCTTCGAGTTGGTGGTATAGAATAGCTAAGTTATGGCAGTTTATACAACTTAGAACATGCCGACAGTATTGTTTGGTATAAGGTGCTGCTTCGGATTTTTACGCAAGTTATTTCCATTAAAGTGAAGCACTTCGACAAACGATTTAATTGACCTTTATCCACGACAGGTTTGCTAACTAGCACGATGGCTACAGCTCTAGTTGTAGATGCCAATCCTCCGTCAGAAGCGGAGGTTCTCCGTGAGATAAGCTATCTTAAACGACATAAGGCTTTCGGACCGAATGAGTTGCCTCCGTCTATTTTCGAAGACGGTGGTTAAGTATCGTTTCTGGGGTTGACAAAACTTATCAGTTTGATATGGGATAGGAACCAGGTTGGAAACAGCTGGTGTGAATCGTTGATCATACCGATTTATAAGAAAACAGGTCCTCCTGTGGAAATCACAGGGGGGTAAATCTGGTTAGCATCGCATCCAGAATGTTCGCTGGTGCCATTCTCCACCGTTTATTTAGCGCTCACAAACAGTGCTCGCGCGAGAATCAAGTTGGGGTTGAAACCTGGTCAAGGTTGTGTTGGTCACATTTTCACTCCGACAAATTTTTAGAACATAGGCACACCTGTAAGCCTACCATTTCTGTTTTCCTTGATCTGAAAGCGACTTTCCACTCAGTCGACCGTACAGTTCTCTGGCGCTGCCCTTTATTGAAGGGTGCACCAGAGGAATTCACTTCCATCGTAAAGTCATTGTATATGAATAGCCAAAGTCGAGTTCCGGCTTACGGTGTTCCTTCACCCGAGATCATCATGAGAAGTGGTGTACGTCAGGGTTGACTCCTCTGTCCTGTTCCCTTTAACTCTGGCTGATATGGTCCTAGAGACAGCTCTTTTGTCATGTGAAGATAGTGGTATGTGAAGACCGAGGTACGCTGCAAGCTCTTCTGGTCAGCCTGAACTACAGCGTAGCACCTTCGATGTACAGGGTGCTGTTGTAGGACTGGGTTGGTCCAACGAAAAACCTTGCAGTCTCCGGGAAGACTAGACCAGATGACAACTTCTCTTATCTGGGCAGGGGTAAGATGGTTGGTGTGTGTTGCGCATGTCCCCTGGCAAGATTTCTCGGCTCGCAGTGTTTTCTGAGGTGGGTGACAAATGGAAGATGAGTAATGGTGGTCAGTCCGCGACATGGAAGAAAGGGTATCAGAAGCCATGTGGGGCGTGTTAGACTTGCTGGGTGGTGTTCGAGAGACCCACCGACTCAATGGTTGGTTGAATTGATGGATATGGCTAGGTGTCGTGATCAGTGGCGCTTTGGTATCCACACTTTTCTATGGACTTGATACCAATATTCGTAGTTTTCCTTGTACCCCTTCATACTCTCGTTCTTCATCATTTCCTTCTGAGGTTACTGCTAGGAGATACCAATCACAACCACCTCATCTGGTGCATGGTTAGTGGTTGTCTGAATGGAATCCGTAATCCTTTCACGTTTCTTTGGGTTTTTATATCGAACAAGAAATAAATGCTCGCATATCCTTGCGTCATACCCCCCCCCCCCCTTCACTGGCCCTAAAAGTTGTGACTTTGACCCAATTCATCTCCAAGACAGAAATACTGTGTACGGTGCTGCAGTTCGATGGGGTCATTGGTGCGGTTGCAGGGTGTGGAACTTGTGTGATTGCCATTTTCTACAAAATCTAGTAATGACAGGATGACACGACGGAATTCGTAACCCTAGGATTGTGCGTCCACTGATCTTGTTGTAAGCATCGTAAATGTAGATCAAGATGTTAACAGTCGGAGTGCTCTTACGATCATAGTGCAGGTCTACAAGAAGGTGCGTACTTTTTATTTTTTTAAAATCCGCGGTTTACTTTGTTACGTGTGTTTCGTTCGCGTATACGCGGTGGCGAATTTTACCAATCCCTAGTACGATGTTCTTATCGACAGCAAGGTAGCACGAACTGTTGTTTGTGTGTGCATTTTCAGTATCCTTTTCTCTAATAATTTTGCGATTGACTTATTTCTCTGGATGCCATTACGATCTTCTTCCTAGGAGCTGTAATTATCATTTTCAGACGTATATCGTACCATAGGTATTTACTATTTAAGTGTGAGTACTAATCCCATGCTACAAATCTATCCGAATGGTTTTTTAAAGCACAGAATAAGTTCTTCACCTTGGCAATTAAATTTTCAGATGAACTGTCAACCTTAGATCAGCTCAAAACCAGCTTGATGCACGGGTTCAAGGATACAAATTCGATTCCATCTACCGTCAGCTGTGATACATCCACTCCCCTGTCTGATAGCAAACCAGATCAACCAGACCAACCAAATCAATCAGACGATGTTTCCTCACAATTAGACGAGAAGGTAATCAGCGAAGATGGATTTTCCTCTGCACTGGACCGAGCGAAGCAGCTGGCCGCCCATCTAGCTTTGTCCCAAGCCCGCGCTGAACTCAATTTGGATAGGTACTTTGCACAGCAGAACCATCAGAAAGCGCCAAATGTTTGCCACACTTCAGGTATGCGGTGGGATGATATTAAAGTGTTATGTTTGCTGCTTCTTTTTTGTTTTGCTTTGTGCCCACTCCCGCAAATGCATTCTGTATCACGGAAGCTTTCCCGCGGTCGAAGGAAATATCTCCACACATACAGAAGTTGCGTTGGGCGTTTTATAACCTTTCATCTGCAGTGCAGATGTGACGTCTGTATTTCTATCAAGGGCTCAGTGTATGCTGCAGCGGTTAGGTCGCTTTAAACATGACCGGTGCAAGCGGTGGATACAAAGGTGATCGATACTCGAACACTGTATCTTTGTATCATTGCTCGCATCTGGTGGAATTATGAACCAGTGGGTTTTATCATATAGAGTGCGTTAGGTTTCCCGTATGAGGTTCAAGCGAGCCACCCTCAGTAGTTGGACAGATTGGTGGTCGAATGGTTTAGCGCCTTCGTTTGCCACCTCGGAGGTCTGAAAGTTGAACCGCATTACTCCCGGGCAGTTTGGTGATAGACAGTAATCCATTGTCGTGGGACTCGTTACCACACACGACCTATTGGGACCTTATGTGATTCTTCATTCCAAGCCTCAGGGTCTGCTTGCGAGCCTTCCCTAATAGTGCAGTAGGCCTTTGAGGCTGTACTGATGCGCAAGTGTGTAGTAAAAAGATACGGCTAGGTATCGTGGTCAATGACATTTTTGTTTTTACACGTTTTCTTTATCTTTTTGATACTGTAGTAGTCCCCCTAAAGTTTCATACCCTCTTGTTATTTCCGATTAAGGTTCCTACTGAAGAATAGCAAACAGAACGGCGGTGACCAGTGTATGGTCTATGGTTGTTCGAACTGAAGTGTAACCCACGGTGACTTTCAGAATATCCCCATAGTACATTCAGTAACGCTGGGAGATTTTTTTGTCCATCCGCTCAGTTCCGTTTACCATGCGTCGGTTTCTTCGATCGTCTTATACGCTCGATTGGCCGTGGCCATTAACTGTCCTGTGCAGACTGAACTGAACTGAACTGAGTTGTGCGCAATCAGATTATTTTAATGCAAGCAATCGCTTTGGAAGCTTTTGAAACGCAGATTCTTTGACCCGATTTACGCAGTGGTCTCGTTTTATACTCGCAACATGTACCCAAGAATGATCATGAGATAAACATAGAACTAGGATTCCATTTGATTAAACCCCTAGATATTTGATGGCATCAATGGGACAATTGATGTTTTTGTTTGTCATTGTACATGTACACGTTCATCATGCTTTTTTTCGCAATAGATTCGTACTTTCATTTCTTGTTTGAGCGCTTCGATTACCCACAAATCTGTGGGAAAGAGTCGGTAGCCTTGACCCTGATAACTGAGTTGGTAAAATGAACGGCAGTATTTCAGTGCTAATAACGGGCTTGGAGACCGGCGGTGACGGTTTTGTTCAATCCTCCCCAAGTTAGACTAACTAGTAAGCGGCGCATACCGGTTGCACACTAAGCGTGCTTTTCGCTTTATGTAGCCTCCAATTACGTTTTCGGTGTCTGTAATGTAATGCTCGCGTGTCCTTTATTCATATTAAACGTTCTTACCTCCCGATCATATACAGACACTACATTGTTCGGTATACTGGCATGACTAACAAGGTGCGCTGCACTGCATCACGTTCATACGTTCCATCTATTCATTCGGTTTCCCACAGGTGATGTATGTGCCTCAGTCCCGTCAAAAACGGGCGAATCCAAAAATGTTTATGATAGTACGGACGAAATCACAACGGAGTCCAAAGTATCGGCTTTGGCAACTTCCATTCCAGCCACTGAATCGCAGTCCACGCAAAATTCTAGGAGCTGCAAAGCAGAATCCTCACTGGATGAAATTGAAGTGACCCAGATGCGTCGTGAGTGTCAAGGTTGTGATATATCGGCTTTTGTTTATCAAATTCCCGCACGTTTGGGCTCCACTGAGTGACTGCCAGACCACTGATCTACTCCCATGCAACTTGCAGTTCTCTTGCGATTCAGGAACTCAATGATTGTCCATGTTGTGTTTTTATCCTTAAGTCCACGAAACTGGCATACGATGGTTTTTCAGGCTTATAACCTTGAAACGAACCCGGTCAATCAAGATAAATCTTTCTGTCTAGTGGTTTTTGTTTCTAATGTTATTCAATGGGTGCCTTCAAAGCGCAGCCAAACTTCTGAAAACTGTAATCAGCTTATCAGTGGAGTTCACTATTATTATTATTATTAATATTAATATAATAATGATAATATTAATATAATATAATAATAATAATAATAATAATAATAATAATAATAATAATAATAATAATATTGTTTGTTTGTTTGTACACACAAGCAATCTTCGTTTATTATGTTCAGTGCAAAACGATCGATACTCTACGAGGTGCTCAATAGAGTTATTGCGGGATTGTAGCAATCAGGATTAACAGTAACTACAAGATCTCGGTGTGAAGGATTTAGGACGCTCGAAATGGTGTTGCCGGTCACATATCCTTCATCTGATTAACCAGTTGACCACATTTCGAATCGTTCATAGTAGAAAACATCTTTTTGTGTTCTCAGGGGATTTGCTCGCTGCATTATCAGAGTGTGAACAATATCGACTGAAGGCTTCAGAATACCGAGAACAAGGTGCGTTTACTGTTTTTTCCTACACAAACGTGTCCCACCGATTTGGAATTCTAGGGTGATTGACGTTGCTTTTTTCTGATAGATGCTTCCAAAACGGAGCTGTTGATGTCTGTGCGGGAAGAATGTGATGCTTTGCGAAGTCGTATCGCAGAAATCGAGTCGGAAGTGGCAACGAGTCGGGAGGACCACCAACGTCTCGTGTCGGAAGCTCGCCGTGCTCGTACAGAGGCAGATGAATTGCGCCAAGAACGGGATTCACTTACAGAACAAGTTAGTATTCATGTTTTTTTGCGTGTCAGCTGCCAGTTATCGAAGTTTTTTATTTTGGATTTCGCAGTCAATCAGCCACGTTTATAGACTTTAGAAAAAGCTGCACCTTTTGGTGTTGTGGTTTTTTGTCTTCACGTTTGTGTAAGGTTTGAAGAACCACTCAAGTTATCATCAGCTAACGGACTCGAAGCACCTATTCACCATGAACTTGAACTACTCGCTTGTCTTTTGGCTCCGTTAGTGCAAGATATTGTAAATAATTTTATCCGTCCGTCACCACACACGAGATTTATTTATGATCCGCAGTTTTTGAATCGACGCTCGTCTTTTCACTATTGTTCCTGTAATAAATGTTTTGTGGATTCGTCTAACTCTTGCCTTTCGCGTTGCGCCTGTGGTTTTCTCAGGTGTCAATTTGTCACCAACAAATGGAGCAGTTGAGAGCCACCTTGGCTGAAACCCTTATTCGAACCAAAAGGCCAGGATCACAACCCAACAGTACTTCAAATGTGGCTTGCAACAGTCCGGAAACGATCGTTAATATTCAGTCAATGCCAAATGAAGTCCAACATGCAATGCCTACAGAACAGAACAAGTGCATAGCTACGCCAAACTCAGAAACGGCAGTCAGTTCTCCGCCGACGCAGTTGGGCATAGTACGTTCATACGGCTACATGATTGTTGATGTCATATCCCCGGCGATACTCCACCAAAACTCCTCTAGGTTTCCGTGTTGTTTGCTAACATACAACTAAAGTTGCTGATGTGATATCAACTTTGAAGATCTATTTTCTCAAGCAACAAGTCAAATAATTTTGCCCTAGTCGACAAGATCCCAGTCGTGTTGATTGTGTACTAATGTCCCGAATCATCAACGACCCAGCAATAATTATTTTCACCTTATGTTCTTCATTAATATGCGATATATTCATCCACCTTATCTAGTTCTTGATTCGTTAACTTTTCTCCAAATTGGTTCACTTTCATTGCCATGGTTCGATTGAGTCACTTTATTGCATTGTGTGAATGTCCTAAATTCAAATTTCCACATTTGGGCTTACTTGATTGACGAGGTACACTAAGAAGCAATTCAATTGGCCTACTGTTGACCCTGACCCGTTAGTCGTGGTTCCTTTTCTGAGGCTTTCCACACCGGTTGCAAGCAAACCGTCACTTTAGAATATAGATACTAATGAGCGCTTGTGTTTATTCACTTCGTCAGTGTTTATCAGATTTTGGACGTAGTATTTCATATTATTAACAAGCAACTGTCCATTGTCTGAATCTAAGTCGTGCAGATTTTCAGTTATGTCGACCTATCCTCTCAACACGTCGTATCTTAAACTCAGATAATTCTGGCGTGAAAGTACACGCATGTAATTCGTACGGAGTAATGATATACAATGTGGTTGGAACCTTGAAGCGCGGTATTTTGTGTCAATGTGGTTTTGTTCGCATGCATTCTGTGCTTACCTCAACCCGATGAAATCTGATTGAACCCTCTTGTTTGATTCTGTTTCAGACCCCATTGTTCGCTATCATTCCCATTATGGTTCTGCTGTGTGCAGTCATGGTTATCATTTTTTCGAAGTTCGCTGGATGATCTCATCAACCCGCCCAACCTTTCCGTGCTGCACAACTGCACTTGCGTATACCTCAACCTGAATCAATAGCGGCTGAGCAATTCCATTGCATTTCGGCTTGTTTGGAACTAAAGGGTATCTGTTACGGCGTTCGCAATGTATCTTAAATCACTCGCTACCCATCTACAATTTCCAGCTCATTCACGCTCACAAATTCGTGGAATCGAATTGTCTCACACGTCTACGGTCCCTGTACGCCGTTGCGCATTTTCTGCCCGGGCAGTCTGTCACTGCTACGCGAAACTTTGCTGGTCCGTTCTTCCAGTGGTTTATCAGTAGTTGGCCAATAACTTCGTCTGCGATTGGGATTCATGTTGCTTCAATAGAACCAGAGCTATTGAATGACAAGGATTCGGCTTCTCGACCACCGGGCTTTTCGTTTTTTTTCGCGTTGTATGGTTTTGCTCACTGCCCACATTCAAATCGCATCCGATTATCAAAAACGCAACCAGATAAAAAAGGCGCAATGTTCGTTCAGTCCGACCGTGCACTAGCCGTTATTTGTCCCTTTTTCTTCATATGACCACCAGTTGCCCTTGCTTATACCGGCTTGTAAAGAGTCACGGCTTCTAATCTACCCAGGCGTTCGACGAGATTGCATTCACCCGTTCACGCATCTGTATCTTTATCTTCGTGACCCAAATAAACTGATTCTGTGTTCTTATAAGACAGCATCTATTCTGCGTCGTGACCGGTGCTTCCTTCCCACCAACCAGTTGCGTGCAAACGGTGTTTTACTTGTACATAAATATCCTTCATTTGTCTTGTTTTTATTGTCCAAACCCAACCTTCATACCTCCGCCCTTCAACACCTCAACTCACTAAGATGTACTTATGTTTGTCTGTTTGCATTACTCCTCGAGATATATTTGTGTGCAGTTCCCTGTCTTACTCTAATTTTCCTCGCTCTTTCGCACCCGCCTTAGACCTTGTAGAGTTGTGATCAGTCATCCGCTTGTGCGCTTTCCTGAATTCATTCTCTTAGTAGTTTGTGTATCTGCCACTGAAATTCATTCTCGCCTAGACAGCTGTTTGTGACTGCGCCTGTTCAAAGGATTCACTAATATGCGTCTGTAATCAACGATTAATTTAATGGCAGAACAATCATATATGGTCCGTTCGGCCCTTGTTGATGTTTCACGTTGTATGTCCGGGTTTCACAACTTACCGAGCTGGCCTTCTCATTATCGGGCTGCTAGGTTAATCGCTGTACAGGTAGTACAGATATCGCATCAAAAACACGGGATCACCTGATCATAACGGTTGCTTGTAGCATCCTTCGCATTCACTTTGTATTGAATCCTTCCTTCCTGCTCACGGGTACCACTGTATCTACATTAAACTCTCCCCAAACGACGTCCAGCTTTTTCTAGCGGTGCTTGCAAAGCTCACACATACCATCAAGCATTAACGTATTCTGCGCACGCATGCTGCTCCATCTCTTAGTGCTCGTTTTGCCCCCGTCACCTGTCCCTTCTTTCTGCGTGATTGATCCGCAAAAGTCGACGGCAAGCAACATTTCATAGTTCGCGCTATCACAATAAAAAGTAATCACCAATATCAAACTTCTCCTGTTTAACGATATTATTCAACTTGTTCTTCATACGTTGGATTGAACAGTCTAACGGATGGGTTGCAAATTGTTGGCTGTTTTGAACGTAAATAGTCGGGAGATTCAGTGATATTCACTCCTTTTCGCTGTGTTCGTAAGTCAGTGCATAGGTATTGCGGATGGCATTTGATAATGTAAGAAGGCTCGAATTCAAACATGACCAAATCAAGATCACCAGTCTAAGACATAGTTGTTCTGTCTGTCGATGTGACGGCCAAACGTGACATTTCAAATCACAGTGAGTCGGAATCAAAGCAAAAGCTGTGAAACAAGTAGAGGAGGAAGATCTCGGTGTAATTAGGACACTAGACTGTCGCCCATCGTATTTGGGGTGTGATGAGGTTGATTTATTTGCTTAACGGCTCTAAATTGCAGATGGTGCATTTCTGGCTTGTGGTTACTTCAACGTTAAGTGTCTACACATATACCAGACAAATGAGAATACAGAGTCAATGGGATAATGGGCCGTCTAAAATGAACCCGAGATAAACTCGGTGTTATCCACCGGCACACTGACTCAGCACACACCGTATGGTGCGCAGCCGTGTTACTAACTCCGGGATGCGGGGGCTTTCCGTGGACGTGCAATCAAGGGATTGGAGACCGGGGGGAGGATTATGGAATGTCATGATTGTTCGGTGTGCCATTATGTGCGTCATTGATTACGGCAGGTACATCTGGAATAGTAAGATAGTGGTAGTAATTGGTACGATACGGGTAACGTAATTTGATATATAATTTACGGACTACTGCCACTGCACTCACATCGACCGTTGTCCAAGGCGGTCAACAGATATTTGCAGGATGCATGCAAGCGCAGTGATCATGCTATAGGTGGCTATACTAGCATTCAATTAACGTGTGTCCGAACTCGATGTGGCACTGAGGTATTCGCTGTTTTGTGGTCTCGGGTCGAACACGCGTAAGATCACCGGTTCATCTGCCAGCGTGTATTGGAGAAAAAGCACATCGCCGTTCTCGTCGGGTCTGTTTGAAGTTGCTCGTTTAGGAGGATATTACCTTTACCGAAGAGTCAAAGAACTAGCCACTGATGGCTTTTCTCTGCCTACATTGGTACAAGGTAAAGGTAGTTTGCATTCTATGTCGATAATTCAGTGGATAATTTACCGCGAGGTTCGAGTTAATCGGATTGGAAACATTTCTTTGGATGGCAAGCCTTTCCTTTCTGTTGAAGCTCGAGGTTTATAGCTGGAATTCGGCTTGTCTAGGTTCTTATGAATAGCGTAGAGCGGCGAGGGAAATCGCAAGTTATTATGGCGTTGTGTGCTGTTCGCTAAACTGACCGTTCACTGCTGGCATGCCCATGTTTGTACCCTCGTCTCTTTGCTTCTGTCGATGCATCCGCTTACCACCGAGCTCGTCTCCAGGTCGCAGATAAGAGAATGGCTACCAATTTGCTGTTTTTATTACATGCTTACGCATGAGTACAGCGCAAGGGGCATTTACACCATAGCCATGAAGGCCCACTGCACTATTGGGGATAACCGGCAACCAGATCCTGAAACTCAGAGTGGTGAAGAGCCGCATAAGGTCCCAGTAGGTCAGGTGTGGTAACGATCCGGACGACATAGAGTTACTGTCTACCACCAACTGCGAACAAAGTGAGTCCTGGCTCGACGAATAAACGGCCGTGGACGAACGGTGGCAGTGCTCGATGTTATGATTATTTCACCGCCTGTCAGGCGCTACCTTTTAAAACACCACACATATCAGCACATTTACGTGACGAATGTTAACCACCACTAAGTATATCCATTACCCCCGTTGTACTGGGTACCCGCCAACGCAATTCAGAAGAGTTACATGGACCATTACTGGCCACCGACTTGTCCAAAACGTTTCTGCTGTCTTGCAGGTCGCCCTCGGTTTTGCAAAGTCTAAAATTACATCCCCGAACACAGGCCTACTCTGAACTGGATGACTAAGTAGCACCACAGTCCACAGCACCTCACGTGATCTATGTGAACAGTACTTTTCGCCTCCCGATGTCAGTTTCACGCACTTTTACGAGCACTTCCACATTGCACGCAGCCTAACTTTCATTCATTCCTCATCGTACCACTCCTCCCCCCTTTGTTCACTTAAGCCTTATCCAACGGTAGTCCTAGCCGCTGTGTTTCAGGAGGACGTCTAGGCTTAATTTCTGTTCCCGCTGCGACGACCGATACCCGAAGACCCCCTAACCAACGAACGTCAGTCGATGCTCTTCTTCCTCCTCGTTGCTTCTTAGAGTCAGTCAAGCAAACGTGTCAACATTGATGTTTGACCCGTACACTGAGTACCTTGTCACCAATGTTTTGTATCCATGATTTCAGTTGTAGATTCAGATCGCGCTCGGTTCCACTCCTTTTTTATTGCACGCGCACGAATGCAATGAAAAGGGTGTTTATACCCCATAGCCACGAAGGCCCATTGCACTATTAGGGATAACCGGTAGCCAGACCGTGGGACTTGGAGTAGAGAACCACGTAAGCTCCCAAAGGGCCAGACGTGGTAACGATCCGGACGGCAACGGATTACTGTCTACCACCTAAATAACCGGTGATGGCGGTGATTTGAATCTCGGACCTCCGAGGTGGTAAGCAAACACTAAACTATTGAACCACAACAAGGTTTTTTCGTATCCGGTTCCCAATTTACTTGAAGAAATTCCCATGCTGAACCAAATTTCAGCCAGTTGCCGTTGCTTTACGCATGTACTTTCCCACTAATTCCCAGAGTCCGTCTCCAATCTGTTGCCTCCGTCGACTTGTTTGCCTCTCAGTAACCTGGATCAAGTGGGTCGCATTTCTGCCCAACCCGCCTGCACTCCTATGTGCTTGGTTGTTTGTCCCCCCACTGTGTCACATTTCTATGACGGTGTTGATTGACGTTATCTAGTCTTTAACTCTTACCGTGTTTGGCCCATTCGATGATCTTATCTGATCGCTCATCTATGAACCTTGTTTTCCACGTACAGTTCGATGTTGTTATTGTTTACATTCTGTAGTACCCACCCACGTGTTTGTTCTTGTCTGTTCACGCTGTGTCGCTCCCCCATTGACATGTTTCCACGACCGGCTAATGTATGTAGTTGTATGTCTATCTTGTTTTGTTGCTTACCACTGACCCCCGTCTCCAAGTAGTGCACTCACCAACTTTTACTCACTTAATGCGTCCTAGTTCACTGATCCACTGGTTTTCCCAAAAATTATTGGTGTTGCCGTTTACACACGTTACCATACTTCATTCTGGGTGTGCGATCTGTTCATCTGACCCTTTGTGTTGTTCATTTGGCCGTGCAACCATCACTCTCCTTCACCCCACCCCCTTCTTTGTATCCCCTGACTTGAACTACCATCTGACCGCTGGTCCTGATTGGTCATCCTTCTTCACTTGTGCCGTATAATTGCTCGCCTCTTTGTTTATTGTTTAACGTTGCTCTGGACCCTGCCTGCGTGCGATTGCTACCCGTTTTTGATGAGTGGTTTGAACTTCCTTGACTGGTTTGTGCATTGTTGCCCACAAATCGAGGTATGTGTTCACTAGCGCGTAGCCGTTATTCTTTTACGGAACATCTAGTTTACCGACCTCGCGTTCTCTGGATGACAATTCGGGGTTCGTCTACTACTGACCATTTAACTACTGGACCAGAGTCCAGTATAGTTTTACTTGCGTCTTTCTGGGAACCCTGAGGCTGCAGCATCTGGTCAGGCGGGCGCCGATGCAACCCTGAGTGCTAGGACCGGAGCAACGCAACTAGACTTGATTTCAGTCAAGTCAAGTGATTGTTTCGTGCACACAAAGGTGAATATTCAGCAGCTACATAGTCATCTAATACAGGCATAATAAGAGAAAAAACATGGAAAAGGAGAGAAACATTCAGCTCAACCGGTTTTTCAGTTCGTTTATAACAGTGTTAAGGTTGGTAAGGAATCTGCTGAGATAAAGAACCGTTGATGATTTGTAAATATTGGCACCGGCGAGCAGGTGTTTGTAACCGGAATTGGTGAAGGATATAGAAATACATTTACTATGATCTGGATAGATGGGATGTGATTGATCATCTAGTATCTTGGAAGCAAACTTTCGGCAAGCATGTTGTTGTTGGGATATTATGTATTTGAGGAAACTGACCACAGGTGATCCCACTACAACGAGGATCTCCCGGCGATTTCTTGTTTCTCATGGTTTGAGCTGCGAAGACGATTTCCGGTTCGCTGAGAGACTGGAGGTCGATCGCATATTGTTCTTTGTTGCCTGGTGTCGTTATACAGATCGGTTGGGTGGGAGGACGATAAAGCAGCTGACCAAAGTGTTCGACCCATCTTTGAAGCTTCTGGTCGCAGCCCGATATGAGGTGGCCTCCTGGGAGGAGATTGCGCCTTCCTCGAAGACGAGCATATGAGTCGGAAAAGCCTCCCAAAGTCCGCGGCAGCAGCTGCTGTTTCCATCCGGCCTGCAATTTCAGACCAATATCGTTTACGGTTGTTCCTCACTGAGCGTGTAGCTTCGCGGCGAAGGCTGTGGTAATCAGGCGAATTACGGATTCTCGCGTTCCTGGTCTTGGCGCAGCGGCAAAGGGTTTCTGCAGAGCTCCAACCTTTCTTATGCCACTTTGTCTTGCCCAGCTGTTCAAGGGAGGCGGTGGCGATGGGTACTTTTAGCTCCGTCCATTGCCTATCTACGCTACCGTCCTCATCCATCGCAGTTAGTTTGGACGAGATTGCATTTGACAGAGCTTGAATGTCGTCCGGGATTGTTAACTTAGAAGTATCTGCTCTGCACTGAGGTTGAGATTTTCGCCTTACTGAAAAGTGAAGCTTAAGACGAGAGCGTACCAGTGTGTGGTCCGTGCCACTTGCGTTTCCCGTTACGCCACCCTAGTATGCCCGACATTTCTCGACGGATGATGCTCAACGAGAGCGCACCAAGGTTTAATCGATTTGGTGCGCTGTCCAGGTCAGCCGGTGTCTTTTTGGATGCTGGAAGCGGGTAATGGTGATGACCAGTCGATTGAGGTCTGCAAACGTGATCAGGCGGTCACCATTTTCGCATCGCTCGTTGAGGCCAACTTTTACCAGTACATGTGGGGCATACTCGTCTGCTGGTCCCGTGTGGACGTGCCAAACTCCTGCAACTAGCGGAATATCGCGCCTGGGAACCTGGTTGATTGAATTCTGAAGTTCGCTATAGAAGACATCTTTAGTGGTTGGCTCAGCATGCAGCGTTGGAGCGTAGACTGCAAATAACAGTCACGTTGAACGGAGCACTCCTGAACCGTGCCACGGCAATTCTTAAAGAGGAAGGGGTAAAATCTGAGACTGAGTTTTGCTAGGAGTCCACAACTGAATTCACTGTTATTGCTAATCGAGCCGCAGCAGTGAAGCATCGATCAAGTTTTTCAAAGTCTACCGGAGGTGGACGTTTACTAGATTTTTAACCACTTCACTGCAGTCGGTTGTGCGCGTTTAGACTTGGAGGTTCATGTAGGGTGAGCAGTCTCCGTTTCGATAAACGCAGTTCTTGTTGTTATGTCGACCTATGCACCCGCTAGCTTTAGTCCAAAAGCAGTCAGAGACAATTTCTACCAGGACCTGCGTGACCTTTTGTGTGAAGCAGACCGGTCTGATATTGAGGTTTTTAAAGTGGCATGAATAGATCGACTGTCATCAGACAAGGTGAACCTGGGAGGCCATTTTGTGCTAATATTTCTGTCGTTCAGACCACGGGAAGAGGCTCCTCGCCATGTTATTTGATCATCGCCTATTCTACGTCAGTACAAAGTTCAAACGCTCAGATAGTCTGTGTACTGCCCAGCGTCTTTCCTCTTCATCCCAGCCATGGAACCAGATCGATCACATCGCAATAAGCTACTGATGGCGGCGTTATCTCTAGGGTTAGGGTTCGCGGAATGGGAATTGTGGTTAGCTAGACATATTGAGAGCGAGGAGTCAGAACCGAAGCCAGTTGCGTGAGTGCTATGCAGCATGCTTAGGAAACTCTTGCCGGATAAATATTGAAATCTCTCAAGAAATGCTACCAGAATGTGTGCGGTGTAATAGCCTCAGAGTGTTGGGCTAGTAAGACGAGCAGCTCATGGACGTGGCCGAAAACTACGATCACGGATTGAATGATGCTTTGCTGGTGCTCAGAAAACCAGAGCTACGAACGACGGAGTCTTTATGAGAACCTGGAACGAGAAATAATCAGCGAGGACTCTCAAGAGCCCAGGTTTTATTGATGGACAGACCGGCAGCAGTTTCGTTCAGAGTGTTTAAAACAAAGTGAAAATAGAATTGTTGATGGCCAGAAATGGATGTAGCATCACTACACACCAATACTGTTTGTACTGACTTTCCTCTTCTCGTTACCTGTTCCTGTGTTTATGGTGTTCGCATCATTCCTGACTCCAGGTTAAATGTATGATATATTCTATGGATATAGGCTAGTGGTAGTCGAACTATGATCGCAACTGCAAGCCGAATAAAATAAGCCTTAGGTTGCATCACCTAGCGTTCGCGTAGCTACCATTGTCTGGTAAGACCGAACTTCATATATCGCTCACTGAAGTTTCCCACTGCACGCTCAATCTCTGATGCACGTTGCGACCATCATATTTGGTCATTTGCAATTAAACGAGTTTATATTTTGTGAAGAGAGTTTTTTTCCCGGAGAACAGCCGGGATTGGTTGAGGCGCATTCACTTGTGGGGATACAGTAAAAATCTAAGGATTTGTAGGGAGTCATACCAGAAGAATGCTATCTGAATGAATGGTTGGTATTGCTTGATGTCGTTAGGTACAGACAACAGATTTTTAGCCAGAGTGTTTTGAAAAGGTTGGATGAATTGGAAAACGCTTTTCCCGAATTAATTTTAAAAAGCGAAGCCAGAGTTGCAATATAGCAGGATTTATATATAGAACGACTTCGCTACATCTCAACGTGGCACATACCGCAGAAAAATAATGTTTATATAGGTTCATGCAAAACGATGAAACTCGGAAGTTATGAAAGAAGTGGGTCAAATTACATCACTAAGTTAAAGGCAAGTTCAAAAATAGCTCTTTCTGCTGATACAACACAGGTTTCGATTGATGTATGACCATTGCCTCGGAAAACCTGAATAAACTGACATTCTTCATCGCGTATATGACCCGAAAAGCAGCGTTTCGGTCAACCGGACATTGCGTTGCTAGAAGATGACGAGCCACGGCCGATGACGGGATCTTGTGTGCTTGAACATTATCATCATGCGCTGGATCCAGATCTTGCATCAAAGAGTGGAGCATCTGAATTTCATATAGTCGAGTTGCAGACGGTTGTTAATACATCTTTATCTGTTGTCTCCATCCTAAACAGACCTCCCGAGTGCGACTCGTTCTAAGAAAGCTTGCCCAACCTAGTTTTCATATCTCCAGCTAAAATCGCAGTGTGAGCTCAGTTTGTTTAACAACTATTGAGAAAATTCCCTCTAATTCCTTAGTTTTTTTGCTACTGAGTTGCATCAGAGGACTGAAGTAACTACTACGAAGCACAGCCGGCCGTTGATATCACGTCGACACCAAGAGTGGCCCAAAGCAGTCAACTGCAAATAGGTATTCTGTAAGCTCGACAACACTTTATCCGGTTTTCGAACATCAAGTGCGATGCTACTTTGTGTAGGTCAGAAAAAGATAATTGGATGATTGGCTGAGAATAATAACGGCAAGCAGCTTGGATGAAATAATTAAAAAGCCAATTCCTCTGTGGTTTTCACAAGGGGACCTTTCGCCTTTCTTATGAATCGTTATTGCTACTGACTCACTACAACTCTTGAGAATCTGTTCACTTTTTCAGATTATCCGGGGAATTTTTAGTACTTCGAACACCTGAGCCTCTTTTCCACCCTCTATGAAGGATGGAGACAGCCCATCCGGTCGAGCAGCATAGTACCTTTTAGAAAAATATCTCTCTTGGATAATCTCCTTACTCAGTAGATAAATGATACCTAGCTGTATGGTGTCTCTTCCAGGTATCACCGGAAGGTCCACCATCAAAGCGCGTCAATTAAGTTGTTTCCCAAAGTGCTCCGTCTGACGTTCCGGACAGCTTTCCTAAGAGTGAATCAATGAGCCGTCGGATTCCTTGACTACTTTACTTGAAACTAGCTTCCAGTTACCGGTACTTCTAACGGAACGGTAGATGCAGTCAGTAGATGCAACCTTCGTATTTTACCTGCATTTTGTAATCCACGAGTGGTCGCTGTCATTTCTGAGACCCCTAGTCAGTTGAGGCCTCAGGGACGGACAGAACCAGGGCATGTCGGTTTTTGTTTCGGTACCAGAGTGCTAAATTGAAATTGCAATTATTTGTTGACTAGGAAACTAAAAGGCTTCAGTTTAGGAAGTGCTTCCGAGCGAAGTAAAACCTGACTGGTTGAAGCATTGAAGACAAAGATGGAGTGTCTGGAGTGACTTTGGAATCTAGGTGCGTGAGTAAGATTTTGAAGTTCGTGGCTTTACCTCTCAACACAGATAGAACACCTATATCAAGATCAGTACTGGTTTTTGGCCTAAAATAAACCGTTTTGTTAATTACGACTCAATTTTAGACTGTTGTCAGTAAGATACTGCCGTTCATTGATCGCGGGTAACGTTCTTTCGCTATTGATTGACCCGTAGCATTCAATCCAATTGGACCTGGAGAAAAATTGCCGCCTCGGCGGTGTGTATACATTACGGTATGCCAAGGAATTTGAGTAAGACTAAAGCAGTTGACTACTTTTCGTCCCTCGCTATCTTTTTTACCACTGATTGACCACGTTCAAAGAATTACTGCTGTCAATAAGGACCTTTTGAGTGTGTACTTGTGTGTGCGTGTTTGTTTTGTGTGGTCGTGTGTTTGTATGTATGTATGTGTATGTATGTATGTATGTATGTATGTATATATGTATGTATGTATGTATGTATGTATGTATGTATGTATGTATGTATGTATGTATGTATGTATGTATGTATGTATGTATGTGTGTGTGTGTGTGCGTGTGTGTGTGTGTGTGTGGCTTTACCATCAGTCTAGACAAGTGTGCTGCATTTCACGCACTCAAGACTGCCATCTACCCATCCGAAATTACTAAAGACAGTAGTTCGCACTTAAAACACCAACTGTTACCGACTTGCCATCCAAGTCCGATATACGTATCCCATTCACATGGTAGAGTTTGTCTACTAACTCATCCATAACGAAATTCATTGGACTCCGAATAATCCGTGACGGTATGCTTATTATTCTATTATTATCGTGGCTTGAGCACGTTTTTGCGGTTCTTTTCAGCTGTCGAGAAAACAAGGAAAAGTTTTAAGCGCGAAAACGGGTTAATAACTTGGAGAAAACTTCGCCTTCGTTTGTTAAAACGAGCACAAGAAAGGGAACTACAGAAGTTCTGTACAGTGATAATTTGGAAGGAAGCAGTCAAAACATAGAACGGGTTAGCGGAAGTGATTGGCTCAGAGAAAGATCGCAATGCAGTGGATGTGAACAGTCCGTAATGATGTTCTCTGCAAATGAAACGGATGCTATTATGTGCTTACCGCATAAGTCCGGTATGAAGTCTCTTAAGGCTATATCAGAAACAAGGCTAATGATTCGTAGACCTCTACGAAGTATGATGTAGTCCTTTTTTAACAGCCCAGGAAAAATTATGGGAGAACAACATAGTATAATGGGATAAATACTTTGGTGTGCGAAGGAAGAAATGAAAGGTTGCGGAGCACTGAACCGTCAAAGTTTAAGAAATTGAAAGGATAATCTATGCAATTTTCCAACGGTAATTTCTGTATGTAAAGACTAATGTAAGTTCTCTTGTAAAATCACACCGAAGTATATAACATGGTTGATGCGGGCAAGAGGAGTAGAGTTCATAGTGGTGCTTTCTTCTATAAAACGCGATTTCGAAGTGGAAAAATGCACTCTTGACATTGGGCATTGTTTAACAGAAGACCAGACTGCTCAGAAGAGTTTTGGATATGCGAAATATTTCTACGAAACTCATCTAAACCGGACTTCTGAGAAACAGACCGAGCCAAAACAACGTCATCAGCATACTTGACTAGGTGAAGTGGGTGGACTGCGGTTAAGTCACTTATGTAAGTGGTGAATAGGTAAGAAAGCACAGCTCCTTAGAGAACTCCGGCGCTGCTTAATATATATCTAGAAACCTTTCTGCAGATTCGAATGTGCACACAACAGTTATTTCTCCGGAGCGTTCCACTGAGACGACAAGCGCATCGTTGCCTGCCTCCATCTACCATAAAAACTAGGTTTTACTTAGTAGGAAATCTTATCTTGATAGAAATCTGTTGGATGCTTCTGGAAGATGTTATTCATCTTTGTAGGTTGAGTGGGCAAACCGTATGATGCCCGTGTGGAATGCCTAAAGCCATCTCGGAATGATCGTGCGTTAAAAAGCGAATTCGTAATCGATCTTTGGTTCAAACTCATCGATTCCGAAGACCAAACAAAAGCAAACAACATATAAGCCACCACAACATGGCTAATAAAAGCAGAAAATAGATCATTCTGAACGGAGACAACTGGTCTATCCCCAGAAGTCATTTGTCTCCCCTTGATTGTCTGTCTGTTACCATACGAAAGTACTATCGTATAGGTGATTAAGCCCGAGATTTCATTCAGCATATCACGTTTTTAAAGTAGATACCACGGTCCATGGTGGATTAATTCTACGTAGTTTTTGACACGATAATCATCTTAAGAAAATAACTGTTTGTAACAGCAGGTGGCGGCTCTGAGACAGCGATTCGCTTTATCGTAGTTGCTAAAAAGAAGTGTTGTATTTGGCTTGAGCTGTCAGGTACTCAGACAGACACTCTCGCACACAAGCATAGCTGATCCAAATGACTTGCACTCACGGACACTTCTGCAGCCATACACACACGTACATTGCTGACTCTAGTTGCGCTTCGTCCAGAACGGCACTGACCAACCAGATCGTACCACGTGCTGAAGGACCTTGTGTGGCTTGATCCGATAGTGCACTTAGTTTACGCTTTCTCGCGTGCAACGCTGACTCACGCACTTACCTACGTGCTTGCGTTGCCACTTGCTTGCATGTACTTGCATTTACCGTACGTTGCTACTGGATACACGTTCATCCGCACAAACGCACTCCCATTCTGTCTACGGAATTCAGGATACAACATTATGCAGTGAAACGGATCATGAATATGTGAATGACTGTCAAATGTTCAAGATTTCACAGTACATGATAGACAAGAAAATGCACGGAGAGCTTTGACCACATTGCAAACTCAGGTGCGAAAAACGTTGAAGACAGAACCGCTTGTATGGATTTTATCAGCCAAGTTCATTACACCGCAATATCAATTTCGCCAATGAAATGCTCCAGTGGCAAACCTCGGATAAGTCTCGATTGGCACGGACAACTGGGTGTATTTGGATTTCCCATACAAAAACACAAACGCCTATATCAACCCGAAACAGTACATTAGGTTGTGTATAACGCGTAGCGCTGTTGAACGCACTCCTATTGGTGGAGCAGTTATTTGATTTTTCCGCGATCAACGTTCTCACTGTAGCCAAATTGGTGTGTCTGGCCAACGATATGGACGCACAATGACTGCAATCAATCTTTTCCTCACGGTGCGTATTTCGGATGGACGGTTCGACCATGCACTTAACTTCCCCACGATACCAGCTAGAGTTGGGCCGAAAAACCAGGTACCTTAACAAACAAAACGTAATTTTATGGATATGTCGATAAGCACCACTTCGTTTGCGTTCAACTATTAGTTTTAAAACGGTAATGTGCAATACTGAGTACCACGGAGATGCCGTATAATAGAACACTTTGACCGATGGTCCATTGAATCTCACAAAATCTTCCACAGGAGAAACACTTGAGTCAGATCCGACAGCGTGTTGTGTTAGATTTTTAATTCAGACAAGATCGATGGCAGTAAAAGCAATAACAGTCAATATTTGGATCTACGCTACCTACTGATTGCCTAATGACTTGAGTCCCCAGGAGCAGGGCTGATTCTACCCAGGGGTGTCCCCAGGTCGCGAACAGGAAGACAACAGCACTCGCGACTACCCTGAATAAGGTGAACTCATCAAATAAGCTGTCTAAGAGGATCAGTGGCAAGGCTCGAGGATGTGGTGGGGTTTACACTTGCCTATCGTTCTCGGCTCTAAAGAGCCACACAAATGTGCTGACCGTGGTGTGACTTGGCTATTGTGGCTCTCCACTAAAAAAGGCCACAGCTCATTGTCATGTTCCATTTACTCGAAATGGTTTCCCGGAAGAAATGAATGAAACATATATTTGGCCAACAGCTCATCTGGACCAATGCTGCTGTCTTGCAGGACGCTCTCGGCTTTGAAAAGGCTAGGGGTGTGTCTTCCAACAAAAGTACCTACTCTGGACGGGTTGACAGAGTAATATCAGAGCCTACTACGCACAGAACTACGGTATATATATATATATATATATATATATATATATATATATATATGTATAATGTATATATATGAAGTCCCGACTGACTGTTCTATTATGCATGACTACTCACTCACGCCGTAAGCAAAAACTTGTTTTCCTACTCTATCAGTCTTCTCTACTTAGTTTACACATTCGGTTCCTTTATCACACCCAGTGCTCCCGGTGGAAATCCTGGTCATGTACACTCTTCTCCCTCTTCCACTAGTTTCCAGGTCTCATCGAACCCCCCACCGCCGACTGGTGCCCTTCTTTATCCTCGATGCCCATTGAAACTAGCCATGTGCAAAGTGCGAACTATGATTCGCACAGAACAACAGGCGGGTTTAGCTCTTACCCTTGAGCCCGTTGTCATCGACGTACGATGCATCCAAGAGACGGCTATTCAATACTCCAGTTCCATCAATTCCTTCTGTGAAGGTTATTTGCACCTTCTAGAAGGCTTTAAATCTACTGCCTCTGGTCTTGCTGACGTTGGAAAGGCTCTTCCTGAAAGGATAGGAGTACCTACGAAGTATGCGTCAATCCATTAAGAACTGCATCGTCACTCCTCAGGTAGAGCTGGGGCCTTCGGTCAGCTTTCACCCTTTTTTTATCGCCAGTGAAGTACTGCCAGGGTGCCTTTCATAGCCATTTCTTTTCAACTTTGCTCCAGAGGACGTACAATGGAAAATCTTGACAACATCCTTATTTGTGTATCAGGAGTGTGAGAGGAAGCTTCTGTTCAGAGAGTCCACAGAGGAGCCACAACATGGGTTCGCTGATAGTTCATTGTGGGTTAGACTCAACTAACCTCACGAACGACGAAACTCTGACCGTGAGGTGGGATTTTTGATTTAAGCAGTATATAAAGGAGAATTATACTTGATGGGCAGCAATAACGGTGAAACCGGTCGTGTGCTTTCGAGAAATTTTGTCCTCCCACCTTTAGACGCAAGATACATAAAAAAAGGAATGTCTTGTCTGACTTTCCATACAGTGAAGCTGAACTTCTCACAGGGGACAAGGCATTTGATTTTGAATATGCCGATGGCATCTTTTAGCTGAGTGGCAATACAAAAAGCTCCGGGATACTCAGCCTTTGAGGTATTCATATATCATATGCAATTTGTGCCTTCCAAGCGCAGACTGCTATCAAAAGACTTGTGGAGCCTGTACATACACTCCCTGTTTGTGGTGATCAGTTAAAGCTGTTTGATAACTTTAAGTAACTCCGTGGCTTTATTACAGTTGAAGGTGAGGTTGACAAGGAGATCCTATCACGAAAGGCGAGAGTTGCAGCAGTTTTTTCCAACCTGCGACAACCCCGTGGTGTCGCCGCAATATCTGGCTGTCTATTAAGGATCGGGTATACGTCACTGCCGTTCGTAGCGTTTTACTCTACCATTGCGAGACCTGGCCACTCCGCGCCAAGCATGCCTGGCTTCTTTCTGTGTATGATAACTTTTGTTTCCGAAACATTCCTCACATCCGGTGGAAACATCGAGTGAACTATGATGAGATGAACCATCATGTTTTGGACTCTAGTAGCTACCCTCTGATAGGAGTGATCGCTCTGTACCCTCACAAATGGCCTGGAAATGTATTTTTCCATATGTTTGTCCATTGTCTACCTCTACGAGCTCTGCTTGAACTTGCCGGGCAAGACTGGAAGGAGCGACGTGATTGTCAGACCATGGCTTGGTGTAGATGTATGAAGTAGCTAACACCAGGACTGGCTTCAGTTGGTGCTTCCTAGTTGGGGTCTAAGGGACGAGGATTTCCGTCATTAAATATATATATATATATATATATATATATATATATATATATGATGCAATGGAAAATCTGCTTGAATTTCTCACATCTAGAAGTCGAACACAACGAGCCGACTGGCCGTACCGCGGCAGCTCTGTTGGTAGAGCACGTGCCCGGTAAGTGGAGCGTTGCTAATTCGTTTCCGGCTAGCGACCTTCGACTTGTCGAAGTGAAAAATGCAAGCGGATTTTCCATTACATAAGATTCAGGATCCTCGTGCCAATACAATCTTCCATGAGTACATATATATATGTGCATATATATATATATATATATATATATATATATATAATATTAGTGTTAGGAGAAAACATGTTTCGAGTGTTATGCTTCGTCATGCAGTAATAAAGCTGAACTTACTGCTGAAAAACCATGGAAGCAATATCTAAAATAGGTGAATGATTACATAAGTGGATACTGAAGACCTATTGCGGCAAATCACTTGCGATCTGACAACCAACCGAAAGTAAGTGCAAGATAAGTTGGCATTCGAAAATGGGGCACGACTGACCATAGGGACCGGAATCCATGGACGGTGCCACTCACGAATGAGCTCTACCCGTTGAACTCCTTAGCCCTATAAAGGTTTTGAAAACGAAAAACGACCTGATTTTCAGTTCCAATAAAAGTAATAGCATTTGTTTAGAGCATTCTAATGGTGCACAGCGACTGTTATGATTCAAGTATGTCTATGATTGGATTCCGAATGAACGAGGAAGATTGAGTGCGTACATAACCAGATATTAACCAGACCACGGATATTAATGGGCATAGGCAGTGGGGAACCAGAAACCGCACACTGGGACTTCGAGCACAGAATCGCAGAAAGCCGCACCTAACATGACGCTTATTGAGCCAGGTGACGTACTAGACACTTTGTCAATGTTAGCTGGAGTGTTGTTTCGAAACCTACCTGAAATACAGTGACGACTGCATGGGTGCCCCTATGCACATTGTTACGCGCATGAAAATAAAGTAGACAGCCTTTTATTTCCTGTGTAATTACTGTACAACAACGTACAGTATTTCAGGAAGTGATCCGCGGTCAATTCGAGGCTGCCGAATGGGGATGAGACCAGCAGAGGCAGTAGTCAAGCCCTGGACATAAGGACGTAAGTTCCAAACTCAGTTTAAAATTTTTCAGCGGTCGAACATCATGATGAAAGCTGTGAGAACCCAAAGAGGAATGAATAAGAAGGAAGCACAAGTTTTATTCTTTTTTCTCGACCGACAGCCGCAATCTTTGATGCCCTGATTTTGGCAGCTGGCTATCGATTTCACCTAGTTTGGAATGAAATTTATCGAAGCGTAATGCCATAGTAGTCTGGAAAGTTCCGTCAGTACTTAGTGTCATTATGAAGAACACGCAAGCGGATGTATTTTCGCCAATCGTTTATTACAACGGGAGTAGGACTTTTTGACATATCCATAAAATCACGTTTTGTTTGTTAAGGTACCTGGTTTTTCGGCCCAACTCTAGCTGGTATCGTGGGGAAGTTAAGTGCATGGTCGAACCGTCCATCCGAAATACGCACCGTGAGGAAAAGATTGATTGCAGTCATTGTGCGTCCATATCGTTGGCCAGACACACCAATTTGGCTACAGTGAGAACGTTGATCGCGGAAAAATCAAATAACTGCTCCACCAATAGGAGTGCGTTCAACAGCGCTACGCGTTATACACAACCTAATGTACTGTTTCGGGTTGATATAGGCGTTTGTGTTTTTGTATGGGAAATCCAAATACACCCAGTTGTCCGTGCCAATCGAGACTTATCCGAGGTTTGCCACTGGAGCATTTCATTGGCGAACTTTACTTCACAGCATTACGAACATGACCTCACCGTATGGGGAACTTGAATGAAATAAGCTGTTGTTTAGAAAATCGTGTGAAATGCCATTTTTTTCCAAGCTTCACAACTGGGTGAGCACTGTACTTCTTATAGATGACATTCCTGTGATAATCATTGCAGGAAGTTTGATAACCATACTGACAAGAATTTGCAGTGACGTGTGGATTTCGTTGTGGTGTTTCTGTATCGTGAGAGATCATCTGTCGACGACTATCATGTCATCTTCAATTATTTCATATCGATGGCGTCAGCAGACTCGTAGACCTTTCATGTTTTTTTCTGGGGGGATATAAGGTGCTTGCTCAGACGAATCGCGATGGCCTTGGCGGTAACTAAGATTTGACCTTTGATATTTACTATTAGTTACTTTGCTAGTCTAAATAGGACGGATAGCCTCATTTGCATTGATCAAATGATCCGATTCTATGAGATGGGATACAGTTGCCGTTCGTCTGCTCTCGGCTGGTTCTTAGTTCAAACAAGTTAAATGGTGTTACATTATGGCTTACAGAGCAAATAGAATACATAGAATGCGAGATACAAGCATTTCTTCTAATCTCCTCGGTTGCTTACGTAAAACGTTGATTTGTGAACAGAGACACTCACTGTAGACCCACGGTGCGTTTGCCTTGGCGTTTCCCAACTTGTTCGGCTCTGTGTTCCTACTGGGTCTGCTCCAAGCTCCATTGGGAAGCAAATTACCACGTCTAACTTGCGCGGTTAGAACGATTAGAAGGATTGGCTACAGCTCGCAGTTTACACATTCCGTCTGTTCTGAAAAACTGGAGGAAGGAGGCCCAATATTTCAAAGTTTCGTTATGCGCTGGGTTGGTTTTGTCATGGTTCGTCTTGCACAATTTGCTACGTAAGTTCAAGTAAATGGGTTCGCACACGAGGTGGAATACACGGTTAGTCTTTATTTCGCCTTGAAAAAGAGAACTGACAGGCGAATACAAAATACTTGGTTCTGATTGCGTTTCCAAGCCATCTGGATAGAGTGGTAGACAACATTCTTCCCGACTCTATGATGACCACGTTCATAAATTTATTTAATACGATACATTATTGTTGGTTTACTATTGTTTATTATTTATTTCCATTGGTAGAGGGCTAAATGCAGTCATTTTAAGATTTAATTACATGTCAGGTGAGCAAGAAAACTTCGTCCTCGATCATATTGTGCTGATTGATGATGACTACAGCTAGTAAGTTGATTCAAGTCAGTTTATTTACACTACCTTATATTCCATCCACACCACGCTCTTTGTGTGTCACAAATATACTGACGCATGTATCAGAAGTGTATAGTTAAAATAATGCCCAGTCGAGTTCGAGATTCTACCACAACACAGGCTTTGGACACTGTTACACTGGAAGCTGGATCTCTGGATTACCAGGTCTTCGTACGTCGTAAGTCGACTGAAGCCGGAGACACCTTTTCATACTTCTATCCAAAACATTTTCATGAGCAGTTTATCTACACATACCGCTCATACTCGGGTGCCATCTGGGACATCCTTGAAGCCAAATAATCCCCTAGTAATAGCTAGGTGCATAAAAGAAAAAGTTAGTAAGTAAGTCGATTTCACTATTCCGTGCATGAAATTAGTTTTGTTTACGGCTAGCTCGCCTTGGTATGGCTTCAGACAGAAGCACAACTATTTTCATTTCACACGCCATATTTAGCTCAACTACTTTTCTCAAGCATCCCTTGTATTATAGGGGGAAATGCTACGGCAAGAACAGAGCCAAAGCAATTGGACTGTGTCTTTCCAATAAGAGATGTGCTACTCTAGATTGTGGCCATACTTATGATCTGTCATCAAACGTCTTTGGATGATTCCTACGAAAAAGAGAAGCAATTACAGCTAGATCAAAGGCAAAATCATAACCCAGCATTGAAAATCGTCGAAGGGCAAGGTTGTTGAAACCCAGATCTCGAGGATAAAAAATATATTCTATCGTATCAAAAAAGATGGTAAATACTACTTTATTATCTGGCTTCTCACGAAAACTGTAGTGAAATAAAGAGTTAATAGTATACAAAGCTCGTTAGTTTCGAAGATAATGTACCTTTATTAAGCCCAGTAACAACAGTTAGGTCTGAGACGGTATTTGACATTATGATGGTGACGTGGGAAAGCCATATTAAAGATAGAACTTATTCCACTAAGAGTAATTTGCAAATCGTCGTTGTCTTTTCGGCAACGGCCTTCATAGTAGGGGAAAAAGTGTGTTATTGAGGTTTACCAGCCTGTTTGTTGAGTCAGCAAGTTAGATAGCAACTGTTGCAACACCAGCATAGGTGATATCATCGTTCCGCAAGTAGCGTGTTGAATAACTGATGGTTACCTTACGCTTTTGTGGATCTCCAGTCAACTATCTTGGCATTGTTTGCGTAATGGGTGCCTCACTCTGGCTCACTTTAGGAGGTAGGCGAGAGAGACTAACTGAAGCTATACAGAGTTGTTTTGTTTGCTATCGTCTGTAATGAATTGACCTTGCTCCGACTGACCGACATTTACTCATTTTGCGCTCATAGTGACGCCTACATGTGATCTAGATAGACCTGTCTGTACATTGATCTTTTGGAATATATCGCGGACACAATCTAAACAAAAAGTGACCCGTCGAGTAGTTTGAGAAGGCTCTGATCAGTATATTATCAAGTCTACGAAGAATAACAATGTATATGTTAACACACGAACACCGTCCTGTCACAAGGTGGTACGAAGCTGTGATTGTTACTGAATACCAAGACAAAGGTTTCCTAAATCGAGACAGACCTCTACTCGGGGATCTCTCCGCTTGAAGAACTGGCCCACCGATCTGGATAAAAGGTCCCGGATTTTGTGGTGGGTCATGTTGTGTCCACAACCGGTGGCAGAACACGTAATGGTGGCGTTGCATTTATTTATGCGATTGTAAACACAAAACCCGGCCGTAGCCGGCGACTAAGCGGCAAACAAGCAAGTGAGTTGGCATAAAGAATTAAATTACTTGTGCCATCACACGCAGCAGAGGAAGACCAATCAGTACACAGCAAAATTGATAAGTCAACACTGCTGGCGCTAAAGCATGGTTAATGATCAAGGTAAATTGAGAGTATGTCCATTCATGAGAGGAATATTGATCGGTTGTCCGCGTAGTGTGCGAGACCCTAACCAGACACAACAGGTCAGTAGTCTGTGGCTTGATGAAATATTTGCACTGCAATGATCTGACTCAAATAATAAACTAATGTATGCAACCTTGGACTGAGACAAAAAAACAAACAAAAAAATGCCGAAATGACATGACGGAGAATAATGAATTGATACAGACATTAAAAGCCGTTAACATTGGCAGGAGGAATGCTTGACCCCTTTGCTCACATCCATGCAGCCAGACTGAGCCAATCCCTCAGCGATGTGTGAGCCGTACCACGTAGCGTCTAATAACCAGTGATCAGCAAAACGGGGTTTGCATTTATCTTCTCCATCTACTACGAGTTCAGTGCGGAAATATTATGAATAAAATTGAATTACCACCTTCATCTTGATAAGGCTATATATTCCTTAAGGTGAGAACTAGAAACTGCAGGGCCATCTCAGTTCAGCGCTCGGTCCATTAGACTTCGTGAATTTTATTGAGAAGCGTAGATACATCGTTGCGGTCCATCGTATAACATAGGATCCGAACAATCGAAGTTTGAACGCTAGTTATTCATTGTTAGAAGTGTCTAAAGAGCTAACAATTCCTTTATTTCGTTGATTCTTCAACTAGTTTCAGTTCGTTTGTTTATTGGACTCAGCTCTGGGATTTTGATTCCATGGCAGACCACATCACAGTTTACTCAGATATTTCGAAAACTTTTCGAATAATTATTTTTTATAGAAGTGCGGAAAGGAAACCTGGACTAATAGAATGCTACATTTGGATTAAAAATACATACAAACAGTTAAGAATGATGAGTACGTCCTTAATAAACGAATAAATCCCATAAAGACAGTCGTGTGTAAACCTTTGATCATTATATGCATGTAAAAGCGGTCTCTACGTTCACATGTAGTATTTTACATCACTTCCTATTAGAACAGTCCCGTCACATCTGACACCATCGATCTGATTTCGACTCACAAGATCAATAGCCTTGTACCGGAACTACGTAACTGTCACTTGATATTTGATTAAGAAATGAATAAGCAATCAAATCCACATTTTCTGTATCAAATTCTTCGATTTCTCTCTCTCTCTCTCTCTCTCTCTCTCTCTCGTGGCATTGACTTATACCTGCAATTGTATGTACATATATTCGTTCATGCTTGCTTGGCTTCGTAGACAGACCTACGTCTAAGTAATGCAACCCTCATGCGTGACCTAATTAACGTGTCTGAACTTTCGCTTTCAATTCAAGTCACAGTTCTGTCGTCTGTTCTCCTGGTATTTGGCTACCGCACTGAAAACGCGCAGTCCGTTGTACAAACTCAGAGAGAAGTATTCATTTCACATTCGCAGATAAAAAATTGTTCTTTGGCTGACCATGAATATGAAGGTTCGGGAATTGATCAACTAGGGCTTGGCGAACAGAGACAGAACAAAACTTGTGCTATTGGAATGAGTGAGTATGCAAATTCACCGGATCACAATGAAAGATGATCAGTTATAAATTAGATTTAAAAACTACCATAGATAGAACGACCAATTTATCAGTCAAAGAGGCTAGTAAAATGCACTTTGGATGAATAGTTGTCATAGTTCAGTTCTTATTTGAAAAAGGCTTCTCTTAAGAGTACAACTGATCTCTTCTGATATTTTAAATACCAGAGTAGATGGAAGCGAATGAAAAAGTTTAGCATATCGGCACGGTATGAATCAACTATTGAAGTAATTGACCTTTCACAGTGAATAACTGCTGTGATAATGAATAATATGAAGAAATCCGAAAACTGAAAAGCAGTAATACTGAAATATTTCTATTAATTTTTTTCTAGTGTGACAATTACCAACGCCAACTAAGGATATTGAAGTCCCAGGTTCCTCTCTTGCCTCCGTCAATCGCAGTTCCTCTTTCGGTAATCTGTACTTGGCTGCAACCTCTATATGGAAATAATAATGAAATAAGAATAGGTGAAAGTAATCTGATAGGAAGAAAAAGAAGAAATTCCCGAAGAACATACAATTGTGGAGGCGAGGAGCCAGCAATTACCCCTTCGGACATGGGAAAAGCTGGATTCGGTGTACGTCAGTGTCAAGTTAAGGTTACAAGAAATAAAAATCAGTCACCCCTCGGGGAAAGAAATGCAGTTAACTGATATAGAATCAATATGTCAATAGTGGTTACTTTTTGTCGAAGGAGTGCATCCACAACCAAAGGAAAACACCGCACAGCATTAAAGACACCCGGCAACCATGATGACTTGGAGCAGAGAACACGCGACACCCAAGTAAATGGCCTACGTGGACTGAGTGCAATGCACTTCCGGTCAGTAAATGATAGCAGTAGTTCCAAGGGAAACGTGGAAGAACTTAAAGATCGCCTCGTTACTAGTTTTTAATCCCTAGACTTGTCTGGGTAGAACACAGTCCATCTGAGGTAGCTTGTTCAGGTATCAACAAGACAAACCAATTGTTACAAACATGCTTATTAGCAAACTCACTATCCTGTTTATTTGAAGACTGTCACCATATAAAGGAGGAGCAGTTGCCTGGTTTACATTTTGTCGTTTACCTTGTTGCTTTTGGACTGTTGAACATAGCGGCTTTCGATAATCCACAGTTGTCAGTAGTTCCGTCTTTAGCAGTCAACTACTTGTAAAGTAGTATATACACTCCACCACACCAGTTCACTCCAAACAAACTCTCTTAACTTTTTTGAGGTGATCCAAATGTGGAAAGTCTTTGGCCTCGGCGGGATTCGAACCCACGCATGGTCACCACCCTCGCTTTAGTACCGCGAGTGCTCTACCAGCTGAGCTACGAAGCCACGCCGGAGGACCTTCGACTTTCTGCATATGGATCACAGTATACCCGCCCAAATTACAGTAGCACATGGCATCCACCACAGTAAACTAGCTTGTAATTTGACTGCCTACAGCAGGATTTCCCTTTGTACTAACCGGACTCCACCAGTTAAGTGCATTGGGCACGTTTACAATGTATTGATGGTTGGCAGATTTTGATAATGTTTTGAGGTGATCCAAATGTGAAAACTCTCTTAACTTTATGGCATACCCCCACAAAAACCCTGCTATGGATACGTTGTCTCCTCGGAAGTTTACAAAGAACTAGTTCATCTCCGTACAAACACGACAAGTGGGCCAGATCACCCAGAACCCAATATTTTAAATGAATGCCCGAGCAAGTCAGCCTCATGCTGTCAGATCATTTTAGCCTATGCTATTTACTGGAAAGTGGTTCCTGTTACTTAAGCAACTACGAAAATTAATCCCAAACAACTTCCAATCTCAAGCAAATCAGTAGTCTGTGCAGTATGTGAAAGAAATTTCTTTTGCATTGCTTGTCTTCTGAATTGCTTATTCAGATTCATTACAGGATCTAAATGTCTCAGTCCCTAGAATGTTTTAAAGGCTCATGGTACAAGAGAGTCTTCCCCTTATCAACGCTTTTGCTTTCAGACAACCTGCATATCACCGATTACTGTCAGCTCTCGATGCCCTAGCCTTTTCCAACCACTTTCTCTTGTCTTCAGTCGATCTCACAAGATGGGTAGCTAGGGTATATTTCGTTAATTTTAGCAATGCGTTTAGTGGCTTTCACAAAAAAATTACCCCATGTACTTGCTGACTGTGGCTTTCGTACATTTCACGTAATTCTTTCTAAAAACTTTTTCAGTTAACAACAATTTATATGATACTGTGACCAAATTTCTCCCAAGCTTCCCTCGAGCTCATCAGCTGGTCTTCCCTGTCGTAGTTTGAGGATAAATTCCTAAAAGTATTCCGATATTCTATCTTGTCTTCATGAGAGCTAGCATTATCCTTTCTTTTTGGTATCCAATCCAAACTTGGTCAATAGCGGAGAGCTAACAGAAAAAGCGTCCTCCGGTAAATACCTGTATAAAGCCATCAGTCGTGACTTTACCTAGACAGACTATGTCACTGCAGTCTTCCTAAGTGTGGAACGACCCATCTTCTACGTGATACGATTGAAGTCACTGTGTACCTCGTTTCAATGATTTAGATGTTTTGTGTGTTCATGCATCCCTCCACAATGATTCCATAGTTCTGCAGTCATATTCCCCGGAGTGCTTCTCAATGATTTTAGGACTTCTTTCAAATCTCTTAACAGTCTCTCTGGACATAGTGAAATCATTTATGACCTGCTCATCCACCTAATCGCAACCAAACATCACAAGGCCTGTTTGACATTCTAATATTTTGGCCAACACTAAACACCCTCTTTATCCCGACTTCCAAAGTTGCATAACACTCTTGGATGCGCAGAACATATACCTGACTTAAAATAACTAGTTGGACGCGGTAAACTTTCGGGCGACAGCGAAGTGAATCATATGACAGGCGGTGGTGGGGTTCGAATGTCGAACTTTAGACCTGATGGTGGGAGACAAATTCATCACTACTACTGAAGTGAATTCCCCCCAAAGAATAATCTGTTCTTTGCCCAACATCAAGAACAGAACAAAAACCCAGGATGTACCAAAAAGACCCTGGATATATATATATATATATATATATATATGTATATATATAAATGGCCAATGTGAAATTAACAAGAAGATCGTAGCAAGCATGTTTGATTTTTGTAACTTCTTCTTATGAGTTGATGAGTGTACATCGACATTGCATTATGAGGTGAATTTATTTTGGTGCTATCTAGAAAGTTTGAGTAACCGTTCATGCGCTTACTAACTCTGAACTCAGGTGAGTTCTGCAGTGTGTTAGACAACGGTGGTGGTCTGGTTGTTTAGAGCGCTTACTTTCTCTGTAGGGCTCGAATCTTGGCACAATTGGTCAGTTTTTCTGATATACAGCAATCCTCTATCTCTCGGCTCGTTACCACATCTAACCTATGGGAACATTATGTGGTTCATCATTCCAGGTTTCACCTTGAGAGTGTCGGCTATTCCAATTAGTGAAGTACGAATTTGAGGCTATGCATTAAACCTTTTCAAATGCACTCACGCCAAAGCATGCAATAATAAATAGGCGTATTGGAAAGAATTTCAAGGAGGGACGACAGAGAGAATCTGGTATTTACTAGAAGCTTCAATTTTGGGTTGTACTGAGCATCTATGATATCCGCTGAATAGAGGTCTTATTTGTTGTTGTATGCAAAGACTGTAGCTCTACTGGAATGGGTTGCAGACTTTCAATCTGGAAAGACATAAACAGAAAACTTCGTCATCTGGAAGCTCAGTAAGTGTCTCATCGGGTTCCCACATTTAACATAAATCACCATCAATATGGCGGCCAAAAGTCAGAACACTACGTAGTTTAAATGAGAGGGGAATCGACGAAAATAATGGTGTACATGTACGTCATACAAAATTGGGTTAATGGTCTGAAGAATCTGAGTTCACTAAGTTTTAATTGGTAATTATTAAAACAGTCGGTACTAGGAAGTAGTGCCTGATGGAAAATTATCCGAAATTAAACCAACTAGCTTCAGCTTACCGAGAAGTTGCTCTTCCAGTTGAGATATGGCCATACGGCCAACTGCGCACGAATAGAGTAATGAGTATCCCATGATACACAGCAGCTTTCCTGATTTAACCACTGGTCTAGCCTCGCCAGTCATTTCGCAGTAGGACCGACACGGCTAAATGAGATTCGAAGGAATTGTGTACAGTTTTCTCTATATTAAACGTTTACCGTAGTTCATCTCAAACTTTGTACTGGCCAAGCTTTTTGTCACCATAATATTGTGGAGTGGGTTAATTAATACCCGTGAATCATGGTTAGGAAGGTGGAGTACCCTAAACTTAGGGGATGCAATCGAAGTAAGAGTTCGTCAGTAAGTCACAGTGGACTTGTTGGACTTCACCTTGATACGTGACCGGTAAGATCTAGTCTCTTGATTTACTCAAGAGAAATGACTACTTACACAACTAAAATAACGCCCATTAGTGATTAGCCTTTAAGTTTGATTTGAACAATTTCCCAGAATAGCGATGAGGAGAGCCCCGTACACCTACGAATAACTCAACTTTCTCAAGATTTACTTTTTATTTTTTGGTCTAATACAGGTTTAAATTCTAGAATCCTACTCTAGTCCACATCGAACTTCGTCTTCTTTTTCCGCCGTTTTCTTCTTGGGTTCAATTTTTGAACTTTGTGTTGTGCCTTGAGTTTTAACCCTGTACTTGGCTTCAAAAATGGAGCACGCCGTATGCGCATGGATCATTATCACTATCTTTCTTGAGCCTACCGGTGGGTGTTCAGAAAAAACAGTCGAAATCCAGACATGAAGACATTTCTTAGAGTAACTTGGAGAAAACAGAGTAACGATTACGGAGAAGCTCAATTGTCTCTGAATACTTTTAGACAGAGAAACACCTAACGCTCTAGTTATCAGCTGAGGTGTCACTTGAGACTGCGGGATATATACCGAAAACAGTTTGCCTCAAGCAAGGTGCACAATAACCAAAAACTCTGCGAAATCTGAGCTGATAATCTGATGATCTGATATAAGCGAGAATTATTCCGTAAGAAACACCCGCGTCTGCATTTTTGTTTCAAGATCATAACGAAGTGGCGTCTTGCTTCGTAGTGGAAGTAGGTGGTTGAGTGGTCTAGAGCGTTCGATCACCACCTTGGAGGTCGGAGATTCGAATCCTCGCCACCAGTGGTTACTGATGGTAGACAGTAAGTCCATTATCGTCTGGCTCATTACTGTCCGTAACCTATCGGGACCTTATATGGTTCTCCACTCCAAGCTTGAGGGTCCGTTGTCTGGTTATCCATAATAGTGTAGTGGGCCTTTTTGGTTGTGGGGCATATCCTTTTCACTGCACTCGCAAGCAAACGTGTTAAACGGCTTTCATCTTTCAATACTGTGACCTGGAAGAACAATTCACCTGTTGTTTATCATGACGAATTAACTAAAAAGTGTTTCATGCTGTTCGTGTGATTGGATAAAGCCACTGAATGAATGTGAGAAGACTGGAGTAAAAGTGTACACTATATTCATCAACGTGGAATAAAATAACTGTAGGGCCTTCGAATTTCGTCGTGCTATTTTGTAACCTTCGCTGCTTTGGTTTTTTACATCACAGTACTTTGCACGTTTTCCCTTTCAATCAGCATTATGGACTCGGTGCTCAATTACAACGTACATGTTTTGATTTTTGTACCAGATACAGTTGAACCGAATAGAAACTCGGAATTTCGTAATTTTCCCATTCTGTGAGAAACGAAGTGAAAAGAATCAAACAACATGCGGCTGGAGACATTCGGAAACGTCGAGCTGAGTTGAAGGTTGCCTCCTCGAAGAGGTGTATAAATAAATGTGTGCCCCAATAATCCTGTCGTGATATCTGTCCAGTCATGTCGAAAGTGTCTGATATCAGCTACTTGCTGAAGTCTTTGGAATAAGCAAGCTGTGATGTTGTTTTATTTCAAGAGTCACGGCTTCATTCGTCCATAAGAGATGAGTTGTCGAAACTTGAGGGATTCCCTAATCACAAACTGGACAGACTGCCATGCAGGAAACCGAAAGGAGGAGTTGCTATTATCTAAATACGTCGTGCTTGATGTCGTTCATCCTCATGCACATTTACTTGAAACACAAACTTTTCGCTGTCAGACCCCTAAAAGCAAGACGCGCTTTATACAAAGATGCTTTTATTTTGCTATATTTCATCTGTGCATAACCCTGGACTGTGGTTCCACTGATCTATTCAGCTTCCTGGATTTACTGTGTTCGTCGCTAACAGAGTGAACTAACAGCTCACTTTTTATCGCGCTTGGCGATTTCAACAGTTTTGACTTGTTCTTCAACAGTCTGATGTCCCTTCATGCAACTGATTTCTGCACCAGAGATGGTATCCGTTCGGACTGCTTCTTTGTGAGTGAGCCATCTTTCTTCCATGTTGTGATGCTTATCCTCGACCCGTGTATTTTCAGAGTTTCTCCTAAAACTTTTAGTAAACGCAGTCGCCAAAGCCTAGTAAAGAACCCAGTCCGGAAGGTGCGCTTACTGCAGCATGACGAGCTCAATATTCGTTTACTCGAAGGCATGGTTACCTCTTCCAGCTCGAATTTATTTTAAGATCTGAAATGTCTATACTTTATGATACCGGTACGAGCTATTTAAAATTTTGTTACAAAATATACTGTCCTTGAATAAGGATACTGATACATACTGATCGTTTTGATTCAAAGAATCTGGAGAAATTAAGAAGGATGAAAAGAGAGCGTATTGTTCGCACTATCAGTCTACAGTAAAACTGTTAGACCGGTATATCAGAGAAGAAATTATGTATCTTGATGAACTATACGTAAGTACCCTACTCAGAAACAACTCTTCGCTCCATCTACGGAAGGGACCGAAAATTTTATGTGGTCGTGAGCCTGAAGAAAACTACATAAAGCATAATATCGAGAAACTTAAAGGGGATTCTCTACCAGGAAATAATCCAACTGAATAATTTAAGAAACTACCTAGGACCCTGGGAGGACTGGGCAATCCTCACTACTTTCATCCGGAAAGTGTTTACAAGGGGTTTAAATTAGTCAATATCAATGAAGCTTACGGACCAGATGGCATCAGTTCGGTCATTCTGAAAACTTATGCGGCCGACTTGGCTGCTGTGTTCTCCGCCATACTCACTCGCTGACTCTCGGAGAAAAGTTTGTATCACTGCAATACTAAAGAAAAGGAAAGGCGAATTCCATCCCGTCTGATCCACGGCAATATTGCTGAAGACTTTCGAGTGGGTAATAGTTGACAAAATTAAGTCCGCTAATAAAACTTTAGGAGGTAACCAATTTGCCTACCAAAAACAGCGTTCTACTTTGGATGCCGTCAGCCGCCTTATCCTTTCAGCAACGTTACTGATTGACTCACGAAGCAAACTTGTTCACGTCTGATTCCAGGACCACACAAAACGCTTTCAGTTCACTCAGTAGAGAACGTTTATTTTTTTTAGTTCATCAAGAGATATCCCCAATGTTTTCGTACCGGCTGAAAGACTAGTTCACAAACCCGTCTCGGTTCACACATCTTATTGGTCATAGATCCGCCACCATCCTTATAAACACCGGTGTAAAGCAAGGTGCTATCCTATCGCCATGTTTGTTCGCTTGCTACATGAATGACCTCCCCTTTAATTCGTTATGCTTTACTTTCAGATAAGCTGACGGTGTTGTGACCTGTTCTGAATTCCGGAACAAGGTCGACACCGATCCACTTCGACAGTCTATTTATAAGATGACGAAATGGTCCAGCGCCTTTAAATCAGCACTTAATCCAAACGAGTGCGCAGAAGTACTCTTCTCAGTTGATCGTAAATCCTCTTCGCTATCAAATTATCCAGTTTTCATGACAGGATAATCAGACGTGAACAAAGTCCAGCATTATATTTATCCTGGTATAATTATCTCATCAGATCTTAAGTGGGACCTTCGTGTACAAGAAGCCCTTTTCAAAATAGAAGGCTGACATTTCACATCTCGTCTGAAGTCTCCACATGTCCCTATCCATATCTTACCTAAGTTCGTTCATTCTTGTGTAATATGCCACTGATTATACTGCTTCCCCGTCGTTTTCTCTTGTTTGATTGTCAAAGATTTTGTGTTGATCCAGCACTCCCTTAAAAGCATTTCTAAGCACAATAAAATATCCTACTCTGAGTTGGTGAATTTCGTGGAAAAAATTATTTTTTTTGCTTCTAAACGGTTACGCTGCACAATAGCTTCTGATGACACGCCCCCAGTACATTCTTCTCTAACTCTCAAAAATTCCCACTCTTTTATACGTATTAAGTTAAAATTGATATATTCCCGAACTACAACTTTTTATAACTCGGTTACTCCATATCTAGCAAGGTTTCTTATTCCGAAAGAACACCTTGTGAAGGACGTGCTACTTACTTACTTACTTACTTACTTACTCGATCACGATAGTCCTTTCCCCATTAAGTTCTTCAGTGACAAACACTGCGTGTTGATTAGCACTACTCAACCGTCACTGTTTGTTTTCTCTACCACATATTTTTCACCTTTGCCATAGCACGTACCTGATAACTTTCCACTAAAAATTTGTACCTTTCGGACGAATAAAGTGCATCCTTGACTTGACTTGACTTAAAGTAGTTCATTTTCTAACGTGTGTGATAGGAAATTCTGAATTGCGTAACTAGCTAAATCAGTTTGAAAAACTCATAGCAGGAGTTTGGCGATGCTTACGTGTATGAGTCCGAATAAAGGAATATATTTCATGTGGTAAGGATTAAAATGAATACAATAACTGGGATACGGCTTACGCGGTTAACATCAGCTGTTTACTGAGTGTGGTTGGAGAGACCGACTGTACATTTGCATGGTGTATATTTTTGCAGATCAAAGCTTGCTAAAGCTTTACCAAGAATAGCTTTCATACATGTACGATAGTTTAGTTACTATGTATTTCCATTCTCGGCTGCCTGCAGTAGCTATCGAATGGGACTTTTGTTATAACTAACAGGATGTGCACTTGTATTGTATTGTATTGAAAATTTTAGCAAGCTAATAAAAACTCACATTTCAGCCAAAAGGAGGAAAACTGAATAATGATACTTTGAAATACGCGCAAAAATAGTTAATTTAGCAATAAAACTAGTTCAGCCACCGAGATTTGTGCGAAGTTACTCTGTGACTTTTGTTTTGTCAACCAGAACACGTGCTAAGCAATGCCCTGCAGAACTACGATAGACATTTATGCGGGATGGGATAAGTCTAAATTCGGAACGTGTGGAGGGATGAGAACGGTTTGCAGATAAGCCACGGTACAGGGGATGGATGGGGTCCACAAGAATCTTGACGAAATTTTCACAGGCTGTAATATGCAAATCACAAACTTTGGAGATAAGACAGCCCATGGAAATCAAAGAGACACGACTGATAATGGCTAAGCCGCGGCGTGGAATGATAAAATCTTTTTTAAGTAGACCAGGGAAGATAACGAGAGATCTGTAAAGTAAGATTGGTAGGACAAATTGATGGATAATAGAAAGAATGACAGCTCGTGTGGCACCATATTGCCTCAGCCTATGAATTTGAAAAGATAATCTACGCTTTTCTAGCACAAGAATGTTTTGAAAGACCATTGTAACTTGGCGCTGACGGCGACGCGCAAGTATTTGACCGAGTCAACTCTGGAAATTGGAGCACCGTTGAAGATTGATTATTCATTGGGATAAAAGGAACGAGGAAGAGAGAAAGTACACCCAAAATATTTGGAAGTTTAGAGATGTAGTCCTGAACGGGACGAAAAATTCTGAATATTATGTAAGTTCTCGGAAAAAGAGTTAAAGTCTTGTTGGTTGGAGATAGGTCGGCAGAGCACGACGTCATCGGCTTACCTGAAAAGTTGTGCAGGTGGTGCAGTGGTCAAGTCGCTAATTTATGTGGCGAAGAGAAAGGGGAAAACAATGGCATCCTGAAGAACACCTGAGTTGTTGATCAAAAGACTCGATAAACTTGTACCAACTATAGTACGTTGAGTTCTATTGGGAAAGTAATCTTTCAACCAAGAAAGTAAAGAGGTGGGACAACTAAAGGACTCTAACGTCTGAAGAAGTGAAGAGCGGAGAACCGAATCGAACGCGGAAGAATAGTCGAGGAAAATACATCGAACGGAATCTACGGAACGATTTAAGTTGTTTGAAATGAAGTGGAAAACTGAAGCAACTGCATTCAGAGTGCATCTGGCGGGTTTGTATGCAAACTGATGGGGGTCATTTGGAACAGCAAGAGAGGAAAGCAATCCACTTAGGATAGCAAGCTCGGCCAGTTTGAGCGCAGAAGAAGTGACGGCGATGGGACGAAAGAGTTTTGACAAAATGTTGGACTTGGAGTGTTTGGGAATGGACACTAATGTCACGGGTTTCCAGCAGGTAGGAATGGCACCAACATCAATGGTTTTATTGATGAGGGAAGTCATGATTCCGGATAACTGACGTGCTCCAAATCTGAGATTCATGGAGGGTAAACATTCTGGACCCACAGCAAAAACGGTTTTTGAAGTTTGAAGAAGCTTGAAGACTTCTTCTGAAGGAAATGGCTCTATATCTAAGGAAACAGATGGGAAATATGATAGTAGGGTATCCGATGAAGGATGAATAAACGCGGCTTTCAGGCTGTCGGCATCTTTGTCGTAGTTTTGATCGGACCCCGTTGTCTCATAGAAGCCGGATTCTTTGCCAGAGAAGTTTGCTATAGGCGTTGCAAAAGAACTGGTGTGCAAATGTCTTTTTCAGCCGTCGAATCTCTTTTTTGATCAGGATGGAGTGTTCTTTCACCGAAGCCTTATCATGTAGTTTGTGGGCATGTTTTCTTTGCCTTCTCAGAGATTTAAGCAATAGAGAAGCTATTCTGCCATTGGTAAAGAATGCAGTCTCCATAGGAGAACTCAAATCAAATACCTCTCTGTGTCTTCGTAAATAGGTCCAGCGAGCAAAGAGAGCAGTCGAATGAAAACCACGAAGTAACATGGGACAAGGATCTCTGAAGAAGGGTAATGTTGGTTGTTGACAGATTTCTAGAAGTTTTCTTTAGTTGTTTTCTCCTGAGGAGTGAACAGTGCGCTGAATGCGAATATACTTTGGGTCTGATAATAATGAGAGCGGGATCGCTCGTTGAAATAGGAGCTTTCAGTTGTAAGTGAAAAAGATCGGGATGGTTTGTGATAAATCTGTCTAAAACGGCCTTCCCTTAAGTTGGAATAAGACAGAAGCCACTTAAAACAAAAGCAAGTAAGGAATACGTAGGCGCATGAGTAAAATCACCAACAAAAATGCATAAACAGTCGAACAGCGTTGGAATCAGGGCTGGTATGAGAGTGTCAAAGAACAGGTCGATGTCACTTTGGGATCAGAAAGGAGCTATGTACAAGTTACTGATCACAGTGCCTCGAAAAGGCGAGAATTTAGGGTGACATTTAACAACCACCTAGTCAACACCGTCACAGGAGAAAGTAAAAATAACTTCAGACTTGCAGGACCATTCGAAATTGAAGTAAGTAATCACACAACCACCTGTCTTCTTCTTGCACTGTTTTCTGTCTTGGCAGAAGCACTCAAAACTCTCAAGGAGAACGAGTATGTCATCAATAATTTTATTTAACCAAGACTCTTTGATACAGGTCACGCTGTGTTCGTGTTGATCCGAGAGTTCAGGACGTTGGTTAGGAAAGCCATCTTCCCAAACAGGGACCGAGTGTTAGTACTGACCAATGCAGGAACTCTAGTCTTCCTCGGCGTTGTGCGACTAAAAACAGACTGCCAACCGCCTACTTTGCGTGTCCTAGTCCAAATTGATCTTTTCTATCTTTCATAAAACCGAATAGAGGATAGTGAAACAGAACATATTGTATCTCTAATCCAGGTAAACGATTCTTTAGAGTGTCAAATTCTGAGTGACATGAGTTGATGTTGAGAACAATTCCAGTGGGACGTTGATCAGGTTCAGAACAAAATGTGGCGCAGCCAATCGTGGGGCGCGCCGACCATTACTACCTGTAGTAAAACCACAGTGTCCTAGAGCAGTGCTCTAGGTTGAAGTTCACTACAATGTTTAATTGTGTAATCAAGTTATTAGATTCAAACACGCTTGATCAGGTTGTGCATGTAGCTGGAGAGGTTTTCGGGTATTTTTCAACAGTTTCTGATGTCAGAGTCGGAATTTTGCTAGGAAGTTTAAAACTACAAAGAAGATTAGTTAAATATGAAGTGATTCATCATGCAGTATCAACGCACAACCCACCATCGAATGCCATGAAAGCACTGTACAGCTGTTTCGTCCGGCATGTTAGGAATCATCAGCAATGGACTTCCACAAAGCTACCATTAAGACTCCAATCTAGGGAGAATGATATTGAGTCGAAAACTAGCCGAGTTGACTTTCAACGGTTTATTACACATCATGTATTCATAAAATGAAACCTTTTCACCACCGATTTTGACTGGTAACAAGCCGGTGCCTGCATGATGATCGACTACCTTGATGGACGATCAATATTATCATATTTTTTTCCAACTGTATTGTCTCACTATATTATTAAGGAACATAGAAATGTTATGGTTTTCCTTTAGAGGGCATTTCAGTCCTCATCTATGCTATCGTCAGTGACCACCACTCAGAGGTAAGGCATAATAGACAAAGTATCATCGGTCGATGAAACCAAACACTTGTGGCTTTTTGGATATTCATAGTGCGTGATGAATTGTAACCAAAACATTTCCTCAAATCCTAAGTTTTTCGTTGGTCCTGTAGTTTTTCTTTTGGCATACATATACACACCAGCAATTATTCATGGCAGTTATGGTCTTTAGAACAAAGAATCCAGCAAACTTGGATTCTTCTGTCAGAATATCATGAGTCGATTCTCAGGGACGGATATAGCTCGCTTCGCGTAAGTTAAAAAATGTAATTTGTTTGAAAACGATTCAACTTCATCGGTTTTGACCCTCAACTCTTTCATATGAGAAATGAAGAAAAAATAATCCATAAGCCTTCAGGTTTTGGAAGGCGAAACTGCAAAACTGTCAGTTTTTAAAATAGTTGTTGCGCTGTTGCAGTGGCACTAGTTGTAAGAAGGTCCAAGGAAACTAGTTTTTCCAATAACATCGAATTAAAGATGGTTCACAGTTAATTTATCTGCAGAAAATAGTTCAGCGCAAGTTGCAAAGCACCGAAAAATTCTCCTGGGCAAGAGATTATTTTTCAGTGCACTACGTGATAATAATTACACTCATGATGTTAAAATACTAATATCAACTCGTAAGATGCATAAGTACGGCAGTATTATTGATTTACATTGTGATAATCCGTGAACTATCTTTTTCTGTCTTTGACCAACGCTCTAGAGGAAGTGCACCAAACCTCCGAGAGCGAACCTGCGTTCGAGCTGATCGGATCCTAGCCTTCAAAACCTCGGTTCTTAACCGTGACGATTCAAGTCATATGCCTGAGTGATTCTGCTAAACAAGGGGTACTTATGAGAGTTGGATCTGCTGAGCAGTAAAATCTAATATTGTATAGTTTCTGTTCTTTTTTAACGCAGTGGCATGGAAGTCTGCTTAATCTGCATTGTCATCGAGAAGTCCGTAGAGTTCCACGTCTACCATTTCACTAGATGGAATTTTAAAATAAACCAGGGGTAGGCATTTCAAGTAGCTGAAAGAAACTGTCTGATTTGAAATATATCTAAGAACTCTTGTGCAGTGTCAGTCTAATTGGATTCTACTACAGGCTGATGAAAGATCTGAAGTTCCAAGCCATTGTATTCAAAAGTAAACCAGCTTTGCTTTCAAGCCTTACCCTTCCGGTGTTGGCCACATTATAATGTCCGGGGAATCACTGAAGTTTCCAAACTAACCTTTTCTGCCATTCACAACCGCGCTTTGGGTTTGAGAGAAAATAATGCAAAGTGACTAACGAAAAAATAACAATACTTTTGTCACGCTAAGCTGCTTCTTCTGACAGAAAATCGATCTTTATATAAAGTAGGCTAAGAGAAATCGGCACACTTCACAAAATGCCCGTAATACTGCTTTCAGTGATAATTCATTTTAGATTGAACAGCATAAAAAGTGTTGTATCTTTGGGCATATACCTACATAGAAAACAGTTTTACTAGAGCCTATTGCGTGAAACCACGCCAGTGTAGTATTCTTAAAAATACCGAAAAATTGAACTAGGTCGATAAGTTTATTTGATCACCAAATGGAAATAAGAGGTTAAAACCAATGACGTGGTTTGTTTACTGATCTTGCGTAATGATCTTCCAAACCGTCCAGCAACACACGGTAAATTGCATTTGACAGCCGATGATATATGAGTCCGCTATTTTTCAATATTTCGTTTATCTTTGGGTAACGGGAACAGACTAATTTATTATCGGCACAGCTCACTGCTCGGAAAATGTGCGGATGGTGGGAAAATCCCAAACTCGTAATCTCATGGAAGGTCAAATTCTTACGAGGTCTACTGCCCTCTAGTAATCTAGTGTTCATTCTGATATAGATAATTTATGTTGACTGTACCAAAACTTCATTCCAAAAGCATGAGTGACATTACCTTCAGACTGAACTTTTGATAGATGCTTTCTTTGAAAGTCATAGGTTTTCTCCTAACACGAGTAACAACTTCGTTTGCCGTAGTTCAAATGTTTACAAAGTGAACTTTGAGTTACTAACAAACGATTTATCTGCCAGATGAATAATCAGCGGCTGATCTATTGAATTCGAGGGTAAGCACTTATTTAAAACACTCATGTAGATCAATTTGGTTTAGTTAAACTACCATTCAGTTCAATGAGTTGTTCCGCATTGGAAGGACGGGCGTTAGCACTAATTTGTGTAAATTTTCATGAAGTGCCACCAGAATCTTTTTCAGATGAAAAATGTGCATCGTCGCGATGCTAAAACCTTTTTATCGTACACTCGACTACCTTTTGTTCCTTACAGTGCAATATAAGAGAAATCTGCGAGATGTTTCGTTTGAAACTGACATCACCGTTTTGAGTGAATTGGTGGTTAGTACTTCGAAGCAGACAAAAACTGACTCTGAAATCTGAAATGAAATTGTCATTAGGGGGAAGATAGTTCCTTTTTCGTGTGTAACTGATCCTATCGATCAGGATGACGCAACTCATGTATTCATCACAACAAACTGGAGGAACGGACGTTGTAATCTAAAAAAACTATATGGCAACATGTAAAGTCATCTTTTTTCTCAGGTGTGATAGAAATACTTCGGTGCACATTTCCATATTCGACTGATGATAAATAACCCAAAATTTCACAAAGAAATCTCGACAACCAGAAATTCATTTTCGTTGAAACTTCATTCTTTCCACTGATGACTGATTAAAATATCGCGTATAAAGTGTGTTCGTAAACAAATCAAAGCGGTTATAAAATCAACCGAAAATTTTTATGTACATTTCTGATTTACGAAACCCTTCCCTTATCTTGAATTGATCCTGTACAAGTTATTAGAAAACTGGTAAAATTAACTAGTCACGCAGGTTTTCGTGTTATGATATCCCAATGATTATCATTATATTTTAATAGTACGTCATTGAATTAAAATATTCACCGGACTTAAGTATTGTGTAAAAGAGCCGATCCCTTTAGATCTTTGATCATCATTGGACACATCTATCAGTGCCATCAGGAATGAACATCACCATTCTATTAGGGTATTATAATAAATTTTAAAGTTTAAATAGAGTCTATTCCATGACACGTAATTCTGATTCTAAAGTAAGGCACCTTTGTCTGATGAAAAAAGGTGAATTATTGGAAACACAAGCCATTCGTTTATTTCCGTGATTAAGTGCGGAAATAATCGTTTGGGACTGATCAAATAGAACAGAACCAAATTTAGCAGAAGATTATAAATAAATTTCTTAGGTAAGGGGGGAGAAATGACTGCTTAATCGTCAATGGAATTTGATCAACCTGTTTTGCGAGTTGAAGGACGACTCTCTCACGAGAATAGAAGTGATTCATACAAAATTAAATGTTTGTGTAACTGACCGTGGAACCTTAGGTTGCAAAACGGATCCTCGTAAACTCTGATAAACTGGTATAAAAACCAAGAAGCTTCGAATTTCCCGTCGGCCTGAAGCACTGCCGTTGGCTGCCTTGGTGAATGCGGCAGTCATTAGTTGAGTCGAAGAGAAGTTAGCAGTATTATACGCAGTCAACTTGGAGGTGACTTAATATGAGATCTTATTACGTAAGAGTCTACATAATTATTTTCGGGAAATTTAATTTCCCAACTGATGACCAGATTTTAAGCTACAAAGCCGCTCTGCATTTCTGTCTCGTGCATAGCTGGATTGAACTACAAGTTCCTTTGGTTCGGTAAATTATCATCTTTAAAGGTTAAAAATCTGCTAAAAGTTCATTGCGGGCCTCTTTCGCTACTTTCTACGGTCTCTTCTGAATATTCGATCCTAAGTATTTTCAGATTATTGGGATCGACACAGAATGAATTGAACTTACTAATGTTATGTAACCAAGGAATAGGATCTCATTTTTACCATCCATAAAAAAAGGAAATGTTATCAGTATGTGATGTTTAGTGAAATTAAACTGACCTTTGTTTCCATAACTAATCTTCTTCCTGCACTGTTTGATGATCTGTGACCTCAAGGATTCGGTGACATATGCACTTATTCATTTCTACCCTATTTTGAATTTATGAGGAAAGATGAGTCATGTATATGGTGAACAAATAAAAGTCTTTGGAATTTCAATAGTCTCAAAAGGTGTGGTCTAGCGAGTTGACAGTAGTTGAAGTCACTTAGCTAGATTTTTACTGATGATCTTTGTTCGAACGCCGGTTAAAAACTGCGTTACCTTAAGTTGAGACTGACACTGTTTTACTTCTTACTTGACAAAATGAGTCTGCTCTGGTTTAACAATCATTTTCACATTGGTAATTAGTTTAGATAATTAGTTTACATAGGCAGATAATGAAATTTATCAGTTGTTAAAAACTGCATATGATGTCATTCTCGTTGTTGTAACAAATCGGTTTCGACTGGAGTTCTGGTTTAACCTGTCGCAGGTATTCCGTTGTCAGTTTTGAATAGTCTGTCTATTTGACGAAAAGCTGTTTACGGCCCAGTGTCTCAACTGTTGAAGGGAAGCCAACATGAACCCGTTTTTGGTCAGTGAACACCACTGTCTGCCCACGTCGGAGAGACTGATTGTGGCAGATTAATCGATTGTTTCCACCGTTAGACCAAATCATCAACCTCTGGCCAGTTGACCGACTGTTTTTGTGCAAATCACACCTCTTACTGACTTCCTCGGCGGTCTTTATTCTAAACAAAAGCAATCGATGAGACTGGCACACTAAACGGTAAAATGGCAAGACATGCCGTGCACCCGAAACATAGAAATACGGCTTAGATGACCCGACTGTATATCCTGATCTGTTCATGTTTTTGAGCAATTGTGAAACTCTGCTTTGGTCTTCTCCAAAGAACGAGAAATCAAGTGATCGTACATCCTGACAAAGTACCCACTTGGCAAGTGTCCCGTGGGTGGACGAATACTTATTTCCCAATGGGTCAGTTTGCATCAAGAAAGCGTAAGAGATTTATCAAGATTTTGTAATTTCGTCGGAGAGTGATAATTTGTTGGTCAGTGCAGGTATCACAAGGCAATTGGAGCGATTTGTGGCTGGTCTTTGGCTTTGGTTCCATTCTCAAGTTCTAAAACATTCATGCAAAACCAAGGTTCTTTAACTGGCTATCCGGGAAATTATAAACAAACCACCGAGTTTGGTTTTCCCGTACATGCAAAAAATTGCCCATATTTTATGTCAGACTTGTATCTTCAAACGCAGAACGGTATCAGGAAGTAAAGAACCAGAAAGTGGATGTGGTCTTTTTAATTTGCTAAGAAATGAAAACAGAACAATGGTAAACATCGATTGAATTGTGAACGAACTTCTGCTGAATTTGTCCCCTGGTAACTGTTGAAAATAAAACTTACTCTTAGAGCACTTTTATTCCGACTAATCATTCTTTAAGCAGTCCGGGCTTATGGCTGTTGCATAAAATGTAAGTGTTCAAAATACGGTCTTTATTTTCGAATTATTTAACCTAATAATATGAAAGCAGACTGCTACTTATACTCTATTTAGATGCCCCGAGATAAGAGGGCCAGAAGAAAAAACTATTCCCAGAGTATGATATGATTGCTCCACAAGAATAAATTTTTCCAAGATTAGTTAATTTCCGATAAAAAAGGGAATAATTGAGTTTGTATGGAGATCTATAGTGGTGATCCAAAAAAGGCTTTATTTATATAAATATGTAAGAAAGGACAGCCGAAGAATTTTGGTGACAACATGGGCACGAAAATGAGACCAAATAATGGCGGTGCTTGGTAAGAATACCTTCTCGAATGTTTACCATTACGGTCTTTTAGAGTCAAGTCGAGTGTATGTTTTATGCACACGATGGTTAATATTCAGCTGCTGCTTAACCACTTCACTGCAGAAATCAGCAATGGAAAAACAGCAATAGGAAAAAAAGAACATATGTTTAACGGAGTAAGGTAAGGGAGTCAGTGATGATGGCATTTTGGTTGGTGAGAAAACGGGCAAGGTAAGGCACCACAAAGGACCTATTCGCAATAGTGAGAGCAAACAGAAATTTGTATTGCGATCGAGTGACAGATGTTGATACCCTAGTGCTAAGACCTGAATGAAGGGTTTGTGTGTACTGTTATCCAAGATTTTACGAGTGGGAATCAAACGTGCCTTATGATGTTGGGTTGCGATAAAGTGGATAAGCTGGTCACAAGTGATGCCAATCTGTCGAGACAAGTGTTTAAAGGACCTGACGAGAATTTGAGAACCTTTTGCAAGCATTCAAGGGGATATGACGGGAGAAGGATAGAGCCGATATGGGGAGATGCAAAAGAATACATAACGTCCTAATAGATGAAATTTGTTAGAAAATGATCTGAGTCGTATCACGTAAGAGATGAGTATCTGAACTTTGGAGGAGACAACTGGAACGTGATCTGTCTAGGTGAGTTCGCGGCTGATTATTATACCGAGGTATTTGACGGAGGATACTCTTTGTAGTGGTTTTCCATTGATAACGGTGTTTGGATTGGATACCATGAGGTTGGAGTATTGATGGGTTTAAAGAAGACAACAATATATCAGAACACTGAGCGGAACTCGTCCTTAGATTTCATTCTGAAGATCGGTTGACGAGCTCAGTTATACTTTGTTGTAGAAGGGAAAATTTGGGACTGTTAGTGTCGTGCTTTCCAAAAACCACTTCATCGGCTCGTTTTACAAAGAGACAGTAGTCATAAGCGGATGTGGATGATATGTAAGCAGAAAGCAAAAACGGTGGTAGAGTGGCTTCTTGGAGGACTCCTCGTGTAGAGGCAAGCATGGAAGAAGTTGGGCCACAATATCGTGTAAATTGTTGCCAGTTAGAAAAGTAGTTGGATAGGAGGTTAATGCTGGAGGTATTGACGCCCAGGTCAGCCAGTACATGGAGTAATTTTGATCTACCAACACAAAAAATGCTTCGCTATGACCAAATAAACAAACTCTAAAAGCTTCGTTTTTGCGATCAAAAGATGAGCAAACGGTGTGGCTAAGATGGGCCGGGGCCTCGAGGGTGAGTCTTGATTAGTGATATGCAAATTCCTCAGAGTCCAACACATTGGCCTGGGTAGACCGTCTCTTTAGTATAACCATTGCAAACACCTTAAGAGCAACCAATGTGCAAGCTTTTGGACAGGCTATCGGTTGCTTTATCTGGCTCAATAACAAGGTCTAGTGTATTTCTCTCTCATGTATTGCTAACGTAGAATATATTCTTAGCTTAGTCCTGATGAGGCAGGAGCAAGAAAATTGACCTCGTAAGATTTCTGCCTTTTGTGCACCGTCATTCTCCCCACTATCCAAAGATTGAACTTTTTGCGTTAATATTTGTCTCTTGAGTGCTATATGGTCTAACAGTGTTTCCACGAATATCTGTTATTTGCGTATTTTCACAACACTTTTTTCTACTGACCTGCAGCAAAACGAGACTTTATTATTGTTACTAATCAATAAAGCTTAGCTAAAAATTTTCCTTTTACGTACGAAAAACTTTATTCAGGGCGAGTGAAATCCCTCCTTTGATAAATTTTAAACTTGCAATTTACACACTTGGAATAAACTGAAAAAAGTAGATTTTTATCAATGGGGTTTTAAACTTGTTTCTTCAAACCAACACTTAGTGCATGCTGTTATTTACGTTCCACAATTTAAAGTGATCTGAGCTCAAAGAGTTATGCCCTCATGTCATTCCTTTAGTTATCACTATGACCATGAACACGAATTTCAAGTTGTGAGGAAAAGGTCGTACTTACCGAGGTGAAGTACAACCGTCGTTCCTCTTTGATTTCGCCCGCGTTCTACTTATGGAGTGCTATTGGTGGTCCATTGTAATCCAGAAGACCAGGACATTTATACTAAAAAATTGTATTCAAAACAGGTTGACCCACAAAAGATCGTCTCACAGAAGTTCAGGAGGGTTGATATGATTTCAATGAACATAGTACTATTATCATTTGTCATTCGGCCGTGACTTTCCTTTTTTGCTGATTACCTATCATTCGATAAAATTTCTGGAGATATTCAGCTTCGACGACTTTATTGTATGATTTGGGTGAAAAAATAAATAAAAATAAAGGTGAAAGTTGATAAAGCAAACATTAATTACCACTAGGTTTTGAACTATGACAACCTACTCCTTGTGTATGTCATTTCGTATTGGAGGTTTACTGACGGAAAATACCACTCGAAGTCACATGAACAAACACAATTTATCACTCCGCCAAGTGGAATAAAATAATCAGCTGATACAGTAGGTTTGTGATAGAATTGTTAACAAAAGTGACAATTCATGAGACTGTACTTTGGACAGCAAATGTCAGTCCATGTGCTGAGACTAGTCTTTGGGCACTGATGTTCGAAATGTGACTAATAAGTTCTGGACAAAGAAAATTACTCAATGTAAACTTCTAATCATCCACTCTATATTCAGCCTCTCAGCTGCTGTAAAATAACACGCTGGCACATACTTACACCAGAGCTGAGGAAGATAACGTGATATGGGGTAGTCTTAGCTAGATTCCATTTTTCTGTATCCTTTCAAGTGATTTTACAGTTACGTCCCACAGAGTTTACTGATTTTTCTGTTCCACTTGCAGATAAAGACCAACTTCGTGATAGACTTAAACGGTGAGTGGTCTTCAAAAATGCTGATCCGGTATCTGTACAGATCCTGCCACAAATGTACGAACAATTCGTTCAACCTAATACTTCGATAATGGAATGTAATCTGTTGTTGTCTGAGCTTTGCAATTAATTTATCTCTTGTGTTTACCAGACGTGGTTTGTTTATAAGTTTGAAGCCACTATAATTAAAAATATCCGTCCGGGTTTGCCATCAGTAGCAAGTCTTAAATTAAGGAGAAACACTGAGAACTAGGATAGGCACAGACAAGTACCGAAGCACTGGAGAGGCATCATCTTGATGGTTCACGTGAGTGAAAAAACCTTGTCATGTGTACTACCATATCAATGGGGTTGTTATATGCTGAGCTAAACGAAAGCCATCGATTGAATTGTCAGCTATGGTGTTAATATTGCGAGTGCAAATCAATACCAACTCCCGAATGACACTCTTCTGATTAAATCTGCATATATTACACTGAGATTGTGTCACGCCAATAGTTTGGAATTAGTTCATTCTGGGTCGCCCTTTTACGTGATAGGATGCGCGTTTGGGCGAAAATATTCAGGATTGGGTATTGAGAAAAAAGATTTCTCTTCAAATCCGATGTCGGTGTGCACGTCCCGTGAGTAACACTGAATATCTGAATATTCTGACATCAGTGGTCAGAGAAGAAAAAAACATCTGGCACCATCGTTGCAGGCACGGAAGATACAGAAAAGGGATTTATCTTTCATATTTTTTGTATCAAACCAGTTGGATTTGGTGACTGGTTCTACGTCTGCTTAGTTGTCGATATGACGAGAGATAATTTGACTGCACTGCTTTGGGATCAAAATAAAAGACTAACCGCCGAGCAAATAACAAATACTGATGGCATGAAACTAATATCTCTTGTTATTTAAGAGCCTAAAAATGATGTATGAACTAAAAGACACCATTTTCCTGAAACAGAAAGGAAATCTGTCAAATTAGGATCCCAGACACTGGAAGATGCAGTAGCTGTAAAAAACATTGCCTGTGGTTCCTAACACGTGTTCCCTGTTTGTCACCTACGGGATTAATCTCGTGGTTTACCGAACCATATTGACTAAGCAGCTGCAAACGGTGAGTTATCTTTTCCTTTTTTACACTTAATCATGATGAGCAAAAGAGAGCCATGGGTTAGAAGAAATGAGGATAAAAGAACTGACGTCTAAAGTTTAGCTCGGGACGTAAAATATCCGTTTAATGCTCGTACTGGGCTGACTCCATTTTACCCACACCTTGCCTAACACGGCTTCTTAATATGGGTTCCGTCATTTATTGGTATCCTTCCTTTTGTGAAATAAATTAACTTCGTGTGAACAGGAGCAGTTCAACACAAGTACAATGGCCTTTCTTTCCGACTCTATTTGGTAAAATCGGACCGTGTTCTAATCTGTGTTCTTTTCTGTACCGTATCCACCTACGTCTACCGTAGTGTGAACGAGAATTTCGCAAATATCCCGGCTTGACAGAATTGTATAGATATACGTTCGAGAAGCCGCTTCAATGGAATGGTATGCAATACCAATCATTTCACAAGAGAGGCAAAGGTTTTTAAAAGTTTTATTTAGCCTCGTTGTGAGACTTGATAGTTATGACACGCAAAATGTGTTTTCATTCCGATTCATAGGAACCAGTTTAGATCATGAAAAGTGCAAAACATTACCACAGGGTGACGTCAACATGCTTCATACTTAACATCAACATGAGGTCACCTTTGTCGGTCAGGATGATATGTAAATGCATACTATTAAATATTTATTAGCCCGCTTCACATTTAAAACCGAGCTCATTGCAAATCTGAGCGAATCGGGGGATGGCTATTTGGGAATCGCTTTGAAATAAATGAAAGTGTTATCAGTTCTGTATTAGGGTAAAGCAACTGGGCTTTTCAGAATCGACCAACAGACTGATGGTAAAACAGCTCATAAAAAAGGTTTTGTGGATTTTCCTGACGAAAATAGTACGCGAAAGGTCGTTGGACTATTTTTGAGATCTTCAGCATTAGTATTTATATTTTTATCAGACTTTTACAAGCAACATGCTTACATCCCACTCCAAATGCTCCGGCAAAACTGGGGCAAAATAAACAAAATGTGCAACACTTAAAGCTAAAGATGAATAGGAGTGAAAAAAGAGAAAAGTGAACCAAATTTAGAAAGCAATTTTGTTTTACCCTTGTACCCACTTCGGATACAGCACAAGAGAGAGTAACTCTGGAAGAAAGGTGTCAAAATTCAAATCTGGTGGATGAGAGAGAAGGGCTGAGAGATAAGTCGGAACGTGATGGATGCTTTGGATTCCATGGTATATTGTGATCTAGATGTAAGCAAGAGTGAATATATTGATTGACCGGTGCCGCCAAAGTGAAACCAAAGAGGAGGGACGAAACGCGGCTACGGATTTGAAGTCTTGTTTCAAAAGGCCTAGAAAAATTACGAGTAAACAACACAGCGAAACCGGAACGACATATGGAACGTTAGTTTTGGAGGTAACTGCTGGTGGCACTAGAAAATGACTGAGATTGCTTATTTGAAATAATGGACATTGCAGTTTACCGGTAAAAGTCTGAATCTGAGATGCCCATCTTAGATTGGTGTTCAGGCTTACACTGGTTTACTTGACGAAACGAACTCTAGGTAGAGGTTTGGAATTATATCCAACAGGATCTTTAGGGAAAGATGACGAGAAAGACCGAAAATACTTTAAGGCATTTGGATGGATTAAATTTTAGACCCAACTGGGAAGAGAACCAATTTGTTCTAAATAGGTTTCCATCGAATTCCTGAACTCCGGTTAGTCAGAACCGGCTTGAAAAAAGACAATGTAAGCAGTATATTGAGATATAGTGGATGGAAAAGAAGCCGAAAGATTACTAATGCAGGTTGAAAATGGACAAGGAGCTGGCACAGTACACTACTGTTCTCCAGAATTGTTACCAAGTGGCTTAGAGATGTTTTGTCCCACTTTACTTTGCTGAACTCGATGAAAATAATTCTATGGCCAAGAAAGTTGTAATAGACAATCAAAAGCTTGAGACTTCTGAAAAAGACAAAATCGAGTAGTGAATCAAAGGCTGGAGAATGACCAAGAAATACGAAGCGAACAGATGGCTCACAGCTGCTTGAAGATTTAGTGGGGGGATGGACCAAGTAGGTTACAGCATCAAGAGTAGATCTTTCGGGTTTATACGCAAACTGGAAAGGGTCAATTGGCACACTGAGACGTACTTGAAGGCTGTTGAGTGCTGCCTTTTCAGTAAATTTAGGAGCAGCAGATTTGAGGGCGATGGGGCGAATCTGTTTAACTCCGCCAGAGGTGTTGTAGCCTTCAGGAATTGGAATGGTGGTAACTGGAGTGTACGGATCAGGAACCGAACATCTGGATAGAAACTCGTGTATCAAATTGGTGGTAGGTGTGGCAAGTTGAGTGACATCATACTTGAGAATATTTGAGGGAAGGTCGTCAGAATAATCTGTGAACATTTTGTTGATAGAGTTTTGGTTTTAGAAAAAGCAAGTTGTGGTCACTTGTGGTAAAAGGACTTTCAACTTAAAAGCTAAAAACGAGGGTGGTTGAAAAATACTTTCTAACACAGTTCATCCTTGCGGGAGAGATGTTAATATCATGTAATCCGAAATATGAAGGCGGGTGAGTATTAGCATGATTAAAATCAGCACCGGTCGTATAAAAATGTTCGTCCAGGGATGGAGCTGGAAAACGTATACAAGATTTACAAAAGAGGCATGTGTTGGATTGTGTATAAAACATGTAAAGTTGTTTTATTTTACATTTAACATCACCACTGGCCTAATTTGATGGCTTTGTAATTTTAGCTAGTGATGTACTACATAGCTTGAAAAGCCCCATTTCTCCTAAGCCTCAGATTATTATTATTATTATTATCATGAAAAACAGATACTGTAAGATGAACTCTAAAAGAGAATCCTATCTCTGATGAGAAACAATGAATAGTGTATTTATTTGTAACGTACAAATCGGGTTTTAGAGACAACTTAGGAGAAATGGACCGGAAGTCACGAAGAAGCTTGAATCGAACAGTTTAAGCAATAAAGTGGTGGCAAAGAGTGTCTGAAGATGATAAACGTGGACTGTAAACAGCATATTTAGTTGCTTGAAATGCGCATTATTAGTTTGTATTATGGAAAGCAGGGAATAGGACCATTGTTTAGATTAAAAGACGTAGTGTGGGCAGACGTATGTTTTCGGTGATTCATTTCCAGGCCATTACAATCGCAATTACCTGGATAAATTGCTTGCATTTCTTGCTGTAGTATATGTCCGAATATCTTTCAGTGAATGCTAGACACAGAAAGGCACGGTAGTGCCATCTAAAGGAAAAGAGGATATTTTTTATATACTGGGTGATGATTTTCCATCCCATTACCTTTCTTCTGGGATATTCACGCGGTTTGATTAAAAGCGTTTGAGGTTTATCCCTTCTCAAATTGATCCACTCTTGGTTGCGTCTTCGTTTTAGTCGGGAAAGAGTTCATCTCAACATTCTACTCTGGTGTGCAGTCTGAAAAGATTTCGGATGAAGACGAAGAGCATTTTATGTAATGCGGTGCCAAGGTTTGACATGTAAAAAGAATAATTCTATTACCAGCAGCGATAACACAAGCACTTCATGCATATTTAGGAATATATTGATTACTTATGGCCCACGAGATACGACGGGTCGTCAAGTTCATATGAAAAGTATGCGTTTCATACTCATTCTAAGTACTCTTGTAACAAATTCATTTTGGCATTTCGCACAGCCATATTGAACAACTGAAGTGACATAAGAAATAATTAATTGTTACTCTGCAATAAAAACTTCTTTTTAGCTCCTGAGAGTCTGAGATAAATTTTCATCTAGTAAGGACTGTGAAGAGTCAGCAGCAATTCTCTTGGGAAGAGTTACTAATGACGCAGCCTGACAAAAATCAAATTTCTGGTGAGACATTTTCAAAACCAAAATCTCGACGGTGTCTTTTGTTGTTCATATCGCGATGTAAAGTGATCTCGATCAACAGTGAAAGGGGCAGCACGAAACAATTAAAAACATACACTATTGCAGGAAGGTTGATGTAATTCATTGTGGGACAAATAAGTGCTTTAGATTTTGATCTTAAAACTGATATCTTAGTATATTGACAGTCTTTCGTATAAGCTTTGAACAAAGCCCCCGTTGTGAAAATTAGGATACCAAGGTGTTTTACTTCTGTAATTCTTCAAGGTATTTCAGTTTGGTAACACAGCATTCATCGGACGCTAGGAATTACACGTGGCAAAAAGTGACCGGTCATTTGTGCAGCAAACACGGCCAAGAAATGGAAAGATGGCAAAGTTACGAATACGAAAATATTCTACGAAACGAACCTAGCTAAGTTGATTTATTGAGGTGCCTTCATAAACAGATATTTCGTCCATTCTCGGAAGAAATTCCTTGCAATTAAAAAAGGAAAGTCGGTGATGTGTGATCAGAACCATTACGGACAAAATACCCAAAGTTGAAGAGTAGCTGTCTCGTTGTTCAAAATCTTGGGTAATTTTCTCCCAGCTTTAGTTAATTCTGTTCCGTGGGTCAGACCTAAGCACTCAATACGGGAGGAATAAATAATTTGGTTATTTCCGGAGAAGCGGACACGTACTATTGGGAATGAGATTCGCTGGTAAATGACACAGTATTATCGAGCTTAGAGCTCCAACGAAAGGAGTTAGAAGATGGGAGCAAAACTTTTTAGGTTGTATTTATGAAACCTGGTCATTGCACTTGACTTTTGCTTGTACGTTTAAGTTACTGTGATCACTAATCGCTCACTTATTGTTCAGGCTTGATACGGAAAACTCAGCATAGCCTTCTGGGACGTAGTCTAATCTTCAATCACGAGTAATCGGGGATTTACATTGACTGCTGAGGTTTAAAGAGAAGGGATTTTTTAGTGTGTGAATACAATCAACCAAAAGAAAGTAAAACGAAACAATAATACAGTATCTAGTAATATTAATATCAATAACCCTAATAGAGGATACTTGGGCTCTAGGAGTGCTGTGGGGTCACAAATGTGCTATCAATGGTTACATTACCGAAGTCGTAAATCGATGACAAAAACTCACAAGTGAAGAAAGAAACGTAAACTACACGAAACTTCCTGCATTATTTGGAGGCGGTACAATCTGACATTTCTTATATTCCACCTCAGGTGATTGGATCTGACTGTAGACAGTTTGCTTACTCTGCTATTTATCAGTATCTATGATACATTTCTGACACGAAACTATTTTGTCTAAACTGATTAACGTCTTTAGAAGATAGCGGAGATTCAACCATATTTTCATTTTAATTTGGATGAATTCTGCTAGTGGAAGGGTGTAGACGTTTATCACCTGGGAGATGATCAGTTCGAATCAAGCCACCGCCGACCATTTTGGTTTTGGGCAAGAATACTTTGGCGCCCTGCTCTCAGTTCACGAAGCCTGACCTCCACTTCATGTTTCAGGCTTATTTGGCCAACAATCCCCATTAATGCAGAGGCCCTCCGAGGCAAAGTGGTGTATACCTCTTTGATGGTATTCGTGCGCAAGTTTGTAACGGAAAAATAATCAATGCGAATCTCCACTCTTCAAGAAAAAACAACCAGAACGCTATGTACCTCGTTGATAAACCTTAACTGTCACGATTTATGCGTTTGGTGCGGTACTGGTTGGGCTACTCAGCTCTTATCCATGACCATTTTGTTTTCCGTAATCCATACTGTGATTTTGCCAAGTTTCAGCTTTGTTTTTATTGTCGGCTTTAATGCACTGAAGAATTTATATGTTTTCATTTCTTAGATTTTCTTAACAGCATGGATGGGGGAACAATAACTTCCACCTGCGAAGGTCATCTGCGGATAACCTGGTTGTTTCCAGCACTAGACATATGATTTGACGCGAATTTGGACCCGAAACTCGCGCAGACCTCCCTCTCCTCGATCACGACTGCATTCGGGTCCTTCGCTTTGGGTAAAGAAGCAACAGTCGGTGGGTCTGTCTTCGGTGTACCGTCCATCTCGGAGAGTGGTCAATCTATAAAATAGGCTGCCAGCTGCAGTGGTGGACAAGCCTAACGAAGAAGTGTTCAAGCAACTACTCGACATCTTTCTGAAGAGGCGATGAGTGGTAACTCACGCGAGAGTCTATGTTACTGGACTGTGGAGCTGACTTTTACACGGAAGAGATGTCCTGTGACTCAGTAACACAAAATGAATAAACGAAAAACTGTTTTTTGTACCACCGCGTCGTTCATCAGGCTTGTACTCTGAAGTAGTCAATACGACGGAATAATACAAGAAAAAAGCAGCTTAGAAAATAACAAGCCACTTAAGCCCTGTGAAACCCATAGCTCAAATACAGGAATGACGGACTGGTGAATAAATGCGCCCAAGAATTTTACATCCAGCCACGGAAGTTCGATTTAACCTATGAGGAAAAGAAACCAGTCCTGAACTGCAGGTTCTTCATGGTCACACCGGGAGCCCTGGGAGAAGATCGGAAAGTACAGAGGTTCCTAATAAGCACCAGTATTCTCTGTAGAAAAGAAGGCCATTCGATTTAGGCAGAATTCAGTGCTTCTGTGGTTTGTCTTTAATTGTGAGAAACGCGTTTGCCGAGCAAACCCCATATTTTCTGTTATGGCCAACAAATGCTGAATGTTTATGAAAATCTAAGCAGTTTGAAGTTGTCTTTGTCAAACGAAATGTGTTGGATAAAACGAAAAGAAGTCTTATTCAGCACTGTTCTTTTCAGACCGGCTTTTGGAACAGGACGCTTCTGATCAACCAAGCACGAAATAAGAGTGTGAAAAGTCCACCAAAAGAGATGATAAACATTATTGGGCACAAACGTTCAAATGCCGAAATTCCAGAAATTGTTCCTTATACTTAATGCGAGCATACAGTTTGTGAGGATGTCCGGAAACGTAACTGAGACCGGGGCATCCTTTGTGGAGGCGATAATTTATAGTTTACACTTGTTTGTGGTTAAAACAGAATCAAACCTTGTACCTCATACGTGCAGCGTCTACGAAGAAGGATAAAAAACGGCTGTCCTACATTTCACGGAATAAAAATCAGTTTATTCTATGCATATCCAGTGCTTGAAGCGGTAAAATTAAAAAAGTATAACATTATGACATCAGCTACCTTCGCAGAGTTCACAAATTGTTGGCTGGTGTTTAGTCTAAAATTGGTCCACAGTATCCCGGCAGCAGACTGTTGGTTCGCACACGACTTATGGATTTTCAATGAACCGGGCCATCAGTGAGCTTTTTATTACTACCGCCTAACATCGATCGGATGGTTTTACGTGTCCAGTGGGTTTCGGCGCAACTATATTACGAACCTTTCAGTGCCGGCAGGGAAACATGATGACGGCCTTCTCAGAGTAGAACAATAAGCACACTACCGTCGTGGGATTGCTGATAAGCTTTCGCTATTGATCTGGTCCAGATGAATGGAAAGCATAAACGCAGCCGTTGTTTGCATGTCACAGATCCTTATTCAGAGTGATTACTAATTTCCTGAAAATCCTGATGCATTTGAAAAAATCAAGGAAACTTTATGAACTGTTGCTCTATCCACCAGTAAATATTATTTCAGCCAGAACCAGAATCTTGTGTTTAGTTTCCAATGTAGTCTACCTTGTCCCTTACTAGTTCAAAACTGTTATCACCTGTACTTCAGTCCCACAGAATCAACGCAAATGCTCACTGTAACTAAGCTATGCTCATCCGAATGAAGCCAAGAATATACACTGTTTTCAAAACAACCCTGACCTTTAAATCTCGTTTATTGAAAAAAATCACCAGTAAAACAGATAAAGATTTAAGCAACGAAATAACTTCCCATTTATTTTTCGGATGAAGACTGTTTTTGAAAATTGGTAGTACATTAGCGTTATAAACCTCAATTATTATAACGTGCAGTTTAAATATTCTTCTTTCGGAACAAGTAAATAGTTTATCGTTGATTCAAGGGTCAATAAAAAGTAGACAAACAAATCTCATTGTAGTTGCTAACTTATGGCTAAGTGACTAGAAACTGGGTAGTTGATATTTAGTATTCTGTGACAAACGGATATCAGTATGTGTAATTACACCGAAGATGAACTTCACGAAAAAGCTAAATGACATCCGTTTATGGATGAAAATCTGTGGTGTTTTCGTAGGACATACGGAATGTGGTTTACGTGTAAAAAAAGACAAATTTGATATAGCGTTTCTCACTTATAGGCCGCATGGTATGCGCACATGCACATAACCAAAATTCAACCAGCCTCGTGTATCGATCGACAAACAAACAAACAAAGTCATTCAATTTTTGGTTCACGTGAACTTCTAAATGCCAGCCAAAACTAGCTCCTCTGGTTCTGACATCGAAACATATATATGTTGAACATATTGTCATAAAGTGATCCGTTCTTCATAATTAATGTCCAAAAGAAGCTTTTTTATAAGCGTTCTAATTTCGGCTAGGTCAAAAGTACCTCTATTGTCCAAGACTTCATTATTATAACTTTTCTATTTTGAAAGAGTTTGCATAAACTGAATGATGAAGAAGAATATAATTAATCGACGGTGTAAACCTGTTGCATAACTTCAAACCAGAATGTACCGACACATTTCAACTTCTCCATGGCTCTACTCGTTATCGAAAGGATATACGGGTAAATGCTACTTTCCCTTAAGTTACTGATTGAGAGATTTCATGAGACACTTTTGACCAAGCATCCTGCAAATCTCACCCATAGATTTAACTGATTGACGATGAAAATGGTAACCACTGGATAGAACAATCAGAGGTTCTAAACAGCTTTATATTTTCTTACTTTTACCAGTTTATCGATGTAAAAATGTAACGGAAAACTATACAGGGCATCCGCTGCCTTGCTTTAACCTTCCATGGAATTTTCGTTGCTTGGCAAAACTTTATCAGCACACAGTATAATAACTGGTTTTATTCATAATTCTTCCATAATGAGCTTTTTCGTTCTGGGAACCTGACTGCTCCCGGCTACAGGAAATACAAAAGTCTTCATTAGATTTAGCTAATCCTTGTCAAGGTTCGATGAGAGATTCGTGATGATGAGTAAAATGATTTTAGTCAAAGGAACAAAAATAGCTCACAGAAATAGGGAGAACTAAGAGATAATCACACCGGACTGGCCGTAGTGCGATAGTTTAATTGGTAGAGCATCTGCTCGATAAGCGGAAAGTTGTCCGTTCGATTCCGGTTCGTAACCTTTGACTTTTCGATGTGAAAATTGCAAGTGGACTTTCCATAATATAAAATTCAGGCTCCTCGTGCTAATAAAGCATTCTATGAATGATCAGCTAAGTTGAGCTTACCTTAGTTATTGTACTTTTATTCTATTAAAGCTAGGCGGTGCAAACTTTGGGTGGAAATATTTGGCGTTTCTAAAAAGCGTTCACAAGACAGAGAATCCACAGATTATTTATATCTTTCTTTCCTAATAAATCTTTGTAACGGTTTCACTCCGAGCCATCTAATTGAAACTTACTAGAACAGTGTACTAACTTCAAGGGAATAGTATCGCACTTATGGAATTACACAAAGGTCTTCTTGTAAATCTAAAGAAAATGAAGTCGGACTTTATTCGCTAAAATAATAGGTGAAAAAGTGAGAGGATCACCTCAAATTACAAAAACCCAGGTTAGTTAGAGCGTTGTCAGAAACTGGTAGGGAAAGTCCTCACGTGGTTGCCGTTGTGTGATCCCGTTTGTTTACTCCACTTCATGTAATTGGTTTTGACTTGAAACCAGTGATTCGCTGATTTGCCTAAGTGGAAATAAGAAAGGCTATATAGAATATACATCTGAGGTAACAGACAGGCTGAACTGGATCATGTGCGGGTGGCGGTATTTTGAGGATGCGAAACAAGACAACGTGGGGTGAAGAAAAACTGAAATCCGAGCAAAATTTCCATATACTTGGAGAAGGAAGAGAAATATATTTTTCTTGGAGAGCACAACAAAAATGAAGTCGATTCTAGTCAATTATCGATCGATCAGAAATAGACAAATTAGGATTTAGCATGACATTTGGTTGGCAGATTAAACGTATGCATTTTGATGTCACATGGACCGGACCCAAAGCATTTGCAAACAAGACGATACATTTGATGGGGAAACACAGAAGACGCCCGGTATTTCGGTGCATGAGAAATGACAGGTTATCCGTCAGTTGCAAGCAAACCAGGTAGAAATCCAGTGAATGAAGAGGGGTTACTTCAAGATAACGCTTAGATGGAAAATGTCAAAAATCAAAAACAACCAAATAAAAATACCTGAAGGTTAGTCATACTGCAGCATTTAGTTCTCTTTAAAAGCAAATAACTCCCAGCGTATATTTAAATGCATCCCTATCAGTGGTGTGACCCTGTGACCAATATCAAGCCCCCCAGAAAGGCACCTCGAAAAACTTTCAAGAGCTACTGACAAAGTATGGTCACATTTTATTGGCAGTTTTTCCAATTTTTGGTTCACCTCGCTCATCCAGTTCACGGAACTGTCAAGTCAAGGCAAGTCAGGTATACGCTTTATGCACCGAGGGTGAATATTCAACGGCTACTTTTGCACTGTTCGGCAGAAATCATCAATAAGAAAACTCCAATAGGCAAATCGTAGATTTAACTGAGCGAGTTAAGAAAATCAGTGGTGATAGAATTGATCTAGTGAGAAAACCGGTGAGATGAGGAACTACAAGGGGATAATAAGCTATGGTGCGAGAAAGAAGGTGCTTCTCCTGGAATCAAGTGGCAGATATTGATACCCTAGTGCTAAGACCTGAATGAAGGGTTTGTGTGTACTGTTATCCAAGATTTTACGAGTGGGAATCAAACGTGCCTTATGATGTTGGGTTGCGATAAAGTGGATAAGCTGGTCACAAGTGATGCCAATCTGTCGAGACAAGTGTTTAAAGGACCTGACGAGAATTTGAGAACCTTTTGTAAGCATTCAAGGGGATATGACGGGAGAAGGATAGAGCCGATATGGGGGATGTAAAAAAAATGCACAACGTCCTAATAAACGAAATGGGTTAGAAAATGATCTGAGTCGTATCACGTAAGAGATGAGTATCTGAACTTTGGAGGAGACAACTGGAACGTGATCTGTCTAGGTGAGTTCGCGGCTGATTGTTATACCGAGGTATTTGACGGAGGATACTCTTTGTAGTGGTTTTCCATTGATAACGGTGTCTGGATTGGATACCATGAGGTTGGAGTATTGATGGGTTTAAAGGAGACAACAGAATGTCAGAAAACGTTACTGGACCCATGTTTAGATGCTGACCTAAAGACCCGAAGACCGGTTGACGAGCTCATTTACTCTTTGTTGTAAAAGAGGGAATTGTGGAGATGATAGCCTTGGAAATACCAGGATATTTATTAAGGAGACGATCGTCATGAATGAACAGAAAACAAAAACGGCGATAAAATGGCACCCTGGATAAGCCTTGTGTAGAGGGAAGCATGGAAGAAGTTGGGCCACAATATCGCACACATTGTTGCCGATTGAAAAATGGTCAGGAAAGATTACTATCAGATGTACTAACCACGGGGTCAGCCAGTACGTGGAGTATATTTGATCCACGAATGCAACTAAGTGCTTCACTTTATTCAAAGAAACAGCACAACTACTTGAGGTTTGTGAATAATGGATGAGAAAACAGAGTGGGTGAGATAAGCCAGGGCACTAAAGGTCTTTCGTGATTGGCGATATGCAAATTGCTTTAATTCCAACGCTGATCTAAGTGAATAGTTTTTAAACGCACTTTAAGACCTACCATGCTGAGACACTTAGAAGCAGTTTAGATACGCCATTTGTGCGTACCTGCAAGATAGAAGTCAATTTTTAACAGTCGGAAATTGTATCACGATATGAGCATAGACCAAAGAGATCAAAAAATGCAGGGGACAACGTGCCCGCACATTTCTTCAATGGGTCTCTAACCCCATTTACTTTGAGGTGAGTGGGCTGTTTGCATGCCCCCAACAATTTGATACCGTCGATGACAGGTTCTTATAGGAGGTCAGCTGGGTAGTTTGGAGTGACAGTTAGGTGTGAATCAGTAGTAACTCGACGAATGAGTTCCTGAACGCATGCTAAGGGCGACTACTTACGAGGATTAACACCGCTTAGATGCTCCACCGTCTTTCATGTCTCCCTGCAACTGCTTCTGGTGGCAAGTGATCGGGCTTACAGAGAGCTCAGTCTCTGAAGCTCTGACATGATGGATATTGATAGAGCTCTCACTATATCGTGGACTGCGCTCTTAACAGGTAGCTCCTTCATAGAGTGCAGTCACTTTATCTTTGGGGGAAGAGTAACGCTTGTACAGGATGTACAAAGTTAAGATGGGGCAACAAGCAATGAAACGGGAGTTGAGGTACTCAGCTGAATACTCACAAAACAACGAGGAGTCCGAGTGGGAAAATATGCTTAGGTGAGAATGATCAACCATATCTCTGAGTAGCTGTATATTTTATGGTTGTGAAGTTGAGTGAAACATGTCCGCTCTTAGGATAAATCATTGGGGAAAACTCATGGGAGACAGTCAACGAAGTTCAGTGGATTTGCAGAGGCTAAATTAAGAATTCATCAAGAAAAGATGGAGGACAAGTTGGGGAAATGTGCCTGTTACCAAGAGCTGTAGACATGTGATGACTTGGATGTCAAGTTTTGTACTCTAGAACAGAAGCACCGACAAGAGATAAAGAATACTCGGACATATTTTTCCTCCGTTACCACCGTTGTGCATTTATAAAGAACGATGACACTTCCACTACGTTTGAGGTGCGGAGTAGGGTAGTCGACACGAAAAGCGGCAAAACATCCATGGTGACGGTTTCAGCGTCAGTGTACTTACGGAGCCAGGTTTCTTGCAGCAGAATGACACTCAGGTAAATACACCCACAATGATGAGCAAAACCAGTCATTTATGTCAAATATTTAGTACTTACTGAGTGTTGGGGCTTTACCATGAGTGGTTTGCACATACTTGATAAAGCTTGCTTCCGTAGTCGAAAATTCCACCCAGCACGGCGTTTACGACGATGAATGTTTTGTTTTCTGAAAATCCTCTAACATGAAAAACAAATCTACTTCCTTTTGAGTGGATTGACATGGAGGTACCCTGAAGGGAAAGTGGTAAATCCTGGTAAATTGTGCTTTTGTCGATGATTATTCTTTCTGATTGCTCTCCTGATGTTTGAATCTGTGGGATCCAAAAATTGTACTGCTTATTTTCTCTCAAAAGTTTGAACATGCCCAGGTTTTGTGTCTTTAAAACACACCATAATACATCTTATATATTACGAAAAACTTCGGTAAAAGCCGAGAAGTTGTTTGGAAAACGAGTTACAAACATTGTGTAAGATGTCATATATTTAGAATGAATGGTAATGCATTTAACAGTTGTGTCTAGCAAATCATTCTTCTTTCAAATTTTATACGTTTTTGTTATAACGGTGTATTCTACACACAGTGTGTGGCCTGTCAGAACCAAACACTGTGAATTGGTTTTTACACCTTTTATAACACTAGATTAAAAAATTGAAATTCGCTACTTGTTTTTGGGTAAATTCAATGTTTAAGACAGCTGGTAAGTACAATTTTGCTCGATCTTTAGAAAAGAGGAACTGAAAAGTTGCTTTTAGCTGCCATAGTGTAAAATTAAACGGCTATTTTCTGTTGTTGTGTCTTCTGTGGGTACTGTATGGAACATCGAAATCAGGACAGAGAATTCAACCGTACTTGAGAAATAATAATATTATTATTTTGACAATTATATCACGCAGAGGCTGAAAGCAGGCCTGGTGCTAACACCGCAAATGCAGAATCTGGTAATCAAGAAGGGATAGTGAATAAAACAAACACGCTGTTCCAACTAAACGCGAGTAATACTCAGCAGAGATATCGGTGGTCGAATACTAGAAGTCACCGACAGTCCTCAGAGTGGAGCGAAAAATCCCGTACCGTGGCACCGTATACCCGTCCATTCAACCTGATCAGATGTCGCGGCGAACCCATGGGTGATGTAGTGCCACGAAAGCCAGTTTGGCCCCCGCTATTCCTGAGATGATCATCCATCCAATACCGTTTCCAGCTTCAACGTAGCTCCATATGTACTCACAGTTATCAAATAGTTGATCACCAATGATCGCCACAAAGTATTTGAACAGGCACAGGCTCCTACAAGTCCGGTATGGGTGCTCTGGCCTTAGGTAGGACAAATGCATATATCATATCTGGACACATTAATCACCAGACGGTTCAAAACATGTTGCATTGCCTGTGCAGTATTACCGAGAAAGACGATATCATTGGCGTATCCCAAGTCAAAATTTCTGTTACCTGCAAGGAGTTCAACTCCAGCGTCTAGAAGACCATACCTGATATTCCATAGGGCATCCTCTATGGTAAAATTAAAAAGAAGTGGGTATATAAAGCAACGTCATTGTACTTCACTGGAAACTGCAAGGGTCGATGAAAGCTGGTCGTACGCCCTAACCCGGCCTGAGTTATGACGGTAAAACCACATAAGAACCGGCACATAGTTCTCATGTACTCTCTTTCTCAACAAACCGTCCACAGTGTAGTTCTTTCAACAGAGTCGGGAGCCACTCGAATGTCCAGGAGTATGATTGTGGTTGGTCTGCGGAAGGCATGGTAGCACTCAACTATCTGTTGGATACGGTCGTTAGATCCAAGACCTGTTAGAAACCTGGCCTACTTCTCACGACTCTACTACTCACGCGTGTGGCACAACCTGCGATTTATGACAGATACAAGCAGCTCTGACACTACTGGGATAAGGCCTATTCTCCTTTAATTGACGTAGTCACCGCGCTGTCTTCCTTACAGGTAGCAACAAAAACTGACCCCCCCAGAAGTAGGAGGTCTTCTCAGGATCCTAAATGTTGAAGGAAAAAATATGTGAAGCCGTATTTCATGCTGAAGTTGACTATCTTTAATCGGGACTGGAGGTAGGTCATAAGAACCGGATGTTTTGTTACCCCTGAGACAGGGATTACCTTGTGAATCTTGGCCTCTGTTGATAGTACTGTTGAAACAGACCACGAGACGAGAATAGAGATGTAGTTCATGACAGAAGCTTGCGCGAGGTGAGAGGCTGCTAAATTGTGTTTTTAAGTGCCCTGTCTAGCGTTCAAAATGCCGTGGCTGACTATGAAAGACAAATGAAAGATAGTTTGCGTGCAGTGTGCGAGTGTTTCTAAAGGTGCATCAAACTAGCATGGGAAAGCTAAGAGCACTGTCCACTTAGTTCTTGCGAGGTGCTGTAGACTGTTGTACTACTCGGTCTCCTAGTCCAGATTGGGTTTTTGTGCTCGAGGATACACTTCTAGACTTCGCAAAACCGAGTGCCACCTGCAAGACAACAGGAATGTTTAAAATCAGTTGGTGTCCGGTAATGCTTCATATGAATATTCTAAATTAACTTGCCCTCTATGACACACCGCAGGAGGTAGTAGCCATATTCAGTGGCGAGCCACATTCGCAAGTCAAATTGCTGTCCTCGAATATAAAACGTAGAGTTTGCTAGACTGTAAACTCATCACTTCCTCGAGCGCTAACGCTTACTCGGTGAACCAGAACACACCTTATTCGTGATAAGTCACCATATTGGTGGGTGTTCTTCTATCCACGATCCGGGGATGCGCCCGATGGAAAGCAGCTTAGTTTTCATCTTCATTTTGAAAAATATATATTTATGCAATGCTGTTTTTATTCAGCGATTACTGGGCTGACGTGTTATAATATTGGGATGAGCTTTCAGGGGAAAATGGTAACTACCAGGTAAAAGTTTATTTAGAAGACCGTAACGAAATCTATAGGAAGATCTCATCTTGAATCCGAATAATACGGCTCAATACGAGCTCCCGTCAGTTTATCGTTATTCGGTTGCTTAATCAACCGGCGAGTTAATTACGAAAGGCTGGTAACAGTTTTGCAAATGTAGAAGAAGCATACGAAATACTCATCTTTCACCGAACACTTCAAAGGAGACGTTGAGTACAATGTATTCTATTCTGTGTTACTAAGGACGATCCAATGCTGGTCGAAATCGGAGCAGAAACCGAGAAGTGCTTGGGGAAATTCCGGTCAATTGAAAAATAGGGTAAAGAAATGAGAAAGAAAAGAAGCTTCACCAACAGGAGTTGGCATAAAATCTGATTTAATTCAGAACATTTCTACAAAAAAATGTTGTTATTATCCGCAGATTTTGGAAACACACTGGTAATTATTCCTAATAAGTAATTTAACTTAGTGTCAGTATACGGGACTGAATGTCTCTTGAAAATCGCAGCGTGCAGGGATGTATTGTGTTCTCCAGTTGGTTTCTGATTTCCTGCTATATAGTCCAGTGCTACTGGTTACGAAAGACATAAGCGTCCCAAATATTGTTGAGACTGACGTTCTTTCTCGTTCGTCTCCGAGATTCTGAAGATCAATATTGACTGGTTCATCGAATCTATCAATTGTAAGCGTTTGTGATTAAGTTTCTGCCCTCGGAAAACAAATCAACAATAAGAGCTTGCGAAGATCGGAAATCGCTTTGCTTGGAGTAGTTCATTGCAAGTGGAAGAAGTAGAAATCAAAGTAGATTCAAAACTTCCCAAAGAAAGTCGTTTTATGTTACGTACAGGTGACAAATTCTAATGAAATATAATGGATTCTCACTCATAACTATTCATTTGCCACTTGTGTGGGTCAAGCAAAAAGTTTGTGTCAGATGGTAATTGTTTATATAGGGGAAAGAATAATTCCAAAAACAAGATTCCATTTGGATTTCGACAGAGCTTGTATAAAAATACAGTTCACAGTAAGGACGGCTAACTGACTTAAAAATGATCTGCACTATACCAGCTCGTCTACCGAGTGATGAAAAGATTTTTTCAGAGCTGTTACCATTGTTAATGAACTTTATCTTGGTTTCAAAATTACCATGAGTATTCCAAATGACATGTGTTTATTTGCCACCGAGATACGATACAGTTCCAAAATAAATTTGAAAAGCAATTTAAAAGTGACCAGTAGATTTGCAGTGATTGCTTTCTTTAGCTTTTAAAGCTTTAGGTATAATACCAGTATCATTTATGTTAACAATTTGAACAGAAACCGAATTTTGCCATACATTTTCTGCTGTGAATAAAACAGACAATTTATGTAATTTTCTTTGGCACGTAATATTTCAGCAGACGATGAACATGAAAAATGGTCCACATTGGCATTCTGTTGCATAGTACATGTAGAGAGATCTGAACAAAAACAGGTTTGCTTCTTATGCACTTTCATCTATAAATGCAAAATCCGCCATCGAAAGTGATGGTGACACCAAAATTGAAGTGGCCTATTTTCCGAAATTGAGTGAAATAGTTTCAATAGTTAGTACTTTCGAACCAAAATTAAGAAAGGGTTAATCGAAGGTTCGCTTTGTCGTACAAACAATTTTTTCTTGCCAGATATTTTTTTTACTATATTTCACTCCCCTTCCACTATTTTTAACTCTCATCGTTGCTTTATCACCTTTCTTGATCTCAGGTCGGTGTACATATATATATATATATATATATATATATATATATATATATATATATATGATGAATCGAACAACGAATAATCTTCCATTGGGTGTCCCTTGTCTTAAACACATTACAAGTATTATCGAAACTGACGCCAACTGATGTCCGATAGGCATATTGTGTGCTCGTATACGAGTGCAATAACGCAGAACTACGTAATTTCATGTATATGCTAAATAGCAAGAATAGGTGATTTTTAGGCCAATAGCCCCGTGGTTAGCTTGTGTGCTGTGAATACTTATACTCAAAGCGCAAAAGAAACCATATTTTCGCTAATACCAGTCGCCCGCAATTATGACCGAATGTAAGCCTCTGAGGGAGAATGAAACAAGATTCTTTACTTTGTATTTACCGAAATATTATCAAGAATACAATGTTTATACTAGGTACTGATTATTTAGTCTGCCTCCATTATGCAGGATTTTTCACAGGCTCATCGACGTAGAGTACACTATGGTGACGATGAAATGTTTTGTTGTCTTTTGCCCAATCCCATGTACTTTTGACTCCAATTACCAATGCGTGCGTAGCCCCCTGACTAATCTTTTCAGAAGAGAGACATTTTTACGATTTAGTAGAGGATAACTATTTGAAGTAGGCCTCGAAGGTGTGCATGCTTTCACAGGTTTTACAGTGAATAACGAACGGACAAACAGTTTTGCATAACTTTATTTACTAATCCCTCGTGAAATATAGCATGAAGCTTCATCCTGAAAAACTATAGCCTACCCAGTTAATTTCTTTTGTTGAATTCGGGGACTTTTCAATCAAACCGGGGAAGATTTTCCCAACATTTGAGGTGTCTCTAACTGAAGTTAAACAACAAATCTAAAAATATCTTATTGCAGTCCAAATCAATAATCTTCGTTTGTATGAAATATCGGCATCAAACGAGATAAAGTTTTGGGGGAAATTCCTAGGCCAAATAAATTTGTTCTGAGCCTTCCATGGATCACAATGCATCAAGCACTCACGTGACAAACGAATCCATCGTCACAATGACAAGCCTCGTGATTTGAATCTTCTGCTGAAATCAGTACGTGCCTTTCTTCATTGGGCTTGGAATGCAGCTTTCGTATCCAGTGTTACTAGCGTCATTGAAAATTGTCGCAACCTTTTGTCCAAAGGAGGTTGAGAGTGGCTTGGAATAACCCCACGCTGGACTGAGGACAGTGATTTACGGTACCATTTTTTGGCATAAAATATACTTACTATCTCCCTGTTTATTTTATTTTCTAAGTATTCTTCCTCTGAGTTGTGTATTTGCTAGGTTTTTCTGCCACCTATCCGATAACTGATACTTCCATTCGCTTCAAAACACTGAGCAAGGTAAGGTACAAAATTTTTTAACTAATGGGCCTCTGAAATTTCACTTTGGTCTCCTTTACCGAGATGGCGAGGAAACTCAGTTTAAGTGAATCTTTCAATAGCTATTGCGATATCAATAACAGCGATTAACGAAGTGTGCTCAGAAGACCTTGGTGCCCACGCTGACACTGATGCGAAATGGAATCCCCCTTTTTTGAGATATTTGACAGCCATTGTTAAGAAACAATTTCAAAGCACATGTAAGATGAATTTCCTAAATTATGAATTTCTTCTGAGCTGTTCATATAGGTACAACTATGAAAAATATATTGATGAAAAGCAGCTTCTACCAGAATAATTTCGTAGTAGACACATCTAAATACAATCCATGTGATCCCCTTGACGAATTTAATTGTATTTTCATACCTTGTTCCATTTTAGCTTAACTTACTCAGCCTTTTACTCAGGCAACCAAAGTCATACTCATTCAACTGTTCATAGAGCAATAAATAATCAACGTAAATAAGAGGAAAACGTGAATAGATGAATACAGTTACCCGATGAACTGATATCCCTTAACTAAGTCACGAGGTCTCGAATTCATCGGGATCGACACTATCTGTACTTTCATACTCTTTATAATCTTCAAAAGGTGTAACTTCTTCGCCGGAGAAACAACACAAATGTAATATTTACTTTCTCAGTTGTGAGAGACCACTTTAAAGTTATATTTACCTCTTTGACATTGCTAGCTCACCTTACGTCATCAAAGTTGGGAATAATTCATTATTATTCTGTGAAAAATAACTTCCGCGACTTTTCTTGCTATCGATGCGATGGAAAAGTCAGTGCTTACCATGTGCTTCTGGCAAATAAATTTGACTCTAAGGTTGCAATTTTACCCAATCATTCTGGGGACATCATCATTGTGCACATGAAGATAAATGTAATGGTCATTATCTGTGGGTGATTTGTCGTCGTAAGTGAACTCAATCTGGCAAACGAAGTTAACAGTTTAAAGCTAACAGAAAGGGGAGTTTTGCGTCTTGATCTTAAGCTAGAATTTTAGCTTCAGAAGAAGACGGCTCTGGTCTTAGCAATTAACTTTATTTTTTATATCTGGAAAAGATTGTGGTTTAAAATCAACAGGTTTATTTCACGTGGTAAATAACCATGAAAAATCGTGGCCATTCATTAGATCGAGAACCATCACCGGATACCAACTGAAAGGAAAACTTCCCGGAAGAGTCCATTCAAGGATAGAACAAAGGTTCAGAATGCTACTCATTAGTAAAGTGAAGGCGGATACTGCATGGTAAAACGTTCTAGAAACGAATTCAATTTCTCACCTAGTTTTGCCTGTCGAAAAATCATCTGCAGTTATTTCACTCAATACTGTTATCATATGTTTTGGGTCAAGGAATTCATGAATAGTACAAAGCCCACATGAAGGTCTATATAACTAGGCGGCCGTCGGTCTAGCGTCAAACCGATCGGTGGTTCTATCCATTCTTAACTGCCTGTTTAGTTCCCTTCGCGAAATTCCTGTCACTACTGAGAGACGTTAGGTAGTCCGTCTGAAAGCCGAATACGTTTTGAACAGGACATAAAATAGTGCCAAAATTTCCTTTGATCAAGGTCCATTTTAGATTATCCTTTTTGTGCTACGATACACATGAGATCGTATCACAGTTTACTCTTACACTAACTTTTGTTAGACTAAATTCCATCAACTGTCAAAACCGTGCCCTATTTGGCTTCGTATACTGATAACAGCATTACCAATGAGCCAGAATTGTTGAATAAAGCATTTGCCTACTTTCAAAAATAAGTAAGCTACTCCGATGATTATCATTTCCGGTTAATTTCTTCGGAAACACGAGCAGACTGTGGAACTACAGTAATGCTGGGACAGCGGTCGATTTCCCCACAGACAGGAAACATTTTCGGATTGTCAGATCATGGTGAACAAAGCCTAAAGTTATCTAACAGGCTCCATTCCATGGTCTTTAAATAGGGTTGAGGAAAGGTCACTGGATCCCGGCGCTCCGTGAAGTCCTAGGGCTTGCATTTTTTAGCGGATTTCCACCTCTGAAGGTGGATCTGTCGAAAATGACCACAGGAAGTGTACCGGAACAGTTATGGGAAGTACTGAAGCTAAAGGCAAGCTTAAATGTGCTTTAAAATGCTCCTCCAAGTGTACAGGACGTCGCTGCAAACTGTGCACAGACGAACAGTCAGCTTCACAAATCATTTCGCTCATACTCAATGACTTCCTACCAATTATTCGGGTGAGATGAAACAGCTTTCATGAATTCCCATAGCAGCTGTATGTTTCATCTCTGATGCCTTCTGAGGTGACTAGATTTCGCGATCCCTACCCAGACTTGCTTTGAGTTTGTCTTTCGTGTGAGCCGCGCTTCATTATGCTCACTACCAGCTGAGTTGGACTGGCATGCACCGAGAAGATGTAGAGACTGAGCTGAAATCCAGGGTATCACGGCACAACGGGCCAGTCGAAAACTCACCACACCAGCAGAAAACAAAGCATTCCTAATAAGCAACCAGTGCTGGTTGATATTATCTAGTGGCATTGATCCCAGCTTTTCAGCTAGAACGTTTCGGAAAGTTGAGAAGCAGGACGGATCAGACACTATTTTGCGGTCTAACTGCCTTTGCATCGTACTTTTGGTAGGCCCGCCGAAGCACATGAACCAATTAGCACAGACTATCGCGTGGTCGGAGTCAAGAGGAGTGCTCCAGTACGACTGGCAGTCGTGGGCGACCTGGCCTTCTGTAGCAAATTGAGACGTGATCTAACTGGGTCCGTCGCTGAGTCGAACAGGGAGGACACCACGTGACCTCATGGCTGTTAGAAAGTCTGAAGTTCGTACTGGTGAGAAACAGGCGGTGCTCTGAACACAGAGCCAACATCCTCTACTTTTGTGAAAGGCCAAAGGGGTCTTCAGGAGACAGTCGCCATACTCTGGTATTTATGTCTTCAGCTAAGACCACAATGTCACCCCGTTTTGTTTCACGTATGAGGTCGTGTAATTTTTGGCCAAAGACATCCTTGATTGCATCTGGATGCAATCTGCAGAGACATAAACCGAGAAGATAAGCAAACTGCTTCTATCGAGTTGGCATTGGCCTACTTTGCATGAACCTCCAAGTCTTACTGCGCACAATGGACTGTCAAATGGGATCCCATCACGCGGCTCCGCCTCAGCCTCCTCACTGAGTGCTACGCGTAAGCCAGCAAGGCTAGCAGCCACATCCGAACGGTCCCCAGACGAACTCAAGGGAAGCTTTGCTGAAAGGTAGAATGAGGGCATCAGTTAGACGACAGAGCTGGAGTCTTGGTGTGAGCCTCATGAATATAACACATGCCGATGGCAACGGTGTCCGGCGTACTTGCAAAATAAGCCTATGGTTCTACAAGCATCAGCGTTTGCACATCAGATATGGCCAATTTAAAAGACTCTTGGGTCGAAGAAGAGCACCAGCTGATGGAATCGGACTCGGTGAGACTTGGATGCTAGACGAAGGAGGACGCGAGATAACAGGAATGGGAATCCCCTCAGAGACACTACCGCAAGTAGGGTCGACTACGGTTCTCGAGGAATATGAAAATGTACGTGTGGGCAGCTAGGTGTGGGACTGGAAAGTAAACCTGTGTGTACAGTGTCAGAACATTAGCGGGAGCAAGATTTTGATGAGCGTAACTATCGCGTTGTATGATATTCATCAGTGGCATTGTTGTTGGCTTATTGCAGATCAAATGAGTATCTTTGCCGTTCCCATCAAGTTCAAAGAATTTTATTCACTGATCAGATATCCTCAGATATCCTTACTCACTCATTACATGCACTGCTGGGTAGATAGTTCTAATTTGGCGTATTTTTTTATTCTGGACTTGAAGAGAAGTCCGTTACAGGAATATGGAGAACAAGAGTTAACAAGTTGTTTCCAGAAAGCTATCTGATGTATTGAAATAATCAGAAAACTTCTTGCATAGCTCATTGGAAAGCCTCCATGTTTTGAATCAGAAGTTTCTAAGAAAGGGCACTGAAACAGGAGACGGAGAGGATAGGTAGGAAGAAAATTCCTGCCATAGACACAGGTGAAGTGGGAAAAGCCTGCAACTAACTATGAGCGGAAAGAAACCGACTGTCAGACAGGATGAGGTGTAAAAGAAGAGCACGAAAGCCGCCCAAAAATTGCCGTTATGTTGTGGTATGAGGCCAGTACAGACTGACATTGAGCAAGAAATTCGGTTGGGGTATTTTTATTTGTATGACAGACATCTCCGATCAACATGCTTAAATTTCAGTCAAAACTCTCAGACGAAAAGGGGAAAAAATTTACAAATTAATCTAATGAATTAGAGAGAACCACGGAATGATAAGTCAGCGAGAAGTAGATGAGGTGGATCCTGCAATAGATCGTGGACTAAGGCTACACAAGGTTCAGCTTTTGACCACTTTAGTCAAAAGAAAGATAAAGCTTACTAATTATCCATCCGTGACGGAGGGTTTTGAAGTCTTGTTTCCAAAAGTCGGGGAAAATTCGGGTTGAACAAAATAACAAGACAAAAAGAACACATGGACGAATAAATGTGGAGACTATTGTTGGTAGCGTTCGGAAATGACTGAGATTGCTTTTTTAAAAGGGTAGGCAGTGAAGTTTATCCATATAGTGCTGAATTTGAGATTCCCTTCTTAGATTCGTGTTCAGGCTTACACCCGTATACTTGGCAAAATTGCAAACTGGTCTTGAGAAAGGCTACTCACTGTGACCAAAACGTCGACTGACTACCATCTTTTCCGATAACGCTGTGTTATCGAACAATAAACACTTGCCTATAACAAATTACCTCCAGAATCGTGTTTTCGATACCCCCCGAGAGGATCTGGGGTCTGATACACTATTTGACAAAACTAACTTTTGCAGAGTTTTGGAATTCTATGTAACAGGGTCTGTAGCAACTACCCCGATTACTTGGGCTGTCAGTCTAGCAGGAAATTAGTCTCATTAGATTTGCACAAGATATGAGCTGTACACGGCCGCGGGCAGCAAAACTGATTCCAATTGAATAACCGAGTCCGTCGTAATTTCGTGGTTCTATATAATGCGATACATATAAATATATAAAGGCAAACGACTTACAGCCAGGTGAGCAAACAAGTAAAACAGTACAGAAAGTCATCCGGCAGATCGGGACAGTGCAGTCACACACGGTTCACTCAGAAAGGAGTCAAACGAAGAGGTGGCGCAACTCAATCACGGTACAGATAGTAAATTTAGAAGCTTTCTAGATAACATGCAATGATAGCTTCAGTCACAGAATAAGAAACCAACCTGTAGTTGGAATATACAAATTTGTATATTTTAAAGAGTTACCGTTGTCAAATTACACATTGTAGCAGTAGTATGACAACCGAAGTGATATGTTTTAAGACAAAATAGTAAACCTGGCGATAGGCTTGTTTGTGCCACAGATGTGCTCTGTTGTCTGACGGCATTATACAATGGCTGCGGCTATGCAATCGAAGGACCGAATCTCCGGTGGGCGGTTCTTAGGCATGGGTGAAACCTTCAGCAAATTTTCGTTACAAAAGAAATATACAGTCATACGACAACAGAGTCAGGTATGTAAATGTGGGATGCTCACGCATTATGCATCATAATAACGTGAATATAAATATATTGGACGGAGAAGAAACCAGAAAATGGGTATTATAGGTTTAGATGAAAAAAGAGATCAGCAAAAGGTGGCTTAAAGATTTTTCATCCGACCTTAAATTGCTGAACTGAGTTAGGAAGACTGTTAGATAGCCAAGAAAGTTGTAATAGACAATCAAAAGCTTGAGGCTTCTGAAAAAGACAAAATCGAGTAGTGAATCAAAGGCTGGAGAATGACCAAAAAATACGAAGCGAATAGATCGCTTAGAGTTGCTTGAAGATTTAGTGACGGGATGGACCAAGTAGGTTACAGCATCAAGAGTGGATCTTTCGGGTTTATACGCAAACTGGAAAGGGTCAATTGGCACACTGAGACGTACTTGAAGGCTGTTGAGCGCAGCCTTTTCAGTAAATTTAGGAGCAGCAGATTTGAGGGCGATACGGCGAATCTGTTTAACTCCACCAGAGGTGTTGTAGCCTTCAGGAATTGGAATGGTGGTAACTGGAGTGTACGGATCAGGAACCGAACATCTGGATAGAAACTCGTGTATCAAATTGGTGGTAGGTGTGGCAAGTTGAGTGACATCATACTTGAGAATCTCTGGGGGAAGGTCGTCAGAATAAGCAGCCGACTAGGTTTTGGACTTGAAAAGACGGTTACAAATGTCTGCTGTAGAGAAAGGCCCAAGATCTGCTGAAAAGCAAGAGAAATGTGGAGAAGGGATGCAGTTTGAGGGATGTATTATTTTGGCACTAAAGCGTTCGATATCGACCTAATCTTTTGTGTTTGACCTTATGGTCACATGATAGTTCTATGGCATACTAAAGTGACATGAGACTGTTGGAGTACAGAAACCGTTTAGCAAAGGAAGCTTCTGAAAGCTTTATATCTCTCTCTTGATCATTTGCAAAGTTCTTGTGGCTTCTGATCTTCTTTGATGCTGATATGCAATGTTCTTTTGCTTTCTGAGTCTTTTGTATGTTGGTGAGGTAATCATACTACTGGATATGAACAGTGTTTCAATGGGGTAATACAAGTTTAAAATGATAGATAGGGTTGCAGTAAACAGTTCTTCAGCAGGGAGGATTTGGGGGTATCGGGGGAAGCCATGAAATGACAACACTAATGCTGTTTTTTTTTGGGGGGGGGGGGGAGGGGGCAGATTATGAGAGGAAAGGTTGCCAAGTCGAAATCTTGCTTCATTTGAAGACGCGAATAATCTATGAGCCGTGTGTGGATAGTTTTTTTGTTTTAGAAGAAGCAAGCTCTGGTTACTTTTAGAGAGAGAGCTCACATTTCAAGATAAAATGTGAGAAGATGGTCGATGATAATCTTGTCTAACCCAGAGTTTCTTTTTGTGTGAGAGGTGCTGATATCAATTAACCCGTACAATAAAAGTGGACAAGTATTAGCTTGATTACGATCATCAACGACCATTTGTAAATTCTCTTCTAGGAGAGTAATTAGAAGTGGTATAAAATTGTCACCAAAGAGGGATATACTAGGTGGTACACAAGAAGGCACTATATATACGTTTGGGATAATACCGCCTCTAAAGCGAGCAAATCTGGGGAAATACTGAACATACGGTAGTTCAATATAGTTTGCAGCGTATTTTGAAACAGCGATAGACTAGCCCCTCCGTGTTGAGTTGGCGTAGGTAACCCTTCCACCACCATATTTTTTTCTGTACCTGATCTTGACGACGATACTGGGATCGGTCGATGCGAATCAGAGAGTCCTCAACATTCTGATCAAATGAAATTTCTTGGACACTTACCACGCACGTATGAACATGAATCAGTATCTTCAAAATATTTGGCAAATGAGGAATACTGAGAAGAAGGAAGGAACAGTGGAGCTGACCACGGACGTCGCCGTCATTTTCGCTGGAGTACCGGAGCTAGGTGTGGCTTGCAAACCAGAACGTTTTCCTTTTTTGGCCCATTTTGCATTGTAGTAGTCATGGGCAAAGGATTTTCACTGAGGGGAAACAAAGTTGTTTCCAATATCAGAAAATTTCAGTCAAGATTACGAGTGACGTGTAACCATGGTAATTGAATAGGGTAATAATAAATCTCTTTGTCTAAAGCAGGACAAAAGTCGCGCAGCCATTCAAGAGTCGCTCTACGTAGGGAGATATCCAAGGCGAATCAAATGAAAAAGTTATCAGGGTGCGTGTGACAAATTTCGATGAGCAGGAAACTTTTCGAGGGGCACAAAAGACCTCGAGACCATGGAAAACTCCAAATGGAGCAGAAAGAAGTGAATTTCTGTCAAATTAAATCTAAGAAATAAAGGATAATTTCTCAAAAGAAAGAAGTACAAGTAGTGTCTTTTGCACTTCAAATACTTTGCTACTAAGAATGCTATAGTAATACAGTCACAAATCACGAAATCAAACATTGCTGAGGGAAAATGAGGTAACCGTGAAAGGATAGCACGAGGAAGGTGTATTGTGGATTTGTGTGAAAAAGAACCATCAGCATAGATTTGGTCGTGGTTTATGTTGTAGGATAAAAGGTATTTAATGGGGAGTGCACGAGGTGGGGAAATGAGGAGATCTTGATTAACAATTAGGTTTAACGAGCATTGTGTTATGGAAAAGTGTTCACAGCTACAAGTTTGTTTAGGCCTTTCTTCAGCGCGGATAACGATGGCTCTGTTTATTTCATACAAAGCTTTTCGGACGGACTCTGTCTAATCGCCCTTGGCGTCCCAACAGTAGAAAAGAGTTCGTTACTTTTGTCCAACACGTCGATCAGGATTAACGGAAATCAAGTCCGGTAAGCGCTTTATGCACCCCGAGAGGTGATTATTCAGCTGTCACGTAATCATATGAAATGTTGCAAATAAGAAAATACAAGTAAGAATGTCAAGGAAATTTGGTTTTTAACTCAGAAACGGTTTCATCAGGCTTATTGAAGGATTACACTAGACAAATGACAACAGAACATTTTTAGGCTTTTATAGGAGCATTTAAGTTTTTATAGCTGGACCACGTAGAAGAAATCGGAACGCATTCGACAAAATTACAGTGAAGTAGATGTCCGATATCAGCTAGTATTTTCTTGGTTCGTGGAGAAAATTTCGAATGTCGTGTTACCAAAAACTGAAGATGTTGTACACTGTTCAATGCTGAGCCTGTAAAGAAGCTTGAGTGACCCGACGTCTAAAAAGCTGTTCGGGACGTGTTGCAGGGTATCCGTAGAGCCAAGAGGGCAGAATACAGTGCACAAAAAACTTCGAACTAAACAAGTCGGTACGGGGAATATTGTAGTTTGCAACACTAAACACATAACTTCCTAACTTTTACAAAACGATGGGAATATTGTCAAACCATGTCAGAATTTGCGTTAGAATTACACTGGGGTCACCAAAGTAGCTCAAAGAATGCCATTGCAATTAGTACATACAGAATAAATAGGTTCTACAGTATTTGTATATTTATCATTTTCATGAAGATAGGAGAGTGACTCACTACATTTGGAAGAGTTAACAGCCAGGTTATGATCCGCAGACCACTCGACTATGCACGAGACAAATTGCAGCGGAATAGGAAAATCAGGGTCATTGGGATAAGGTACACCAAATACTACGTGTTCAGCTTGTTCAAAGACCAACAGACTGTTGAAGGTGAGCATGGAAAACAGGTACGTAGAAAAGAAAAGTGATGACCTCGTAGACCTCGTGGATCACCCGACTCTGAAGTTTCGAAGGAGGGAGCCCTGTTCATAGAAGTAAGCAGATAATTACTCAACGGTGGAAGTATGAATGCCACTTGCAGATGGAATGCGGGGTAAATTCTCTCTTTCAACACAGCCTAAAGCCTCACTTTGATCCCTAACGATGATTCTGACAGCTTGGCTATTCTTGCCCAGGGATTACAAAATATAAAGTGGATTATTGGGAAGGGGCGTCCACATAGGAGTACGAGCTGTAGTAAGCAAACTGATTGGGATCAACTGAGTTCAACTGTGCTGTAAACTCGAATAGCCTTAGAACAACGGATGTGCAAGCTATGGGCCAAAATTTAGAGGCGCCCTTCTTTATTACGAGTGTAATCGAGGCTACTTTACAATAGTGAGGATTGTCGTTAAAATTCATATAACAATAAAAGACTGAATCTATTAATACATTTATTTCGAGACGGTAGATTTTGAGTCAGATTGATTGCACAGTTTTTGAGATGAAGAGCAGAAGAATGCGGCTCCTACACCGCTTTCAATTGGATCTCATTTATTATCTTTGATTCAATAAACCATGATTAGGAAAAGTGATCAAAAGTTCATTTGGGATAGTAAACGCTAAATTTAAAGGTGCTGATGCGAGAATGGTCTGCTCATTTCAGTGAAACATCATCTGCCTCAGTTCCCCGAAATTCCCATACTACTGAGCAGAAGACGTCACCAATCTTTGGGGTGGCTAACCGATAGACAGTACATAACGGCATCAAAATAGTAGCTGGCTGTTGAACAGTGAAAATCTCTAGAGAACATGCTTTCCGTTTATGCCTCAAAAACCAGTCATTTTTACAAGCGGAACTCATAAACTCTATTCAATCAAATGAAAGGTTCTACATTATGCACAACTAATTTGTAGTCCTGGAACTTCTCCCCTCAAATAAGCACAAATTTTAAGGTCTTACAGCCATAAAGTATGGGGAAACCGTGTCCCATACATAGAAAATTATTGATACATGTCACTAGGGGGTTATTCTTCTTAGGGACTCGTTCTCCAACCTCGACTCTGTCACACATACCTGGAGTAGATTTCTTTCGTCACCACTAGCCTGCTCCATGTGATTGCCGTGGCTTGGAAATTACTAGGAATCAAAATCCAATTTTACCAGTTTATTCAAATCTATAATACTTGAAGTAATAAAATACCCTCTACTGTTTGTAGATTGGCAGTTTTTTTACTCGTCTACCAGAGTGAATGTCCCCCCAATAACACATATACCACAACCTAAATAACACCAAACCAACACTTAATCAATCAAAGTTTCTCGGAAAAATATGCCTTATCGCCTGTAGACTCGAATAGTAAGGCAAAAAGGTACCCAGCAAGGGGAATCCTGTCCGAAGTCAACGAAATCAGCCTTCTTGTTGGCTAAAGCTGAACAGAAATGGACTCAATTTTGTATCTATTTCTAACTCTGATGAAAATCCTTTATTCGAACCTCTTATTTTTGAACCGAGGATATATTTGGTGATAGTATTGCGAGGCACGAAACGAAGGATAAGGATGAAAAATCAAAATTTTGATCCGAGTAAACTGTCCAGGCTGAATTTCTTAAACCATAATCTCGTGCCTAAAGATTCTCATTCAGAAAAGAGCACCGCAGAAGACTCTCAAACAACTTCTATCAATGGGTCTGATGTGACTCACCAACCTTTTCCTAATGAACATAGTAAACTCTCATTTAGTAAAGTTTATTATTAATGATACTGGTCAACCTTAATCGTGTCGAAATGTGATCCCGACGAAAACACTGGAAGATATTTACACTGCATGGACTTATAAATTTCGTCTCACACTGAGTAAACTGAAAAGCCACAATTTAGAGAGGTAACTTGTAGACAGCGAACTTTATGCTAATTTCTTTTGTTTTCAGGAGCATAAGAAGTCCGGCTTTGAGACAGGGTAACAACTCAATGAATCTGAATACTTCTGGTTAGCAGACTTCACAAATTCTTGATTACTAATTTTAGCCTTTAGGCTGCAACCTCTTTCATCAAAAACTGAAAGGAATTCATCAGCATGCGCAAATGATTTTCACTAAACTGGTATTGAAATACGTATTTAACCTAAATGCCAAGACCAACGATCGGGAGTCTACGAAAACAATAGCCTCCATTTCAGGAACATAGATGATCATTTCAGTCACACTCTGGAATAAGATACGAATGCTTGGAGGAGGAATATCAGCCTAATTCGTGGATTCTTTAGTCTTGAAAATATTATGGTGAAGCAACCGACCAAACGACATTCCAAAAATATACCTGCGCCCTGCCTGGTATTATTTAAATTCCAGAAATTAGTTTCATAAAACGGGGGTATATTACTGCAGATTTTATCTTCACCACTGGTCAGCACATAACATACTACTTCATTCTTTTGTTTCATCAACCCCAACAGGCTCTGCTGATTGGAAAACTCAGATAGAAATATCATTATATGGAATAAAACTCAGGATTCGGGGTACACATTTGAATAGGTATATAAAAAGAATATACATCCTGTAAGTCTTTTCACCGAAACTTTAAGATGAACGTACCTAATAAGGAGGACTTACTATGCCCGTGGATAATCGGACTAACTTCATACCTGTTTGAATATTCTGGATTTATAGCTGTTTTGTAGTCTTCACTTGTAAAAAGTACGCTTTTCTGCCAGCTGGAACAGGCTTAAGAAGCTAGCGCGTCAGAAAATAATTGCCTAATTTTATTGATCAGCGGATTTTCTTCTGATGAAGCAAGAAGATGGATGGGGGGGGGGGGTAAAATTAAATCGATATTGAAGCAACAAGCATTCGAGAGAAAAGTTTCCATGATAGAAATGGATTTTCCATTGTTGATGATTAGAAAAATGTGAAAGAATGTTTATTCAAGCAAATGTGTGACGGGAGTAACCGGGTTTAATTAAAGTTTCCAGTGTTTATCTCGTTATGTTTAAGATAATGATTTGGGAAGACATTCATTCACCAATAACCGGCAAAAAGCTGTTTTTATGAGTGTCTCCGAACGGACCGAGTAGCCTACTTCAATAGACGTGGAAGCGAAATATTCTCTCATAGTTCATTAGTTTCACGGTTCTTTGGTCTTCTCAGAATAAGCAAGGTAAACTTATTGAGTTATAACAATGGAGAATCAACGAGTGTTAACTTTTTTAAATGTTACGGTATTTTATGGAACATTCTACAAATAATGAAGAATTAAAAAACGCGAAAGCTTACAAACGAATTTCAAGCAAATGACATCGGAAAGAAAACAGGAAATAATCTGGGACTTTTCCGCAAAATATTTCGTTACTTGAAAATAGTTGACTTCTTATGAATACTCACAGTAGTTGCTTGTTTCTCAATAAAAAATACAGAAAATGTTTATTAATAATCCATATTTTTGGAAAATGGTAAAACATGTCCCGAAGCTAGAATTATAATTCTCTAGCTGTCCCGGGGAAGTCTTGAACAAGCCCACCATCGTAGTAGGACGGCTTGTCATCTGAGGAAATTTTCGGGTGAAATTACTGCCTAAAATCCCAAGTAGTTTCAGAAATAAAAATACGGAAGTGTCTGAGACGTTTTGTGTCATTTAGTTATATCATCACTGGCAATATCTAGAAGAATTCGTTGTTTAAAAAACTTTGTGAAATTTCTGAGGTGAGGATTTAGCTGCCAAGACGAGCAACAAAAAATGCTCCTTTTGCTTCTCTGCTCGAAAACCATTTGTGTTGTCAACGCAGATTATTTCATAGCACTTTAAAAAATATGCGTTTGAATCACGTGTGACTGGGATACCTGAAAATGTTACCAAATCACACTACAAGTATAGAATATGAACAGTTATACACTGTTTGGAACAAGAGATATGGGCAAACATACCTTTTGCGTGACTCCACTCTCAAGCCATTACGATCAAATTTATATGAAAACTATGTGAAGAAGACTAGTGGAATTTCCATTACATATGATTCAGGCTCCTTACGTCAGTAATATATTCTATGGAGTAACAAAAGATGGGAAAGATGTCACCAAGTTAGTATTGAATAATAAGGCTGAGGGAGACGGAAACTTGCGGACGACGGGGTTATATATATATATATATATATATATATATATATATATATATATATATATATATATATATATATATATAGTTAGCTTACTTCTCCGCTACGCCCCTGTGTGACGCAGATGACCGCTGGCCATGAGAGTTGGAGTGCTGGGACTGATTTTCTCTGGGCTCATAACTCGGGCTATGAGAGGAGCGTGACAGTTGCCTCCATTGATACCGATATCCAAAGCCTAGTTGCTTCTGACACGTGTTGTAGGACCCGGTAGACAACTTTAAACGCAGTCTAAATATCGAGCAAAGGCGTAGTTTTTACCAAGTTCTCAACGACTGACTTTGATACCACTCCTTTCCCTCCATATCTAAGTCATTGTGGGTGACGTTCTTTGCTGCTTTTTGATAACAGCCTTGCCCTTTCAACCTATGTAAGTAGCACCACGGGTGCACTTCAACTGCCAGATGACTAATAAAGGGGTCAAAAAGATAAATCTACTACGGCACTCATAATTACAGTGAATCTATCTGCTGCGATGTCTCCTTGAAGAAGATATAAATGAATGGTGATTTCGTTTCTTCCTGTAGAATTCTCACTGGTTTTATCCGTTCAGTCCAGTTTCTCCAGGTATATTTCTCGGGACAACTATTGCTTGGTAGCTTTTTGCTTGTGTGCAACGGCTCGGCTCTCAGAGTTTCTAGAGTACTGATATGTTTTGTCCTGTGCAGAATGCAGCGTGTTAGATTGCTTTTGTAACCAAGTAACACGAAACAGTGAAAATTTGCGTACTGGCCATTCCAGATCTCTTTCCGATACACCTCTCTTTGGATCGACCCATTATGTCTTCTGATTAAGTATACTTGGAGAAACCGTGGACAATTTTCTTCTTACTTTTTGGTAGTGAACTTGATGGCGGAGTGCGTAGTGTTGAACTCGCTAGAGGTATTACCTAAATCAATTTGAAAATTTGTTACGCGGAATGCTTCACCCATATATCGGTGGTAGTGGTCAAATCAACTTATGTTCCTGTGTAATGCATGAGTTTTCAGCTTTGCCATGAAAATATCCGCAAACAGTGGTCCTAGAGGTGAGCTCACAGCAGCTCCATCCTTCTGGAGATAATAAGTGTTACTGAAAGTGCACTGAAGGCTTAGTTCCCTTAGACTGGCAGTCAAAATTTCTAGAGGTGTCGATTTTCCTTCAATGAATGCGAAAATAAAGTCCAATGTTGCCATTAAAGGTGAACCAGTTAACAAAAAATACTTCCAAAGAGAATCTCTGGTTCCCCGCCATGTTCGCACTTTTAACTACTTCAGGAAACTGGACGGTGGCCCGCAGCGTATGCTTTACTGTTCTCTGTCGTACGGGTTTTAAAAAAGTAACTATCCCCTGGGCTGTCGAGTGGTACGCTGAGTTTTGTCAATAAAATAATGAGGCTGAGGGGTAGTCCAGGATTTTGAACTTCTGGAAAGCCACATATTCCTTTACACACATAAAGTGTGTCCTGATGACCAGTCTTTGGAGAATAGCTAAAAAAGTGTCACCAAGATTTCCAATATATGGCGCACTGTCATACTCAGATCATGAAAATATTAGAATTATTCCCGAAGTCAAGTAATGACTAGAATCAAGTTGCTCACTATCATTTTTGTCTGTGGATATTTGGTATCTCAAAATATGAGCCTGGTAAGAACTAGAACCAATCCATAATGAATTCGAAAGGTATTTAAATACTACTATGTTAATATTTCGAAAGAAATGGTAGTTTTCGAAACAAATTCGTCGCCTCCATACCACTTTGCAACCTGAAAAGGATGTTTCGCTTAATGCCTGACCAATAAATACATAGTCTATCCCAGAATCATTTTCTGTCGTTGACTCTATATCTACCAAAACTTATAGGAAATTTGTCATGTTTCGGTCACATTTAAGCCTCTTACATCAAGGAATGTGAACTACTGACAGAAAAATAAGGGTTACTTTTTACACGACAAGTATAGTTTAAGTTTCCAGGTACACATGATTTTCTGGTGAATAACATGATGACCGGCTCCTATCTTCAGTGACTCATTTGAGTTGCTTTCTTCGAGTCCTACGCTTTCGCGTTCATCAATTTTGCCTCCGAAGACGGAAGCTGGGAAAGAACTTTCCCCTCATATTTTATCTTTCATCACTTACCTCATTTTTATTATATAACTGTACCGTATTTCAGGAAAGGGTTGTTGTGACCTATTACAGGCTGTCAATCAAAAAGCGACCGACCGCGAAAGCAGAATTCTAACCCGGAACATTAGAGTCTGAAATTCACCATGATGACCGTTTGACCTCCGCCGGTCAAAACAGAATGAAACCTCAATCACATCCCACTCCGGGCCAGTAACGGGAAAATCCTTGAAGTGCCGATGGTTTCGTTAGTTAAGAAGCTTGTGCAAATGGGCTTTTATGTCCACGGCTATAGGTTTGGCATCCTCATGAGAGACCAATGTGGTGCACTTAAATGCAACACGAACTTTATTAGCATTTCTGACCTAAATTCCGCGTTGTGTAGTCTCCGATAAAGTGACCGTCGTGGTGGATAAAGTATCTGAAAGCAGCCCATACCAACAGACATAGTGAGGTTTGTGATCCCAAAGTCATTACAGATTTTCCTTGAAAAGCTCTTATCTTGTTTCATTTTTTGTGAGCTCTCTTATTCTGACCGTAGATTGTCAGAGTTAATTGATATCTAAGCTGCTTTGCCACGAAATTGTCATTTTGACCACCTCTTGGACGTCCACTGGTTACGTTAGATTGGCAGTTAGCTGATGAAACATTTTTTTCTGTTAATCCCTTCTTGCATTGCAGTATGACAGTTCACCGGGTAATCTAATTCTTCGATAAATTTATTGCTGATTCCACGTTGTTTTCACTACAAAGCTGATAATATCACGAATCAAATTGGCTTTAATCCTCGTATCTTATTCTGATACTATATTTTGCATTTTTGTTGCCGATAATCGTGTAGCTGTACGAAACACTTGGACCGTGTCTTCTATAGGAAGACAGTACTTTTGCTTCCTGAGAATGTTATTTCTTTCCTGCTGACCAAAACTGGTGAGTTTTTCTGGTTTTGGGTACGTCGTCTCCATCATTCCGAGAACGAAATGGACGCTCAGCCAATCACATTCACCTGACCTGATGGTCGTTACGTGCAGTTGAAATGAACCAGTATTTTCAGTGAGCTTACCATTTATCAAGAGTTTGCTGTTGAACCCCGAGATCACATACTTTTACTCGAACGCATTTGCGGCATTTCCTTACGTACGCAAAGCACATGTATGGTTTACTCATCATTGAAAGAAAGGGGGATAAAATTCACCTTCATTGATTTTCTTTTTATTTACATTTAAAGTTTTACTGATTTTATACGCCTAAGCTTAGAGCGATCCGGTTGCGGTTGCCAAAGTTAGTCATATCAGCAAAGAAATAGTAACTATAACGTGAGGTTTTTCCAGAATTTTGTATAGTAAAATTCGCTGTCAGAAAAAAAGCTAGTAAAGGGGAATTAATTGCCAGAAATCACTTCATCATTTGAAATTAAATAACTTGTAAACTCTTCTTACCTCCCAGATTCACAAAAATGTAACTTCTCAGCATTCCTATTAGAATTCTTTATAAGATGGAAATAAAGAAAACGAAATTTTCCCAATTTAGGTTACAGTTCTGGCGGAAGTCAAACCAAACCATCTTGCTTTCTTTACAGATGACTACTAAATCTTATTCCGTCAGACGAAGGGGAAGAAGTGTAGCATCTGAAATACTTTATTGCATGTCTGTAAGTGGCGAAAAAACCTCCTAAGGGAAAAATATGCTCGTGTCTCTGGAGATTAAGGTTTAGCTAATTACAGATAATCCTGCAATAGACAGCCGGAGGCCTTGTAGAACGGTAGTTTGATCAAATCACGATTATAGATAATTTTAGAATATCAGGAATTTCTTGCTAGAGCTACTTGTTTATCACATGAACTAAGAATGCCAGAAAATATCAGTAAATTGTCATGGCGGACAGTAAATCGAAAAAACGTAATTTTTTTCGGTGGAGTAAAATCATTTTTTACTGATGGATTAAAAAAGCAGCAATCCTAAGTGAATGTTTCATAATCTAAAGCCGAAACTTTGTTCACGACGGAAAATCAAGAAAACTAATTTTTACTGTTCTTTTCTGGTTCCAGACACAGCGAAAAATATTTGTTTCATATGTTGCTAAGGACGGCTACTTTAATACAGAGCCGGCATGGTGAATTTAACTTTATGAGGCGACAAGAACAATTTATATGCCTGTTTAGCACGACGGCTATGCTATCAAATTACGAGGCACGTGTTTTGTGAGCTAAATTTTGAGTGTGATTTATTCAGATTCTGTTTTGCAAAAATCCATATGATTTTGACCAAAGCAGATTGAAATTCGCCCACGCAGAATTCACATTTTTGCTGTTTTCTGATTGCTGACTGCATTGATTGGCTTAGTCTCACTCTCTGGCTATAACTGTGGACCACGGCTAATGAAATGGTGGCTATAACATTGTTATACCATATCTTCGCGTCTATGAATTTGAAATGAATAACCAATAATTTTAAAGAAAGGATCTTACCGCTTTCTCCATCATCCTATGATTGCTATGTTATGAGCAAAGTGCTCAAAATGTGCACTGAGCATTTCCCCTAGGGTCAGCCCGCCCACAATCAAATAGCCTACTTTTTATAACGTAATTAAACCGTCGCTTTTGGTCGTTTAGCAGTTGTTTTCCTTTCGGTTGGTTATGAAAAGTTCCGCAAACCAAATTTCCCACAAGATTTATAGAGCAACTTACGGCCCACAACATGTAAAGTAGAAAAACACGTGCGTCAGTCTGAAATTAGTTCGTCAAAACGTGTCCAATGCAATTTGCTATATTTCTAGTGAACAACTCCTTTGGAGAATGTTCCACTCAGACAAAAATTTAGATTTTCCCAAAGAGCTTATATGAAATTGGCACGGTTTTAAACCCAAACTCAACGGACCTAGTTTGCACAAATTCACTCCAAACCCTTGGGTTAGTCCGATGTCTCTGCCGTAGATACTACTCGTAAACTCTGGGCTGGTCTGATATTTAGGTCAGCTAGATATTGAAGTGATGACAAAAGTTTGATAACTTCTGCTTTAATATCCACTAAATCGAACATTGTTTTTACCTACGTTGTCAGCAGATAAATTCTACTGTAGACCGGGTGATCTGAATCTATGGTCGACACTTTGTGCTTCAAAGGATGAAAACAGCAGGACCAAATCAGTCACATGAATGCTTACTTTCGATCTAATATAGTTTGTCTCAAGTGAACATTATAAAATAGTAAGAACTCTTTGAGTCAAAGCACTTACTTAATTAGTTATCACGATTATTGTAATTGCCTTTTCTTTTTAGACGTCTTGTAGCAACTAGACAGACAGAAATATAACATGTCTCGTTGTGAATTTCAAAGCCAGTGCTAGAGGCATGATTACATTATCGGCAGCACTCGCAAACACTTGAGTCTAGCACAGATCACTAGTGTGACTTGTATGAGACAAAACAACAACAAATGAAAAACATTTATAGAAACTCTAGTTTATACGGATGCTAATAAAAACCAATACATATAGCCAAGTATTATGCAGTTTGTGCTTCTGAGACTGGCAAAGAGAGCGGAACAATCGCTGATGAATTGTGTAAAAAAGAAGGCTTTTTGCGGCGAGTTACTCCCCTGATGGTTCACAATTCTTGGCAAAAATGGGTCCATTAATAGTCGAGACAGCTGAGCCCTATTGGTGGTTAAATATATATATCTGAGCTAACCTTCTAGATCGGACATAGGAAAAATATATTCACGGTAATTTTTAGCTAAACAGACTTCTTGTGAAATCATTTGGCCGCATAAGAATTTGGCAAAATTAAACTTTGTGAATGAAGAGTTCGAATTTGATTCTGTGAGTAAATTGCTAACAAAAACTGATTAATCTGTAGCAACCTAATATTTGATGTTTTCAGGTGGACAAAGGACAGATCGGGAAGAAACAAGAGGCGTTCTTTTGAGTCGGTTTTGATCAAAATATTTTGTTTAAAATTTACGAGTAATTTGGGAACAAATTACCACCAAAAATCAGTTTTATTTCTCACATAGTGGCTCTGTCGACTTGACAGAAATTTCAACAACGGAAATCGTCACTTTGCTGTCAGACTCTCCAAACAGTGATCCTTTCAAGTAGACCACATATGATCATTTACCTTTTGTTCACAATTGTCAATTGTAAACTATGTAAAAGTATATCTGGCGAGTTGCCACCAAAACTCTGAACATTTTGCTCAATAAGCAGTGGTTCTGTGACTGACAGTTCTACTCAAACTTCCCGCGGATTTTTTTGATAGAAGTTATCATAAGGGTGCTATTGGACCATTCCATTTTATATAGATATCTATGCATGTATAGATATAGGTGAGAATTTTTTACATAGAAAACTCTATATATTATCATTATTTTTTGTTAGTATTATGTTAAGATGGTATATTTTTAGAACCCATCTCTTCTTATTGCTTCAACAGATGATGCGTGGGGGTTATCCGTGTAGAGGATAACATTTACTGAGAAGACTGTGTTTGTGAAAGCCACAGAAAGAATTTTGTGCATAACATGATGCGCTGGTTTTCTGAAAGAGGTTGTCTCCCGTCGTTTTTGGTGATATCTGTTTCATTTTAGGACCTGTTTTGCATACAATAAGAGCACTTAACTCCATTGATTTAAACAAAGTTGCTTCCCGTAAAGAGTGCATGCATTTATGTATGGTTACACGTGCACTTCATTTAAATCACGATTAGACTGAAAAGCTTGTTTAAAAACATCATTACAAGTGTGCTTTCGGAAGATGAGTTATCAATGAAAGTCGGCAAAATTGACCAGATTCCTTTTGTTAACACATCTGCTACGCTGGTAAGGAGGAACGCTTCTAATGTACATTAGCCCAGATAATACGACACGTTATACAACGAAGCACGCCTGTTGCACGTACTTATTACAATGTTCCATGGACGTTAAAAAACAGTGAGTTCAATAAATAGTCGCCAAGTAAGCAAGCACAATTTTCTGGTCTAATATATTAAGTATGCAAATATTCCAAGCTATCAGTAATGATTTTACACGGGTAAAGTGGATTGTACTGTTTGCATCAGGATCGTTCCTGTCTCCATGGCGGTTTTTACGATATTATTTAGTTCTGCCTTGTTGGTTCAACAGATGCACATTCACTCGCTTTTCCATCAAATCTCTGAATGCGCAGTATTGGTCGCTCGGAGTTTTATGACAACGCTATATGTCTGTTTTCTACTAGATTTATTTTCTTATGGAAGAAATCGGTGACGATTTAGCGAGAAATTATGCCGAACTCAAATGGGGGTCTCAGATTAGAGTCATTTTGTACTTGGAACGCTTCAGTCATTCACGACAAAAAATCGCTCCACATTTCTGGGAGAAAAAACGTTGGCTGAAAGTGTCTACAGAAGGCTCCGGATTAGGTTTGAAGGGGGCGTGCTACAAAATACCTGAGAGACTGTCTGATTCGATTCAGCTTCACTGGGACTAAACGTCTTTTCATGCAACATTTTCAGATTTTATAACTGAAACAATATAAATAACTGGTCAGATTTTTGGCTTTTGACTTCCATGGCTTTTGCTATCAACCTTTTTTGTCTTTTCAGTACATTCAGGAGGTCACACGGTTTGCATCTACAATTGCTTTGGTTGGAATGCATTAGGTTAAAAAGAATGAAAAGTACAAATTGTCCTGTGATTTCTTTGAAGGAAAGCTAACGTAAATGCCTTTGATTCTAGTGATAGAAGGCAATCATCTGTCTAATAGACACACACGTTAACGAGATGTACCACATATCAGGAATAAAATTAAATATTATGCGAATTGAAACCACGCACCGTTGCAACGTAAAATATCGCTTTATTTGTTTTCTGTCGTCTAACACCCACGACACTGGCTTATGCACGTAGTGTACACATTCTAAAGATAAACGATTCAGAAGAATAACAGTTTGTTTCTAACACCTCGGAACGTGCCAAAGTTTGGTGACCACCGGGATAGCACGCATAATTCCAGTTACTGGAAGGAAGAATATTTATTTTTAAAGCGAAAGTAGTATTTCTTTACCTGACAAAATAACTGCAGTAGGCATCTGTGCACAGTAATTCTTTATCAGTCTGTCTTCATTTTCTTTCAAAACACCGTCTTTTCGTTACGCTGGTTTCAGAAAATGTCTGACTGGAAATGTTGTGATCATATAGTCCACCAGAAAGTTTGCATTCAAACCTCATGTCTAACGTACATCATATACGTTACTTTTCCACTCTACAGGAATACTAAATCAACCGGTAATTCTTAAGTTTTGCATAAAATTGCACTTAGAGTTTATCTGAAAATGTTACTACGAAGTTTTGCTTCGGTCTACTAGGTTCCGGATATTTGTTCATCACATTAGAATTAGGATGATATTCTGATGTGAATTGAGAATATTTTGTTTTTCATTTGTTGGAATTTGCCTGTCATCTTGTTTTCCACTTTGATTTTGGATGTCTAACAGATAATTTCACAACTGTAGTGCGCTCACACATAGGTCACCAAGCCAACCTTCATCGGCCTAAGTGGTAAAGTTCGCTGCGGTTCAGCGAGTCTGTTTCTTGCTTTTGAAGGTCTAGTGTGTGAAACCCCCATGGAAGAACAATGCATCCAGCATACTATGGAACGTGTTAGTTCTGGTTCTTAATCTGGTGAGAAACAAGATAGATCCTTCTAAGATCTCTTATTGTGAGTTTTACTTATTCGAATGCTCGAATCACGTAACATTTCGATGCGCATAATCATCATCAGTTATGTTCCGACAGAACGAGCATTTTAAAAGTTGACGACTTCAAAGTGTGCAGGTAAAAACCCTTTGTATTTTCAGGGATTTGAAAATGATCAGCAGTTCTGGTGCTCAGCGTCAGCTAATTTTCATTTGTAATCAGGTTTTCCCACGCGCAGCTTCTTCGCCTATCGCTGAACATGAACACACAGTGAATTTGCTGCTTGGTTGTCGCAAACCTTGAGGTAAGCTGTGTTCATTCCCCGGAGTACCACTGTAAGCCATCCTAATCATCTGTGCTAACACTCAGAGTGAAATCGACAGCTGTGGTGCAAGAAACATATATCCAGGCAGTAAATAGATTCCAATTACCATTTAGAGGTCAGTAGCATGAATGAGATATTCCTTCGTTCTCAAGTCTTGCAATCTTGCACCACGTAGAAAGGGTACGCTGGTTCCCTATTGCACAAAATACTGACTATTTTCCAGCTTCACAAAACCACTCATTCTGAGGGTTTTCGGGGGTTACATGGTTCTACTTCCGCTACCATTCAGTCAGTCAGAAATGCAAGATGTTTTTTCCTTCATATTGGAGAATGAATATTTGGTATCTGTTCAAAATGCTAAAAAAGAGCTTTCTCTTAAAGTGTCAGAATAGAACTCGGTTCGGAGTGTATCGAAAACTCGATGCGCCACACTAACACACTGTGACTAACACCATTTGCTCTAAGCTATCATTCCAGTTTCATTCGGTTGTAAAACCAGTCTTGAAAAAAGGTTACCTGTGGTAACCGAAACGTCGACAACCTACCAACCATTTCGACTACGCTGTGTTAGTAAACAATAAAATTCTACCACAGCTTTCTCTTAAATTATTCTCGAGAGCGAGAGAGTTGGTTGCCAACTGTCACTGTCAGCTGTATTCTTTGGACAACTTCAGACTGCCGTGATTTTATTCCCATGCCTCCCCGTCACCATGATTAGCAAATAATTGTGGCTCAAAATTTCATCTCTTCATCCACTGATTGACGTCGGATTAATTACGTTGTCTTTGTTATATGGGGTATGACGTCAGACGTTGTTTGTTGCCTGATTTTTAATTCCTTAGGTGTGGTTCAAAGATTCGCAAACAATTGCCAGTACCAGCGGGTGCAATGTTTCCATCGTTGCTTGATAATGATATATATATGCATTAGTTTACGAAATAATGTTTTGTACCTTGTTCGTCCCTTCGGTAATTTGTTGAATACATTTACTAATTTATTCTGTGCAGTTCAAATGAAGTGTTTCCACTCGCCTCAATCATAATGAGAATGACACTAACTGGTAAATATATATGAGAACTTCAGGCTCGGGATCGTGACAGAGATATACACACATTCTGGCTTTTATGCTACCTAAGCAACTTGAGAAAAAACGATCAGTTGAATAAGCGCCGGTAAGCGCCTACACTAAAGACAGAAAGCTGTGAAACTGAAACATTTTGTCTGCTGTATTTAGGTTTATTTAGTGCCGAAATAACACAGACAGATATTTTTCTCAAACAAAAGAGAGGAACTGGTGACTGGCTTCTTTGCTCTTCCGGACTTTCCCAACCAAGCGCTATCAACAACTACCGTTTCCAAACAGTGTAACACCCACAAAAATGAGTAAATAATCTGAATTTGTTACTGTATACTTTCAAAAATAGCGAATCTTCCATCTGTTTGTGACGTTATTAACAAAAAAATGACTTTACCCAAAAAGGAGCCTGTTCGGTTTTGTGCCCTTTTAACTCTAATGCAATGGAATAGTGCAGTGAATCTGGCAGTTAATAGCGGTAATATCAACTGACTAACAGTCCATTCAATTGTCTAATTGATCGAATCCCTTTGAAGAATTTTAAGATTGTAGTTTTTACTCAGGTTATTTATCCGTCAGAACGGTGAAAATCATTTGGAGCTTAAAAATTATCTTCTGTTTGTAAGCTGAAACAGTTTTGGAGGTTAAATTGCTTCCACATTTATATTCTTTTCGTAGCTTGTCTACCAACAGATTGAGATATGGAACATTTTTGGCCCTCTTCATTTTATTGTCTCGTGTATGACTGTGCTACAAACTAAAAACTCACAGGAAATGTGAAATGGGATACAGCATTTCGAATGAGCCGTCATATTTACCTTTCTAGTTCCAACTGAATTCGTCCAGCCAAGCCAAGTAAAAAAACGTCCGCGTTGGTACACATCAGCATTATACTAAATTGGCCCCTCTGTTACATATTTACCGATTGTTTGAACCTGATGGTATTTTTGGTCCCGAAAGAAGGTCTACAATAGGTTCCTTATCAATCAATGATAACTGCGTCAAATGGACAAGGAAGGTTCATCGTAGTACTTGACCGAAACGGATAGTAGTGAAGCAAACAGCAGAACAAATACACTTCCATCTAGCTTACCTGGTTCACATTGAAAAGGATCGACAAAAACTGCAATATTAGGAAACTTTCGAAATAAGAGAAACTCAGCATTGTAAATAAAGGTGAAAGACAGTCTGAGACAAAAAGGTTCAAATAACTACCCGCTGGTTCCACTATATGTTTGAGTAAACTGCTGTTTTATACACTCAGTAAATTAAGCTCAACCTTTTAAAGTCATACAAAGACTTTTTTTATTTTTCACTAATTCAAAATTTTATGTTTGCCCTTCAGCTTCAGAGGCCATTTTACGCTGCAGACGTGTCAATTTTGGTCTATGATAATGCAAGTAAGGAACTAAAAAGCTGCACCAATTCAGACAAATCAGTTTTCGAGACAAGTGTGGAGCTGCAAGTGAATTCATAGAAAACGAATGTGATCCCGTTTGTTGAACCCGTTGACAACTAGCAGGTTTCCTAACGGTTGGCTTTGTTTTAAAATATCAGGTAAATTTGGCGCTTGTGTACGAAGGGTAAGCAGCCGTGGATATGCAATTCATCTCAAGGTCGGTAGGTTCCTGGTGCACTTATTATTCTCGTGTCTGCTCGAGGTCCGCCTTATTCAGGGGCAAATGTCACATGAACCAGCGTAACGGACCAAGTGAAAATAATACCACAGTGTACCGACAGTGAAAAACTGCTGTCTGAGAGTCGGAAATTCGCTTGATTACCTATGTTCTCATATATGAGGAATAGTTATGCACCCGTAAGTCGAAGATTCAAGTGGGCAGAACAAAGAGGGTGCCTGATCCTCGAGAAAATCCTAAAAACAAGTTTGTCTAGATAACAAACGAAAATTGATGGGCATACCATAACCTGATACGGATTGTAAGGTTCTTCAGAAGAGATGACAGACGGAAAATATACCAAGACCAGTGGAACTATCAATCTCACTCATTTTCCGGCTAGTGAACTTCTAGAATCATATCTTAGTTAAGAAGTACAACTAACATAAATAGGACGATGGGTTCAACGCTATCTACGAAGATAGTTCGCCAGACAGTATATCGATGTTGTAACAGAATAGTGCAAAAAGGTCCACTGAAGGGTGATTGCTGTTGTTTGGGTTGATCCAAATGGTAATAGTCAGTGATTCCGGCTGGACTCGAACTCGTTCGTGGTTACCACCCTCACTTTAGTAGTGCATACTCTACCAGCTGAGATTCAAGGTCACGCCGAAGGGCTTCGGATCTTTTGCATACGGGTCATATAGTTTATCCACTCAAATTACGGTGGAAGATGACATGTTCTGTATTAAACTGACTTGTAATTTGACTGCCTGAAGTAGGATTGCTCTCAGAACCAACCAGTATCACTGGGGGACGGATACACAAGCGAACTTGGTTATGAAGTATGGTTAGGCAGATTCGAGTTCTTTTTTAGGTAAAAAAGATGTCAAAGTGGTGTTAGGTAAAATTTTGCCATAGATTCGGTAGACTCAAAACATGCCGGCTGGTGGCAGTCTTACGCATAACGAATTTGATTGAAAGTATGAAAACGCCCAAAGTAGTTTCAAGTTCACTTTGATCGATTTCAAACAAGATTAATTTGATAGTATAAAATACAAACAACTGTTTATTGTTGGGTGTATCATTTGGGAAGCAACAAGTTTATGATAAGACTGAACAGTGTTTCGTCTGGTGTACAATGTCATGTAAGTGAATAAAATGTTTGTTGAAATGAGAAAAATGTTTTACATAAATAAAATAAAATATTCGTGAACTGAAAGTGATTGGAATAAGACGAATACAGATCACTCGCAAACTTCCTACTCCTTTGTCAGGATGCAAAGATGCAATCGTTTTTACCTCGATTTACGTGTGAAAGAATTGAAAATACACTTCTGTGGTCAGAGAGAATGAGACAAACAATTTATCCCTTTTGAACGTGCGAAATAACTTTTCGCGGATAATGTTCACCAGGGTCGTTTGTTTCTGTAAAGGGTCGCAACCAGCCAGCGGGGCCTTTCATCAGTTGTAAATCAGTTGACCTAACTGTTTTACTCCGACCGGAGATGCAGAGCTGAAAATAGTGATGATTGTGTGCCGTGCAACCTAGAACAAAGGTATAGCATTTCTTCATTTGCATAAGGGTGACTGAGACCAAAGGTACAGTTTCTTTTAGCTTCTCCGTATAGAAAGGGCAGCATTGGTAACTGATATTCAGCAAGCAAACTGACACTGCATTCGCAAACAGTCGAGCTACGCCTAAATTGGGTATTTATTTTAACTATTTATAAAGTTTGTTTTGATGACGGAATGCCAGTGTACATGGACAATTCGGTGTCATTCACAGTGAATGATCACAGACCAGCTTCAGTAGCAGATGTCGGTAGCCCCGGGAACACAATAATCCAACTGCAAAACCCAAGTCAAACGGGTTTAATCTTCTTCACTTTCGTTAACAGATTTTGAGTGACTGATACACCATTTCATTGCTTTCTTGCCTTAACGGTGATCCTCTAATTTCGGTTTTCTCCTTTGTCTTCAAGCTCTTCTTCAGGAATCACAGACGCATTGTGAAAACTGCTGGACCACGCAAAGCGTGAAACGTTTTGAGAAAAAAGTACTTTACATTGATATTTGGTTACCATTGGTTGCCACTCAATCATGATTATGGAAACAACTACTGCCTTTTGAAATGTGCAAAGTGAATAACATTCAGAAGTATACATTATTTTCTTCCGCGACAGTGTTTTCGTAAGCATGGAAGTTTACGCGTTAAAATTGTTTGCACCTGGTTCTTTTTAATTAAAAAATGTTGACGACAAACATTACAGTCAAGTAAAACACACTTATTTGGGAATTTTTTGGTTCAGAGCGCGTTATTATTTCTTGTGCGGAAACCAAATAATCACATTATTCCCTGATAGTGAACAGTTTTTATTGCCCGAGAATAAACTACCTACTCCCTGATTTCTCATCAGACTTACCGAGAATTTTTTAATGAAAATTTTTAATGTGAGAAATGTGTCATGTGAGATAAGCTTTCCTACCCCTTTGGGTCCTGTAGTCACTTCCCATTTTCATTATCTTCTTCGGCGTCAGTCGGGAATGGGCTAGGCAGAGCTTTTGTGTTCTTCCTCCATGGCAGATTCCAGTTAACAAATTCATAAACGCGAATAGTTGCAAAAAAGGAAAGAAAGCGAAAACAAGCAGGCTGTAGAATGAAACCAACACAAGTTCAACCCGACTCGCAGGGTTCATACATTATGATAATCAATTAGCGTGCATGTTCAGGCACGAAGAATGATGAAATGATTTGCGTGGAGCCATTGCACTGATACTGTGGGCTGTGCACTTTCGGATGTGTGCTGAGCAGGGAGAAAATTAACATATCTTCCGAGGTGTTTGAAGGCACACTATTACTAATGGAAAGCACTACAGTCTTTGAACTGGATATTCACGACTGGTGCTTGTTTATTGGAGGTAATTGTGGGATTCGTTCTAGTTCATGGTACTGAACTGCCCGGTGCAAATAATATATCGCGTATGGTTAAGATAATTCAAGGATGTCTGATGTTAAGAGCAAGACAGGTGCAAATGGCAATATAAAACGCTTTCACCAAGTGCTTCCATTGATTAGGGTTATATGATGTAGAATATCAATTCCTTTGATGTATATATTGTTGTTAGTGATAAGAAGGATCAAGAGCAATCTCCTTTCAGTATTCGAGTTTAGTTAGATACATAGATAGGAGAAAAATATGGATGTATAGTTTTTGAATGGAAACTCTGCTCACCTCGATGATAAAAAAAACAAAAACGGTTATATCAACAACAAACAAGAACTGAGATGACCAGTGAACGGCATAAAGTTGAAGGCCGACGAAAACACTGAGTCATGACGGGCAGCATTGAAAGATGTCAATACGAATTCATTTTTCAGCTCTCTGATCATGGATCGTGTTTAGCATAAATGAAAGGAGTTCCACCCACGTAATTCCGGTGAGGACATGCCTGAATAAGTGCGGTAGTATTGGGAGAATTCTTTCGGCTTAAAGTGTGCGGTTATTCGAACTTGCGGAAAAAAACTGAACATTAATTCTCTCTAAACCACTGTTGTTGTTCCGAGATTATTTCGTATCCATGAGTAAAAGTTTTACTGATAACAAATTTTTATGGGTTAATCTTGGTTGCTTCTAAAATGCATAAGCTGCTGTCCATATGTCACTGAGGTGTAATTGAAACCTGGTCAATTTCAGATAGGAGCATTCAATATTCAGAGCAGGATAATTGAAAACGATCAATCTCACCTCTTTGGTAAGTATTGCAAAGCCAATGAACCAATGAACAGATGCTCCAGTGTCCCTGTATTTTCATTTGTACATTATATTATTTAATTCCACATATTATTTTGCAAACACACTAGTGAATACTAGACTGCCCGGGCTGCTCTAATTTGTTCTCTCAAGTGAACATAAAAGGATGCAAGGAAGCATCAGTCATTTTTGCCTCGAGACCAACTAATCTCAAGCGTGATCCACCGGAGGTGTGCCAAACCACAGCCCGAAATTACCGATAGACAATATTGCCAAAAAAACCTCTCTTGTTTTCTGAATCTTGAGATTGGCATATGTTTGAGTTTAATCAGAATGCTTCGTCATGGAATCTGAACGTCTCAACTGCTTTACCAGACTCTAGCGACAACCTTTGTGATATCCTTAGCGTCTTGATGAGGGCTTGAAGGTACCAAACATAAAAAATGATTCGTATTTAATCCAGACCCATACTCCACTGAGTCACGGGCAGTGCTCTATGTTCATGACATGCCTGTTTTGTGATAGCGAGAACCCCTTAGAAAATGCTGCAGGTGTATAGATCGAAAATGGGACTCAAGCCTAAGAATTTGCTCACCGCTAATTTTGAAAATGTTTGTATTAACTGGAGTGGATTATCAAACAGACAAAAGAGCCGTTTGACTCAAAATGGCAGACTGTAGCAGGCTTTCATGGGTTTTAGAAAACCATGCATTGCCTGAACTGGAGCCACCAGATAAGGCCGTTATTTGATATTTTTCGACCTCGAACAGGTAACTAGTTGTACTGAGTAAAATCTACTGCGCTTCAAATGTGTGCAAAAGTTCATTGTTATAGTTGCATTTATTTTTGGTTAACCTTTTGTGACTCTTCTACTTACTTTACGTATGTTGAATGGAAGGTGTAAGCGAAGATAAACTAGTAGCACGTACCTTCCAACTTATTAACACTCAAAAAAGAGCCACAGATTACCGACTGTGGGAACCACTTTCGTAACATTATCAGTATTGTTTCAAAAACCATTTCAGATATGCCAGGCCATTGTTGATCAGTTGGCTTTTGATTTGTGCGTTTGCTTCTATAGAGCATAGGTTTCTACTATTGTTTTATCAAAGTGTCTCATACTCCAATTCATCTTGCACGAATGTCAACCGGAAAAGAAAATACACCAGAAGTTAGGACTCACCAAACAGAGATCGAACCACCGGCTCCGCATAAAATACAAGCAGGAGCTACAGGCTCTAATTTTATGGGGCTGGTTTTCGGTGGGTTTTGCACATACATATTACTTATCCGAAAATTAACTGCAATCATGTTTGAGCTTCTGCAACAGTCTTCATGTAGAATATAACCTGAAAATGTTTAGTTCAATAAGTTACGTCGAGAGAAGAGAACGACTTGGTTCATTATCTTGTTGTCTAAGGCTTCACCAAGTGTACAGATAGAATTCGAGATATAACATCGGGATCTCATGAAAGGCCAAGCAACAGTTTTCTAATGGAAAAACAGTCACCTGGAAAGAAAGCAGTGTGTACTCTCCCGTCAGCACCATATACTCACGACCAATCCGACAGGCTCATAATTTTAACGGAAAGGGATGTATAAATGACTGTTAGGAGCTTCCAATCAAAAGCAAGACCACTGTCTACATTTTCATGGGAATCGTTTTGATCTTGAGAATATAGCACCCATTAGGATTTTGTCTGCACAATTTCGATACTTGTAGTGACTGTTATCCCCTGCCGCGATTTGTTGGCACTGTAGAAGCCCTAACTGGATGACAATGTACTACGTGAGGACTGTTGTAACTCCGCAGGGATTTCTTGTGTTCGATCTGATAACTCAAAGGAAAGAACTTACAAGAGCCAAAGATCAGTAAGTGCGTCAACAAGATCCTATAGTTACATTGTCTAGCTAACAGTTAAGCAGCCTACAGCCTGGTTAATACAGTAGTAAATGAAAACCTTGGAGTTGATAGCAGGGTATTGGCTATGGAACTAGAGATTGGTGAGTAAAAGAATCTTTTTCCTCTCCACAACGTTGAATTCGCACCGCCTAATCCATACAGAAAAAGGAATAATCACCCCCAGATTATCACACGTTATACATCACTTGTTAGTATGGTGAATTATGCACGAGACCTATCCTCGGCTAGGTACTTTGATGCCAAATGGTCGTGTGAAGTCAATTTGAATGTGCAGCCTAGCTTTTGGTTGGGCAGCTCTCCGAGACTACGGCACCCCATTTCACGTTGTTATTTCCTCACTGAGTTTGTTTCTCAACCGCTGACTCCGTGATCTCACATAGTAGTTCTAATTTTGCCTCATGAGCTACCTCCTTCAAATGGATTGTCTTTTAATCCATGACCAATTACGCACCGTAACCTTTACAGTGTGTGGAATGAGAAAACCATCTAATCTAATCAATAAGGGAAGAAATAAGATTCACGTAGATAGACAAATGTTCACAGGCTTTCGGTATTTTTCCTAATATTATTTTTGCTTTTCCCATTTACCTGTTATTGGGTGTTGCTCATTTGTGATAAAATACTAAGGGGTGTCGAAAGCAGAAACTGGCTCAAGGCGAAGTAATTCTTTGGGTTACTTTTTGTTATAATCACTAGCAGAAACAAAAACCAGTGTAGAATGCATTATTTTGAACACACATTAGCAATAGAACGGTCGAAACTACCCTGTCACGCCAGTTGTCGTAGAGCCAAGAACAAACTATAGGATAAGATGGTTTTGTTATGACAAAAAAACCGAGTCGAATACTAGAATAATGCGCATAGCAGTGAATGAGGGTTTGCACGTAATCAGACTTTACTGTCATTGGCAAAACTTGCATCCAGATATCTCAGGCGTCAATCTATTGTTCAAAGAGTTTTAGGAACATACTGAGAAGGAATTCCGAGGGGAAAATCTTCGTAAGTGCATTACTTCTAACTCTATCGCCTCAAAAGTAGGGGCGGGCAAGCCTGCTTATGTAAACGCGCTGCCACGCGAACCGGTGGATGGATCAGCGAAGTCTGTGCAATGCCCTTTTCTAGTCTACTCATCCGCTTTTGACTCTAGTCGGCGGTCTCTCCTTCCCCGTAATCTGGGAGCTTTCGACTGTTCCACTCCTTTATTAGCATAGTTGTATGATTATTTTACCAGCGGAACTCAGCACACACGGCAAGGTTTTAAAACAACCACGCCTTTGATGAATAATTCAGGAGTGCTTCAGAGAGCTGTCCTTTCCTCTTATTTATTTTCCACCTGCAATAATGACCTGTCATCCAGCTCTTCGGTGCATTTATAAAGATATGCTGATGATGTGGCTATGTGTCAAGCTAATTCTCTAACCCAGGATTTCAATAACTTTTCTAGTAACCTGTCTCATTTATGATTTCTCTGTTCGATCTGGTTTAACTTTAAATTTGTCCGAAAGATTTAGGTGTAAATTTAACCTTCGCCCATCGGTTCATCCTTGGGGCCCATATGTTAGTTCCACAGAACCACTAGCTAGAGTGGAGTTTTTCATATACTAATGAATTACCGTTGACGCAAATTTTAAGTGGTCAACTCATATTTTCAACTTTGTGAAGAAACTACACCGTCTCTCTTGCCAAATCCGAAAACTTTTACATTTCAACGTTAAATACCGTGCTATTTCTCTTTCCATTTATCAGCTTTTTTCCTGTTCACTTTTACTGTTTCCCTGTTATTTTTGCTGGTCTAATGAAAGAAGGATTTTTAGAATTCTTTTTCAAGGTCTATCTATTATCATTCAGGCATCTTTCCTACCCTTGACTGAATTATCTGCTGATTTGTGTGAATTACACCTGGCTATCCGTAAAGAGTTCGCTTACAAAATCCTTGCAGGCAGCATTCAACTTTTATACTGTGGTCAACCCGCTTTCTTGATTCTACTCGCTCTTCTTTACAATCATTCCCTCTCACAGTGACGTATACCGAAACTTTACTGTTTTGTATCTGGCCCGAATCCTCGTAAAAGTGGCACGAGTCAGAGCGGAACTATTTTGGCAAGTGCTTTGAGGAATCGTTTTCTTCATCTCCTTAGTTCGACGGATTGCCAAGTGTAAATCCTTTTTGACCGAAATGCGGGCTTCTGTCTAAATAAAAGTCTGATCCTACACATACACATCTTGCATAATGCACTGCACACAAATGCAAATGTCCAAGAAAAACAAATAGACAGAAAGCGTAAACGAATGACTCCAGCTGAACAGTACTGAATAACAGTACGTCAAAAGATTGCAAAAGTCCAGTTCCAAAATTATTGACGCAGGCTTTTCGAGGCGCAGTTACTTCGACCCTAACAGGACAAATAGCTTGTTTTAAAACCGATCAGATTCTCCTTGCTTACCTCCTCTACACTTAACTGAGACGATAATCCCTTAAACCAGTTTGATGGTAATTGAGTCAGAATTAAAAGGCCATTTTTTGCTGAAGCAAGGATTGGCCTTGATAAATCCTGAATCTTGAAAAATAGCTTGCCACCCACAAGGTAATAGGGCTATTACTATTGACATAATCTACCTTTTCGCTTTGCGGACGAGTTCAGTTGAGAGCCAGCCCGGATAACCTTGTGGTTAAGGTGTTCGATTCACAATCGGTGGATGTGCACTGCTGATGATTCCCAACAGGGATCAAACAGCTGTACAGTGCTTCCATAGTTTTCAATGGTGAGTTGAGCGTTCAAGCTGCATGATGAATCATATTATATACAAATCTAATCTCCTACCACTCATTTGAAAATAGTAACCAAGCTCTGTAGGTTGTTCATAACGGAATGCCTTCGTTGTACTTAGGCCCCTACAGAGAAGTCATCCATCATAGGAGTCGATCGCTGTGTGGGAAGCGGGTTGTTACCGTTCAAAAAGCCAGTGACGGAAGGGTGCTATATCATGTAGTGTAGATGTTCAACAAACCGTTGAGAGCCAGCCCGGATAACCTTGTGGTTAAGGTGTTCGATTCACAATCGTTCACCCCGGGTTCGAGTCCCCGTGGGGGCTCGGTGGATGTGCACTGCTGATGATTCCCAACAGGGATCAAACAGCTGTACAGTGCTTCCATAGTTTTCAATGGTGAGTTGAGCGTTCAAGCTGCATGATGAATCATATTATATACAAATCTAATCTCCTACCACTCATTTGAAAATAGTAACCAAGCTCTGTAGGTTGTTCATAACGGAATGCCTTCGTTGTACTTAGGCCCCTACAGAGAAGTCATCCATCATAGGAGTCGATCGCTGTGTGGGAAGCGGGTTGTTACCGTTCAAAAAGCCAGTGACGGAAGGGTGCTATATCATGTAGTGTAGATGTTCAACAAACCGTTGAGAGCCAGCCCGGATAACCTTGTGGTTAAGGTGTTCGATTCACAATCGTTCACCCCGGGTTCGAGTCCCCGTGGGGGCTCGGTGGATGTGCACTGCTGATGATTCCCAACAGGGATCAAACAGCTGTACAGTGCTTCCATAGTTTTCACTGGTGAGTTGAGCGTTCAAGCTGCATGATGAATCATATTATATACAAATCTAATCTCCCACAACTCATTTGAAAATAGAAATGTTTTGCTTAACATACCCCTAGTTCACGTGTTCTTCTGTGGAATCATCCCTTAAAAACGGAAGGCAATATAGCTAAACATGAATAAACCCATCAGGATAAGCTTTGTATATGTTGGGTCACACGGAAGGAATTGATTGGTCTATTACGTCTAACCTCGCAAACACTGTTATTAAATAAATCTATTCTGAGGTTTCTGATGTCAGGTTGAACTTGAAAGCCAGCCCAAAACCTGATCAGGGATTTTTGATTGTCGACGAGCATGGCCAGTAGCATGTGTAAGCTAGTTTGTTTCTGCAAGCATGACGGGAAGTGATTACATCATTGCAGTTTCTCACTAGGCTTCTGTTAAATACTTCAGGTTGTATGTCGTTGAATTTGATACATTCTGGGTTAATGGTGCCACTGTTCTATGACTTGCAAATAACGTGCCAGTTTGGATCGAAAATACTTTCCGTTGCTCAGAAATACTTCAAAATACAAACATGGTTTAATTAGAAATGGTCCCATATAAATGAAATTATAATTTTCATTGAGCTGAGAGAAACCCTGCAGGAACCAAGGGAAATGGGTTAATGAGTAGAAAAATCTTATGTCAGAATAGTTTGAAAGCTGTCGAAGATTGAATGCGAACATGAGAGGATAATTTCCAAGTCTTTCCAAAATTCTGAGTAGCATGGAATTGAATGTAATGTTGTATTTCAAGAAATGTTCAAGATCGTTTGGTAAAATTCTGTATTGAACAAAAAGAAAGCTATCCTTTTGGATAACTGAAGAGGCCTTGAATATCTCACAACATGTGCGGTTATGTGAGGGTCGATGACAGAGACTGCAAGGAAAGACAGCTGAACCTGAGGTAGTAACTAAAGGCAAGTACCTTTGAGGTTCTCCACGACCACTAGTACTACGAGGTTAAAAACACCGGTTTTGAAAGACCCTCGGAATGAGGTTCAGCTGTATTAATTTAATAATAAGAGCCTAGAGTTGTAATGTATAAAATCAGAAGTATATACTGAGAGGTTTCTATTCTATATGCGATTCACCACATAGGAAACTCCAAAACGTCTTGTCGTAGATTAGCATCGAAAACAAAAGCTAGAAACCAGTGAGGAAGGCTAAATAATTTCCAATAGGGGAGAAAGACAACAAGTTGCAGAACGGACCCAGATGTCTTGCTGCGAAGACCCCATGCTATGTGTCCAATCTCCTGTACCATTGATTATTTATATACGTAAATTAAACATTTTGCAAGTTTAATCTATATGCTCCATGGGTGCTGCTACTTCTATTTTGAACCCAGGTGTCCCAAAGGATGAACTCTTTCATGAATCTAAGTGGAACCCGTGCATTTTCATAAACTTTCCCGAGAGTAAGTTTTCCAGGTTTATGAGAAGCTTTTTTATTGCTTGGAAGAAGTAGTGCTGAACAAAACGGAATATTCGCTAATATGTGTATCAGTCTTAAATGGCATTTTAGTTGTATTTATATTAGGTACAGCTGAAAAACAATGTACGTGCGCACACCCCCTATAACAAAGACGTCAACAACCTGAAGACAGGTGAATAATAGGTGCAAGCAATAGGATATCGGAGTAACTTGACTTGTTAAAACAGGAAAATAGATCGTGAACATTGGCAAGAATCATTCATGAAAAGATGATCCTATTGTTATAGACACAGAGCACACGTGATCTGACTGCTATCTTCCATCGCGTTGTCCTCCGCTTGGTAGTCACAGAACAAGATTGCACAGTAAGTTAGGGTTTATTCAAGCTCATACGTAATGAACCTATGGTACTGCTGATTAGACTAAAGTTTCGATCGAGTGAAGGGGTGCCTAGACGAACAGTGGGTTTGTTGACAAATTCAGATCCATGTGGAAGCGACTAGGTTGCTTGGTTACACCAGCGTGAGATTCGTACATTGGCGCTCCAGTTGGACAATTTTACTACACGTATATTGTCCGTGCCAGATCCTGAGACACATCATTGATTGCAACTTGGTCCTAGGGGCACCCTGACAACAACCGAACATATTTTCACACCTGTACTGCCCTAGTTACTATGTCTTGCGCATGCCGCTGAATACCGGTTTATGGCGAAATGTAAACAATGCTTTATAGGACGCTGAAATATAGTTCATTTCACGAGTGTGCTTGCGGCATAATGTTCCTTACTTTGCTGTCAAATGAATGAATCAAATTTCACCGGTATGCAACACTGTACTGGCTGTTTATTGCTCACCTCGTCTGAAACTTACAAAACTTTTGAACTCAATGTTGTTATAGGAGTTTTGTTGCTCCCCCCCGTATTCACTTATGAAGTAACCGTGTGAAGAGTCCTTGTGTACTGGAAAATTTCGCGGCTTTAGGACAGTGTCCTGTACCTCATATGACGCGTGCACAATCAACAATTTTGACTGACTTCAAACGAGATCATCTGAACTATTTACTAGGTGCTTTCCTTCACTAGATTCATTGTAAGAAAATTATTCTGTGATTACCTGCAACGATATATGGGACTAAACAGTTCAACTCCCACATCTCTCAAATTTGCTGAGTTCCAGGGAAAACAGGAGACTGTAAAATAATCACTGTGTCTGATAAGGTATTCTAGCTTTGAACTGTTTCTTGAAATGTGATATAAGAAGCTTCATTTTTTCTGGCTTAGGTGGTTGGTTGAAACTGATATTAGTTGAAACCGCGATTAAGATGCAATGGAGCAATTAGATAAACATAGAACATCCCAATCCGTCTCATAATAACGGTAATGTAACGATCGCGTAGCTGTTCTTGAGAAACGGGCAACACAGTTCAAAACTCTAAATGTCCAATTTTGTCTTAGTGTTCTTTACACAACCGTCACAAAACTTACGTATGAACTAAGATAATCTGAAAAACGATCGGTCAGTGGATTTGAATAAAATAAATACAATCCAATTTAGAATAGCCTGCCGTTGTAGGCTTTCACATGAAGAGAGGAAGTCGAAAGTAAAAAGTTCAGCTGTTTTGTACAAGGGTCAAAATTGCTCCTGTCACAGTCCGCTCCATGTGAAGTTTTTCAAGGCTCAGCGCGTGGTCCTTCGAGACAATAGGTCAGATGGAATACAATAAAGAGGGGACACAAATAGAGGAAGGCCAAGGTGCAGGTCCGGTTGAATCTCGAGTTCGATATTTTTGTAATTGACAAATAATCAAAAGATATGAAATCCCCATTATGGTCTTTCATTTTCACTTACATCCCATAAATCCATTCACATTAGTTTTTATCCTAGCATTTACGCTAATGAACTGGTAAATCACTTACTTTACTAGAACGTTTGTATCGTGGATGGTGCGTGATCTCCAAATGTAACCTCTTTGTGCCGGTTTTCTTTGCAAAAGTTTCTAATCATAGAACTCGAATGCTTTGTGTTACCTAAATAGATAAAGAAGTGATCTGGGCGTCAGAAATTTGCTATTCAGTTACGATCGTTTTTCAGTGTTTTAGTGCCTAAACAAAACGAGGAAACTGTTGCTTCTAAAATTCCTGAGAAACTGACTAAACAATACGTATGTATGCAAGAACTGCAACTGTCGTTGAATTTCAAGCTGATCAGGAGTTCCATTAAAATTATTGTTAGATAGCGACTCGACAGCTGTTTGACCTTGTGTCTAGAGAACGTCCTTAGTGGAAAATCAAGTGTTCTGTATGATATGCCTTTTGAGGGAGGCTTTAGAAACATCACTCAGTTCAGTGACTGCATTTTTCGATTGTGGGTAATTCATGAGCTGCTCCGTCTTCTCTGCTACAAAATGCTGAATAATAGCTAGTTATGCACAGAAAACCTTTAACTGTAAGCTAAACTTACTTGGGGGTTTTAATTGCAATTCTTTACACTAGTTCGAGGAAATCATAAGATTATTTTCAGTTACGCACATTGAAAAGCTCTGTTGTTAAGTAGAAAAATGTTGATCGTGTGACAAATTGTTTGAGGATATTTTGGCAGACCTATTTATCCCTCTCTTTCTCTCTATTCGTGGTCTTATTATGTTTTGAGACTAAGCTACTCAACCTCAGCTGAACGTGTGAGGCGAAATCCTTTTTAAATTAAGTAGGTAAATCTTGATGACACCATCATATTACTGAGCCTTCTATTGGTATTAAGCCAGAATGATACCTCTTGGGTAGAGGCCGAGGCTCACCACAGTTTTGTTTCAAATTTCTCCAGGTACACGGAGTTACGGTTAAGCTTATTTGTTTGGTTATTTTATCAACTATGTTCCATCTCACAAAATCAGGACAGTGGACGTGTAATTTTAAATATTCTTCAAACCGTGATCCCCGTCTTTATTAAATTGGAAAAGGCGCTAAACTGATGCCGAAACCAAAAATCTGCCCCTCAGCAAAATGACTGTTGCAGGCGTGAAACAGATTATCGACAAGAACTGCGGTATTTTGTCTTATGATGTTCCCGTGATCACTGTATTCCCCAGGAAATATATATTACGTACCAGACTTACCAGTAATCAAGCATATTTGGTTTCGACGGTTAGACTAGTCGGTGGCAGATGTATATAGTTACTGAGAAGGCTTACACCACGGGGATAACAAATAATTTTCTCAAGGGAGTTGGATCTATCGATCACTCCGTATTCAGATGTATGATTTGTCTTTCACCTGAATATTTGAGGGACGAGAATGTACCTGTGAATGATGTAACATTTGAGTTCAAAAAAATATTTTCTATTTTATTCTGTGAGCAACGGTACATGGTTTTGACCAAAAAATGATGACACGTAACAGAAATCTCCGAGTATGTGCTCTTACGCACTTTAATAATGTCGGAAAGTTTCACTTAAATTCCATGTACATCCAATGGTAACAAGTTATTAGGCGTGGTTTACGTCCGCCATTGACATACTCTGAGGAACACCCAAAACCGACGCCAGCCGAGTCAGTGTTGTGTAAGATTATTCATTATTTAGGAAGAATATGCTTTTCTCACTTAAGAATTATATAACCCAAAGAAAACAACTCACATTTTTATTCTGCCCTGAATGTACTAGAAAAGATATGTTTAGCTAGTTATAATATTATTTCCTAATAATCATGGCAAGAACACAGCAATATGTTAGGAGCACACTTGTTACCGAAATTTCAATGGAAACATTTGTTTTGGTATTGCGTTCTTCATTTGAATTAGTTTATTATTATTGAGTGCAAGGTTAGCACTTATGGAATTATGCATTGGTTGACTATGTTCACGTTATACCTGACTAGTCGGAATCACCTGACAATGGTCACCATCAATGACTTATATAAAGTTTAAAAATCCAAGTTTTATAAACTGTGAACTATGTGTAATTTGTAAGATCTTAGAGACGTACTCCACTTCAAATGATCTCAGTGAGTGATAAAAAAATGGTGATCTCGCTCGAGATCAGTTCGGTGTGTGGTGATTTTATCGTGTTTGCCAAAGAGAAAACATCCAGGTTGACGATAGGCTCCCAGAAACAATACCTTTGGGTCGTTTGGAGCGAGGAAGTTTCGAATCAGAGTCCTATGATCGATGTCCTTCATACGTCCGTTTTGTTTTCTGTGATGTTGATGAAAACCACAATCAAAACCATGAAACTTAAACAATTCAATAAATAACAGGTAAAAGGATCTAATAATGTACCACGCATGTTTTTGTGATCTACGCTGTTCAAAATCTTCCCGTAAAAGTAAGATCGTTTTTTAGTATTATTCATTCGAAACATAATATAGTAAACATTGCAGTGAACAAAGGCCTCTGCATACAATTTCCATGATGATTTTTGCATTTAGTTCACTTTGTATGCCAGATAGTGGAACTTTCCAAGCTCACAGACAAGTGACTTGTGACAAGAAATTTGCAGAGAAACTTCGAGCTTGTTAATTTCATCAAGCTGTTTTTTTATACTGGCTTCATTGAATCATGATCAGCCTTGCCGAAGGAGTGTTGTCCACGACAATCGGAATAATAAGCTAGAAGGTTAAATGCTTTAGTCTGCCGTATGGAGAAGAGGGGTGTATGGGGTGTCTGAGAGGAGTAGCACTTCTGAGTTGGTTGACTGTCGTGTCCCTTGGGGCATCCTCCATCTCTTTGGTCTCCATCATTCACCCAACTCTCACCTGTGGCTCCACGAAGCTGAAGCATGCATCAGCGGCCACACCCCGGTAAACCGCTCGACAGGCGGGCTAAACCAGGTTGAGGGTTACCGAGGTCTAAAACCTTCGGCGAGACGGTGTTCGGCATGTGAAGACAGATCCTTCTGAATGGGCGGACGAGATCTACTGATCCAACGGCCACAAAGGAGACCTGTTCAACTGCCTGATCCGGCATTCCAGAGGAGGCGAACGAACCGTACAGCAGGTCACCGGCTCCTCTGGAAACACCCTGCTGCCTTGCAGTCTGCACTTGGGTGTGCAAGGGCTAGAGGTGCAACCTCGAACAAAAAGGCCGAACGGTGCTGGGGACACCGCTTCGTACCCTACTCCCGCGACTCTCTATGATTATTCACGAAACCTCAAGCGCTCATCATGCTACGGCGTCCCCGGTAAGCGACGCGCCTCGTGTCCCGGCGGTCGAGGTGATAAGACAACAAGCTGGGATTATTCGCTGCAGGAAAAGAACACACATAGCCTGTTGGAATGTCAGGACGTTTCTAGACGTCGGCAGTCAGTGCATCACAATGCGAACTCTACATGACTATGACGCAGATATTGCTTGCCTCTCGGAAGTCCGCCTGCCCAACTCAGGTAGCCGACAAATAAAGGTCCCGGGTGTGGATACATCCTACTGGCTCTATCACAGTGGCCCGAAAGACAACTCCGGTCTCTACGGTGTCGCGTTTGCTCTGAACAAAGCAGCTAATGATGCAATGATCTCTTGGGAACCCGTCTCATCCAGACTCGCCTTGGCACGTTTTAAAGGCTCCCCGCACGACTTGACGGTGATCGCGATCTATGCTCCAACCAATTCAGCTGATGACGAAACCAAAGACGAATTTTATACTAATTTGCAGGAGGTAATCAACCGGGTTTCGAGGCGCGATGTACTTTTCATCGCAGGAGATTGGAACGCTCGCACAGGTACGGTCGACGAATCTACTCGCCATATTCTCGGGAGATTCGGCCTTGGCCAACGCTGCGAGAACGGTGGCCGACTGATTGGTTTAGCCGACATCAACAGAATGGTTGTCTGCAGCACTCGATTTCAACACCCCAAGAAGCATCTACTCACATGGTACTCCAATGATGGTCGCACTGCACACCAACTCGACCACATCCTGGTGAGAGCCCGTTGGGTCTCGTCTGTGGAGGATTGCCGAGCGTACCGAGGTGCAAAAACGGGCAACACAAACGGCACCGACCATGTCCTCCTACGCTCATGCTTCAAAGTTCATCTGTCCACACGTGCTAAAGTGTCTGCACCCTCTCGGATAAACGTTGCTGCCCTAGGAAATCCAGAGAAGCGAGAAGCGTTGTCACGAGCAATCACAACCCGACTAACCAGCGCAACCAATGCACAGGCAGATGAAGTTTCTGTGGGAGGGCAGTGGACTCGAATGATGACGACAATCAAGGAAGCTTCTTGGACAGTACTCGGGAGAACGAAAAGGCGGACAAAGGATTGGATCTCGGAGAGCACGCTCCAGCTGTCAACCAGAGCACACGAAGCGCGACTGGCAGGTAATAACGAACGCCGCAGACTGCAACGAGAGGCCACACGCTCCGCCAAGGCTGATCGCATAAGATACTGGATAGAAATAGCCGAAAAAATGGAGACCGCGTCCGGAATTGGTGACTTCGGTAAACTGTTCCGCCTTATTCGCAGCGCCTCTAATAGGTTTTGTAAGCAAGATTCCCTTCTTCGTGACACGGCAGGAAACTTAATACCTGAACAGAGCAAGAAAATGGACCGATGGGTGGAATACTTTAGTCAGCTGCTCAACGGGCCTACGGACCACCGGACGGACCAACCAATATCAACCCCTCCAGCCCAGTACGAAAGCAACTGTGACCCGCCAAACACCGCGGAAATCACGGAGATGATAAACAAACTGAAAGACAGAAAGGCTGCTGGGGAAGATGGCATCCCTCCAGAAGTGTATAGAGCATGTTCATCGTCACTGATTGACAGGTTGTGTACACTTTTTGGTTCCATTTGGAGAGCGGAAGCATTTCCACCGGACTGGGGAATGTCCATACTGCTGCCCATTCCGAAGAAAGGTGATAAATCGGCATGCGAGAACTACCGAGGGATCAGCCTGATCGATGTGGCCGCAAAGATCTTTGGTTCGTTGTTACTAACCCGTTTTTCCGAGGCAAGAGACCAGCGCACTCGCCCGAACCAAGGGGGTTTCCGCCGTGGCAGAGGCTGTGTGGATCAAATCTTCACACTGCGCCGAATACTGGAGCACCGCTATAAGTTCCAGCAGCCGACGGTAGCTTGTTTCATCGACTTCCGGGCAGCTTTTGATTCGGTGAACCGCGAGTCTCTTTGGACCATAATCCAATCCGATGGAATGCCCGATAAGCTTTTAAGGCTGTTAAGGGGATACTACTCGACAACCGGTGCTAGGGTTCGTATGTACGGTGAAGAGTCCCGCGAGTTCACACTCAATACCGGAGTTAGGCAGGGTTGTCCCCTCTCACCGGTGCTGTTCAACTACGCCATCGATTGGACAATGCGACAGGCATTACACAACTACCCTGGCGTTCAGCTTAGCCAGGAAATATACATCTCGGACCTGGAGTTCGCGGATGATATTGTCGTGCTTGGAGACTCTCCCGTTACGCTACAACCAATCCTCGACCGAATCAATTCCTTCGCGAGGTCCATCGGACTTGAAGTAAACTCGACCAAAACAAAGGCTTTCACAACCCATCTGGGCCCGACAATTCAACAACTGTCGATCAATGACCAACCAGTCGAATACGTCCCTTCATTGAAATACTTAGGCTCAACTCTGCTTCCGAACGGCCAGGCAAAAGATGAAGTGGTATTACGGATCGACAGCGCCAGGAGAGCCTTTCTTCAGCTAAGACGAACGCTGTGGACTCGCAGTGAAATCAGCTTAAGAACCAAAGTTCGAGTTTACCGTGCTGCCATCCGGCCCGTACTCATCTATGGCTGCGAAACCTGGCCACTACGAGCTGAGGATACCAGAAGGCTGGAGGTTTTCGACCACTGGTGCCTGCGGCAAATCCTCAAAGTCAAGTGGCGAGACAGGGTGTCCAACGACGAGGTAAGGAGACGATGCTGTGATATCGATGCTCTCCCCGTCCTCCTCCAACGTCGACGACTTCAGTGGTTCGGCCATGCGCTTCGGCGACCCGAGTCGGAGCTAACCAAGCAAACACTCTGCCCCACTCCCTGCCCTGGTTGGCGTTGTCGCCTTGGTGGGCAGCTCAAAACGTGGACCAGTACAATCGAGAAAGACGTAGAGCTTCTAGGCCTTCGGTCAGTCTATGGAGCCCGGCGATGGAAAAAGGACTGGATCAAGATCTGTACGGAGCTCGCCTCTGACCGCCGCGCGTGGTCAGCAATGGTTCGTGATATCCATGGAGCCGACTTATCCTCTCGCAGGAGATAGTCGCGTAAAAGTAAAAAACGTAAGTATGGAGAAGATGTTAATCTTACAGCCATGCAAATCCCTGTTTTATGCTTTCACAGTAGCAAAACCATGAACACTGTGAACTTTCGTTTGTTACAAAAGTCCAATCAACCCCCGATTTAATTATGATTACTAGTAATGGAGAAATAAGTCAGTTCTTACCCTCAAAGCTGAAAGTTAGAGGGCACAAGTTTGCTGGTTTTATGACATCTGTGCCCGTGGGCTCTGTGCCTAAAATACTGAAGTAAATTACCGCTTAGCGAAGCAGGTTCAAATGTTGTACACAATGATACTATTCGAATATAGTATTATGATGGGAGGAATACCTCTCACTCGTGGTTCGCATGTTAGTGGGTCAACGCCGGGCGCGAAAAGATGGAATTTGTGAATTCGTCTTCCTATCTTATTCACGGAGATTACGGAAACCCCGGAAAGCCTTGGTGTTTACCACTTGAGAATTGGCACAGACAAGTAGCATAAGATGTTTGTATCAGGATGGAGATTTTATGTGAAAGATGTGATGTTTCGAAGGACTGCAATTTCATTGGACTTTCAACAGTGCCGTCTGATCAGTTGAAATCTCAGAAAACATGTCGTAACAAACTGTAATGTTATACAGATAGATGCTTTCAGATGTCACCTGTCAGACTGTTCTATGGATGGCGAGAGTTTGTTGGTTAAACAGATAATGGGAAGTTTGAAGATTAATTACTCTGTTATTTCCTACCTCATCCATGGTCATTTATTCCTACAGAAAGGATAAAACGTTCGAGTTCAACCAGTATTAGTATTTGCGTGGTGTTACATAAATTTAGACAGCTGGGTGGGCACGATGGAAAAATGATGAGGACAGCTAAAAACGGAAAACTAAACAAACTAATTTTGGTTCTGACGCCATTTCGTTCTTGCTAGTGTAAATTTTTGCATGACGTTCCTTTTAAACATGCCAATTCACAAGTGTCAGATTCTTGCAGAAATATCCAAACTTTCTCACTTCCAAGTCAAAAACAGTGCAATAAAAGTATTGCTGAGCGATATCTGTCTTGTTCCAGCTGAATACCGCCTTCGTTCGAACATACATCGAGGCACTACATTATTGTTCGTGGATGTACTATTGAGATTTGACTTGCTGTGTTCCCAGAAACTGCTTGGCTTGTGCAGACTATGGTAGTGTTTGGCGGGTGTTTTAATTAGATTGCTTTTACTTATGATAGTTTGATTCTGCCGCGACTGATTTATATTCGGATAACTGCTTGGATATAAATTGTGAAGGGAGAAAGGCTCACCGATTAGAGTATGCTTAGATAATAACACCGTTTGATTTATGATTGTCCAGACCGTATAAATCACCGGATGAAGATTTAGTAAGTGGGGATCAGAAATGTGGGCTACGCGTTGCTTCTCTCCGGGTTATGGCCACAAAGAACAAGCATGGGAGATTCTTTCGGTTTAGACTTATTTGGTAATAGACCGAAATCTAGCAACCGTTTTTTTCAAATTCCTAATTGTGTACAGGTTACTATATGCCGGTTGTATATTTTTCAGCAAATAAAGACTCAAATATACAGAAGTTCTTACGATCTTGTAGCCAACACTTTCATTTGTATTCTCCCCATACGTTAGACTTACGTATGATTACAATGATGGTTTGTTATGTGACACCTTTGTGTTTGATCAAAACAGAGAGAAAAGTTATATTAGGGCCATTCAAAAAGTTGAGCACGTCAAGTCCGAACGAGGCTCGTAGTGTATCGAAGAATCGATGTGTCATGTGTTGTGGTTTTAAAATATGTTATAGTCAAAGGCAGGGTTATCGATGTAAATTTCAAATAGCAAAAGTTTCAGTTACTGTGGGTACTCTTTTCAGGGCAAGTTTTCAATCAAATGATCCAAAGATAGTCGTCATAAGCCAACGGATGTTCCAGTCTGCTTCACAACATACAGGTCGGAACATCCTTTGGCTTATGACGACTATCTTTGGATCATTTGATTGAAAACTTGCCTTGAAAAGAGTACCCACAGTAACCGAAAGGTCGGCTAATTGGAATTTCCACCGATAACCTTGCTTTTGACCGTAAAATCATTCAAAGGATGTTAGAAATAGAAGATCTATTGAAAACTGTCTGAATTTGAACGTCGCGCTTTCTATGAAACACCATCTGCTACAGATCACTTATGCTATGTAGTATCACGGGCGTGTTAATTAGCTCACCAAATTGTGTCCATTTATTGTCAAGTTCACTTTGTTCAAACCACAAAATGGAGAAGAAACGGTGTAAATGATTTTCATCGACACAATGAGACTTCGTCCGAAATGGTAATCACTGATCGATCATGTTCGAGCTGGAAATATGGGATGGCAATTTTTATTGCTCTTTTGACACATTCTAAGTTCAAAAATCTTCTTGTGTGCAACCGTATAGTCTAATTAATTATTCGACAGCAGTAGGCACAGTTATGTGCAACACTTATAGCGCAGGAAAAGCCAAACACATATATCAACGAATTCGGGAATAGGGTCACTAATTAAGTCATTACTTTTTGGTTCCTATTTTCGATCGGTTCTGTTTGTCAGTTTTTACTTTTCAGGCGACGTTACCCGACGTTACAAAAGATCCGAGATTTTCAAGTCAATAATATTTCAATATAACTGTCTGTTTCTTCCCATCTATGTTAGTAGGTTGCATGTGCACAAGCTGCGTTTGAAAATGTAATAAAATTTGGTGGTGCTTCACCTCTTGCTTTTGCAACAAGCAGATGTGTTCAGAGAATAAAATCAAAAACCGGGGATTCTTATTCAGTCCATGCCAAGTTGCTCAACGAAATGATCTGTTTCAAATATTTATGAATATAACAATGTCCACCCGTCTAGAAATGTGTCACGCTTTCCTTCTGATGGATTCTAAACGATGAGAGTACCTACTGAGTTTACTGAATGCACTTTTCCTGAGTAGCCACTATTTTGTTATGATCATGTGTTGTAGAAATATTTGACAGTACTTGAATTCTTTAGTCTGCCATTTGTCTATTATACCAAAAGGAGAGAACTTGTGTACTACTCAGCTCAACGTTGGATTTGACGTGAGGGTTGGAAGTGTTAGGGCTGTCTCTTCGAATAAGTCAGTCCACTTTAATCACCAAACTCATCTGAGATGAACCTAATTGTCAACGATATTATTAAAAAAAAGAACCTTTAACTTTTATTATTAATAATTGTCCCCGTTTTTAAAAATGAATCCCAAGAGGAATTAGTAAACGATTTATATATCTAATCGATCGTTGCAATTTCTAAAAAGATAACAACGGAAATGTAACACAGTAATACATTACCATGCGATTATCGAGCAACTAAAACATTTCTATGAGCAGTTTCAGTGAAAAAAGCATAATACACTTCGTGGAATATATTTGTCGTAGAATTATCTCACGTTATTGGATCTGCATAAGACAGGCTAGAAAAGACAACACCAGAATGTAAACAAACTTAGTTCTCTACCTGAACTGCCCAGGGGAAAATCGTTTCTAACAGTAACCAGAAATGTTTAAGGGTGACCACAGACAGCAACGACGTGCAGTGTGTTACTGATACCATAAAACATTTACACGGTATCACTGACATTATTGTCGTGTTCGAACCAAAAATGGGAGTATTCATCACAAGGACCACGGACCACGTTAAATGTCATGCTTTCTTGAATTCCTCAAGTGCCTCCAGTTGTTCAAGATAGTGGGAGTTGTATATACTGTAAACAGAGGGTCATTGTACATTTACAATAAATTCGTCCAACGTTGACTGACACAACAGGTGTTCACATAATCAGACTGATAACAGCAGTTGTTGCTCAAAAGGGATCACGATAACTCTACCTTTAAAACCATCCTTTTTTAATGGTTGCTATTTTCGTAATAGAGATTTACAATTATATCTCGGTCAACCTGAAATGAATGAAATGTGGAAAAACGTTCTACTTGCTAACATTCTCACTTCATTCTTGAAAACTTAATCCAGAGAACTGTACAATGTGAGTCTAGAGTGTGAGTTAAAGTGTAACATTTTGTGATTGAATTGCTTGCGCATTAAATATCCATTTGAGTGGAATTATCTCATTGAAAATCGTCTAACAATATATTCCTCCCAATAACGGGCCGGGAAAACTTGGACGATGTTTTTGAAGAATCTACGTGCACATTTGTTTGTTTTATAAAGTGGGGATTTGCTAGTATGGTTCAAACATATCAAAATCACCTGGTGGGCGAACAAGGCATTGCTCAAGTATACACGTATCGTCGAAACTAATGTATACGGGTGTCCGATGAGCACCTTTTGTGCTCTTACAAGACAGCATTACCACGGAACTACAGAATTTTATCTGCACCATAACAAGAAGGTAATGGCTAAGTTTTAGGACAATAACACTTAGTCTGTTTGTCTATGGTGAATAGCTACGCTGACATTTCTGTCGAAACCATATTTTTTGTCACTATTGGTGGGCAGCCACTATGATGGAATACGGCCCCTGAGGGAAAACCTAACAAGATTGTTTTTACATTGAATTAACCCAAACTTTATTCGGAACCCAGTGTCAATACGTGGTAATGAACATTTGGTTTGCTTTTATTCATCACGATTTTTCAGTCTCATTGGAATAGAGTCCACTATGTTGGTTTTGAAGTGATTTTTTTAATGAGCCATCACACTTTGCACTTTGACTTCAATGACCTGTGTATAGGTAGACCTTTGGCTATTTTACTTAAAACAGATAAATTCTTACGATTACTTTTAAAACTGTCCTATAATGGGGTAATTATGTGAACTTGAAACTTCAAGTTGTGCACGGTTTCACAAGTCTCACAGTGCATAATGAAATGACAATTCGTTTTTGGATGACTATCTACAAACCTCTAGTGAGGCGTTATCTTGAAAATCTATTACCTGCCCAGGTGCCTTCGTTTTGTTAAAATCCGGGGTCTTTTCAATCAGTCAAATATTCAAGGCTTCTCCAATCGAAGTTCAACAACAAATCTAAATATAACTCATTCCGGTCCAAATCAATATTATGCGTTTGTGTGATGCGTCGTCATCCAACGGGATGCATTTTTAGGGGAAATTCCTACGTCAAATGACTTTTTTCTGAGCCCTCCACGGATCACCATATACCAATCACACACGTGAGGAACAAACACATCGTCAAGATGGCAGTCCTCGTGATAAGAATCCCCTGATAGAATCAATACGTGCCCTCTTTCGTTGGATTTGCAATGCAACGGCCACAGCACGTATTACCAGGCACTGAAAATCACGGCTAGCTTACGTCCAGCAAAAAAATGAAGAGGCCTGAAAATACTCCTGCACTTCATTAAGTACAGGGATTTCCGGCACTGCTTTTTGATTGCTAAGCGCATAGAATCTTCCCATTCATTTGGTCTATTTGATCTCACACTTCGAAAATATATATTTGTGAGAGTATCCTGTGTCTTATTCCGTAATTGGTACTCCTATTTGCGACAAAACACTGAGCAAGGTAGAGCACAAAAGACTCAAATTTATATGTCCTTGAAATTCCGCTTTTGCCGAAAACATTCAGTTGTGGTGGAAATTTTCAGCGCTATCTCTGTAACAATGTAAGCGATTAGCTAAGTTCAACTAAATCACTTTGATGCCACGGCTTATATTGATGTGAACTGGAATTCTGCTTTTTCCGGAGTGTTTGAAAGTCATTGTTCACACGCATTTTTTAATCGAAAACAGCCCAAAATCATCACACTGCTTGAGAATTCCCTTAAATTTATCGTACGGACACAAGCATGAAAAATATGTTTGCCACCAAAGGGCTTCTGCCAAAAAGCCTGGACAGTAAATCTAGCTAAATATAATCTATGACGACTTTTGTAGTCCTGTTGATCGGTTTAATTATATTCTCATACCTTGTTACTTTTACCTACGTTTGGCTTGGGATCTTTTTCCCTGTCAACCAAGGTCACACACATTGAACTACTCATAGAGCAACAAAGAATGAACGTGGATAACCGGAAGCTGAATAAACTAGCATCATTACATGATGACCTGGTACGCCCTAATATCTTAAGTCATGAAGCTCAAACCGTATACTAAGTAAAGTTTCGTTTGCATCATAATCGACACTATCTTAATATCAAGTAGTTGCCCTTGTGTTAATCAACACAGTAAGTGGGACGCTGAAGAAAGTTTGATATCTACAGCCATAATAAATAAAAAGTAACGAATAATATCCCATTCATTTGAGGGCATTTAAACCGTTTCATGATATTTGGAATAGAAAAGTGTTTGTATGCCTTTGTCCTGATTCTCTTTATTGCGCATGCGACGATGACGAGGTACTTTTATAATAGCTGGCCTTACCACTTACTGTTTTGTGTCAGTGTTTCTGCGCTCAGGCCAGCATTTATTATCTCTTTTGGGAATAATAATTACATACCATCACTATATATTTACTCACGTGTATGAAAATACAAAAGTGTTCTCCTGATATCGTTTCGGTCCGGGGTGTTCGAACTTACGGCAAACAATGGAAGGATCTCCGGTACAACGACTAACCCAAGTCAAAAATTGTGGGTCATCCCCCTTCATTTTTGTCAAGGTGTTGTCCTAACCTTTTGCCCAAAACTTGCGGAAATGGGATCCATTTGCTTCCTGTTCTCTTATTAAGTGAACTGAGTGAGTTTTAGGATATTGGATTTTTGTTTCTCTCCGACCTTCACGTGACCTAAGTCTTGAATTTCTTTTTTGAGTACAGCTAGATTAAAACAAGAATTTCCTATTAAATGCACAAAGAATGATACTTTCGTTGGTAGTGCCAAATCACAAAACTGTTACTGAGTACTTTGTCTTCTTTGATGAAAAAAGCATACGGATCTGTTTTGGGTTGGTAATCTTAAATGAAATTTCTGGTGCAACCAAGCCTCAGTATTTCATCATTTTTGTTTTCCACTGACAACACAATTTTGGTTCATGAAAAAGCTACCACCTCGAATGCATTTCGTTGCGTAAAAGGCCCTGAAGATATCCTAAGAAACTCCGTTAGGGAAGATAAGGGCGCAACTGGGATGTTCCCTTTTTGAGAAATAAAGTTTGTGGCTTTAACTAATTAGCTGTTTGTCACATTTTCTCACAACTTTAAATCCTATCAGAGAAGCAATACTGACAGCTAATTAAAGCCACATTCCCTAATTAGGAGTAGGACATGAAATTGGATGGGCTCTTCAACTGTCGATTGTTCTATTTTCTTCGTGTGATTAGATTTTGTTTGCACCCCTTTTTGCCATTCGGCTTGCAAAATAGCATTCCCTTGGAGTGTGAAATCCGTACACTCTAGCTGCGTCATTCATACATTGGGTTCTTGTTGAGTCAGTATGGAAGCAAAAGATTTGTTGTCCTTGTCAGATAGTTATTGCCTGGTAAAAGGGATCCGTAGGATCTGAAGGGATATCAATAACAAAATCACCTGGCACTGACATGACACTTACTGACGACAGTTATTAAAGACATCATTTTATAGTAGCCGGTACACTCATTTTGATAGATAGTCCAGCCAAGCGTAGTCCAAAATCGGTAAGTTATGAAAATCACTGGCAGACCTATATGTCTCTACGGCATCCGTCTGAAAAGAATCGTTTTATTTTGTTTGAATGGTCATTTGAAAAATAAAAACTTAGAAATTTATAGTTTTTCTTTTGGTTGCGCTCGTCGGACACCCGCTCTGCGATTAGTCATGGCTTTTGTTTGTATATGTCTTATTCCACTACTCGACTAGTGAAAGTGAACTACTGAAAAATTGATACTTTTTTGGAGCCCGTACAGTTTTTACCTTCAGCTTTTTTCAAACTAAACTGGAATTTGAAAATGATCGGGTAGTTTTCTCCGATAAAAATGGTTTTTCACGCGATTAACATGAATGCGGCCAACAAGAAAATATCACTTTAAATAGCATAGTAAGCCTCATTCCCTAAATTTACGAAAATGCAACAAGTACTCACAGGAACGATTGTTCTTAGCAGTCTAGCTTACTTTTGTCACTCTGATCTTCAATATAAAAGCAAAGTATTGAAAGGTTCCTCGCCTTAAACGATATGTCCTGTACTGCTGAGGTTTCTCATTTATTTTAGTTCTACCTCAGAGACGATAGTCCTTTTTCGCTTTTACCAGGTTAAAATGAATGCATTACGAAGTTTAAAAAACACGTACTGCTTGGTTCAGTAAACAGCTTACCTTGCTTCCGTTCACTGTCAAGTTTCGTTTAGGTTTACTTTTGTTTTACGCCTGAGGCATTCAACAGAGAAAAACCACATTGAAGCGGCAAGCCCAAAGTGAAAAAGTATTCTCATTGGTCGAGCCAGACAGTTTGAAAAGATGTGACAAATGCCACTGTGGAAATATCAGAACTAAAATCACATTTTTGCTTTTTCCGAAAAGTTGTTTTTGAAACCTGGTGCCAAAAAGGCGTAACTGATTGATTGATAAACGGCATCCATCACTAAAATCTGCTGCACCGAAAGAAACCGTGGCAAGTCTATGAACGGATTCAGATGCCCACAAAATCCTTAAATTCTGCCAAATGAGACAAATATATGGAATGAAACCCTGCTCAACAATATATGACATCGCCTTTACTTTCAAACATGCCAAACCCATGCTATCCGGGTAAAAATTTTCATTTCACTATAGAGTAGTGAATTATCCACATAAATCGATCATCAACTCATAGATGTCTTTGAAATCACCCACGAAGAACACCTTGTTCATCAATTCGTTCTAGCCCAAACAAACCTGACCTTTAAGTCTCCTACAACTGTGTTCCCTGTTCTAAGTGTACCGGTGGTTCACATTGCACTGAACAGACTGTAAGTAGCATACAAAATCTATTGAATACCTCCTGTATGACTCGTTGCTCAGGAAAATTACCCACACACGTGGTCGGGCGATATGCATTACACCTCGAGTGTACCGGACCGTTATTCATTGGTGGAGTACCTATTCGAATACGAACGCCAAATCCTCAGTCGGAGAACTCAAAGTAGGCAATCTACGCGCACTACGGAAGAATCAGTCAACGACAAATGATTACCAAACTCAAATCGAGGGCATTCGGCTACTGTGTACAAATCAGTCAAGGACCTTTAGATCATCTGTTTGGTGGGGTAGAAAGTGCACGCAGCCGGGGTCGAAGGCAAAGTAACACAATAAACAAAGAGGCAAGTAAGTATATTAGAGTGGCGGGGAAAACATGACCAATCACTGCCAGTGTTTAGGATAGGTTTGTGACCTTGTTACGGGCAGTTCAAGTCACGACACAAAAGGGAGAGAGAACGAGATGAAAGAGTACAGGCAAACGAAATACGCAAACGGTAAAATACAGACTGCATGGTGGAAATGAAGCATAATTATATATACGTGGACAATAATACTGAGGAATCCCTTGTGGAAATCAGTGGGTCAATGAATCGAGGAACACGAAAGAAAGTAGGTCACGTAATCAATAATATCAGTGGAAAACCAGGGAGTAATTAATAAGCTAGACGATAAGGTTAATACACTGGTTGAACTGTGATACGTAATATAGATACGTACGTGGAATTCACTAAACCAGTCTTTTGGACAATGGGTAATAAACGTGTGACACAGTGAGAGCAGCGAAACAAACCAGAACATGAACATAAGAGTAGAGAAGGTCCGGATACGGATTCGACCCACCTTATCCCTGTTACCAGATCACGAGTAAAGACAAGATGGCTGGTGGAACCAAGGAGAACGTGATCTTCCAAGTCTCGGGAAAGTAGTTGTAGGGAGCATAGGAGACGGAACCGAATCTGGCCCAGTATGGGAATTGTAACGTGCCAATTAGAAATGAATGATCTGCGTGTCAGGGTGACGTCGTTAGTTGTCACAAAATCAAGGAAAAACATTTACTGGGATTTTGTGAGTCTGTAATATTTAAAGCAGTAGGATCTAATTTTGGTCCAAAAATCATTAGTGACAAAATGCCATATTGTACTGCTCTATCAGTCTAATGTAGATGAAGTAATTCGCGAAATTAGTATGTCGCTTGCCGAAAACAATAATTTTAAACTTCGAGGAAATAAGCAAACAAAAAGTATCTATTTTACTACCAAACTACATGATCTTTACTCCACAGAATTTCACCCTTGTGTCTCAAATGTTGTCCAAAATATTCTCTTTGTATAATGAATTTGCCACAGATTTATTGAAAGAACCTCTTTTGCTGTTTGTGAGACCAATCACCATCAAGATCTCATCAATATTCATGTCGCTTCTAGAATTGGTTTGCGCAAAACAATTTAGATAGCTTTGCCGTGACAACACTTCAACGAAACCAAATAATTTTCCGGCATGCTAAGTAGTTTTGTACTGCTAAATTTACCTCTTCGATTCTCTAACAGTTGAGCTTCTGGTCGAATACGGTAACAACTCATCTGGCCCAATGGTGGTCTGGAAAGGGGTACTGTGACAGCTATTATCATTAATCAGGTCGATGTCAGTCGTCCGTATTTCAGTCAAATAACCATTTGACTTTAAAATCAGTCAGTGCTACATCCACCTTTATCTTTTGTCATAAAATGATAACGTTAGACCCTTAGCAATTCATTTTACATCAACCAAATATACTAGTAGTACTGAAGCCCCGAAAGCGAAGTGGTTTACCACTCCTTTTGCTAATTCAGTTCTCCACTTGAGTATGTTTTCGTACTTTGGAAAACTTAGATCACCACGCGGTTTAAAGAGTCAAGAAAAGAAATAATAACTTATCCGTTATCAAGCGTAGTTCACCCATCTCTTTTTAGGTTTCTACCCTGAGTAAACGAAACATTAAAACTGGAAGTATCTTTACAAACATCTGTTTTATACTGTCGAAAGCCACAAATATTGTGAATTCTGACCCACGGCTCGTTTGGTTATTTTATTGACGAACAAATTTTGACAACTGAACTGAATAAATTCTGCTTTTGAAACTAGGGGGGGGGGGGGAATTCCTCGTTTTTTTTTTACGGCCAAATCAATTTTCCTCTTGACTTTGAATCGCTCGAACAGATAGCTAACAGACAGCTTCTCCAACTATAGTTTCATGTTATGGTGGAAATTGATGGCACTTTAGATACCAATGCGCGGTCAACATTTTGTTTCGCTTCAGAGTCAGTCAGAGTCTAATATAGGTGTGCGTCCAAACCAATCAGGCATAAAGTTGTCTTCATTCGGATTGGTCAACCGCACCACATGCACACTTGACCAATAGCGTTCGGCTTGACGGAAGGTATTGCACGTAAACCAGATAAACACGCCTCTTAACACTCGCAGCTCATGTTTGCAGCTTTCAGGCAATACAAATGTTGAGTTTTGCGCTGATTTCCATTACGACATTTTGACCAGAAAGTTCACCGAAATGAGCTCAGAATCACCCTTCAGCAGTCTTCATGCGGATCTGATAAGATTATTGCCACCAGACACATCTGGTCGTCTAGATTCAGAGTGTTTCTATCGTTATCGTTACGGTTGCTTGGAACTATTTGCTGATCATCTAAACCGAAGTCTGTTTACTTCAAACGATAGTGAAAACCCATTTACACTCAAACATTTTGACAACATGTGTCAGGATGACAAACCACAAGCATGGGTAACAGAACGAGCCTATGTGGTTGCACTAACCATGGCTATTCTTGGATGTATCGGTTTAGCTGGGAACGTTATGAGTTGTGTGGTGATCACAATGCATTTGTTGAAATTCTCTGGAACCTTTGTACTGTTTCTCTTTCTGTCCATGTCTGACTCATTGGTTGTGGTCATGCAAGTTATTGATGCTTATCGGAATTTTGTTGCTGTCGGTCAGTATACCGTCATAGACTCAGAATCCGAACTCACCGTGGATAAAATTCATCGGAGAGATTGGAGTTGTAAATTCTTCCTCTTTTTCTGGCATTTTGCACTGCAACTTTCCGCCTGGCTTGTCATGGCTCTTAGTGTAGATCGATATGCCAGCCTTAAGCACATCAAATTTATTCGAAGTCGACCCTTTCTGTATCGTCGAGCTTGGATCATAGTCGGCTCCATTGTGGCTGTCCTGTTCCTGCTGAACATGCCGTTTCTGCTGTTCGTGAGATCTACAGTAATTAAGACACATTGTGCGGTGAGTTGCGAGTTTCCGTTGGTAACGGTGAGATTATACTTGGATCTTTTGTGCCCAGAATGTTATACTTGAGTTAATTGCAAAAAATACCTGAAATGGTCTCTCATAGAGCAAATGGTCTGTTGTACAGTTGCATTGATACGTCTTCTTTCTAAGGCTGTTCACAATCTTGATAGAATCTGAACCCAAGGTCATTCACAATTTCAGTGAATAACGAAACCTGAGTGCAATATCCGAAGGCCTGCATTGAAGACAATATTTAAGGGAAGCGTGATGTTAAGCCAAAAATGGGCAGTCAACTGTCACTTCGGATGCTACTTTCATTTTACTAAAACATAATTACTCAATGGTAAATCTTTTACTGTTGGACACTTTGATGGAAGAAAACTCCAATGAACTGATCACGATTGCTGCAGACAGAAAATAATGATAAGCAAACTCATGATCAAGCACCAACTTAGCACAATCTATCTGCTCGTTTCAAGTGAAACGTTTGCGTGAATATCATGATCATTGCTACGCACAGTTTATTCTTTTTACTGTGAATCTCAAGTTTTCTTATCTGTTATTGTTTTATAGTTTATTTGTGATCGAAAAAATGATTGTATAGTCACGATTCTACCTATCCTCTGCATTTACTTTGTAATTTAGAAGCCATATCAACTAAATGATTGGTTATGGTGGATTTTAGCTCTCGATTTTAGAAGTATTTGTCCTATTTAGCAGAATACGGTTACTTATATCAGTATAGCTACCTATAAGATTTCTGTGGTATTTATGAACTGCATGTTCGAGCCACTAAGTTCGCGACTGATGAAAGTAGCATACACGCGAATTCAGAGCTTCAGCATATGTCCTTTTCACTAACATTGACGGTGTGATTAGGCAGCGAAAGGCAGACACTATGCTATTTTTGATATTTTAATACCACGAGCATTTTTTTTTACTGCCACACGAAGACCCTACAACACCTCGACACAATTTATGCGACACATCGATACTGTATCCGCAGGAGGATATGGAAACACGTGAATAGCAAAAAGTCAAAAGGAATTCGTATTTTTTCATGTACTAAGGAAAGTAACAATAGATGTTTATCCTGAAAAGCGTCTGTTTCCCAGCTTGTTAGGTTTATTATAACCAAGGCCTTAAAATCAATCTTGTCTTCATGTTTATCTGGGTGTCTTCCTTATCTTACTATATGTATTGTAACATTACATCGCCCTCTTAAAACATACTTCAGTGTTCTATTATACGGTGTAGTGCTGACCAGTCTTGTTCCCTCAATCCTTGTTAGGTAAGCGCTATTAACTTTCGTTGGTGTGCACCGTGGATCTTGTATGGAGTTTGCACACCAAGTAGATTTTGGTAACATTCACTGGTTGCACATCGATAATACGGCCTATTGTTTGACGTATCCACTCTCGCATTACTATTTACTCATATCGGCCTGTCCTGTTCTTCACTGGAACACTGAGGAAAAGGAGAGAAAACAGTAATTGAATTGTGCACTAACCCGGGTTCATAAGTTTCCGTTATTTCCTACTTTTTATTCATTCTTCGCAGTTTGAACGGAATGGCTCTCTGGAGGGAATGTTCCAACCGGGATGTGAGTAGATGAACCCCTGAAAAAACCGAGTGCAAACGCAAATGTAGAATCTTCAGAGGTTCTCTTGAATACAGTTTAAATCCACCGACCAAGTTTCAGCTTGCGTGGTTACCATATTCTCGCTATTCTCACTATATACTTCACATTTATTAGCGGACTACCTTATCATTGTGGGAGTAAAAACATGGTCAATTTAAATGTAGGCCAAGGCTTGGTTTTTTTACACTTTTATAGTTAGTTTATGACTTCGGTTCGGACATCTATTAGATGATACAATAAATTTAGTTTTACCCTGGTTTCTATCTCAGGCTCGTGTGTGGATGCCGTTGACTTAGTAGGCCCCCGGCGGAGGGTGGGGGACAGAAAGCCGTGAACTGTAGACTAGGATTCGAAAAAGGCGTCCTGATATGCATCACAGAGCTTACTGCTGCCTTTCATCAGAGTGCGCAACGATGGCGTGATCTGTGCCCACTTTACGTGCACGAGATGGTCAGAGATGAAAACCAGGCCTCACAGCGAAGTCTTCCACTAAAGGAAACAGAATAGTGAGCTGACTCATACATTTCACCTCGGATTTATGGAGTGGTTATCAGCAAAGTCCGCTGATCTTGCTTCGTGTGTACCAACTGGACGCCTGCATTTAATTGACGTGTTCAACATAACAAAATATATTTATCGTAACTTGTTTTCAACAATCGTAGAAAAGCATTTGTATATTTGTCTTGCTCTGATGGCCTACATTTTATTAGTATTCACCTCAAGAACCAAGCTATTTCATAAGCAGTACATTTTGAGTGCAATCAATGGAAGATTCATGTTAACAGCCTGATAGATCTCATCCAAAGAGATTACCAATGGTGAAATCTCAGGCAGTATAATACTAGTGTGTTAGCACCTGTATGAATGCGTAGGTAATTAGAAAAATAAAACTAGTACGGATGTAGTAATAACTATAGTGTAATGAAATGACTACCTATCTATTTTAGTTTTTGAACCACATGCAATGGTGCGAAATCCTCAGTGGAAGCATGTTTGACTGAAAGAAAGCATGTAGTAAGAAAGGCTTACGTTGAAAGTAACTTATTTGTTTTGTTTTAATCGAAATGGGAATGAATATTATACTGTATTTACCAGAGTGGCTTGGACTAGTAGAAACACGAGCCCCCAAACAAATCAATTGTCTACTAAAACCTTTTTTTGGTTGTTGTTACGCATGAGTGCTCAAGCGAATAAACGATGTCTGTTGCTGTATTTCATCTGCATTTCGTATCTGGTTTATTGTTTGCTTTTCGCAGTTCATAATAAACAGGTCAATTGGTTCTTATTGCGTCGAACAATGCAGCGCGTACCAAAGAGGGTACGTGTATTGAGGCCTTTCTGTGGAGGAGGATTTACGTGCTCTCCCTCACTCTAAATATTCACAATGAAGATTGATTTGTGCGTGTGTGCATGGATTCATTGACAAAGTGTTTATTAACTTGAAGCATATATCTGCAGCCCGAAAGTTTTAGGTCTGGATTTTTGTTTTATACGCATCCTTTATCCGTCTGTATTTAACGGAAATACTGCATTAGGGAACACACGAGTTTGTCACAACAAGTGCTGTATTATTGCTTGCAGTTTTGCCTTGAACCATGTTTGTCCGTAGCGTGCTCAAGGGGTATCACTTTGATGTCAGATTGAAACCTCATGAATTATTGTAATTAGCCCATTGTTATCGTGTAGTGTACATGGTTTCCTCACTTTACTGTGCTGGGTAACTTAGGTCGAGGAACGAAGGGGAAATGAACTCTCCTCAATATGAGTAACGCTCGGAGATTCTTTTGCTCACCTATATGAAACGGATTGAACATAGCAAAGATGGGTTCGATTAAAATTACGTAACTACATAAATTATACTGTACAACTATTCGTACTCACTGGTTGCACTTGAGCGCAATAGCCAAAGCAGACTCCATAACCACACACTGTGCGACCTAACATGCCAGATCAGATTCTAAAATTTCCTTTGGACGGTCATGTCGGATAAGGGTCAATAAAATTACGACCGACCACAAACTAGTATCTTCGTTGATGAGAATCAATATGAAATAAATATTTTGGGACTCAAAGGTTAAGATCAATAGCGTCCAAGATTGCCATTAATTTGATACGCATCCACTTGGATGCCGATAATTTTATACGGCTGTTAGCTTATCGTCACACTTTCGTGCGTGAAAAATGCTAAATGGAACATACTCATTTATTTACTGCACCACTGTTTATTTTCCTGTTATTTTATCACTAAGTAAAACTTAACACACCTTCCGATTGGCTATGCCCTAAGTCAAATTCGGGAAAACCCCACAAGTTTCGTTTACAATTATTGGAATAAGAATTCAATTTTCTGTGAGAAATATATCGTCAAATAAGCTTTGGGAATACTTCCATGATGGCAATAGATTTTAAAAAAACCTCTTAGGCGGTAATTACTGCTCGGCAATTTATGAGAATGAATTTCAAAACAGATCTGAGCCATACCTAATTAGTCAAGCATTTACTTCATTCACTGATTATTATCAACCTTCAGCTTGCCAGTATTTCGAAAAACATTTTTACATCGTACTTTTGCTAGCAAGGAGTAGCAGTTGTAGTTTTAGTCAGAATTTCTTCCCTGGGATGATTACGCAACGCAAAAGAGGCAGTTCGGCAGGCCATTTGATTAGTTGGCTTTCACTTTAAACACTGTGGCGCACTAGTTACTTTTAACTGCACACCGTTTCATCCATAAAACTATTACCCTTGCTTGTTTCGCGTTGAATACTTTACTTTTATTGTGTTTGGACTAATATGTTAGTTCTTTCTTTACACATTAAATGGCATTTCAATGTAGTTTGTAGGCAACGAAGTTACAACAAGTGTAAGAAAAAGGCTTCCAACTTTCCTGTAGCTAAGCATATTGGATATATTATGGTATTATGACGGAATGCGCACTTCTATGACAGAACTATTACTGCTTCGTCATTTATGAGACTGTCGGTTATCAGGTTAACTTTGCTCTGTATCGTACGAGCACCAGTCACCAGTTATTTTCGTCATGTGATATACCTAATATTAAGTGGTGTCATTGCAACCCATCACGCCTTTCTAGCCGTTCTTCATTTGGTTTTGTGTGCATAGTGAATCAACGCCATCTTTGAAGGTTCGTGTTAAGGTTCCGGTAAAGACCGGTTGGAACGTTTTTAGCTATGTTTATTGTAGCTGTGAGTTTTGAACTGGTTGCTTACCTGTCTCGTTCTATTTGACAACCCTCATTAGTAATGCCTTCATCGGTGGTAGAATCATTTACGGTATTCAGTTCGATTTAACACCTTTTTGTGAAGTCCGCATTTTTAAAGGCGTGCTTACCCACAGTTAGTGATAATTTCCTTTTAAGAGAGTGAGTTTTTTGCTGCAACTCACCTTATGGCCCATCGGCGCAAATGTCGATTTGTTGGAAGGAATTTCGCAGGTATAATTTATAAGAGCCAGTGATGTTGATTTTTCAATTACATGCCAATTTCGATGATGCCATCCCATAAATACATAAAAAAACCAATAATTCCGATTATATCGTAACTGAATTTCGCTGCTGACATACTGGACATTCTGCACCACAAAAAGGCAGGTGGTTGACGTCTCATTCCAACAAATTGCGATTCGAATTTAAATCGTACATGTTATTAGTGGAAAGGGGTTCATCTATCCAACCTGTGTCCCTCTAGACGGAACAAAAGAACTAGGGAAGTAGAGACGTACACTATTTCTGATTTATATCATTTTCCACCAATAGAACTCTTCTCAATACTGCATAGCGTATTGTGTTTTCATAATGAACCATCCAGTAGTATTCAGACACTATTTCACAAATATGACATGTTGTAATTGCACTTAAAATTGACTTGTTAAATACTGATCAAGAATCAAATCAGTTGATCAAAATGTAAGTAGATAGCAAATAATGATTACTTCCTACTTTACTATAAAATACCGGTTCCTACCTCTCTGAAAATCTGGATTTTTTTCGCAAGTAATATTACTGTGTTTGGGAAACAGTGCATTCAGTTGTTCCAGCTTCGTTGGAAAAATCTGTCTGCTGAAATACATATCTCTTCAGTATGACAGGACCGAACGAGGTTCCTATTTTATCGAAAAATGATGCTCCATGGGGTATTTTAAACAAGAGAATATCATTTATCCCGGGTGACTTTACGGGTGGAAACATTATAATTATCCAATCGGTTACCGCGCGTAACCGATTGTATAACTGTCTCGAGAAAGGTTATAAGTGGTATACAAAACATAGGCCAATGAAGGTTTTCTTCATCCACTACGTTCGGTTATAGACAGTATAGTTTTCTCGGTAAAGGTCTCGTTTATCTCATGAATAATTTTTTCAGGTCAACCATAGAAACAAACAAGCAACTGGATGTGGAATTTTCTTTTTGATGAATAATTTTTAAAACTGTTTTGTTAAACGCCTTATGTCCATTTGCCCTCACGTATCAAGAGGTACTAAGTTAAGAAATTCGCCTCTTTGAGTATGAAAATTATAGGTTACTTTGGAAGATGGCTCCTCTGGCAACTCATTATTTCGGGAAATAACCTTTCATCAAACTTATTTAGACATTCACTTTCCGGGAAGTTGGTTTCGGTTACCTTGTGAGTTCGGTTCCTTTATTTTATGTTCTGACTTGCAAAAAATGTCTTACACTATCGTGCTTAGCTGAAAATCATCCATCGTCAAGTCATGTTTTCCACGCTATTTCGTTTTATGGCATGACATAAGCAAATAGAACGCACTAATACCAGTTTATACCATTCTCAAATACACGTTGAATAATTCTGCCCGCTTGCGTATCATGCGTTTTATAAAAAAACTCCCGATCTGTGATTTTAGAAAAAATGGGGTCAGTGTGGAGTGGTTTCGCAAACCAAAATATATGTCCTAACCAAAGATAGCCTCCAGAGACGATGAAAATCTTTATAACGGTCATAATGGTGGGCATTTGAACACTCACTTTAAAGAAGTTCTAAGTAAATAATCTCAGTCCAGCGAACACATTTCTCGAAGGCAAATCACGAATTGCCACAAAACAGGAAATTGTTTCAGCTGACACTTAAAAGTAGAAAGGACTATCCATATTTCATTTAGTGACCAAACCTTTTCAGTTATTTTGCTCAACGTCAAGGAAACCACCCATACATCCTGTTTATGACTTCTGGGACCTCGTCAAGCTAATACGACAAAAATCAAGCCCGACCAACATCCGCCATTCAAAAAAGCATTTAAAGATTTCCAACGACAAATAATTTTACTAAAAAACAAACAGGTATCATTTCCAATTTAGAAGAATGCTGACGGGTGACAATTCACATTTTATATATAAAGTAGGTTCCTTCTCCTCAAATCAGAGTAACAGGCAGGCTTTTCTGTTTATAGTGGGCAAAGTCATTTTTCGGTAGATCAGGCAATAGATTTGATCTCGTGTTCAGACACCAGATCTTATGTGATAAAGCTACCAACAGAAATCAGTAGGAGCACCTTACTGTTTGGAAAGATGGCACTTCTCCCAAAATTTGTCTTTCTCCCAATGGATTCACAGAAGGTGTCGAGCCTCTTGAAAATATCTTTATTTACGTCAAAACCGTGAACTCAACCCCATAGTGATATTTGGAATAGTAAGACCCGGACTCGTAAGTAGACAGTTTTCCCACCGCTTGTTAATTATAGCCCAAACTGGTAAGACAAATGTTCCGTTCACAGATTTAGCAAGCTTGACAGATGTTTCAGCTCTCTTGGAGGCAAGTAGACCGATATATTCATCTTTGATCTGCTATCCGAAGCGTTATAACCTCATGAAATCAACTTGCTTTATCTATTTTGACAGAAACTGACATTGATGAGATCTAGCCGTCAACGGGAGTGGCTTTCTGATGTCCCCTCCTATTGATACACAATATATTTTATATTTTGTTGATCAGACAACATCTGTTTTCGTCGATGTACTTTGTAATACGCCCTAGGTAGACGTTCGCTTATCAGCAGTACTCAGCTAACAAAGTTGGTCATGGCTTCTGATGTGTTGAATAATAAGGTCCTAAAATAATGCTCAGTGTACCCAAAATTCAATTAGGTGCATCCCCAACCTATACTCCACTACCACCTCCTATTCAATTCTTCAGCCTTATTCATGATTTCTAAGACGAAAATCAAAATACTTTTTCTAACAAAGCCGTCGTCATGAGGATACAAACGGATATGTCGGTATCCAGTACGCGTGCGGATTGCAACAGTACCAGTATGTGACTGGTCATCATATGTTTCGTCCTCTCCATTCACCGATGCATATCACGAGAAGGGTGTGGCTTGTAGACGAAATTCAACTTCCGGTCGAGACTCGTGTTCCGCATTATAATTCACTGTTCAGCTGATTGTGAGCATTCAGAACTGGCATCCAGCTAACTCCGAGGCCACGGAAATGCAACTGATAAGCTGGCTCGCAGAGTCAACAAGATGGTCTCTTTTTCATTTGAGGTTTTTCCCAATAATGTAACTATATTTGTCAAAAACCGTATTATTTGCCTTATATGGTCAGCAAAATGAACCTAGGATTGCATTTTATGATGTAATGTAACCAGCCTTTGCATATGTGGTTTTTATCATCACCAAGTTTAATATAAAGATGTGCTTAAGTTCCAGTTATCTATGAGATAATGTTCAACAGATTTATTTCACAGATAGATATCTGTACGAATACGTGGTGAAGTGTCCACTAATTATATATTCAGATAATTATAATGACATGAGACACTATTCCAGCCCGGCCAACTTCTATTAATGGTGAAGTCTTTCCAATTAACTGCTTCGAAACTGAGAAGCAGTTTACAGTCCCAAAAATCCCTCCGTAAGACAAATACACCTTGTGATTTTGCTCAACTGACTATTCTGCCGATTTTTAGAGCAGGTTTCGAAGTCGCCTGAAATTCCACCGAGGTTTCGAGTATCTTCCTTTTGTTTTACTTTTCAATTTTACTGGTTTTATACTTCCAGGCAAAATGCCAAAAAACAACTGTTGGCTTTTTAAGTGAAATGTTGCAGCTGACTGGTTTGCTACCAGCTGGTTCTCCTTGTTATCATGAGATGTTTCATGAGTTGTTTCGTGTGTCCATAGTCCTCTGTTTGACATTTCTTAAAGAATATTTCTAATAAATTCTTTGAATGCAAACAGCTTACTAACCAGTGGAAATCAACCAAATAATGCCCATTTACGTATGTGAAACCGTTTGACTTTATTTCCTAACAAATATGTTTAGTATCAGTACGCAAGATCGAGTGATCGGCTTTATTTTAATTATAATGTCAAAAAAATCATATTACCGGATTTTAAGGCACTCATCAATGGTGAATATAGCAATAACGTATCATGTCATGTTGACGTAAAGTGGAACAGACAAGGGCCAGCACGTTTTGCCAAATGTCAAGTATGTTGGAAGTACACATGCCACGTACAGGATTTTCCAATGAAATTTCAGTTCATTGCATTTGATTTCTTCCTAGCAAACAAGTCATCGTGCATCAACAAAATTCCAATTCATTTAGGAAGCACAAACAATCTGCACTTTGATTTGCAATTAGGGTCAATAATTTGAAGTCATAAACTTGACTTTTAATACAGAAACCAAGAACTTGACTTAAATGGCAACATTTTCATTTGGCAGTTCTTTATCAACCAGATACACCTTACATTCCGTGAAGCCCATTGGTTGGGGATTGACAAAAAATGTAATTGGAATATATATGAGTGGATTAGAGCTTGCATCCTGTGAATGTGTTTTACCAAGAAACCTACAACTTTGGAGTACCTGTTCGCCTAATCCTGTGAATGAATAGCTCAACACATCAAACAGCAGCGGAATCGTCGGTAGAACTAGAACCCTTGAAGGAAAGAACTTTGAACACGTAGTCTGAAATACACGTTTTACTTTTTGGTCGTCATAGAGTAGACGAATCTCTCGAAAGCAATAATTTACTTGTGAGCCAATATACTACTTTTCACAAGTTTACCACTCTTAGAATCTATCAAATTTGTTATCAGTTGTATCCAGGTAGGGCCATAGAATGAGGCACTGCTAGACCCAAGCCGACATGTACGTTTTTCTTTACTTTTGAGCGGATAGTTCGTGCGAGAGGGCGAGCCTACTTCATGGATGTCCCGAATGGCACCTACCTATGAGGGATTATCGGAGGCGAGACCTGAGAGCAGGGAAGTTCAATTCCGCTTCCACTTTCGAACTCCGTAGACGGATTGGAGTCATAATTGCTCAAAGCCCGATTTGACAGTACTGAACTACGTTTCCAGCTATACTCTAAAGCAAAAGCGCCATTCTGGACATGTAACAGAAAAGAGGTACTGTTTTGGAACCTCAATCTCTGGAAGTCATTGAACATGGCCAAACGAATGTGATTGTTGGCATTAGAGGTACACTAACAGCTTTTATATTTAGAAGTAGTGATGTGTTGTTGCATCCCTGAAAGCTTGTGGTGCCAAGCAACTTTTAAGATTGGTTGCTGACATGGGCGGTCAGACACTTCCAGATTCCTGATATGTTCGACGCGCAGTGGTCAGGTTTCGCAGCGGTCGGTCAGCATTCGGGGAAAAACAGCCCAAATGATGCGACATCTGGTGCGGACAGAAATTTTGTTCAGCCCACAATGTGTATTTCGAAGCAGAAAAAACACAATTCCGGCTTTTTCAATGCGTAACTTGACTTAGTTTTCGGCGTGGTGGTTGGGAGGATCGTGCAGCTCCATTATTTTAACCTTGGAGCACTTTCGATTTGTTCGCCGTTGATGAATATGGGCTGTAGAGACTGCGAAGAGCAGGTCAAAAGGATCTCTGTCTTTGGCGTGTTCATTTTTAGTCTCAAGACTTTTACGAAGTTTCCCGTGCGAATCAGAACTGGATGTATGGTCGTCGGGCTGTCTCCAAGAATGACGATTTCCTCCGTGCTTTCCAATTCGATGCCTAACTGGATGCCATTTAAAGCAATATCCAATCGATGATGCAGTTTATCAGCATCTGCCATATGGGAGATCTTTCCTTAGCTTCAGAATTGAGAGAGAAATCATCCAATCCTTTTCTGCTGAAGAGTATTTGCTCATACATATTTGTGTAGTATGATCTCATTAGACTGAAAAACCTCGAAGACACTTCAGCTGTGTGCGATATAGTTCATAAGGATTCCTAGTTGACTGCATCAAATGCTGCGAGAAAGTCAACAGAACAAGCTGTATTTGTCTCCTGACACCTCCGTCAATATTCAGATATTCTGTGCAGGTTGAATGTTTTATCCACGCAACCTGTACTATGGCAGAAGCATCATTGACTGGGGCTTGTGTCCACTTCCCTCCCCACTGAGAAACTGTTCATCACAGGCACGGACTATACTTTCTCGGCCATGGGGTCACACTGGAGTCACGGTAGTTTACGTACGTGGTCCTTCACCTTTGTTTAGAAGAGGGAGTAATAATGAAGTTCCCCAGTCCAAAAGCGAAATGATTTTTCCAGATTGATCAGGCTCAGGTTGTGTGCTTGTGACGTAGATTGTGTGTTCAGTAAGACCTTGTGTCGCTTAAGAATGGCAATGCAATGCTGTCTCTCTGGGTCCCGTTCCAGCAAACATTTCAGGCCAGTACCAGATTTGATTCAACTCAGCGACGCTATCTTGAGCTATGATGCATTCTACCACATTTTGAGTGATATACTCTACATAGTGGAGACAAAGTATGATTTAACATTTATTGCATACGTTTATCTAGTTGCGTGATTTAGTACAATTTACCTCGTAATAGAAGCCGCAGACCAGGCTCCGTTCTTTGGTACTCGTTGTCATCGTAAATGATGGTTTACTGAATACACTGTGTGCGAGAAGAAAACTTGGACTGATCAGAGCTGAAACTTTCTTACTTTCATACCAGTAAGTCTGGACCGAGTGCTAGAAAAGCACTTAGTAGCCTTAGAAAGAAGGCTTTTCAAGGTTGATTTCTCTTCGCTATCCATACTTTCCGCGGTAATCGATAAATGAAAAGGTTCATAGGATGAAATATGATAGAAAATGGCGGGAACCCAAGAGAAACCATGACCATTCAGTTGCTTTTGCGACATTCTACGTCGGTCTTTCAGCGTAGTAATTAACGTTCCGCATGGAAGAAAAACACTCGCGTTAGCCAAGGCCAGGAGTGTCCACAGCACTTCCAAGCTCAATATACTCACCAACTAGACAATACTCATCCAGTAGATCGTAGTCAAGCTAAATGTTATTTAGCTATAAGACAGAAAGCTGCGAGAATCAGGTCCGGATGCATACATCAGCTAACTTGAGACTAATACCTTGACATTTGTGCGCAGAAGTAATTAGTGCACCCCCTCTGTTTCATACGGCCTGCAATCACACCAACATTCACAGCCGGTGCTCAGACATTTGGCATTTTATTGCGAATTCACCGACTACCTAACCATAGTTACTCTACCAAGAGGCCCACTTGGACGGGACCGTGGACTGACTGCGGTCCACAACAGATCAAATCATCCAAAAGCACACCCCGATTCAGTATTTGTAGTTCCTTCTCTACGGCTCACGTTATACACACATACACACACAAATGCATTATATATATATATATATATATATATATATATATAAGAATTAAAAATGGTGGTTCATCTGAACTTATATTCCTAATGAACCCACAAGTAGACCAGTGATATACCTTGACAACTTATTATGCTCTAAACATAATAAGGATAATATTGTCGTCGTTGGAAACCACACAGCTAAACAAACTTCAAAAGGCTTTGGCTCCTTCCTAGAATCATTGTACCTCGTGATGCTCAGAGAAATAATAATCAAGAAGCCTATGTACCTCATAATAGGTAAGACGGTTTCTGATCTTTGTACATGCACTATATTAAAAATGAAACTGGAACGTAAACGGAACTATTGTATTACTTGAGAAGTAATTCACTTCAGTTCCTGATTCTAGTTTGTATTACATTTGTTTTCTTTCTTTTTGTCACCATGATTCCTTATCACCTTCTATTTGTCTAATTGGTCCAACCACTTAACTTGTTGTAATATATTGTGATTTAACAGCAAGAGTATGAATCACTGAAAAAAGCTAGTCCACCAATCTGGTTCCTACAAAAATCACAAAATTAGGTTCTGTTGCTTTGATATTATCACGGTGGATCACTCACCTAAAATGTGTAAGTGAATTCTTTTTCTAGTGCATTTAGATCACTCCCAATCTCTTCCATTCAGTTTGATTCGAATCACTGAGAAATTTTAGCTAACTTAAGAAACTTTTTTCTCTCCTCTGGTCTTTAATTCAGCTTAATCACTTTTGTATATTTGGTGGATGGGACAGTCTGTGGCCGAAGCACAGCTATTCTCAGTCAAGATTAGGGCCAAAACAAGGAGCAGTGGAATCAACCGAAGGTGCTGAAACCAAGACACTTTTGCAGGTAATGTCAATTGGTGAAGCGGTGGAAAGTCCTACAGCCCGAAGGATCAGTCTGTGGCTTAGTCGGCAACACCTGCTCGTGTTTGGAATTATTCCCTATGCTGTCACTTTCTTATTCAACATGATCCTGATTCACTATTTGTGCTCCTGTCCACCTAAAAAAAATGCGTATCTGGCCGATTTGGTGAATAGATCTAGAGTACAGGCTTGTGTTCCAATGAACGATAATGCCAGTGCTTCAAGAAAATTGTGTATCTGGGACTGTTTTACCTGCTTCAGTCAACAAAGACGGATAGGAAAGCGAAAGTCAACCACCAGTACTGCTCTGGTTTTGTTGAATAAAGATCGAGCCGGAAGAAAATGGGACGCAACCAATCCGAATAAACAAATGCAATCGAATTTACAACATCTGATGCCAGTACAAAAAGTCAGGCCTATTATGTTCGGACTGGACCCTATTGCACGTAACTGTCAAGCGAAAAATGGGCGCGTATTGGCCATAGAATTTCGTCCCCCAGCAACCAGTACTTCGATACATGAAACAACCGACTGTAGCAGTAATCAGTATATGGCTAAATGCATGCATTTTCCTAATGATCAGAACGGGACCGATGAAGTGATGAACCCGCCGAGACAAACTCCAGCACTGATCGACCCCAATTTGGGTTTTCAGCACCAAACGCAATCAGCAACCCAGGTCAGGTTGAATGAAGGGTCAACTATCCGCAAAAGGGCACAAACATCCAGTTCGGGATTTTGGATTGGACAAAAACGGACAACAATTCTCCTCTTGGTTGTTACATTCACTTTTATTGGGCTGACGTTGCCATACCACATTTACGTGGAACTAGAACACGTAAGTGACGGAGAATAATATGGTTACTCATAAAATCGGTATACGATTACTTACTTATTTGTCAATTTATTTAGGGTATTGAATAAAGTATTTTCAGAATTTTGTTAACCGTGGTGGATTAAACATTCCCTTTCAGCAGGAATTTTCTAAAACCACACACCAGAAGTGGTAAGTGGTAAGCAAGTTCCCAACAAACCACTTCTTCTTGAGACCAAGACCAACGATATTTCATTCACGTTGCTCAGAGTAGCTGTGCAAAATATTACCAGTATTTTAGCTTGGCTGTTTGTTTTTGTGATATTCTCTAGGATTATTTATTTACGCTGACCTATGACTTCCGTAGGTTATATTTACTTGCAAGCTAAATACATCGTAAATACGATAATTGTCAATTGAGTTGACGTGTTTCTAGTCTCCTGATTGGTTTTTTGGGTTAGATAATGGAAGTTTTTGCCCTGCTGCGAAATATTCTGTACGAAACTAAAGCAAAAAAGTAAATATGAAGCTATGCAGAATGATTATGAGTAACAACGGAAACCCATCTTATTGATTTTATGCAAATATGTGCAGCTGAAGGGATTTTTTGCTGACTCTGTTAACCGTATATTCCTATTCTGTTTAATGAGTTATCAGTTGCACTCATTTTTAATGAGCTTGACTCAGTAAAATATAGTTCACTTAAGGGAAGTCACTGATTCTTTCTGATGTGGTTAAATTTCAGTTTCATAAAGTGAACAAAGGAGCCTCGACGCACTATGATTTGGTACATGCAGCGGATGATCTATGCCGTTTTCTTCTATTCATGAATAACTGCATGAACTTCATCATTTACATGACCGGTCGTCAGTTTCGAAAAGGGTTTTTCTTCGTCTTGCATCGAATACGACGTTCTCTTCTCAGATGGTTACTGTGTGAATCACCGCAAACCGACAGTAGATGGCACCGTCATCCACCTCACCGGCGGCGACGAAATCGACACCGGCATTTGGTTCGTGACCACAAGCAAGCATGTCGTCTGATTCTAGCAGCAAATCAGGTCGAACGTCGTGTTTCCGTTCATCGAAACTGCATCATTCACGAACCAGGATGTCCGCTTGCGAAGCACAAAGAGTCTGCTGCTTTCTCCGCTGATTGATAGTAGAAGCATTCCAACAATTTCGAATCCATTATAAAATAAACAATTCAGTGAGGTCTACAATCACTTTATCTGAATTGTTCTTTGAAATCACTGTGTCCTCTCCTATGTTCAACAAATAACCGTTTGTGAAGAAATACAATTTCATCATTGGTGCCAAAATGGTATAAAAATGAAGCGAAATGTACATTGTCCGTTTCAAGTTTGGGTAGTATGTCCTGTCGTATTTTAAGCTGATGTTGCACTGTGTACAACACCCACTATTAGGAAGTCTCATTCCACTTCCTAATGTCAGGCGTGACTTTATATTGAAATTGCATCCCCGTAATATTTTTTGTGAAACAGATATATTTCACAATTTGTATTTTTCATTTACGCAAGTACCCGTTGTCTCAAAGCTTAACGTCACCTTTGTTGTTCCTCTTCACGGTTCAGTATCACCAATGAAGCTGACTTATTTCGCCCATTGTGTCATTCGTTTCCAACGGGCGTATTACCGAGTAGGTGTTCAAGTCCATTTCATTCTTCCGTTTAATTTTTTAACCGAATCACATACCAGTAACTTCTTCGTCCTTAGGATCCGCAGTTCTTACAAAGTACTGCACAAGCGGTGTCCTTAAACTCAGCTTTAAGACTGAAAATATTTACTATGAAATACTGTGTTTTGTGCACGATAATCTAGTCGTCCTGTAGTTTTGGAAAACGTGGAATACTGATTCTCACAGGTTGTGTTGACCTATGTCATTCTGTCATTTTGAAGTGCTAAGCCATTCCGTCACATGTTTTACAAGCAAAACAGACCGGGAGCAGTCGCGTTTGCTGCGAAGCGAAGACTAAACGGGATGGAGGAGAGTTGGCCTACACGTCAGGGTCATCCGCTGGAATCTAAAAAATGCTAGCTGCTTGGACTTGACCTCACCAGCTCATTCCTAAGGACAGATTGGTAATTGGGTCAAACCCAATATCGGTCGTGTAGGAAACTTTAGTCTTCACAATTCTCAGATACTGAGTTGATTAAGAAAGCATGCGCTTTTTCAAAGCAAAATGTTCAGTTAGGCTATCTACGATGAAGGGGCAACGTATTAACGCTGCTAATAAATCACTTGAACCGGAAAAAAATTTTAATTTATGCGTGAATCCTTGGGGCTGTATAAAACCCCTTTTGCGCGAATTCAATGGCATGTGAACTAAGCGGTTTGATGTAAAATGAAACTCTTCACTTATGTTGCCTGTCTTCAAAAACGTCATGAGAAGTAGTTATGATCCGATGGTTCTCTATAAAATTAGTTCTTATTGATCGTTAAACTATCAGATTATCTTGCCCACGCACTTTCATCAAGATACTTTTGCAACTACTTGATTGTAATTATTATTGAATCCAAGGGTCACAGTAATTTCCGATGACGAATGTCTCGGGGCTTCTTGTCAGATGTGAAATAGTTCCATTATCTGGTATTCAGGTTTTGCGAGAGAACAGATTATTATAGTGGAAATTCAAAATCCTTATTTTTCCGAAGTAGGTACAAAGATTGTTCCTGCAGAGCGAGGGCGAATTTATCTTATCATCACTGATAAAAATGACTACAGCAAACGTTCATAATTGTCTTGCAGTTTTAGGCCATTGTAAACTATCACGTATTTGCGTGGTCTTGATAGTGCACACAATTCTTAGTTCGTGTAACTTTGCGCTGAACAACGTGCTGTTACTCCGAACACGTATTTTTATCCAAATGCCAATCGATCCTTCTAACATGCAGTTAACTGGAATCTGTAGGTTACTTTTTTCGACTGTCAAAGACCAAGCAACGTGCATGTTTACCAAACGAGCTTTTGTATCTTTTGGCACACAAAACGGCGACTTTAGGTGAGAAAATTAGCCACTGAGCAGATATGACCGAGGATGGATTAGATTCCCCGAAATTTGGGGGATATTGAAGGTTACAAAACCAATGAAAGCAATATCCCAACCGAATAGACATCTAGAAATCATGTATTGAAAAATATGATGTTGATGGCTCATCCGGTAAATTAAGAAGGCTATATTCCGTGTGAATCAGAAGTTGGCATGGGCTGAACTGACCGTCTTTATTGGTTAATTCGTATCACCTAGGGAATTCGAGTGCACTTAAACGGACATCTGTATAGTTTTTTGTAAGAAAGCAGTTGTGGTTTGATGGTATGACTGCAGTTTTATACAACAGCCCTAAAGGTTCTGTTTTACCAACGTGTTCGTTAAAATTACCGAAGGAAAAAATCGTTTTACACATTCTTCAATAATACTTTTAAAATGGTAATTCTCGCGAGAAATATCGTCAACTATTTTGTTTTTGTTTTTGCTTGTTGCACGCACCACACGTTTAGATGTTTCGCCTTTACCGATAATACACGTAGTATTTCATGATAACTGCCCTTCTTTTGAGATCATTCATAGTAGCAGAGTCGTTTTACTCATACACCGTTGATTTTTCAGCCCTAGGGCGTTCTACTATTATGCAAGGTCAAAATTATTTGCCAAGTACTGCTCATCCTTAAACGAAAATGAATGGTTTGTGAGATTTATGACTACAACGAATTTCTTCACTCACAAAAACGTACTCATTTGATTGGGTAAGCTCGAGTTGTGCCAACATATGTACGGCCGAATTCGATCTGCAGGTCTTACACGGCTTGCTGGTGGTAAAACCGATTTCCATTGTACGTGGCGTTTCCAAGTATCCTAACTCAACAAAAATACAACATCTTGGCAAGACTTATACTGATAGCAAACTCAAATGAAAGCACATATCGAAACTACTTGCTTTCACATTCACCTATTCGTGCACTTCACAAAACAATATCAGCACAACGTGAATTTCTCTGTTTCCTTTCATAAGTTAATATGGAGTTAGAATCGCAAGCCCGAAGTTAGATAGTTATTTGAAGCATACGTATTCACCTGAGTTTTAGTGTTCAAAGATTTCCGCTTCCATATGAATTAATTAAATAAATAAAGGTTCAGCTTTCTGTATCCTATCATTTCTTGTGAATAATTCAGGAACCAGGGACCCTTTTGGCCGGCTGATACGAACGACGACTAATATCGATACGCGAAATAATTTTTACATTTTCAGATTTTGTTAGTTCTTATTCCCTTTTCGTGACCGGTTCAATACAAGGCGGAAATGATACTGAAGCCATTAAATGATTTTATCACCAGTTAAAAAATAAATTGGACGATCATTTGACTAAACTTTCATTGCTGATCTGTTAGTATTTCACGACTTTCAGTCTACTAACAAATATGTTCACTTGTGATAAATTGTCGTATTGCTTGTAATTAGACAGAAGAATCTACTCAGCTTTGGCTATCTACACAGATTCTGTCCCAAAAAAGTAAAAAGATTTTGCCTTTGAATATATTCTTTTCCCATTCTACTCCGTTATTGATGCTCTATGAAAATATTTAAGAAGTCCCCACCATGGACTGCAGATCTTCTGCCGTGCTCCCTTGATTCCTTAAAGTGATTTGTGCATAAACGGTAATAACCATGTTTAAAGTTTTTCAGAATATTAGAAAAATATCTTTCGGACAGTACTGATTCAAGACTGGTCCTCTTTCTATGTTCTCCACTGGACTTGGTCGAAATTCCCACTTATTTCTTCCCGTATTCACTTTCGGGGAGAATTCCTCATCCAACCGAGAGTGTTAAACGAAGAAAAAGTTCGAAGAGAATTCCTCATGAAGGCCATCTTTTCATCCTCTTTGCTCTTCTTTATTCCGCCACTCACCGAGGTGGTGAGGGTAGAAGACTTCGATATATATATATATATATATATATATATATATATATATATATATATATATATATATATATATATATATATATATATATATATATATATATATATATATATATATATATACAAGAGTTCGCTTACGCAATCTGGGATCAACATACATGACAAGAGAATTGGTTTGAAGGCAAATTTATCTGCACATAAGATTTCATATCCAGGTGCAACAAACTGTGTGCGAAACATTTTGCATGAAACTCGCAAGAATTTTCAATTTGAATAAGATGCAAGTATGCTCCGGTTAACACGGAGAAAGTGGCTCATATGATCTTTGTGTGACCCTGGATGTCATCATTTTAATGCCAGTGATATACAATGTGATGTCATCAGTTAAGCTTATTTAATTTCACTACTCAGTAAGCAAACCTTGGATTAGCTTTAGATCAACACCCCCCTTTCATCATTGTATTTGCTTCCTATTATTATTTATTAATGGTGTTTAACTTCAAGAAAGGTATCGTGGCCAGTTGAGGGAAGTGCTCGACAACGGAAGCAGTATTCGAACCCTGGATAGAAGGGTTGAAAGCCTTCATGAAGACAGCTTGACGGCCGCCGGTCATTTGAGTCTCAAAGATGAAAATACCATATAATCCGTAGTCGTATTTAACCCTCACCATGGTATATCACATGTTTCATACAGCTCCATATCCTGTTGCAACCTCGATTCTCATAAAAACTCACCCATGGTGACGGAGACCGCTATGGCAGCAGAAAGAGCCGGAGTCAGTTTTGCTACTAAACAACACACAAACAGGAAAGTTGAAGTGGTTATTTTTAAGCAATTTGTGGAAGATATATTTCGTTTCTAAAGGAACAACGTAGAAAATCTGCCTCAAAAGAAGACACCAGTCCAGGGAATACGACCTTTGAAGGAAGGATATTGCACGTGCGACCAGGCTCAATGCCATCAGGCACACAACCAAGGAGAGTCAATATTAACCAGCAGCATGATCGATCATGCTGGGAAGTGGGCTTGAACACGAATTGCTTTGACTGGCCTCATCTGCCTCGCTACTTTGAATTACCTAGCCCAGGGAGTACAATGGTTTTACCTGCTTTCCCGTCTCCAAATAATAGGAAAATGGATATGCTTTTACGCAACTGGTTTATGTGCAAGTTCATTACACAATTGGATAAAACAGCTGCGACGTCAGTTTTTCTTCGGACGATTCTGATCTTAGAGGGCTGCATTTCAGTTTATTCTACTGATAAAATTATATCACAGTTAGCTACCTTACTCGGATTGGTGGATGATAAACTTGAAAACTTCAATATTGAATGATACTCCCAAAGAAGACGATATTCATTGGTCATTTCCACCAATCGATATCCCATTGTCATGGATGCAAATAAGGGTAAACTACTCCGGTTTATTTCTTTTCTTTTTAGAAATGTGACACAACAGTAGCAGCTGATAAGTGAAAGCGGAATATTTTGGTCTTGTTAGGGACCTTTGTTAAAACAACCTGTCCGGTTTGAACATTCTAGCAGAACCGTACCACAATAATTCTGCGTTTTATAAACTAAGCAGCGATGATTTGAAGTCCGTTATCGCCGATTCAGTAGAGGTATGAATGTCTAACTCCCTAGTAATCAGTGTAATCCCCTCCATAATATGACGACCAGTCTCAACAAACCAAAAATTTTAAAGCATGTTATCATGACCCATATAGAGAATAAAAGCTCAAGATGCTTTGTAAGAAAAATATTACTTAAAAAATGTTATTTTCGTGTCATATCGCGTTTGTCCTGGACCTGCTCTGTACAGTCAGTAGACTGAATAAAGTTTCGCCGGTTATAGTCTAAAATTCAACAGTAATATTCCCTGTTTTGGTTAGTGAAATTCCAATCTACTTGGTTAGTTCATTCAGGGCAAGTTTGCTGAACTAGTTAACATCCTCATCATGAATCTTAGTGGGTCTTCTAGTTCTTGAAAATAAACTTATTTCGAACTTCGTATGATTTTACCTCCAGAACGAGGAAAATAATCATAATAATTCATGTTCATAAACAAAAGGTCTTTGAATTTTCAATAAACTAAACATATGAAAGTAAGAAAAAATCTGACAAAGTATTTTTTTCCATTTCTGTCACATGAGCACCACATGATCATGGTACCATGCAAATACTCGTCATCGGTCAGGCCGAGCAGTGCGGGGGAGCGGAAGTTTACAGGATTTAATAAGGGTTCAAAATACTACGGTTTTATCTAAATATGATTATTTTCAGCTCTGGAAAGTGCTGTTTATTGCGAGTAAATTGGTAAACAAATACTCCATTCAACAATTATCTTTCGTTGTTTTCGGCGGGAAAAGAAGTGTGCACGATGAGTGGAAGTAGATTGAACGCGATACCTACGTTAAATATCATAAACTACTCATATTTTTGAAGACAACCTAATTTTAGCACGACGGTCTTTGTAGTAAATGTGATCTATTGTAGGAGGGAGACAGCTTCACACATAGAAACAAGCTTCATCTCCCTTTATCTAATAATCTTGACGATGGACAGAATTTTAGCTCAAATCTGATAGGCTACTCGTGACGATCTAAATTACTAAAAATTCACCCTAAAAGAGTCGACATAGCTGGTGATTTATTTGAGATAAATAGAACCCCACAAGGAGCTCGGTCAGTGCGCCCACAATCAACTTGGTAACAGTAGGCCTTTATCAATATCTTCAACTAACACTGAGGTTTAGGTGAACTTATCCCCCTAGCCCAGCTTGACTTTGCAATTTTCTGGGTGCATAGAGCATTTAGCTGAACTAACTTGCTTAGCTCGTGGCTCACAGAGCTGTCTGCTCACCGGTAGCCCTCATGAGATTACTTCATCCTACAGAAGACTGGAAGACATAGTTGTCTGCTTTTCGTAAACAGAACTAGATCAGGCGTGTCCTTTATCAGTAAGTAACTAGTAGTTTGTGCCTTCTGTGAACAGCGTTTCAAATGGATTCCTCATGAAAACCGGAAGCTTGAGTTATACGTTCCTATTTACGTTAGACACGCATTCAAAACCTATCGAAACCCGGTTTGCATGAAGTAGTGAATACAAATTATTTCCCTTCAATATCTTTCAAAGGAACCAAGAAATTCTACAATCAGAGAACCTTTACCTTCAGTGGATCACAGCTCTTCGCATGCGCGGTCAACATAGAACGGTTTACCGTTTTTCGGTGAAAATAAACAAAAAATCGAAGACCAGGACAGCTACTGTCTAATTCATACGGCACCAATGAAGAACATACTTGCGAATTATGTGGGCGACATACGACCCAGTTTTTTCTCCGTTAATCATATATATGGCTGATGGGTTTACTGATTTTATGAAGTCATAAGACCATGGAGCTTTTGGAGTCCGCTTAGTTCGTTCTTAGGCGTCGGAAGTGCGGCCTTTCTTGTAGGACGTCACATGAATCGACTTCCAGAACCTTTTCCTAGGACGGATTTTCTCCTGCCACAAAATTGTTTTATTCATTATTTTGAAGATTGGCACCTGAACAAATTGTAGAACAATATGTGATACGTAAATTAATACTGGCTCATTTCACATCCTAATGTATTGATTCAAAACATGTGGACATATTTTCAACGCTACCTATTACTAAGTAAATCAAATAACGACGACTTTTCAGAATACCACCTTAAGCTGTTTCCTCAACGGGTGTTTACTACTACTCTTATGCAGCTAGCTCCTGTAAGATGATAAGCCGGTTTCATGCACATCCTGAATGCCACCCGTCCGAAAGCTATGTTTATAGAGGAACTGTTCTTAAAGTCTTTGGAATTAGATACAAGCTATCGTCCTCAGCACCACTCAGCCTTTTGTTCCAGGTAGCAACTCTATCCCGTGCACAACCAAGAGCCGCCTGTCGGGCAACGGGAAGTTTGTGTGTTGGAAGCCAGTCACCGAAAGACCGGTTCATACCTCTTTTGTATGTTGGTTGGCCAGCTGAGGATGCCTTACGCGTCCTAGTATATCTTATCCCATTCAGGGTTCAGTGTAAGAGGCAAGAGGCAACTGCCTCTTTTAATGGTGGGCCACTTTCACGCACTTTACTTTGCAGTATGTGGGCTTCCATGGCTTTTATGCAGAGAAATCTCTGCCCAGACAAAACTCGACACTTTCTGTAACAGTGCTGCCTTGATTTTGTCTATCTGCTCCCCCTCGACTTGTCCGACAAGGGGGACTCTAAAGAAGCAATCTGCGCCCCAGTCGGCATAGGCATCAAGGTTATCAGAGCATACAAACCCGATCACCACGGCAAAATGGCAACAATGAACGAAAAGTAAAGCATTCATTATTGTTTCTATTGCCAGTACCAAACAGTTGTAAGATTAGAGCTTCAGATAAACCAGTTGCTGCGTAATGCGGAATCAGAAAGTGATCCAGAAGTTCCTGTTATTATAGTCATAGTATTGTGGCGATTTGGAATAAGAATACAGAAACGAAAGTGAAATAACTCGTGTAGATCGAATATATAATAGACAAACTTGCTTTCTTCTTCGAATCACCCGTCTGAGAATTGGCCGGCTGTTCCTTTTAAATTCTAGGCTTCATATTTGTCATCCGCTTCAAAGGCTGCTCTTTACTCTGAATATAAAAATTGGCCTCATTTCGATAACCAACTTATACGGTACGCAAACGACGCTTCACCCACTGACGCTAATTTGAACAATAACCGATCTTGCTAATGACAAACTACACTTTGTTGGATGACCATGCCCTTTATTAACCCAGTTCCTTTCCGGGATTCAGTATTATCCATAACCCTCTAACCGAAAACTGCTCATTAAGGTTGATGACGTTCATTAAGTTTCAGCATATTCACACCTACTTTTTACTTTGGATCTGTGTTGCTTCGTAAGTCACCCTAGACCTACTGGTTTCTGTACATAAGGAAATATTCTTCGCATAATGGGAACACAGGAGAACTGAAAAAGCTTGAAAAGTTTGTGCCTTTATAGCCCGTGTAAATGCAATATTTTAGGCGTGGTACGTAAGGTGTCTCATGTTTCTAATCCTCCAAAAGTGTTCACGTAACCCAAAGGGATGCCAGACTTTACGATGAATGCGTAAGTTGCAGTTCCACTAGTTTTCCTTTGTACACCTGTAGTCAGATAGACTAACAGGTCCATCCAAACATGGATTCACAGACAAAATACAAAATCTCCTTGACTTCCTTTCGTGGTGCGACAGGTGGAACCTAGTGAGTGAAGGCGATTAATCCAGGAATAGCATCTTCTTCCGGGAAAGGCGAGATTAGCAAAGTGCAAAATTATCAGTGGCGTTCCTGTACCAGTCGACTCAATCACTGTTGCCACATTTTTGTAGCAGAACCCCTTCCCTTTTATTCAAATCTCGGGCAGCTACCTTTAAGCCAATCAAAGGTTTATCCAAAATAGTATAATTTCTGTTATGTGACCACCATTAGGAACTACTAGAAACTGTTGTACATTCTGCAGTGTTTTCATTCCCATGGCAACCGTGGAAATATCCAGATTATTTTCTTGTTTCCATTACATGATACCGGGTTGTCGCGTTTGACCTGTTTGATAAATACACAGTAACTGAGACAGTAGGTGAATCTATAGCTTTAAATTTAGATAACTCGAAATTAGTTTGCCTTTTGTCAGTGAACATGCCAGCAAAGTAAAATAACGACAAATCAATACGCAACTTGTCACCAGTTACAAGATCGGTCAAATAAGTGTATATTCACATTCTTTGGTAAATTTCCATTGTATTTACAACACAACTTACTCAGTGCTTCAAATCATTTGAAGTGATCGAACATGACGAGTTACGGGTCTCGGTGGGATTCAGACTGACGCGTGTCCATGCTGCCCAAGCATTCTTATTACTTGCTTTCGAGCAACAAAGTCATGAAAATTTAGAAATTTCACATTTCAGTTTGACCTGTTACTTGTCCCATATACCGCAAAACAATAGATTTCGAATTGTTCAGAAACTGAAGTATAAAGTACGAAATTCGGTAAATTCTTTTTTTTACATTTGTTTACACAGTTGATAGCAAACTGATATATCTAGATTCTTTTCCCGTAGTCGAAAAGTTCGCGCATTTAGATCCCTGTTTCTGATTCTCCAAAACTGTGTAAGGTGGGACTGCTTTTCTGATAAGCCTGAGAACCTTGCACGAAAACACCTGTACCTTGTGACTTTGGAACTGCCTTGCAGATGTGTACCTTTTTTCCTTCCATACAGTCTCTCCTCACAAGACTTAGTAACCGTTTCTTTGAGATAAGTTGGACAGATAACATGATTGTTTCAGCTATTATCAAACATATGTAACGTTAGCGCAAAGGTAATGAATCACATAACTATTTATTGAGAAACTATGGATACGTTGTCACGCTGACTATGAATACAGTGTGGTAGAGAATGCATACTACCCTGTGAGTCACTAACTAGTCGGTTGCTTAAAAACCATACAAGGACAACTGTGGACGCAAATACGTCAGATACACTGAATGCAGTAAGATTAGGAAAGGCTTAAAAATCACGTAATTGCACTCTCTGATCGGATCATGACTGTCTTCAAGAGTACTAGACAGCTATTATGTAAATGAGCATTTTTGTTGTATTTGATCGACTTCGATGATGCCGAACTAGCAATTTTCAGCAGACAGTCAAATTACCATGAACGTCCTGTTGACTAAACAGTAATTACTCGGAAGACATAACTGTTTGTCTTTTTATTTGGCTACTACTGTTGCGTAAGAATGGAAAGTTAAAAGAAGCCTGCCTTTCTATCAGATCAAAAAATAACAATAGTATTGTATTCAGAACAGAATTAATGGACGAATTTGTTTATCTTATTTTCGGTTGCAATTAATCACAGAAGCATTCATATAGGAACGGAATTGAAAGGAGCAAATACATCGCCCGAGTAGTTTAATAGCAAGGGGGTTGAGGGCAGATGAATCCAAGTGAGTTAAAAGAACACTATCACGAGTGACCTGCTTGTGCAAGACTTGACTACAAGCTACTCTAGAAGTACACACTTCCGTCATATGGCCAGCTTTCGGTCAAGGGACTTAAAGTGACTTTCCAATTTTTGTTGTTGTCAATTCGGGACGAGCATTATAATTGGCCCACGAAGTCACCACAGACTTTTAGGCTATGATGAGATCCTCTTATTTGATGTCCGTATATTGATGGTATTAAATCTGAATTATTTTGGCACTGATCAATGCGCTGAAACTCATATCCATTCAGTGGAATTAGAGATTAAAAGCGTCCTTAAGAAAAAGAGAAATAACGGTCCGCAGCGTGCTTTTCTTAGAACATCTGACTCTGTTCACAATTTATTTGACGGGGTCTGAGTCACGTGAAATCAAACACCCCGAGGGGTGAATATTCAAATTTCAAGGTATCACCATTGAAGATGAAGTAGTGGACTGCCTTAGATGATTTCTAGTGCGCAACATAGTTTACTGAATATGTTCTAGGTGTTCAGACCTTACCGACTACGGTTGGGGTGAAGCGAGTTGACGAAACAATTATACTAACTATGAATAGCATCTCAGCTGAAGTTCGTGACGAATTTTGTTGATGATTCTATCTTGTATTCTTAGGTTTTTATGACACCGAATGTGTATTTGAGTAACCAGTATGACGAAAGCAATTTGAGTTCTATAGATCACTATATGCCATGGGCGCCCGTCGGTTAGCTTACTTAATCAGTCTAAAAAAACAAAGAAAATACATGTGATAATCAATTTACCTGAGAGAGAGCGAAATAAAAAGGCCGACTAATGAACCAGAACAATGAACTCTATTTAGTGGTTTATCAAAGCCTGCATCGGAAACGAATTTCACGTTATTAAGTTAATAGTTATTCTTCTGTGGGACAGTGTTGTTGAAAAAGGTTTTTAATCAACAGAAGTTTTGATGAACTCCAGAAAGCACTTGGTTCCAAACAGTACTATGCTTATTTTAATTTCGAAATGGAAAACTGTGCATTTATCAATAAAATTTATTCACGTATACGAAGACGTAGGACCTTCACTTCAGTGACTGGTAATCTTGCCCTAGAACGCCATACATACGACCACGCTGCCGTTGGTTGGTCATCTGTTCCGTTTTAGGTCACTGTTTCGAAAGTGAGGCTAGGTGAATCAGTTAGGATACCGTTTGCTTAGTGTTCCCGATATAACCGACGATGTCAGGTTAATGATGGTTATTTTGCACTCCGCTGATGACATAATCAACCATTCGGGTTGGTTGTACTGGTTGCTTTTGTGTGCGTATAAAGGGGTTCAGTAGACATAAAAATTGCCCCATTCGTGATCCTAATTTTTTACTGTTCACGCCTGTTGGAAACATCGAACCTGATTTATGACGTCGTGCGAATCGAGTACAACATTTGTTATTACAAATCTATCGCTGAGAATGGTTGCTGCTTTAGTCATTCAAGGTGACTGTCTTAGAATCCAAGCAAACATTATCCATCCTAAGACAGCTCGCTGCATACATCAAAACAGAGACACAGAGCTGGGCTTGTTTGTGCCTCCATTTGATCGCAGATACTTTCATGTGTGATAGCTTTGAAAGTATTCCACTTGCGAAAGCTTGTCTAGTCATGCCATAAAATCTGGGCAACCGTCTTTCTGATTGGTTTCACCGCTGTGTTTTCTTGTATGGTACAGTAATGTAAAGTGTATAACTGATATTTAGTGTGCCAGGGTTAAAACATATCTGGGTCATCGTGACATCTAGAACACCAGAATGATACTGACAACTCCTACACGCAGAGATATGCTCATACGCCAAAACATTAGGATAATCACGTACCCCGTACTGTGTGTACTAGTGAAACCGAAGAAAATAAGTCTTGCCAAATATAGTTTACAGTGGACGAAGTGATCACGCACGCACAAACACACACACACACGTTGCCAATGAATTTTGGTTCAACTTACGCGTAGATCAGAAACAAAGAGGATGGAAGGATAAAATTGACCAAAATAGAAAGCAGAAGGATCGCATGCAGGATGAACAACTAACCAGCGAGTAATATGTTTGCATGCTCTTGGGGAAGTAAATCGATAACTCTACATATAGCAATGGGTGACAGGAAATTTTATAGAATCTGCAGTCATGGGATAGGTGACTTTGTTTAAGCCGACTGTTGAATATAATTTAACTTTTTCTCCTTTCCGTAATAAGTGGGGGTAGTTCAACAGCTCCGGTTTGTAGACTATTGCATAATTTGATTTCCACACATTTCAAACAGTCTGCGAGCTAAAGGTCTTCAGTTTCCTCAAGCTAAACTGATCTGCCGTCCTCAGTTTGTCTAATGACCGGATGTACATTTCTATAGAGTATAAAATTATTGTAGACGTTGGGACCGACTTGTTTACGTGTCCGTCATCCAGGCCATATTTTATCTAAACTGGGTTGTCGTGAATTATACCAGTGTCAGCAGAGTCTAGTTGTTGACCAAAGCCCTTCTCGTGTTTAACGAGTTACTACAGTCACCACTGTCCTAATTCGTAATTATTGATTCAAATAAAACAAGGACTACGATTTCGTCAGTATACATTCTATAAGGGGTTCTGCTAAGTCGCTTAGTTGTTGTACATTGCTTACAATCCTACCCATGTAGATCAGTTGCGTTTCACAACAGTGCTGCCATAGTACACCTTTATTGATTCCTCTAAATGCTTGTTTCGCTGGCACTTAGTATATATGTGGCTTATCACGGTGTCCAGTGAAACTGGAATGTAAATTCTAGTATGATGTTCTGGGTTTCCCCGTGTGCTAGTCATCCGACTACTGCAAAGTAGACTGATTAGGCAAAGTACCCTAAATTCTATTCGCTGCAGAACATTTCGGAGTGAGAATAAGGGTGTGAACAAGTGCTTATCTTCGTAATGGGGGTGTAAAACGGGATCCTCGTAAACAAAAGTCAACCCTAGTAGTTGTCGACGTTTTAAGTCATCGATGGATAGTTGTCACATTATCTTCAGTAAGTCTCCGAAACCTGACGGGACTTTCGAACGGTTGACCTCTGGAAATAAAGATCCTACAAGTTCAGTTCATGTACCAATGCATTTGCAGACTGTCATGGCCCATAACGGATCGAAAGAAACCGATGTGAGGACCTACTTCGGACTTTTAGCGCTGTAACACTGGATCGTCAATCCTTCAGCACGCAACCCGAATTACCGACTGTCGAAAGTGATCTGACGAACCAACGTTGACGTTTTCCTGCTTCATAAATCATCTCAGTGCATAGAGGAACGGGGCCAGTTATGACAGTTTGTGATTTCACGTGGCTATGACTTTGGAAATCCGCCGAAAATTCGCCGTGATGAAATCCATATCCATTAGGATAACTCATCAGCAAAGTTTATTCACTTTGCGGATAAATGTTTAACTGCACATCGCCAAATGTGCAAACCACAGGTGCATGAATTTGATTATCGTGTATAACAGAATTTGCCAATGTGAATGTGCCTGAAACCAGTAAAAACTAATTCCGGTCAAAAATATGAAAACCACGAAGTTTTTCATCGAATGACTCCCCATGCTGTCTCAACACAAAAGGCACCATTGAGGATTATGTGAGCAATATACAGCTGTTCCGCATGACCTGTTGCAAATAATGGCTAATGCACTTACGTCTGGGTTTAACCACTACTCGATTTTGATTCTTACACAGCAAACGTTGTTTGGACCAACGTGGATCTCAACAGCTTGATTCGGGTCAACATTACTTATTGCACACTTCATCCGTCAGTGGATTTGTCTTTCTACGGAGTAATATACTAGTCGATCGCTGTATGGGTGATAGATGGCTAACGTACAATCCCAGAGGCAGCAGTATATATTACGTGGTGACGAAGTGAAGCTTCTTTGTCTAATATTAGATATGTGAACATAATATCGTGCTACTCTTGCGAGTTCACTGATGGGGATTCTTAGAGTACCCGGTTAAGTAGTAGCTCAGAGTATAGACTCATATGTGATGGCGAGTGAGGCTTTATAAATAAATGGTGGATACTCCTGTAAAAGCTGTTTTTGGCCTGTAAGTTGATAATTGGTAAGAAGCACGTGGAGGACGATGGGAACGAAGACACTAACAAAATGAGGTGCACAAGATCTGTTTTACAAAAAAAGAACAATCAGGACTGTCCTTTTCCTCAGGAAACTGAAAACCCTGGATAAAAACACCAAGAATCAAGGATGAATGATATGGCTTAGATTATTCAAAGATGCTTACAAAGTTTGTTTGGCTCCATATAAAATTTCTGCTGCTGAATAACCTTTGTTACATCAGAACCGGAGCATCTGGTTGAATTCGCACAGTTGTTTCATGAGGGTGATATACTTGTTTGGTATACGAGTTCTACAAATCCTAGACTTTCAAAAATTGAGAAATACGATGAGCTGTGTGACGCGGACAGTTTGTATCCGGGCTTTGTCGCAACCCACTGCTAGTAGACGGGTTTTATTGACTGTAGATTTTTTTCATTTTTCGCCTTGTACAGGAACTTAAGTGATTATTTTACTGCTAAAGATGTATGTGATAGATTTTTCACCCACTAAAACAACTTCGTTTTGTATTTTGCACATTGTTGAGTGACTCGAATTCGGCAACCAGCTGTGCAAACTCAGTCTGAATTTCCACTGTGATCTTACTCTTGGGCTTTTGGATAGTGACTTTTTAGCTACACAGTTTATTGCGCTCATTTTCATGACTAGCCAACATAATCAACTGACACGAATTGTTTCAGAGAAGATATATTCATTCATGGGCTTCTAATTTGAAAGGTGATTGGTTGCAGCCACGTACAAATCCAAAATCTTGCAGGATACTAATTCGTGGTACTGAGTGTACCGTTACGCGTTAAATTCGCTAAAATAACACGGTGCCATTAGATTGGCAACACTATCATTAAAAAAATCACAGGAACTTTTTTCTGCGATGTATCTGTCAGCAGACTTCAGAATCATCTCACGCAGCCTTCTTGCTTCAGAAAAAATCTGTAACAGCCTCACCGGGGAGATGCACGTCTGCGAAATGTTCTCTGGAATGCAGTTATTCAGAGAACACACTGACAATTAAGGAACTCCTTGAAATGTTTCGAGAACTCCTACTAATGCTCACTTCTACGAAAGCTGAATCCTCCGATGTGGATTCAATGGTACAACTTGATGAACCGATTTATGTTGGACAGCGACAAACAAAACTGTAAACATAATCTTCTTCCAGTAAGCAACATGTTTCCCGTCCCTTTTTATTCCACTGCTGTCAACTACAAAATATTCTACGACCAAACTGCTACATTCTTTCCATGATAAACGGACTTTCGTGTAATTTGAGATCCAGAATAATTCGAAGAGACCACAAGAAGGGAGTAGAATTTCCTGGTTTTTTTAATTCTTCTCAGAGACGGTTTAAGGTTGTCTCGGGGACTCAAGACACGTCGGTGCTTTACTTTCATAGAATAATGAATATCAGTTCAATTTTGAATTACCCAAGCTTTATGTGCCTTCTGAGATATAGCACTGATAAATGCTATAGTAACCAAATTTTCTTGGCCATTCCGTTCTTCTGGTGCCATTATTACCTCAGCACACATTCATTTATTTCGTCCGTGGCAGATTTGTTTCCAATGTGGTATCCTTTGGTGATTGGTTTTCCTGCTCTACGTAAAAAAGACTAACAGCGTGCTTTGTGCGGGTTGTTATCATATATGATGGAAACCATATTTCTCTTAGAATCTGTTTTCATAATGAGTGAAATTTGTTTCTGTGGAAATCCTAGTATTTCATCTTCCGCTGGAGGTTGATGATTATAAAGCAATAAGTACAACCCTTCGATGACCTGAACCTTCGTTTTGATCCAGAAATAATTATCAATAACGAACGTTTATCCGAGCACACAGACTCAGTAATTAGAGCTAAAGTCTACGTCATACACGAATTTACAAATCACGTTCCAAATACAGTAGGTGAATTTCCTCCACAAAAATGTTACATAGGAAATAATCCTGTGTCGAATTACCGTTAATTCTGGTAGTCTTTACTTGCTCCAACTTTGAAGTAAACGGGAGGAACTAATTTGATTTCGTAATCTGAAAAAGACCCTGACTAGCGATGTCAGCGACTTTGAGCTTGATGCTATTTGCGGAACTATCAACGAATCACGTGTGATTCATCAATGGATACTTCTCACAGGAGCACATTCACACTGTGATGATACCCAAATGAGATTGATGCCAATAAAATACGCTGAACTATTGTAAATAGACACTGAGAAAGACTAACAGATCCATATGCTTCTGTCAAACAGTGAATAGCACTCATTCTCCCAACTATTTTCAGAAAGATATCATTGAAGAATATTGTAGTATGAACTAAAAGAGTTTGAAAAACAACCTAAAATCGTCAAGAAATACAATGAGTGACATAAATCCATTTATTCGTTTATTTATTTATGCTGTTATTTGAGTAGTGAAATAAAATTTGGAGTAATGGGATAGGTTGAAGTTATTTTATGCAATGGTACTCAAGTTTCCGTATCATATTCGCAAAGACTTTTGTTTTAATCTCAATTGAGCGGTAAAAGTGATTTTAAATAAACCATCAAAAGTGAAAAATCATGCACAACAACAAAAACCTCATCAGGTTTTAAATAGAAACATAGTATTGGGCTGATGAATTAACAGACCACAAACAGCATAACATCAGCGTTTAAAATGTTCACTTCTAGGTGAAACTGTTTCTCCTTTACTGTTGTTGGATAAATGACTAACTGAAGTTGCGCAGCAAGTGAGACAAAAATGTCAGTGAGACTTGGTCCGAAAGCCTAGTGCTTCCTTTCTAGAAACAATGCAATATCGATGACTTCTTGGTTACAGGTGTTTCTAAAAATCCCTCGCAGTCGTGGTTCATCAAATTGATGTCTTCAACATATAAGATTGCATCCTGATAAAACCGTATACGTTACGTGGGCAAGTTCTTCCTTCAGCAACAGAAACAACTTCTCGATCTTACTTAAACGGCGGTTTTCAGCCGAAAATTTTAAGTTTTCAGTCATGACATTTTCCAGTAACTTCCCTAGTGTGTGAACATATTGCAGTTGGATAGTTATGTTCATGGCAATCAGAGGTGCAGCCTCATGTGAAGATGACCCGGCGAATTATTCTACATGGGATCGCTTTCATTGATGAAATTCTGGTCTGACAGGGAGCTTTCTTAACATAAGCCCAATAAATTCTTTGTTGTTCAGGGTAAATTTGATGAAGCTCCACAAGCAATGTTATTTATGATTTGTTTCAACATATTTCAACAGGCATGGTAGGACTTTCCACCTCAAAGTCACAAAAATGAATTACTTTGGAAATTTCGTTTTCCGTTGTGAGCACCGTGCATCTCACTGCAGATCGTGCAATGCAATTCAATGCGATTCGATCATTTTTGTGGGTGCTAATCGTGACTCCCTTGTTGCTTTGGTTGACCGAAGGTTAAATCTACATTCTCCTCGTTATTTTTGACTTTGAAAGCACATGGTAATTCTTCATTGAACCTTCTTCTTGATTGTTTTCCGATTACTCTCCAAATACCACCTTTATCCCAGTGCAGATAACATCATTATCCAAGTCGAGGTTTTTTGTTTTTGCTCACTAAATCTTACCGTGACTCTTTCTCTACACGAAGACGCAAAAGAAGGTGTCGTCATTCACAACAAGAATAGGAAATACATTCATCTCGTGGAAAACAGCTCCACATACTCAAAGAGTTCTATAATAAATTGGCGGATTTTTTCGTTTTTCAGTGAATATTTTTCAGCTTAGCAAAATCGAAGCGTATATCCAATGGAGTGCTCTGTCCAGTGACACTGACTTCTTGCTCAAGCATTCGAAATAAACCTAAGATTTTTCTTCGCTGAAGCTACCCTCCAAAGTGGGTTCGTTGTTGGGCCAGGAGATAGCACAACATTTTCCGGAAGTTTTTTGTTTTCGTATCTTTCTGTTAGGTAGACTTATTGTGGAGACTTCAGAAAAAAGAAGTGTCCATAGTAGGGCCGGCATTTATTAGTCTGTGACGAAAACCACCTCCGGTGAATTTCATCTTCATAGGTTTCACGTTGAGGCGTATCCAGCATCCAACTAATTAAATGCTTCCAAAGTTCTGGCCAATTTATCGTGGGGACCAAGGTTACACAACTTCAGCTGACCTTCGACTGCCGTGGGATGTATGGTACCAAATAAGAAATTCCAAATTCTATTGCAGTTTGCTTTCCGTTCGGTGATCTTGTCCACTAGTAAAAATCAGGAAACAGTCACTTAGTGAAGATAAAACAACCTCTCAAATGAATTTCTACATGTATGGCCCACAAGAGGGAGAACAACGTAAGTCACTTCCACCTTATAGCACTCAGTGCAAAAGAATAACAGACTACGGTTGGTTTTGCTAAGTTTCAAACTGGTATTATTAGGGTAATTTATGTGGCTTATATAAAAGATTCGTCGTTTATTATGAAAGTAATGCGAAAACGGATACCTCAATTAATTCAGTGTTCCTGGAATAATTTACGTCAATCAGAACTGAAAATAAGCTGATATATGATCGTACATCTTTTGAATCCAAATCTTTATATGACGCAATAAACCGCCTCCTCAGAGGAGGTTTAATAAGAAATGCAAAGTAAAATTTCATAAGATTTTGGGTATTTGTGGAATTCATTTGATTCCATGGTATATTCAAATTAAAAAAATCATGGGAAACCAACTATACGTTTTCTTTTAAGTCTAACAGTGAAAAGATTTAAGCCACCAGAGTGAGCAACGATCTCCTCTTTCTGCTGTTTTGTTGACCGGTTTTAGGATCTGAAAAATGAAAGGGCAAATTTCTTGCATTTTGCTCTTGCCTTTTTTTGTCAGGGTGCTTTTGCAACTGCTGCATACTATGACCCATGGTTTTTCTGTGTGTGTCGAATGTGATTCCGGTGGCACAGGTGAACAGATGAGGTTAGGATTTTTCGAATCACTCGAATAACATAGATGTTATCTTATTCCAAACGGATTTTACTCGTCGGGTTTAAGAAATTCTGCTTCAGATTTAGAAATGCGGAACCAGATACTTCATTCTAAGATCTATCTTAATCAAGCAATCCTAGTCTAGGTTGATGGTTGTCTCTTTGGCAGGCATAATTCATCGGTTGTAAATCTGCCCACAATTTCTTGATTATTCACTGACTTCTAGTAGTTGTTTGAGCTTTGTATAAACATTTTGATAAATAAAGGTTTTCATTTCAGTATTCAAGACAGCTGTACTGCAGGTAAAAACGTGAGGAGGTATGACGACGCACTGACTATCGAGGAACTTCTATATTATTACCTGTTACTGAAATTACCCCGCATGTATATATTGTAATGAGCAGGCTATTGCCGGTCGTAGTAGTGTTCGAATAGCGTAAGTTTGGGATGGTCTTGTTGCCCTTACTGAGCCTTGGGCTCGTGGACTTCTATCCCCGTCGAGTTTATCAGATCGAACACAAACAACTCCTGCGGAGGAACACTGGCCCTTACAAACTACCATATATATATACATATATATATATGTATATATGTATATATATATATGTATACGTATATATATATATATATATATATATAATGCACCAGCATAATTATTCCCATTCCCGGGACTAAGAAATCAGCTTTTTATTAGGTTCGCTTTTGTAGCGTTCGAGGGGGACTAATTTTCACGAAGCAGTACTATTATTACTGCTTTAATTGGCCCGCGAAAACCTGATTACATGGTGACGTTTGTCGTGTCTGGTACGTGCAATAGGCTTCCGTGACCTGTGGCCCAAGTCTACTGCAATGGCTCTCCTTTTCCAACGTGTGAGCCAGTAATTAAGGTGGAATATACGGATGCACGTTGCAATTTTCCTCCATTTTTCGCATTTTTGTGACTTTCCGAGTATATAGATAGCGTCTTTTATTTTTACAACATGCTTGAAGTTTGTGCAATAGAGTTGACTTTCCTTTCAAGCGTACTAACCAGCTACTTAGCCACGGTCTTGAAGTTGTCAACCCCGCTTCCTTTTGTATGTATTCCTTCAAAAAGTGAAAGCATTTTCTTCATCCTGTCTTAACATCAAATCTTTCCCCAACCAAGATTTACCCAGTTACCATCCATTTCAGTGCGACAACCGTTGCCTAGTCCAACCAACTCGTACTAACTCCGGTTTATAGGACTCAGCTGAAGGCACCCTCAATTCAATTTTTAATTTTGAAGATTTCTGATTACGGCTTGACCAGCTTATGTAAGTTGATTACACTCTCTCTTTTTTACACATATCTATGAACTTAACGTATTTGAATACTACGGAATTTAGTCATCCTTATTCGCTTCGCATATTATTAAAAGACTGCACTTTCGAAAACACGATCGTTTTGGCTGAATCTACTCAAGGTCAATGAACCTCCAATCTGGAAATATAGTACACGGAAAGGAACACTAAAACTTCACTGATTGAATAACACATAAAATCTTAAGTCATTTCTAAAAGTTACCTCTTCCATACCTAATGCCTACTGCATATTAAAGACAAACTATGGATATTCGTCATCACCACACGGCTGGTCAGGTACGAGAAGGAAATTCATCAGCAGTAAAAATTGGGAATCTTCGAAAGACTGATTGAATAAATCTCGTTTTCTTCAGAGGGGTTCAACATAAACCATCAACAGAAAATTTAAGACAAAGAAGATTGATCAACCTTCAGCTAATTCTTTAGAACTGATAATATTCCCCAACGTTGAATGGGAAGCTTGTAGATCATCAATAGAGTTACTCTTCGGTTCGACATCTTGTTACAAATAGACTGTAATCTTTGCGATTCAGATTTGCACGAAATCAGAATCATGGTTGAAGAATTATACCCTATTGATCACTGGTTTGTTTGCCTTTTACTGTTATTTTCCCAAACAAAGTCTAATGATTTTTGCTACTTTCCATTCAATGGCTTGGAAGTGTAACAACTACTTGCTTGACGTACATATTCAACAAATAAACCAGATTGTTGATGGTGTTCTGTATGAGTCATCTGCTTATCAGAACTAAAGGATGTACTGTATTTTCGCGAAGCGCACTACCCTAACCCCTTTAGTTACATGCTTCGCACACAAAAAGCACTGCTTTATTACTTCAAATGAAATATAACCTGAGTCTTCGCAATAGACTCCCATAGTACACAAAGGCGTTTACGAACGAGTCAGAGGTTTTAGAAATATTAGTAACTTAAGCAAACAAATTTCAGCTAAATTGTGCTCTTACACTTCCTTCGACCAATAGAAACAGTATTCAGGGCGTGACTAACTGCGACGAACAAAAATACGTAATAATCAATAAGGAACATGGTTGACGGGCAATGGAGTAGGAAGCAGCCAATGAAAAACAAGGTCAGGATACGCAAAATGTATGGATGATTAGCGTTCTAGATAAGAGACAACTGACAGCGCATCGATCGGGTGTGTACGCATGACATCCAAAATTTACCTTCATTGGTTTTTTTTCGTTTGCAAATGGGATCGCCTGGGATCTGGGCTCAGCATGATATAGCGTACTGTCCACCAATATGTGGGATAAGTGGAATATTAGCACTGATCTTCTCGGATGTTTTGGACTATAAAATCGCAATGAAAGACACGAAATGTTACAATACGTGCTTCACATGCGTTTCCCAGGCGAGCATCTAATTAGAGGGGTCCAAGATAGAAAAATACCATCCCGTACGCCACTACTGCCCATAAGTTGGAACAAATATTTTTCCTGACGCTATCGAAATGCAAGAGCTCATGGCGGAGAACATTGCTGTGGTTGCACCAAATAAAGTTGGTGAAAAAATTCCTCCCTAGCTTGTATTCAGCTTATTCTCGCCTACCAGCAACAAATCCGATTCATCAATCAAAGCCTATACGAAAGTGTTCGCTTTTGAAACGGAGGATTTATTTTGAGAATGGCTAAATTCATTCATTAAAAATGATTGGCCTTGTTCTAGTTTCATACCTTCCGTGAATTTCAATTATTTGAAAAGGGAACACAGCAGAGTTAAATCGCGCAGCTTGTATCCGGATAGATTTATCTGCTTCTCATCAGACGCATACTACAAATAATACAGTAATATGCACTACAATAGTAAAATAACATTACCTGCCATTCGATCATCAAGGTCATGTTTTTTGTCAGGGCAATGCCAAAGAAAAAAATAAATCCTTTTGCTTTGCTATCGTAATGTTTATCATAATATTATCTGTAGCATGAACCTGATGAGAAACAGCGAACTCTACCCGGGTACCAACTGTGTTAGGTAACTCTGCAGTGTCCACTTTTCAAGATCGTTCCAGGAAAAGATTGCTTCAGATTCTAGTTAATGTTCCACTCTGGCTTACAGTTTACGATATTCTGGATTATGGTTATGATCGGAAAAATCTTTCATGTGAGTGTAATAGTATCATTTTTTGAACTGACAATCAGCGAGATAAAAATCCGAGACAACAACATTTCTCGCTTCTTTTCCGGTTTTTAAAAATCTATTACTTCTATATCTGGCTTCTTCCGTTTCTTACAGATGCCTTTAGGTGAAAAACGGATAAAATTATTTGTACTTGAAGGTCTGGAAATGTTTATTTGATCATACAAGATATGAGCAACAGTTGTAGTTATGAAAATAGGTACTCTACTTTATGATAGAATAGTTCTTCCGAAAGATTCTCAAATGCATTCTTTGGTAACTGGAGATATAAGAGCCTCACGCAGATTAAAACCTGGTTCGCTGAAATATAAAAGTATCCTGAAGTTCCGCGCAATAATGGGTCATTTTTTCGTCTAAAATAGTGTACTCTCTCAAGTTCCAACTGCATCATGACCTCACACAGAAGTACAAATTATCTGAGCATTCAACGTATAACACTGGGGATATAAATGTGAAGATGGAATCTTGATTTCATAAAGTCCATCTTCCATCGGATGTCATGGACATGGCCTTTTGTGGCTCCCACTTAGTTTATTCACCGTCTAGTACTCTTTAATAGAACTGTAACTGTCTCAAATCTCGAGGTTAAAAAGTACTCGTAATAACTTCGATATAAAAGTAAATCACATTTTCTTATCAATAATTTTAACGTGAATTTCGGACCCTAAAAATTCTCGCCATCCATCAGCTGAAACATTTTATCACATGTATGAGTGATAAATGTCGAACTGGAATAACCTTTTGGCCCAGTGCAGTAAGGAACACTTTCGAATTTTATTTATTTAATGCTTGAAGAGGGAAATATTATGGAAACGAATAGCACAACCTGATAGAGAGTCCTGTGCCTCTGCTGTTCCAGAACTCACTGTAAACTTGATTAGCCGATCAGCGTTTAACGACATTTGGTTTTCATTGCTTTTCGACTGCATTGGGATGTAGATAAGAGAACAATGAATGAGAAATTAAGCGAGCCGATTTGGAAGGACGTATCATATGATGATGACGACAAAAGGGCTTATAAAACGAGATATAACTTGGTGAATCTCAGCCGGTTAAAAATTGCAGCACATTTTTCAACAAGTCGAGTTTATGAAAAATAGACGCACAGTTGGTCTTGTTCGCATGAAAAACAAGTAGATTTTAAACTTCGATGGAGGCGAAAGGAATGAGTTCCGGGTTCGTGTAATTGTATTCCATCGTACTTGAAATATGAGTATCCGAGATAAATATAAATGGAGAGTTAAAAACGTAGATACTTTGCTGCGAGCTTCTTCGGTTAGACCTTGCTAGCGTGTTTAAAGTTAACTTCTGAAAGAAGAAAATGTTAATGATAAAAGAACTGAACATGGAGAAAGTTCTTCTCTTCTGGAATGTTCTGCACAGAGCCATGTTATCTTTTAAGAGATTACTTTGCCTGGAATAAATTCCATTATACTAAAGTGATAAAACGAAAAAGTTGCGAGTTTATTTCGGAGCTGTCCAAGTCAAAGAAGTTGGAGACAATGGTTACTGGAAGTTCAGGGCAACCGGTCCAAAGAAAACCTGTGGCTACGCATTCCCTAAAAGCGATTGCCTAGGAAAAGTGCAACCTTCACACATGATGAACACCATTTGATGGATACTGAATCTATATGTTTTTTAAATAAGTAAGATGAAGCAAACTGGGCGGTATTTCTTGAATCTGGGCGTAATTCTGATCATAAAGGCAAAAGGTATCAGCGAAATTTCAAGAGTGGTTATAGGACCCAAAAGGAAGGTGCTGATAAAGGACAAAGTGAATGGGATACACTCATGACCAAGAGATTTGAATGCATCTGGTGAAACTCAAACTACCGGAGAAAGCTCACTTCTAATCTACAGGGCGTAGCACTATATTGTTCGGCCGCAAACAGATTGGAAGAATTAGTTGGTAGAGCGCATATTGAGGTGGAGGGGTGTGAAAATATTGAAGTTTCTGGGTAGAATCAGAAGTGCGTTTACTTAAGCTTTTTTATAAAGTTCTTCAGTTTGTGATGCTTAGTTCGTCCGGGGTAGAGCAGAAATCCCCAGTTGAATTTCGATCAACTTGGACAACCTGAAGTCCGGATTTGTCGTGCGAGCACTTGAACCCTCTCGTCAACTCGACACTCTACGTTGAGATTTGTCGGTAATAGAAACTCTTAGTAGCCCATTCGAACATGGTTGACGGCAATGACAAAGTTTTCTACCGCTTCATTTGGTCGTAATTACCTTGAGCAAATGGACTGCAAACCGGAGGATGATGGAGAAACTGCTGATTTAAAATGCAGTGCAACTACTAAGGAAAACTTAACCGCAGTGTTTACGTGTGTATTTTCATTTCATTTGCAGTGCTCCACAATGTTTAGATAATTGTATGCATCGTGAAATTTGCCGCTTCCTCTCTGCTGACTGTTAAACATCTATCACGTGGCATTGCTTTGAACCCAATGGTCTGTTCAGATACTCTATGTATACTACCGTGGTTGACTTTCTGACTGCAACGAACCCGTTGTTATGCGAGGGAAACTTGTCTGTATGGTGGTGCGACTGTGTAATGTAAATTAATTTGCACTGCTACCTACGTACTATCGTATTACGTATTTCAGTTGCAAGTCTCGATCACAGGATTCTCTTACCCATGTTCTGACACAAGTTAGACTATAGCAACAGAGATATTGAGATTTTCTCTGGAAAGCCATCTAACCTACGGTGAAAAAGATGCGGCAGACTGACTCAGGGCAAAGTTATTGAAATTTGTTCATGTATACAGGACCCTCAGCGTGGGACAAAACACAGTTGACTAACAAACATTTTCAATCGTCTAAGCGACTGAAACATCAATGAGTAATTCCAATTTCTCTTTTAGATACGAGGTCAAAATTTGTAACATAGTGCAAGTCATCATGCGGGGAGAAGTTGTGAACTATTGTGATGGACGAGGCGAAGTTCAGAATGGACTTCTTCCATGGTGCCGTCTGTAGTAAGGGATTTGTATGTAATTAAACACTTCTGTATAAACAAATCCCGTATTAGAATCAAAAGCTACGCATTTACGACTGAGAGGATCCGTGATGCCAAAAATGTATAGCAAATGTTCCAGTGCCACCGGGGTGGTCAAACGGGTTCGGTTCTTTGCTTGGACACCGGTTACCTTTCCAAGTAACAGACTTTAAATGACAGCGACCCCATCTCATAAATACTGTCTAACGTTTACATAATAAAAGTAAAGAAAGATAGTAAAAACAATATTAGGAACGACCATTCTGCTCTATCGTACTTTGTCCAAATGGTTAGTTTTACTATTGGAACTAGTCAGAAATAAAATTGCCATCAACGAAGACACTAGCGAGGTAAATCAAAAACTCGAAGGTCGGAACATAAGAACAAAATGACTCCTACTTAGGTTATGAGTTCCGCCTTCATCATTTTCCAGCTTCAATAAATTATTCAAATCGTTTGTCGATTTACTGGGGAAAAAAGTTTGGCATTGGGTTAGCTGGTGACGAGCTAGCAAGACTTCCATTCCTTTGCCCGTCAAACTTGCATTACTCTTTCTTTAGTGATTGTTCCCGTCAAACAGAAAGGGTGCCGACTGAAGGTTTGGTCAGACCTATTATAGCTGACATTTCTGTAAGCCATTTGAAGCGGAAATTCTCAAGACCCGATCTCTGCTGAATCTGAGTTAGTGATATATTAATCACCAGTGACAACAACGGCAACACAGACTGTTCGATCAATTTACGGGTGTCTTTTTGGAGGAGAAGTTCACATTCCGCGAGGTTCGTGATAATTTTCTGGATACTGACATTTATTATCGAACAGACGGGTCGACAAAAAGAGCCGTCTAATGGGAAATGTGTGGCATAAGTGACATCTAACTTTCAAATGACTTGCTTAAAGCTGTCTCACTTGAACGCTGTTTTATGGGGTGCGTGAAATATGAACAGAAGACACGTCATTTGCTGAGCATGAAACAACATGCACTGCACTACTGTCCATTGGGAATTCAATGAAGTTCATTCCGAAACTCATATCCATAAACCACAAAGTTCGTCGAAGTTTAAAGTTTTTTTGCAACTGCCCTTCAAAGAGGACGACATCAAGCGCACTTACCATGCAAACTGTTGGGCCATTTTTGCAACAACCACGCGGATAAAATATTCCCCGTGAAAAAGCTGCTTCCTTCTTTTGCCGAATCAAACAATCTTAGAATTTGCACGTGGATGCCCAACCGTCTTCAAAAGCCGCAGTTGTGCTGCCAGATAATCAAGCAGATTCCGTCGAGACTTGAAAATGTAATGTTTGACCGGTCGATAGCGTCATCCAGAAAACCTGAAACAATCAAGTTGTACAACTGGTATTACGTGATTAAGAGAATACAAAGTGTGACTCCGAATAACCCGTTTAAAGTCATTTACAGCACTGCAAACTCGATGTTGGTCAGATATCCCGATGCTCTAGGCATTCTTAGGTATTAATCCGAAATACGTAAACAGCATAAATGCCTTATCAATTAGGCTTAACTGTGGTAACCAGACATTCATTTTCCTCCCTTCCTGATCGTTCCCGTTTTACGACGTGTTCTTCACTTCAATCTTGTCGTGGTTTCCAATGACGCATTCATTTCCCAAAATAAACTTGGAAGAAAAATCAGCTAGATGACACGATATATTTCCACAGTCACTTCACCGCGTCTCAGCTGATGCCTACTTTAGAGAAGAACCACGTGTTCGCATTTCACTGTCCGTGTAGAGAACATAGTCTCAGCTTTGCCACTTCAGTCACCACGGTAGATTCAGGCTGACGGAAAGATCATGTCTTGGTATAGAGTGAGACGATGTATTAGTGACCCTATCGCTTCCATGTAACTTGAGAAGCGGGAGCTTATGCTTATGTAAAGAATTCGGAATGAACTGTCTCGTTCAGCCATGTGGTTGGTCACTATCCTTTGTGTCGCTATCGATGACATAGGCAAATGCTACATTTTCATATACACACCTTTCCCTTCGTTGGTCTCACGTTGCACCCTATTAGAAATGTGTTCAGTCAAGCGATTACACAGCCGTCTGTCAGTATTTCCGATGCTAGTTGCTTCGCATTCCCAGTCAGAATTCACAAGTCATATATTCTCGAGGGTTTTTTGCTGACTTTATAAACAATCACACTGACTGCATCATACAAGTGCACAGATCCTGTAGTGTGCTGGATGCAGTGTCTTCCATGGGGATTGAACGTGCACGATCCCCGAAGACAGAAAGAACAGTCGGAGCTCAGTAGGCGCACAAGCAAGCATCAACCCTTATACCGATAAAGATGGGCGTGGCTATCTGTCTAGGCGCGTTACAATCCAGCAACTTGACCCAGGACAGATTGTGCAAGCCCCTTTGATTGAAATTTGTGATGGGAAAAGATTATTCTCAAGATCTTGGAGAACAAAAAGTGTATTAATACAGGGCTTTCATGAGTCCTACCCTCTACGTGCGTAACAAGTAGTAAATTGAGTCAACTCGCAGGCGTGCGTCAAAATTTCACTACGCTCAGCCGTCACCAAAAGGTTTTGTACGAAAATGACCGTTTATTCACTCAATTGCAAAGGGCCGTTTGGGTATGTAAAAACTTCCTCTTCCTTTCTGCTCTTGGGAACTGGGCCGAGTGGCGTATTTGAGATTGTCGGGGCTATTTTAGCGACCACCAGCTGAGGCATCTCTAGACGGCTGTCAAACTTATGTTAACAATTCTAGATAAATTAGTGTTTTTACTAGCTTTCTGAACTTCAGTCCGTCGAGAGCATAGCTAAGTCATGACAAGATTATAAATTTGCCTTGAAAATGACTAGAAATCCGTATGCCTTCTTTGTCACTGAAGATATTATTCTAACCTAGGTGTCTTACTTTTCTAATAACTACGCGACTTCTGAGGAGATCTGCAAAAGTTCTAAGTAGCTAATCATCGCTTATTATTCCATTTGGACACCAACACGTGTTCTGCCCTAGTGAAAGCATTCATCTATAAAGAAATGACCATTCTAGAAGTCCTTTGAAAATGTTTATTTCGTTCGGTTCCATGACGTGCTTTCAGTCATTTTGGGGAGCATCAAAAGTGAGCGACATATCATCACTCCTTTTGAATAAATTACCGCAAGAAGATGGAAAATCCCATGGAATATTTTGACGTGAGCAATGTATCCTTTCTCAACTAGGTTCCCTAAGACAGTGTTATCGTAAATGCCTCGAGGCATCCGTAGCCTCTTATACAAGAGTACACTGTTTGACAATAAACTTCGGTCTTGGAAGAAAACCGCGATAGTAAGTTAGGTTACGAAATGCCTTTATGAGCAGTCTGTATGGCCCTAAGTGAGACTCACTTTTGTTTTGGGCACGTAAACTTCATCGTTGCCTTTGGCCGTAAAAGAACAAAATATATAACACAACTTGAAGACTGTATTTCACAAGTGAGGCTTCTACCGAGAATAATAAATTTGCTATCAGAATATTTAAGCACATCTGTGTATAAAATTGTTCGGATAACAGTCCACTATGATTAGACTAACAGTGATTCAATAGAAGTACCTAATGCTGACTAGTTCATTTTCAATGCTGGTCGTAACACACTGACTGCTCAGTCTTAGTGATACTGGCTTTGACCCACGAGTAGTATCAACCGTGCTCCCGACTCGACCGATGTTCGGCAACATTATTCGGTTTAGAAACAATGAACCACTATTATGAACGCCTATGACTGTGTTTGTAGCTTTAGATGTCCCATCGAAATCATGAAGTCTTACTCCATCACCCGGGAGAGCATTCATATGAACTGGCGCCGGCTTTGGTTGAAAATGTTTTGGTATTAAAGAAAGTCTTTTTTCGTGTTACCTTACAGTGATCTTTTCCTTATGGCCCCATGTTTACACGTTTAAGCCTTCACTTTTTTTGTTGATAACTCTCTTGATGATCAGCCTTTGCTCACGCAGTGACTCGAAAAATGATCGGCTATATTTGGTCGAATAGAGAGTTTCAGCTCTTGCTGCTTCGCTTCTGTCATCAAAAGGTCGACAACAAATCTGTCCTAATGCGCAATACAGGTCATCAGTAAGTTCTGTTTTACCTCTTTACGACTCATGCACCACTACTTAGCCCTTCTTTAGAGTCTTGGGGTTTTAGTTTCCCCAGAACATAACAAAAATTGAAACTCCTGACGAGGATAATCTGGTTTGACTAGGGTATGCACTAGGACCGCTAGGCGGAGGAAACAGCTACTGATCATTTTGGAACTTAAGAAAAGTCGAAGAGCACTGACCGAGATTCACGGTTTGACGGTGTTCGAGGGAGCGGAAATCCGTGTTTCGGAAAAAAGGTAATCCAGCGGTGAGGAGGATTTCACATGTTGCTCGGAATTATTGTGGTTGTTCACCGTGGTGACAACTATTTATCCAATTTTTACCTACTTCCTCTCAAACAGGTTCTTTATTGCAACCCCTTTACTTGTTACCAGGGTTAAAACATTTGCATAAAACGCACCCAGAGTCAGTGTATTTTAAGGGTTATAGAAAACAAAAGAAGAATTATTTTTATTTTCTTCATCTAATCACTAAATAGATCTGAATTAAATAATGATCAACAAAAAACTATACGTGAAATAACTACACCATATTGTCAAACTATCTTCACTTCTGAAAGGGATACTGACGTTCATTTTCATATCTGATTAGTATAAATATCACTGAAACGGAAATAGGAGGTAGCAATGGAGCATTGTTTGACAAGACATAAGTACGCATCTTGCAAATACCTGTTTTAAAGTAATAAAAACAAGTCAGTCTGACTGCTGATCATAGACTAACGTAAATGGCCAAGCTTCCATCGTGGCCGGTTAGGAGCAACTTAGTTGAGAGAAAACGTTTGTTCTATTTCAATCCGTTGAAAATCTTATTCGAAAATGTTTCATCTCACTTGTTTTCATCAAAATTCATGCAACAATTTTGACATTCCTGATGCATGATTTCATTTGACCTATCTTCGTTGCTGTGAATTAAAAAAATCACATACGCAGTGGAATTTTGTGTAGTTACATGGGGTGCAATAATGGACCGAGACAGCGGATAATTAGCCGCTGTCAGTACTCCCCCGTCGGGATGAAAATCGTTTTTCCAGTAAGACTACAAGGAGATCCTGTCGGTCTATTTTTATTTTGTCTTCGGCCACTTTACTCTTTTCCGCTCTGGTCGTTTTCTACAGCTACCAATAAATCAAAGGTATTCCCTTGGTCAAGCTGGCTAATCCATGGGTTATACATTTCTGAGTCCACGATACAACAGTAGCATTCATTTTCCAGTTGTGTTTTTCACTGTTCAGTGTGAAAGCCTTTATGATACTGTATAGAGCCGCGCTAGGTGAGCGAAATTAAGAGTGCTTTTATTACGGAAAGATGTGCCTGTGTCGCCTGACATAAGCTACCACTTTCATCTTTCATTGACGAACAGTAAAGGTACTGACGTGACCCACCACTTTGAACCAGAGTATACGCATTATTATCTCTTCCAGCACTAATAAAGCAGCTGTTACTTTGAAAGAGTCGTCCTCCTGTGTAGTGAAAAATAAATTGCCTTTTCCTGCCAATCTATTCTTACTGGATTCATCTTACGCTGACTTACGGACCTCTTACCTAGCAAATCGGAACATTTCAGTTGATTAGTTATTCCAATGACTTATGTGTTGTCGAGGCAGCGATACGAGATAAGTCATAGTGTTTGGCGAAGAATCGCAGTTAGGATAACAAGAACTCCGCAAAGAAACATTCTCCGATGACTAATCAGGAAGCATCAGTTAAAATTAAATCGAAACATAACCGAGAATCCACCAGGATTTTAGTGTGGAGTAACACACCAACTACCAAAAATAGGGGCCATCGACATTTTATTATTTCTTATTTGAAGAGGGACAACAATTATCAAGCTCGTTTTCACTCGCGGCACAAGGAACCCATCACAAGCCGAAACGTCTGCCAAATGTTTGTGTTTTATGATTTCTGTTTGTATGTAAATAGAAATCTATTTGCTTCGCGGAATGATATATGCAATATTTTTGTTGAAGATTATATGGGAGTGATCTGTAGTAGACCATATGCTGGAGCGCCTTTCGATTGGCTGCGGTTTTTCCTTGCTGTCACTCTGGAATTTATCCTTGTCCTCCTCGAAGTAATCATGCTCACTGATCGTTCATATTCACGACTGGAAATGTAGCACCTAAAAAGTCATGTTTCGCGTGTGTCATTTGACTCCCATTTGCTTGTGACTGCAACTGATCGAAATGGGACAAAAACGCAAACGAGCTGGATTGCAAGTTGCTGTTACCGTCACCCCTCCGGCTAAGACGATTGTGTCCTGAGGGATCAGTGTGAAAGATAGCTCGCATTTTCGAAGACGTCAGATCTAACACATGCTTTGGATACCCGATTTCATTTCATTTCAAAAATCTTGACTGAACGTGAGTTTTACCGACTTTTTGGTAAGAGTGGACTGATTCCATGCCACTTTTAAGATAGGTAACTGGGCACAAGAAATATAGAGTCGGAGTGTTAATCTAAAACTCATCCTGAAGCTGCAGGTCTACCGTCATATTTGCATACTTTTCAAACGGTATAGGCAGTTGAGCTATTCAGTGTTTGCCGAGATTTTCTCGTTTTCGAAAGACGGTTATAAACAACATTTTTTGGCCCCCTTTATCCCATTGTGAAACATCAATTCCTTCTGCTTTGAAATTATACCGTCACTATTTCTTCTTTTGGATAAAAACTGACTAGCTACTGTTGATGATTTTTATCATGCGAGCACAGACCCGTCACTTTCGATTTAACGGATATTAGTAACTCTCTTATGACAGAAAACTCCGTGTTGGATAAAGTAACATCTATTTATCCGCTGTTATTCCTCCTTAGACTGAAAGCTCCGTTTTCTACCAGCGATCATACCTTATTTCCTATGAGACCTACAGTTTATTCACATACTGGTCATAAGTTCGTCACAGAAACGAATCGGGTGAAATTTTGCCTTCGAAGCCTTTTCCCTGTAACATCCCTCTGATGAACGCAGCAATTGGCTCTTCCCTTTCATTAATTCCCTCCTATTCACTCTCCCGAGTGGGTGAACTCTTTACTATCTCCAACCGCTGCTGTCCGATTGAAACTCTGGTTGTGTCCGATGGTAGGGTAACCTTTTCGCTATCAAAGATTCTCGCGAGGCAGAAGCAGCGCCTCTGCGAGTCTCGACATGGTTTGGAAGTCAGACACTATTCGCACCTAATCAACGCAGACATAAAACGATTGGAAGTGTAGTTTGCCACACCATTCCTGAGAATCGAGAATCCCAAGTTTCTGTATATAACTGGTTAGAACCTCACACCCAGCAACGAAAAATTGCTGTAGACCATCTCAGTAGTACTTGTACACATCCTTACTGTGAATGTCCCCCTTCTTATTGTCCTTGTGTTAGTACAGACTTTGGACCTTTATCTATTCTCGACATATTTGAAATTATTTGCAAGTCTAAAGCTTTGTCTTCTGCAGGTCCGGATGGACTCGCCCCGACGTTTTCAGTTATGATGTTACCCCGCTTGTAGAATCCATGTCATTTTCGTTGACTGACTCCCTATCAAATTGTTCTAACCCTGGTTTTCGGTGGCTAGTCATCATTACTTCACCTCCCAAGGGCCCCAACACAAACGGCACAGAATGGCGTTTTCGTCCAATATCTCTCACCGGCAGCACTAAAACTGTTGAGAAATCTGTGCTTGGTGGTCTTCAAACCCACCTGAATGTAGCCCCGAACCATCTTCAGTTGGCCTACAAACCGAAAAGTTCCACGGTCCATGCTGTTGCTTCACTAGTCCACTTCATGGCTAAATCCCTAGACAGATCCGCCCGATCCGTCCGCTGTACGGTTATTGATTATTCCTCAGCGATTGATTCAATACCCGGGTCTATTCTTCTTCGAAAGCTTGAGGCTTTTGACCGTATCTCTCAAATCCTGGCCTTAATGTGGAGTTTCACAACAGAAGGCAGAAACTCAATGTAGGATATAAATTCAGTATGTCAGGGCCGAACGAGGTTCGGAGTGTATCGAAAGAACTACGCGCCGTGTGATGTGTCAAATGAGAAATATCAGTAACACGGAGCTGTCGGTGAAAAATTATAAGCCGACCTTTCGGTTACCGTGGGTAACCTTTCTCAAGGCAGTTTTACAATCAAATGACTCTGAGGAATCAATTACCAGTCAACGGTGTGTGTGTGTGTGTATGTGTGTGTGTGTTAGATCGTTTGTCGATTAGATTGATCGGATTTTAGTCACACCGATTCCCATTATCCGAGGCCGTGGTGACGAGGTCAAGTGTCGATGTGACCTATGGGCTACATATTTGTTAGTGATGTCAGTGCGGTCCAAATTTAAGGGAATCTCTGCCCTGTTATTTCGGTTGAAGCGTGCACGGTGGATGCTAATTGCCATAGCTTCCGTATACTGGTCCTCAGTGCATGTTTTCAGTCCATGTCGGAGGATTTTTGTGTTTTCGTACTGTGTCCCTCGGCTATGGCGTGAAGAACAATCGCTGAATCCCGCTCGTTTCGCTAAGGCTGTCGTGTTGGAGGGCTTGTATTTCTCTTTTCTTTCGTGTTCCATTATTCTAGTCTTAAGTTGTCCAGATGTTTGTCCAATATATTCTGCTGGACTTTCCTTGCAATTGATTTTGTATAGGCAGTTGTTTCGGTCCTGCAGTTTGATTGAATTCTTGGCTTTTGATGTGGTGGCGAGACGGAGTATTGTCAGTTCGAAAGAATGTGCCGATATTATAATCGCTGAGAACTTTTTGGATTGCCTCAGAAGTGCCTGATCTGTAGGGAAAGCCAGTGGAAGCCAGATCGTATTTACCTCCAGCAGCATGTGTCGTTGGTTTATTTTTTTCTCCCAATTGGTATCTTATTAGACGTGTTAGGTAGTGATTGTCGTGAAGGACTTGGATTGGGCCTCTCATTTCTTCTTCACGAGGGTATCCTCATTACAGAGTTTTTCAACTCTGTTGGCTAATGATGAGATAAGAGTGCGTTTTACGCAATGAGTACGAGCTGAATCGAAAAGCAAATATTCATCCCAATGTGTTGGTTTTCCACAAATACCGGCAATGAATTTTTGGGAGTCATTCACCCTCAGACGGCAGTCTAGAAAACTTATTACTCCGTCGGTATCTCCTGTATCGATCGTAAAGCTAATGGAGCTGCATTGTTCATTAAGGCGTTGAAGGAATTCATCCTTGTGCTTGGAATTGATAACCACAAAAGTATCATCAACATATCTCACATATAAACGTGGGGTAGTTTTGAAAGCAGCTAGGGCTTTGGATTCGATTGAATGCAGAAAAAGATTGGCAACAATTGGGGAGACAGGAGATCTCATGGCAATTAGCATCCACCGTGCATGCTTCAACCGAAATAACAGGGCAGAGATTCCCTTAAACTTGGACCGCACTGACATCACTAACAAATATGCAGCCCATAGGTCACATCGACACTTGACCTCGTCACCACGGCCTCGGATAATGGGAATCGGTGTGACTAAAATCCGATCAATCTAATCGACAAACGATCTAACACACACACACATACACACACACACACACACCGTTGACTGGTAATTGATTCCTCAGAGTCATTTGATTGTAAAACTGCCTTGAGAAAGGTTACCCACGGTAACCGAAAGGTCGGCTTATAATTTTTCACCGTCGGCGCCGTAATACTGACATTATATCTCGCAGGATACAAATATTCCAAGCTCCTTGTCAACATTTCTAAAGTACTCCAGGGCGCCATGTAGTCTCCCTGCTTTTTTCCGCGTGTACCTGCTAGTTCTTTCCTTGGATCATTTATTTAAACGCGTTGGCTATATTGTTCTTTGTCAGGTTACTTCCGACCTCCGTGACATCCGAATTCCCGGTGGAAATCTATCACAAGTGGAAACATTTTCCACCCGATCTGATTTACACCGGAACCCTTTCAAGTGCCCCGAATATGTGTTCAGCAAGTGCCGTTCGTCTTTCCGTTCGGATTCCGTTTTCCTTAATTCCAAATCCTTATTTCGAGTGAGTATCTAGGTGATAGCCTAGACACCATACTAAGATGGACTTCCTGCATTCCGCACTACATCGGTAAGATGCAACTCCTGTCCTTTCAAGTAAGAAAACTCTGTCAGTCTTGAACGCCAACTACAATAGCCTCCAAATTTATTCTTCCATTTGTTCTTTCAGTCTTATTGCATTGTTCACCCATAGTTTGCCCCGGGCCTTTGAAACAAGACTTCAAAGGTCTTTGCCGCTGATGGGTGATTATAAGTCGCGGTTCATCTTTTACCCTTGGATTTTCTTTTGACTGAACTAGTCGAACATTGCATGTTGTGTAGCCCTAGGCAGCAAGATCCAGCGCATCCACCGTACCTTGAATCATCTTTCGGTCGACCTCACTCATGGACCAGATCTGTATTTCGGTACCTTTCTCCCAGAGTTACCGCGTACATTTTTCCTCCGGTGCCCTATCTAGCACGAGTACAGACCAACAAGGACGAGGCCAAAACGAAATTGCTTCAAAAATTTGTTCCCTGATTTCTTTTTCCTTTTCATTCATATATCTATACCACCCATTTTTGTACCCATGTACCCATGTTTTGCAGTTATTTTACCAAGAGCCCCATTTATTTGTGTTTATGGGAGAAATTTCAGTGCATCACACAAACGTATATCATGCGTAGTATTTCTGTCCACTAGCATATATATCCCGTAAGAGGCTTCATTTCTCCTCAGTGGTAACCAGGACTGAAAACTGTCACAATTGTCGATTAGTTCCTAGCACGTCAAAATCGGTGTTATTCGCAAGGACCGAATTAATTAGATGGATGATTTTGGCACAAGTATCAGCTGTCGGGTACACTTACTCGGCCATGGTGAGTGTGAGAATGGCAAATTCATAGTTACGAGACATGTGATAAGGTATCCTAAGGTCACTGATCATGTGATCGGTTGGAAAGCTTGGGCACAAGCGAGTGTGCATAATCAAACACGCTGATGTGTGTAAATGCGTGAGTGGAATCGATGGTGGGCAAGTACCAACAGCCAAGCTGCCTGCACAATACTTCTTTCACTTGATGTGAAACACCCATTTTTTTAATATCGTACCCTTCGGAAAAGGAAAAAGTATTGCCGCTTTACCAGCGCAGCCTTTCGAAATTTGGGGGTTTATGGCTACTAACACACCATAAGTAGCAAATCTCGGATAATCTCAGTACCTACATGGAAATTCGGGCTGAAAAATATCAACTGAATTGTTATTTTATCCATTTGGTAGATATTATTGAATATTCGTGATTGGTTTGAAAGGTAAGTAAATGAAGATTTCGTTTTAGCTTCTAAGCAATTTTCCTCCGTCGGTTGAACACACAAAGAGTGCACAATGGAATTCGGTACAGCTGCCATGGCTAAGTAATAAATTACTTTTGGGAAATACGGACGGGAGGAATGTAGTTTCATCTCTTTAGTCGTCAGTAAATAATTCCCAAATTCGTCTCCTCGATGACATCAAATTTTCAGTTGGAACGCCTTGTCAAGCCCAGATTTTGCTCTCTCGTGAAAAGACTGAATTCACTACGTAAGTGCCTCTCGTCACCACAGAACCTAGCTTCGCGCAAACGCTGAAATGATTACTCGGTTAAATACAAATCACAGGTGGTTTGCTTTTCTGTAAATAAATCATAGCAAAACTCTTTGTAGGATCGCACTCAACAGCTATCCTTTTAGCAGCTGAACCAACCTTGGAAAACTTCTAAGTCCAGCATGCGCAAAATTGGAAGCAAAGTTCATGGCCTTCTCGGAAAACACACTTTCAAATATGAGAATTCTACCTTGTGTTTTCGCCTGACCTCAAGACCACTGGAAAGGAGCATCAATAACCTCGTCCGATTGTTGTCCCACTTTAGAATGGCACCTTAATAGACTTCTACCTTGAAGTAGGTTCTTATTTTCCACCACATTCTGCATGATTTTCTGTGAAAAGCCAAAATGCTTTACACTAGCGTTTTGCGTTAGCTTTGGTTCAGAAAACATCTTCCGAAATTTTCTCTTCCCGAGAATTAGTATGGACTACCCACTGGATAAACTGTTTTTTTCGCAGTGAGTAGTGGCCAGTTGACTAATTTATTGATCAAACCTATGGATGACTTGTTATGCTCTAAGCAGTTGTAACATCCTCAGCCAATTTGGGACAACATTTTTGATGCGAATTCCTATAGTAGTCTACTGATGTGGATTCGAGTGATAGTGTGAACATTTCACACGCTTCGACTTTTTCAGGGTGCTATTTTTCTAGGTTAGAAATCTACAGAAAATATGGGTTTGAGATCAGGGTTCCAAATGTTTTGGGAACATTTCGCAAAAGACCGCCATCTGAGGTTGTGGCCTTTGATAGACTGGAGTGTAATTGGTTGCGTAGGGAAGAGGCTTACATTTAGAAATAAGAACTTTTTACTAGGGTTGCAATGCCAGGTTTCCTGCTCGTTTACTATCAAAGATATGCACGCATTGTTGGGGCAGAAACCACTTACCTCTGACAGATAATAAATATGAGTACACCGACAGGAAATTATCGATATGTTGTGATTGGCTAGGTTTCTTGTTATAATCAAGACCTGTCTCCGAGAATCTGCTATCGATAATTCAAGATCAGGAATAATTAGCCATGGGTAATACGGATGAATTGTTTGAAATATTCAGCCAAAAGAGGCGTCAAGAGTTCTAAGGCACTAGTTATTGGGATATCCATTATCAAGTGAGATTTAGCGTAATCTGCGAACCCAAGTAGAAAGAAATATGTTATCGTAGATATTATGCTGAACAAAAGATTCTGGGCCGTTGGTTTGTGCAGATTGTCCCCTTTTTAGTGTTTTAGAGCGTAAGAAATGATAGCATGAAGAGGAGACGAGGTCAGTTAAAAGTTACCGAAATTGGAGTTGACTATTAGGTGACGAGATTCGAAGGCATGAAATCAAGGTTTAAGGTTTTCCATACAGACTGCTTGGTGGTCATCGGCCCATTAGCTGGTTGTAGAAAGGCTACAGACAAATGTGCTTTCGCAAAGCTTTGTTGTGAGCGCAGGTAACGTCCCATGCTGAACAATGTCAAGTGTTAAGATTTCACGTTTCAAACAATCACAAATAATCAAACAGAAAATTCTAATGTTCTGTGCTCTCTGTTGTTCAGTCACCGAAAATGCATTAGTTGTCCTCAGCCGTACTCAAATCGCACCGTTGCTTGTGTGTTTATCTAACCCTGTTTGGTTTGGTCCATTACAAAGTGAAAGCTTGATATATTGTCACTGGTAAGGCAATCTCTGCTTATATTCCGCAGCTGAGTTTGATTTTTCAGATAAGAGAAAGTTTCTCCAACTTCTGACAGCCTTCAGCGGTCTAGAATTGAAAAATCCGGTGGTCGGACAGCAAAGTACACCCTGTGTTCAGTCGCCTTTTGATCCCGGTTTTCAATCGCTTAGGAAGGTTTAAAGTAATCTGAGCAAGGATAATATAGTCACGGGAAGGAAAATGCCTCAAGTTACACGGTGAAAATCCTAAGAACTTAAAATTATTTTTTTTCCATTAGCTCAGGGTTCGATCGGTATGCCGTATATTACACAGAAAATTAAAAGTTAACATGACTGGTTAAACGAGACAGGGTGATGGTTCCCGTCAGAATAGTTTGACATTCTGTATCTGTTTGGTCACTTGCAAGAGATCGAATACCATGCTGTGCAGTGAAATACTTTTTTGCACTATTTAACCATAAATAATCTGATTCACTTATAAGACTGCACTTTCTTATTAAGTTAAGCTTACGTAAACTAAATTAGTCATGAAAACTTTTCGTTTGTCAAACCTAGGGTATTGATGAAGCTGCGTTTTCAACCGTTCCATAGGTACCGTGCTGGCTGAATTATAGGCACAACAAAAACGAAACAACTTATTTTTTCCTACTGAAACCTTCTGAACATTCAGAAACTGAAATGAGATTAAAATAAAAGAGGAGGCATTGTACAGTGCTCGGAGCCATACCGCCGAACACACTTTTAATGAGTAATGCTAATCAAGGTATCAAGATGCGTGTATTTAGCAAGCCACTTCTACTCAGTTTGTAGAAGACATAAACATATATATATATATATATATATATATATATATATATATATATATATATATATATATAGGGCCATCGACCGTTACTTCTATAATTTGTTTGGCTTGGATTTCAAATTGAAGATTAAGCCAACATAATTCTCACCGGTCACTTGGGTGTCATTCTCAAATGTCTCTCCGAATTTGTCTTGGGCATGATTCAAAAGCACAGCCGGCTAGTGACTGCACTAAAAGAACGGTAGATAATTGATTTTTCACCAATTTCAATGCATTGTGATTTCCAGTACCATTCATGAAAATTCATATTTATTCTCCCGAATTGTTGAGCTTAAAATTGTAGCGTCACTGTCATCTGCTTTTACTTGAACATATAACAAATGCGTTGTTCTTATCGCCACGACATTTTTTCACCTAGAGCTGTTTTATCTTTGTTGAAGAAACCGCCCTTGCTAACCTATTCGTTTGTTTGCACATTTTCGGCAAGCTATGTAGATAGAACGATACGGCAGCTATCACTAAGGATCAGAGAGCACAAACCAGCTTGGCTGACGATGGGGAACAGGAAATTGATTGCCGGTACAACTGTGGTGCACCTTGCGGACACTAGAAAAAACGTAAACGACCATGATTCCAAAATAGCTTAAAGAGTCCCTACGAACTCGCCGAAAGTCACTCGGAAACAACATCAAACAAAGGCAGAGCCCGTGGGGCTGAGATAACTCAATCCCTCGCTTTGTTCACATAAACATTTCGTTAAAGCATTCAAATTACCCTGGATGAGACCCGAGATCGATCCTGGAACTCATTGTGGCCCTAACACTGATCTTTTGGTCGAAACCAGAAGTGTATAATCCCCGAAACCCACATTCTCAGTTTCAGTGATCCTTTTCCCAACCAAGAAAAACAACACTCCCTCTCCTTTTTTTCCAACTACGCAAAGCCAGTTTCAATGACCAACCAGTCACATGTTAAGACATCGAAGTCGTTCATGATTTATGCGTTTTGAACCTGTAAATTTAACCGTATTAGCCACGATAATGCTGTTATCAAAAACGAGCTAGTTTGCTATAGTTGTTTTCTTTATATAATAAAATGGAATATTTCACTGAAACTTAAAGAATTAGGTTTTGATAAAACTGACCTTGCGTGACATAAACATTTGCATTTTTTCTGGGCCTTTCTTGGTGTATTATATGCATAAACAATTGACCGATCGTATTTCGTATTATATTCAGACTCGAGTAATCGGTTAACTACAAAATAAAGTAATTTGTGACCTCCTGCTTCTAACCTAATGAAAACTCCTTGGGTCTCTTTGTGAATGAAGCAAGTTCCGCAATGTCGCACTTTCTGATGTCGAAATAGCATTTTTCATTGAATTCAATAGGTGAAAGACTATTTCCATACATTTTTCTATCTTTGGGGAAAAACTATCTTTAGCAGAACTACCTTCCGGGTTATCTAAAACAGAGGCAAGCTTTTGTAACTCTGTCTTTCTCGGATAGGACAATTATCGTTCGGAAACACAAAGAATGCTGGTTTACGTGTAAATGAGCCACACGGCAAAATGATAATTTAAAACTATTCTGACAGTTGCGTGACAGTTGACTGTTCAACAGAATATCACCTACCTTTTAACTCCGCAGAGCCCGTCTTTTAACATATTCTATGACAGTGAATCTGCCAACCTGTTTTGTGTTTGTGCTCCAGAAGTCTTCAATATCTAGATAGTAATTATTATTTTGACATTTGAAGCACACTCAAAAGACTGTTAAAGTTATCTTGGCTACATTATGTTCGGTTTCATTCGGTTGCAAAACCAGTCTTGAAAAAGGTTACCCGTGGTGACCGAAACGTCGACAACCTACCAACGATCTCGACTACGCTGTGTTATTGAGCAATAAAATTCTACCATAGTAGTTTATTGTTACTAAGTATTTCACCATGTGATGGGGGATTGTAGTTCACGGTGAAATATTCCACTGCTGTTTATTTTGATCTTTACAGCAGTGTTCAAATTTGCGATGTTGTTTCCTGAGTGTATATACGTAACGAAACAAAAGTGATACCTCGAGGAAACGGAAGAATGCTTCGTGGTTCGCTTCTATGACAGAATTACGATTTACACTCTTATGTTTCTCCTATTTGTCACTTTTCAAAGGTTTCATTCATCAAATTACTTATTTTTCTTTTAGCTGTTCCTTTTCTACTTCGTGATCCGATCCTTCTCAGTGGAGTTTTGATATTCATTTTCTGTTCCTTTTAAAAATTGCGATAATAATGGTTGGATTTCATTAGCGTTCAGATTAACCTTTTCACGTCTCATTTTCCAGAAGTAATGGAAAACATAAAAGTTATTCTATAGACAAATAATCGGTATGTCTCTCTCTAATTGGAAATTCATTCATTATAATCACACAATTCGTTTGACCACATGACTTTTATGTGACGGAGTCCCTTGTGTATCACGGCCATGAAATGATGAATAGCTATCACCGCCGCAGTCACTGGAACTTAGGTACGAATCTGACAAAAATGGGTAAGATTTCCAGTTCATTTATCAGTGGTCCTCACTGGCTAAAAGATGGTTCACGGTAATTTTTTATTTTCACTACCAGCTCGTCGATACTCCTCATCTTATGGGTACCGTAATTGATGATTTACTCCGGAATCTTTCTTTAGATTACTGTTTTGATTTTATGCTCAGAGGTAGCGAACATGATCACCCGATTCAGAGCATGGTCATAAGCAATCTAAAATGAAATTAAATTCTATGCCATTAGTTGTGTCTCATTATTTGGTTTCATCAGAATGACGAACGTCATTCAACTAGACTGAAGTAGCTCCTTGAGCCACGGTGAATAATTATAAATAGGAATACGATCCTGAAGGAGTCGTCTTATTGGGTGACTTTTCGAAAACAAATACTTGCTGTACCCGGTTAAGCCTATATTATCAAATTCATAATTTTATACTATTCTGTAGTAGGTCTTGTGAAGACGACCCAGTGGGGACTACTACCAGTCACAGTTCTCATCTGCCAGATGAAAATAGCTTAAAGATGGGTAGATTGAAAAACAGACCACAATATCCAACAAGTAGTGGATTTAGGATCAACTTAACTGTCTCATCTGGGCCACAGAATTAAAGATCTTACTAAGTGGCATTTTGTCAAACCTATTTACAACAGTATCATTTTATATAAGTAAATAATAACCTACTACAAACAGTGAGACTTACTAGAGGATTGCCATTACACACAAAACATCATCTTGCAGTCTAGTTACGAGCCCCTGATGTGAAAAGAATCAAATAGAACGATAAGTAAATTGCCGCTAATAGGTATCTTGAAAATGACCAGTTGAGGAAGAATAGTTGACCTCGGTCAGTTTTCTTCCAGAAAGGAGAAGTCGCTTGGTCCGCTTTCATGGGACATTCAATACCGCACAAACCATAGCGGGCAGACATCCCGCACGTGAGTAACTGTCATTGCGTTTTGGTATCAACATTAAAAAGTGCAATGTGACACTGCAAACATACGACCTATCACTTCAAACCAAAGTGGAAATGAAGACGGAAAAAAGATCTGTGAATGTATTCGAAATCTCTGAACTTCATTTCCGTATGGATCCGCTTAGAAGTCTCTTTCGGTCTGATGTTATGCGTTCTCAATTACAGCTCAGCTTTGAGGCGACAAAATGGCATAAAAATTTGGTTTTGTGGTCCTTTCACATAATGGACTGAGGTCAAAGTTTTATGTGAAAATCCTTACCGCATACACGGAAAGCGGAGTACAAAAGTTTCTCCTTTCTTCTTGGTTAGTAGGTTCTCCATAAGTTTGCTGAATCATGGAGATGCCATTTTCACGCATGATTATAGCCGTTTTTAAACCATGGAGTGGGTTGATTCTCCAAGTAACTGTATAATCGTTGCTTTGGTTTTAAAAATGAGCAGAGAAATAGGATGAATAGTATTCAAGGGTAAGAATGACGGCGGAAAAGGGTGTAAATACAAATCTTTTGACTTAGGGTATCTTATTGCTGAAGTAATGATTTTTGTCAAATAACTGACGTGTCTGAATGAAAGTAGCGTGTCGCATCATTCAATGGTGTGTTATCCATCGAAACCACCGCACACATCTCAATTATCGACAAGAAGCCCAGAACGGAACCAAAATGAACTGCTTCCCGACTCACGAAACTGTACTAACATTCCGTGACGTCAGATTCTATATTTTCGTTTCAACCAGTAGTGCTTCGTAGGGTGAATAAGGCCGAAATATGTATCATCGATTATAATTTACCTCTCCGGTTCATATTATCATCATCTAGTGCTACGTTTATGAAAGGGAAACGCGGTCTATTGGAAGGTGCTCAGAGCGTGATAGACCGGAGGGGGTGCAAGATTCAAGCTGTATATCTCAAGATCTAAGGGTTGACCGCAGTATGGGTCTTGCAGTTTAGTATCAATACAAAACGACCAGCAACAATTAATCTTGCTTTTTATTCAGTTTTTCTTATACTTATTTCCTTTAGGTGGATTTCAACAAGAGACATAGCAAGTAGGGTCGAGTGAGCTAGGACTATCACTTTGAAACTTCCTCTGCCAGGAAAGGTTGTGATATTGTTTTTTAATTTTTTTGTTTGGCGAATAATGAGAAAAGCTTGAGGTACAGACGGTTTTCTTTGTGCATAGCTTTGTCAACAGAGGAACGTGTCGAACCAGAATCAGAAGCAATGAACAACATATGACTGGTCCCCTGGGATCAAACAAAACTATCAATCACAAATACATACAAGTGAGGTAAAGAAATCAAGTGTGTCTCCTGATAATCTAGTCACGGAAGTATCGGTTTTATTGCCACGTCTTTTATTGAGATACTCTTTGCAATTATCCACGTTTTTGCACGTTTCTTTGTACACTCGAGGTGCCACCCAGAATCATTCGTTCTGTCACCAGATGGCATTACCAAGCTGATTTGCTCATATCGTGGCGCGCATCAACGGTACTCGTGTGATATCACGAGTCCTTGAGTTGATCGTAGATAATTTGAGATCACCACTCTTGGTGAGATAAGTTCAGGACGATCAGTTAACAAAGAAACTCACATCTTGATTTTCTCTCCCGTTTTTGTATCATACGATTACTTTTACTCACAAACCAGATCTAAAATTAAGTATATGTAGTTCCGTTTGTCTGCTGGAGATGTGCTCTTCTTCCTGATAAGCTTCAGTTTTTAGGATACGGTGAGTGCTTTTTTATTCATGTAATCTTTGTTTTATACGGGTGGGCTTCATTTCCCACTTGGATTTGTTTTGGCTTGCACGAGCAAATAGCCTTCGTTACTTCTCTGATAGCTTTTGTTCCGGGATTTCTATGCCTTTTGTAATTACTGTATTTATTGTCACTTTGATGCAACACTTGGTATTGATTTTGAGTTCATTTGTTTTCCGTGCACGTTGAGTATGCCAGAAGTACCAATTCCAATTAATGAGTTCCCTCTATGTTTGTTGTACATACAAGTACGTGACGCTAACTGAAAGCACAATTCTATCCTACCAGTCAGTGGTTGGAAAGTTTCAATAAACCATTTGCAGGAGCTTTTTGTTCCGGTTGCAGACTTGTCAAACATTACACAAGCACAATTTGCAAGCCTATTGGGTTCACGAAAACACCAACAAATTGCTGAAGTTTGCCCCGCAGTATCCGGAATGTTCTGATCTTTCAGTGATCATCGTAGCTGAGACTGAAGTGTGATGAGCAAAACTTCTTTTAAAGAGCCCCACAAAGTGTTAGTTTATTCAGCGGGTTTTTAGGGGATTTTATACACTGGGGTCCACGAACTGATCTTATCACGTTGATGTCTCTGAGGGGTCATGGTTGCCCTGGACTGTTGTGACAGCTTTCGCTCTGATAGTTTCGTTTTTCATTGTTAATTTTTATTAAACGTAGCGCTTGATCTCTTTCACTGAAATAAATATAAAACACTCTACAAAATTTGCCGAGTGTCTTTGACTTCATGTCTAGGCTAATAAGTTACAGTGACTCCAAAACAAAATCTTTTATTTTTATTGGCCAGGTAACCGGATTTACCTTGCTGATTACTAAACTGAGCGCAAACCATTACAAGCACTCACTTTGAACACATCTAATAGAAATAAGGTCCATCTCATTGTTCATCGCTTAAGCTACCCCTGCAACGAGTACGCGGATAAACTTCTGGACACTTGTTGCAACACTTAGGGGAAACAAATCAACCACTTTTGAGCAGTTATCCATGAAAATGGTTTACAGAACTAAGCAACCTAATCTAACGGTCCCGAGACTGATTGATTTGGTATTCAAATAAACTCTTCAATCATTTGTTTTTTTGTTATTTCCCTTTGAACATAATATGAACCTTGCATGCAAAACCCTACAAGTTAATTTAAATTGTGCTGTCTTTTATACAGCTCTCTTTTGGATTCCGGTCTTAACGCATTAGTTCTGGCTTCAACGGCAAAACTGATTACTGATAAAAATTATTTCCATCAAGGATGATGTAGATTTTTCATTGGATCATTACGAATGATGCCTGAAAACATTTGCTGTTATTTTAGACGATTGTCCATTCATTCAGCAAGTGGAATCCTCAAGTTAGAATTTAAAAAGTGATGCCACAGAATAGTATTCTCTTTAGTTTTCTATACCACCGATCTTCGATTCCACCATTATTGAAATACCTCAATCATAAAAACGTAACAGAATGTTTACTGTTTTGAAAAAGATGCTTCCACACTTTCTTCTTCGACTCGCTTGATTACGACGTGCTGAACAAAAGGCTGCCCCACAGAAAAAATGCTGACTAAGGGTGCTTGTATCCCTCACGACCGGTCGGTTTGTTTTTAAAATTACTTTTTTAAGTTACGTCATCATTCACGCCGGATCGGATTTAGAATGGGACAAAAACCCTGTTCTGAACCCTTGCAGCATTTATTGCTTTCTGATAACCTTTTAAACGCGTCTATCTTGTATTCGGTTGGCTTTTCTTAAAATGCACTGAAAGTAGATGACTCCATCTAAAAAAGCGGTTGTCCCTGTGATGTCTTTCAATGTTTTTACTCCATACCAAGCATTTTTAGCAAAGCTACATATATTGTCAACTACGATATTCAAAGAAAAATTCTTTTATGCTCAAGTTCACTTTCAAGTATTTACAGTGCCTGGACTTGCGATTCACTTTGCTGAAGCTGTTACTGACGGCAGTTGGTTTTAGGAGTTACATTTACTGATCTTGTTTTGGTTTTGTGAACCGCATAAAACTTTCTTCCTCGCACAGTGCAATTTATGGAAGACTTTCGAACTTTGGTTTTCACCCATTCATTTATTTGCTACTTGCGAATAATATACGTATCTACCTCAACTTCATCGCAAGATTTTGTGTTGAAATTATATGCTCAAGATTGAGTACCACAATCCATATCAAGAATGGTAAGATGACAGAATTTCCAAGGAAACTCTAAGCAACGTAGGTACCTATAGACTGAAATTTTCCGCACAGTTCAGAGTTAGATGCCGTGGTGGAGCTACAAGCTAGTAGTCTAGTATTTTCCATCAGCTTACAACGTCGATGTTTTCATTTTTTTCTCGACTTCGTATCTTACAGCCACCGTTCATATCCCGCTTGGCGTATTCCTCTTAGAAATATTGTTCTACGCTTGCATAAGGAAGAATGAAAACTAAAGAACTATCATATGGTAGATTTCTCTCTGTAAAGGAATTACATTAAACTGGCCAAGATAGGGATGATAGGAACAAGACATAGTGGCACTGTTGGTGAATTCCACCTGGTATTTTCCATCATCATGCAGTTTCCAAAAGCGTGACTACAGTGATAGATTTGTTATCTGGTTATCAGACAGAAGTAACAAACATTTGTGTAAATTGTCTGAAAAATCCCACAGAACACTCTGAGAATAAACAACGTGGCGAAAAAGCTCGATAGAGCAAGAAAAATCTGCTCCAAAGACACCATAAGAAATGAACTCCTGTTACTGCGGAGCTTTTTTCTCAAATAACTGCTATCCTGAACGGTTTATCGACAGGACGAAGCAAGGAAATGAAGGGAATTCAAGGGAGATTGGAGCCGCTAAGAAGGTCCTGTATGTGCTTTTGCCTTTCATAGGTGATACGGAAGCCGAAATTATTCAACGAAGATTGTCAGGAGTAATCAATAGAACTCTCTACGCCGTAAAGCCACAAATCCTGACAGTGCGTTTTCCATTGAAGGATATAGAGCCGAATTCTACAGCCTCATTTGGTGCGTATTCATTCACCCGTTCCTGTGGAACTAGGTACATTGGTCGCACGACTCGGCGCTTTTCCGAACGCATTCGTGAACACCACCCGGTCTGGCCGAACCCGGTAGCAATGAAGACAATTACGAGTGCTGTGTTTGAGTCACACCACCCGGTGGAGGTGATAAACGCCTTTCGACCCCTTTACTAAGTCCGGGGAAGCAATCACGACTTGTCGAGTGCCGTATCTTAGCCACGACCGAAGCCGCGAGTATTCGTCTCCACAATCCTCCCTTGTGCGCTCAGAAATAAATAATGCAGGCACTTAAACTTCCTTGGCCCACGTCTTGGTCCCAAACACGTGTGTATCCCCTTGAACATTACGCACTGTGATAAATTTCACATGCACTCACGCGTGTGCAGAGACAGATTTGGATCTTCATTTCCCTTTCTTATTTTGTGAGTCATATATTGTTGTGTATTGGTATGAGTACGAATAACTGAAAACGAGCTTGTTTGCCACTTTGTTTGTGTGGTGATTGTCAGCTAAGTGTGAACCCTTTGTTTCACCGCAAAAATCACTAGTTGTGCTTAAAGTTCCGCCCAGTATAGTTTGACTTTTGAACTTTCAGAGAATCCGTCGTGATACGATAAGCAAACAGCCGCTTGGGTTAAGCATCCCGGTCGGATTCTAACCTTATTTTATTCTGTATTTTTTTACAACCGTACGGGGTAAGTACTGTTTTTAAATCCACCGGCCAACAGTATAGCCTCCTTCAGTAGCTCGATAATTTTTGCGAGCGTGATTCCTTTTGTAGACTGGGCTCCGGGACTTTCATTCAGAATGACAGCCCTGTCGGTGGGTCGGAGAAGAACTTTGAACCTGCTAAATGATCCCATTACTAGTATCTCAAGCGGCAACCACGTCGTCCGAATCGTCATACCCGCAGTTCACGATCACCGATGACTCTCCTGTGTCCTTCTGCGGAAAGCGCCACCTAGAACAGCCTCTGAGTGATACTTGGACCCTGTGTCTCCACTTTATGTTTAAAACCGCTCGGGTCACTGGAATCCAAAGTTGGTATGGTGTGCAGTGCCCACGATAGTTCCGAGATAATGAACATTTTCCAGACATCATTTCCATTTACTTTTCCGTACTATTTGTCCAGACATTTGATTCCGGTTGTTCCATGTTTCTTCGGTTACTAGTTTTAGTAAGCTCAAAAAGTTTCCGTTGACTTCGCTTTCGCACACCTTCGGTTTTCGACGCCTGCGCACATATGGTTGCTTACCGCTTCATCGCGGCGTCTGATTTGACCGTCGTGTATTGCTCGTATCGGAGCTATTTTAGTACAACGGTACATTTTTGCATCTTCTTGGCAATTCTAGTCTTCACTGTTCATTCGACTGAGAGGCTTTTGTTGTTATATCGTATCAGGATACAGTAGAAGATACGTTCAGGAGTCGCAAGCCGTTCGTCATTCGTTTCTATATGTCGCAACTTGAAAATTTATGAGAATAAACACCGCTGGATGCAGATCTCACTTAGTTTTATATCTGGAAGTTCAGATTAATACACATTAAAGCGTAGATTCGTTATCCAACATTTCTAACGATTTTTACTCCACCAAATTCCCAATTTTAACTAAATCTTTCGAAAAGATAGATAAAGCAGCCGGTTTTGTGGCACACCAGATTGTCACTGAAGGACCAAACCTGAGATTCACACTACTTTTACTGCCCTTCCCCACACTCCATTAGCCTCACCTTTACATGTAGTTTTTAAAAAGGACGTCGTAAAATGGTGACTAAATTGAGTTACCCGTTGCGATATTCATCTTATACCACACGTATACAACACCACAGCATCAATTCACAGTGCGGCGGCGTTTTCCAAAGCTGATTTGGTACAAGCTCATCACCAAATCCAAGGCTCCGCTGAAGATTTTGAGAAAACTACCGTCACGAATTCTTTTGATCTGCTTTAGTTTCCAAGTATGTCATTTGGATTGGGAAACCTTTTCATACATTCCACAGGTTTATCGATAGGATTACAAGAGACTTGGAATTTGTTCACGTCTATATCAATAACTTGTTAATCACTGAGTCAAAATTAGATGAATGTTTGCAACATCTGACATTACTATTGTCCGAACATCGAATGGTAGTCAGTCCCGACGAATATGAACTCAGCGAAACAGAACTTGTGTTCTTGTGATAACCGCTCATATTCTAGTTATTCACCGTCGTACTTTTATACAGCTGTATACATGTGACCTCGGATGGTGTGAATATATATTTGCGACTTGCAGTTCAAACTGCGATGAGTTTTGTGCTTATTTTAGATATGGGATAGGCTCTTCTGTTCACTCACTGTGCTAGGATAACACAGTTAGCGTCGCAGCAGTTTACTTACACAATGCAATTATTGGACCATACCTCTCCTCTGTGCGAGATTGAGGATTATTTAGGAATTTTAAACAGCAGTGTGTTGCTTGTGATCGTATTTCGGCGGAGTAATAAACTGCGGTTTTCCTGAGCTTTGTGGTTAAGTCAGCCTATTCAGTTATTAAGAATCTGGCCTTACCGGAAACACCAATCTCCCTGAATTTCGAAGAAATCCAGAAGTTATAACTTGATAATGTTTAGCCTGTCGATTTCAAAAGTGCAAAAAGAGTGAAATTTTACCTACTAGAAGGAGTTGACTGGTGGTGTTCAAGCGGCTGTAATCGTGGACTTTGAACAATAACGATCCGGGTTCATTTCTCGGTCACTTACCGATTTGGCAGCTTTTCATTGACCGCTGCTCTCTTTTTGAATTGTTGTGCATTGTTATGTGATGAATAAAAAAAGAAGTAAAATGAGTATTGAAAAAGATATTCATGCTTTTATTCATCAGCTGCAGAAGCAAGCTGTTCGATGTAATTTCGGTGATCAGCTTGAAACGCCATTGTGTGATCAGTTTATTACAGGCATTAACTACCCTCAGTTGCAATAAAAATTCATCCTGTTTTCAAACCCTACGCTGTACAATGTGCGTGATATATATGTTACCAATACGAGGGTGTGAATAAACTTACGGGTGCTACTGCTTCGGTCATGTTGTGCGGTTCATCTAAGAAGTCATCCGACTTGCGGCCATTCTCTCCGAAGTCCGACGAACCGCAAAATACTTATTTCCCAGAGCAGAAATTAACACACCCTTCTATCCTCTGTGAACAATCCCTTCAGTAACTGTGATTCTTGTGGTTAATTCCCACCCTGCCCAATCTGTCGCATTCCGAGAGCTAAGTGCCACAGATGTGGTAAACTAGCGCGTACTGAAACCGTGTGCAAACAGCCACCCACAGGTGTTTCCAAATCCAGGTCGGATTCTTTGGTGAACTTTTCAAACGTTTCTCTCTCAGTGGTGAATACAGATCGTCGACACTTGCTTATTTCTCAGTATTGGCACAATTCGAATGCTAATCACAATGATTCCGTTGTCGGTTCTAGTGGCGTAGAATCTTTCATTCCTATTTTTGTTTCACGTCGTGCTATCTTTAATTTTCCACTTCATCCGACTGATGTTGTTATTAAGGGACCCAAGCGGCTCACCTAACGTGCTCCCAATGGGAATCACGTTGAGTCTAGAACAACGTGTGAAAAACCACTGGAAATAGGGGTTTCAATTTTGCTATTCAATATTTATTACTCTTCTCTGAGCTTATTTTCCCATTATTCATCCCCACGAACTTATTAACCAGGTTGTCAATATTTTTTTTAAACCCATATACTTTTGGATACAAATAAATCTGTTATGAAATATATCCAAGCAGCACAATACCCAACGCGGTTGGACTAATGTTGGGCTAACATGGGCCTCGAAAGCTTGCACGGAAGTTCATGAAATTTCCTAAGGAATTTAATAATAAGATTATTACGGTATTTATTACCATATATCGGTGTTAGAAACAGCACTTTTTGTTTTACTCAATACCCCTGTTGTCAGACGGTTACCTACCGGTTTTCTTCATTCTCCGCTGTTAGGATGTGTTGTTCGGTTTTTCTATGGAGAAAAGTGATTTTCCACTAAAAGAGATAACTAATGCTCATTTTTACAGTTTATTTTAACCCTGGTATGTTGTTATTTCTCTATCCGTATAATTCCATTTGCGTTTATGCGTGTACTTGTATACATGCATATATGTCCTCGGACATTGAATTAGTCGTTTTGTGGTCTTGGTTTCTGTGGAATTCATGCAATATTGAGTACTAATTGCTATGCAACGTTGGTTATTCATATCCAGATTATAGGAATCAGAATACTTTTTTATACGTGAAGAGACGAAGTGGGAAAGTTATTGGAGGCACAAGAAGGTCATCAGTGCAAAGAACCTCATTTGTGGAGGGACAACATTATGAGAGCATCTGCGTTTGTGGCGTGATTCGCAGTCAGTAGGTATGCTTCGAAAAACCCATTGTTGCCTAGTATTTCTTCAGTCTTAATTTGCAGTAGATAGTTACTCCCGGTGTCCATACTGTTGAAGTAGAGCCACAAGGGGTAAGCCAACAGCAGATTTGGGGTCTATGAATCTTCAAGCCGCAGTCTACGCCCTACCAGCACACAGAAGTCCATCATCCATGTAGGTTATGGTACTCCTAGTATTTAAATTTTTAAGCCGGTCGAGAAATACAGCTTGAAAGAACCCTGTGTACGGCTGGTTTGGGTGTGCGCAACGAGGTGCCGTTCAAAAACAGTCTCATTGTTTCCGTCAAGGGTAGGTCAGTGGAGTTTGTTCTCTTTGACTAAACTCCAGACGCTGTCCACTCCATCCCAAGGTTCGCAGAAGGAACGTTGTTTGCCGTTGGAAGACAGACCGTTTGTATATCAATGCTGGTAAACAAGGTCATGCATAATGAGAATGCAGGTAAGTATATTATCATTTCTTTCGAAGTAAATCTCAAGCTAATTTTTCTATTGAAATCTTTTCATTCACTTGGTGTAATCGACATCTCTTTAGGCTTTCTAAAGCCTAGTAACAGTTTATTGTAAATCACAACTCTAAATGTTCCTCAGATTTAGTTCATAGTGTGATTGATATTCTCCTATTTCATTGATTTTGATAAGTAAACTATCCGATATTAATCCGTTTTGTTGAAAACAGATTTCAATCAAACTATTTTTGAAAGCAGCATACTAAAGTGCTTTTTTGTCCAGCCTTTCTTTAAGTGCCGCAGTCTTGCCTTTCGGAGTGATATTTCAGATCCGGTTACCACGTGACACGAGAAGGACGAACATCTTCCAAAAATTCTGAATGAAGCTGTCCCTGAATAGCAAGTTTTACAAGCTTTCAGTATGCCGTTTTATAACAAACTTAGTGATTTTCACAAACTGTTTTTCGGACCAGTGATTAATTAGTGGTTTTGGTTGAAAGGGTGGATGTTGGCAAAGAAACTAAGAAGCAGGTAGTTAAGATGGATTAGGAGAGAAAGAAGTGCCCATTTCCATCGAAATTTTCGAATATTTGGCGTAGCTCACCGTGCGCCCATTTCGGCTCGCATTGGACGTGCTGCTTGGGATACACACTGTAAATATTTGCAAATTCATGATGCTATAACAGCTTTATTCCGATACACTTTAGCGGCTTTTCGCCGACACAAAAATACCAAACTCTTTTAGAACGCATTTTCGAGCCTAGAGCTTGGATGCGTCTTGCTTTTAAATAAACATCTATATTTAGGTCTGCTATCGTATTGAAGGCCGCTCCATAGGCGCTTATCCAGTCCCGGTATCATGTCTTCCGCAAAATATAGGCATCTCCATATCCTAGTTGAGATCACCATTCTTTGTAGTCACATGAAGTGGCCTACAGCCAGTTGCAAATGTACTTCAAAGTACTTACCCACATTCAGGAGAGACAGGTCCTTTTCAGAGATCCTGTGACATACAGGTGACTCTGCTCAGTAGACCATTAGGGTACGTAAATGATTAATCAAACGTTGGTCAGTCTCTTCAATAGGTTAGGTACTTAGGTTAGCCTCAGCTCCTTCGACCGGTTGTTTGAAGCCTGTTTGTTTATTCAGCCTGGTGGCGTCCTACTTTTGCTCATCGCAATTTCTCTTCAAGTAGTTCTGGAAACTTGGAGCACTTTGGCTCGTCGGCTCAGGTAGTATCCTCGTCTGGCTTTCCGTCTCCTGTCAGTTCAACAGGACAAGAAATATACCCACCAATCCCACCAACGCCCGTCGTTTTTTCAGTTAAATCTTTGGACGGGAATCATATTCACAGGAATCGCTCGCGCATCTACAACGTCCCCGGTCGAAGTCGACCGATGTTCTTCGTTGTCATGTTTTGTGGTCACTCGTCCGTTAATATAAAAAGATAGCAAGTTGAGAGTGAGCGGAATGTATGCAAAATCTTTATATCAAATGAAATTCACGTGAAGACATCTAAAACGATTCCACTTAGAGTTATCCTCAGTACTAAGGAAGCACTTTGACGATAAAATGCGTGAAGATATGGCCAGCAATGGTGAAATTTAAAGGGAATATAGAAAACAAAACTGTCCGCCAAGCAAATTAGATTCTCGTCGTTCATCAGTCCATAAAAATAAGGCTTGGACTAAACCACAAAACTCGCTTGAGGAACACGTAAACATTGGACTTGCTCCATGTTATAATCCATGTCGAAAACGCCTTGGGAGATGTTCAATACCTAAGGGTAGAAAATGTTTTCAAAAGAAAGAATGTCATGTGTAGTGATCACATCATCCCCGTCCATCCCTTTTATATGCACAATTCGCGCACAAGGTAAATGCGAACAAATCACCCGACACAATTTAACCGCGCATCCCACGGTCTCATCTCTGTATGTAGCTCTTTACCATATTTAAGCGGTTTTCACCCGTGGGCCTTAGTATCGCCTCCACACTCGAAGAACGCTGGTCGCACAAGCTGAGTTGTCTCAAAACTATAATAGGTGAGCCTGTTCTGTCCTTTTATTAAATAGTTTTACTGAGGCAGGTTTATACATACAGGTACATATTCCGTGGACCCCTTACTATTCCAGTACTTATATTTCGCATATTTGGACTCTTTTGCCTGGTTTATTTGACCGGTAGGCATAATATTGCCTCCATCATGAGTGACGAGCATAAACGTTCTAGTTTACAAACCCGAATACGTACCAGCTTGCCATTCAGTGCATATGAAGATCCTTGATTTCATTCCAGAGGATTCCGAAGCCTTCATTGCCTTTTTATAACCACTGTCTCCTCAGTTAAGAAAGTCAATTGCAGCGTGCTACCTTTATCGCTGTTGTGGTTCACAAGCGAATAATCGCCAGGAGCTCTGCAATTTTCACAAACAGCGGGGAAACTGCTGCACCGGAAAGTAATTGCGACGACCTCCACGGGCATTCCTTTTCCCAGTCCCCTGACGTACTTTCGAGATGGAACCAGCAACTTGCGTTTCTTGGTACACTCGGGAACGCGGGTCAGCCTACTACGTATCGTAAATCATCCTACTACCCAAACGATGGCGCTTACCCCACAGGCCGAAAATGAGAACTCCCATCTCAACATACGGCTGTAGAGAGCCTGTTGTCAGCCATATTGGTGTTCGACCAATGTAAGTGTCCGATCCCTGTAATGCACTTACTAAGTATCCGCGCTCTTGGAGTCTTCTATTTTTGCTGTTTCAGATCGAACGCGAGGAGCCTCTAGCAGAGGAACATTGATCTCTGCTTATTAAAGGCAATAGATCCTGGTTGACATCGCCCGTTCCCATGGATTTCCTTCGTTGCTCACTTTCATCAGACCATCCTAGGTTTAGATTTCTTGGGACGTCATGGATTGTTCGTCGACTCCACTAAATTCTTTATCAAGCATCCAGTAAAGTAAAACAGTTGTTGGTCCAATGACACACTTGTAGTGACCTCAATAGTTCTGAGAAAATGACTGGTTTCCGGACACCATCTTGGATCTATTTTCTCTACGACTGTTTCTGACATTTGACATCGACCCCATTGTGTTGTTCGGTTGCGTACTTTTTATTGGACTGACTTTTCCGAGGTTTCCGTCTACCTCGTCTTGAATCACTTTCACTTTCGGTCCTTTGCCAATTGCACGCGATCGCGGTTCGCTTTCTGCACAGCCGTTGCGTTTATTTTCATTCAGTCTATCTCCAGCATCGGTACTGTTTCAGTGCCACAATATATAGAATACACCTTTGCATCGATAAACTGCCTTACGTCCTCTCTATTCGTCCGATAAAAGGGATGACGTTGGTATTTCGCTGCCAGACCGGATAGAAGACACTTTCACTAGTCACCTACGAACGCATTCTGTACACTCCTCCTTCCAAACCAAAATCCTGTCGCCCCCACTTCAGATCCAGAATTCAGTTTACTTCTCAGCAAATTCCCAAATCTAGTTCACTCTAATGGTAACCTACGTCCCGTACCCACTGAATCAGCACATCACGGTGACGGTAGGTCTCCCTTCCCACGCTGAACCTAGTAGGCTGGCCCAAATAAACTGAAGGTTTCCCAGGTGGAATTCCAACACATGCTAATCCAGCCATTATTCGGCCCCCCAACAGCCCATGGGCATCACCGTTGCACATAGCTCCCAGGAAATCGTTCGATGATTGGAAACCGAGTGTGGGTGGTCTTGCGACAAACCAAGTGACCACTCCTGATCGTTATTCAATACCGCACATTACCGACCTTACAGCAGATCTAGCCAGTGAGCATTTTTTCAGCCGTAAAAACAGATACCGGTGACCGAAAGGGACGTCCCCGAAGCGGCTGTCATAACACTTTTTGGATTGTTTGGGTTCATGAGAATGCCCTCCAGGTTAGCAAAGCTGGTCATAACTTTCAACTTTTTGTCGGCGTGGTCTGTGGGAGGTTAGATTTCTCCTTCACCTACTTTGATAACGCCCTTACAGCCAAGTTGCCTAGAGACGAACATCTGACACTATTGCTCGCACTTTGTCACCTCCTGACCGATCACGGGGTCACGGTTAGCGCTCGAAATTGGGTGATATGCCTTGAAGCCCTGGAATAACCTGGGAAGCAAAGTCTAGCCCACGGGGATTTTAACTCAGCTAGAAAAAAATACAAACCATATCTTACCATTCGGAACCTACGTCATTCAAACAGCCCCGGCTTTTTGACGGTTGGGCAAATTCCTACCGGAGTCTTATACCAGAGCTCTCATATAGTGCAACCCATCACTGTAAATGATGTGTTCGAAACTCTTCTTTATGCATGGCACTTTCAATCACATATAACATGAGTCTATTCATTAGGAAACTCGGATGCCTGCAATTCGCGTATGCTTGTTTGTATGACACCATCCCACATATTTGAACTTGGTTTTCTTTGGCTGACATACGATTGTTGTATTGGACTTTGTCTCTCGATTTGGGGTAGTTGGAAATTACTTTCGATGTTCGTATATGATGTACGTATGTTACTTCCGTAACTCAGTGCCTTTGGGTTTGTGAACCAGTCTTGTTTTGGTTTCAAGGTTCGTTAGATCAGACTACTCGTTGTTCGTATTACGATTCTTGTGACCTACAGTACTTAAATTTTCAAAACTTAGAACGAGAGAGCCCTGGAAATACCAAGAAAATCAGGAACTGACGTTCCAGGTCTCCGGGGTGGTTTTGAGTGATTTGATTCTCTAGGTATTGCTAGGCGTGTTGGCCCTGTAAGTGTCGTGTCGTGTATTTCACCAGATAACCTTGGATTTCAGGATATTGATATCTGCAAGCTTGGGGTATCCGAACTAGAACAACGGCCTAAGCTGGCCAGAGAAAAATAAAGCAAGCTGAAGGAAAATGTACCAAAAGAACTTTCGACGGAATTTACGCAGGAGGCGTTGCGGATCCAGAGGCCCCTGATGATAGGGAAATGTACGAACCAATATTAAATCAAGTCGCGGGAACTTCACTAGCCGTTGATCTTCCAAGAGTAGGACTGGTGACGTTCGATGACCGTCCGGACCGGCATTGTGGATTTGTGAATCCGTACGAGATTTTTATCGAGTGCAAGATATCAGACCCGGACAGAGACCAGTATACCTAACGCGTTACTGTCGTGGGCCCGCCAGTGAATCGATAGAGGGATGTGCCCTGCTGGACCCAGATTTGGGTTATGCCAGAGCCCTGTAAATATTTGGAAAGCTCATTGGACAACTGTTCACTGGTGCTGGAGACCCTATAGAAGGTACACTGATGGAGGCAAGGGGCGCTATGGACGATGTTCGCTCCCTAGTGATCAGAATACAAAACCAAAGGGTAGCCTTTAACCACCTAAATTTCTGTCCACACCTAAACCTGCTGAGTACGCTTGAGTCGATTGTTCGTTATCTGTCCGCCGAAATGCAATCGATGGGCCGAGGAAACATAACGAATCTGCCGTATCGTAAGTGAGGCCACCTTCAAAGATCTAACTGAGTACGTCGATCGGTAACCACGCATTGCAAACAGAAGATTTGGGCAACTTTTTTGGGGAAACAATAAGACAGTTAGACCGAGTGGGAATCTGTAACTAAGGGATCCGAATGAGTATCCCAGAACCAAACCGTGGGCGAATGCACATGGCATGTCCCATAGGCGTACGAGACCAGTGGATTGTAAGCTCTGTGAAATGACCCACCGTTTGCCAGAGTCCCCGGCTTTTTGGATTCGTGTGTAATCGATGAATAAACTATAGCCAGGAAGAAGGGAGCTTGCTTTATTTTTCCGAATGTACCACACCCGTGCGGTCGACGGCCGTAGTCAAACCAAGTGTCGCCATGAGGGCTGCGGAGGAAACCATCACTCTTCGTTGTGTCAGTGAAGATTCTAAGACTCCGGACTCTCCAGAGCTCAAAGGCAAGTTCTTCCCTACGAATAATCCGGATAAGCCCGTAAGTCTAGGTGTCGTCCCAGTAGGAGTCGTCACGTGCAAGAGATTCGTGAGGGCCGTAGCATTTCTGGCCGCCGGATAAGCTCAGTTTCAGTTTATTCAACCACTAGCCTCGCTCTTCTGTGCTCTGGTTTCGGTTGCTACCTTGCAGTGTCATCCAGCAGAAGGCAGAAAGAACAGAAGTATCAAGTGAAAAATATCCAAAAATCAAAGCAATAGGCGGAATTCCCGAAGACAAGGGAGGAGTCCCAATGCGACCACTCCATTAGCTGCGACACTCTGGCATTCCACCTAATGTTTCCAACCTTTTGTAGGGGCACCACGTGGGTCTCAACTTGGAAATCTAACAATTCCTACTTGGCCAAGTACGCTGGTTAAGGTTCTCATATCTTTTTGTCATTTAGTGGATTGTCCACCTCAACCTACCTTCTAACCATTACCTATCTCAAAGAACTGCATACGCCGAGGAAGTCTATCTATCAGTGAGCCCCTGTAACACATGCCCCAACCGCCTTGATCTGTTTAGATTCAGTACTTGTTCCGGAGACCGACCCCTGGTTCCCAACATCTTACGCCGAACCCCAGCATTGCTGGCACTTTGTTACCCACAACGTTCGGGACATGCTACGGAGACTTTGGTGCTCGAACATTAACAGTCTTTGCCTATCTTCCATTCTTAAAGGCAAAGCTGATGAGCCGTATAGATTAACAGACCTAACCGCCGCTTAGTACGCTCTACCATGAACAGACAATCCGATGTCACGCAGGTACCACAAAATGCCGAAGTTGGCAGAGGCCAAACTCGCCTTCAGTATACGCGGCGACACTTCAGCCGATATCTGCCCCCCTGATGAAATAAAACTGTCCAGGTAAAAAAAACTTATCTATTTCAAATGTGAAAAGTCTTTGGCCCCGGCGGGATTCGAACCCAAGCATGTTCACCACCCTCGCTTTAGTACCGCTAGTACTCTACCAGCTGAGCTACGAGGTTCGAAGCCCTCCGGAGCCAAAGGCTTATCACATTAGGATCACCTCGAAACATTGTCAAGACTGGCCAAACATCAATACATTGAAAGCATGCCCAGCGCACTTGACTAGTGGAGTCCGGTTAGTACAAAGGGAAATCCTGCTGTAGGCAGTCAAATTAAAAGCTAGTTCACTGTGACGGATGCCATATGCTACTGTAATTTGGGCGGGTATCCTGTGTGATCCATAGGCAGAAAGTCGAAGGTCCTCCGGCTTGGCCTCGTGGCTCAGCTGGTAGAGCACTTGCGGTACTAAAGCCAGGGTGGTGACCATGCGTGGGTTCGAATCCCGCCGGGACCAGAGACTTTTCACATTTGGATCACCCCAAAATGCTGTCAAGATCTGCTAAACATAAATATGTTATCTTCTTCGGCCAAAACTTCCTCCACCAATGTAAGATCTGGTATGGTATCAGCCCAGTCTTGCAACAGCAAGTTACACTTTGAAGGGGCAAACCACTTTCCAAAACTCAGTACGCCGTTGTTCAGGCTATCTAAGAGAGCCTGCAAATTTCCTGAGCCCCCACTCAGAAGAGCGATGTCATCCGAGAATTCCAAGTCAGGCCGTTTCCTGCCTGAAGAAAGATAGATGCCACTATTCTCACACGAGGGTAGGGCTATCACAAGAATCCATTCAATCGCAAAATTGAAGAGGAAGAGTGGAACAGAACTACCCTGAAAAACGCCTTTTCCAGTGACGAACTGGGGCGAAAGATCGCCGCAAGCATGAACTCGACTTCGACTGTCTGCATACGATCATTGGAAAAGATAAATAAGCTTCGCTGGTACATCCTTCAGTGACAGGCAGCTCCGGAGAGCAGTGCGATCAACTGAATTGAAGGCAGCCGTTAGGTAAAGGAGGGCAGAGTTTGTAGGTCTACGGAAGAAGTGTCGGTGCCCCAAGGTTTGTCAAAGAGCAAATGTGTGGTCGACGCAACCACGATTAGGTTTTAAACCCGCTTGGTTCTCAGGCATACACATTTCTCGGGCGCCGGATAATCGGCGAAGAATAATCCCCATGAGAAGTTCGGATGCGATGCTTACCAAGCTTATTCGTCTGCAGTTTCCACAAAGGGGTCTGTAGCTTTTCTTCTAAATCGGAACAGTCACCAGTTCGCTCCATCCAACCCAGCGGCTTTGTACGTTTTCAGGTAGTCTAGCTCTCGCATGACCCCATTTCTGATGGAGGGCTGATGTCCATCTACCTCGTTTTTCTTGCAGGTCTAATCTGAAGGTCCATTGCAGAGGTGGGCAAACTGAATTGGTTCTTAAAGAGCTCCTGCCAAAGATCCAGACTGCGTCCCTGGGAGCGAATCAATGTGCCTTGATTAAATAGCTTACACCGGTCTTCCGTGAACTATTTACTCAAACCAATCAGTAAAGGGTACAACTATCGGCAGTAGACGAAGTTTTTTCCATTGCCCTGCATTCCGCAATCCACCGCTGCTCGCGGTCATTTCTCAGGCTCCTATCCAGTAGGAGTCTCAGGGATTTGTGCACTTTATTGGATGTGGTATTCGGAAGGACGGATTTGTGAGCATCCAACCGAGCAACTGATGTCAAAGATATCCATTGTTTGTGAGGTCTACTCGAACCAGAGTAATTCGTGGCATTAGATGCGGCGTACTAGGCTTCATTGGTCAGTTGTCAGCTTTCATCTGGCTGCGCATACCCGGCTGCATGGATAGCCGTGTAGGCAACCCCTGCTGAGAGGCAGATTGTCGGTTATCGTCAAGAGGCAACTACGCGGAAAGGTATTCGCTTACTCTGGAGCGACCACTGAGAAACCTCAAGAGCAAAAACCCCTAGCGTAAAGGACATCTTCCAATCACCTGGTACGCGGCAAAAGAGGACAGAATCTTTAGAGGTCAACATCAGAATGAGCTTACTCTGGCGATTCAGATCAGCCCGGACGGGAGCGGGGTGGCACAGTGGTAACACACTCGCCTCTGAGGTGAAAGGGCCCGGGTTCTAACCCTGGGTGTGGAGGAGGATATGCATCACTGATGAGCAGCACTAAGAGCGAAACTCGATTCTGGTAATTCCGAGTGCAGCCTGTTCGGATGACCTGAGGTTTGTGCGCGGAAGCTGGAGTCCTAAGAAAAGTAAGCTAGACAAATCTTTAGAAAATCTAGAGCCTATCCTAGGAAAAGCCGCCCGGGCAGTAAAGTAGGACTCCGCAAAAAAACTATTCACACCATGAACTACCCCGCGGTAATCAGCAATTATGTTCGATCTCCGTCCGGCAATTTTTCCGTGCAGTCGGATCATGTTAAGACGAACCAGTAGTCTAAGCTCGGAGCAATCCCTCTGCAAAAACTTGGATTCAGTATGACATAGACGATAAAATAAGTACATTTTTAGTGCTTCACTGGATATCTCGTGGATCGCCCTTTACCATTCCGTAAGCGGGGGGGGGGGTTGAGTTAACACGTATATAGCCAACAACTGGTGCAAACAGGTCAGAAGCTTTTTCACCTATTCTACAAATTTCGTTAGCTATTTTGCTCACGAATGTAAAACCAAGTTTCTGAGCAGTTTTCACCTTATTCTGCTGGTGAACGTACATATATTTCCCCCGGGTGTCCCTCGACAGTTTATCTGGAATTCCTTGACTCAGTTCCACTTATTTTGGTCCACTATGCTAATAATTCATTGTGCATCTTTGCTGGTATTTTCTTCTTTTTGACGTAAGCTTTCTTTATCCGTTCGGTCTGACTAACACTGTTGCATTTCCAAATGGACTGGGTGCACTTCTGAACATTCTTTTAGTTAACAGCCCATATCATTTTTCTCCTTCGAATCTCTCCCCACTAGGTTCCCCTTACCAGGCAATAATCAAAACGTCGTCCAAGATCTATAGTCACACCAGCCACGCAAAGTTTACACACGGTCGTCATCGCCTAGTCCGGAAGAGGCAGATTTGTCCTCAAAACATTTTAGAACTTCGGCAAGTGGTTGCTCAGAGAATTTTCTGTCTTCTCAGAAGTGGGCCTTTCAGTTCCCTGGGGCCGCCTTATCGGCTACCTAAATTTTGCACTAAACTTCGCTGCCCGGGCTAAACATTGCCTCAATTTCGTCTGCGTACTTACACTTCTACCCGGCAGAGGTCTTTGTGACACGTGGAAACTATTGAAAGATATAAAGGGTGCCTCATCCCTACGCAGAGCTTTTGTGGACGTAAATCAGCCCAACACAGCGGCAGGATCTTCCTTTCCTGTACTTCGTGATAGGAGTCAGTTTCAGGAACGTCCTTTTTTGCGTTTCCAAGTGGAAGTCTACGAAAAACTGCTTCTCCTCAACCGGGAGAAATATTCGGGATCAGACGGACTGGCCTCCTTCGTACTCAAGGAGTGTGCGGTTTCCTTCAGTCATATCCTCTCTTATCTTTTCGACCAAGGTCGGAGGGAAAAAGCTTCCAGGCTGTTGGAGGGCAGAGGCTATAGTTCCTGTTCCTGTGAGGAAAAGAGTTAACTCATCGTTGGCGGGCAGCCGATCCACATTGGCAGCCGGCACTGGTGAGGCATCAAGCTCAGGGCTTGAGGCTACTTGACCTCGAGTGACAAGACGGCCGATCTTCGGAGTGAATAGATAAACGTTAGGTGAATTTTCTCATCCTTGTTTAAGCCTGAAGGGGTGGCCACCACACCAGTAGGACCATTGCATTGTGCACAACTAGTGGGCGAATTTGAGGGCACCCTATATATTCTTCGTTTTCTGTTATCAAAAGGATATTATTCTGAGGCGGAATTGAGTTTTCCCTACAGCTAGTAGGACGGAACAAAACAGTTCACAAGAAAGATTCTTCGAAATTCCACCCCTTTGCTCGAATCCTTGTCTCCCATAGAGTTTTTCAAGGTTGGTTCCCCAGTGATTGAACAAAAATTTCGATGATTCAGATCCCAGTCACTTTGCTCGCCAACAGTCACTCTCCACGCTCAGTGCCCTCACCATCTTGACTTATTACATCCCGTCCGAACTTGGCGGGAAGAGTGAGGCGATGAGAACATTCTCCTTTAACTACAGTGATGCATTTATCTGCTTCGACAGAAATAAGCTGCTTCCCTTTACTTTTCCCTGCGGTGCTCAGCTGTCACTTGTTTGTTCGTTGGGAGACTACTTTCACAATCGCAGGCAACTCACTCACTATAACAGCAAAACACCGCCTCTCATTACAACCATTAGCGGAGTTCTTCGAGGTGCCATGCTATCTTCATTTGTACCATTTGCATACACTTCTACTATTTCTGTACAGGAAAGCACTCTTCTAATCACGTACGCGGAAGATGTCATATTTGGTATACCGCATACCTGCCTTTCTACTTTTCTCACCCCTCAAAATGGCGTCACCCAAATTTCAGACTGGTTTCATGCTCACCACTTAAGCCTTAACGCTATCAAGTGTGGTGACATCGTATTTTCCTTTTTAAACGGAAGCAAGAGATCCTGTGTTCAAACGATCGTGCTTCCGTCACACTAACCGAGGAACAGCTGGACAATCTTGATTCGGTGAAATACTTTGGAGTGCTGCTCGACCGTAGCCTTTCCAGGTTAAGTCATGTAGCTCCCATTTTTCCAAAAACAAGAGGCTTATCTCCTATCGTCTCACGTTTTAAGTTCCACGTAGCTCCCACTCATCTCACGAAACCCTCTGTGTTCTCATTCGTGCTACCTCCTTGGCTTTACGCTTCACCCGTCGTTTTTCCTGGCTTGTTGTTGAAAGACTAAGCCCATCGCTAGATTCCTAATATTTTATTGTTTTCCAGTGGTCATGCCCCGACGGCATTTACTCACTTCGTCACTTCCCAAAGTAGAAAAGCTTGCCGAAAGCAGTCTGGAAAGATTTACGCTGACTTTACTCTACCTCATCACAAGGATCTAGTGGAATACTTATCCACTTTTTCATCCCGCTCTCAATACAAACATCTTTATGCACGCATTAGGCCTATAACAGTCCTTCTATTCCCTATCTGGCAAGCTATTTGCATAGTCCGGCTTACCTTATGTTAAAACTAACACAACATTTGGTATAATACGAATGCCAGCTACCCTATTCCCCAGTGTTCCGTTTATTTTCCTGGAGGTGTACCTGGTTATGTGTGTGCTGAATAATTACCTCCCGAGGTGCATAAAGGAATTACTTGACTTGACTTGCCTTGACCACGGACGAGATGTAAACAGAAAAAAAGCTCGTGCCAATGCGTGGTGTGAGTCCGTAGATGTAGATCAAGGAGAGCGACAAGCTCTAACTGATCCAAGCCAGTGGTGACCAATCACGACATTGCAAATCTGAGTCCAACTTTGTGAAGACATGAGGGTACACCATGGGAGTCTAAGCCGCTTTTGTGGCAGAACTCAGTACTCTCTAAAAACAATCCGTGGTCAAAGGACAACTGGACAACCTGACCGCCGTTGTCATTGGGATTGGCCGGAATAGCAAACCGGCCCTGATATGCCCTTCATATTCCCCTAGATGGCCATATTAGACGTTGAAATCTCCGACAATAATGACCACTTCCTTTGTACTCCAGCCTAGAAACGATTGAGACAAATCCTGGGAGAATCCGTCCTCGGTCTCAAGGGAACTGCAATAGTGGGCGCATACACAGACACAACGAGCAGGCAGCAACGCTTCAGTCCGTTGCTGTTGACATGTACTAAACTGTCCAACTGTGGACTAGGATCTAGTCTAGCAGTGTATGCTCAGCTTTCGATCACAAAGCAATCTCAACGCCAGCCCGGCCACGAGCTTTGGACACCGGATAACCAGACACGCAAAGAGTGGAGCAAGAGACCGAGGCTTGCTATATTGAGTAAGCCCCAGCTGCTTACCCCAACTCGTCGGCATTTCCAGCCTTTCGCCGAACTGCCGTATGAACATCCTACCACTAATTCAAGGTTGGGACACGTATTCCGCCTCTTCACTTCTCTTATATCCCCCCCACACAAATGTTCCTGCACCCCCCCCCATGAAACCCCGCCACTTTTACTTGTAGCCATTCCTATCATAGCCCCCAACTCTCACAGTTTCAAATTACCTGGCTTATATCCCTCTCTCCCAATGCCCTCCCTCCCCCTTCCCTACGCAGGCCCCATCCAACTGATACATTAAAGGTTGCCTAACGACCTTTCCTTCCTGGCCGATTCCCACCATGCCCCTGGCTCTATCGCTAACCACTATTCGGCCTACTTCCATGGTCTCTTGCAAAACCATTTTATTTATCACCCGCGACGATCGGCGGAGCCTTATACTAACGCTTTGCGTACTTATTACCCCCTCCTAAGCGTCGTCCACTCTCCCACTTCTGATCGCCCTTCATCCCCGTTGAGACCCGGTGCCTATCGGCATGGCAGTTCCAATAGTCACGCACCTGAAATCAGCACTCTGAGCTCCACAGCACCGAATTCTCTTCCGCTGGTTCTTATAAACGCTTGATGATCATTAGGGTAAATATGGCATTTGCGACCCCTGTCAATTACCACAAACCCTGACAAAATACCAGCAACTGAATCCTGGCTCTCCGATGACACCTCATTGGACCTTGTTCACATAGCTGGATTTCAATGTTTCCCCAACACGCGCCAGTCCTTGCGTGGTGGTGGCTGCTTGGTCTTTCGCAAATGCACTATCCACGCTAGCGTTCCTGACCACCCCTCTGTTGCCCTCGCTAAAGACCCACTACGGCCATCTATTCACGCACCCAGCCAAAACATCCTCCTTGGCTGCATCTACCTTCGGGTCTGCAGCTCTCGAAAATTGGTCCTGTCGTGGAAATTTTCATTGCAATACATGACTATCTCGCCAGTGAAAAAACTACTGCGGACGACTTTAGCACCCTTCCAATCTGCTGGCCCTCTTATGCCAGCTCCCCTGCCCTCTCTCTCTTCCTTTCCTACGTCCGTCTTGGTGGGTGGGCCCAGCACGTCTCCTGCCTCAAAAGGTGGAACGATGTCTTGGATTGAGTATCCTGCTTCGATATTCCCGATACCGCTGTTCAGATCACTGACCACTTCCCAGGTAATGTCCACCGTACTGTTTCTTACTAATTAAGTTGGTTTAGCTTTCCCCTTCCGGGTCGCTTCTTTCTCCCCGTTCCGAATTCCCAACATTCACGTAACTGGCTTCTAGCACCAAAATTAAACCTCGCCCTTAGGTGAGACGCTCGTTTCCTTCCGCTGATCTCATTTTCGCCGACTCTTTCCGCTCCACTTTCTTACATTGCTTAAATATCGCTATCCCATGTGTCGATCCACGCACCAAGCCCCGCAGCCGCCAGCTGTGACTTTCAGAGCGTAAGATTGCCAAGCTGCAGTTTACCTTCGCTGGATCACGCGAGCTTACAAGTCTTCTGCGCATAACCCAGTTGCAACTGGAGCTCCTTCATAACACCTGAGTTACCTCTAAGAAGACAAGTAGCCATCTCCTTAGCGCCCCCTCCTACAAAACCGGCCACCTGTCGAACCTGCTTCGCAAAAGGTCCAACAGCTGCAAACTTGCCCCGCCAAAATTCCCAATCTCTGGCTCATCTACTGCTAATACACCGGCGCCTATTTCTGGGGCCTTCAGTGATCACTCTTCTTCCTCTCTTATCAACCGACTTGGTGTTTCCTTCTCCCATTCGCTCCAGCATCTCAACTGCGCATCAGGCAATTTTATTCATCTATAAAGAGATAAAAAACTAGCGTCCTCCATTATATCTTCCGGTAAACCGGGCCTAGGTGGTCTCCCATCGCCTCATCTCCGCCTTTGAAGACCCAACCCATCTTTTTGTTACCTATTGTATGCACAATCTCCAAGCAGCACAGCTGCTTCCCCCTCGATGGAAAACTTTTGCTATTTCTCCTCGGTTCGAAACCGATCGCATGACACGACCCGGATAGCTTTCAGCCCATCACCCACACCCCAGCAATCTGCAAAATCATGGAAAGAACTATCAAAACACATTGTTCAGTATCTGTTGTATAACTGCTTGCTGAACCCTGGCTAGCATGGCTTTTTGAACTCCCACCATAGCTCCCCTGCCAGCCTTACTTCCCCAATGCCCCACCGTCCTTCATTGACGACAGAACCTCTGTACCCTAACATGTCCAAGGTCTTTGACCAAGTTCATCATATGCACCGGAGGGTCAAAGTTCGACCTCTTGATATAGCGGATCCTCTGTTCGCCAATCTGTCCTATATCTCTGCCACGGATCACAAGCTGTGTTGGTTGACGGCCACTCGTCCACTGCCAAACCCATTACCAGCGGCGTCATCCAAGACAGCCCTTTAGGCCTGTGACTATTCCTTATTTATATAAACGATGTTCTTCTGTGCCGCGGCACTCCACTCCTCTTTGCCGCCGTTATAGGAGTAGCGTATTCCTCCCGTCCTAATGACCTATCCTTGGCGCTAAGCAACACATCGGGGGTCTTGTTCACCATCCAACCCAGGCGCTCCTTGTGGTCCATGAAACTGTCTGAGGAGAAAAGCCTCCTCTTATCTTACGTAGGCCTTGTTCCGCCCGGTCGAATTATCCTGGGCGGCCTTCGCACCCATATACACAGCACTGTTATTGACCCTAGCATACGCTACTTTTGTTCCTTCACCTTCTAGGAACAAGCTTCGTTCCAAATCCCAAGGTAAGTGAACTGCAGGCCTGATAAGGGGACCTTTCCTAATACCAGCCAATCGCCTCCCAATATATATCTTACTTGTGAGTCCACTCCTTGAATGCGGCCCAATTACCTCCAGCCACCGGCCACGTTCTTCTGCTGCATCTTTTGGAAGCGTTCGGCGTGCTCGCTCCACAAAGCTCCTAGGCGCATCTGTAGCCTTAACGTACCGCCGACGCAGTGAGCTCCTACAAACTGAGCCCCTTTGGATCCGTCACACTGGGCGCAACTTGGTCCTTCTCATTAAGGTAATCCATAACTAAGTCTGCACTTTCTGTCGTATCTCATTTACGGCCCCCTGCCACCATCTCCTCCGTCACCGCGCCTTCTGCCTCCTTTTTCCTCAACCTAATCTCAATCTTAGCCCCCAATCCTTCCCGTCAGACCACTTCCAAATCTGAGATAAGCTTCCTCAGTATACCTCAGTATGCACAGTACGTCTTCTCTGTACTCTACTCGACGTGCACACCTTGTCCACTTTGATGTCCTCAATGCTGTACCTCTGGCCAAAGAGTGCTTCTCTAACGATCTGGCCTTTGAAAGAGGTTTCTCTCTTCGACCCTGTGACTTCTGCTCCAAGAGCTTGTACCTATTTTCCGTGTCAAACCCTTTTCCTCTCAGTACCACGAACTGTGGTGGTCGCCGTCCCCGGCCAGCGGTGGATTTATCTCCGGCCTTCGGTGCGATAACGCCACTCCTCGCCCTTACTGGCCCATGTCTCCACCCTGACTCAGTTCGTCTCTCTCTATGGTGCGCGAGCAATTTAACCATATCACACAAACAGCCTGTACCAAAGCTGATGCCCCAGGTTGCGGCCACTTACTCTTCCCACTATCTCCCGACTTGTCCTAGGGACCCACTGCATCGATGAGTTCTCGTTTCGCCCTTACTACTTTTTTCTCCCTGTTAACCGCTGACCCTCAGCTGGGGCATGTACAGGCTGCGTTTTTTTATCTCGTTTTCTTTACTCAGTGATTCTTCGTGATGGGCATCTGCCTTGGCCACTGTACTGATCATTCCCCTGGCTAGAGCATCCGGGCAATAATGCTCTATGGCCGTCTGCCAGTCGCTGCTCCCGTTGGTTCTGCTGTTCAAGATTTCTCTCAGCTTGGCCAATCAATCCCGGACAAAATACCGTTACTGTGTTTATTCCGTCCCCTGTATAGTCATCAACGATCATTCGTGCCGGTTCCAATGGGGCGGGGCGCGGACGGATCCACCACATTAACCTGCGCACGTGGAGCCTTCAGGCCGTCTGCAACGACTTGTGAGGGCAATCACGTTGGTGGCTCATACCTCCTGTGTTCACTCCATGAAGCATTTTTCGGGTTGGGTGCCCAGTGCGGGATCAACCCCACCCACTAGAACCAGCTGCAGATCGTAAGCTCCTACTGTTCTCTCAGCCGTATCCACTACCGTCGGTTGCAGATCAAAAGCTTCTACCTTTCTTGTTCTGCCTCGGTATGCCTACTTATCGTTATTGTCATCACACTCACCGCTTCTGATTTTCGTCTTCCTGCCACTGTGTGCAAAACTTACCCTTTTGGCCTTTGCTCCTACCGTTTCTCATCATGGAAGCTCTCGTTCCATGATGTCGCTAGTCACGTTACTGTGTCCATGCCCATCAACATTTTCTTTCCTACCCATGTACTCCTTGCCGGCTCCCAACCTCTGTTATCTGACTATCACCCTATGCTCATACAGCTCACTGATGGCATCCTTACAACTCACCGCCTACAGTTTTGTCATGTTCTTTCTTGTCCTTCGTTTTCATGCAGCCAGCCCCGCCAGCCCCATCCGCGCCCTTTAACAAACACCATGTTGGAGGTTGCTGTTGCCACAGCCATATTTCTCGGGCTTTTTCGTGTTTCACCTGCAGCAAAAGTTGTGATTGATCATCTCTTGAGTTTTCTCATCTCCGGTTTTGTATATTGCTCACCACAGGTATCTTGCCTGTGCTTTTCAGTTTGTCCTGCCATTCTTTGTCCACCTAATATAAAGACAACTTTTCTTAACGAATTTCCTACGCAACGTCAAGCCATGTGACCCACCCTTACTTGATCTCCCCGATTTTCATATACTCTTTACCCTCCTACGTTGTTCGCCGTTACAACTGCTGCATCTTTGCACCACTGTCCATCCAACTTCCAGTAACCTTTGTCCGCTCATGTTTCACACTACTCTGACCACTTTTCAACTACATTCTCCCAGCCCCCCTAGCCACTTCCATCGCCGTCGTCTTCCCGTTCTATAGCGTACCTCCAATTTCTGGTGATTCTCTCATTTTCGGCCGTCACTACACGATGCACCCTTAGTGTTACAATTAATAGACCCACTCTTATCTGTGTTCTCCGATAACTCCGTCTCCCCTCCTTTATGGACTGTTCTTCACAGCCGTCACCACTCTCGTACCTCAAAAGCTTTTATTCTCTCTGCTGATCCACTCTGTTCCACCCGTTATAAGATTACGACACGTCGTGACCCTCCCAAGGTATTCTAAACAGTCTAACCTAACCCTGCCCTTTTCTTCCAATCACTGCTACTTCCGTGCTCCAGCAGTGCGCCGATTTTCACTGCTGCTTCTCTTATGAATGTATATATGCATGTAGTAGGGGTAGTATTAGTTACCACAGGACGTTATTGTTCATGCCTCCGATTAATCCACAGTGTTTGCCGTGAGGCTATTACAGTCTATCGCGGTGGCTCACATTGCAGAGCGTACGTGGAAGCGTACCTCCACTGGCAAGCAGTATTACGCAGGTTTCATATCACTGAAGACGTGAAAAGGCAATGCGGTCGGCTGTTTGCGTAGTGGCGGAGCTATGAGTGCAGCGTGATCCAGTAGACGGGCAGTTAAGTATTCTTGCCACTCAAGGTCCACTCTGAAAGGTGTCGAGCGGCGAATACGTCAAGAACTCCGAGGCGGTGGCACACTTGAATAACAAATGGGTGCTTTTTAGGCGACTTTGGGCGGGCTATCTGTTGCTAAGGGCATTGCCACTAGGGAATTTAACGAAGAATGGAATAAAATGCAACCAATGCGCGGCTTGTGACCGACGGACGCATTTCCGGGGGGCAGCTTTTCGCAACAAGCAGAACTATTTTTGTGTTCATTGCACGTTCCAGTAAAGGCAAAGCCGGAACAAGTGAGAGGGCTTCAAGGCCCTTTTCATGGTTAAAATACTCATTGCCATTCTGGTTGTTGCTTTTCTACGAGTGTGTTAACAGTTGGCATGTGACACGCATTCCGTGTGAGAAACTCATCGATGGGACCGTGGTGCCCCAGCTATTCACCGAACTCGCTCAGCAACTGTGAGTAACTTCCGTAGTGTGTAATAGGAGGTTAGTTCGACGGATAAACGCTACAATTCGTTTACACCGTTGAAAGTCAGTTAGCGATGTCAGAGATCTCGGATTCCATCGCAACCAAGGTGGATTGCAATAAACGTCGTAGCTTTGTCCACTAAGAATAGTAAACAGCTGTGTACTACACGGCATGAGACTTTAAAGTACCCTGGCCTATAACATGTGGCTGTTCCGTACGACAGGTCCAGATCGCAGACTATGTGATTATTTTTTTATTTCGTAAATCGGAATGAGTACATTGTATCTAACCTTAAAGCCGCCTAACAGAATTCGGGGGTGAGCCCCCATAGGCTGCAGTTTTACTTCTGAGTACCTCTGGTTCGCAGAATCAAACGCCTTGCTTTTCATCTAACTCTTCATAGCATCACCGGATGGATAGGAAAACTAAGTTATCGACTCCAACAGTGAGCCACCGCAAGCTGTGTGCTATCGAACAGCGAACAAGAGGGGAACCGCAGCATCATGATGCCTATCAAAAGCGAGTTTTTGTAATTTATCATACATTGGGTCATACGAGTAAACAATCAGCCGATTGCTGCAGCTCTGTATGAAGTAGTGCACGTCACGGGCATTGTAAGGGAAATAGCGTGGAGCTTCTACAACACAGGTGCAACCTGTCGCAAGTACGTAAACATTAGTTGCTCAATAGCCGGAGGACCAATTTCAATGTAAATTATCGAATATTTCCTTTTCCAGAAAACGATAACACCGGTCAGTAGGTGTCTTCTTTGGTTGCTCCAACTATAAGGCAAGGCAATACTGGAGTTTGTAAATTTTATTCAACTAGTACTACAAAACGGAACTACTGATGAAAAATGGTACATCCATTAACTAAAACTTCACTTTTGTAGCCCGAACGCCCCAGTTGAGTTGGTTTTACTTTACGGGATTGATTCGCGTACCCAAATAAATCGCCGCCTGCGCGCATCAAAGCCACCCTAGAAAAGGCGGTAGCTCAAAGTTCCCCGCTAGATTAATAAGAAGCCACCTCATTTAGACCCACCGTTTGATCTTGAATTTCAAATCCACCAAGCTTACTTTTGAACCCCCTTACCGGCTCATGTGAGCCCTCTCCGCTTTCATTTGGTGTGCATACAATTATAATATATATGTATTCATCATTTGTATCTCCCTTTAGTCTACCTGTCTTAAGTGTGACATATATTTTCTACATTTTCACGAAATGTCCGTTCGTGGTATGGCTTGTGAAAATTTGACCACGTATCTGGCAAGCCTCGGGTGCCTCCGAAATAAACCATAATTACTATCAGTGTTACTATTGTTATTATTGGGAGTGATGATATGATAGTTTATTTTGGAGGTTCCGAAGCACATTGGATGCACGATCAAATGATGTGTGATGACCAGGCTAAACCAATAAAGGTAAGCTAAACTTGCTTGCAAGCCTGAGGAGTATAGACCGAGGGATGTACTGCTATGTTCGCCGGAAGCAGTGCTCTTGCTTGGTGGCTATGAGCTCCAAGGCTAGATGACAAAACCTGTCAGAACTGAGTAATGATGATTGAAAGGATTGGATGTTACATAAATAGGACAAACAAACGATGGGATCAACTGGAAAAAAACTGTGATCAAAAAATATTTCGTTCCAGTCTGAAAATTTAGGAAGAGTAAAATGTGATGTAGCGCCGACATGCATGGAACAAAAACGAAAAGCTGGGCGCAGCAGTAAAAGGCGACTTCAGATCAGGCAAAGACGAAAGTGGTCATTTTAAGGACCATCACCCGAAAGTCAGCCGCACATTAGTACGGCAAATTAAAGTAAATTAGAGCATTTTAGCTTCACGAAAAATGTCAAAAACCCGGTGGAAATACCCTTTCAAAACCGAAGGGTGAAATGTTGTATTCAAGATGCAGACAATGCTGGCGCAGAGTTTGGCATCACTAGGACCAATACTGGAGTAGCTTGAAAGAGGTTATAATTCAGAGCACAACCTGGAGGAGATTTTTCGGTTAAGGACGACTTTAAAGAAATATTACTTGCACTTAAAATAAGTCCCCACATTTCACAGAGAAAACGAAGGATTCACAATAACACTTTTTGACGTTCATCTGGCCACTGATTTCAGTTATTTTGTCTGTGATTGGTTGTTTTGACTCTACACAGACTTGAGCTTTGGAAAGAGTCGATCTGGTGGGTCAGTCATCAGGCTTTATAAATAGCAGAGGCCCAGAGGCTTTCTTGTGGGAGTGGACCGACTTCCAATGTTAAGCAGCAGATTTCGTCTAACAAGAGGCTTGCTGGACCTGAGAAATTTGGTTGGCAGTGGCTATTTCTTTGTCCTGCTCGGTCGTTTGTTTTTATTGAATCCAGTCCATTCTTACCTTTATTGTGAGAACAAGCACACCCAATTTTCCTTTGAAAAGGTTTCATTCCTCAGCGTTCAACATTTAGACACCGTATCAATCAATACATAAGCGTCCCGTTTCCCTACTGATTGGTTATTTTTAAATTACTTTTCCCCCGGGTTTAGAATTTCTGAAATCCGCCCTGGACTACGCTTGAAAGCTATTCTACTGGGCCGCCGTGCAGTAGCCTCTTCAAAAACCTCAAATGGACTGGAGGGCCGCCTTTTTGGCGGAGTAGACTGAAGCAAAGGCACTGGACTCAGGACTCACGGGAGGCATGAAGTCATGAAGTTTTGAGACCTTGAACTTCTAAACGGCTTCCATGCAGTAAGCGTAATTTCCTTGGTTCTGGATGAAGTTTTCGATTGTCTGCTAGATTCGCTGGCCTGAAAGGGCCATAATGAGGGACGGGAGAAAAGGCGGCGGCAAAAACAAAGTATGCACAACACAGCAGTTTACCGCTATCAGCGGCGCCTCAAGAGGAATGAAAGTTCAGCGTTAGTAGACGTATAGTGGGATCGAAATCCGATGAAATACATCCACTTTCTTTTTTACTCGGATAAAAATGCTAAGGGACACTAAGGTGAAGGTCTCACACTCTTTGAAGATATCTCTGGTCCGTAGAAGAACAGCATCTTCTGGAAGAGAGCTCAACAGCGTAATAACCCTTCAGCTAGAAAATTTATTTGTAGGGAATTAAGTGGTCCTGATTCAAGAGTCTTTCCGCCACGACCGTGTAGATAAGGGGCTGTGCACAATGAGAAGAGGGAATAGTTTTGAACCGATTCAAAATGATGAAACATCGAAAGCGGATTGTCTCCCACGCTTTTCATGTCAAAGGGATAGAGTCTGAGAAGTTGGAGGCGGACGGGATACGGCAGATTGAACAGACCCCATCTACTTTGGTGGAAGACATCTGAACCCTTTTCTAGGATCACACGATTTTGGACGAGACCAAAGTACACAATCTGAGTATCGTACCCTAGCTCAGGAGAAGCGTACGTACCGAAAATTACAAGGAAATCATTGTGAGTCACAAGATTCGTAATTCGAGCAACAAGCAGCTTGATCAGCCGAGCTTCGAATTTAGAAAGTTACCGGTTCCCAAATTCTGCGGTACTGAAATATGGAAGAAAAAGCAGCTCACAATATACACATCTCAAATATGGTTCCAAACGATGCATACTTACAGCTGGAGTCCAACGCAAGTACCTGTGTCAGCCGTGTCAGAACAGGCTGAATGCAAGATAGAACTTCATAATAGCAACGAGGTATTGCCCCATCTGAAGGAGTCATAAAACAAAGCAATCGTAAAACATTTACTGTCCCAGTTACGTGAAGGGATAGAAAATCGTTGCCTGATTATAAGTGGGCACCTAAATTTATCGTAGGAGGCAGAATAACTAAGCACGCGTCAACACTAAAACTAATGGATAGCTAACACAGAATGAAACATTCAAAAATTCGGCTTCGAGTGCAGGACGTGAAATAGAATACTTTATAAATTGCGAACAAGTATTTTTCTCCAAGAGCCCGAAGAAACTCGCAGTAGATTCCCATATATAAACCACTTTTAAACCCCTCAAGCGAAATTTCAACGAACTTCTTTTGTCTCTGTTCCAATGCCACAAGAAAATGAAAGAGAATCTACCTCCAACTTTGTGAAGCAAAAATATTCCAATTTGAGGAATTTCGACAGGACAAAATGGAAAAAACGGGGAGTAAATCGCGCCCGGCTACCAGCACTATTGCCCAATTTTTGTTCCTTATTTTTATTTCGGCAGGCTTATGGGGCTTTCAGACTCCCCATGGCTTTCTTCCGTCAATTCAGGGGGCAATCCACCTCGGTTCAGGTTACTCTTGCCGTACTCTCTTCATAGATATTGACGTTTGCCGTACATCGAGCCTCCCATTTGTAATTGAGAATGATAAATAAATCAACAGGAACGAGTTGAATTGAACATGACGAACAAGAAGAAGAAAGATTATCGTTCCGTACCCGCAAGACACATGTGTGAATTAGGGAGCATTCAAGACGCCGCGGATTCGGTCATACTCTCACACCAGTAAGAATCAATTAGGCAACTCCGCGCAAAGTCCAGATGTGGCCACCGAGAATGGGCACACACTTGACATTAAAAGGTATAGAATAAACAATTGGAGAGATTCACGTTATAATCTCAGCAAATGAGTGGGTTGTGAGAGAGGTCAGGTTTTGTCGAGAAAAGTGGCCAGGTGGAGCAAACCACTGGCAGAAGGCTGCAGAGGGTCCCAGAAGAACACCGTGGGTAGGATGAAGGATAACTATTGATGAAGACGCTTGAGACTCAAGTGTGGGATTGAGGGAAGTCAAAGAACTTCAGTGGATTCCAAATCTCATCCACCAGGAGAGTTTCTTGTTTCATCTTACCCCACAGTTTCTTTAGGAGCCTTAGGTGCTGCCATATTCTCCCGTTACTGCTTCCTTGACATTCAGTTCAGGCGTATGCTGGATGTTGGCAAAGCCGTGTTTCACTCGATACTCCATCTTCTCCTGGTCGAGGGCATTTTCGTGCTACTGCGAAAATCTCAGCGCATTTACCTTAAAAAGCACGGTTGTTCAACGACAGTCCCCAATACTTTGAGGCACAATAGAAAAGTATTTTGACTTTATCCATCTGTTTCAAGCTTATCAACGCGTAGAAAGTTTGATTGCATAAGTAGCCCGCATTCTATGGTCTGATGCTTTCTTTCTCCACGTATTCCAGATCAGTACCTGCATGCAAAAACAACTGCTTTTTCGCTTCTAGGCATGAGTCTGCCGTGCTTTCAATTTTGGAGGTTGGTTTGGCTCTTACACAGCTATCTCCTTGTTGCCTGCTGACTGATGTACCTCAGGCCTCTCAAGTACAGGTATTTAGTTGCATCGGGTCACTTTCCTTCCTAGAGAGACGGCCCATGATTACCAGCCACTTCTGGAATCGAGCAATCATCCACACGTTTCGGCTGCTGTTCAGTGCCAACATCGGTCCGATTTTGGCAACTCGCGTAGGCCAAGCCCTAAACTTCATCGCATACTGGGCCGAACAGTGTCTATCCCAAAATGGTCCGAGCCGCCTAAGGCTCCTTAAGGTTTTGAATCTTTGGGTCAAATGCCCAGTTGACCTCTGGAACATCTCGGCCAATAGGTTTATCGACGTGTGTGCCAGCCTCTTCCTCAGATGGGACCGTTCTCCGATGAGACCACTGGTTGGTCAATGCCGTAGCGGAGTCTGCTGATCGCACTAATAGACTATCTGCGACGAACATCTGTGGCAAGTCAACTATTCCAAAATCCACTGGAGACACCAGCTCTAATTTCAACTTTCCCAAATTGCTGGTGTATATACCCCGACAGATCTGGCATTTAACAGTGCGGCTTCACTATCCAGGCCGTGTTGTTTCACATAGTTGCCAGTCACTACTATCGTGCGCGATCCAGCATACAAAAACCCTACGGCTCTCACGAATCCCTTGAGCATCATGACTTTCACCGGGACGTCACCTAGACCTACAGGCTTAACTGGATTATTCGTAGGAAAGCTCTTGCCTTTGAACTCCGGAGACCCCAGCCCTCCTCATGTACAACCCCCAGGTTTCGTCCTCCTCCACTTGGCTCAGCCAGTTGCTCCATCTGGCCTGGACATTCCAATTTGCCGGGTACATATTTGAATCCATCCCTGGGTTCAGTTAAACCCCCTCCTTTACTCATTGGAGTGCATACGTTTATTCCCCTCTCATATCTCCTCCGTTTCTCCCTACCCCTCCTTTGTCATGGGTATTTCTAAATTTTTCATGAATTTTGCCTGTCAGTAGTGTCTCCAGAAAACCTTTTGACCTTGCGTAAGGCATGATTCGGGCGTCTCCCAAATAGATTATTATTGTTATTATTATCCGGAGTCTTAGAATCTTCACTGACACAATGAAGAGTGATGGTTGCCTCCGCAGCCCTCATGGCGACACTTGGTTTGACTACGGCCGTCGACCGCACGGGTGTGGTACATTCGGGAAAATAAAGCAAGCTCCCTTCTTCCTGGCTATAGTTTATTCGTCGATTACACACGAATCCAAAAAGCCGGGGACTCTGGCAAACGGTGGGTCATTTCACAGAACTTACAATCCACTGGTCTCGTACGCCTATGGGACATGCCATGTGCATTCGCCCACGGTTTGGTTCTGGGATACTCATTCGGCTCCCTTAGTTACAGATTCCCACTCGGTCTAACTGTCTTATTGTTTCCCCAAAAAAGTTGCCCAAATCTTCTGTTTGCAATGCGTGGTTGCCGATCGACGTACTCGATGAGACCTTCAAACGTGGCCTCTCTTCCGTTCCGTCAGACTCGTTCTGATTCTCCCTCCCGTTACTGTGCGTTTCAACGGGCAGAGAGCCAAGGGTCGGCTAAGACGTGTGCAGCGCTTTCCAATCCGAAAAGTCATTCAGGTGGTTCAAGGCCTCGCCGTAATTTTGCTTTTTTATCTCCAGGACGAGGACCGGAGGTACATCTTTGTGGGGCTTTAGTTGTTACCTGGGGCTGTTCAGGCAAAGCATTCCCCACCTCAACTGAAAAGTTGCATTCAGTAACTAAGCGGTGTAAGACGTCATACATGGAGCCTGCAACCCCGCTTGTTTGCAGTTTGCCAAGGTGAAGGGATCGTAGGTCTTGTCGAGGGCCTTAGAAAAATCGAAGAATGCAGTTTGTGAAAGCTGACCATCCTCTTAGGCTCTTGTCAGTCCGACCATGACGGTAGGCTTGTTGGTGAAGCCTGATCTCCCAGAGAAAAACCCCTTGTTGGGACGAGAGAAGAATTCTATTTGTAAACAGATAGGAAAGAAACCCCCCCCCTGAAAATAAGCTTGAAAATTTTGCTGTGAAGCTGAGTAGACGTATGGGTCCGTAACTAGAAGCAACATGTCTACCACCCTTCTTGTAGATGCTTGCTATGACTGCTTTCGTTCAGCTGCTGGGGAAAACTCCATCGTCGACGCACGGCTGAAAATGGGCTGTTTGCGGAGCTGCCAATTTGTACTACATCTTCCTAGTGCTGGGATGGGTCAAGTCGAAACTAGTAGAACTATAGTAGATGATCCGAAGGAAGCCTCGTGTAACTGCATGAACACAAATGGTGCTTATCCGAGGGTAGGGACCGAAAATATTGGTTGCATGTTGAGGTGGGGTGGTATCGGCGCGTAGCTACAAATATACCAAAGTAGGAGTTGGAAGTCCCGGCCACTTGTGTGAGAATCTGACATGACCTTTAAGAGCTAGCGGCTTTGGAGCTAAGCCCTTTAAATGAAGCTTGTACTGAAAGAAAAATTCCCTGTTGGTTCGTGCTTCAGCAAGTGCTGACCGCGGTACCGCCCTTGGATAGGAACTTTTATTGCCTTCGCTTCCCTCATGAATAACCCTGAACTCGTCTGCATTACCAGCAGGAATCCTATCCTTATAATTGGCAGAGGGGCATCATCTCTAGTCTGAAATGCTTCTGATGGAACTAAGGGGGTCATTGGAAGATGAATTACTGGGGCGAATAGCCTATAGGCTAAGAAGACCAATTCTCGGAGATCTTTTGCTATCTCGTAAAATGTTACCTAGGCTGGCTGGCTCGGAGGAGAAATGTGGTGACATGGTCAAAACTTGTTTCTCAGAGGGATTTCAAAAGTTTAATTTTTGAGGGCAGAGGGGGCAAACTCGTTATGTAATCGAGCTCAATGCGAATGTGATCATTTCAACAAGTGGCAATTAGTGCAGCATCTCTACTTGAAGTGTTTTGTCCGAGTGACCGAGTCTTGTGAGGAGGGATTGTTCTGTGAGATGTCTGGTTGGGTCTTTTAGATTCTGCGCCTATGTGCCTTTCAGAAGGAGACCCAGGAGCTCACTAAAGATGACATCAGAGGCTCAGCTTTTTGCCAGCCAATAACGGGTGGGTTAAACTCACCGGTGGCTAGCAGCTGCACACGTTTCTTTATAGCTTTTCATGAAGCTTAATAATTCTGATCCCTAGGCTACCGGCAGAAATGCTTGCTGGATAACGACAGACTACTCCAAGCGGCGGAGTGTCTGGCCTGGAAAGCTTAAAGACAGCTTAAAGACTACTTATAAATGAGGAGGGTTTTACTGTATCGAGAGGAGGGAAGGAGTCGTCGAAGTATATTATAACCCCAACAACACGATATCTGCTGTAGCCATGCATAACCATGAAGTAGTCCTGAATTTTTATTTCAGCATCAGGTACGTCAGGGGTGAGCCAGATTTCCGTGAAGGCTATGACCTCAGGCTCTTTATCCTCTGCAGACCGTCAAGCCTCCGGGATCATGTCCAGCAGACCCGGGAAATTGCTGTAAAAATACTTGACTACAAGCGCAGGAGTTATAGTAAAATAACCAGGAACAACCAAGTTTGAGTTTGAGGGGTGGTGAATCTGTTGAGTCGCCTAACCAAGTTGAATATGAGTTGTCTCTGATTGTTTCTAATTTATCCGTGGTGCCTGTGGATCATGAATTCCGGTATAAAGGCTACCAGCTTTGCCATTTTTATGTAATATTTTTGGCACCTTACTTTTGTGTTCGGCCCTAACAGCCTTGTGCTTCGACAGCCAATCTCTCACGCACACATGCGCCAGTGCTTGACTGACGTTTGCCGTGCCTCGTCCCGGGCAGCACTGACCAATCAGATTGTGTCACATGTAGCACGAACTTGTGCAGCTTGACCCGATTGTACAGTTTTCTTGCTCTTTAGACTGCACATAGCTGTGACTCACGTGCCTGCGAACTTGTCAGCTTTTTCATGTGCTTTCCTTTACTTGCGCCTGCCGTGTTTTTGTGTTGAGTACACGTTCGCTGGTACACGTGCGTCCTCCTTCAGTTACCGAATTTGTGAACACGGCACTTACCCCCAGGTCTTGCAGTATTGCTTGTCTTACTTGTGACTCACCCGCGTTTGTTTCCTCGCCGGTCTGGCTTGGATGCCTCTGCATTTTGCACTATGGACGCACTACACGCTGCCTTTGTCCTGACCCGGAAAGTCGGTCTCACTTGGCTGACTTGTCGGACACTCTTTGACACCACACATGTTCACAGGCCCGCCTTTGACTCGGTTCATTTCATGCGCGTTCTGATTGATCCATATGATAGGTTTCTGCTTCCAGAAGTTTGTTACGCATGCATACACTCAAGTACACCTACAGCTTACCTGTTGGCCAATCATTACCTCTCCCGGTCCCACCCGATTTGCGTGCTCCCCGACTTCTTTCGTCTGATTGGTTCTCTTCCTGAGCGGTGCGCCACTGTCACCTCTGGCCCTGCATATTCACCAGGCTCTAACCTCAGGCACATTCCGTCTACTGACTGCTGGTCATCAGGTTCACTGGCATCTTGGACACAGCTAGACGCAGTTTAATGCACTTTAGAGATAGCCAAACACTGTCTAACATCCCTTTATAGTATGTTGTAGTTTTCTCGGCAATTGTTCAACAAAGAACGACTATCGCATCGATCGTGCCTTCTCATTACAGGACCTTAGGCAGGGCGGTTTGCCAGCCAATAATTCTTCGAGCCGTTTTTTGTCCTCCTTGAGTTTTGCGAATGGGGATGTGGAATTTGTTTTGCTGACTTCATGGAGCCTTCTTCAATCAGAATACCGTGTACAGGGTGGGTCCGTTTGGCTACCGGCCAAGCAGGCCAATATTTAGAAGAGAGGATGAGCTTCGGACCTCTAAACACCCGGGCTTAAGGATCATGAGGGCGATCTGAAATGAGAAAGAGACTCAAAGTGATGACTTGGTTTGAGCTTTTCTCTGAGTCTTCCAAAGTCCTGAGGACACCAAGAATTAGTGGCCCAGATACTCTACACATCTGATCGGCGGCCCGAGATTCTGAGACAGATCTAATAACCAATCTCCTCAGGCTGGTCATCTTGGCCCTAGGTGTGCAGATAGAGGCCTTTAGTTCGTCTATCTCTGCAGTCTGTCTTTGAGCCTCATTTATCAGCGCACTGCAGACAATGCCTTGCGAAGAACCTTCGCGTCCCGACTGAGAAATAAGACACTGATCACAGACAGCGGATTGCCTCTTCTCATGTGGAAAGTAGCCCCGTCTGGGTTGTGCGACGAAATGGCTAAATCCACCGTGGAGAGAAATAAATTTATTCGGGAGAAAATCAGTACAGGCAAAAATTCGCATAAAAGTGAGGCAAGGTCAGCGTCCTAAAAGTTTAAAATTTCTAACACGGCTAGACCCACCAAGTGAAGTAGCCGCTCCGTTGGCGTTAATTCGAGGGAAGCCTGTGGTAGCGACTGCGCGCGGTCGCACAGGCGGCTCATATTTAATCGTGAGATTTTCGGTATACCTACTTAGATAAAATCTTTCGTGCTGAGCTTGCCGAACGAAAAGATGTGACAATTACTTACTAGCCTGGACTCTTCCATTTTTCGGTGGTCTGTCCTTCATTTTCCTGATAATATCAGAAGCGGACAATTTCGCCAACCAGAAAAACTTGAGCTGCGGTCTTGCACCCGTGTACCACTACGCGAGGCCGCTGGAGAGCATTTTTGCTTATGGGATCATCGATGCATGGAACTTTCTGCCAGCCGAGACTGTGTGCAGACTCAGATATGTATCTAACGCTTCTCCTGGACCACGGGCGTTCCGATTCATTCTGTGCTTGCAGCCAAACTAACACGTGACCGTGAAAGTGGAAGCGGTACTCTTCCCGTTGTTTCATCAAACGGAGTTTAGTCATAACTCAAGACACTATTACCACCTCTGCACTTAGGTCACCTCCAAAGCCCCCTTTTATTCCTCTTACACCGAAACCTATGCCAAAAGTTACTTGTTGGTTGGGCGTAATTTCCGTGTCTCTCGGTCATCATCCCTAGCCGTTGTCACATTCTTGCATTGCTGAGATTGTGCTCTTCATCTTTTTTACTCTCGAACAAGTACAGCATACATCAATCACTACACTTCGACATTTGTTTATACTTTGCTCACGTGAGAGGACAATTTTGATTCGAACTTGGACTGCCGCCACGGTGGCGTCTGACATTGCCCTTTGTTGAACTCTGGTGCTCGTTGCTAATAGCTGTGGTCGTACAGTTGAGTTTTGTACATATTCATATGCACATAGTTTGTTAATCCGGTACCGTAGAAACTACGAATCAATCTTGTTCCGGTTTTGGGATTAGTTTGAATTGGCTACGTGTTACTCACAGTGGGAATAACCGTTACAATTGTGCCTCCTGTTCATGTAAGATTTAAGGTTTCTGGAGCCCCCTAAGACCAACCTGGCTAATATCCGCGAACAGACAGTATGCTGGGACCTGTTTTTAAGCCCAGCTGCTTCTGTTGACACAAGGGCCCTAATTTACCTGCTACTTAAACCCGGACGTCACGGAACCGATGGCATAAAACGCAAAACCAAGAACTTGGAGGTTGCTCATTCATGTGAATTCAAGCCGTTGATGCAATGATTCTGGCTGCTAGAAAGGCAAACTAACTGCGAGTAACAGAGACATCGAGGGATTATAGAGTTTTGCTGTGGTGTTGGAATGACCGAGTAAGGCATTGCATGGGGGTACGTAGACCCGGCCCGGGCCCCAAGATTTGTTAAGGGCTATCTTACACTGGAAGCTACAGGTAAGATTCACAAGGCCCCTTGTCCAAGGCTCTACAGAAAGTGTATGAGCTTGTGTCTCTGGGCTCTTTTTCACCGAAGAGCAGGAACTCACACAGAGACTTGGTGGAAGCGATGAAGAAACTAAAAGGACCGTCAACCACCGACATATCAGCATCTGTCCATGACGAAAGTCGCCTTCAAGGCGGGCACGGACAAAAGCTCATAAAGCCAGGATTGCCTAGCTTTTTCATGCAGGTTAAAAACTACTGGGATGAGATTCCTGCAATTGCTCTGGCAACAAATAAAGCCACCGCTTCTAAAAAGAGGCTGAAAATGGCCCCCAGCCCAATTCAGTTTCACAGGACTGGTAGGGCCGGTCAATCCGGTTCCGAGGTTTCCTTTGTCTGTACTCTTTGAGTCATCACCTGCAGCTGTAAGCATAGCTTTCCCGAATTTTCCAACTGGCAGCATGGAGCTCCCAGAAGCTGCTGCCGTTCTGAAGTTTCCTGGATCTTTTGCCAATGTTCACTAGACCGCGACTTGACAGCCCTACATGTTCTGTCATTAAATGGTAGGCGACACCCGCTTGACTAGACCTTCGCATAAAGGGTATGCTTGGTACCTACACAGCTTTTTCCACACAGGCTACAAAAATTCCAAACTGAAAGAGATACACGGAAGTCTCAGCCTAGCATAAACCTCTGCAGTTCGCAGTGCAGGAGGGCGGACGGTGGTTGGCTGAAGCCACGAGCCTTGTAACCTCACCCCGCCTGAAATGAACTGAGCTGGGATATTAATTTTCTTGCAGTCTCTGAAGGCGACCTTGATCCCAGCTTCGCCTCTTCTGTCAAAGAAAAATTAGAAAGAATTCCAAAAGGCCGAAATAAGGTGAAACATTGGAGCCTAATATGCAAGAAGATGGCCACCATCGGCGATGACAGCCAACCCTACCCTCCAGTTATTAAAAGGTGCGCTTTTGGACATTAAAGAAATATTCCGCCTTAGAATAAATGCAAAAAACAGAGAAAGCAGTATCAGTTTTTGCACAGAAGGGTGCTGGGGACTGCTCCCATTTCTTCGTACGAAACGTGCCTGCATCTAGCTTGCAAGCACCCGAGATTCCACTGGTTCTCAACCTGTGTGGAGTCACGCCGAATAAGTACCGGCGACTTGCTTCGTACGTCGCATTGCTGGTGAGGCTCTATCAAGGCAAGGTGTACTCAAGTTAATTTTTTATTTTAGCCCCCTATGACAGTTTTGTTGTGATCACCCTTATTATCACTTTCCGTCAGGCTTCACGATAGTTTTGGCGCTTCATCCCACTTTTCTTTCTCAATCACCACTTTTTTCCTCTTCTCTCAAGTTCACCGCATCAACGATCCATCCAATAAACGCTTTAGAGATTTAGAAAACCAAAAGTACCGTTCACACGAAATTCACCACGAGAAAACTGACAGGGAACAAAAGACGGTAACGGAGAAGCAGATGCCCGGCAGACCCCAGCTAAGTCTTCACATCCAAAATACCACTTGCTTCGTCAGAATGCCGTCAAGAGTGCTGCTCGGAAAACTGGTGAGTAATATTCTCATGAACGGGTGTAAACCTGCTTCGTCTCGATTTCGAATCACGCTCCTGAGCAAGATCTATTGACTGACCAATTTCGCTATGATATTAATAATTACCGTACACCTCTTGTGAGTATCCGCGACTCGTTCAAAAACCCGTTATCAAAGCGTACAGAGGATATCGTGGCATAAGTGGTGTCACCAACTATGAAAAAAGGATCTCTGATATTAGAGTGAAAATCCAAGCATCTGAAGGCATTTGTTCAGATAAACTCAGAAAGATTTGCGCGGTTGGTTCAACTCATAATCACATGTTCGAGATGGCCACGTGATGATCAAGAAGGGGTAATGGACGACGGCGCAGATATGAAAGGAGTGAGCGGATACGTACGGAGACCAAAGTATTTTGTGGGAAGGAATGTAACAGCAAAAGATATGAGCATCATGCTGAGCCATAGGTGGAATGTGCCGGTGTAACATCTACGAAAACACAACGAAAAAGTCGACGGCATGAAAAAAGGGGAGTGGCTGAATTGCTCGGTAAAAAACGAGCAATCACCGTTAGAAAACCTGACTTATTTTCCGTGTTCGCATCCTGGCAAGCACAATTTCGTCCGTCAGCAGTGGGACATGGGACCGCGGTTCATGCGCAAGAAAGAGAGTCCAGCTGGTTCCAGAAGGCTGAGTGCGGCTTGACCTGGAACCGCCACCGACAAAATCCAAAATTCAGAGAGAGGGCTATGAAAATAATTCAAACTGTGACATCATCCATGTTGGAAGACAAATGGAGAAAATAATAAGACGGGTATGGACGTCGAAGCGAGGCACCCAACACCTGAGTAAGCTTGAAGTATTCGGCGACTCTCTCTTGCTCGAATTTTCATGTCCACAGTAGTACTGAGCACATGGTTCTGATGAACCTACACTATTCGCTTCATGGTGGATACCTATTATTTTGAGGCAGTATACCAGGTGTACAACGGATCACCCCTTATAGTGACTTCGTGTGGCTCGCATCTTGATTTTAGGGTCTGTTCACGACGTATCACCTTATAAAGCTGCCGATGCCCAAGTGCCTTAGAGCCTAGCTCACCGCACCAGGGTGGGCCGTTTGCCTGAGTAGCCGTTGCTGGTTTTGTCTCTCGGGTGGAAAGTGGTGGCCATATATATAAATATACGTACATATATATATTCGTTTCCATTCATATAGGTTAAGTGTGCGTGCCACGGAAGCTAAAGTTGCATCAGGCCAGATTATTATCTGTGGCCTCGGAAGTCTTGCAATATCCCTACCACGAACGACATATGAAGGAGGCTGCCTCGGACTCACTTTCGGGCTGGAATCCCGACCAATTCTGATCTGGTTTACCGTCAACTGAAGCATTTAGTCCGCCATCGTGAGATTTTTTGTCTCGGACAGCATGCTGTAATGCAAACGTTTTACTTTGGACCTGAAAATCGAAAACACGGGCAAACTGAAGCCAGGCTAGTCGGTATCAACCAGCCGCTCGCCGCCTCAAGAACATAGACTGAATTATCGGTCCAAGCCGGAAGTCATGTAGCATGGCATAACTTGGTCTGACACCGGACACCGTGGTTTTGTGCTGCACAAGGCTCTAAGAAACATTTCTAAAGGTAGGTTGACTGAAGCCACTAAGCCTCTCCGATTGGACAAGAAGTTCGTACCTGGAGGTGCCTGAAGCGTTATTCCGACTGTGAGCAACGCGTAGCTGAATGAACGAATCCCAAAGTCAGAACAAGATTGGCTTGCAGATTCTACGGCACCAGATTGACAAGTTGTACGTGGTAATTATATACAAACCTCAGCTGCACGACCAAAACCGGGGTCGAGCAAAAGTCACTGTTGGATATGACCGTCACGGCGGTCGGAGGTCAAGTTAAAAAGATGCCAGGGTACACAAGAGCGAAATACAAGCAAGTGCTCAAGGGTAGTGGTTGACATATGCTGTATTTGATTCAGGATCAACATGAATAGGCCGCATAGTCTGAACAGTGCAAGTAAGTGACAGTGATTGGGGAGGAGTTTTACAAACGTGTGTTACACTGTCCGACAAATCCTTCCATGGGACGGTCAATGTCCAACGGGTAGATGGATGCACCGATTCACCCTAGCCTACCCGGATTCTGGGTTCAGTGCATATGTTGCTCTCCACGGGTCGCGACGAGACCGCTCTTTGACGTTGTTTGATGGTTTGCTTGCCTCAATGGTCCAAAGAGCTATACAGGATGGTTTCCTTAACCCCGAGATAAAACCATGCCTGGAAGGTCAACGGGTAGAGGCCGGGAAAAGCATTGTCTCCTAGTCCCCCAGGTTTGGGGTCGATCTGAGCCGGCAGCTAAGTCAGTAAAACAGCGGAAGAATTATTGATCCAAGAAAGTGGTCTCCCACTCAGCCACTCCACTGCCTTGTTGACAGGTTCTTGCCAGAACTAAAGGCTTTGGTTGGGAACCTCAATCATTCTCCTGCTTTGCTGCTGAACACTCTAGCAGTACCCGTCCAACATCTCCCATGAACTGCACGAATAGAGAGAATTTCATGCTGCATCGGTCTTCGCACAGGAAAATCGGGACCACGCTGCCCATTGCATCGAGCTTGGTGGGTAGTGGTAACTGGGCTACTGCTCAGAGTTCCCTCTCTTTCATTCAACCTTTGCCCTCTGTCCCCAGCGACCTCTCTATGCTCCCCCTATCCACCCATAATGCTCCCACCGCGTAGATTTCTCGCTGTTATCGGTATAGTTTTTAATAAGCTATCTAGGATAATACCTAAAACTATAGCTCTAAGGCCTGTTGTCCGACCCAGAAAAAACCAAGCAATTTTTTTCTGAATACTATTCCCTGGGACCACCCGGTGGTACAATATATACATACAAAAGTTGTCGTAGGGTAGGAGCTAATCGAAATATCAGTCTCAGTCAAACAACACTAGCAGACTACAAGATACCACTCAGGGAATCACCTTCTTAAAGAGACTAAAGCCGTCTTGACTTGCGTAATGCATCCGGAAACTTTCAAACAGCAACATCCGCAGAAACTGCTTGCAGTTTTTAGCTGAACAGCTTATACATAATTAGTTCCGCCGATATTGACCTCCTGTGGCGAGCACTCTCCCCTAAGGTTTACATATATTGGCAATACTCTGCACTTAATCCCCTGCTTCCGTATAGCTCTCTAACCCCCGCATATTGCCACATCTTGTCCGACTGGCTATCCACATCTTTAACACCATAGATATGCCTACATCTCCTCCCAGCCGACCCAAAATCACTGTCAACACTCGCCGTCGCAAGACCACTAAATTCCAAAACTCACCGCATAACTGCTCAGTCTCTCTGGTAGATATACTTGGAAATGCCAATAGACAAACTACGGAAATGAGCAAAACTCTGAGCAGTCTTTCCCCCCGACTTGACTCCGCTGATCTGATTATCGGTCAGCTGATGCCTATAGCGTTCTTGCTTGATCCAACCGCACACCATACCCCAACCAATCTACTACTGGCCACGAAGTTTGTGGACACAATTGCCTCGGAAATCTTCAGACGGATAAAAAAGGCAAACAACGCGATTGTGTTTAACATTCCAGACCGAATACCTCTCTCAGCTGCTAAAAATATGATATTAATTGCTTGCAACCTTGGCTCACAACCGTGCCACTGTGTTAGACTCCGCAGAACTTCCCTGCGCACCACCTGTCCACCGCTTTTCCGGTTTACAAATGAAGTTGTCGCCAAGATCTTTTTCAGCCGGCAATCGTTAGTCGTAGCCAAAACCGGCTTCAAGTGCGCCAAGGTACTTCCGGACAAGACCCCACTCCAAAGGGAGGTGCACAAGATTCACGCCCAGAAAAGTAACCCCGGTGATAGTGCAACTAACAATTCACCCCGAAACTCCGGTGCACCTATCACTGGCCATCACCCGATGTTGCCATCCATTGCAGATCACAATGCAACCGTAGATTTAGACGGTACGCCAATTTCCTCACCCAATGAGCCATCTGGCAAACGCCCCAATGTTCAGAATAGCCCGAGCAAATCAATAAACGGGAACAAGCGCCCCAGCATTCACAAAACTGATGAAGGTTATTCCGACTTATCCACCCGCGAGCTCATGTTCCCCACAAGTCTAGACGACCCCATTCCTTCTACTAGCTCCATGTCGTGTTACGCAACCGTACCTAAAAATCACCGCACCATCAATCCACTTCCTTCTACACCCATGCATCCCGTTACCTCTGGCATTTTTGATAACCCAAACAGGCCCTTAAGCTCACCCGCTGCACTCACCCATTCGCCACCAGAATGTATCTGGTTACCACCTAGGCCACCAACGCTGGTTAGCCCGTCAGTGCAGACTGACCCTCAGAAGTTAACACTTCGTCGCCAAAAGAACAAGACCCATCAACATATTGCACATGCAAACCATAAGAAAAATGCTCAGTCGAGCGAAATTTTACCAGCCTCTTGTGTGGCTGTGAATCCTACTTTTCCATCTCGGCTAACTGCCTTATCATTTCTACCCTACTTTTACCCACCTTATCCCGCCCCAATCACCGCTCCATTACATTACTATTCGCCACACCAACTGCTCTATGCCCCCACTGCTACCCAGTCACTCCCTGGAAACCATCTCCGTGCCTCACCTAGCTTCCCACCCCCGCAAGACCCAACCACGTCTCTTAGCCTAGCACTGCCATCCATCCGTGGCCGCTTTTTTCCTGCCGGCCCTCTCCGGGAATATTCCCCGCATTCAAACTGCTCTCCTAAACAGCACCTCCCCATCCCTCTTTCTTTACACTATCCCCCACCAGGTTACAACTCATCAAATCCGTGGAACAACTGAGTTCCTCCCTCCATCCTCGCCCTAATCTCCACTGGAATTACCACCTTCATCACCACCACCGAACCCCCCACCACATCCACCACCATCGAGGCTTGCATCGTCTCTTTCCGTCATACTCGTGAATGCCCGTTCATTACTGAACAAAACTAAAGCCATCCGCAACATCGCTCAGCCCTCCAACTTTGATATTATCATTGTAACTGGAACTTGGCTAACGGATTCCGTCCCGTCAGATCGAGTCTTTCTAGTTGGCTACCAGATGTTCCGAAGCAATAGGTCTCGTCGTGGGGGAGGCTGTCTAATTTATGTCAAAAACACTCTGCAGGCCATTCCACTCTCACACACAACTCTCGACGCCGTTCAGGATTCTCTGTGGTTAACGATTCCCTTACCTAACTCCTATATTCATATTGGTTGCATCTATCGGCCACCTGATTCCAACGCTATGGACCTTACCAGGATTATTGACGCATTCAACTACCTTTCATTGCTGCCCTGTTCCTCCAAGCTCATCGCGGGGGACTTCAATGCACCGAGCATCTGTTGGAATACTCTATCTGTCACAAACAACTTATTAGATTTCATGTCATGCATCCGCGTAGGGCGCTGGATCCAACATGTAACAGTCCCAACTAGAGGTCACAACATCCTTGATTTGTTGTTCACGATTGGCTTATCTGATGTTTCAGCCAGTACGCTCGACCTCTTTCCAGGAAGTGACCACAGAATGGTGTCCTGCGTCTTCACGGTTCCGCAAGCTTTCGATAAATCCCACCCACCCAATCGTTTCTCTTCAGCAGTCAACTGGGACAGTCTTATCTGCACGCTTCTTTCGTTAGACTGGGACGACTTCTTCCTGCAAAGCGACCCCCAGCTGGCTGCTGATTTATTATATTCTAACCTTTCATACTTGCTGTCCAAAATTACTACAACTCGTATCATATCAAACCGAGTCCGTAGTTCAGTCCTGAGCCGAATGCAAAACAAATATCTGAAGCTCCAGAAGGTGTATCACAACAGTAGTGACTTATCGTCATTCTTGCAGCTCCAACGTCTCTCGTTAGCAATCAGAATCAAGTCTGACGATATGCTCAAAAAAAACAAGAAGTATCGGCATCGCAATGCCATGATACTTCCTCAAAGTTGGCACGCCTAATGATGAACAGAAATCAGAGCAAACCGGCAGGTATCCCCTCTCTCATTTTGGAAAATAACGATCACATTACCTCACTTGTAGCGATAGCCCAGGCTCGTAATTCCTACTTTGCTGCATCCATGACTACGGACCTCCTTACTTTACCCCCATGCATAGACCCTGTCACCGAGCACTTACTGTCTGATTTAGAATTTACTCTGAAAGAGGTGACCAACCAGCTTACCCGTGTCCGGAAGTCCTCACATCTTGGCCATGATGGTTTTCCACCGACACTTCTACGTCTTGGAGGAACTGATATCGCAGCCCTACTGTTGAAGGTCTACAATCTATCCATCAAGTTTGGCATATTTCCTTCACAATGGAAGACTGCGGTCATCATCCCAATCCATAAGAAAGGACCAATACATGACCCCTCCAATTACCGCCCTATCAACCACACTCAAACTGCTTCTAGGCTGATGGAACGCCTCATCAAACAGCGGATGTCCGACTTCCTATTGTCCCATAACATCATCCATAGTGGGCAGCATGGCTTCTTAAAGTCACGTTCATGCATCACTTGCCAATACGACTTTTTTAACCTCATAACGGCGGCCGCCGACAACAGTAAATCCATTACCATTATATACCTTGATATGACAAAATCTTTCGACCGCGTCCATCACGCTTTATTACTAACCAAACTCGAAGCTCACGGCTTTTCCGGTTCGCTTTTAACGTGGTTAACATCATACCTATCGAATCGCTCACAAGTGGTTTCCATTGATGGGTGTTTCTCACAGCCTGCTCCAGTCAATAGTGGAGTTACACAAGGCAGTGTGCTCGGTCCTTTACTTTTTCTCATCTACATAAATGATATATTTCCCATCTTGCACCATGGCACCCCATTCCTCTTCGCTGATGACGTTAAGATTGTCTTTGAGTTTCCTCGTCGGAACCTCAACATTATGCTAGATGAAATTTCTAGTGACCTGAAGCGACTCGGGGATTGGTGCAGTTCATGGAGTATGGACTTCTCGACCTCGAAGAGCTGCTACATAACATTCAGCTGTCAAGTGGCCCCCGGAACCCTGCTTATCCACGACCTACCCATCTCGTTCAGCCCTTTAGTTCGAGACCTTGGTCTTCATTATTCTTGCAGCTTTAGGTTTTCTGAGTATGTTCCGCTCCAGATTGCAAAGACGAGAAGAACCACTGGTCTCATCTCCAGAACCTTTCGGCTAAATGATTGCAAACTGCTCACTTGCAAGTCTCACGCCAGGCCTCTCCTTGAATACTGTCCTATTATCTTCACCAACATGACGAAATCCGACCGCATTTCTCTGGAGTCCGTGCAACGTCAGTTCACCAAACAATTAGTGGGATTTTCCTCCAGTTTGTGTTAAAAGGATCGATGCATCCTACTCAGTCTTGACCCTCTGTGGCCGCGTCGCATGAAGCTCAGTTTATGCTTCCTGTTTAAGCTGCACCACCGTGTGGCCTTTTCGTGTACTGAACCCATTCGTCTCACTCCCTCCACGAATTATCCCTACGCCATCGGTCATTGCAGTTCCCTATTCCTAGATCAAAATTAGCGTTAGGATTTAACTTCTCCCTTATAAAATACTCAAAGTTATGGAATAAACTCCCGCTAAACATCCGCGAGAGTGTCTCAATTTCCCAGTTCAGAGGCTCGCTGAATCACTTCTTGACTGTTGCCAATGTGGTCCTTCTTACCGGCCAGACCGTCACCGAAGAGGTGGCCTACGAAAACGGGTTTGATTACTAGGATTATGGCACCAGAACTTTCATTTCTCGCCCGATGACAAACGCCAGTGCAACTATTTCTTCTTACGTTATATTGCACACAATCTATACTACTGTAGCCACAGTTTGCTGACTTTTGTAACTATACCCAGTTTAATGCTTGCCGGTTCTCCCAATTTTAGACAATGTTCGTGTTCTATTGCCAACCAAAGTTCCTCAGCCTTAGATGTCTCTGCAGCAAATAGGTATGTGGCTTTGGATCCTAGGACACTGAGTTTCGCCGTCTACCACCTTAACTGATCCTTTACTCCTTTCCCGTTCATTTTGGCTGCCACCACCAGCCCGGGTTTTATGTCCGGCCTCATTTCGCCTTTTTTAATCATCGCATTTCAGAATCTCTTATCCCAGAAGCATACCTGCTAGTACCTACTTGGTGGCCTATCATCTCGTCTCATCTCTGTATCTACCATCCACCAATCACTACCATATTCCCTCTTATACACCACACTATTTCCCATCAGCTGAGCTAGACTCATCTACACCAGCTAGCCCGGAATGGTCTCTGGTGGTCTTGGGCATGGTCTTGCGCTGTATGAGACTGATACACGTATGCCAGCTTGTGCTTTACAACGTTCGTTGTCCTACTACATGTGTTTGCATAGTCCCACTCTGCATTTTACCAGCCCATGCTAGCGAAACCCCTGATGTCAACGGCACCCATACCATAGCGTCGTCCGAACGTGGGGAAAACAGACCACCCCCAGCAGTTGCGAAAAAAGGCAACTACGCATAAAATTACGATCGGGCGGAGGGGCTATGGAAAGTTCCTATATGGGCTCAACCACCCTTCCGTTAGGAAACAAAAAAAACAGCGAAAAAAGAACAGTGGAAACAAAAAATGTCCCCGTGGGGTCGATTCGATCTCCAAATACCACTGACATCGGGCTGTGAAGGAATTGGGCAACCTTCATCTATGGGTATGTCTCCCATCAGCTCAGACCTGATCCTGCGAAAGGGGAAACCCCACATCGCCCTTGTTCGCTCGACAAGCTTTTGGTTTTCACGCACGAGACTGACTGGGGTGACAGTGCACTGGACTCTCCACATACGTTTATCCACCCCCCCCCGCTCTAAGTTTCAACCACCCCATGCCCTCCCTAAGCGCACCTAGCATGCATGTTGACGTCAAATACAATTGCTATCATAGCCCTGACTTTCAACCCATTGACCTGGACAGCGTGTAGACGTACCTGACGAATAACGGCAGCCACGGTGAAGCCCGGAAAAGGAGAAATAGAGAAAAGAACATAATGGAAACCGGTCACCTTTTCCATCCATACACCCCCCCCCATCTTCCGTCATCTTTCTCAGAAAGCGGCCTTCTCGATGTCCTAGCCTCCAAGCCACGTTTAGGTTTACAACCCTACCTAACAGTAACCACAGCCTCCTGCCAACTACAATCACTATAGCAGCCTGGACTTCAAGCCCACTGACATGAATAACATATGGAGGCAACAAATGACCAACACCTGCCTCACTTGAGTCTACAAAAAATGAGCACGGAGAACTGTTCATATTTTTCCATTCCCTACTTACTATCTCTCCTCACTCTTATAACAAATACGATATTCAAGCAACCACCGAGTCATGAGATTTCCCTGCTCACATTCAAATTAAATCTTAGTAGGCCGGCACTCTCGAGCAGGAGCACAGAACAACATACGTCCACGTTTCTTTGCATGATAACACTTTTCTCTAACGCATCACCACCGATGCCCTAGTGGTTTTTTCTGCATTCTTACTTAATTGCTCTTCAGAACTTCTAATTGCATGCAAACCATTTATCATTTGAAATGCAGACGCAGCAGCCCACCCGGTTTACGCTATCTCGCAAGCCTGAAGTTGTACTGTAGCGGTTGCCATCTTCGTTCATACTTTTACCACGTTTATTGTTTAACTGAACGCTGACTGCCAAGCGCGGTTGCCATTTGACCGTTGCTCTTGCGCACGCTCTCACGCACGCTCCCAAATACACGCTAACCACTATCTCTCCCAATCGCCTTCTCGTTCTCACGGGTCGTGGAGAATACTGTTCTGGTTAACATATTTGTGCAGTGCCGCACATTAGAGTAACGTGCAGGTGGTCCACGCAGTACAAAGGACCGAAGCACGCGTTTACTAAGGAAACCGCGAAGTAAGGTCTAATCAACCTTACAATTGGTGAGCCCGACGTGATCCTCAGGTCACGTGAGTTTCCTTGTTTTCTACCGTTCAAGGTCTCGTCTGCGTACGTTTTTGTGTGTTTATTGTTTCCCTATCTTGATTTTTTTTCGGTTGGTTTACCAAATAATTTTTTTTTCTCTTTCGTCCAAACATTTTGTGTCTAAATCGTCGTGATTTTTTTTTCGCGAAGACTATAGTGCCCCATTGGTCGTTGATTTCTTTTCCCGTCTGTATTCCATAAAGTAATCGCTATGTCTGCCGAACGGAAATCCTGCTCAGACCCCACCGTTGGGGCGATCACGCTGCACATACCGGCATTCACACCTGCTGATCCAGAACTCTGGTTCACGCTGGTCGAGTTAGAATTCGAAAACTGCCGTATAACCAGCGACTCCAGCCGTTTCAGGTGGGTAGCAGGCCGCCTCCCGCCAGAAGTCACAATGCAAGTAAGGGACGTAATAATCTCTTCCCGAAGCTATGAGGCTTTAAAGGAGGCTGTCATTGCCCGCACGACCCCAACGCAAGACCAACGTATGCAACAACTTCAAAACGTTGAGCTTGGAAGTAGGAAGCCCTCCGAACTGCTGCGTGAGATGCAGCGCTTGAGAGGACCGACAATAGGCGAGGACCCGCTCTTGAGGGAACTTTGGCTGCAGCGTTTGCCGCATAACATTCCAGTTTTACTAAGTGCCACGCGCAAATGCTCGCTAGAGGAAACTGCAGCGATAGCTGATGACATTATGTCACGATACAACCCCGCTGTAGCGGGAGTAACCAGGCCGTCCGTCGCAACGGTGCCTGCCTTGCCAACATCTAACGAACTCGCGTCAGTTTTGTCTAAAATTGACGCGAGCCTGCAACGCCTAGCAGTTAGAAGTGGGTCACAGGAGCGGCACCGCGCACGCTCACCTAGGCTCCATAGTCCGTCATTGCGACGCCGTTTCGTCGGTTCTTCAAAAGAAGGATATTGTAAATACCACAGTCGCTTCGGTGAGGGAGCCAAACGATGCGAACGAGGGTGTACGTTTCCCGGTGCTCATCAGGGAAACTAAACCCCCGGCCCGTGGTGGCGATCCACGAAGCCGGGTATCACACCAATAGTCGTCTTTTGAACGTAAGGGACATTATTTCAAATAACCTTTTCCTTGTAGATACCGGTGCCGAAGTGAGCGTCCTCCCCCGAGCGAAAGACGACAATAGCACACCGCAGGCCCAAACACTACGCGCTGCCAACGGCACGGCCATCCCAACGTTTGGCCAGCGGTCGCTCACCTTAAACTTGGGTTTAAAGCGTAATTTTCGTTGGGTATTCATCATCGCCGACGTCCCGTACCCAATTCTAGGCATTGACTTCCTGCAGCACTTTGACTTGTTAGTTGATGCACGGCGCCGCAGAGTGGTGGATCGTCAGACCACTTTCGCTGTTGCGGGTCATAATTCGCGAGTGAATCACGTCACGCCCTTTTACGTTCAACCACCGGCACACCAACCTTATAGCGAACTCATCGCCGCCTACCCGGCCATGTTTCGGCAGGCCGGGCCTCTCCCAGCAGTGACGACCAGTGTCACTCACCATATCGACACTAAGGGACCCCCAGTATTCAGTAGGCCGCGTCGGTTAGCACCAGACAAGCTTCGTGTTGCACAGGCCGAATTCGAACATATGCTAGAACTGGGTATAATACGCCCTTCTAGTAGCCCTTGGGCTTCCCCCCTTCATATGGTTCCTAAGGCTAGTGGCGACTGGCGACCCTGTGGTGATTACAGAGCGCTTAACAAAGTCACCGTCCCGGACCGATACCCGATTCCCCATATACAGGATCTTACTTCGTCTTTATCAGGTTGCTCCATCTTCAGCCGTATCGATTTAGTTCGTGCGTACAACCAGCTCCCGGTAGCAGAGGCCGATATCCCTAAAACTGCCGTCACTACACCTTTCGGGCTGTTCGAGTTTCTGCGAATGCCGTTTGGACTCAGCAATGCAGCCCAGACCTTTCAACGGTTCATGCACGAGGCAACCCGTGGTTTGGAAAATGTCCACGTATACCTGGATGATATTTTGGTGGCGAGTTCTTCAGAGCAAGAGCACGCTACGCACTTACGAGCACTTTTCGAACGCCTTAGCCAGCACGGCGTTACGATCAATATCGCGAAATGCGAATTAGGCCGGTCTGGTATCACTTTCATAGGACATTCTATTTCATCCTCGGGTATCCGCCCTCTGTCAGATAAAGTTTCCGCTATTCGCGACTACCCTGAACCCCAATCTTTTCGCCAGTTGCGTCAGTTTGCCGGCCTGGTGAATTTCTACCGCCGATTTATTCCTCACTGTGCGGAAATGATGCAACCCCTCACCGACCTGTTGCGCGGAGGTAAGCGGAAGTTCGTGTTTCCCGACACGGCACAGGCCGCATTCGCCTTGGTCAAAGATGCTGTCGCCAACACAGCACTCCTGACACACCCCGACCCTTTAGCTCCTATTTCTGTAGTGACGGATGCCTCGGACACAGCGGTTGGAGCAGTACTGCAACAGTTCGTAGATGACTCTTGGCAACCTTTAGCATTCTTCTCCAAGCACCTACAACCCGCGGAATCAAGGTACAGCACATTTGGTAGAGAGTTATTAGCCATCTACTTGGGAATCCGTCATTTTCGACATGCACTCGAAGGCCGTTCGTTCACGGTGTTTACAGACCACAAGCTTTTGGTTTACGCACTAAAGTCAGCTTCGGATCGATACTCATCACGTGAGATTCGCCACTTAGACTTTGTCTCACAGTTTACTGTGGACATACGACACGTCTCTGGGGTACTTAATCCCGTCGCCGACGCCTTATCGCGCGTATATCAACTAAGTCTGTCACAAACGCCTAACATCAATTTGGACGCAATGGCACAGGCTCAAACTATGGACCCTGACATCGAACGACTTCGGCGAAACGGTTCTTTGAGTTTAACCACAGTGCCTATCCCAGCTTCCCAGAATACCATCGTGTGCGATGTGTCGCAAGGTCGCCCTAGGCCAGTAGTTCCTGCTGCCCACCGTTATCCTACGTTCCTGACACTCCATAATCTGGCTCATCCGGGTGTGACGGCCTCGGTGAAACTGATAACTGAGCGTTTTGTTTGGCACAATGTCAAACGAGATGTCCGTCAATGGGCTCGTGCTTGTCTGCAGTGTCAACGTGTTAAGACCCATAGGCACACTAAGGCGGCGTTAGCCAGGTTCCCAGAACCTGAAACACGTTTTCATCATGTGCACGTCGACCTCGTAGGACCACTCCCACCTTCGCTTGGGTACGTTTACATACTCACATGCGTGGATCGTTTTACTCGCTGGCCGCAGGCCATCCCTATCCCTCGTCCCACCTCGGAAGAGGCCGCGAAAGCTTTTCTGACCGGTTGGGTTAGTCATTTCGGTTGCCCGGCAATAGTAACCACCGATCGCGGTCCACACTTTGACGGCGCTTTCGGCAGCCTACTCGCTACGCTCGGTTGCCAACACGTTAAGACGACAGCTTACCACCCTCAGGCCAATGGTATGGTTGAGCGTTTCCACCGGCAATTAAAAGCCGCCCTTCGAGCAAACGGTAACCCCCTTTGGAGTGAAACACTACCATTAGCACTCTTAAGCCTGCGTAGTACCGTTAAGGAGGAGTTACACACAACACCGGCCGTACTAGTATATGGCTGTACACTTCGTCTGCCTAAGGAGTTGGTAGCCCCCTCACCAACCGTGACTTTCGACTACGGTGACTATGCTCAGCGCCTTACGCAGCACATGCGAGTGCTCAAGGCCAGTCCGCCGCGTGAACAACAGTCTACAAGTTATGTCCCAACTGCGTTAGGAACCGCTACCCATGTATTCCTTCGCGTCGATGGCGTTCGATCACCACTACAAGCGCCATACACTGGCCCGCTTCGGGTGATAAAACGTAGGGCAAAAACATTTGTCATAGATATCAACGGACGACACGACACCGTATCTATCGATCGTCTCAAACCTGCCGTCATTGAGTGCAAGCCGCTCGGCCAATTTACGCCCACTCAAGTCGCTCAGTCACCCGCATCGAGCAAGTTATCACTCGAATCACCCCCAATTACGCCTAGTGAGGACTCGGCAGCTAGTCCATCAGATTCTCCAACCGTACCCGCAACGCGAAGTAGCCGTCGCGGTCGCCAACTACGAAATCCCGTCCGCTTCGCCGATTTCGTGACGATTTTTACAACCGACTGTTAGCAATAAGTTGGGAAGTTCGCCATGGATTTACCAAACAACAGACCCGTGAAATTACAATCGGTAGTTATGATTTCATTTTCTTCTGGTCTCCTAGCGACTACAACAACACCGAACATCGTTTGTGTGTTGTTATTACGGTCCAACATCCGCCGGCGCCCTCAGGCGCTATTTTGTTCCAGTTTACCTTGCCCTCTCTCAGACGGATCTAACAAGTCACATTGGCTTCATCCGTAGCCTGGCTGACTCCCGTGCACGTTCAAGGAGCCAACCGCTCACTGGACAACGGGACGATTGTTCAGCCTGGCACTGGAGACGGCAACTGGACGCCATTTTGGATGGACCTGACGAGGCATTTTCCGGCTTGCATTCGTATGAGACCCGCGGGCGCCAAAACACAGTTGGACCCACGCACATCGGATCTCGAGAGTGCAGGCACCGGTAAACTCATCAGCAGTCGTTCGACGTCAACAACAATATAACGGAGAAGCTATGAGGAGTTCCTGGACAACCAATAATTCCGGCTTACCATCACGATCGAAGCCCAACTCCGTCGGACTTCTAGGAGGAGGCCCCTGTAGCGGTTGCCATCTTCGTTCATACTTTTACCACGTTTATTGTTTAACTGAACGCTGACTGCCAAGCGCGGTTGCCATTTGACCGTTGCTCTTGCGCACGCTCTCACGCACGCTCCCAAATACACGCTAACCACTATCTCTCCCAATCGCCTTCTCGTTCTCACGGGTCGTGGAGAATACTGTTCTGGTTAACATATTTGTGCAGTGCCGCACATTAGAGTAACGTGCAGGTGGTCCACGCAGTACAAAGGACCGAAGCACGCGTTTACTAAGGAAACCGCGAAGTAAGGTCTAATCAACCTTACAGTACTTATCAACCCTACGTTATTTAAACTCTCGAATTTAAACCCAGACCAAAATATGAAATGTGCCACCGACCGTTCATATAAACCCAACCAGTTCATTACTAACTGTCGCCACTTACTATTATCACTCAGCTGGAACCACGTCCAGACTGCTAACATCATTTATTTCAGGTTTGTCGTCGTCCACTCTCTCGGGCTCCACTTTCGGTGACCAAGGTCCACACCTCGACCCGTACTGACAGAGACCTAGACGGAATCTTTTATACCAAACGGGATTGTAATCGAGCCACACGACCCAAAACACTCCCAACTGCTTACCAGTAGATTGACAGGCGTCTTCTGACGTAACACCTCTGCTACTGATGTCACCGCTGGAGTCTTCACAAATAACAGTTCACAAGCCACCTTCTACTGATTGACTGACACGTCCCTTACCCCGCCTGATGATCTATACCCACGGGATGCTGCACATCACATTGGTCTCATATGAAACAATCCAATGACAGAGCCAGAATACGCAACACAGAAATTTTTTACTCATTAAATTTCGATACGCCATCCGAAAGCAAGTCCACTTATCCCCCTCCCCATCCGTGGTTCCCAATGATGACGCCGAATCTCACTGAGAATCAATAAGTCAATATATTTTTGTCAGCTTAACAGAACAATAAGGCGCAAGCCTACGTGGAGGTTTTTCACTTGGTTTTCTTTTGCAAGATTTCATTTTTCTTTTGATCGTTACCCGGCTTGAAATTGATTATTCACCAATTCAAGGCCTCCAAGTTGCGCTCCTTTTTTCTGAATGATACGGGTTATTGATCCTGAACCTAAACTTACCTTTTATATGGATTGCTGTTTCCTTCACATTCATCAATGTTTCCTAGTCCACTTACATGCAGTTTGTTCATGTCTCCCCTTTTCATGATGCACTCCGTTTATTGAGACCGGGAATATCCGTCATTCCGGGCCATCGTCGTCTTCATAGAGAGCCGTTCTCCTCATATTCACCAAAGTTCACAAGAGTACTCCCATTCATTTCTTATCTGTTCACGTTATTAACTTATTCCGTTCATGGAACCCCAATAGGCCTCCGTAATCCACAGCTTGAACTATTTTGGTTTATAACGCATCCTTAGCGCTATATTTTCACGAAATATTTTGCATTCCCGCGGGCCATCACCAACCAACCCGGATTCGAAACCGAAACGTATTTGCCGCGCGAACCTTTATAACTTCGGTCGATTAAATCTAGCTCTAACTGTGCTGATTTGCCTCTGACGATTTTGACTAGCTTTCTTGAAATTCTTGTATAGTTCATTGTTTTGAGTAATGTTGTACACCATGATCATGCGCTTGCGCGTGCGTCTCGACCATGGTCAAGAAATATACCAATATTATTATATAACACGCTTGATACTCTCAACGGCTCATTGTCAAGTAGTGTCGTAAATAACCCACAATGGAATGAATCACATTTTCTCAGGGCTCGTCAGCCTCTGGATCTCGGCTCCTTTAGCGTGCGTACCCTCACGTAGGCCGGTTATCAGGCGTGCCTAGCGCCCACAATAGATACTCCGAAGATTAAAGCCTGCTGTGTGAGTGAATCGCGCATTCAGGATTCGGGCAGTGTGGTTCACCTAATTGTCTCCGGTATCCAGTCGAGGTACATTCTGCGCAATTCTGGAGACGAGGTCGCCAGAGCTGTGGGTCACCGTGGTGTGACATTAGTCTCGACTGACAATTTTGAGACTCCCCTTTTATACTGAATACCTATTAACAACCATTTATGTGCTGTGAAACTAGCGGAGTCGGTCGGCATTGGAAATGGTAGCTCTGTCCAGCGCAATCTGCTTGTAATCTTGGCGTACGCTCCAACGGACTGCAGCTGTGGCATACAGGATGGGTTCCATAACGAACTTACCACTCTCGTTCACAGAATCAAAGGCTCCGGAATTGTGGTGCCAGTAAATGAGTTTCATGCAAAAGTTGGCAAACCTAGTGCGTCAGAAGATTGCTTCGGTGGGCGTTGTGCCTTGCCCGCCCAGCGCACAGATAACGAGGATAGGCCTCTCCAGTTTTATGTAGACAATCGGTTCTCCCTATCAGGTACTAATTGTCGACACGGCTTGCGTCGCACGGTGACATGGCGCTCTAAAGCTTCAGGCACTCTGAGTCGGGTTGATTTTATCGCGGTAAGCTGCCGGTGGCGCAGTTCTGTTGAGAACTGTTGATCCTAGTGATTCACATAAGTAGGGTCGGACTATGCATTGGTTTCAATGCGACCATCTCTCCAGCTCCATGGTCCCCGTTGCAAACCGCAAACCCGGTCAGCTGTGCTAAGCTTGACCGGTCCACGTCCGTTACGAACAGAAGTGTGCACATGAGCTGGAATCTACGACGAAAGGCATTGTCGATGAACACTGGGCCCTTCTCCAACAGGTAATTCCCATGGCAGCAGGTTTCGCTTGTGGTCATCGATTCGATGTCTATCAAAAACACGGGATTTCGCTGGAGTCGGTCGGCCTAACTGAGCAAGTCGTCGGATGCGGAGAAATCTACAGAAGCAACTTACGTAAAGTCTTGAAAAGAATCGAGGAAGTTGATGGGTCGACGTAGCTGAAGAAATGAAAATTGCGGCTGCTTCAAGTAAAGTATATATATATATATTCCTTGGGTATGCTCCACTCACTTTTGCCCCCCTTCCTAACTAGTTTGTGCCATTTTACTACACACAATTTGCGTATATATAAATAAAACCGCTCCGTCCTTTAGCGATGGGTGCTCGCTCTCACTTAATTCCTGGCTCAGGCTAGAACTCAGCTGTCCCATCCTGTTTTTTTGCGCCTTTCTCGTACTTGCCACACGGATTACCATTCCTTAGTAACTAGGCTTCACTTCTCTACGCACATGCTCATGGTAAGTTAAGACCCCGTTCCAACCGGAATCCGTATGCCCCTGCCGAATACCAGCACGTTTGCCCCCACATAAAAAATCCTCATTTTAACACTCAATGTTTTCCCCCCTTTTTACTGTTTACCGTCCTTTACCACAGCTGGTGAACTGACCAGACTGTTATCTTCCTATTTTCTCATTCTTCTTCCAGACCATACCATCTACTATTGTTTTATTCCTGGTTCCCAAACGGACACCCTCTCCTCATCCACCGCCTACCTGATATCGCCCCAAATCTCTACTATCAACCAACTACCCTAGAATACTACCAGTTTCCGTCTAGGGATCCCTAACAGACCTGTCCACTAGCCAAACTATAACTAACTGTTCGGATAACAAAATGTTCGTTTTCTTGCTTCCATATAAACGATAATCATAACCCACAGCTGGAACACTCTCCAGACTGCCGCACTCCTGATCTCTTCCAGATTGCATTGGTTACTTGGGTATCCCTCGGCCAAATCGACGTTTATTCCGGATTACCGTAAGGACTGGACGATTTGATCAATGGTTCAAACCTATACTCTCGCCTGCTGACGTTACATGGGGCACCGTACATGGATTAACAAAACCTCATGAAAGTCTCACCGGATCGCAGAGGTGATTCCTGACAGCAACCATCAACACATCCGCTCAACGTCTATTCCCAAATAATCCAACCCAACGGTTCAATTCCTCCCGCGTTGCAGTACGAAACCAATGGCCGGAACCCAGCTTTCGCAGCTGTCAACTTCGTCAAACCAGCCCTTTTTTACCTGCTTCCCACAACATTGTACCTGCAACCAAGGTCTTTACAGAACAGAATACCAGCCATCTGCAGCCAACCATAATTTGATTACCAATTTTCTATCAAATACAAAAAAAAACATTTTACACTCTTCCAACTCCTGCCTAGCCGAACCATTGACGTTTGTCTCCACTAATCCGTTTCATTGACGGCTTTTCTTTTCTTTATTAGTCCGTTATATGTCCATACACCATTCATGCTCTTCAAAAGTTCACTGAAGTCCCTGCGAAGCTTTTCGCCTTCATTTGAATTCCCATATGACACTGTAATCACCTGCACAAAAGGTCCGTTTTATTATCACCTTTGAATCACTTGCCTTTATTTCACATGCTTCCCCCACAATCAGTTACCCAATGCTGGATCAGTGTCCAATATTCCGCTTGTATCTCTGACTGCACTTTGAAAGCCCCACGCTTGCTTTACTTCTAACAATGTTCTTTGGCATCTCTTCCGCCCGGTTACTTGTTAGTGACCGTCCATTTGTCGCTTATATCAGCAATTCCACAACTGTCTAGCTATCCACACCGCCCCCAGCGATTTCGAAACCGATTTGGAATTCCCGCCTCAACCATTACTACTTTTGTTTACTCGAACACTACATGACTTTACTGGTGTATTTCGGTTGCTGTGATTTATAAATTTAGAATTTGTGAATACCTTACATTGACATGTACTGCTGTATACTCTGATCTTGCCTTGTGCATGTGTATTGACCACGGTCAAGAAATATACTATACTATACTATACTAAGGTCAAAGTCAGTTCAAACGTATTCGTCGGGGATGCATCCGCCGGTATTTCACTCTTCGTCAATTACTTCAGAAGCATCACGCAATCTGTGGACCAACAATAATGGCTTCCCTTGACGTGGAAGGCGCATTTGTTTCCGCTGACTGGACGGCGCTATTCAATGCACGTCATCAGAAGGTATGCCGCAGAAGTTTGCAAATCTAACTAGGCCATTTTGCTCTCACACTTCCGGGTTGCGGATCAGACAAACGTAGCACAGCTAACCGGGTTCGAGGTTTGCATCGGGGGAGATGGTCGCATTGAAACCAATGCATAGTCCGACCCTACTTATGTGAATCACTAGGATCAACAGTTCTCAACAGAACTGCGCCACCGGCAGCTTACCGCGATAAAATCAACCCGACTCAGAGTGCCTGAAGCTTTAGAGCGCCATGCCACCGTGCGACGCAAGCCGTGTCGACAATTAGTACCTGATAGGGAGAACCGATTGTCTACATAAAACTGGAGAGGCCTATCCTCGTTATCTGTGCGCTGGGCGGGCAAGGCACAACGCCCACCGAAGCAATCTTCTGACGCACTAGGTTTGCCAACTTTTGCATGAAACTCATTTACTGGCACCACAATTCCGGAGCCTTTGATTCTGTGAACGAGAGTGGTAAGTTCGTTATGGAACCCATCCTGTATGCCACAGCTGCAGTCCGTTGGAGCGTACGCCGAGATTACAAGCAGATTGCGCTGGACAGAGCTGCCATTTCCAATGCCGACCGACTCCGCTAGTTTCACAGCACATAAATGGTTGTTAATAGGTATTCAGTATAAAAGGGGAGTCTCAAAATTGTCAGTCGAGACTAATGTCACACCACGGTGACCCACAGCTCTGGCGACCTCGTCTCCAGAATTGCGCAGAATGTACCTCGACTGGATACCGGAGACAATTAGGTGAACCACACTGCCCGAATCCTGAATGCGCGATTCACTCACACAGCAGGCTTTAATCTTCGGAGTATCTATTGTGGGCGCTAGGCACGCCTGATAACCGGCCTACGTGAGGGTACGCACGCTAAAGGAGCCGAGATCCAGAGGCTGACGAGCCCTGAGAAAATGTGATTCATTCCATTGTGGGTTATTTACGACACTACTTGACAATGAGCCGTTGAGAGTATCAAGCGTGTTATCAGTGGGAGCATTATGGGTGGATAGGGGGAGCAAAGAGAGGTCGCTGGGGACAGAGGGCAAAGGTTGAATGAAAGAGAGGGAACTCTGAGCAGTAGCCCAGTTACCACTACCCACCAAGCTCGATGCAATGGGCAGCGTGGTCCCGATTTTCCTGTGCGAAGACCGATGCAGCATGAAATTCTCTCTATTCGTGCAGTTCATGGGAGATGTTGGACGGGTACTGCTAGAGTGTTCAGCAGCAAAGCAGGAGAATGATTGAGGTTCCCAACCAAAGCCTTTAGTTCTGGCAAGAACCTGTCAACAAGGCAGTGGAGTGGCTGAGTGGGAGACCACTTTCTTGGATCAATAATTCTTCCGCTGTTTTACTGACTTAGCTGCCGGCTCAGATCGACCCCAAACCTGGGGGACTAGGAGACAATGCTTTTCCCGGCCTCTACCCGTTGACCTTCCAGGCATGGTTTTATCTCGGGGTTAAGGAAACCATCCTGTATAGCTCTTTGGACCATTGAGGCAAGCAAACCATCAAACAACGTCAAAGAGCGGTCTCGTCGCGACCCGTGGAGAGCAACATATGCACTGAACCCAGAATCCGGGTAGGCTAGGGTGAATCGGTGCATCCATCTACCCGTTGGACATTGACCGTCCCATGGAAGGATTTGTCGGACAGTGTAACACACGTTTGTAAAACTCCTCCCCAATCACTGTCACTTACTTGCACTGTTCAGACTATGCGGCCTATTCATGTTGATCCTGAATCAAATACAGCATATGTCAACCACTACCCTTGAGCACTTGCTTGTATTTCGCTCTTGTGTACCCTGGCATCTTTTTAACTTGACCTCCGACCGCCGTGACGGTCATATCCAACAGTGACTTTTGCTCGACCCCGGTTTTGGTCGTGCAGCTGAGGTTTGTATATAATTACCACGTACAACTTATCAATCTGGTGCCGTAGAATCTGCAAGCCAATCTTGTTCTGACTTTGGGATTCGTTCATTCAGCTACGCGTTGCTCACAGTCGGAATAACGCTTCAGGCACCTCCAGGTACGAACTTCTTGTCCAATCGGAGAGGCTTAGTGGCTTCAGTCAACCTACCTTTAGAAATGTTTCTTAGAGCCTTGTGCAGCACAAAACCACGGTGTCCGGTGTCAGACCAAGTTATGCCATGCTACATGACTTCCGGCTTGGACCGATAATTCAGTCTATGTTCTTGAGGCGGCGAGCGGCTGGTTGATACCGACTAGCCTGGCTTCAGTTTGCCCGTGTTTTCGATTTTCAGGTCCAAAGTAAAACGTTTGCATTACAGCATGCTGTCCGAGACAAAAAATCTCACGATGGCGGACTAAATGCTTCAGTTGACGGTAAACCAGATCAGAATTGGTCGGGATTCCAGCCCGAAAGTGAGTCCGAGGCAGCCTCCTTCATATGTCGTTCGTGGTAGGGATATTGCAAGACTTCCGAGGCCACAGATAATAATCTGGCCTGATGCAACTTTAGCTTCCGTGGCACGCACACTTAACCTATATGAATGGAAACGAATATATATATGTACGTATATTTATATATATGGCCACCACTTTCCACCCGAGAGACAAAACCAGCAACGGCTACTCAGGCAAACGGCCCACCCTGGTGCGGTGAGCTAGGCTCTAAGGCACTTGGGCATCGGCAGCTTTATAAGGTGATACGTCGTGAACAGACCCTAAAATCAAGATGCGAGCCACACGAAGTCACTATAAGGGGTGATCCGTTGTACACCTGGTATACTGCCTCAAAATAATAGGTATCCACCATGAAGCGAATAGTGTAGGTTCATCAGAACCATGTGCTCAGTACTACTGTGGACATGAAAATTCGAGCAAGAGAGAGTCGCCGAATACTTCAAGCTTACTCAGGTGTTGGGTGCCTCGCTTCGACGTCCATACCCGTCTTATTATTTTCTCCATTTGGCTTCCAACATTGTTGATCCCACTGATAGAATGTTCTTCACGACTTTTTATTTGAGATCTTGTAGCAGGCTTTCAGACCACATTTGAGAGAAAACTGAAGTGCCCACTTTTATTTATTTATTTGCGCGTTAATTTCTCGAGTGCCATAAAAGTGACCCACGCAATCTAATTGGTGGAATTATGTGGTATTGCCTCTGGCAATTCCAACTACTTTGCCTTCCAGTATCCTTCGTCGATAGGCAATCACCCATAGCCCGTGAATAAGCGTTTGATCATTTAGGCATCGGATGTTTGCAAACAATAACTGATTTTTATACGCTTCACACGGATTGATACGTGGCGAATTTCGGGACAATAAACTCAGGGAACGTTTGACACATGCGATCAAGGAGAATGTCCGGCCTGAACTGAGTCACCTGACAGTAAACTCCTAATGGTGGTAAACAAAACAAAATGGCCACTGGGGAATCCATGTGAACTGGTGTAGACCTTGGGACAAGTCGGGTCGACTGTAAGTCGGCGCAAATGGGAAATTTCCATTTTGAACACTGCTTTTAACACCGAGTTGACCGTCAGATTGTTACCGTCGCAGAAGTCGGCGCAGCAAGCAGTCTTCAAAACTGACGCTGACCGACGCCGTTGAGAAGTACGGGGCGCCAACTCGTTACTACCGTCTGTGGTACTCAGGCATCATCAGGATCGCTATTAAGACGGTCCTTTCAATCTGCGTTCGCATGGCACAGAAGGCGACAGCGAGTGTTGACGTCGAGATTTTACGCATGCTGGATGCTGTGTTGAAAGAGACAGACACCTTCTCTGTATCGAGGTATTTTTACCTACCGGCAATCAGTTGCGAAGAAAAAAGGGCTTCAATGTGTGGTTTCGGCTGCTTGCAAATAAGCAACATATGACACGGACTACCAGGCTCAGAGTTGGGTAACGCAGTATTGAATGGATTTTGGAAAAATTAGCATCGGAGACCTGCCGATCAATAAGGCCAAATCGTCCAGAACACTACTCTGAGGCCCAAAATGGCACCCATAGAAAGAACCTTACGTTAGTGACATGACGGAAGTGAAGTAAACAGGCCGAAGAGAGCCGTGGAGAAAATAAAATGAACACAGCTACACAAACTAACAGGTAGATAAAAGCTGGAGGGCTATCAAAATAGGACTGTTATGGCCACCCAAACAAGACTGCCTTCACGTGAGAAGGTCACCCGAAAAACTTCGTGATCCCAAATTAGACAACGTCTAATTATCTTTCGATCAACGACACGCAAACGTCTGTCGACATGAGGGTCGAAAGGAACGCCGAAGAAGCCGAAATAATGTATTATAAGGCATTTGACTTAAGTCCGTCTCGGACAGACAGTACACGGAACAACTGTGAGGGATGTACCAGCTCAACCCAGCTATACCAAAAAGAAAGCCAGATCAACTTGAAAGGGGCAATGATCATTTCATAAAAATAAGCGAGACCGGAGCAAGCAAGCGACGGGAAATAAGAGTACCATTCTTGTACATTTATAGAGAAACCTTTGAAATTTCAAAGGTGGAAGAATTTCGGTGAGTAAGCCATCGTACCTGGGATCATTCAGAATTACAAAGGATTTTGTACCACTGAGAGCTATTGACATATTAAAGCAATCTCTGTATTTGAAGTCGAAAGTCGGTGCATCCAGACCGATTGACAGAGAACGGTGGGCGGCAAATTTGCAAGAGTAGGTCGTCAGAAACAGAGGCGGGGTCTCGGAATCATGAAGTAGTGCACAGGTACGAGACTAAAGCCGAAGTGTCCCCGGATCTCGTGATTATCTTGTTATCTGAATGTCTCCGGTATGCTGGAGGGAAAACCATCAGATAACGGGGCAATGAAAGAAAAGGCAAGAGTGCAAATCAAATCTTGATAGCTTCTTGCCCCTGGTTTAGCTGGCGAACTGGTAGATAGACCACTGGACAGCGGGAGAATGTTCAGTTTTGAGGCGAGCCCTCCAGCTTGAGTGGCATGAAAGATTCCGACTTGGAAAGGCCGTCAAAAACCGCGCAGCGTGATGCTGAACCTTGTGCGCCGCGCACGGCCGATCACCGTCAAATGGCGACTAATCAAGAAAAAGCGCTTGAAAGGTACCCTAGTAGCACAATCGCTAAACAACGGTCCTTAGTATGAAAATATCATTTCGAGCTCAGGTCAGCTGCATCCGTCCATAAAACCTCAGGTGTGGCCGCTATCACATCCAGTCCCATACAAAGGAAGGCAAAGCAACTTCCGAATGAGTAAGGGGCGACTGGAATTAGGTGGGAGGGACGAGCTCAACAAGCTCTAGTTTTTTGAAGGGCGCTTGCTAGACAGCAGGTAACTTAGAATAAAAAGGGGATAAAAATGGGCATTTTCAATACCAGATCTTGGTGTTGACCAGGAAGAGAGGTACGCTGGACTGCGAGTTTTGGGTGGTGATGAACCTGCGGCAGAAGATAAGACTTACCCAGCATTGATTCAGATTCTGGTTGAAGTCCTCCAGGCACCTGTGCTGCGGCGGTATGAAGCGTCACCAAGGGAGGGAAGTCTGTCGGAGAACTGGAGATAGTAGACGCTATCAAGAACGTACAGGACCGAACTGAGGCACAAGATTGGAAACTACAGGCCAGTTAATTTTATTTCAGCACCATAAAAACGCATGGGGTGAATAGCTAGGAAACAGATTTTCAGGTATCTCCTTCAGAACAACCCCATATCAGTCACGCGGCACGGGTATGTATTAGGCCGATCCCGTCTAACGAACCTCCAGCGGTTCCTTGACGTGGGACCCAGGCAGCTGGTTGAAGGAGGTCTGTTAAGTGGACTTCGACAGGGCTTTTAGTCCGTGAAACACAAACTGCTGGACCCTAAACTGCAGTCTGTGGGAATCGTTGGAAAGTCAAGATAACAGCTAAATAACTTTACAACAAGGTGAATGTTTGGTGTTTAGAGGGGTAATCAACTAGAGCAACTGCCGTGGATAGCTAGCGGAGTACCACAGGAGTCGGTACCGGTCCCTCCACTTTTCCTTATCTTCATGAGCTATCTAACAAGTGGAACCACCAGCCCCACTTTATTGTTTATCGAGAAAGTCAAGGAAGCTGGGGTAGGTATGGGGCTTGACGTGCTAGCCGCCCGAAACAGGCCGAGCAAGCTGGATTCTCAGCTAGACCACGCCAGGCATCGATGCCTAATCGCAACTAAGACGGCAAGTGGCAGCGACGTAGGCTGCCGTAAATGGTCTCTCAGATCAACGACACAGGCGCGGCGCTGGGCATCAGCCTCAGTTCGTCGAAGCAGCGCGCGGCTGCTAAAATTAGGGCCAAGAGGGAAATATTTCCAAATAAATCTACCGCGCCATCTATGGTGCCGGGGGGGGGGGTTCGCCCAGATCTCCAAAGCCATAGTTAGACCGTACCAATACTACTTTGGGCCAGCCTGGGCATCGTACTACCAAGAGGATTTGAGGGGGTCTCGTGTGCTAGGCCAATCATAATAATTAGTATAACTTACCCATAACGCAAGAACTGGGAACTACAAGACCCGACGAAACATCAAGAAGCTATTTCCGCGGCCGCTGGCTCGTAGTAGCAGACTGCACACGCCAAAAGCCCAATGAATTCCGTTAGTTCCGTTGGTTTTGGCTATTTTCTCTTCATCACCACTTTTTGGTTAACTGCTTCAATCTCTCCCGCACTGGGCCGCTTGTGAAAGTATTCGAACCAGTACACCTTTTCTCCTTGAGAATTTCCTCGTCGGTTTGGCTTGGGTGAAGTACAGGTCTCCGAACCACATCGGTGGACCGTGGTTGCCTTCCGTCGATTGCTTCGTCTTCTCTGGCCAGAGTCGCATGACTTTCATTTTGGTCACGGTTTCTGCTGTGCACCTAGGTGCGTCTCGGAGGTGAGGGCGACAAGGCTAAAGTCGGCGAACAGATGCTTTTTAAGGTCCTTGGTGTGGACCATGGATTGACAAGTTACCTCGTAATGGTCTCACGGGCCGATCGAATATCGGTGCCTCGGAGGTGTTACATCGCCCGATTTTGGGCCCTTTTAGCAACGGCCTGAGACTCCTCGATTGGAACAACATTGCCGGAATTTTGTGTCATTCAAAGGGCTGCATTCCGACGCTGGAGCAGGAAGTGGCCCAAAAATGTCTCTCATTCCGGTAATATTTTTCGGATTGGCAGGGGCTAGAGTGCGCTTTGCATTACGCACAAAGCTTCTCACAGAACCTTCTGGAACTTGAGGAACGAGGTCCATTTTGAAGATTCAGACAGCCAGTACTATCCGGCCAACACATCACATCAGGTACCCAGAAGTAAATCCGCTATCGGTGGCGGGCACTTTTGAAGTAAGCACCCAGCTGATGCACTTTCGCAGAGCCAGTATTTCAACTAATGTGTTTGGTTTTCGTGCTAAAAATATCTGAAGCCACTTGCGAATGAATCGTTCTATAATGCAGCGTGATATATATTCGAGAACGGGCCACGGAAGTCGGCATGTATATGTTACCAAAGCATGTAGCTGTCTGGTCGAGGGTTCCAGTTGTTTGGCTTCGATTTGTCGCAGTTCTTGGCCGTCATTTTTATATCCGCAGACACTTCAGGCCACCAACAAATTTTCCGAGCCAAATACTTCATCTCAACCCCCCAGTGACCTTCATAAATGCCCCCATGACCGATTTGGGCGCGGGCAGAGGTACGACCAACGGGTCGCCGCGACACAGCAATCCATCAAGTTTTACACATATTCCTTCTCGATTGGCGAATAAACCATTGGTGCCTTCGTTTCACACATGGTTTGGCTGCCTTGATAGCAGAAGTTGACGGGGGGTACTGCCGGTTAGTGTTTTTTTGTAACTCCCCCTTGATATAGGAGCGGCTGGGGACATGAAATTACGCCTTTCACCTGGATTGTAATATCGGCTTTTTTTACCCAACAGCGCTAGGTGGCTGCCGGTTTCATCCTGGGTGCTCCTTTGATTAGGCTCTATTGTTGACCTTGGAAACACCTTCAGCACCTGCTCAGGGATAGTGAACTCAACTTCCGGTATCCACATCAAACTCATGTTGATATCCGCATTGCCATGAGGTCGGTCTGTACAGGAATTGGTCGTTCTGACGGTGGTTTTCGGTGTGTAGGTAAGCGGAATATTTTTGGTTTCGGGCACTCCGGTCACCTCCGTCATTCGCACTTAGACCGGTGGCACACACCCACGTGTGACCGGTTTTGTCACAGACTTGGCACACAGCTTGACGGAGTCTACACTTTGAAGGCAAAACTAAGTCAGCGTACGGCCTAAATCTGTTCACAGGTTTGTGAGGCTCCGCAGCTTCGGAATGGCGTGATAGGTAGGAGCGACCTTGATGGTTGCTGCGCTGCACACGGGCTTTAGTTGAAGCAAAATTTTGGCTTCAGGCTACTGGGAGACTGAGTGTCATCAAGCCGCCCAATAACTCCGCAAGTGGATGTAAAATTCAAGCTCTTCTTTCCCAGCAAGCTTCATGGTAGGGTGACTTTTTGATGTCGGCAATCAGTCGGTCACAAAGCATCTTCTTCGAAGCGATCCCCATAATTGCAGCTGGCGGCTCGTTGATTCGGTTTCAGAATTAACCTTCGACTGGACATGTTCTACCTCCGCACAAGTGAAGTGAACTTCTCTCTTTTTGGGGCCTGTAAATTCACCGGAACAACATGATTCAGCAAAAGTTCCTCCAGTTTCTCGAAGGGTAGTTTTGCCTGCGCGTCACTCACTGTTTTTCCTTTTTCTCTGCTAGTGCTGATACATTGCAAAATTTCTGTCTGTCGGAAAAAGAAAATACCGCGCAGCATTGAGGAGTACGGAAACAGGGCGACAAGTCAGCTATGTGGACACACGACTGGCTCTAGCCACACAAAGCCCCGTGCAACCTCTTCGCCGGTTTGGCCCTCACCATCTTGCCTTGTTGTTTTCATATGGACGAAATTATGGTATACTACGATCGTTCAAGTCTCTTCAGTCAGCCGGCTCTGACAGGGTTCACCTTCTGGTGTTGAGTGAGCTAGCCAACATCATCACCTCATCAATCAGCAAGCTGTGGGGCATCTCGCTAGCAGCAGAAAAACTACCGGACGACTGGAGAGGTGCTGTAATTGTCCCACTGTCCATACGTAACGACAAAACAGTGGCTTCCAACCACCCTCCTGTGATCCACATGACTTTCGCACAGCCCCCTCCCGCTAGTCCAGTCTTCTGCTCTTTCTTGAGCTCCGGATTGAAAAAAGGCCGAGGGATACTCAGCAGACGTCTTCTCCTAGATTTCATTAGAGCTTCCGACTAGGTTCCACTTGGCCGCCTCCTTCGGAAGCTCAGATTACTGGGAATAGCTGTTCTCTTGTTAAGATGGATCGAGGACTTTCAAAAGGGACGATCATTTTCTGTCAGAGCTTTGAAGCTATCTCTAGGTGGTACAGAGCACCTAGTGGTTTCCCCCGGGGGCCTGTTCTTCGACGGTTGCTGCTTCTTGCTGACATAAACCACCTGCCACCGGTGTTCTCATCATTTTGTCTATCATACTGGAACGAGTTGAAACCGTGGTGCGCACCCCATTCGGATGCAGACAACCAAATACTACAGGAAGACGTAGACGAGCTTATGAGCTGCCCCTCTTCGCTGACTCTCCCATTTAACCTGTCGAAGTGTGTTCACAAGAGACTGGATTGCTCCTAACTGCCGGTGAGTTATAACCTGCCCTAAAAACCCCTTCTGACTACGGAATGTGAGCGCTATCTGCGGGTCTCGGCGTCTTCCTTGCTGAAAGACAAAGGTCACTCAGACGGTGTGTGATCCCTTTTGGAGTATCCCCGCCCCAGTTTGCCGATCTTTTGGAAGAATACCGCACGAAGCCTTCCGCAGGTTATCTACTTACCATGTGCGTCCTCAGTTTGAATACGGTGGTGTGGCCGCGTATCCATGTCCAGCTGCAGAATCATCTAATTTGGAGAGGGTGCTGAGGTCCGCTACTCTTCTCCGCTCCGGACTACGCGGGGTTGGCTTTGAGTGAGCTGTTGACGCCACTGGTTTATCTCCAGAAGCCTATCAGCGGATGCTTTGAGACCTCACCTGCCTCCGTCGCCTCGTTCGGGGCGGTCTGGGACCGAGGCTGCAAGCGGACTTCCCGCTGCTTGGGCCGCTCTGCGTGCGCGGGCTCTCGATGACTCTAAGAAGATGCACCATACCGGTTTGCCGCTGGTCTACCGCTTGTCGCGGGAGGTTACGAACCTTTACCGCCTTTACTTACTGCTGTGGTAGAAGAGGTAAACGACAAGATATCAGAGAGGCAGCTTGACCAAGCCTTATTGGGGCTGTGGCGTTGTGACAATCGGTAATTATACTTGAGGCCTTCAAGTGGCACTCGGGTAAGAGGCCGAATCCTAAAAGCTGCTGGTTCCTGTGATTATCCTGCTATCAGAAAGTCTCTAGTGAGCTGAAAGATAACCTACTGGGTAGTTGGATGTTTAGGAAACGGGAAGGGGTTCAAAATACGAATCTCCACAGCATCCTCCTTCTGGCACTGTTGGTGATCTGGAGGATAGACCACTGGAGAAAGTAAAACAGTTGAAGATACTAGCCTTGACCGCATTTTGCATCCTGTATTGCTGGTGAGCTGAAAGGCAGGTCACTGGACATCAGGAGAGGGTTTGGCTTTGCGGCACTCCTTTGGCCTGAGTGGGGCGAACAATTCTATCCTGGAGAATCTGTCGGAAGTCAGGCAGGGAGATTCTTGAACCACGCGCGCCGAGTGCAACGGTTCACCGGATGTGTAAGGTCAGCTAGACCTTGCTTCATGGTTTCCTTAGTAAACGCGTGCCTCGGCCCTTTGTACTGTGGGGACCACTTGCACGTGACTCTGATGCTTGACACTATACGAATGTTAACCAAAAAGGTATTCTCCACGGCCGGTGAGAACGAGAAGGTGATTGGGAGAAATAGTGGTTAGCGTGTAGTTGGGAGCGTGCTTGAGAGCGTGCGCAAGATCAACTGCAAAATGGCCCCCGCGCTTGGCAGTCAGCGTTCAGTTGAACAATAAAAGAGGTAAAAGTATGAACGAAGATGACCACCGCTACAGATGGATTGTAACGAGATTAATATGAAAAGATTCTCGCCTTCTTCAGTATGAGTAAAGGAGAATAAAAAAAACCTCCGAACTCAGGACAAGTCGATTAAATGCATCAGCAAATCACCTTTGGAGAGCGGCAGTTTGCTGTCAGGCGTTACAGTAACTCGTCGTTTTTCGTTTGCCTGGCTGCGGGTCGTTCATATGTGGTGCGGCCACATTGACGACGAGTTTGCAGATGCAAAACTTCCTATAGACAAAACATAAACTACCGAACTCATTATTTTTGCCAAAAATGCTTGATGTCAATGCACGCTGCAGTACTTCGACGGAGTTTAATTATCCAGCCCTTAATGGATACCTGGGATGGAAACAGGGAGACGAGGAAGGAAAATGGGCTCAAAAGGCTATCGAAACCCTTGTAAAAAAACTGAAAAAGCGAAAAGGTGTTTTGGAGAGTTTGCAATATGCTCTCACACACCCAAATGAGCCTAGTGAGTGTGTCACTATACCTCGCTCCTTGGATGGCCGTATTCAAGTAGGTACTTCTAATATATTTTTCAAGATGTTTCAGGTGTCTCACCGTAAAGGTTTCCCACATGTAATATATTGCCGGGTGTGGCGATGGCCTGACTTGCAAACCCATCATGAACTAAGATCTGTTGAATCTTGTAAGGTCCCATTTAATTCAAAAGAACCTGAAGTTTGTATTAACCCTTATCACTATATGCGAATTGACTACCCAGGTAGGTTGGTATCGAATGATGGACCTGGTCTTTATGTTCAGTTCTGCCTCCGGTTTTAGTCCCACGATACAATGAATATCCAACTTCGCCTGGCCCCCAAGACTCCATTCAGTTACAGAGTCCTTTTTCAGAAGGTGGACTCAATCTTAACTCAGAAGCAAGTAAGAAATTTGTTTTCGCTACACACGATTTACTTATGCATCGGGTGCGACGGTTAAGTTAGCATTCGGAAAACCAAAATAACATGTGCATGGGAATGGTGAAAAGAGACGAAAAATGATGGTATCAAGTTGGTGAAAAATCACGAAGATAACGGCATTAGTCACGACGCACTACTGTGCCTTTTGACGACTTGAACCATCGAATAAACTCATCTATACTGGATCGTCTGGGTCGTCCGTCATACATATCCAATATGCGTGGGACGTTCAGCTGCCGATAATACTCGGTACTTCGGATTCTCGATTTTTTGCGCAGTATCTTTAGTGCTTCACAGCTGGCTAACGGTAAGATCTCAAAATGCTGGAACAGTATCTCATATTGCAGGAGTGCAGAAGCACGCGACACATTGTACAAGAATGGAGTAGGTAGAGTCCCCGAAGTCAGTCAATTTCCAAGCTATTTTTGTGTTTCTGTGTTTTTATCACGCCCATACCATTACAGTAAATCCCTTGGGACCCCAAAGCTAGAACCTACCACAAACCAAACGGGTAGCTACACCTGTCAAACTGTACTTCAATTTCTCATGGTCTATTTTACTAATACCCCGTCCACTACCTACCTCAGCGGGCACGTTTAGAGCATCTTAGCTCAGACAGTATCGGTAATCAGGATGTTTACGAGCGTTTTGGCTTACAGTGGTCTTTAACTCATCGCGAGAAATGGTGACATCAGAGCTGTTCGGCTTCCTTATTATCATTGTGACAGGCACCATATTGTTCCCTTAAATAATGGGGGTAATGAACTCCCGCGGTGGTCGAATGGTTCAGAGCGTTTGCTTACCGTCTCAGTGATTCGAGGTTCAAATACCCACCATCACCGGTTACTTCGGTGGTAGACAGTAACCCACTGTCGTCTGGATCGTTACTACACCGGATCTATTGAGACCTCATGTGGTATTCTACTCCAAGTCTCAGGATCTGGTGGCCAGTTATCCTTAACTGTGCAGTGGGCCTCCGTGGCTAAGAGGTATATACCCCTTCCACTGTACTCATGTGCAAGCATGTAATAAAAAAATAAAAAAGAAGCAAGCCTTGAATATGTGGACGACATTGTGCTTTCAAGTCAAGCTTTTATAGGCAGCATAGACGGATGTGCAACAACGTTCGGGACACGTTCTGTGTGAAATGCTGTGGTACTGGATCTGTTCAATACCAATTCGCAATGCGTCAGAGACAATGAAATAGGTATATTAGTTTTGTTATCTAGGTAGGTGTATTTGATCCGGAGATATGATTAAGTTTCATGATGTTTTTAGCATTGCCAGTCTTAACCATCTGTGATATCGATACGTTATTCGTTCATTCATCGGCCTGTGGTGGTCAAATAACGTAAGCGTTTATCCTCTCGGAGGTAAAAGTTTCGAGTCGCTCAATCACCGGCCTTATTAGTAGTGGACAGCAATCCGTTGTCACCTGATTTGTTACTACGCCGGAAATATTGAGATCTTGTGTATCTCACTCCAGGTCTCTGGGTCAGTTCTCCGCTTCTATCGGATAACGTGGTTAACTCTTGAAGTAGTAGGGTACTCCACTTAAAACCCTGCGCAAGTATGTGATGGGAGGATCAAGGGTCGAGCGAACGCTACGACAGTTTGGCCAGTTTTTATGTACGACTCAGGAGCCTGACCGTTACTGGTGGAAGAGACATAGAAACTATTGATATTTGAAGACCAGTATCGTTTAGGCCGTTTATATAAACAGTGCTGATGCTACTCTCATGCTATTGAATACATGATGCAAATCACTGGATGGAACAATAAACTTTTCCTGGCTATGATTTTTGCGATATGTCTTCGGTTGGACTTCCTCACTGTCGGAGGACTAGTAAAAAATGACCAATCCATGACGTCAAGAAGGTGTAGAAATGTTCGTGTAGTTTGTGGTAAGTTTTCTTTGCATGGTCCAATAGCCCACCCACCTCATTTCAGAGGATCAAGGGACACAGAATTGTGGGACGACCAGTGACGTTTTGTGATCTTCAGCATTTTTTCATATAGTTGATACCATCACTTGTAGTAGTTTCTATGCACTCATTTTGTTTTCCTGAACGAATTTCTACCGATAGATGGTAAACAGAATGGTGGTAGTCACTGTCCTTATGGTAAAACCGCTCCGAAACCGGTCGACTTTTGGTCAGTTTTCAAGCGGTTTATGCCAGTCGTGCGAAATATGTGGTATACTTCATTGGTTTCTGTCACTTTTCCCTAATTAAATTTTCCCCTTGCTCACTTTTATTTCTCAAGCTATGAACTATTAATAGTTGTCCTTATTTTATCCATTTTACGGCGCACGAAGCAGAACAATCTGTAACTTGGTATTTCAATGTAATCAAATCAATATATTGAAAGAAACTGCTCACTAAACAGTGAACAGTACTCCGGCAGTCGATTTACTCCGTATCAATCCACTTTTAACATGCGGAAAATGGCTACTAAAAAACCGGTCGGAAACCGATTTTACGAACGGGCTGTTTGCTACAAGATTGTATGGTGATGGTTGTCCAAACTGGATTGAACTGAATCAGACAACGGGACAGACGTAAGCGTACCAATCAACGCTTTTTAATTCATTCATGCAAGTAATAATCACATAAATCTTGACTGTAGTGGCTTTCAAAGGCGGTGCTAGAAGAGACAAACTGGTTGTGTGTAGGTTGCAGTCAGTGGAAACACTGTATAAACCGCATGTTCTATGATGAGGTTATTGCGGTTGTCCGTTCTGTTGTCCATATAGCCGATTTAGGCACTTTAACAGCCGGCAGCTTTGATGCTCAAAAGCCCACGCCTAGGAAAATCACGGTTCAGTTTCACCTTTACCTTGAAAATGCTGCGGTTTAAAGGTGAACTTGTCTGCCTGATGTATTACTGGTGGCTTCCTTCGGTGTTTAGTCGCGCTGTGCTCCGGTTGTTGTCATTTCCAACTTGACCATACTGCACGATATCAACAAAAACTAAGAAAATTCGTTGTGAGATAAGTGGTTAAAAAACTAAAAAGGAACCAAACTAAACAGTGGGTGCACTTGTTGATTCAATTAAAAACTGACTTACATACTAGATGGTTACGGAAGTATTTATAAGCCAGTTTTCCAAACATACAGTCACGCTTTTGATGGACAATACCAGGTGAGTCTGTACCACTTATACAGAGAGTGTTGTTCATGACTATTTGTGGCAATCAGAGGGACCAACAATCTAGTTTATTCCTGCAGTTCTGTTGAATGACTCAGGTTGGGTTGTTGTATGTAGGTCCTGCTCGGTGACATTCGTTAATCGTCGGCATTTTTGTCGCATTGCTTTGCCGTAGTAATACATTCGGATCAGCAATTCTGAGTTTAGTGTTTGTTTATTGTGTCGCAAGAGTGAGCGGTTTTATCTGGAGCCCAACAAGAAATCTCGAGAGTGATATATTATTTAGCAGTTACTTTTTAATCTTTCATCTCCTCTATTTATTATGTGACGATGTGCAACATTTCTGGAAGGAGACCGTGGTCAGTCAAAGTATGCCGAATGGGGAAGTGACCAGTAGCGGTGTCTCAGTCCAAAATATATGATGATGACCGGTTGACCATCGCCATTCAAAATTACGGCTCGATTATAATGAAGAAAAGGTCCAGCAAAAGCACTGACGATAGTTCTAGTGATTCAGACGATTTTCGAAGTAAACCAACTTTCCTTCGATGCTTATGAACGTCAGTACCTTCAGTCAAACACTTGTCCTGCAGTGTGCGTTCTGTTCACTTGCCTCTCTAAAAACACCTCTTTGTTCTTCCCTTTAATCATCTAATTTAGAATAAATGCAAGTACCAAAAGCAGTCAGTACAATAAAAAAGCCGTATTGTAGATCTAAGTTATTGGTCTAAGAACCGTGAGTGCAGATAGGTAAATAAAAACCGTACTGGAGCCCTGTGGCAGATCAGACACTGACGTGAGTGTTCTGGTTACGTTTCGACTCCAGCAGTCCGCTATCCTGAATAAGCGAAATTCATAACGGCTTTGCCAACCTGCGGCACCTCAGTGACTTCCGGTTCTCTCAAGGGACAGGTGAACGTCACCGCGGTTTTACTCTGCGGTTACAAGGCTGGATAGATCATTTCGAGAAGCAATTTATTCGGCCTTTGTCCACGACAGGTTTTCTACTTAACACGATTGTTGCAGCTCTAGCTGTAGATACTAATCTTCCGTCAGAAGCGGAGGTTCTCCGTACGATACGCTACCTTAGGCGACATAAGGCTACCGGGCTGGATGGGTTTCTCCCGTCTGTTTCCAAAGGCGGCAGCTCAGCACTTTTACTGGGGTTGACGAATATTCTCAGTTTGATGTAAGAGAAGGAACAAGTCCCAAAGAGTTGGTTTGAATCATTAGTCGTATCGACTTATGAGAAAGGCAACAGGTCTTCCGATAAAAACCTCAGGGGAATAATTCTGGTTGGCATCGCGTCGGAACTGCTCGCTGGTGTTATTCTCCACCGTTTATCAAGTGTTCGCGCGAGAATCAAGCTGGGTTTAGACCTGGTCGAGGTTGCATTGATCACATTTTTACTCGTCGCGAAATTTTAGAGCATAGGCGCCCCTTCCGTTTTATCACTGTCTCCGTTTTCCGTAATTTCAAAGCGGCCTTCGACTCAGTCGACCGCACAGTTCTCTGGCGCTGCCTCTTGTTGAAGGGTGTACCAGAAAAGTTCATTTCTGTCATAAAGTCCCTTTACGTAAATAGCCGAAGCCCAGTTTGGGCTTACGGTAATCTCTTACCTGAGTTCACCACGAGAAGTAGTGTACGTCAGGATGGCCCCTCTTCTTTTCTCTTTAGATTTGTGCTTGATGTGGTCCTAGAGACCGCGCTTTTGTCAGATGGGGACAGTGTTGTTGAGGTTCTGAGTGGAGATCCAAGTAAGTCGCAAACTTCCCTAGACAGCCTAATGGACTGCGTAGCAGTGTTCGGTATGCGTTTTGCACTTTCAAAGTGCAAGACGCTGTTACGGGACTGGGTTGATCCAACGCCAAAAATTTCAGTGTCTGGGCGTGTCTGTAGACCAGATTAGCAAGTTCTGTTCTCTGTGAAACTGCATTTTACTCGGATATCGGATGAGATGTCTTTGTGTATACGGAAGACTTGTTTGGCGTTTTCCAACCTGAGTCATCCATGGCGTCGGTATGACATCCGTTGACCTATCAAGAGTCAGGTGTACGCTGCAGCAGTCAAGTCAGCGCTTCTGTTTGGTTCGGAGACATGGCCACTACGGATAGAGGATATACGAAGATTGTCGGTATTTGAACACCGATGTCTTCCTTGCATTGCTCGAATCTGTTGGGAACACCGTATAAGCAATGCTGAAGTTTGGCGAAGAGTCTTAAGTTCACGGGTCAAATCCAACGAGGGTTTGCACGGAAGTGGAATGCAGACGGGGACAGGCACTTACCATGTTATCTAATGTCAGGAGTCTGTCGAATAATCGAAATGAGCTCGAGGTTTGGGTGGTTTCCCATTCATCAACATTGGTCGTCTTGACGGAGATGTGGCTTACCAGAGAGATGATGGATTCGGAAGTGGCTCTCCCAAGATACGTGCTCTACTGTGCTAGCAAAAGCCAAGCACATGGAGAGGGAGGCGTGGCGGTGTATATCCGAGCCTACGTCCCTTCGCTACAGTTGGGTCGCCAGATAGACCCGAAGGGCCTTATGAAGAATTTCTATGGTGTCACGTAAAGCGAACATCCGTATATTTAAATCGTCGGGAGTCATTTATCCGTCCCCAGCAGCACGTCTCCCAGAAATACTGACTGGCGTACGACGTTGGGCTGGTGATGGTTACCGTCTAATTTTGGATGACTTCAACTCGCCGAATGTTGACTGGGAGAGTATACGATCCAATGTAGGAGCGGATTCATCTTCCCGTGCGATCTTGTCAGCAGTCCTCAAGCTTTTCCCGTACCAGCACGTCAGGATGCCAGCCTGCGAAGATCTTCAAACTTCTATCCTAGATTTGGTAATATCTCCAAGACGTTCTGATGTGAAGCAGATTGGGTATTTACGTCCACTAGGGAGAAGTGACCACGCGATGTTGACCATCAGCTGGAAGAGAAGAGCGATATTCGTTCACAGACCACAGGGTGGACTCAACTTTTGGCAAATTTCTTCCCAACAAGCCAGCGAAACCGCATCCTCACTGATATAGTTTCCACGAGGTCAGCACGAGATAGACAAGACTTGAGGAATAATTCGGGATGAAATCTTTTAATTATGTCGAACTTTTGCTCCATCATCCAGACAACGACCGCATGCAAAAGGTCCATCTTGGTTTGACTCGCAACTCGGACGTCTTTTGAAGCGTCGGAATCGTGCATGGGAATTATGTCACACAATTGAAGAGAGGTATAACCGCTACCGCACCATGCTTAATCAGAGCACTCAAATGAAGCGCGAAGAACAACGTACATTTGAGACGTTAGCAATGGATTCGGTTTGTGCACCCAAACGTCTGTTTCCTTATCTGCGACGGAGGACACGAGCCACAACTGCCATCCAAGCCCTGCAGGATAGACACTCGCTTGGCGGATATATTTGCGAGACACTACTTGTCAGTCTATGCTCCTAAACTGAGGCATAATCGTCCTACACATATTGCACTGGACGCTCCCTGTATGTCGTGTGAGGAAAAGGTGGTGGCAGCCATGCGCGCCATCAAAGTTATTCACCCCCGGGACCTGATGGTATGCATCCATCAGTGATAAAGGAGCTGGTCGATGTGTTAACTCAGCCAGTCACTTGATTGTTCAACGCATCGTTATCAGCACAAAAGCTCCCCTAGGAATGGAAGGAAGCTGTTGTTGTTCCACTATAGAAAGGTGGAGCAAATCCCGAGGCCGTCAGCTATCAACCTTTAAGTCTAACATCGGTGTTGGAAAATGTTATGAAACGCCTGCTGGCCACGCAACTCCGGGAATATATCGGTGTAGTTGACCTAATATGCCGACAAAAACATGGTTTTTGAAAAAGTAGGTCGTGTCTAGCAAGCTTGCTACTTGTACGAGAGCGCTGGATAAATGCCAAGGCCGAGGGACACTCTACGGACGTCTAATAGGTCAGCTCAACGCTCGGTGTTGCAAATCCTTTGCTTCTGTGGACCGGGGACTTTCTTGAGGGGAGGGTCTGCACGATACGAATGGCACAGTCAATGTCAACGTAGCATGTGGCTGCCATTGCTGTGACAAGGATAGGTTCTAGGCCTGCTCCTCTTCGTGGCCTATATCAATGACCTAGCAATTTTCCAGTCGCCGCGTCTCATCTATGCGGACGACTTGATGATCTGGCGTACGATCACATCAAATGCATTTAAGTTTGTTCTTCGGGAGAATATCAAGGCCCTTGAAAGATGGTCTGATCTGTGGTCTCTGCCAGTCGACGCCGGCAAGTGTGCACGTATCCGACCAGGGATACCGTCCAGTAGTGAGATGTACTGTGTACACGAGGCATTCCTTTTCCGTTCTGTCTGCGAAAAAGATCTGAGAGTGATTGTAGCCTTATCAATAAAACCGAAGAATAATACTGACGAAGTTTGTGCTTCCGCGTGGAGTATCCTTGAGCCGATTAGTCTATCATTCGGTCACCTCTCACTCGACGCTTTCAAGGTACTGTATGCATCCTATGTGCGACCTAGGTTGGAATACGGGGGACCAGCTGTTTTCCCATGTGCAGCGGCAGGACTGGCAAAGTTAGAACGAATGTAGAGGGGCGCAACTTGCCTTGAGGAGGACCGCGTGGGGCCAGCTACAAAAGGTGGCTGAAGATCACCGGATTATTTCCAGTGGCATATAGGAGAGTCCGGGGGACTTGATTTTCACCAGGCGCATTATCCGAGATGACTTTGAACAAAAACTTTTTGCAGGGCTCTCTCTTCGCGAACATGACCGCATGCGAGAACACCCGCTAACTCTAAAGAAGCAGCACTCAATGGGCCTACCATTGGTGTGCCGTTTATATTAGAGGGTGACCAAAATATGGAACGCGCTGACAGCTGAAGCGGGGGAAAAGCCTAATGACATTGTTCAAGTGACTACCGAACGTATCCCTGAAGAGGTGGTGACCTGTGACTCACGCCTAAGTCTACTTTGCTGAGCTACGTTGATAAAGCTTACACGGGGAGAGATACCCTCTGCCTCTATTATGAATAGTGGAGAATGAATGCACACTTAAGCTTACCAGGCTGAGATCGTTGGGACATGTGTTGCGCATGCTCCCTGACAGGATTCCTCGGCGTGCAATGTTTGCTGAGGCGCGTAACAGTTGGAAGATGAGTAACGGTAGTCAGTCCGTGACATAAAAGGAAAGTACGAATAGCCTAATCAGTGGACCTGGCCATGTAGGGTGTGTTAGACATCCTGGGTTCGGTCTAAGAGACCTTCCCGCTTTATAGTTAAATACATTAGAGAATATGGCTAGGTGTCGCAATCAGTGGCGCTCTTGTACTTACAATCTTTCTTCATCCACTTGATACTGATATTTGCAATTCTCCTCTTACTCCTTTCATAATCTTCTCTTTCTCATTATTTCCTTTTGAGGTTGCCGCTAGGAGGTAGCAACCAAACTCACAGCAGCCAGTGCACAGTTATTGGTTTTCTGAACTTAACTGAACTGTATTACGGTTTTAAGACCTAGCTACTTTGCGTTAAGGATGCTCGGCGTCTTTCTGTGCTCCAAAATCGAAGCATTGCTCGCCTCTGGTGGGAACATTGAGTAAGTAATGACGAGATGCGCCAGTGTGTTGAGCACGGATAATCGCCCTCTCATCGAATTGATCGCTCTGTACTACCTCCTGTAACTCGGATATGTTATATAAATGCTTGCCGATCGTCTACCTCTCCGTGCTCCATTCGCATGTGCTGGGAGAGGCTGGGAAGAGCGACGCAGTGGTCGGACCCTTACTTGGAATAGAGATGTGAAGCAGCTAGCATCGGCATTGACTTCGGTTGATGCTTCCCGCCTTCCTGGTTAAGGCCCGGGGGATAAAGATTGTTGTTGGTTAGAAACGTTAAGGGACATGGCTGAGAATAAAAGTCAGTGGTGTGAACGCTGTTCTGTCTGCCTAATAAACTCTCGTGTCCCATATACATAATTGTGTGAGACAAATAAAATGATTAAAAAACATCAGGTGTACGGCGAAAGCAAAAATAGTCGCACCACATATCTTCCTTAATAACTGGTTCTCATACTCTGTTGTACTTCCCTTCCCCCGTTTTTAGTATTCATTGTTGTGTTGGCACCATCCTAGATCTCAAAGTATTATATATATATATATATATATATATATATATATATATATATATATATATATATATATTGATAGTAGGTAGTGTGTAAACGTGTGAACAAAACTCCCCCGGAAACACAGTACCGTTTTCGTGGTTATTACCGCTCATCAGGTATGCGTACCCGGTACTCCTCCGCCCATTCGTCTTCGTACTTGTACACCCCGATGTTATACCTTCACTAGGATCTAGTTTGAATCGTCTGGAGTGTGAATTGATACTCTTCATTGAAGAGCCCACAAATGAATCATAACTGTGATTTCTCATAGCAGTGATCCAGGCACGAATAACGATGAGAAATCACAGTTGTGATTCATTTGTGGGCTCTTCAATGAAGAGTGTCTATTCACACTCCAGACAATTCAAATTGAATCCTAGTATATATATATATATATATATATATATATATATATATATATATATATATATATATATATATATATATATATACCCTGGATGAGGGCTTTTCTGTTATTATCGACTTGAAATAACAAATTCCAGAAACCCCAAGCCGTGTCGTAAACCCGCTTTTCCTCATACAGTTTTACCTCACCTTTTATCCAAGACTGTGTGGGAACCGTATCTAGTCACTAACCAAAAGGCATTTTGCGATATTTATACTGGGGGACAAGAAAACGACTCAGTTTTCATGTTAAATTCATTACCTACAAAGTTCACCCTGTGCGTTTGATAATACAGCATGTTTCCCTTGTCATGACTTTGTTCTTAAGACACTGTTTCCCGAAATGTGCGCCATACTACCGCAGTCTCGGTTACAATCCGTTTTTACAGTGTATTCTGTGTCGAATAATTCCATCAATTATTCGTTTTCAGACTGGTTCTAACCATATAGAATAAACACACCACCTTAATGCTTCTCCTGTACCACCTCAGACCAAACAACCTGAATAACACGGAGAGCATACACTAAACCGTGTTGCGGAATTTTCCCGTTTGTTGATGCCTTTTTTAAACTGTCTCTCAAACTCTGATGAGAAGCCTTTCCTGCCTCCGAATCACCCTGCTTATTTGTGCAAAACAAAATGATCATGTAGGGTGCTGGCCCATGTACCTCAGTCGTTGCATTCAGCGTATTGGCCCGACCGGTGTGAGAAACCAAGCCTTGAGACTAAAACATTGCTAACGGGATTTATCACTCATTCTATCAATCCACGCCGTCAGTCGGCTGCTCTGTCACTCGAGATTCCGTTGTCTCAAACCTTGGGCTTGGTACCGCATCAGTGCTGACTGTCAACGTGACTTGGCTGTCTACCAACGATGAGTAAACACGTGCCCGATTAGGTCACCAGACTTCCAAGGAAAAATAAGTTAAATTAAGGGGAAAACATTCATAAATTTCCATAGCTGGGACTTCCGTCAGTTTTGTCAGTTAATCAAACTGATATATCTTCGGGATAATGATCAATCTAGTTACGCCATTGTTGTTTCGAAATCATCTGCAGATTGCTCAGTTACGCCAGCGACGATTGGATGTTACTAGCCAGTGACTACTAGGCTTAAGTACTTTATTTCAAGTCCACCAAGCTCTACACTTAAGTGCTGTTATGATTGATCTGTGCTAAACTGGATTGAATGCTTGAATTCGAATGATGGAGGTATTTATACACCCAAGTCTCGCGATTATTATTGTGGTGATCCCCATCAGCGTGGATAAGCGCTCTTCGGCTTGTGTAATAAGTTACGGTGGAAAGCTTCCCGTCCCACTGGAATCATATGGCCAAAGCAACTACGTGTTATGAAAAAAAGGTAACCAACCAAACACAGGACAGTTTATTTCGAAATTTAGGTGCAAACTTAAAGGTTTTAATTAGTCAAAAGGTAGAAAGCAAACTTTTTAATACGCGCAATATGTTAGTTTTTTTTCTTTTTGATTCATAGAGTATTGGACTAGACAACATACGAAATTACAAGGCCTATTTTCTGATGACAACTGTTTCCAGATAACCTTGCAATGACAGTATCGATTCACCGATGTAGCAGACTATCTCGATAGTGTTTTGAGGCGCACATAAATTAAACTGGAACCAGACATGGCTTGAGGAAAACGTTTGCTTTATCGGAATCGAACCAGTTTTGAACTCCACTTCATCTGTAAAGTAAATCAGTCGAAGCTGGTTGAGTAATTTTCGTCACGCTTTGTCTTATCCAAATGATCGTGGTTTGTTTTTTATTCACGGCAGAACTGAAGCCGAGTTTTGCTATCTGTTGTGTGTTTTGTGGCCTTCCACTCCAAGCCTTAGCTTATAGTTTTCTGCTCTCCGTGAGAGTTAAGTAGATCCTGGCGTTCTTGGAGTACACTCTATGCACGGCACTCATACATACGCATAGAGGCATGTTTAGGAAATCTTATTTCTAATCTGTGCATTGGTACACAAATGATGGAAAACAGTTTATGGCGATAAGTGCCCGTTTTCCCTAGTGTTTTATTAGTTTTATCGTCCCGCTAATACTGTTGTCTTTGTTGGCTAATAGTATGTTAAAAATGTTATCCAAATTTTATTCAGCTTTGCAGCCCGTGGCGTATCAGGAACCCAGATTTTGGTGTAGCATTGTGTATTACGAATTGAGCACTCGAGTGGGAGAAGCCTATTTTGCAAGTCTTCCCAGCATACTCGTTGATGGGTTCACAGACCCTTCACGCAATATGGAACGATTTTCGTTGGGTGTTCTATCCAATATCAACCGGACAGTCACTGTGGAGAACACGCGAAAACAAATTGGAAAAGGTGAGCCATGTATGATAACTACATTGATCTTTTTTTGTCTTAAATAACGATTTGCTTAGAGCTCCGTCAGTTCTGTTAGAAACTTTAACGAGGAATTATGATTTTTTGGCTTATACAGAAATGGATATATGATTTATTATTCTAATTTACTCAGTAAAAGCTGCATTCACGAGAATACGTAATGCATCTTAAGGTTACAAAAAGTTTATTTTTTTCGATCCATCATGGTATGCAGTGGTCAAGCGGTTATTGCAGTGAGCCTTGAACCCTTCAGTCCCTGGTTCGAACCTCTGTGCCATCGCCTGTCACTCCCCAATTGGCAGCCTTGAACTGGCCGCGACCGTTATCATATAATAAAAAGAAAGTAAAGAAAAAGAAAAAGGAAAGGAAGAGATAAAACTCGTTTCACAGCCTATCGTAGGTATCGTCGAAGATGGGCGGAGGGGTCAGTACATAAAATGGGTATAAAAACGGCAACCAATGGGCTTATTCGCGTAGGACGTTGGGCTTTTAGGTTGTGGGATCCATATACCGAAGCGTTGAAACAGTTTGCTATAGGACCAAGGGTATGTGGTAATGACGCACTTGTGTCCGATCTATATCCTTATGTACGTAGCACTTCATTTGTCTCTCTTCTGTTTCATTTCTCCTTATGCTTCGGTTAATGTCGTTTCCGATCGGTTAACATTGCGAGGTAGTAACCAAAAGCACAATGTTGGAAGATGAAGTTAGTATTTTAACAAAACCGGTCTGGAATTAGTGGTCTACGGATGATTTTAAGCAACCGTTCAGTTTGTGCATTTAGTTGTCTCGTCCCAGAAATCATTCAAAATCAAATGATGTAGAAATCAGTATGGTAGATTAAAAATGCATGACAAAGCCCTAGTTTGATGAAAATGGAGTATGCACGTGGAGGTGCTACCGGTTGAGTTTGTGTCTGTAAAATAGCCAACAGTTATTTGAACTGATCTGGTGAGTACCATCAGGGAGACGTACGATCGAATCAAATGATCAAGATGCCCTTACGGTTTTCATCCATGTCATATATTGGTTGTTCTCCAATCTTGCAATCACTGTCCACCTCGGCGAACTACTATCATCAAAAACATGCGTAATATATATCCTAATCTGCACACCTTGTCAAGATCTGATCTTAAATTCTGTGGCATCCCTTCTGCACTCAGTACAATGCTCGAATATCGTAAAGTTGACGAAGAGTTAGTAGAGTAAATACACTCACTGTATAGAACTAGGTAAAAGAATAAGTTAAAACAAAAGTATAATTAGGATTTGCTTTTATCATCATTTGCGCCTGTTCTCAATCAGTGATGGGTGCTAATGTGGCAATTAGGGAGTGTTTCAGATGTATGTAGATTGCGTCGGACTTGCAAAAAGAATAGTATCACAACTGGGAGACTAAGAATGTACCAGTCAAGAGCAGCATGACCTGTATTATTACACTGGAGCTAACAGTCGACTAAAAGTACATAAAATTATTGAGCAAAGTCACTCCCGTCGTTTAAACAGATCGAAATCAAATGTTTTAATTTCTTCCGACAGTTAACTTTATTCGTCCTATTGAGCATGTTAACTCAAACTGACAGCTCTAGTTACGGACACCATAATAGTGAAAATCTAATATGGGATCCCTTGAGCAGTTATGAGAGGAGTTATGGGGTTCTCGTCCTACGTTTACATATGCATCATTTGTGAGTCTATCTTCGGAGGTCAACTTTCGATTTCCTTCACCAGCTGATTAGGATATGCCAAACCGGATACCAACTAAAAGATAGATAAGAATGGTTCGTTTATGACACGTCGAACAGTACGTAGACCTTGAGCATTGGATTGGGCTGTTAGTTTTCAAAAATAGGGTCTGCAAGACTCGCCTACTCATTGTTTAGAGCATGCCTCTTCATCGTGAACATGGGCGCTATTGTGTACACTATTTTCACTTAATCAACGCTGTTGTTTGTTCATAAAATTCTTCTTTATTCTCCCTGTAGTCGAGATCCTTTACTCTCAGTCCCATTTTGTTTTGCTGTGGAAAACAAACAACAGATCAAAGTACAAGTTCATTAGTTGACGCAATTTGAGATTAACATAGGTGCCGTTGGTTTTGTGCATGCAGTTGGGCTACTGCGGCTTTACAGGTTCACATCCCATACATTAAGTCTTCATTCAAAGTTGGTAGTACATGTACCCTTACAAAAGCCTCATAGACCTCACTTTGATGTTCTGTTAGTTGGTCGCTCCTTTTAAGTGACGGATGTCCATACCCACTTATTATACGCCGAATAAAACTCATTTTGAGTGCGAGTTTTTAATGTATGCAGCAGCATGGGTTCAAACATTAATAAAGAGACTCGTAAGCCCGTGCTCAATATTATTGCTATTTTCTCATAATGATCATATACCGAAGTTCTTTTCACAATGCGGACAGTTCTAACCAGTTCAAATCCAACGATCGCTGTCATGTCTGATCTGTTCGAGCCTTGCGTGGATCTCCACTCCAAGTTATAATACTGTGATTACTAGCTCTTCTTGTTAGTGAGGAACGCTCTTGTTTCTATGGGTTGTGTCCATTCCACTCATATCCTCCAAATTCAAGCTTAATCGCCATCTATTTGAGCTCAAATAGTAGTCGTTGCTCCTCGTGTTACTGGTTATCGATTCTGTTTTGCCTCTGGCTTTGGAGTGCGATGAGAATTGAATTGTGCAATGCGCTTGTTGCCCTTGGAACACAATAACTAATGTACTCACCTAGCTTTTGACAGATGTCATACTGGCGACCCATCAAATGTAGGTTTTCAAGGAACACTGTTTTTCTTCATCAAAGAAAAACGACCACTGCGCAGGGCTCAAAAGATTTTCCAAGTACAAATGTGTTAGATTGATTTATTGGCAATGCTCTATTACTGATGTGCTCGCACTTGGCAACCTAAGTACACCTGGAGAATGTTTCCTCTGTGATAATTGCAAATGTTGCGTTGGGATCTGTGTGAATAAACAAAGAATTTGGCAGCTCATGATGCCAAAATCACCATAAAACTGCCGATTTTTAGTTGCTCCGTGTATAACTATATCGTTTACAGCTTTATGTTGTGCATCCTAAACCAAATAGTGACACAAATTTGATACAGTACCAGCAGAAACCTAGATAAATATAGGTTTTCAAAAGTAGGGCATCGAGTCCTTGGGACAATGGGGTTCATTTCTTCCGCGGTGTCGATAGGGAGTAGAAAAGTATTCTGAATAACTCAATGGTTAGATACATTAGAGGATATGTCTAGGTGTCGCGATCAGTGGCGCTTTTGTTTTCACGGAATTCCTTCATCGACTTGATCGTACTACTTGTTGTCCTCTCCTTACTCTTTTGCGCTTATTTCTGAATAAAGCTACCGTTGAAAGGTACCAACCAAAACCGCCACACTCAGTGCATGGTTGTTGTTTGAACTGAACTGAAACCGTTTGCTCACTTTATTTGGCATACATCAATGGTAGATGCAACATCGCTTAGTAAACTGTGGTCAATAACTTGAAGGCTTTCATTTGAAAGTCAGGGACTTACACAATAAATAACTGAACTTTATTTTTAATTAGCCACTAATCACTGTTGTCTTGTTCGCTGTTCGCAAACTTGTATCACTCATTTTCTCAGTGTTGTGAAAGATCTATCTAGAATTTATCTATGGATGTGACCAAAACAATTCCTGCTTGCAATAATAATATTGGTTCAGAATAATTATTAGGCATCGCTTTTCCATTTTTGAGAAATGGAGTACTTGGTAAGTATGTGTTGGTCCTCCAAGAGTTGTACCATTATACCCTAGGTTTGGTTAGGGCCTACGGGCAGCTTTCTCCAGTGTTTGCCGTATCCAGTAGAGTACGCCAGGGTTACCCTATATCCCCATTTCTTCTCAACTTTTTCGTAGAGGATACTTTACAGAATGCTTTGTCTGGTCTCCCTAATCGTGGAGTTGAACCCCTCCTAATGAATAGAGTTTTCGCCTCAGAATACGCCCATGATATCGTCTTGCTGAGTGGTAATGCGCAGGTAGTAGAACATGTTCCGAATCGTTTAACGATTGATGTATCCATGTATTTTATGTACTCGGCACCACCAAAGTAAAAAGTACTTTTACCGGACTTGTAGGAACTCGTGCATGCTCTCATCCTTCTTGGTTATCAGCTGGTTATTCGATAACTTTAGGTACCTTGGGAGCTTGATACTAACTGGAGGTGATGTTGGAGAAGAGATCATGCCGTGAAAAACGAGCCAGAGCACCTTTCACCAACCTGTGACACCGTCGTGATATGCGGCTCTCTTTTAAGGGATTGATGTAGAATGCCGTGGTTCCTATCGTTTTGCTTTACGGTAGCCAAACTTAGCTACTCCACGTTGCTCGCTGTATTTCTTTGGTTGGCCAATGATATCTCTAGCAATACTCGTGTCTGATGGGAACGTCCTGTGAATGATGACGAGGTTCGTTGTCGCGTGTTGAGTGCGGATAGTCGCTCTCTGACTGAAGGGATCCCTCTACACCGCCTCTGATGGTTCGAATATGTTTTACGAATGCCTAACCATCGTCTACTTTTCCGTTCGATATATATATATATATATATATATATATATATATATATATATATATATATATATATATATATATATATATATATCGTTAGCCAGTAATTCATGTGCGATAGTCTTGCTATAGGTGTTTCTGCTCACAGGTTTCTTCCTGAGAAAAGTAAATGAAATGCCTTGTTTGTCTTTTTGTTTTTTTAACCTTCGTGGTTTTTTTAATAAACAGCTGGGTTCACATCTTTTTGGCGTGGGTTTTGATGGTCTGAATAGCACTGGAATTCATCTCACTTACTGGGGTATGGTAAACATATTTACATCTTACAAGACTTTCTCCAACAGCTCCGTTACTGTTCATTCTTTTATCAGAGTCTATGAAGAAGAACTAGCTTTTGATGCCGTTAGTTCTCTACTGATCCTTGTTGTCGCCCGTGAAATGCGTTCTCAGAACCAAGCCCCCGTCTCCCAGAAAACTTACGTTGAATACTAAATTATGCCGCCAGAATTCAGCCAAATTTACTCTAAAGCAAACAATTAACATATTTTTTGTGAAGCGCGGATGTACTGAGGGTTCATCGGTGGCCCGCTTTTATCTAAACAACTCTAAGCAATCATTGCTCATTCACTTGTCTGTAACAAAGGTTTTAGCGAAATTTTGGGTTTTACGTTAACACGGTAGTTTACGTTAAAAGCCTGTACGTCAGGTATTCTATCACGGAGTTACACTTGAGTAGTTGCTATGCTGTTCCTGCCAATCTGTTGTCTAGGAGGGGGCATCATATGGCGTGTTTTAGACAATAGGTCACTGTTGAGATTTTGGGTGCAGCAACAACCCATCTAAACCGATTTATTCAGACGTGAGTTGTCAAGGTAAGGAAAAGTAAACTCAACTAATTTTTGTTGTCAACCTGAATTCTTGAAACTCTGGTGTCTGTTGAGGACACGTACTTTGCGGACTTATATGACCGTAGTAGAACTGTCAAATTAATACTACGAAAAATACTGAACACTCCATTTTCTAGGTGCGATTAGATTTATTAACTAATATGTCTCTGTACAAGTGAATCACTCGCTGCTGCTCAGCAAAAATATGAACTTGACTGAGTGAAGAACCTGTTAAATAAATCTCATAGGAATTATGTTCATTTGTATAACGTAGAACAGAGTAGGGCATCAATAAGTATACAGTATAACTTGGCTTCGAAAGATTATATAGCTTTGAGCCTATTGAGTTTTTGTGTCACCCTGAGAGCGCATCTCCCATGATGCTGTAATTTCCACTTCGTCCGATTTCGGTTGAAGAAGTTTGTATGCGAAATCTACCTCGACTAACGTGTTAACCACAGGTACTGGTATCCTAGTAACCGACAGAGCAGCTGGTCACTTGTCGCCTGTCAAACTTGTGCGTTTTGAGTTTTCCTTGTTTTTGAGCCATCAAAAATGGATTTTAATGCTCGTTTTCTTTTAGGCAACTTATTTTGACCGAATTCTACCAATGTTCTTCCAAACGATCGGAGACCGAAGTATATTGTTTATGGAGTGGACCGTTCTCTTTTTTATTTGGCTCTTCATGTTGAAACCCTCCAACCGGCCTTTTTGTGATACCAGTTCTAGTTAACTATCGACACGGAATGGTTGATAGCTGCACGCACGTTGTCATGTGTTGCATAAAACGGCAGTTTTCCAACTTTCCCAGTCATAATTGATAGTTCATTTTTGTTTCTTCTTTCGAACCTTATTTGTGAATCAGCTTTTGTTGATTTTTATTTTTCCAAATCTAGTGAACCTTTTTCGCTGATACAGTCTTGATGTGGTTTTCGTTGTCATTCCAGATCTGTCTATTGATTTAGTGTATGCTTCTATTTCGGTCACAGAATAGGACGTATATAAATATATATTTTGTGAACATCAGAAGACAACGATTTATTCGGCTCCGTTATTGGCGCCATTTCGGCAATGAGCCCACAGGGTCTTCGTTTCCGCGATTTCGGTTCTTTGTGGTGTATGGTTGTGTGCCTCTGTGGGTGCGTACTTACCCGTAGAGACGACCAGCAGCATGCGAATGTGATTGAGGTAACCGACAAGAACGATCCACTCATTTTGGTCCAAGCAAAGGTGCACACAAACACTCGCCGACATTCGTGTTCTTTCTCTCCACCCCAAGTTTACCCAGCGTCATTCTCTTTGCCATATTCCCTCCTCTCGCGTCTCACTTCTCATCATTCCATTCGTGAAATTTGTACCCACAACCCCTTCCCAAAGTTTCGCTTGGTTTGTCAATCAGCTCATTCCTCTGCCAGCACTACTAAACGGGTTGAAATGACTGTCAGATCTGGTCTTTTTGCTTTGATGGAATCGTTTCATCTTTGTGACTGAATTTGTCTTAGTGCATACCCTTCCTCATTGACAACCGCACACGCTGGATTTTGGGGTGGGGAAAACGTTACTTTTTCAGATTTCTTAAAAACGTTTTTTATGCCTTCGATAAAATGCAGTGGACAGGCCTGAAATGTGCGATGTTCCTCTTGAATTAAACATGAAAATGAATACCAAGGAATCATTCATACGGGAAGGAGACAAAAAGGAAACCTATGGTAATCAAAAAATATTGCTCGATTATGATGATTGTTGAACAATTAAAGGGGCTGAGGTCATAGTAAGTTAGGGTAAAGTCTTTGAACGCTAGAAGACGTATTCTCTAATTGTCCTAATTCGTTTGGTAATCAGTCCCGTTTGATATGATGGGTAAATTGGTGATCCTGGTTGGGGCACAGTTGTATCCACCAATCTGACTTAGTTGACTGTTACCATTCATTCTGAGGTTCTTGTGGATCAATCAAATGAATGTTTTCAAGGTTATTCTACGTGAATTAGACAACCGTAAAGTGCTCTGCTGAGAGATGTTTTCTTCCAATAACTTTAACTTAACCACACCGTAATAAACAAGATTGCCTATCTATCTCTATATGCACGCACTCAAATCCCCAAGCACCATTACGCCGAAGAAGGGAATGTTCGTATAATTCCAAGGACTACGTATCCGTGAAAGTCCCTTCAACACAAATTAGTTAAACATACTCAACGCGATATATTCTCAATCGATATTAGGCAGCGAAGGCTATCGAGAAACGCGGAACATGTTGAAGTAACTGTGCGGGATTTCATCTGCCGGTTGTATGCCAAAGGTGGGTGTAGAAGTGCTCAATCAGTTTTAATAAAGCCATTTGTCCAATTTCCAACGTAGGCGAAGAAGACACTACCGCAGCACTGACCCACATTTATTTCAGACTATGAACGTTTACAAAAAGCCGATCCAGTTGAACTTGAATAAATTTTGTGGACCGGATGGCGTATCTCCAGTTGTAATGAAAGCATGTACATCTGCCTTATTCCCGGTTTTATCTGGGTTATTCAATCAGTACCTGCGCCAGAACAACATCCCCGACTGTTGAAGAATGGCTTCGATCACTCTTATTAAAGAAGAGCACTTTCAGGTTCTGGCTTATAGCTTGCACATCCGTTGTTCTAAAGATATTCGAGAAACTTCTACTGCAGAGGGTGACATCACAACTGAACTCGTTTGATCCCAGCCAGTTTGCCCCTCGCCGTTCGTACTCTACTGTGGATGCCCTCGCCTGTTCGTCTCATTACATTCTGTTATCCCTTGCCAAGAAAAGCAAAGCTTTCAGGGTTCTCTTTTTAGATTACAGTGACGCCTTCAACTGTGTTGAAAGAGGGAAGTTACCCCACATTCATTCTGCAAGTGGCGTTCAAACTTCCAACATTACGTTATTATCTAATTACGTCGGTAAACGCTAACAGTATACGCTACCGAGGAAGGGCTTCTTCCCTCGTAACCTCAGACTTGGATGATCTAAAAGGTGTCATTTTATCACCATTCTTGTTTTCTACGTATCTATCTACCATGTCTACTTTCGAGGACCCATTGGTCATTAAATGACGCTTTTCCCATTCTGCAGAGAAGTAGTGTCTCGAGCATGGCCGAATAGTCTTCGAACCACAACCTGACTGTTAAACCTTCCGAATGTGCTGATTCGTTTTTCTCTCTCCCAAAAGATGGTAGGTACTTGAATATTGTAGAATCTACTCCACCTGTACATACTAACAGAAATGACATTCTCCGAGCTACGTGGATAAAGTACCTTGGCGTGATCCTAACGCGGAATCTGTTATGGTCTGACCATATTTACGCCTCTTTTGTAGAAGTTAGGAAGCTAACATTTTGTGTGCTTGTCTTAAGACATTCTCCATACCACTTTATTCAACTCGAATTTTTGTGTATGCCTGTACTCCATCACTGGCCTTATGGATCCCCTGTAATCTTTCCCGGATTGCTTGTAAAGGACTTTAAACTTCTCTCCGGGTCACTGAAGCAATATTTAAAGATGCAGCGGTATGCCGCGCGTGCACCTTTCTCAGTATTTGATAACACATTCCAAAGTTTGCCACTAACCGTCTGGAAAAATATTAGCTGACGCCGTTCATCCATTTCGCAGGGATCTTATCAAGTGCCTTTCGAATTCTACTCGGGCAAGTTGCAAACACATTCGTTGGTACAAAAGTTTACATATGTTCTATTATCGTCTCTCTTGCGCGATTCCTCAACAAGTCTGGTCAAGCTATTTCTGAGTTAAAGACCATGCTTCCTTAAGTTTCTTTTATATTTGATGATTCACATTATGTTATTATGTGACACCTGAACACTCACCTCTCGGGGTGCGTAAAGCACTTGATATCAAAAGCTAGAAGCAAATAATTACGACCAATCATCTTCATGAAAACTCATTTCCATCATCCAAAGTTTGGAGGAAAGAGGATTCAACTTGCGTTTTGGTTGTTTTCTCCATCGATTATCGGTTGATTACCTCTTTTGTTCTTTAACTTTCACTACGTGCAAAATTATCTTTGATTTGTTTTCCGAATACTACCTGGGTACATGCCCATTCTTTGATTGCTTCTTAACATTCCGATTGTTTTAATTTGAGTGTCGACAACTCCCGTCTTTCTGGCAAGTAGAACGTGGCATTGCATGAAACCGCAATAACAATCCGATTATATGCACAGATCAATCAGGGTTGGAATCCAGAATTTTGAATCCCACAATGAGCTTTTTCAGACGGGCCATCAGCAACACGTCTCACGGTAGTCTTACTATTGTTACCATTTCTTCACTTTTTACCATCCTCACTTAGCGATGGATCTAAAGTTATCGGCATAGCTTCAATTTGTTAGTCCTTTTTCACTTCTGACAAAAAACAATATTTTCCCTGGCTAATAATCATCCTTTTGCTCCCTTACCTAGGATTGCACCTTTACACCCTCGGTGGCGATGTCTATGCCGAATGTTTGTCGGACAGTAGCATTTTCGTCCAGTCACGTGAATGCAACGAGCGCCATCGTTTCCATCCGACCACTGTGATCAAAATCCCTCCCGGTGGATCATTGCGTATCTTTTCTAATCGACAATTTGCCCAGATCCTACGGTACACAGTGACGCAAGGTGTGGAAGCGACCTATGACCTGATCCGTATGTGCACGATTCGGATGAGTTTTGTGAAAGGTTGGGGTGCTGAGTATCACCGACAAGACGTAACATCAACTCCGTGCTGGATTGAGGTTCATTTACGTGGCGCGTTACTGTGGCTTGATCGAGTTCTGCGCCAAATGGGACCCTCGCGCAATCCAATCTCTTCGGTTTCTTGACATTAGATTTGGTGATTCAGTCACGCCGAATGTTCTCGGTTCTCGCCGTTTCGCATTCTTTATTCGAACAAATTTCTTTTCAGTTCCTAAATTAGCATGTGTCCTGATGCAGCCATATTCGATTTCTGTATTTTGCCCCTCGTTATGATAGATATAATCAGGGCAACTGCATTGGCTGTATGCACCAAATTTAACAACTGTTACCACGTGTTCTTAACTTATTGGATCTGTCTGATGAGTCCAGTGCCGTTTATTTTCCCCTCCCTGTTCACCTATAAAATGTCATTCTTGCACACATTTTGTACATAAATACTCATACAAAAACCCCACTTTGACCATTTTTATGTACTTTCATATATTCTCCATTGGAACCAATCGGATTTTCAATCGTTATGTGATTTTATTCACGAGTTCTCTTTACCAGTTTTTTGTTTTTTTGTTTTTTGGGCTTTGTTTTACTTCAATGTGAACATTGGTTTCGTGATGTTTTCCGACTCCTCTCGTGTTACTATCTGCTGCGTTTGCGCCATATTACATCATGATTTTTAAGGTTGTATACTGAACATCCCGTTTTGCCTTAGTAAATCCGGTTTTGCGCTTTCCCGCTATCATAACCGTTTATCGTGGTTGGGCTCATGCGATTTCCGGTTCTCCGAAGGTCAATCGATAGTCGTTTGATAGTCCTGTGAAATCTGTCAAGAATATTATGATAGTTTGGGATGATAGTAGAATTTGATCGCCACGCTTGACTGTTTTCTGTAAGCGAATTTAATTTTCTGTTGGTTTGTAGATTTGTCACTTCGAACGGGATTCTTATCACTTGATATTTTGGGGTTGGTACTATTAGAAAGTCCCGAATTCGATCTCAGATCTAGGTACTCTATTTGATCGACGGCGGTTAAACGGTCGACTTCATGATCTCGGACACCAGTTTGGTCATCGTCAGTAATGTTCCTAGCACAGCAGCCTAAAATTGATTGTCACTTCTAACTGAAGTGTTGCACGGTAAATAAACAGGAAATAATGAAGGTGAAAAGAATAAACGGAGCGTTCGTTAGTTTTTTCCTCCAAACGCCTCAGTATGTTCGAGGGTGGGTGTCTCAGGCTCCAAGATGGCCACTGGTCCTAAACGCCTCTCAAAATGCTCTCGGATGGCCGTGCGTTTACTACACCCTCTGCTGAGGAATGTCTGCTCACTGTCTTATCGTGGCTGAGGTGCTTCCACCAAGATGGGAAGGCGAAAGCGAATGGCTGGAGCTCCACTGGGTTGACTGATAATCAGTCTAGGAGGGCTGACTAAACCCTGATTGCAAACCAACCGTAAGAGGCGTACAACAGTGGGCTCACCGACATCTGTGACGGAGGGTGTATTGGGCACCCAGGATGTCTAGGCTCATCCGAAGGACGAATGAACTAAGCAATCAATCACCTACCCCCGGACGCTTCCAGGTGAGACGAATGAACTAAACAGTTGGCTACCGATTCATCTTGGCCAACACTGCTGCCTTGCAGGACGCGCTTGGTTGCGCGAAAGCTAGAGGTGCATCCTCCAATAGAAATGCCTACTCTGGGTTGAGCGACCAAGTAGCACATTAGCCCGCAGCGCAAACAACCGTGACAGATTCCAACTCTGTCTAACCGTTCTTTCATGCTCACGAACGATCACTGTCGTACACCGTACACAACTGTTCTATTTTCAATTCTCCATTTTCACACCCCATTGGTTCTTCAACCGACCGTGCCCGCTGTATATTATATACAATCAGTGGTAAAGTATAACAGTGAAAAACGAAGTTCCGCAAGCGTTTTGTGGTTCTTTCGGCGGTTTTCCGTGAACTTTACGTGGCCGCTGTTTGTTTGCTGAAACTTTTCTTTTTATTTCGTCTGTGTGTTCAGTACAAGTAACAAGAGAAAAACGAATCCGGATCTTGCTTCCTCGGCAGGTATTACGCTTACGGGGCCCATGTCATGGCTAGCTGCTGATCGCTTAGAATGCTGTGCTTTGGTTTAAAAAGAATCAACTCTGTCTGTCAACGGCCCGACACAAAACGTGATCTATCAGAAGTTAGCGCTGGGCAATAATCCAAGCTTCTTCAATGATACAGCGGGATGCGCCGTGCGGTTTCGCCCATCGACTAACCGATGAGAATTGCTTTTGGGATGCAGTTGTGGTCTTATAATGGGTTTTTTCACCTAATACACTCACGACTTAGTGCTCTAGTTTTTGTTGCTACCTGCTATCATATAGGTGAACAAGAACCACGAGGGAATTCCATGGGAAATGAGCAGTGCGTGTTTTAATCTGTCACCATTCAGTGTCTACTTTATAGACTATTCTCGTATCCGTAGCGCTCTGCAACCAACCTAACTTCTACTGATCTGGTTCTCCCGCCTAATTTTAACGACAGTGAGAAAAAAATGGCGATCAGATACCGTAGTCTTTATGTGGCTGCTGCCATTCACAGCCATGTTTGTGAACCGCATAACCGACGGACCTCGTATTTTTGGTACAAATCATAAACGGTTATCTATAAAGCTACTTAGATGAAAATTTGATCAAGTAAACTATTTGGGAATATTTACCATTACAAACCGCTTCCGTGGAGAAAAATCAAGTGACCATATGTGTGGTTTTGCAAATCAAGAAGACGGTTCAGAGGGATATCATGAATGGAGCACACAAACAATTTGCGTAATCTCCGAACTGGATGAAGGAAGAATGATTGACGGTCGTTCCCTGAAGTAACTCAAGTATGATACTATTACTATTTGCTGTTATCATTAGTAGGGGATTTTACAGCGATTCTCTTGAGATTTACTACCATTAAAGACAAGATAAATAATTTCACCTCGGCGTTAAAATGGGAACAGTTCGATGCAGTGAGTAGTTCACTTAAATTCCGTTTGTGATTTAAGACGGATAAAAAAATTTAGTTATTTTTTACGGTAATCTGTACTGGCTTCCAGCAGAAAAGAAGACTCGATCGCAACCATTATCTTGCACATATGTTATTGGAATGACCTGTCCTTCCCCTCCAGTCCGCATTGCTGAAGAGCAATCACCCCGTCCGTGCAAACACATTATCCCGGTCCCGACTGATCTTACCACTGAAGCCTCTCAAAAGCGAACACCAGTTCAGGCGAACCCTGCCATCGGGTCGCATGCCTGCAAACCGACAGGAAATGACACTTGATCCTGTGCTAAAAATGCTCGTAGGCTCTTCATTTATGACAGGTGTCTAATGTTGCACTTGATTATGTATGCGTGAACATCATAGGCCTTTTAGGTAATTCACTGAAATCATTTGACAAAGGGGCAGTGGATATTCAGGAGTTTTGTGTATGCTGTGTTGCTGTGCCCACTCAGTTATTTGCGGCAGCCATTGACACTTGCGGTGGGGGTAATACAATTTTTTTATATGATAGCTGGCAAGCCTACCACGTTCACTTAATATAATTACGGCAGCTTTCATACAACGACAGTAAAACTCGCTAGCGCCTGTAAATCGCAATGGGATGACCAACAACAGTAACACCCTTTAGCCTTGGGGATAAAGTGAAGGTTATGAATTTGCACAAGAATGGAGTTTCGGTGACGAGGATTACGTCTCAGTTCGACTTAGGGGGAAAGTAAGCCAGCATGAATGTGAGAAACGAGACCACCTTCAAAACTAGTTGGGATCAAAAAACTTAGGCTCGGCGAAAAATCCTGCAATTAATCTGCACAACTACTACGAACATGTGTGCTAGGATTATGCATGGAATCCATTTATGCCTGATATAGAAAACGGAAAAGAAACTAGCTAAATACCGGACAACTACGTAGGAAACTTTTGACATTCCTTTTTGATAAAATAAGTTGTTACTGAGAGTTTATTGCGTCTTATTTCAAACACGATAGGCACCAGTAATCCCACGTGAATCTTTCAGAAGTTTCGTGGACACTGACAACTTGTCTTCGTGTTCTAACCATGTTTTGTGATATTTCCTAAACATCCCTCTCAAGAGCGCACATCTCTGAGAAGCGGACAAATTTGGTCGGTCACGACCGTGTTTGTATAGGGAGGACAGGAGCATTGTACTAATAATCAACCACAGAATAATATCAATAAAAGTTTCATCAACTGTTCGATGATTTCATAAGTCTACAAATCAAGGAGCCAATGTATAACATAATCTTACTTATTCTCATACAAGCTCTTCCATGAAGTACAATGGGGTCCGAAGAAAAAACTAAGTGCTTTCGGGATTGCAGAAGTATACTGATAGGAGATGAATACGTGACCATTCTAAGGAGACTGAATCATGTCTGAACTTATTATGTAAGTACATCTAAGTAGAAGTGTTGTGCACAATAGGATAACATCAATCTATAGAAGTAATCAGCAGAGGCGAAAAATACTCCGACTCATGGTTTGATTACTTGAAACAATTCACTCGAATATGAACTTTCATCTAATGACTGTTGGTATTTCGTGAGGCACTGTAAAGTTGGTGATTGCTCTGATAGTTGATGAACCTAGTTTGGTACTTTTGGTAGGCACGTTTGATCTTATCAGTTCAATCAGCATCTTTGAACCGACTAGATGGTGATTGGATTATTTGCACAAATTCGTTAATAAGTCAGCTACTGATAGCTTCTATTCACTTTAATTTACTAAATGCCGCAAGAAATGTTCTGATATCAAAAGATTGCATTCACTCCCCTGTGTCTGCCCTTTGGTTTTCGATTAAAATTCGGTCCTTACAACTACGCAGTGCAGTGGGATGCAGGAGGTTTTGTTTCCAAGCCACAATCTTGACGCTGGTTAATTAACCTGCTCATGCAGTGGACAGTTGCGTTTGGCTCAGCTCTTGTTGCAACTGCCACTAGTTCAAATTAAACCCCGACTGTTCTGACCAATTTTATGAGTCATATCGGCTGAATTCTGTGGTAGGTCAAAAATATCGTTTTACGGAAAGACTTCTTACCTCCAACTTAGGCGGTGAACATGTGCCCGACGCCTGCGCACATGAACAGCATGCATACATACATTCATTTTGTACACAAACAGAAATATGGTCTCAACTGCGCACGATCCACAGTGGAGCTGAACGGATGGTGCATAAATCGATCGAAAGACAACAAAAATTTACTCGACGTTCTAACTGCGTAGTTAACCGTCATACAATTACGAATGACGTCCACCACATTCTGTATTTCAGTTGTTTAAGCACTAAATGCCAATATGACCCATATATAATTGTTCATAATCGGTTTGTTCTTTGTTTAAGCTATTACACTGTTATCAAAAGGATAATTTAGCATAGCTCATGAATCCAATTACAGACAGAAAATGTCTTGAAGGCCACAGAATAGGAAAGCAATTTCTAGCACCACTAAAATTTGATTCAAGTGAATCAGTATCTAGGACTTCCTTCAGGTGGGCTTTTTCGTTCATTCAAAAGCAAACGTATCTCTACTGTATGCGGTTCATTTACCTCAACCAGAACGTACGTTAATATTGGTCATTTAAGTTGAGACCAACAGGAATTAGTTGATCTTTATCATCCAACCGAATTTTAGTCTCGTCAGGTTTTCATGGAAGATGTAGAATTTTCAGACCACTCATGCGAGATCTGGTTGGTAGTGCAATGTTTTTGATATAATGATCCGTTTCAGCAATCACTCAAATTCCGACTCCACGATGTTTGAAAAGTACAATCAACGAGCATATTCTGGGGACAACTGTTTTCTTTCGCATAGAGTTTAATGACTGAAACATTTAGCGACTTTTCAAAACAGATAGTCCATCAACACTGTCAATGTTAAGGCTATACGAGTTCAAGTAATTTGATGTAAATGAGAACGCATTGAGTCACTCATTCATAGCGGGAATGCTAAAGGGTCACGGTTCAAGTAATCGGAAAACTGTGCCGGTCCATGTTGACCTAAAGTTGTCACGCAAAAGAAAATGTTCGAAGAATTGCCTGGCCAGCACCTTAGAAGCATAACTTTTAATTTTATCTAATTAAATTTCATCGTAAAATAATGTCCTCAGGATCTAATGTATCCGTGTCTGAAGATTATGCTTATCGTCTCTGAACATCTTTTTCGTGACAAACGAAAGAGGTGTATCTACAAACTGGCACTGATTTTCTCATACGCGATGAAGAGATGAGATAATTTATGTTCCACTTTACGGGGAATATCGACGGACTGAAGGCGCATCGACGGTTATTTATCTCGGCAAAATGAAAACTTTTTGGAAAATTTAATCACATATAACTCTGGCCCTTAAACTAGTGCTGTTCACTGGAAGGGGTTCATCTGAATTTCGAAATGCCTGACTTTAACTGAATTAGGGATCAAAATGTTACGTACGAGCTGGGCAAGCAGACACAACGCACAACAATTACGGCGCCACAAAGGCTGAGAAAAAATTGTACGCACCTGTTGTTTGAGCGCCGTAAACTGGCCATGTGAAAGGAAGCGAAAAGAAAGCGTCTAGTGGAAAGATGAATAAGTGCATGAGCTGCAGTGTTTTGATGCTGTTGCCTGATGTCGCTGTTGTTAGACTTAACGGTGGTAGCTGTTGTGGGAAGGGGGAATTAGAGATCCTGTTCATATTTGACAAACTGGTTTTGTTTACACGCAAATTCGCCATCGAGTCATGTTTGTATACTTATGTTTGTGGAAATGGTTGCAATGACTAATATTCTTGTTTTCATGGTAAATACTTTGATGTATGCTCATTGGCTGCGGTGTACGATCGTGAAACCAAAGCGGACGCGGATTAACGTAACTCAGTTTATTTGAGCAGAAATATTCCTTACTAATGAAAATAATTATGCAGCTGAGGTGACTATGAGGGCAAAGATAAAACCGGCGTATATTTTTAGCATTTTGATGTAAAATTATGATATAATTCAAATAAACTTTAGTTTTGCTGATGACGTTACACCTCATCATTTTCCTCGGGGAATTAGAACGATGATATCTTCTCGTGTTTTACTCTACTGAATAATGTTTCAAATATTGGTAACTAATACGTAGTAATGAAATTCGTCACTGTGAATAGATTTTATGTGTCTATGAAATGCTTCATTATACGGTACTACCGGTTATCTAAATAAGAACAGAAAACAAGTTACGTAATGCCCTCGAAGTCTTCAATGCTGACGTGCGCGTTGATGTTGCACGATGAATTATTTCATAAGAAGTTGACTTTGGTTTGATAGAAATTGACAAATGTCGTACTGACCTAACCGTTAACAGTCGTTAGCCTCGAGGGTCTTGGCCCCTTCACACGTGTGAACCACGTTCGTTCTACCTACTGAGCCTCAAAAGCTCATTGGGGGCTTAAGCAGCACGCAACAAGAAAAACACTGTTTGCACACCTGAATTACATCAGCGCATGGTATCCATCACAGTGAACTTGAAACTTTATTATCCTTTCCAGCTTCTCATAGTATCTACCAGCTAAATATCTAGTAGTCAAAACTTTGTCCAAGTTGGCAGGGCTGCGTTAAATTTGGTCATAATTTGTCGCCCATGGTTTGAAGCCCAGGCATCACTAACTCACTTCCCTGAAAAGAGGGCGTGCATAAATCTTTATGACTTTGGTTTTGGATGAAGGCACATTTACACGCGTTTTGGAATTTCAAATATTTTGGGTAACAATAAAATTTCTGATACGAAAAGATACTAGATAATCATCACTGTACGTTGCACTTCCAACATCACAAATAAAAATAAGATGGCGAACTGAAGCGCTACTTTGCTAAAAATACTGTTCAGGCGCACCAGAACATAAATTTAGAGAGACATGTTGGTATATTCGCATGTACCTTGGATTTAATTACTTGCTCTTATTATCCATCACACTTACTCACCGTCTTGTCTTCTTGTAAAGTAACATTAAAAAAGATGCGTGTTGCAAAAACCTTGGCGTCAAACAGAGATATTCGGCCTTAGATAAAACGTCCGTGAATAGCAGTGTAACTGAACTACCCTCTTAGGTTAAGTATAGCCTGCGTTCTTGTGTTACAACTAAAAAAGTCGATTATATTCGTCGGTTCACTAGTTCCAACAACAACCTCTTCAATTCCGATTCCTTTTCTCAGGAAAGGTTGGAAATACCTTTCCCATTATTCATATTTCCGAAAATTTAACTGTTGCATCAGCAGGCCACTTATGAGCTATCCAATAACAGGAATTTTAGAGTCCAGATACGATGATTTAATTACGAGATCTCAAGCACAATGATCACTTACTTCTTTGTGTCGTTCTTCTTTGATGGATGTGTTATAACCGGGTATTTTGGGTAGGGATGCTTTTTGCAACTTATAACCGGATCTGCCCATGAATAAGATGTACACATATAAACCGAAACCTCCGGAAATAGGGCAGTTCAATGTAAGCTATCTATTCAGATAAGAACAGCTGTTACTTCGGGGAATTTTAGGACTTCCATCATATATAAAGAGACCTGTTAATGTCATCGTTTGTCACATTTCCTTCACTTTTGAATAACATTTTTATATTCATGAATATATATATATATATATATATATATATATATATATATATATATATATATATATATATATATATAGTGCTGTCTGTGTAGATGCAGTGAAGTAACCCAGGATACCTCAAGTGATCCGTGTTTTTGACGGCTGTTTTTAAACCTTCGGTTTTGTTCAAATTCATTTTTAAATTTGCGTATTTCCATTTGAACGTCATCATTTTGGTCACAGCAGTTTTGTTTCATCCCTCTTCATCGATTCTAGTTGATCGTTCACGCTTGTGTTGTTCTAATCTGTTGCGCGGTGTGGATGAATAATGCGTAACATTTATCAGATCGTCTTTCCCTTGATAGAAGCCATTTACTATGGTCCCTAGTTTCTCCCATATTTTTATCATAACATTCTTGAAAGTAAAGCTTGTGAAAAATGCCTTATGGCATTGAAGAGCAAGATTTATTGACATTAACATTATTTATTCATTTCAACTATCAAGTAAATATTTGGCATTTTGATCACATGATCGCAGGCAGAATTCATCGAATAGAATCCAGTTTCTCTGAAAAAATATGTATTTTTATTTTTTGCATCACGTGATATCATTAAAATCACTATGGGATCAGTTGGACAAAGGTTGACGCCAATAGTGAGTCTGTACACAAAACAAGCCGGAGAAACTACAAAAGAAACGAATAATGACTCAGCGACAAGTCTCTATTAGTCCCTTTGTAGAGGTCCCATTATGGTTTATTGCCGGTGTCCTTATTGCCGTTTACCAATATCTAATTTGAATCATCACATTCAGTTAAATACATTGTGCGCGAAAGCGGAATATATATATATATATATATATATATATATATATATATATATATATATATATATATATATATATATATATATATATAACCGACTATAGGCTTTAGTTCCCAGGGAAGATGACTAGTGTTAACTAAATTCGAAGCCGGGACGGTGAAAGTTCCAATCTGTGATGCTGACCGCCCAGCAGCCTCCAGGAAGACCACACTTCCCTGAAGCTAACCACGAGGAATAACGTTGGGAACTGTTTGTTTGTACTTGTTCAGCCCTATTGGTTGCGCTACTGGTATCGGCTACGTGTGTTATTGACAACATAGATAATTTTTAAAAGACAGACTGTCCAAATACTGACAGTTATTTTGATTCCGTAACTGTTAAACATGGAACATGATTATTTGCAAGGAAACTTTCGTACTTCTTGCAAAATAATCGGCAGTTTTACTTTACATTTGAACAATATTGTCTGATGCCATTCTTTCCATAACCAAATTTGAGTATGTCGCAATAGCCGTGGTTGCAAGGAAAAAACATGCCCAAACTGAATACTTCGTATTAAAGCTACCAAATGATTCAGAAGGGTGATCTGTTTGGTTCGCTCCTGCTCTAGACTTGGTATTACTTGTTGGAACTAATGAAATGATTACTTTATCAAAGAAAAAACTGCGAAAAAGTGGATGTGACATGTAGGTGAACCTCTTACTATCGGTGTAATCTGGGCTTAGAATCAATCATCAGACTGTGGAAAATAGAAATAATGCTATAACAAATCCCTCCTTACAACAGCATTCATTGCTGTTCCATCAGTGAATGTGAGTGTAAAATAAGTGAATTTGGAATCCACCAAATGACGTTTAAATCACTCCAAAGATGACTTGTTAAAAAAGGTGATGAATATTGCTGTTCCCCATAAATTCTAAAGACAACCAACGTAGGATAACTGACTCACAACTAACTAGTGAAAGACAAATTCACTGAATCCTCTTCGCTTTTTAATCACGGATCCTTTGCAAAGTTTTTTCTAAATAACACGAGTATTCGACCACAGTTAGGTAACTGCTTACTTGATTGTGAATAATTATCGACTTTTCAAGACCAGACTTGCGGAAACGAGAGCAAGGATTAAATTCCTGGACAAGTGCACCCACTGAAATGATTTTCCGAAGACTTATTGGAAGTCACTGAGATGTGTCCGAATGAGACCCGATTCAGTTACTCTGCATCGTCGCACCAGAACCTACATTGATATTCTACATTCTACCCACAAAGGAGGCATATTATCGATGGTCTAGAAGAGTACCAACGCATCCTGCTGGAGCGCTTTGTTATTGATGCGATCAAAAAACGGGTCGATGATGAAATAGCCAAACTGCAGAACACCATAAATTAGTGAAAACCACAAATCAGTCTATCAACTAATCCAGAGTGGTACGTACGCAACATTTCTCATTTGTTTATGGAAGCACCATTTTATCGTTCGGTTTCGGTTTCTGCTTGTCGGGGAGCCAGAAATCTCCCTGAAAATACGTTATCAGCGAGGCTGCAGTCAGCCCTCTTCCAACCCATCAACAATGTGCTTTGTGAATACTAACCAATGATAAGGGCCGCATATCTCACATAGCAGAGCAGTGGTGACGCGTGCATCCACGAACCAATCAGTCCATCACACGTCACTGCCTACTTTTCGCACCAACCCGCCAGATAGTCAGACTTATGACATGCTGTGATCCGATTTAAGTAATCACATTTGCGCACCGCGCTGGGCAACCAATAGCAACCTCCCTGTGTCCACGTATTCCTTGTCTCATGCCACATAAAGTGTTGATTTCTGGTTACAACTGAATACAGTTCCCCAACTCTGTTCGTAGTTATGTTTCCGTGGGGATTGGAAGATCGAGGAATCACGGAGCCGGGGTAATCCAAGAGTTTGCTCGCTGACACAGCACTGCTGTCCACATTCGACGAATGATCAACTGGATGTACAGGCACTATTTTAAAATGTATGTACTCGAATTCATTCAATAATGGCGACATCACAGGTGGCGGCTGAAGATTTCAGATCTAATCTTGTTGATTGCTCTCGTCACTATCATCGGAACTGGAAGAAATTCGGGCATATTCTCAGTAACGGACATAGGGAAGAATTCCAAGGGGGAAATAAAGAAATCATTATTACCAGGCCTGACAAAGGCTCCGAAATCATGCTACGGAATAGTGCAGGCTACACTGATAAAACAGATACCATTCTAAGCGAACCGACGAGATCTACGGATCCCCAGAGCAGGATAAGACCAAGACCGTGGAAGAACAACTTACGGCGTCAGTCAGAACATTGAAAGATTAGAACTGTTCTTCGAATGGCACTTATGAACAATTACAAGTTACGGGCACTAGTATTTCTCGTCTATATGGCTTGCCGAAAGTACATAAGTCGCGGAAGGGAGGATACAACTGAGACCGATGCTTGACATGAGCACTTCTCCCTATCAATCGATAGCTCGTTGGTCAATCTATGCTCTGGGACCAGTACATAGAAGCTTTCTCCAATACAACTTGGATGACACACATAAGCTAACAGAACTAATACAAGAAAAAATACGATAGGACTGAAAATAACCTCTTTGGACATAACATCACTATTTACAAAAATTCCAACCGTTGGGAATAATCAAGGACTAGTGCAACCATGTAGTCGAAAACGAAATGAATTTTGGTATTCCTGTAGGTAATCTAAAAAAAACTACTGTAGCGAGAGTCATCTTCATTCAATCTTCTAACACGTTATCGTTTAACTGACAAGCGCGGTACCCATTTGACCGTCATTCTTGTGCACGCTCTCAAATACACTCTAACCATTATCTCTCCCAATAGCCTTCTCGGTCTCAAGGGTCATGAAGAATACGGTTCCGGTTAATGTATTCATACAGTGCCGAGCGTTAGAGTAACGTGCAGGTGGTCCACGTAGTACGAAGGGCTGAAGAACGCGTTTAATAAGGAAACTACGAGGTAAGGTTTAGCGACCTTACACTTCTACTTCGATGCACGCTCAATGTCCAGCAGGGCTTCAACGACAGCAATTACCAGCAAAATGACCCAGTTGCAATGGCCTCGTCTCTGGGACCAGTACGGAACAACGGGGTACTCAGAAACACGACAGAATGATCACTCAGTTGCTGTCGATACGTGTACGATATTATTATTATGACTAACAAGCATATACGCATAGATGAACTGGTGGGAAAGTTTAGTCAGGATCGCAGTGAGCCCAGTTTCACATCCGAAGTGGAATTAGGATACAGCTTCCATTATCTGGATGTAAACCTTAAGAAAAGGAATGGGAGACTTGTTTGCCGCGTATATGGCTAGCCAACGTGGACAGGCTAGCGCACTTATTTTGGCAGCTTTGTGAATCTAAAAGCAAACAGAATCTAGTCCGGCCTCTAGCGTCTGGCACACAAAATCTCTTTATTGAGAAAACAGTGGAGGAGGAATTAGATTACGTAAGACAAATGCTACTACACAACGGGTAACCGGCATATTTCATTCAGAGGAACATTACGGAGATACCTAAGCGATCATTGATGATGACCTTCAAGAAGAAAGAGTTGCACATGGGACTTTCTTTCAAATGTGTTAAAAATGTACTACTAGTTCGGCGCCTGAGAAATGCAAACGTCAGTACATTTCCTGTCTACACCCTACGTGACCATTTCACTAGTCGGTCGATGATTTCTATGAATCTATCCAATAATCTTCCATTTTAACCTGTTCACTTGTTTGCTCGTGCTGGACAAGCTATGTAGGCAAAACGACACGGCTGTCTCGAACAATCAAGGAAAACAAACCGGCTTGGTTGAGGACAGGAACTAGAAGAAACGTAACTAGTGCAATGGTAGCGCATCTTGCTGACACAAGGCACCAGGTAAGAGACGAAGCTTTCAAGATAACCAATGAATTACTCTTGAATTCCTCGAAAGCCATTAGTCAAATCTCTTTTTGAAGCAGCGGAGACAATAGCGATTAGGCCGGTAAATCCGTTGCTTTGTTCACACAAGCGATTTGTAAAACCACTTCACCTACTCTGGCCGCGATCGGAAAATGGTAGAAATAATCTAGGTGACCTCAAAGGTGACCTTTCATCTGTGACAGGAAGCTACTAAGCCATCCCAGATATATTTTCTACGCCAGATTTTCCCAATCACCAACAATCACCATCTCCAGCTAATTTGGTGGTAGACAGCAATCCACTGTCGTCCGGATAGTTACCACACCTGACCTATTGGGACCTTATGTGGATCTTCACCACTCCAAGTCTCAGGGTCTGGTTGCCGGTTATACCCAATAGTGCAGTGGTCCTCCGTGGCTATGGGGTAAATGCCCCTTCCACTGCACTCATGCGTAAGCATGTAATAAAAAATTAACGCCCCACCCTTTTTCGAATCGCACCACACCTACAACATTGATTAGCCAATATTAATTTCATGTTGTAAACACTATTTCAAAAATATACTTTCCTGTCATGTTTGTATAATGATAATAATCAAAGGATGAAGTTACTGAAAACCATCTTCTTCGGAAATTACTTGGGTACTGGTATTTGTAAATGGAGTGATTGTTTTTCGTGAGCCTTAGGTTACAGAAGTTACACCAACAGTCGGAATGAGATTATCAGTGCACATATGGCAGCCTTTGCATTCGTATGTTTTGCTAGAAGGTTCTAGGTATACCAATGAGTGTTCTATGTAACCGGTGTTTCGTCTGACCCATCCATCGAGTTTGCCATTCTACTCAGTTTTATACTCCCACAGATGCTCGCCGTCTCACGTGCCATTTCGAAATCCAAGCGTCTGATTCTGACGATTGTCCAGGTAAAGTGCCAGCTTGAAATGACTCACTGGAAAACTCAGCTTTTATTTAGGATCCTTAAATTTCATGAACCTTATCTGACTCGATTCTTTCCGTTCATTTAGTTAGAATCCCATCCCCGCAGTATTAGTTGATTCGCCGTCAAGATTTCCCTCAACATTTAACCACTTTTTGGTCATTGGACTGCTCGTACATTCATACGTATTCAAAAATCAGCTTGGAACATATATGAGGTAAAAGAGCTGGATTGCTTCCCAGGTGCGCCTAAAATATGCAGTGAACAAAATGGTGACTTAGGATACAGGAAATTCTTGCATACCTGTTATTTTGAGTAAAATGTTATTTGCTGCTCAAGCAGAAAGGATGGTGGATGCACCCAGTAAGAAGTAATTTTTATGGAAAAGTTCGACTGGTATAGTAATTCACATATAAAACTGTATGTGACAGAAGGAATGAGAACTGGAAAGAACTGTAAGGTTGAAAAACGCAAGCATTTTTTTTCGGTTCATCTAAGATGCAGTACATGGAAGCCATAAGGTTGACACTCTTTTCTGCCAGGCGGCAAAGAATTAAAGTACTGTTGTGTAGTAAAAGCCAGGGAAGTTTGAGTTTATTCCGCAAGCAGGTGAAAAACTTCACCGACTTCACCAGCAAGGCTTTACTGAATACGAACAAACTTGGATTCCCGTTTCATGGCCACTTTGAGAATGATCTGGTAAAATCACCTAGATGGTCTGGCGAGAGGATGTGTCTCATGATAACTCGTGCCGGATGGGTCCAAACAGCTGAGTGCGAAATCCACTTTTAAATGTTTCCACTTTCTCCTTGAACCATTTTGTAATGTTCACGTAAGTGCATCTATGGAATAATTTGTGTATATCGTGAATCTCGACGTGGAACGCTAGAATATGCGACTGATGGGACTACGTGGAAGAAAATCGAAATTTCCAAATGAGGGTGAAAATCCTCGACAAGTTGAACCAGTAGCCTTGTCATTGTTTGAGAGCAAGGATTAGGTCTTCAGGTAACCGATAAATTTTCAGGCTTCTAGAGGATGATTAACTGGTTTGGACAAATAGTCGTGTATAACTAAGGATATTGTGTTTTATATAAGATCAAAAAAGAATATGTTCAAAAATATTTCGGGTGGATTTCGGTTTCTTCGTAGTTAATAGTACAAATTGCACTCCATTTATTTCTATGAAAGTAAACACGAAACCCGGCGGTAGCCGATAAGCAAGCAGGGACTTATGTAAGTAATGCCACTGAGCTGAGTTACGTGCGCGAGCGTGAATTCTCCTCAGTTCAGTTAAGGTCAATCGATGAGTAGCTGGATCGGTCGGTCAACAGACAGTGCAGGGACTGAAGCATGAATAAATATCAACAGCTTATGTCGAAGCATGAGGAGGATATTGATCAACTGTCCGAGTATTAGGCGGATACAGCCGGATACAACAGTTTTCAGTGAGATTCCTTTGAAATTGCCAACTAAGGTATGCGTGCAATGCAGTGTACACGAATAAGACTCTTCTGTGAATACCAGTAGGGATACAGCGGTATATATATATATATATATATCAGTTCCAGAAAAATATTTTGTATTTGCAGTTAACAGGAATTTTTTCTCGCCTGTTTAAGTGATTGCTTGTTCTGTCTACAATGTTCAGAGCTTATTTGTAAATTGTTCTAATGATTTCTGGTAGGCGCTCGGGTTTGAAACTCAAATTATCATGGTAAATGTTCTCATTTCCCATGGAAAACAGGCTTGAGGGACTGCAGTGGTAAACATGTCATCAGTTATGGAGTTACTTGGCTTTTGATGCTTATGCGTCTGGCATACCCTAAACGGAGCCCTTGGTTCCCAATCTACAATTTATATGTGGCCCGGATTTTGTAAGTTTGTGTTTACCGTGATACGACTGGATTCAAAACTGGTGAAAGAAAAGCAATAACACCTAAGCCTTTAATTGCGAATACACTGTGCGCAGGTGTATCTTCCCCATTCACTAGAAAAATTCATGAAACGGTCGACATCCCAGCAATCCATCAATCGGTAGTACTTGACTAGTTTCATTACTGTTATCGCGAGAGCCGTCATCCCATCGCAGCAAACGGTATGCAAAAGGATAATCCGTTTGTATCCTTCCGAAGCACTGCTTATGCAGAAATTATCTATCAAACAACCCACTCTTTCTTACTTCCCTGCCCTGCCAACCACCACCGCCAGCAGCTTTCACCTGCCACAGTAGTTCTTAATTCATTGGTTTCCGGACCGATTAACAGTGAACGAGAGGGACAGAGGGAATTACACACGATCGGTAATTCCCTTGCCTCCACTGTGCGTGCGACTGAAGATGAGATGGATTGGGAAATTTTCAGCTGAAGAACGCGGGAGCGATAGTTAAGAGAGGATTGCAAGACCGCGAGAGAGTCAGATAAGACAGTTCAACTGTGAACAAAGTGTGTCTATATGTGTGTGTTCGCATGTCACCGGAGCCGAAACTTGTTCATTTATAAATGATTGTTAGTGCGTCCGTGGGTGCACGTATCCCTGCTGTTTACGTGCGAATGCAACTTCTTGTTGTTCGCTCCGGAGTAGTGATGAGCTTAGCACGTCATTTGCTATGGCAGGACGGAATTTAGTACAATATAAATCCACGTTTGTGAACCAACTAGCCGTCTACGAGTTTAACCAACCACCCCAATCTCATCCACCCATAATTTTAGTACGACAGAAGAACAAGCACTATAGACGTACGATGACTAACGGCGCCGGGCCGACGAAGCGCGGAATGTCGAGTTCCGTTTTGCTCGTGCTAGTGGTTCCATGGGATCATCCCTGTTTGACAGATGACCAGAGAGGGAGTTTGAGGAGAGAACGTCTGCTAATACGTTTGCCGTTGTGTGTGCACGTGTTGTATAAAGGGGTGTATCACTGAGTGCATATTAAGAATGAGAACAGTGGAAATTGTAACATGGACAGAAGAACAGGCAGACACGCACAGATGCGATTTAGAAGTCGAGAGCTAATTGACTGACTGAATTGTGTTGGTCTACGTATCATTCCTCTGGTTAACTGCCCACCCACTACACAGACGTAGTGTATCCGTGGAATATGATCTGAATCTAAGGCCGATGAGACCATCCGGCTTGACCAATATCAATCAATCAAACATCCGTACATACCCATGCACCTATTCCTCAGAGTGCTGTTTGTACGATGCGAAGTACAAAGGGGTGAGAATACTAACTAATCATAATTTGGAGCAATGTCATTCAGCTGTGATTGACGCAAATAAGTCGTTCTTCCGTATGTAACTAAAAATATGAACACATTCCACTAACTTTTCCAAATGATTTTCACAAACTAATCATTAGTTGTAATTTATATGGCACAGGCACTATAGGAGGAAATTTGAAAAACCAAACATTTCTAGTCGTGAATCGTTTCCGATGACCTGTACAATTGGTTAGGAGCAATCTGGACAATCTTCTTACGTGAAGTATGTCAGTATTTTAGTTCGTTAGCTTTAAATTCAGCTCTCGTTGGAACTGGAATGTAGAACAAATTATTGCTGTTGATGCTTTGTACAGCATAAACGCCGCTGAAATCCAAAAAGCAATGAACTCGGGGGACGATTTTCACAAGTGCCATGGCCACAAGTCATTTCGAATGCTCTACATCGATGAAAGTTCTCGAATATTTAAGTATGTCAATGATGTGGCTCTTTATCAAACTGTCTCCGAAACCCAGGACTTTAACAATCTTTCCAGTAATCTGTCTTATATTTATGATTTCTCTGTTCCATCTGGTTTAACTTTAAATTCACCCAAATGCTTGGAGTGGATAGTTGCCCTTTCTGGATCGGCTAATCCGTTTGATCCTTCCGTCGTTTCCAGAGAACCATTAACTAGAGTAGGTCCTGTGAAATACTTATGAATCATTATCGATGCTAGTTTGAAGTGGGTGTCTCACATTTCAAACGGTGTGAAGGAACATCACAGGCCACCTTACCGACTATGAAAGCCTATGCATTTTGACGTTCAGAGATAGAGCACTGTCTCCCCTTTTGTTTATCTCTGTTTTTCTTATTCACCTCTACTGTTACCCAGCTATTTTTTGCTAGTCCACTGAAGAAAGATTTTAAAGTTCTTCGTCAAGGTCTGTCTGTCGCCATTTTGGTACCTTTCATACCCCTAACTGAACTACCTGCTAAGTAGTGTGAAATACACCTGGCCGACTGTTAGCAGTTCGCTCACAAAATCCTTTCAGACACCACTCACTCTCTTATACATTGATCGATCCAAGTGTAACTCTCTTGATTCAGTACAACTCTCTTATTGAACGTGAACTTGTAGCTTCAGTAACCCCGTTTATGGTATCTTCTGCCGAGTTCTGTCTTGATTGGTAATCCTTTGCGTATATAGAGGACGCTGGACTCAGTGTATAGGTGTTTTCACTGTAGATACCCCCGAAGCGGTTCTCCCGTTGGAGTAATAGCCTGGTGGATGGTGCGTAATAGACTTCCCACCAGGGCTTCTGCTGGAGATTGGTCTTTGTATGTGGCCGGATTTGGGGCTGTCTGATATGCGAAAGATATTTCTGAATGATTTCTTCCGTCGTCGCCCCCCGCTTCACTTGAGAAGCGCTTGCTTACAGATATCATCAAATCGTCCCGCCAGGCCATTGGATTGAAGATGGTACGGCGGCAGCGCAGATGCACGATTTGTGTTATGAGAGTACGCGACGTAGGCAGGACAGTGTAGTTTCGGTAGTCGTTGAGACCAGGGAATAAATTTCAGGCCATGGTAAGATTTTATTGTTTAATAACACAGCGTAGTCGAAATCTGTGGTAGGTTGTCGACGTTTCGGTCACCACGGGTAACCTTTTTTCAAAACTGGCTTTACAACCGAATGAAACTGGAATGATAGCTCAGAGCAACTGGGTGTGAGTCACAGTGTGTTCGTGTGTTGGCCTGTGTGTTTGTGGTGTTGTTTAATGCAAAGGTGGGGCATGAACCTCCGTCCGTACAATGTGTCCGTGATGGTGGGGTCATTTGAGGTCAACAAGGTGTTATGACCCTTTTTGGTGTTTATCCATCCGCGTCGTAAGCGCCGTCCATGTTTCAAATCTCTGCCCCATCGTTGCGGTTGAGACACGATTGGTGGGTGTTAATTGCCAGAGCCTCCGCGTAGAGACGTTCGGTGTACGTACGGAACCCACAGTGGAGGATTCTGGTGTTTTCATAGTCTGTGGTGTGGTCTTCGGATATGGCGTGAAGTGCGATTGCAGAGTCGCGTTCTAACTTTCTTGAAGCCATTTGGTCTCTCGGTCTGCATTTTCCTTTACTTACATAAAGCATCTATCAACACTAGGTAATGTGTTCCGCCAATGTGCACAGGGGACCACGGGCCTGAGGCACTTTGTACGTTTGACATATTCTACTATATCTTTCTCATTGTATTGTGCATAGTGTTTTAATGTTTCATCAATTTAATGAGGACACGTTTTTCAACGCGCCTGAAAATTGTTACCTCGGATCTTTCTTTTTCCTTTGCCTGTTAGCGTTCCGAGACTTGTTGTAGTAAAAACCAAACTCATACAATCCCAAACGATAATTTTAGCGCACCCACGGTGACTTAGTAGCATGCACTGGCGTCAGTAGGCTCCCTTTTAAACGACGTACGATCGCCCGATCAAAAGGCCCACTGAACCAAACTTGAGGGGCAAATGCATGTGGCCGACTTGATATCAGCTTGGTGAACATTGTGGACGAATTGAGTCACCTTGTTATATTCCTACTACTCTGTGTTTCTGTGCCCTAGCCTTTGTCAACATAGTCCATTTTCACCCCCTCTCTTTATTGAGCCGCCACAGGTCTTTTTGGTGCAGGCGACTGTATAGCAGCCCAAAACAGTAGTCTATTTACATAAGTCGACAACACGATACTGAAAACGAAAATGGACCATTCTTGAACTTAGGCCTCCATTCTGGTTAGAATCTTGACGGGCTGATTGTACGCGGGACAGTTTGAACCATTGATTATTGGCACAATTTCGGCCGGACTGTGTATAACCGTTCGGTAAGACGAGGGGCTAAGCCTCTGGCGGTCTGAAGCCTTGTCGATTTTCGACTAGACGACCCGGCCTGGAGAGCTTCAGCTAGTTTGTGACTTATTTTGTGGGAGGGTTATCTTCTGCCTTCTTGACAAGTATGTGAATTTTTAAGAATAATTCCTTAACTAGAGTCCAAACTGACATGAATAGCAGTAAAACAAAAAAAAATAGTCACAAGATTTTGCTGAAACACTCCTCGTTGACACATTACCATTCTTTGTCACCTCCGGACAAAACCAAAACATCCCAGTTGGGAAAACAAAGTTAACAAGCTCAGTTTCTACTTCTTGACTGGTTTTGTTTGTAATCAGACTATCGATATGTGCTACTTTCTCTTTTTGAAATAATATGCTACCAGACATTGACATTTTATAAAACTTGGTTTCTGCATGATAAGGATAATAATAATGACGATCGACAGGCGAAGCTGTTTGTTTTGGGTACGTTAAACCAATCTATCAAAAAAGTAACCGGAAGATCATTTTAATATAATGTAGATAAAATTTTCAAAGAAGCCTTTGCAGTCTGGCGCTAGCTGTTAATTGAAATTTGTCCAAAGTCAGACATGTCACATAGAATAAATGTGATGCTGGATTAGTAATATAGATGCTCATCTTCATCAGATTACTCAGAGATTCCTACATATTTGATTATACAACCCTCTGAATACTTGAGTGAGAGGAACAATTAAATGCTTTTGAGAACATTAATGAGCGGCGCCAATCAAATAATTGCTTCTTAAGGAAAAAATATGACTAGTCATTAGACAAAGCCAGTTTTAATGCTGTTTAGTTGGAGAACGACAAAGATCTACCTGGGTTTTGATAGAGATGTGTAATTTAGCGATGTCTGGCTACCAAAAGGAATTGCAACCACTTTGCTACATCGAAGCAAGCTATTTGGATTCGGATAAGCATAAGAAAATAGTATTTTTCATCCTTTTATAATTAGAGATGTACCAATTAACCGGCCTGAATCATTTACTTAGAATGACAAACCACCAACACAGGTAAAACAGGGAGACATTAGCATCACGAATTGGCCGAGTGCATTCCGCCATGGCTACATAAAGCAGCGGAGAATGACTGTGCAGAGCGGTACAGTCTTTTGTACTCATTCATAAAACGCCCTGGGGAAAAAGGAGCATTGCGTTGTCCTGTGTAACTTGTTTGAGACTATTATCCCAATGACCAGCAAGGCAAAACTTTATCACACAAAGAATGTCGTGATTTAAAAAAACAACTATTGATCTATGTGAGCAGTGCGAATGTTCGGCTATGTCGCAGTTACAGAAATTTTCTCATTGTCCCTTTGCCATGCAAAAACTACGTTGTCTAGTCTATTTTAAGTGTAGTGATGTAGATCGTTCGGAGAAAATTACCATTTTCAGGGCACGATTTTCGACATATTTTCTCTGCGATTTATTCTGAAGCTTGTCTCTGACCATACCACCTCTATTCGATTGCACGTTCTTATTGAAATCTAAAAAACATGCAGTTTAAATCAACTTCTGCTCGTACACACTCTCGATTTGCGCTACCCGCAGGCGTGCGACTTGTTTTCTCTCCGCCTCTGCCGTGGTTTGTCACTCGTGTGTTCGTTGTATAGACTTTGTTTCGGTACCAAGATATATGCAGTAAACGTTTTCATCAGTTTGCCGACTCGAATCTCCTCTATTCAGTCAACTGAGGAGATTTTCCAGGCAAATCTCTTCGAGATCTTACAGAAGACATGTTCTGGGTTCCTAAAACATTGAATTTGTACCAATTTATTTTATAATTTATCGCTGTCGATCGTATAATCAATTACCGAGAATGCAATAGTAATCCGTAAAGATACAACAAAATGACCTTATTACATCGAGGAACCCAACGTCATAAGCCGTTTTATCCAAATAATTTAGATTTTTCTGCCTCGAAAATATAAACATGTAATTATATTGCATTAGGATTGTTTGTTTTTGAAGAATTCATCTAAAACAGACTCAGCTCAAATGTACTTTTTCCGAGGGTTATATTAACCTTAATGCTTAGTCTTGAAATGTGGGCACATCATCATCGAAATCCATCAAAGTGATTTGGTATACCACACTTTGATTCCGTCTTTTTTGAAGAGCTATTGTCAAAAAAATCAATGCAACATTTTCTGAAGTATCTCCCTATCATGCATATCGCATGCAACGCTCACTGAAGTACCTCTATGCTCAACATAATCCTTTTATAGAAAGCTATTTATTGTGTGATAGCGGGTGTGGTTTGGGCTCCACTAAGGAACAAAATCGAGTCAAATTTCGGAAATGCATCATAACGGCAGTCACCCTTTTTCACGACTATATTTGAACATCGGAAGATGTAATTATATATCGAAATTTAATGATAACTAAACAATCATTTGGCGAACAACAACATGTAAGCCGTCTACGGATTTTACCAATGGATCCAAATTAGGCTGCATTCCGGTTTGACGATTCGCCCTAGGAAAGTTTGAAGTGTGTGTGTGTGTGTGTGTGTGTGTGTGTGTGCTTGCGTGTGTGTCCTGTGTGGTCAAGTAAAGGGTGCTCTCCGGGGAAATTTATCACTTTCACACTCATTGCACAATTAAAGCGAGCATCATGTTTCGTTAGTTGTGATCCAGTATTACATAAGGGGCTGCCCCAGTCGGGTTATACGCAGAACAAGCTAAACAGTGTCCAGTTATTCACTGATTCTTTAGAGTAAAATGAACATGGTTTTACAGACCGTTTTCGCTGTTCAGATCAAATGAGGATGCAGTGCAATGAATCATGATCCCCCTGATAAGTCTTCTACGGGAACCATAACTACATGAATATAAAAGCGTAATATAAGCTTTCGGTCAATGCTGGACTTGTGGAACCACGAAATATTCGCAGACGCTTTCTTCATATTTGACCTCTAATAATCCAGATCTTGAAATAAGAAAAATATTTGCTCTTCATAAAAACTGAAATTTCATGCAGATATAAAAGATGCTTTAGCGCTCCTGATTATGTATGACTTCGTCGAAAACTAACAGGTTTCTTTCCATAGAAGCTGAGGTGAGAGTCCTAAAGGATATAAACGATACACTACTCGCTATTTGCGAGCAGGCTGTCATTAGGAAAGTGGATGTGAATTTCTGCATGGTAAACTACTGTTGTTAAGTATGTCCTCTAAATTTAATAAAATGCCGATGTCAGAGAAAGCCGCTACTAAGAAGGATTTTCTAAATATGGTTCCCTTCGGTTCATTAAAAGTTTACAAACAACACCAATTACCGAAACCTAATTTTTCACAACTCAATGAGTGAGGTGTGTAAGAACGCTCTCTGTGAGCCTTAAAAGGTAGAAACTAAGGTTTGGGGGTAAATTTCAGAGAGTGTTGCTATGTGCCCATTTGGAAACACTTCTATAAAAGTTTTGCTTTAAAGAATGGAATAAAACTCCAGTTTGTGTAGAAATGAGATAATTCTTCTATAACTGCTCTGCTTTGTAGAACTTTGGTTCGTAAATTCTAACGAAAACCGATGTAAAAACTTGATTACATGAATCCATGAACAAGATCAATTTCGGAAATACTTACCACATCTGCGTAATCTGCATTATGTTTAAATTGATAACGATATTGTACTTATACTTTGTGTTGACAACTATACAGTGAGTTTGCGGGCGAGAAACCGTTGTCAGTTAGAAGCTAACCAAAATACAAGAGGCCATTATGTCTAGGAGTTGGACCGTGAGATGTACGGTATGTGGTCACTCTAGTTCATCAAGAGGCTATTTAATTTGCCGTGAGCAGACAGTACCACGTAGATGCCTTTCCCCAGAATTTGTTACTAGTGGTAGAACTTGTTCTATTCTTACGTGAAATTTCGCGAACTAAAAACTGGGATCGAACTAACCTCGGGCATCTTGATGAGACTCAGTAACTCTCCGTGTTTTTCCTGTGATTCTCTTAGCACAATAAAGCCTATCCTAATCATAGGCAGTGGTATTGTGAATTTCCTATATAAGCCACGTGGAGTCTAACGGTGGTGATTTATCCAAATCAGGTAAGAGGTTAATTAAAAAGAAATGTGTGTGAAGGCAACTTCCACGCGGATACAAACTGATTAGGTATGGACATCCACGAAAACTGTCAGAGGTTTCCAGCCACCTGCTAGCACAATCCCGGAATATTTAAAAGGCTGATTCATATGACTGTGGACGCACCAAGCGGTAAATCCACTTAATTGAATACTGGTCCCAAACGAAAGTTGTATGCTCGGATTTTCTTACATCTGCATTACGCAAATTTAAAGACTATTCCATAGAACGCTCCTTATTCGTCTTACCCAAAAGCATAGTCGTGTTTCACTAGTGTTTCTCAGTACTGTTTCTTTGGGGTCATTTTAACTCTGTTTAGTGGCGTCAAGTAAACTATTTGCGTGATTCTTGCACATTAGCATTTTACTATAAAAAAAGATTTCCCCTGTACTGTGAACCTCATACGAATATTTTGCATCGCGGGACCATATGACGTGTGTTCACGTATGTTCGCGTGTGAATTTAGCCGACAAGTCGTTCCAACAAAAAACTCTGACCAGGTTCCCCGACGCTAGTTTGGCCCATTCCTCTTGCAGGTAAGAAATTGACGGTAGGTACACGTTCTGACTTGTTTTCGCAGCCTGAACAAGAGTTGAAATAATCAAGTTTCGAGTGGATGTACACAAAAAATGCATCAGAGAACTGCACGAATGTGGACTCGTGCAAACATGCGGAAACCAGAAACGGGAATAGCTAAGCAAACATGATTGTCTTTGGTTTGATCCGCACCTCGTTTGGTAAGTCATTAAAGCAAGACATAGTGCGAAACTGTACCACTGGCCCTGAGATCAAACAGTACCGAAAAGTTTGGAGACTGCGGAAATGTACATTCACACACGGGGTAGCAGTTTCTCTCCGCCACTCAATATTTTACTCGCATCCAAAACGGCACGCTGCAGGGAAGATCCAGCGTGGATTACCTCACTTTGGACTGAGGAAATGATAGGAAGGCACCTTTTTCTAATTTATTTAAATGAATTAATAAGACACGATTGTTGGTTTTTATTTCTGGTCAGCTGCGATCAATAGGAGCGCCCTTCGTCGATTTGTTCGAGCGGAGACAAATCGCTCTCAGTGCTGAAACAGACGCAGAAAAATGCAATCCCGTATCGAAGTTTGAACAGTTCACGGTTTCGACTCTCACTTATTGAACATCGTAGTAAGCATTGATAGAATATATTCAACGATCAGTGGCAGAATCGAAAATTTCTCATCTACATGAGGAATAAATATAGTTCCGAAAATATGCCAGCCAAATGAATGAATAAGTGAAAGTAACCATAAAATGCAAAATATTCATTATTTGAATCGAGAAATACTGTGAGCTAAGTACAGTGGATGGTATGAAACACAGCAGAATTTTTCTACCAACATTGAATGGATGAAGGAAATCATACCTTCCAATCACTGTGAGAGACGGTATCACTCCTGATGGGGCACATTGCTACAGACGCCTTATGACTTATCCCTGATACTTGGAAAAAATGAAGCTAGTTTTATTGTTTTTCAAGATTCAGACCTGATAATGTTGAAATTCATCTGTTAGACATTCTGTTTATGAACTTATCTGTTTGCTCTTTCTGATCCGGTGTGAAAATAATGGTCAGCACCGACGGTACTGTTATTCGAGAAAACAATCCCAAGCAGATATACTAGTAATAAATAAGGTATGAGTAATGGTTTCAATAAAAACACAATTTTATAGCTTTCTGGTTACGGCTTCCTGGCCATCGTGTAGCGGGGAATGCTGGGACAACAGGACGATGTGAGTATCAAACCGATCGAGCCAACCAATCGAAAGCCGTAGACTAAAGAAAAGACGGCAAATATGTTGGAAGCACTGCGGAGCAGACAACGAGGCATACGGGCTAACAGACGGGACGCAGACTGATTTCAGGCAACCAGCAAGATAGCTCATGTGAGAGGCTACCGTTCAAGTCGTCAATCGGAACAGTCAGAGGAGCCGAACGGGAATAGTAGACAAAAGAATCAAGCTGATGGTCAGAGGCAACTGACCAGAACGCAGCCGAAATGTGCAGGTAGTCGGAGGATCAATGCTGCTGCAGCACATTCTGGAAAAGGACTATATGGACAATTGTACACGCTTCCCGGATTTGACTTGTTTGGCCTCTCAAATACAGGTGTTCCTCACCCGTTTTGTCGTCTTCGTTACAATCGCACATAGTCTACGCTGTTTCGCACTAGTTCAAACCCTTAAGTTCGTTAGGTTTGAAATAGTATAAACTGATCCCCAAGTCAACTAATTACTAAAATGTCTCCGAATCCTCACTTGTAGGTTAAAAGACTAACCAATCAGACAAAGAGCGGTTACCCAAAATTATTCGGCTTTCAGCTGACCAAATCCTGAATGCTCAAGCTGTTTGAACTGCATCCAGGCAGCTTTGGATACGTCACATACGTTATACATAAAAGTCTAAACCTTGGTGACAGGATGAAGTGACATTATTATCATTTATCAGATTAGCTTCACTACTATTATCTTCGTACCCTCATTATTATGAGTCCTTAGGTGACCCACAGGGACTAGAAAATTCTACTGGAATGGCCCGTCCCAATGAGGGCGATGTTTTTCCGTCCGTGATAACGAATTCATTTCGATCATCTGTTGAGGAGTCTGAAGATTTTCCATTTCGTTTATATGCATGTCGTAATCGGTAATGATTGCAAACATAACGAAAATAGCTATGCACCAAATAAAATCCCAGCTCTAGTGCGAGTTTAAGCAAAAGTCAAACCGATGTTCTGGATCCTTAACAACATGAGCGAACCATAGAAACCACGGCACACTTTGCGTCTGATGAGGGAGCACACGGACATGACACACACTCAATGCGTACAATGTGATATCATCGACTGACCTCGTATAGGACATTCGTTAGCTTTCTTGGTCCTCACCTGCAACTGCTTTTGCCCCGATAGCATCGAAATGCATTGATTTTCTTTTTCGTGCCAGGCATTTTCATACTAGCCCAATTTTTGTTTTGTATAGGGCTCAGGTTCCTTCTGCTCTTGAATACTGCAGTCACGTTTGAGAGGGGACCTCGTCTTCTTCATTGTCCCTCCTGGGCCATGTCCAATGCGAAGCTAGCAGCTTCGTGGGTGATCCTACGATAAGTTCAGATTTACAGTTGACACCCCATCGTCTGACAGTTGTTTTTCCCTCTCACTCTCCCTTTTCTAACGGTATTACCATGTTTTGTGTTCTCAGGAACTTGCTTCTGTAGTCCCTGGTCCTCTTGTCTTCAACCGTTTTTCTCGTGCTCAGATAAAAGGCCATCCATATAAAATGGCTAACCCAACCTGTCGCGCTGTTAGTTTTAACTCTCCGTTGTTCCAACGAACTAAGATAATGTGGAGCACCATACCCCCCGGTGTATTTTCTCTGATATGGCCTCCACACTTTCAAGCACAAGATCAACAAACTGATTTTTACGTGGCTGTTCCAATACATACTAACAGTTGTACTTTAGGTCTTTAGGCTATGAGATTTATCCCTTCTACAGTACCTCATGTTTTCATGCAGTAAGAACACCATTTAACAACCGTTATAAATAGTCACCGGGAAAACAAACTGAGAAGTTCACAATACGCTAATTCGGCGCATGCCTCGTAATATCCTGACGAAACATTTTATGACGTGTGGTGTACTCGAACGGATGGAAGATCAGAATTTTAGTAATGTTTCCTGCGCACTGCTTTTCCTACCGAGACGGCTAATTTGGGTGTTCTAGCTTATCTGTCGGGTTTCGGTGTAATGAAGTATGACCGGCATTGATATTTGGTTTATTCCTATGGGATTGTTTAAAATGGCCGCGGCATTTGCCTTTAACAGTGAGTCAATAAATAAAGCAGCGTCTGACGCTCAGTAGTGTACACGTCACGGTATTGTTCTATGATATACAGTGGGAGAATTCGGGATATGTGAATTCTGTTGACATTCACTTTAACACTCATTCTAATACAAAAAAGTATGACGTCCTGACAGAATGGACTTAGTTACACAAGTTCTTGAGGGTCACAACTTAACGAGTCGCCAACATCCACTTTGTTCCCTTTGGGTTAACCACATTCAACTGAACCATAACCATGAGATAGAAATTTCTTTGAACTCGCGCGACAAAATCTGTTTGAAAGTATGCACAACGAGCGATTTAGCTTACTTCAAGTTTTGTGCACACACAGGCTATTACTTTATGCAACAGGGCTGGATAACGTCAGGAAAATCCGAAAATAAAAAGAGGTCAGAGCACCACTGAAACTTGCAGTCACGCGTCCATCTGTGTGAACTCCACATTTCTGAGTAGTTGTGTTAGTGAGATCAAGCGCATGTGGAGGTCTCCGCTTTGATATTTTATTACTTTATGAAAATATTATCATTGATTAGTCTCTTGCTGTCACGAACCGTAAAGCCATTATTTCATGAATTTTCCTTCAGTGTCAATAGCACGTATGCCAATTCCGTTGTAGGCTACTTTTTCATTGCAAATTTTAGGTAATGATGGGCGAATAAGATAAATGCTATAAACGGTTGAGGGATGTAATTTACCAGCAAAACAAATGATGGGCTTCATCCACCAGAATCGGTCCGTGGATCACGGTTCTTAACTCACTAGGCCTCTCCGATTTTCAACCTCCAAGCGGGCAATTATTCACATTACGTGCTTTACCTTTACTGATCATTAGTATGTGTTCTGCAGCAGGAATATTCCCTCCTTTTCTTTTGTTATTCCATGAAATCACCTATCCGTACCGTGACTATGTGCAACATCACTATCATTACCAACAACAGCAAAAACATCGTCTAGAACGAAAACAACTACATAAGCAACAGTCACGTTCAAGCTAGATACAAAATATGAAGTTTTTTGGACATTTCATCTGAAGACCGAATATCTAAAAAGGTTAATTGGTCGTCAGTAATAGGACCATAATGCCATTCTATAACAATAGGAGATAAATTATTCTTTCTGAAGAGCAAATTAGGCTCTGACTGTAAGACTTTTAACCGGATTTGTGGCATGAGTTTTACGAGTACCCATAACTTTAAACGATTTGAAAGACTAAAACGAGTTTACAATTCTCCAGCTTAAATTGATCGTGAAAATGTTAAACATCAGTTTTCCTATTTTGAAATATACTTAAGAAAATCTAAAAGCAGAAAGTTACAAGAGGTAACAGATGTCGCTTGGTCTAAATGGCGGACAATATTACTATTGCTATTAGTATCACTCCTGGGGTCGTCAACTTCAATGGTAACGATACGATCAAAGCGCGGAACAAAAAACCGACGCTAATTACTGCCGTTCGATTATGGTTCTTCTAATACCGAAATGTTCCCGTGTATTTTGTTCTGTGTATGTACCTTACTGCATCTATCGACTGTTTCATCCCACAGTAAGTGCGACGCAATCTAAAGGATGTGTTATTTATCTACCCCATTCATTTGTTACAGTGAGTGTTTAGATTAGCTCACGGTAAACAGTGACCACTGTCAGTTCCTTGCGTTTGGTTTTTTCGCTGGTTACCTCTAATACGAATATTCCAAGTTTGTGAACGACACAGTGTCTAGACGGAAAGGAAGTTCGTCCAACTACCAATCTGAACGATCTACAAATATTTTACTGTAACTTCAATACAGTCATGTTTAACAGAAAACTTCCTCATTTGGTACTGGGGGCTGAAAGGTCTAAAATACATCAAGTACTAGGTTTATATTCCTCTGTTTTCATTGTGTTTATGTTCAACGGTATACTAGTTAGCGTCTCGGGCGCTATCACTGATTTCCAAGAGAAACATTTAGATAGAAGTGAAGTTACCGTTGTTTTATTGGGACTAGTCAAATATACCACCAAAGTGCACGGTTGCGAGTAAATTCGAAGCTTGAGCAAGCGCACGAGCGTAGCGGATTGAGTGCAGGTGAATTGCAAACACCGCAAAAGGAAATAAGGCTGAAAGTTAGCAGTGGAAACCTAGGTGACAAGACGTACATATTGTTTTCACAGCGCATATTTTCCTCTGTTCATATGTTCATAGGTGTTTGGGATTTACGGGAGTTCAGTGGGTACAGAAAACAGCAGTTCACTTTATATCTGCGCACGACCCAATCATAAAATTACCTTGGTTAATGAACAGTAATGTATATCTAACAACCAAATGTAATAAATGCTCAAAAGACATTTATTGTCTTATATAAAAAGCCGCTAGTCATCCTCAACGCGGAGATCTCGTGGTCATTAAGCAAACCACATCGTCTCATTATACACTTGGTCCTTCAAAGATTATCGCATACGGTGATAACGTCACAGTTGATGTAGTCTCACTCGGGTCATCACACCCCTTGTCACTTGCAAAGATTTCTATCCTGTAGTTGCATTATGTTTAATAAACTATAGGTGTCCATAACAAGTAGTGATCGTAGATACGGCTTTACGAAAGCAGTTAGGTCAGAACGTACGTACCATTTTTTGGTGTCTTCAGACGCACAGCGAATGTATTGACCAAAGGTGCATAAATATAATATCACTAACCAATGTACTCCGTGGGTTATGCCACAATCTGGAAGAGAACACTCGTGAAGATTTTCGTTTCAGTTCCGGTTTTTATTTATCAAGTCTCCAAATTGGTTGAAGAAAACAGTAATCCCAGAAAATTGTTATTGGACCAAAATCCATAGCGACCACCCAGTCGACTGAGTATAAAACCTAATCAGACTTAATTCAGAGTTTATGAAATCGCACATTTCTCTGTACTTTTATCTCGAATTTCGCGTGGCTGTAATGTCCGAACGTAATTCATGCGGAATGCAATAATAATTGTCAGCTGCCACTGACTGGGAAAGAATGATTAAGACTTTTAAAAATTGGTGTTGGTTGTAGCTCAAATTGGTGTTGTTCAACGGCTTCTGATCGCTGAGCTTGGCTTTTAGGTCGTAAACGTTTTATTACCAGTCGAGATGACGTCGTCAGTGCGCAGATGGTGTTCCTCTGCTAATCTATATATTGGTTGCTTGGTTCAGAATATGAACTTCTTCCAGGTTGAACGTGTCATTCTTGATCCTTGTGGACGGATATTAGGGAGAGTGGATCATGCCTTCCTGTAGTCAGTTTCTGCCCGTGCCTTCTCGTGGCAACCTTTCTCCCAGTTTGACCAACGTATTATTTGTTACAGTCCTTGCAGTGCATCTCGTAAATTACATTTCTTCTTTCCTCGGTTTTCAGTTGCTCCTGCGGTCCTGATATGATTATTATCAGAGTCTTGGTTGGTGTAATATGTTTCAACGGAGTGGATATCCAGGAAGCTTCATTCGAAGAACCAAATATAGAATGAGAAATGAAGCAAGTCGGGGAACGCAATCTAACCAAGGGATAGCACTGCCATACATCAAAGACAAATCCAAAATGACTACAAGGCTCCTTCAACCACTAGGCATCATAGACCAATCAAGTCCCTGAGAAGAATCGTATCAAGACCGATGAGTACGGGAATCATCACCTGCGCACTGCCGATGTCACTTTGACCGGCGATGAAACATTTGCGACCTAAACGCGAAGCTCAGCGATCAGAAGCCGTTGAAAATATGAATATTATAGATGATTACTAAACCGCAGCAATTTATTTCATAAGGATGAATAAAGACTCTCTTTACTCCTCCCAGCTTTACCGAGTCGGTATTTGTCCCCAGTCAAACAAAGCTGTTCTGTTGGGAGCTTTACAGCACTAATATACGTTCATTGACATCGTTCTAGGAAGACAACAAGGTATTCAGAATACAGTGTAGATATTTTTCATGATACAGTGTGAACCATCTTAAAGATATACATATCGTTACGTTCTCATTACATCGGCCCTCATTTGATCTCACTCAAGATAATCAAGTGCAACAATAATCTTCGTCGCTCAAAAGTTTTATTTTCTATCTCCATGATATTCCAACACACTAAAATACAAAATTATCAAAGTAAAGGACAGACAGAATTTGGTGATGACACATCAGTCGTATGCACACAGTAATTGATGAAGTGATGTGAATTAGTCCGTGTTCAGAGTAAGACAGACACCTTGTAGCACCCAATGACTGGGATGTATATCGGTCTTCAAATCTGCTTCAAACACAAACCCCACCCCCATGGCATTGCGTCGATCAGAGGTTACATAGACCGGTGTTCGAAAAGTATTTTGTAGTTTGAGACGATGCGCCTCAATTGCTGTGATTCGTAACACCGGCAATGGTTGGATTAACTGCTTCGGTAGCTGACGTATCAGACATTCCTGTTGAAGATCCCAGCTGGCTCCTTCCAAAAAAAGACCACGAACAAAACAGCCTTGATGCGCACGTTCTTGTACTTCTGTGGGGTCCTCATATGAGGTGACTGAAGTGTAGAGGGTACTACGATCAAGAGGCCAGCCATTACGGCGGCAAGTGGTCTGAACTAGGGCCATCAAATAAGACTCGGGAATGTGTAATCCGGATAGCCATATCACGTTTGGTTCACCTTTCTCGACCTATATTTCAAGGAAGAAGACACGTTTACTTTGCGACCGAAACTACAACACTCAGGTTTGGTTTACGACAAATCGGTACTTTTTAAAACCAGAAAGAATATTTAATAATGAAATATAAGGAGCAGGTGCTCAGATATTTTAACATAAAATAAAAATACCAAAGGCTAGCGAATAAATTGATGCCTTATTGAGGATTTATTTTATTGTTAAGCAACAAAAATTAGAGAATACAAAACTTCAGGTTGATTGTTTCGTTGTCTGATAACTAAAAACCAGAATTTGCAAATTTATAGGAAATCGATACACGCTTTTCTAGGAAACGTTCTGCTAATTTTGTTCTCCTTGGCAGAAAAATTACGATTCAGGTTTTGTCTTCCATTCTAAGGTTTTGAGGTCAGTTGCTTGTTCAAATGACGGATTGGATAAGCGGTTGTTCAACACAATATACAGTTGACCTCAGAGTTGTTCACTGAACGATTAGGATTCCCACATCCTCGGTGAAACAAGGTATGTGGAGCGGCCTACGTGGATCGAATAGAGTGACAATTCTGCAATCGAGTGGTTGAACATATTCTAAAATGGGTTCAAGATTTCGCGACGCAAGTGAAGTTTGGTAAAATACATGATCACTACGTTAAAAGTCATTAGGTCCCGTCGTCAGCCGTCATTTTATGATGGTGTAATATGGATGTTACGTTGACCGAAACACCGCATTTCGGGTCATAGATGCGGCAACAATTGTCAGACGATTGAGGTGTGCCGGGGATACTGACATACATCGAAGGAAACTTCCATCCTGTTAGCATAAACAATTACCTATTGCCTTACTTTTACCCCGGTGAAGCAAATAAGCCCTCCCCTGTTTCCTTTTATTTTTGGACATTACTGTTTCGCATGAATCTATTCAACCACGTGTTTTGCTAAATATGCCATGCTGAGAAATAAGAAAATCGTCCTGGATATAAATCGTGCAATGTTGACACAGCGGCTGTCAGTTTTAACTACAGGCTTCTAAAGTGCATACACCGATTACGATGTGACAGGAATAATCAGTCGTCAGTTTCAGAATGAAAAACCACTTCAATCCTAATTACGCTTCCTGAAATGGCCAATGGTACATTGTTGTTCTATTGTAATACGTGTGTGAGAAAAAAACTCAAAAATGAGTCGAAAATGTCATGTTCACTACTTAGTACCACAGTTGAGTGGAAAAAAATTTCATAACATTCACGCCCACTGAGACAGACTCACATCACCAGTTGTTTCTATTCTACACCAGCAATAAAATCAGTATTCCAAAGCTGAATAAACTTCTATTCCGTAACCCGAGTGACTAGATGCCATATTGGTAACAGGTAAAACGTTCTGGGCTAGATTCAGGTTCCATCCGAACAAAATTATGCAGAAAATTGGTCTGAAAACAGTTGCAAACAGTTCTGAAATCGAGGTTATCATTGGTTATTTGACTGGCCAGCATAACGGACTTATGATAATACTGAGCTCAACATTACTTTATAGAAATGGCCAACGCAAGCAGCCTACCCGTGTTGTGGTTGAAAACACGTGCTCTACCAACGAAAAGAATCGATTGTCGTACGCATCTCTGTGCAGTTTATGGCTGCAGGTCTTATCAGTGAAATAAGTTCAGCAAATAACCGACATACCTTTTGAGCAAATATTATAAATACTACCGACAGACTAAAACCAATAATTAGTGAAAAAAGAACCCGTGGAATTGAAGACAAGCCTAGTACAGTTGTCGGTAATAATATATAGAAGGATTAATACGTCAACCTAAAAACGGGACAGAATGGTTTTTATTACGGAAAGTGATCAGTAAAACAAATCAGATTAATCGTTAACCCTACCACAATATTAAAATAAACAAGTTGACAGTATGCACTCGAATTTAAAATCGGATTTCTTATATGATATCTATATTACCAGAAAACTTCAAGTCAATTTGCTCTTTCCAGTTAAAGTAAGACGTTAATGGTAGCTAGCATCAAGAAGTTATTTATTTATCCAAGGTTCCACTAACAGTCCTTACACAATTCACATTTTAGTCTCCTACTTTGAAACTAATTTCCTTCGTTAGTCAAGCTGAAGTGGATTATTGGTGACAACAAGTTTTCTTCAAGCAGTCCTCGGTTATCTTCTTGATTAGAAAAAAGCAAAACTCACGAATACAGTGGAACAAAAGACAGTTATATGAGGCACAACTTTTCATGAACGGAAAACCATACAGTCGAACTAATGTATCATGAATTTACGTGACCCTGTTTTTGGTGATTTATGCTTCCCAATCCTTTATAATGGAAGTGGGCTGTTTTCAAGAAATGTCTGAAATTATCTCCCTCAGGAAAAATAATTCTGAATCAGAGAGAAAGAGAGAGAGAGAGAGAAATGTTTGCACTGAGTTCCTCTCATCCATGTCAAGAAGGAGACCAGTTCCAACCTCGATTTTACGCCTGAAGATAAAAATCATAGGAGATTATTTTAGTTACGGTAAGAAAGCAACAATATGACCGTCCTTCGTTAGCTTATTTTCAGTGAATCCTAAAAGATCGCACCCTTTCGGTTTTGTGATAACTCTTCCCATGCCAAACACAGATTACGACACTCAGCAAGACATGACTCGATTGTGGTAAGATTCGTATGTCTCTCTCTCTCTCTCTCTCTCTCTCTATATATATATATATATATATATATATATATATAATGGTCTCAAGAGAGGCCGAAACATGAAAATAAAGAAAAGCTCAAGGTTTATACAAAATGGATAAACATTTAAATGTTTCTTATTTCACAGAATGTATTGTTGGCACGAGGACTCGAATCTTATGTACTGGACTCTCTGATATTTGTACAATCTGAAATTTTCCTATTCCACTCAAGAGTGACCGGAAATTACTGCACGCAGCATACTGCCTTCGCGACAGTGGCTTGTGTTATGAACCATATCTCCTAATTCTTCTAACTAACGACAATCCATTTGATACTAACCAAATCATGGAATGCTTTTAACTGAGATCAGTGCCAATGCTTGATTCTTCGTACCTCGGCACTAAGTCAAAGCCTGAAAACCGGAGTGAGGCTCTAACTGGTTACCTACGGCTCTGACCTGGAAGGTCGGATGGCAATTGTGACCTACTGTGTCTAACAATGAGTATCGCAGTAGGCATACTGACCGCAACGAATTCATTCATACTTTTCGAATCTTTCAGTGCATGAATTAGAATGCAACTTCCAATTTCACTATATTAATTTACTGCGGATTTCACAATATCAGGCAAATGCATGAAAACCAAGCGGATAAATGGGATTTTCGGTTTGCACAACGAGCATTATGATGTACTGTGATGGGGATGCATATTACGATAACATCTATAAATACTGAAAACCCGTTTCTCTGGTCTCTGCGACAATTTGACCTCAACTTATGGTCGTCCAGTACACAAATTTATCTGAAGGTGCTAGCGAACTCAGTGACCCAAATGACAAACAAACTGTTGAATAAGATAATAAATCAAAACCATATGAACTTAAGATCCGGTGAAAATTTGCGGTAACATACCCACTTGTCATATTGTTTGATTCGTTCGCGGAAATGAATGATCCAATCGGCCAAAGATTTTAATGTGGCTGGAGTTAGACGGCGCCACATCTGTGGAAGCTGGCCATTAAGCAATGATCGAGCCAGGTCGTCCAGTTCAGCCGACATACCGACTTCGCCGTCCAATGCTCGTTTCAGCGTACGTAGAGAGATTCTCATTTTGGTAATCAGAAAGTTTATTCGTTCCAATTCCTAAAATAATAATTCTGATTGACCGTCAGGTGCCTATGTTGGTAATGATGCTGGACAGATTTACCATATTCTTGTCTGAGTTAACTGTTCTTTAATTTCCACGAAATGAAAAAAGCATTGTTATAAAAAGAGTAATAACAGGACTACATATAGTGCCATTGAGCCGATAAAGAACGGTTTGCGAATGCAAGCACGCCACTGATCAGGACTGAGCCATGTCCTCCAATGTATTTAATTGATGAGTGAGGGTATCTCTTGAATCAAACCCAGGAATTTTAACACGCCCTGCGTGGCCAAGTCTACACGTTAGGTTTTTCATACCATTTTTCTCCATGTCATCGACTGGCCACCCTAACTCATTTTCGAGAAAACACCCCCTGAGAGAACATGGCGCATTAATAAATCCTGTCAGGGGACACGTGCCAACCGTCTTAGCCTGGTAAGCTTACAAGTTCCATGTAATGATTTGGTTCGTGTGCTCACGACACTCAGCCGAACCTCGGCATTGCAGACACGGTGTTCCCACCAGATTAAGACAATGCTACGAAGATATCGGGTTTCGAATACCGACGATCTTCGTATATTTTCTACCCGCAGTGGCCCTGTTTCTGAACCATAAAGAGCCACTGGCCTGACTGCTGCAGCGTACGCTCGACACTTGATAGATAAACCGAAATCACGTCAAAGCGACAGATGAGTCAGGTTGGAGGATTCCCAATGAGCCCTCTGCATACGCGAAGGCAATTCATCTGATATTCGACCTTCGAGTGAAACGCCACTGCCTGGATAAAAAACTTATCTACTTGGTCTTTCGAAACACCGAAATGTTTGGTGCTACACCAACCCAATCCGGCAACCGCATCTTGTAGTTTGAAGACACAAAAAGCATACCGAACTTTGATACGCAGCTGTTCAAGCTGTTCAGAAAAGCTTACAACTTATGTGGATCTTTAGCTATAAGAGCTATATCGTCCACATATTCAAGATTTGACACTTCAGCATCTGGGAAATGTTCAATACCGCTATCATCCCACGCTAGAAGGGCGTTCTACAGGACAATATCAAACATAACGTTAAAGAGGAAAGTAGAAAGGGTCAACCCTGACGTACACGACTTTTCGTAGTAAACCCGGGTGAAAGATTACCGTAAGCCCGAACTCTGCTTCAGCTATTCATGTACAAAGACTTTAAAATGTGAATGAATTTTCTGATACACCCTTCAACAAAAGGCAACGCCAGAGAACCGTGCAGTTGACTGAGTCGGACGTCACTTTCAGATCAAGAAAAAAAGAGATGGTAGGACTATGTTCTATAACACAAACTCGACCACGTCCATACTAATTTTCGCGCGAACACTACCTTGTCTAACCAAACAAGATCTTCACATATCAAAATGTGTGACAGACTGCTTTACGACAAGCAACTGCTTATGAGTTAGGTTGGCAGATTTTACCACATTCTGACATCATTTGACACAAAAAATAACCCTTTGAAAATAAACACAAACAATATGTTAACAGTGATTTACCAGTATTTGTGTCATGGAACTATGGCTCACACTTGACTATATTTTTGAGTAACAGAATGAGGAGACAAACGTTAGTCTACAAAAATATGGCAATGTAACAAGGCACAATGAGAAACCTACTTGGAGTAAAACAACTGTAGTTGGAGGTATTTCGGTGCCTAACTTTTTCCGGATGGCCTCCTTGTCGTAGGGTTCAGGAATATTCTGTAGTATACCCTTGGCCACTTGTGAAATAAATTCATCTCGACTGGCTGAACTGGATTCTGAACTGGTTTGTGGTTGTAACTCAATCAGCTTGGACCATATTTCCTTGGCGGCCCCTGTGTAGTATCCAATTTCAGCATTGGCGTGCAGTCCAAATACTTCGGGTGAATTGCTCAATGGTAAAGACTCAATGTATGCTGAAATTGAAGGCGGTTCTTCGTATCAATGCCTCGTTTTAATAGTTGCGTACTGACCATTTGTCAGTAGTGCAATTTCAAGTGCAGAAGATACAGAAGACGAACCCACCAATGTTTGGGCTCAGTCGCACCACAGTATGAGGTGTAACCATGAGGATACTGAAACACTCACTGTCGATTTATTAATATCTGTAAAAATCACCTCCTGAAAATGGTAAAGCTGTTTTGTAATATGTGAATAGCAGAAATAACAGAACTGCCACTGTCCACCCTTCAGAACAACAGCTTTCAACATATTGAACCAACTGCAGTGGTGGCATTTTTCAGGCTCCAATCAGGAAAATGATCGATTTATTTTCCCGGTAAATTCTCTGTTTACATTCTCTTATTTTAAACAGTTTTTGCCCTCTACGAGAAATATTGTTCATTCTGCAAAGTCATGTCTTATGTGCCTACAATCAACAGCTATTTATTTTGGGATCGTAGAAACGTGGGGTATTCAATTAGATCATCATAATTAAATGTGACAAACCGAAAATATTGATTTGTTCACAACTTTACATCGGAAGAGAATTTCGAGTTTTCTTCAGGCGGTTAAACAAGCTAACTTGTCTGAAAGGCCCACGATATAATTGAAGTGTATATATATATATATATATATATATATATATATATATATATATATATATATATATATAATCATGCATGCCTGATTTCAGGCTGTGTGCCAAATAAAACACGGTACAACCGGGTAGCCAAGATGGCCCACACGTGATGAACATTCTGTCAGTTTTCTCATCCTTCTGCGCCACGTCATCGCTTGTCCTCCACGCTCTTTCTTCCAGTCGGGCCCAAGGAGAGCAAACAATGCGTAAAACGGCAGGCGCCGGGCAGGCATCCTTAAAACATGTCCGCTAACAGTACAACCAGCGAAAAACCGTGAATTAATCATAAGTAATTTGGAAAGATTTGAGGTGACTTTGTTTGTCCCAAGCAAAAATACCTTATTTTAGCGTTTTTTCAACAAAACGGTATTCAGGAACTTTCAACATAGTGACCTAGTTCCCTCTGGTTACTTTAGGAACAAAATCATAAGCAGAAATATCGTATATTTTATGATGACAAGATAAATGCTCCATCGATATTCGGTTTGTTAACTTACTCATGAACTCATCGCGTTGTGTAGCAACTGGAATCAGGTAATCCACTGTTTGGTTCATATAAAAGTGGAAAGGTTGGAACGTGTCAAAAATAAAATCGCCGAAGTATTCATCCATATAGGTCTTCAGAATACGCCGATCAAAGTCATCAATCGCTCTTCCACCGTACATCACTTCACCAATCAGATACTTCAGACTATCCCAAGGAATTTTCGTATCTCCTTCGTTGTGCGCTTTCTGTAAATACGTAGCTAAGATATTTTTACACACGCGGAAATCTGATTCGTTGAAATCGTATGGAATATTCCAACCGATTTTCCCATATTTTCTTCTCTCCTGAACTACTGCATGAAAGAAGGCCAAAACGTAAACAAGTGCTGGAAATGCCGGGTGACTACAGTCGTTCATGGCTGACTGGGGAATCTTGTGATAGGTTGAACGCAAATTTTGTCGCAACCCGTTCGGCGGTTCTGTAACCACTTTCAAGGATCGTTGAAGGATTCCTATTGGAAATGCGTCACAGGGTTCTGTCGTCAACCATAATCGGAAATCTGGATGTGGTTTTGTTAGGTTTTCCAAATTTTTCTCTAAAACATGTAGCCATTTGACCAGCAGATGACAATTTTGCAGCATAAGCCAATAACCTCTAGACACCGATAATTCCAGAAGACTTTGGGCGTTTTTTTCTTGACCCTGGCCCATGGAAAGAAATTTGATATAAGTCGGATCCATATTCATTCGTTCAGCGAACTTCACTAAATCGCCGGTTGGATCGGAACCCGGACTGAGAATGAAAACGATTGGTGATGTTGGTGTGCTTTGTTCATAAATTGAAGTAAAACTCAAAATTGGCGGGGTGACAAACGTTTCACCCATCATTTTGATTACGTAAAGAGAGATGGCCTGGTAAACTCGATCGATGCGGAAGCAGCGTAGCAGACAGAGACGTTGGAAGTCAGAAATCGTGGATTCATATCTGCCTGGTATCGGACTGTTTTCTGGAGTTTCTTCACAGTACCACTAACAAACAAAGAATATTGGAAACGATGCCAGAATATCAGATTTTGGACGGGGTTATTGATTATTAAATGAGCAGTTAAAATGACGCATTCTGGTTTCATATGTGTGATTTGAATTAACCTTCCCTGGAAAACATCCTGTTAGAATGTATAATATTGTATGAAATAGGGTTATGTTACGAGTGATATTTGGAAAACAATTATTGTAGGAGCCCCGTGCTTCAAACTTAAATTCACTTCTTTCGAGGTGCTACTATTAAGGTACTATTCACCAATTTTTACCGATGATAAACACGGGAAATAATCTAATATTACTCATCAACTATAACCATGCTGATGGCGAAAACAAAACGTTTGACCCAATTATAACGAGACCACCATTTCCCATTACCTTTTACAAGCCAAAAATGTTTAAAGTGTTTAAATCGACCATAAAAGTGCATTTATCCATTGATACTTACCGTTTTCCACATATCCTGATGCTCTCGTATGTCGTGTTCTAATGATTCGAAGGGTTGTGGTAACAATTCCATTAACCTAACCAAGTCTTGCCAACTTGAGTCTGGCAGCCAGTCAACCGGTTTTTCTTGTTTTGTCCTCTCAACCGCAATATTCCCCTTGATGAAGAAATCCATCTCGCTGGTCAGTGCACGCTCGGCATCTTGTTCTAGCTTGCTAGTCATCTGAAAGCTGAACAACAGTTTATGCCGTTCGAAGATGCCTGTGTGCAATGTGCATACGAAAAACGCAAACGTATCGTGATAAGTGGGGAACAGAACGGGCACGGTGAAAGCATTAAAAGTTGTTTAAAATTCTAGGTAAAACTGTTCCTTCATGCACTACAATCGTGCTCGTGAATGGCATTCACGACTGTCCCGACCTTCAGTCTTCCCAATCCTGTAGTAAAAAGTACATCGAGTTTAGAGCAAGTCTGTCAATTGTAATCGATTTTATTCCTTTTCAGGCTTTCACTTATTTGTTCTGGTTCTAGTCACTATTCGTCATAATAACCCAACCAGAAACAAAATAAGTCCGCGCGGTAATCATAGTCAATAAGATTTAAAAAAAGACATGGTAGATGATTTGGAGCAAATGCTCAAAACAAAGGAGGAACTGGGATGACTGTTAACTGGGGAGGTGCGATAAACAAACTATGACAAATTAGTATCAACAGACGGGTGCCTAGGATGGTCCTGGTGAATATTGTCTTCCTTAAAGAAACAAAATTACGAGGCGGTAAATTCGCTCTTTGCCCAAAATGATGGTGGATCCACGCTATTGCAGACGCTGACACATCATTGAATTTCTCCTTCTAATCGGTTTACGAAAAAACTCGGGTGTGTGATAAGCATAATTCGGAATCTGTCTTTGTGACCCCTCGACACATTGAGAAATGCCTTCAATTCACACCCGCTCATGGCTCACAACTTCATGTCTTTGTTCCCTGATGGAATATCTCACAATAATTGGACAGACTAGTAGCGATATGCTCAACAACTACTTCTCTATTGGCACATACTCATGCTTAGCTTTGGGTAGCCATCACTAATTCTCTGGTTTTTGTGAAAACCAATGGCCAAAACCGCACAATAAAAGACATCCTTCATTGTTCATTCAACACTATTTTAGTCAAATATACAAAAATCGGGAAGCATTTGCCAATACTAGGGTCTTGTGTCTACAGAAGAATGCAAAATCGGGCTGTGGTGAATCAATAGAGTTTATTTCATTTACCTAGTAAATTCGGATACCAGTGTCAAGATTTTGGTTCCTGCAAAACGAGTAACTAAGAAAGATGAAGGAAAATCATACAAACAAGTGGAGTTGAAATGCAAGTGCTCCCTCGGTCATTCAGTATCTCAAACGACCGGCAGACGGGTCTCGTGAACCCTAACCCGGTAGGCTAGCGCGTCCTACACGTTCAAGACCGCTGGTTACGAGCTTTCTAACTTCTCGTACCGACTCATCCTCCGAGTCTTAATTATCTCAGAAAACAATGCATTTCCGGAAAATTCATCCGTTTATATGCGACACATGTCGCAAGCACCGAAATCTGTTCAGATTAAGCGCTTGAACCAGAGACCGACCTTTGATTTCTACCGAATTTGAGCAAGACTGAAAACGTTGGCAACAACTTAACGTGAGATTTTGAAGCCTTATGTCGAAGCTGACATAACTGCCGTAGTGGTACTTAGACCTGTGGAAAACAGTCAGATATCACTTCTATGCCAAAGATACCTGAAATTGATAACAACCAAACGAGCCCTCTGTGTATGTGGAGATACTTCATTCGACCAACACAAGAAATCTCCTTGCCAATGTATGGATAAAATATCTACATCAACTATTCTCACAATGCAGGTAGATGTAGAGGTTTGCAAAAACGCTATAAAAAAATAATTTGTTAGGAGGCACAGAACCAGAATAACTATCAGTGAACGAACAAATCCGAAAATTCCCCCGTTCTCCATGGTCACTACGTAAGATTCTCCGTCAGGTCGAATCCAGTGGGCAAGAGGATTTTTTGAATACGTACACAAGCTTGCAGCCCCCAGAGATTACCGTAAAAATCCTATGTCAACTGGAACGTCACAGTGATTCATCGATAATGGAACATTTGCATGTTTAGTTCAAACATCTATACTTTGGTCCAGTCATCAACAGCTCGTCCGGTGAGGGCGAAACGGTGGCGAAACCTGGATGCCCCGGCTTCAAATTCTGAGACCGAAGGTCACTTCCCCATTCGGCAGCCTCTGGTTGATCGCGACTCCGTTGGTGAAATGTTGTACCATTGTCGTATAATAAATAAAATGTGCGAATAAATATTGTATGCAGGTCCGTGAGTTATGATGATAATTCACAACATTATCATTCTAATCCCAAATCAGCAGATTTCGAAGGGAATTCAAATAACGATGAACAAATTCAAGTTCAACAGTTATACATTCTGTTCACATGGGACAACTAAGGCATATTCATCTCACCTGTACACGCATATGTATACACATTCCGAGTTAACATATCGATAATGTTCACCAAACGTCGTTTTAAAACGCCATCAGGCATACTTCGACGAAGAGAATTTTGAAACACATCTAGATAGGCTGCCAACGAATATTGATACATTGTGTTAATGGTGGCCAATTCTGAAAGAACAAAAAATAAAATAGCACCACGTTTCGCGGCCGGTCTATAAGCATCTCTCAATTGATCAATATCAACGGCCGTTTTTGCCCCTAACTCCAACTTTTCTGTCACCTCGGTTGCTTTGGCTTTTGTTTCCTCCAGCGTGTCCACTAAATCCACGTTGTCCAGCATATTTCCGGTACTTGTGGCCAGCTCACGTAGAAGACTATCTTCGAGATCCTTGAGAAGTTTCTTGTTTTGACTGGAAGACAAATTGTACAAAGTGAACAATCCTCTGAAGTATTTTGCGTCAGGCTCACCGAGTATGTGCACAGCAAACCTGCTCTGTTACTGCCTGTCATTGACTAAATTAACTAAAAAAAACGCTACAAACAAATAACTCGTAGCACTGACATGAAAACTCCGAAGAGGTTCAGACTGATTTGCTAAAAGTTCAAAGCCTCTTCACATCCCAGATTTGAGATTGGGGTTCACACACATGCTGTAATGATCATGAGGCAACCAACCACATGGGTTTCCGGAGGTTGTTAAATAATAGTTACATGGCAAACCACCTAACGAATAATCATGATACTAGATTCCACTAAGAACACGGACTGGCAACCAACCCAATCTCACCATCATCATCTCACCATACTAGCCCTACACACTATACAGAACCAGAAATAATGCGCTCCGAGTAAATGAAGAAATGTGTTGGGAATTAATGTTCGTGTCTCTTGTGATTTAAATTCGTCTACAAACCGGAAGCGGATTATCACATGCTTCCGGCCAGCTTACGAACTGTTGTGGGATGGTGAATTGGTCAGGGTAGATGAGTTCACAAAGGAAGTTGTGGAGGTGAATTCCGACAAATTCAACTATGGCTAAAACACCTCGGTGTTCTGGAGGGCAGATCTTGAATCTGAATATGGAACAGAATGCTTCGGTCATATTCAACGTAAAGTGGCTAGGTAAAAACCAATGCGCTAAAGGTTGTGCGTCAAGGCTAAAGAATGATGGGTCGTAGGTAAAGGATGGTGGGGCTTGGTTAAAGGATGGTGGGTCGTGGCTATAGAATTGCGGGTTTTGGCTGAAGCTTGATGGGGAAAGGTGTAGCTTTTACTCCAGTACTCAGCTACGCTAATCATCATCACATTCAGACAAACACCTGATCGTATGATCGAGCAGGTAAACAAATAAAAATCAAATGCGGCGGCAGAATCAGACATCCTGTCTGCTAATATAGTAAAAATACTGTATTCTGCTGACAAGACTGATAACCACTAAAAATTAGCTTGCTCATCAATCTGCTTTCTAAATGAACAGTGCGGGAGTTTTCAGACAAGCGAATCCGATCTATCGGACGGACCCTAATTAGTATTTGAATACATTCAGCTATTCCTTGGTAAAATAACTGAAGCTAATAAAACAGAAATATTTCATCAAACAAAGAACAACTTCAATTACCGAAACCTAAGATTGCTGTCAGTAAACTGTATCTAGGTTAGGATGAAATTCAAATGACTTTTGGCAGATAATTTTGATTCAACTACGTTCGGGAACTTAAGATAAGACAAACATCGGCTTATCTACCTTGTCTCACGAATTAGTGTTTCCCGTTGTTCTTCCAATTCACAGCGTTCCGACTTTACGATCACGCTCAAAAGTTGGTCTTCTAATCCCTTCATTGTCACCGTATAATTGATGACCATTGATCTGCCGAACACATCCGGACCGTATTGTGGATTGGCCAGTTTAGTAACCAAATACAGACGGAAATTCGGATCATAGTCCACCTCTTTGTCGCCCAAGATTACATACCGCCGGTTCTAAAATGTAAGCATGTAAATCGTTAATTTTTTTCTGACCGGAACAGAGTGTACTGGTGGTGAAACTGAGCTAAGCATATGTGTTATGATGTATTATCACTTTTTATGGTTCACTGATTACTCGTGAATCTCAGTTTCTCTTGAGCAAATCTGAATGTTATTGGAAGCATCCCAAGGTTGCGTATGGGGGAAAACTTGCCAAATTGGGGATTAGTCATTAATAGAGTGAGCTTAGGCTCACTGAATAAGCGACTGGGGACGAGCAGCGGTAGTGCCCGAAGACGTGGTGGGTCTTCTCTGGGTTAGCGGTCTGCTCTTTGAAATACCACAAATCTGTAGTCTGCATTATCGATGTGACATACAAATACATACAAAAATATTTGGGTTTTTGATGTACCATATTGATTACCGATGTCACTTGGAAAGAAAGATACCTATTAAACCCGTTTGGCATCATTACTCGCGTTGAACTATAGTTCACTTACACTGACTTTACATTTAACCGCACACTATTCAGACGGACTGATTTTGTGGCCATGGGCTCTTCTGTATCATCAACTGCAGCCAACCTTTTTCACACTCAGTCGAATTTACTTTCGACAACGTAATAAAAACCACTGAGGTGTTAGGCTAACCAATAGGTTGCACAAGGCGTGTAGTTCACAATGGGGTGGTAAGGTATAACAGGTCTGTGAATTTTTCGTATTCCGTAAAACCTCCCAGGTCAGTTCAGTCAGGACCGACAGCCCTGTGGTATTAACATTATAACTTTCACAATAAACCATAAGAACTTCCTGGGAGTTTTCTTTCACACAAAATTAGTACTCATACTATCGGGCATTCATTTTGTATAGATTCGCGTTCACGCATTTTGCTTTACTTTTTCATACAGTACATGCTTAAGATGATCAAAAACATATGATTGATAGTCCAACCTGTTCCAGGATGACCGTTGCATTACCTTTGAGTTTTGTTGACAGGAACAAAATGGTCACGTCTAGGTAACGGGCGAAAGGTTCTCCTGCGAAAACCACCTGGGAATTTGCTTAGAATGTATCGCATCCAAACTGCTTGCCGGGATAGTTTTCTACCGCTAATCCAACACCAGTGAAAGATGCACGCGTCAGAACCAAGCAGGTTTTAGACTTGTATCGAAAACATCTTCACCTTTCAACAAATTTTAGAGCACAGACACACCTTACACTGGCCGACAATCTCTGTCTCCTTCGATCTGAAAGCGGCATGTGACTGGGTCGACCGCACAGATCTCCAGCGTTGCTTCTCACTGAAGGGCGAGCCAGAGAAATATACTTCTCTTTTCCAATCTTTATGTGTCAACAGCCGAGGCCGAGTTCATGTTTAAGGCGATTTTTCATCCAAGTTCAACACGAGAAGTGATGTTCGCTAGGGTTGCCCTCTTTTGCCCTTCCTCTTTAATTGCAAGCTCTGCTAGATAGCCTAAACAAGTGTAGCAATGTTTGAGATGCATTTTGCGCCTTTAAACTGTAAAACGCTGTTGCAGGACGGAGTTGACCCTGCGCCAAACCATGTTTTGACAGAAGTTCTAAATAAAGTAGATAAGTTTCGTCACCTAAGTGGTTACATCTCACCAAGTGGCCAGATAACGGATGAAGTGTCCTCGCGAATAAAGAAGACGCGTTTGGCTTTTGCAAACCTCAGTCATCTGTGGCGCCGGCATGATTTCTGAATGTCAATCATGGATCACGTTTACACTGCGGAAGTTAGACCCGTTCTTTTATACGGTTCAGAAACATGGTCGTTAAGGATAGAAGAGAGACGAAGATTGTCGGTGTTTGAGCATCAAATTATTCGTAGTATTGCTCGAGCACGGTGGACACAGTGTATCAACAATGCTGAGTCTAGGCGTAGGGTGTTGGGAACCGATAGTCAGCCGCAGGAATAAGTACTGAATTCAAACAGGTTATTCTGGCTGGGATATGTGTTACGCATGCCCGCCGATAGACTCCCTCGGCGTACGCTGCACTCCGAGGCAGGTAGTGGCTGGAATGTAGGCCGAGGTGTTCAGTCCATGAAATGGTAAAAGGTATGAAGATCTTGACCAGCGGACTTTGCCAGGTATGACGAGTCAGAATTATGGGTTGGGGCTCACCAGATCCGTTTACTAGGTGGTTAGAGAAAATGAGTAACATGGGCAGGTGCCCTAACCAGAGGCGTAATTGTGTTCGGGCTCCTTCTTCGTTTTACTGATTTCCGCATATTACTCTGTTTGCGGCTCTTCCTTCACTTTGTACTTCTATTCATTCTGCCCTAAACTGGACGATGGTGTGAGGTAGCAACCAAAACCAGAGCAAAAACGTCCGAGGTTGGCGGTTGAATGAACTGAACTGAATTGCTTGCCTCTTGTATCTAAAGCGAATCCTTGGTCTTTGTGAATTGACTACGCAATGTGTTGTTTATCCGCGAAAACTCACTGACGTCGTAGATACCAATTACTTTTATGCTTGTCTCCGAAATACCTGACGTGTATGGTATAACGATGGAAGTCATCTCTTGTCGTTTGTCATTGTTTTGTTTTAGTTCACGTCTAATTAGCTGTGGCGTGTAGACGTCCTACAGGAAGGTCTGATAGGGTCCCGCTTCCTGTCGGAGCAGATTCTGCCGATTTTGTCAACTTGTTTGGCTAACAGCGAGACGAGGGCACGTTTAATACATTGTGGATGGGTCGAATCACAATTCAGATATTTGACTGTGTGTGAGATTTCTGTGGATTCTCACTGCGAATGTTTGAGAATCATTCACTTGTGGCCAACTATCCAAGAAGCTGATAAATCCCTCAGTGCTCCTTGCTGCTAATATGAAGTTAATCGAGCTACACATTGGTGTTTGAGAAGCTGAAGGAAGCCACTTTTGTGTTTCTATTTTAGGATCTCAAATGTCTCATCGATGTATCTAAGGTAAATCAGTGAGACATTGTGGGAAGCAATCAACGCTTTGGATTCGGTTGGGCGTAAAAAAGGTTGGCTGCAATTAGTGATACAGGAGAGCCCTTGGCCACGAAATCAGTCCGCCTGAATAGTGTGTGGTTAAGTGTAAAGTCAGTGGAAGTGAACTATAGTTCAACGCGAGTAATGATACCAAACGGGTTTAACGCCTATACGTCGAAGTTTAGGTAATTACGCCCATTCCACATGCTTCAACTGAAACAATGGAGCAGATATTTCAGGCATATGGACCGCATGAACATCACCGGTAAATAAACGCCCCAAAGGCCACAACACTTTGTTGACCTCAAATGACCCTGCCACCACGGATGAAACGGAGATCCATCCCGCACACCCACAATAACACACACACATGCACGTGCACATGCACCAGTGGCTTCAGACTATTATCCCAAGTTCATCAAAACAGATAGAAGACATAAATTGCGAGATGCTAGCATTTCTTTTAATCTTCTCAGTCGCGTACGTAAAACATGCGACTGAGAAGATTAAAAGAAATGCTAGCATCTCGCAATTTATGTCTTCTATCTGTTTTGATGAACTGGATCAAGGGGACCCAATGTTTCAAATATTATCCCAAGATCATTCGATTGTAAACCGGACCTGAGGGGGTTATCCGAGTGAACCGAAACGTTGACTGACCACCATGATTTCCAACAACGCTTTTATCGAAAATTAAACACTTACATATAAATTATCACTTGGCACCTCGTTTTTTCGATACGCTTCGGACTGATTTCGGTTTCAATGGATTAATTATTCAATCGCGTCCCAAGACGCGACACACTGTTCATCGCAGAACAGTGGAACGCACGAGCAGGTATCTCGGATAAGTTCATCTGCTATGTCCTAGGCAAGTTTCAACTTGATCACTGTTTTGAGAGTGGATACAACCCGTTGAATTTGGCCGGTGCCGATAGACTGGTCATCCATCAACAACATTCGTTTCTATAATCTCTCTGAAAAGAGAATCATTTTTTGACATGGTACTTAAACGACGTTCGCAAAACGTACTAAGCTCAGCATAATCTCGTTCGATCCCGTTGGACTCCGTCTGTTGAGTGTCAGGCCTATCGTGGTGCGGTGACTGGAAATATGAACAGTACTGACCGCGTTCTTGTGTAGCCCGATCTTGAACCAACCATTCTACGCTCCTCAAGATTTCACCTCCAGATTGAATCAAAGTCGCAAACGCCAGATAAGCGCAGTTGTTGTGTGATGTCATCGCGAACTATTCTCTGTAACAAGGGCGCTAACGGATGGGACCAAAGTGGCAGCATAATGGAATAAGCTGCATGTAAGGAACCAGAGAAAAACTGGAACACGTTTAAAGGATTGGATCTTAGAGGCCACTGCAGCCATCAGTCAAGGCACAGGAAACCTGTCTAATTAGAGGCACCGAAGGCAGCAAACTGTAATTAGAGAACTCGCGCTCTACAACAGCCGACTGTAGATACTGGGTAAAATTGGCGGAGAAAATGAAGATCACACCTGGTACTGGTGACTTTGATCAACTGTTGCGACTCATTTTCAACGCTTCTGTTGGGTGCTGCAAGCCTGAGTCGGTTCTGTATTGCAGCAGGCTGGTTTATCGCTGAACAGCTACCGGAAATAGAACGACAGGTAAAAATTTGACCGGTTCCTCAGCCGATCCTGTGACCACATGACGAACCTATAAACCACGTGCGTCCAGAGTAGTGTGACGTCAACCTTGAGCCACCAGGCACAACAAAATCGCTAAAATCATTGCCAACTGGTGAACAGAAAAATAGCTGGAGAGGACAACATCACATGAGAAATTTATAAGATCTGCTTATCATCACTGATTGACGGGTTGAGCACGACATTCCGCTCTGAATGGGAAGGTGAGATATTTCCAAGTGACTGGGGCGCGTCTACTATGTTGCTCATTTCCAATGAAGGGTACAAAAATGTGTGAGAGCAATCGGGGGATCACTCTGATTGACGTCACCGGAAGATTTTGTGTATTGTTAATTAATCCCTTTTTTCGTTATGAAAGACTGCTGCACTCAACTGAACCCATCGATGTCCAGAAAATCGAATATGTACCATTCTTTAAACGCTTGGCATTGAATCAGCTTCCGAATGAGCAGGCAAAGAATGAAGTACTATCAGTGACGGACAGTTTACGAAGAGCGTTTCTCCAGCTAAAACGTGTGCTGCGGGCACGTAGTGAAATCATCTTTAGGCTTAAGATTCGTGCTTTCTGTGCCAATATATGACCCGCCCATAAATACGAGTGTGAAACTCGACCATTGCGAGCTGAGGATATGAAGAGGCTGGAGATGTTCGACCCCTGGTGTTTGCGGCGAATTATTCGTACAAACTTTCAGGACGGACAAAATAATGAGGCGGTGTTCCAATATTGAACGACTTTAATTTTTCCTTGAAATCGCTCGATCACAGTGATTCGGTCATACACTCTAGTTACCCGACACGGAACTGTCCAAACAAACGACTTGCCCTGCACCGTGTCCGAGGTGGCGTTGTCCTCTTGATGTCAGGTAAAAAAAATAAATCACTGCTGTTGAGGACATAGTACGCTTAGGCCTGCAGCCGATCTACGTCCCCGCTACTGGAGGCAAAGTGGGTCATTGTTTACATGGAACTCGCGTCCAACCGCCATGTATGAGCAGCGATGATCCGCGGTATCCATGGAACCGACTTAACCTCTAGCAAGAGATATGTATGTTAAAGATAAATGTATGTTCATATATCAGCTGAAACTGATTGGTTCAATCAATACTGTGTAATGTGATGACAAAGGCATTGGACAAAGGAATTCTCGCTGAAATAAGATGTCAAATATAACACTCCCACGGAAAGTCACATTTACTTTGTAGAATATTTATACTTCTGATTTGATCGAAAAGTGTAAAACAATAAAGAACCGTTCATGTGTAATAATATGTGACTTATCAGGATGCATAATGTACCTTACCCATGAGCTTAGCAACCATAAAGTTATTCAATCCATTATGTACGACAGTAACCGATGATTGATACGCCGGTGTTTTTCAACTTTTCAGCAGTAAAGTATACGGAGTGGAAAGCCAGGATTTGAAAGAGGAACAAATGTAATGATTGGAATAGAAAGAATAATATTGCTTGAAACAATCTAAAGTGATTGTGGTTTGTTTCCGTTACGCATGGAAAATACTCCCCTGAAACACGAAAGGAAAAATTTGTCCAGCTCCGTTCAGTTTGAATGAACAGTAGTCAAACATCGGAGACGGCTTTATTCTGGTGAGCGCTAGTGCTTGATCTACTGTTTGGTTTACGTAATAGTTTGCACCTAACCTTAGCTTTGCTGATCAGATTCAAAAAATGCCATTAAGGTGCGTTCGTGTACCGGTAATTTCCATGTATCCTTAGCTGCAGTGGCCACGTTTCTGCAATGTACAACCCACTGGCTGAAAAAAAAACGCCACATAAAATCCATCGTGGCTGATAAACCAGTCCACTCGCGACAAGTCACGTGGCATACGGGCATTGTCATTCCGAAACGTGGACGTTGTGTAACGACAGCACTAAATGAAATGGTCAACCTCAGTGAAAGGAGGGTCTAGAAACAAATTCCAAGAGCATAACGACGGAGATAAGCTTACACAAACAGGTCGATTATTGCAGCTAATCGAACGGCGTAGTGTTACCAAGCAAGAGGTTTCGTTTGATCGGACAATCGCATTCAAGAGTAACTGTCCGAAGCACGCCCTGATGGATTCTTAATGATACGATCGACTGGCAACTCAGGACGTAACAAAAATGTACTGTGGTAAAATATCGAGACTGAGTTTTCTTACCTGATCACTTTTGATATTCCGCTCTAATACGTCATTAATGACTGGGTCAATATACTCATCGACATCTTTGAACAAAAATGGAATGCCGTAGCGAATAGCCAGTTCTAGTTGTTTCAAAAAGTCAACGTCGTTGAACGTGGCCGTTTTCAATTTAAACGGTTCCTCTTTATGACGAATCCAATTGATAGCTTGCTCTTGTGGATCAATACATAACGGAAACCGTGAAGCTCTAACGGTCAAAATACCATTTTGTACACTCAGCTCATCTGGTGGTAAACCTTCGGAGTTCCATTTAGACACCTCCACATCGTTAGTCAGCACATCGTCCAGCCGAAAAGGCTGACTTAATGGAACTTCTCGATCTTGTAACCAAGTTTGCCACTCGTTATAAACCATTCGGTTTCGATATTCCCAAGAAAATGCACCTACATAGCTGAGGAATGCCGCACCCAGAACACAATCACCAAGCAGTCTGACACGTTTGACTTTTAATTCTTCCAAATCCCGTCGCCAGCGCACTTCTTCCGAGCTAAGTCCATTGATCAGTTTGTCGGCTGCGACCAAACGGCGTTCCATCAAATCAGTTTCCTCTTGCAATTTCTGACGTTCACTCATCGCTTCTTCGTAGCGTCGATTCAGATTGATCAATTCATTTTCGAGATTAGTCACTTCTGAATCAATTCGACCGAGATCGCGTTTTGCCTGAAATGAAGTGCAATATAAAATTCTATAGAACAATGTTTATGATTTGATGTATCAGATTTGAAACTAATTTATCTGCTGGTCTCGAGAGAGCTGAAAATAGGATTTGCTAACTGTTTAGTGATGGTCACTCTTGGCTGCATGGAATAAATCATGGATTTATTGACTCATCTTTACTGTTATTACTGTCTAGATCATTCGTTTTCCCAATATCTTATACGCACTGCCTGTGTACTCTACATCGAGTCAGGTATTGAATATAGAACGGTAACAAGCATTCTACAAACATTGGGGAAGAACTCCCGTAAAATTTACACAGTTAGCGCAGTAACAAAGAGTATGTAAGACGCAGTAGTTTTCTTACACAGAGTTCCAATTACCTTTCATCCTAATGAACCAAAAAATTAAACGGTCGTGGTCGACAGTCTAGTTTTATGATCAGTTATTCTTCATCTTCTCGCTGTTTCTGCCTGTTTCGTCTTGCCGTGAAATGTGGCAATCGAAGTTACTGTAAATTAGTTGATTGTCAAAGCTAAAACTAAGAGCCTCCTCCCGTAAGATTCGACATAGAAGACCAAATTTAGCTTAAAACATCCTGGTGAACTTACGTTACCACTCAGCATCATATCGGTCAACCAAAAAATTAAGATCAATTGGGCTTATACTCATAACTTACGATCATGAAATTCTTCTCCAGACGAGCAACCTTCTCTCGTTTTGGTTTAATGTCCCTGGCAACTTCACAGTAGCCTAACACGGCAACGACAAACTTCAACAGACCCGTACCCGCTTTGCTCACGCTGCGCATTTCCTCTACAGTCACTTTCGACTTCTCCAGGTAGTCTATCAATCGAATGAGAAACAATTATGAATAGTGAAAGAGAAAAGCAGAAGTACCAAACCGGGAATTAGTAGTGAGAGCACTAATCCTATTTTCTTTGTAATCATGATGATGTTAATCCTCGGTGGAACAGGTGCTCGTTGAGAATCGGATTTCTTTGACTGTGATGTATGGGGTTCAAATCCATCTCGTAAGATAACTCAGTTAATTATTTTTCTGCGGGAGTTTAAGGCTGATATCCACGGTCACCTGTGCTATCCAAGCAATCAATCAATCAGTCAATCGGTCAATCAAACTTCAGTTCTTTTATGATCTGCATTTAGAACACAGTCAATCAGCACAAACAATTGTTTATCTTCAAACTTTGTTTATCGTGTTGCAGTCGAATACAAACATCTGCTCAGTAATTAGTTTCGGAAATTCATGATCACGCCACTACAATTCATACGATGTGAAACTTAGAGGATCCAAAGTACAATATGTTACATTTGTGTGCATATATGCGAGCTATATTGGGTCTCTTATTAGACGCTCTTTATACAGTAAATCATAATCATATAGATAATAGAAAATCTACTCGCATTTTTCATGTCCAAAAATCTACGCTGCGAACCGGAATCAAACCGGCAACCCTACGCTCACCGGGCAGATGCTCGACCGGCAAAGCTATCGCGGTACAACCAAACAAGTGTGAATAATGCAGTGTTCTGGCTACTGGCGCAAATATTAAAATCTACGGAAGTCATGATTATGCATTAGGATATTCTGTCAACTGCCCCAACTCGGTCAAAACAAGTCTGGAGGCTCACGGTAACCAAAGACGAGACCGGGGTTATAAGACGTTTGACTACCGATCTTTGTACACTAGATGGGTGATGCACGCGTGCCACCTTCTAAGGTCTATGGGCACGCTAACACGCACCCGCATTGGTGGTAGCAATTGCTCACATCAAACGAATGTACAAGACGTAATAGGAACTGACTTATTCTCGGAACAGTCACTCGATTACACTTCATATTAGGATGACGTCACGCCTGTCTCCACGGGGCACCTGCACCTCCACCTAAACAAAAAAATACACACAGAAAACATGCTGCCGGTGTCTCATTCACCCTTTAGCGTCACGTCGTGTGAGTCCCAGCAGCATTATGCTAAATTCTGTGGTGCAGTTCGCTATTGGACAACATAGGAGCAAGTCCAGTTTCAGTTTGAACAGCCACTGACCTTTCACCCAATGCGGCGGTTCGAATGGCTATCAGCAGGAAACCAATTGTGAAATCTAAACAACCCAGAGCATAAAAAGAAAAAAGAGAATCACTAGTATTAATATCGAGTAAATGAAGAAAGGGTTCGACAACCACAGTGCCACTAGTTTCGGCACCTATTCATATCCCCCAATATTTTACACTAAGGAAACCTAGTTCCAAGGATCACAAAATACCTTGTGACATTTGGCCATCAGAATGAACGATATCGAGTGCTCTGACTGATTGCACGTAATGATAGATGAACGCTGAATTGTTAATAGTAATCGGTCTGGTGATGTGTCACTTACACCTAAAAAGGTAGTACAATCTAACAGCTAAGCTTAGAGGCCACATGAGCTTATGACACCAACCACAGAATCGTGCGTTTGAATCCCAATGAGGCTAGCACATTCTAACATTTGAATCAGTTCAGCATCTGCTAGATCAAAGTTCGAGAGCCAAAAGCACTTTACTTTTATGATGCATAATCAATCGTAAGACGATGTGGGCGATTTAAGTAACTGGTCCATTACGGATTTGGTGCTGATACGATATGTGGGCAATAAAAGTGATGTTCGATGTAAAATGCTTCAGTTTTACGTATCGAACACCGTCTGTATGATACTCTGCACTGCATTACACAGTGTTTGCGCGAGACAAAAATAATCCTCCTAGCCATCTCCGGAGCACGTAGCTTCAAGATTTCATTACGTGAAGACATTCAAGCGTCTGCTGACATCTATCGTAATCAAGAGTTCAATGACAAAATCATGATTGAAATATTGGGATGTTCGTATCGGTTCGACCACGTTGCAACTCCCGACCGATGGTCGCAATACAAGTTCACTATTTTGGCCTGTTGCGAACTTGTTGAGGAAGGTTTGCTTGTGTTTACTAGCTGAACCATCGACAGTGGCGCGACTATTCATTACCTTCATTTAGGGCCAGCGAGGACTTGAGCCCAGGTCATGACAAGGTCGCCATCATGTACATCGTTGTGAGTGTACGATGAGCGCGTGATGTGGTCGCTGGCGTTAACGGGATTGAGGGATGGGTGGGTGGTGATGCCTTAGTTTCTAAGCCAATCAGAACGATGTCAGAACCAGCCAGTCGTATGGCGACTCGGTGTACCCTTGAGAAAATTCCCAATCGTACCAATGGTTTCGAAGATCTTTTTTGTTGTTTATGTTGACGGATTTCATACGCTTGATCTTTTAGCATGATGTTCAGGTCACAAACGTTTCAATGTTAGTTGAATAGACATTATCAGTGGGCAGGCTTAGCGTTCAGGAACCTCTAAAAATTGCCCATATATTTGGTCCAATTCCGAAGTATCCAGAAAATTCCATAAGTGAAAGACGACTGCCGTCACTTCCGAATAAATTCTATAGGCAGCAACCTAAACTAAAGTGGCTGAAAAAGAGATTAGATGCTAACGAAAGCGATTATGAAGCAGTACGAGTTTCAAGAGAAAAATGTATGTCATTACTAAGGATCGGGGATCGCCTCTAACTGTAAAAGAATACCGCATGTGCACATTATCGCTGTATTCAGACACAACATTTCAGTATAGGTAAGTGTTTATTGTTCGGTAACGCAGAGATAACGCTGTGTTACCGCACAATAAACACTTACCTATAACATGTCATATGGTGCGTCGTTTTTTTGATACACTGCGAACGAATCTGGGATCTGACACATTAAGTTTAAACAATATTAGAGTAATTCCAAGCTTGTTGAGAACAATGAAAGATCCCCAATTCGTCTAAATCACGTGGTGTGTCGTTCAATCAACTTATCCTTGAAAAGAGTTCACACGAACAAAACGCGGCAGAGTCGTTTATAAAGAAGTTACTTCACTATCCTCTTACATATCCGCATGAAAACTACGTGAAAAGATGAGTTATGTGTAGGGGAAAACAGACCACGTTTAGTCTATGCACCCACTTATCTTGAATACAAAGAAAATCAAGCCCATATTGTCACTATTTGTGAGGTGACCAAAAGCTGACTTCGAAATACACCTCTTTTTCTCACCTTTCACTATCGTAGACTGTTTCGCTGTTATATTGTCCACATCCATTGTTTGCAACGAGTATAAGAAATTTGTGTCGGCCATCATCGCTTTGGCTGTCTTCCAAGAGATTTCCTTATAGCCCTTGAATACGCAAATGCATTCGGATGTAACTTGAACCGATTTGGGTGGTTTGGCAAAGGAACGAATTTCTGTCACATCAGATTTATCAAGTTCATCCAAAGCCAAACGTGCTTGTTCTAAGGCTGGTAAAGCTTCAGCTAGAGCTGATTCAGCTTCACGCTGAAACGGTAAGGTAAGGTAAGTAGTAATCAGTGAGGAAAGTGTCACATTAAGAGTTTACTAGAAAGATTGTAGTTTCGGTCTGCATAAACTAAGACGAAAAACGCAATATGACACAAAGCAACAACGCCAGAGTGCAAGCATATCAAAACTATCAACTGTTTGGTTCGGCATTAACAACCAATAGTGATTTGGCCTCTTAGGAGTTCGTAAGGAGAAATATTCATCTGGTACTTATATTCTCAAACCTTTTCCACTGCGATTTCCTTTGACTGGATCTCTATTTCTTTCCCCTTGGTCACAGCCAGTTCTTTTTTCTCCGTCGCCAGCTGACTACTGCTAGCGATCTCAGCTAGAAGTGTCTCGCACGCCTTGGTTTTCTCGGTTACGGCTACTCGTTGCACAGCCAGTTTTGCATTCAATTCTTCCAACTGGACTGAAGCTTCGGCCAACTTGCGCAAACCTCCCTGAAGTCGGACGATCTGACCCTCCGTATAATTGTCTTTCTCCTCTAACAGTCTATGCAAAAAGGGATAATAAGAAAATGCAAATGAAAAGAAAATCAGAATACAAAGCTAAGCTTCATGTTGTGCATTACCGACTTATATACAAAATATAAATAAGCAAGGTAATCCATCAATACAAACAGGAACAGTCTGCTTCCTAGGAAGAACACAGAGAAAAGGTGAGAGAAAACTGAGACTTCATTTCATCCATCTACCATGTAAGTTGTTTCTACATACATCTACGCCCCGGCTAAGTTAATCCCGAACAATCCACGGATACTGTAGTAGGTTTCGCCCCTCGTTGTTTAAGAGCCATTTATCGCAATTTAGAGACGTTGCAATACAGCTCAAGAATCATGCATCATCATCAGTTGGGCGCACTATCGGAGTGCTACCTCGAGCGATTCCAGACTGTCGAACGGGGTGAGATTATCTAGTACGTTGAAAGTCAGCTGCAGTGGGAAAGTACCGTGTATCAGCTGGGTAGACAGCCAAGCAATTCGTGTTGATCTGACAAAACCAACAATCGAAGCCTCAATCGTGCTGCAAACCCAATCAATTGGGGGCATCAACATACCAATTTGCCTGCAAGCACGACAACGGGTTTCCAACTTTCTACAAGCCCTAAAATGATGATGGTTCCGTTGTGGCGGAACAGAACTGTATAGGGGTCCCGAGGTCCTAACACCCCAGGCTGACTGCTCACGACCAAACAGGCATCGGACAACCGAGCAGTAACGCCGGGCCTGCCGCGATAACATCAGTTCAACGCAACAGTGCTGTTGGTGGTGATGGCGATGGTGAGGGTGAGGTAATGGTATAGGTCACAATGAATAAGGATATCCACTGGAAAAGCTTCAGAGTAGATAGCAATCCTTGGTTTTTAATAAACTAAATAGAAATGGAGTACATAGGAGTACAACCACAATCTACGGCCATACGCACAATGTACAACTAACTGGAACTTTCTTATTGAAAATCTTTCAATTTTCAACCGTTTTCATGTTTTTCCGCATTGTGGTTAAAACAGCGTTAGTCATTGGCTCCTCGGTAAATTTCACAAACGAAATTATGAAACACCTTAAATATCTCCTGTTTTATGGGACCTGTTTAATTTCAAGTTAAGTGATTGGCTTCTACTTATTTGAAGCAGTTGCGCAAGCAGAAGGAATTGGCACACTGTTGAGTTCAGAAGTGGGAGAGCGCATATTGTTCTTAGTATACATAGACCGCACGTCAACGTGAAATCTGCACTACCATGTCAACGGGAAAATGCGCAATTAGTAAGGGTACGGTCAATGAAGAAACTGGTTATCACGTGAGATGGGCCTTCAGTCGTGCATAACGATGGTGCGTACACACTCGTGACAATCTATGAGGCGATAGTATGCGTAAGCCACGTGCAAATGAACAGCGATTGTAAATCAGGGCACAACACATACAAAAACGTGCAACACATCGACTGTCAAGCCCGGCGAAAAATGACAGCAAACCTCTAAATTTCATCTTCTCCCAACAGTTTCTGAACTCCAGTAACACCAAGTACGTTCGGCATGGGATTAGTCTTCTCTGTAGGCAGAAGAAAAGCTTTCTCTTTGACGCCGTAGATGTGTATCATTCAATTGCCAAATTCCCTCAATATTCGAATACCTATCCACTTCCCAATCTTCCAACGTTCCGATTCATTTGAAATTGAAAAGTTACCCCACAGGGAGGTTTTCAGACCCCACTAAGTTAAACAGGTCTTGTGACCCAGATGATCTTTGGCGGTATTTAGTCGCGAGGCTTGCCCACTATGATCTAACCACTTCAGTAATTAATCGTCCTGTTGGCATCTTCTCAAAAAACCCATACCTAGAGGATCCTGTTACTAAACGGGAACAAATAAATTCCACTCAATAGAACTCCAAATCAGCATTGAAACTAACTGAACGGGTTGTATTGCAAGGCCACCAAAACACTATCTGAAGCCCTACTGACGAATACTAATTTGCATACAAACCCCGGTGTTCTTAATGATGCAGTAGCGTCTGTAGTTGGTTTCACTGTAAAATCCCTCAATGGTCAGTGTAAATCAATTAGGTGTTTTTTTCGACTACACATCACCGTTTGTAAGTCTACCACGCTTCTTACTTTTCATCCACTAGTTCTTCGGCTGTTCCACTAGCTTAAGTAGCTGCAAGTCTATCGGGAGGAGTAGAATTTACCAAAGTTGATGAAAAGCTTTCTAAACATATGTTAAGCAGTGCAGTGTTCTTCAAGGTACTGCTCTTCCACCATATTTATTCGCAACCTACATGAGCGAATTAACCGCGCCCATAACAACTTTTTGATTCCGTCTGTGTCCCAACCGTCCGATTCAGATAAATTTTCGGGAAATCTTTCACACATTCTGAACTTAATTAATAAATCTGCTGTTTTACTGAACAATGCTAAATGTCAAGAGTGTACTTATTCCACCTGGTTCCGGTTTACAGAAGACGCGGCCACCATAGCTTTACTCCTCGGAGTTAAGCTACAAGATAACGTGCACTGGCCTTTGCATAACGGAACTACTGCTGAATAATTACGTCGACTGTCCTTTCAAATTCGAAGACTATGATAGTTCAGTTCTCCATTGTCTCTCATTTCGTCATTTGAACGACATAATATGATTCCTATAATCATATATTGCTCTCCCGTTATTTTCTCTCACCTGATAAAAAGACCATACCATTCTTCCTAAAGGTTTACGCATCATCAGTGGTGTTTCTGATATGTCCTTAAGAGAAACCATATTCGACTAAAGTAGTAGTCACAGAACTGCATCATCTCATTTGCAGGAAAGATTCTTCCCGCCCATTGCGCTGTGATCTCCTTCGTAGCCAACTCTCTTGGTCTGTTCCAGATTTCGATTTCTTCTTCCTTTATCACTGCTGTACAGAAACTTTGTAGGTCCGTGCCTTGTTAGGATGAAGTTTTGTCTGAATTTGTAACCCATTTTGGTCTGTAGATTTTTTCGACGGCTAAAAAGCGCCGCACAACCGTGCATAAGTCAGTGTACTACTAAGAATAAGAATATGAAATTGAAACTGACATCTCACCATTTCAGGATAAACACCAGAACGTGAAGAGATTCCAAACAGAGATCGAGACGTTGAGTTACTACGAGGACTCCAATTTTCGGGTGAGGTAGTTTTAGAGCTATGCTTAATTGTGGATGGAAATCCAATAATAACTCCCACTCGGATCAAACGATGTTGGTCTGAAAACATAGAGTTGACTATTAGCTGAACGTATCTTGACTGTCTCCCTGGTTTTCAAGAACTTAGTACCACAATCCAATGCAGTGTTTAACCATTTGGTCTTTTGTCGTATGTTTGCGTGTGATTGCAGTAAGCACTCCGCAAACAAAGAAGCCCGATGAGCTATCAAAAAGAACTGATAACCTCGGACTACAGACTTGGAGTGGTGCACTACGTAAAGCCTAAGTGGCTCAGGAGTGGTGATGAGTCGGTCGATGGTGGAGACTTGACAAAACTCGTCCGCCTCGTATATTACTTCGGTCAGAAGGTTTTGTGTGGCGAAAATAGTTTTGTTTCAGAATTTCCCAATTTCTTTGCATCAAAGTAGTATTACGATTCATCTGAATGTTTATTTCTTTCCTGTCGATATATTCCAAATTTGATGCTTCTCTGTGTGGCACTATCTAATCTACTGACCTCACAAGATAGTGGGATACTCTTCAAGTTGATTGATCACATATAAATACAAACCCCTCCGTTCACTCAGTCACTTCGCTCTCTACTCCTCTGCGTGCGCTTGCTGCTCATACATGACGAGTGTTGCAATCACTGGTGATTGCCTGTACAATGTAGTCGGTTCGTCCGCAATTTGAGGTATGTTACCACCTTTGCTTCACTCATGATTCCACAGTACACGTAGTTGAGCTAACTTGTGTTCTCTGACTTGAAGCTCTGAGTTCGTTTTTCTACGAGTCATGCGGTAACTAGAAGCCAGTTTGCTACAATTTCCGTCAATCGCAAGTACAGAGATGGCCCGAAGCCGGAACTGCAAACTGAGAGGACTGCAGTTATTCTTATATTTAATCCCAATGCGTTCGTTTACATTTGAAGCAGTTCGTCCTACCATTGGCTAGCGATGAATTGACGGACAACGCGAACCGATTGTGCTACGACGATCTAACAACTTGGTTCCGAACGTTAACCTCTATTCTGACTGATGGGAACGAAACAATGGAGCACGGCAAAGTATATAGAGGTGTTCAAACCACAATAAATGAAAGATAGATAAGGGAGTGTTAATGAAGCGCTTACTTTTTGTACGTACTGATAAAATCTAAATAGTGCTTCGGTGTGACGTAAGTCAAACGTCTCAGCTTCTGAGCAAATTCTGCTGAGTAACCATGAACACTCATATGTGTTGCAACGATTTGATCAGTGATTGCTTTACGATGCTGATCCGGGACTAGCTGGAATTCCGGTGACACAAACACTTCAACCACGGCGTAGAGAGCTTGCTCGGGCCAAGGGAAGAACCAATCAATAGTGGTATTGTTCACAACCCCAGGAAAATTGCGACATCTAGTACGAAGGGTATCGCCGACCTGTATGTAAGTAGATCAAATGAGACAAATTCATTCCTGATCGACGGTAAAATTGGCTGGAGCTTCTGAAGCATACGGAAATACACTTCCAATAAAGCAATGTTATAATCTCTAAAAGTAACGGACTCATTTTGAAGAAATATTTGGGATTATCACTGGTAAAACTGGGTTGTTAAAACAAAGCTTTAGAATAAAGGTAAATCAGTTTCATGAAAAAGAGAACCAATTATGGAAAAACAGGCTTCAGCATGAAATAGAAACTGAGTATCACCTTGGCCTGCAAGAAAAGCAATCAATTCTAACTGATTTGTTGCACTTTGCCCATCCAGGTTCGACTCAGGTTGAAGACCACTAATCAACCACTGAATGCGGCGAATTTAGTTGCCATAACTAAAGAATCCAATAGGAAAATTAAATTTTATGGCTAATGTAACCAGGATTATCTAATTTTCTGCTGTTATTGTATTCATTCGTTAGGGAACAATAACCACTGACTGAGTTCAGACAACAAATAGGTAGAAGAATGATTATGGTTCTCATCCAAAAATCTTGGTTATCGCAAAAAAATAATAATGAGGTGTGACTTATTTGCGCGGGGACCCTTGTAGATGTAACATGGTGAAGTGAACAGGTTAGTGATGAATACTGTCCAATGGATCATATATCACCCAGCAAATACTACTTAAATCGCGCTTTTACTGGGGTTTTTTCATACAAGGCCAGCATGGCCAGTCTATTCAGGATAGGAGTGTCCATACTGGTTGGTTTACTACTGACAGTGCCGTACGATTGTGTTGGTAGCTGTGGTTAAATGAAGCACTTTCGAAGCTCCAATCTCGGTACTGGCCATCGCCATCTCAAGTGAACGATCCAACGTACTTTTTTCGTCGGACGACAAAAACTAAATACTTCTATCGTTTACAGCTGCACACAGAAATTCAAACCTCCGGGGCTGAATACGCCGGGTATTACACTGTAGTCTGAAGCGCTAACCGAAGTTCAATATTCAACTTGCCAATTCAGAGGTCTCTACTGTGTGACCTTTGTTCTTCCACTTTTCACCTTTAACCTATGTCATAAAGCATATTAGCTTCAAAAAACTGGTAAATCTTTAAGCCATCATTCGATCCTGAAGACAGTATAGAATAATATACAGAAACTCACAGGGCTCATGCACAGCACCATATGCAGGTTTCCAGAAGCCTTTTGAATAAAATACTGCCAAACAGATTCACGTGCAGTTGCGTAACCCGAGGCGACGGCTTCATCTCGTAATTCTGCTACAATTGATTCTCGTTCATCATCAGCAAACAAAGCAGGGACAGAGCCGGAAGTCAGCAGATTATTTATCAACTCCAGAAATCCTGGAAAGAATGAATATAGCACAAAGAAGTAGAAATAACCCTTTACTTCTTTTATTCGTTATTATTGGGTCAGCATTTCGTGAAGGAGGTTTCGACCAGCTTGAGACTATCAAATGGGAATAGGATTTGTGGGGACGACTGGTGATCGGTTAGGGTAGCGCACTATCCCAGTCTATCTATTCCACTCAAGGCGAATAGTCAACACCATCCTCCTATCCTGATCACCCGATAAAAGGCTCTCGCACAAAATGTGATAATTATCAACGAGAATTCAGGTCAACCGAGATGGGAGTCAACATTACCAATATGGGACTCGACGAGGTAGAGATATTTCGTGGAACAAGTGCATAAGCGACCGCGATCAAACCAATTACGTGTCTACTTGGTGGGTGGTGCGATTGGTTGCATCATCTGACATCAAATTACTTAAGCTAAAACGATTCCATTTGAAGTTGAAAGTGTAAACTTGGATAGCCCCTTTCGCATAACTGAGCTATAGAAAAAGATTTTAAATGAGTCTCATTGATCGACTGTCCTTTGGATTTCACCTTTCACGCACAACCCTCAGTTCTTCCAATCAACCTTTCACTCGAAAGCACAAGACTCGCGTTCTTCTCTTAGAGCTCATCGATGGTGCACATCCTCCACCGCGCACAGGGTATGAACCCTAGCATTTACACCCAAAAGGCGTGTGTTTTACCACTGCGCCAGCCCGCTCCCGTCCAGGTTGATTCGAATCACCAAGTTAACTTTGTACAGATGTTCTCTATAACAGCTAGAATATCAAACGACAGCCACGCCACTCGGTGGTATTACTTGTTATCCCCATTATTGGGACAAATGAGTGCACTTTAGATGATTGCTTTTTATACAGCAATCATCATCAAATAACAAAATCTGATGTCAATAACTGGTGATGAATCCACCATTGTTGAACAGCTTTCAGTAGATGTCTGTGTTACGGAGTATTAATGACAATATCTATTCTGTCGATGCAATTTAGCTTGTCGTCTCATTCCGATCGTATGGTGTATTTTATTTTTTGTCAATTATGCTCACTGAAACGAGCTGTGAAAGTGCTCGTACTCTTACTAGTTGCCTAACTGCCATTCAAATATAGGTCCAAACTGGCTGGACAATTAATTTTTGACCATACTACTGGAAACATTAGGTGATACGGCTACGTGTCGCGGCCAGTTGCGTAGTTGCATTCGGACTCCTCCTTTGTCTTCGTGACTTCCACTTATTACTTTGATTTTTGGATCTCTTTTACTTGATGCTTATATTCTTTGTGCCTTTTACTGGACAATGCTGGAAGGTAGCAACTGAAGTTAGAGCACAGAAGGGCAAGGTAAGTGATTGTACAGATTGAACTGAACTGAACTGAACTGAACTGAACTGAACTGAACTGAACTGAACTGAACTGAACTGAACTGAACTGAACTGAACTGAACTGAACTGAACTGAACTGAACTGAACTGAACTGAACTGAACTGAACTGAACTGAACTGAACTGAACTGAACTGAACTGAACTGAACTGAACTGAACTGAACTGAACTGAACTGAACTGAACTGAACTGATTCTATCCGTGGCAAATTGCGCTAAAACGTAAAATATTGATTTCAATATGCCTTCCATCTCACAACAATAATTTTACGTCCGAAATTTTTCACGTACCTTCTTCGACTACGTGTTGATCAGTAAACATGAAAACAGTTGCCTTATTTTCCATTCCCAAGCTCATGAAAAGTGTTTTCAGTTCATCTCGAAATTCCCGTTCTCCATAGCCACGACATAAATGAATTTCAAACAGCTCATATCCGGCTGCATAGGCAGCCACACGAGTCAAGCTTGATTTACCCGATCCACCTACACCAACCAGTAAGGTATGACCACCGTGCATGCGAATAACGCGTTCTATTCGTGTCAGATGGGATAAAGCGTCATCGAACAAGACCATCCGTAACGAACCAACGCTTTCGTTGTAATTCTCCAGTATCTGCGTGGGTAAGCGGATAGGGCATGCGAATCAATACAAGCCATAAGAGTGAACGTATTAGGAAATTAATGTGTGTAAGATAAATCCTAATCAAGCTATTTCGTTTGTAGACATGTTTTCAGGAAATATCATCAAATATTAGTCTTCAAAAAAGTCTTTCAAAACTGCCTTCCGTTGCTACAAGCAGCCATTCAGTTGAGAACACAATCAAACAAAAGGAGAGAAATTAAATAACACCTACATATGGGTCAAATTTGTTTCAATCGAAGGAATACATGGAAATAACACTCTATTTAGCCCTGGACTTAACTGTTAGTGCTTTACCACTAATCGAGTGGAAGTAATGATTGTCATATACCAAGCACTGACAAGCAGTTCGAGGCCAAACTGAAGTATTGCAATGAGAATCAGTATTTGTAAAACATACAAGGGTATTCGAGGGTTTCAAGAATACTTATTCAGAATTCGTTAACCGTGCTTATCATTTTATCGTCTGCCTTCAAGCAGTCATTTATGATAGGGTCAGAAAAAAACATCGTTTTCAAGGCTACTGAAATATGAATTTACGTTGATTAAATTTTTGTTATATACTTCATCATTCAGCATCAACGCTCGATTCATCATTGAAAACCATGGTAGTAATGTACATCTGTTTCAGGAAAGTCGTTCATCATGCGAATCGATCGCTGTGCGGGCAACGGGATGTGCCCTTGCAAAACGTCAGTGGCGAGAGGGCAGTAAATCATCTGTATATGTTCAACAGACCGTGGATAAACAACCCGAATGACCTTGTGGTTAAGGTGTTCGATTCACAACCGTTCACCCCGGGGTCCGAGTTCCATCAGGGTTTTGGTGAGTGTGCTCTGCTGATGATTCTTAACAAGAATGGAACAATTGCACAATGTTTCCATGGTTTTCAATGATGAGATGAGTGTTGATGTTGCATGATGGATTATTTTATCTAATGAAGCAAGCAAGGATAAGGTTGTTAATAAAAAAAAATCCAAACACATCCACTTATTCGCTTTAATGAGGGCCACTCGGAGCATGTCACCAAAGAGTTCTATTGATGAACTCGATGTATGGCGAACTTGATGACATGGTGTGGCGTAATGTACATTACAATCACCCGACAAAGAAAAGTAATGGTTAACGAAATACCGGCTTTTCTTTCGACGGGTAGTCCTCGAATATCGAAGATTCATTGATCCTAAAGTTAATTTGTGGGTGTGCTTCATATCTGTTTACACAGCACTGTACGGGTCTGAGTTGAGTCTTTGGTAGTCCGGGCGAACGATACACGGTGCGTCACCTGCGCCTGGTGCTAACGGCTGATGGGTAAGGAACGTGGTTTGCTTTCTAACGACCTTACAGCCGTATTAGTACTAGGTTCAAAGACAGTCCATTCACTCCAGTTGGTGTATACTTTTTTAATTATATAATGTTACTATTTGTAGTGGTATGTCACATACGATTTAGTGAAAACTAGTTACTAAGTGATGATCAGTCACACACTTCCTGACAAATTGACCGGCAATTTTCATAATCCAATAGGTCTTCGTAAATACGCATTTCGCTTTCGTCCATTGCGTTGCGATAATCTCCAAACAGCAAGGGCTCGACACAAGCGTATTCCATGCAGTTTGGACAGTTTTCGGTCATTTGTTCGTGTATGTATTCCTGCGGGGAATAACGAAGGGGGTTAATGGGCCAGAAGAGAAAAAATAGGTAAAATGAGCCCTCGAGCGACTTCGGTTCCGCTAAGTTACTTTTCTTTTGAAAATTGTGCAATCCTACGGTTGATTACAACGAGGTAAAAAGATTGGTTCAGAGGAAGCATATCGGTATCCGTCGTGTTAACTGAGGTGAGAAATCCTTGAACCAACTTGTCCTTTTATTAACTGCTTCTTGTATTCTGCAATACTTTTCCCACCGTTTTTGTAATTGTTGTGTAGGCACTGTGTTTAATTTTAGGCTGATATATATATATATATATATATATATATATATATATATATATATATATAATCATCCACATCATCCACGTTTCCCAAACCTTCATTAAGTATGTGTGTCACTGATGGCCTCTGACACATGTAACAGTGATTTCTCATCATAAATTATCTTCTATAACGTGGTCTCTACGGTTAATATAAATGAGGTTTAGGCAGGAACCGTTGTTTTCAGTGTTTCAGTCTTGAACCTGCATGATACTTGGTTTTGATGAAAATGAACCAGAGGACACAGTGGTCACGAAGGGAGTGAGAGTTTATTGCCAATGCATAACAGTTCACGTGATTGAGCCGCTGCACCAGTATCGTGTGCGTCTGAAAAATCTGGTGATGGTCGACTTGCCTTAATAGTAATTTTGGGTTATGGAGCAAGCGTTTGTGTGCGCACAATGTATACGGAAGTAGTTGGAGACTGATTGTAATCGGCGTTATTCGAGTGGTGAAATTATGACTGTTGAACCCATCGTACGATGTACGTAACTCGCTGCAATAGATCAACTTTTGGGCTAGAGAATGCTCCGCAGTCGTCTAGCTCGTTATCGCTCCCAATCTGTTGAAACCCTATTTGATTCTCTCATCTAAGTCAAATGAACATTGTTGCTTGTTGTCGGAGGCTCTGCATTGGGTCCTTGTGACTAGGAGGTATAACACCTCCACCGCACTCATGCGCAGACATTGAACACAAAATGTCAGCAGCTTTAAACTCGCAGAGTTTTTTAAACCATGTGCACAGCACAAATGACCTATTCCTTTGAACAAACAATAACAATGCACTGAGCGTGGAAATTCTGGTTGCTATCTCCCAGCAAGAATCTCACTCAGAAATCGAAATACTAAAGAGCATAAAAAAGAAGAGGAAAACCATGGAACATAGCATAAAGTAGCAGAAGAAACTGTGTGATTACTAGAAAACAACTGATCGTTGTATTTATTTATACACTTTGATGACACTATTGAGTCAGTGGATCGCGTGAATCCCATAAAAACAAACCATTTGCGGTCACATCCATTGATCAGGTTTTTCATACCTTTCTAACATGCCATTGACTACTCGCCCTTTCTAATCCACAAAAGTTATTCATGTCAATAGATTTGATAAACCAAGAAAGTTTTAGCCACGTGCAAAACATGCCCCAACCGTCGTAGTCTGGTGAGCTCTAGTACTTGATCTAATGTTCATTCGGAGATCTGTGCCCAAAAAGGTACTCGAAGATTAACTGGTGATGTAATTTACCTCACGATGAGGTCAATGTGCACAATGCTTCTTCACCTGTCTTCGACTGCTTCGCCTTATGTTACAGTCCTAAAATTAATAGACAGCTATTGTGGTGCCAACTGGCATGGATCTGAATAAGAAATTCGCATCACTGAGGGGGCAGTGAACATGCGCGATAGTGGGACGGCCTTCATTTCACGATGCGTATTAAGCGCATACCAAGGATATCTAACATTTATTCCAAAAAAAGCAAAATGTTTTCAGGAGGCATTCTCTGGATGGTTTCATTCCACCTGATACGAGAGAAAAATGTATCGTCAATGCGATAATACAATGCTGGAACATCAAACCAACTTGCACCTACTTTGATCATCTGTTGATCTGAATCGCTAATCAGGCGATCCATTATGACCCGATGCACTTCGTGCAACCACAAACGAACCAGCTGGTCTTTTCGACTGAAGCGATCCACCGTCATTAAGCACAACCCACAATAGATTCGACTCAGATCACGCATATTGAAGATATAGTGGAACTTGGCCGGTGTCGGAGGCAGCTGAACCGTCACAAAGCTTAAAAAACAATTAGTTGAAAATGTTGGGTTCTGCTCATCAGTGGAACAAACACAATAGCGAGGTATGAAACATTTGCATTAAAATAAGAATTCATTACAATATAGTTTTTGTCGTCCGTATTAGCTGAAACAAGAAGTATGTAAGAGATCTAACCATTGAAGAATATCACCTAATTGTTTTTAGTTTCAACAAGGGCCGATATTGAATTTATGAATTATTGTAGCCTCCTTTGCTTGTTCCAGTTGTTTTTCATCGTTGTGTCAATAAGGACAAAGACAATACCCCTTGACAATCAGGTTAGATTGAATTCAACACTGGATATAGACCATCTTACAATTGCTCAGGTCACGAAGGTTGACAAATCCCTAAGCAACTTATTTGCGACAAGCAACGTCACAACCTAAGGTTTACGGCGTACAAGCCAGAGGTTTATTTACAAAAGATTTCATCAAGCTGACACATATCACAGTTCGTAACAGTCGAGTTTTGGGAAAACCCAACGATGGGGTAGCGACTGTGCACCCTTGACTATTTCACAGTATATGAGTGTTAGCAACGGGCGATTAAATGTTTGCATAATATGACTCATCATGCAACGTGGACATTCAACTCACCACTGAAAACGATGAAAGCACTGTATAGCTGTTTCATCCTTGTCGGGAATCATCAGCAGTGCTCATCTCCCGAGCCCCAAAAGGGACTCCAACTCGGGGTGAACGATTGCGAGTCGAACACCTAGCTATCAGATTACCAGGGCCAGCTCGGAAATTTGTCCACCCTGTTATTATACACATTCGTGATGTTGACTTTCATTTCGGTTTACCTGAATTTTCACTGATATGTTCAGCAGTCTATGCGAGAGCCTTTGGAGGGACGGGTATTGTGGACTGCTCGCTCCAAACGCTGTTGTCGGTACGAATAAACTGTGTTGTCTATGTCGTAGGTGGACATTTACAAGCAGAGAAAGTATCCGCAAACAATTCCCCTCATGAACTTCAATGTTTGATAATATGATCGTCGAAATTGACAAGTCAGGCAATTTGTGGGTGTGTTGACTAAAGCAACCGCAAACTTAATACACAGACAGGTATTCACGCTTTTATTGGCAAACAACTAGGCAATAAACCGCCATGAAAATTCGAAATTTAAAACAACGTTATCGTTCTCTCCACTTGATCGGACCGTGTGATGAGAACATATCATAGAAGAAACAACGTCATTCGAAGACTATTTTTATGGTTTTTGTGGGTGGCAAAGAGGTTTGGAAAGACCGTCGTGATCAATGGTTCTACTCTGAACCACAGTGTGGACAGCGATCACAAGACGGATCTACGTATAACACGTAAAGAACCAGCCGAAATGCAGCCTTACTTCCGTATGCTTCAATAACATTTTATTTGAGCCTGTCTGCATTGTGTCAAATATCGAACAAATGTACGACCAGTAATTTGTGGACATTTTACATCATAGGTGATAACAACTGCACAGACTGATTGAAATTCTGATACGTTTGCGCTGCTGTGATCGCATTGTAGCTCCTGTTTGCTATTATTACATACTACAACATCCGTTGACCGAAATGCGATTGCATCTGCTTTGTTCATTTCACCCAAATAAAACGTGAGAGCTGACTGAGACATCTGCTCTATATCCTAGTTCAGCCAGTTACTGAGGCTCCGGTGGCAACAAGATCGGGTCTACGTGCGTCTTTGTGGCTTCACCTTATGGGGCAATGTTTAGACGACGAGCGTGCGGTCCGGCCACCGAAGCGAAACGGTTGAAGGTGATGGACGCACCGGGCTTCAGACCAGTCGGAACGGCATTTCAAGCAGCCAATCGCATGGCACTTCTGAATACCTTTAATATACCCATCGATTTAAAAGATCTTTAATATAATTTCCAGCTAATGTGAGGAATAGCATAAATGATGTGTCTTGGTTATTAAGTCAAACCACTTAAATCAACCGAAATGAGTTCGGCTTCAGATCCCAGATAGCTAAGGGACAAGCGCTGCTGACCTACTTAACTGGGCGACTAACTCAGATCATTCACATACCTTGGCCATCTGATTAACCAACGGATTGATTGGCGCATCGCAAATTTGTTGCACCGACGATCCGAACGTACGGTGCGGGAGAAGCGCTCACCATACACATGACCCAAGGCCTTTGTGAACGTTGAGGTGTGTCTTCCTATCGGATCAATGGTCAATGTTCTGTTCTGCCTTTTCATCAACATGATGTGTAAGGAGACTGAAAAACATTGAGAACATCTGTCCCATTTTAAACAATTTTATGTGGCCGGCGGTGGTCAAGCATTTGACTTTGCGGTCCCGGGTTCAAATCCTGCGCCAGTCAGTTCTTTCAACAGTCATTCGATGACCACAACATACTTCCAGAAAAACCAAACATTCGTTGTGAGACAAATAAAGGGAATACAACTTTACAATGAGAAATATTTTTCCTTTGAAATCCTTTCCCGTCTGATGGAGCACTCCTTAAAAGAATTGAAAAAACACATCCCCAATTCAATTCGCTTCTTTCAAGCTAATGACGAGTAAGAGTAAAATGAGTTTAAGCTTACCTGAATAGCTTTATTGTCATAGCGGTGATCATGTTTGAAGATTCACGTACGGCGATGTCAAATTGTGCTGTATGTCCGGACAAAATGGAATTATATATTAGGAGTAACGTATCCTCAGATGGAGAGCACACGTTGAGCACCGAAAACAGAGAAATGAAGCGTGGATCAACTTCACTGCGACCACCGTCGGGTCTGTCCATCGCGGCGAAGTAACCTATGTCCTGCATGCGTTTCCAATTTAAATCTTTTCCACGATCGTACACACCTTTACGTTCGATAAGCAGCTTGAGAAGTGCGATTGGCTGCTGAGTCCCATACGTATCCACTTGAGGCATATTCATGTCGTCGATGAAAATGAGAAGACGTTTCCCGGAGACGGGACCATACGAATCTTTGCTGCGCTTCTCGACGTTTGCTTCCAGGTTACGCTGGACATCCAAAGACGTGGTTCGGAAGGAGAAATTGATCACCAGAATTAACTGAAACAACAGGATGGGAAGAAACATTAATCCATGAGATCACATTTCAGAAAAGAGCACACAGGCCTCACCCAAACAATAAGTAGGCTTAAATTTATTGTTAATATTATAAGTGCGCGTAACGTGGTTCGCCTGAGGATATGAATTTGTTTTGGAGGGAAGAAAAAGCAGCCCATTGTTCATGTCTTCAACAAAACAATCAAAATGGTTCCACAAAAAAATCCACTTAGGTTGTTTTCATTGCGAAAACCTCCGTGACTGAGGTTTGCAATGCAATTTACAGTTGCCAGTAAGCTTGAATCAGTCATTTATTCTATTAACCGAAGTTACAATCTGAGGAATTTGAGCTCCTGTAGTGTATAAATTCCCGTATATTGTCTCTCACATATCTGTTAAAGCACCATAACATAGGTAGAACATTTTAGGTTATTGTTGAATATGTGTAACGGTGAAAAGAGTACTTTCGGGAAGAAATCATGGAAGAATACTAATATTACTCACGGACTCTGGGAGAGATAATGTTAGGTGTAACCGCTTTCAAAGATTCATTAGCCAGCAACTGTTGACAGTGATAATGATACAAATGAAGGTGATGATTTACCTGTTGTTGGTGATGATGATTTAATTGACTGTATTTGCGGACAACATAGATCTTATCCTTTCATCCATTTTCTATTAAACAAGGCTTTCCCTCAATAATAAAATATAACCATATTACTTTTGATTTGCATCAGGCGTGCATCAAGCGGTGTTTAACAGACTGATTTCCTCCTTGTTTGGAGGTCATTTCTGATAATTCACCTTGGAAAACCACTCCACTGCACAGTAGCAAAGTTGCTCTCGTTGTCTGTGAATAAGTTCTCCCAGAAAAGTGTGAGACAACTGCATTACTTAGAAAATTATGATGTTAATCTGTTTGATATCTTTGGCTTTTATCAACGTGAGGATATTCATAATCCCCAGGTCACAGCTTGTTCGAACTCGGGTACATTTATTTTCGGAGAGACGAATGATATTTGATGCATAAGACGAATGGATTTACGCATTTTCATTCCTTGTCCCATGGCGTGGCGTGGATTTTGTCACTTTGTATATGAGAGCATGTAGACAAATGATTATGTCGTTCTTGCCAAATTATCAACTGATTTCAACTTGACACGTATGTGTGAAAACTAAAAGACCGTATGTATTCTGCTTACGATTGAAAAGAACGTAAGATAGTTCACATGCAAATAAAATCACAGGGACCCACGTGAACTGTTAAAACTTACGTTCTTTTCTTGATTTAAATCACGCAAAAACCGCTGACAGATGGCTGTCTTTGATGTTCCAGTCTCACCGACGATGAGAAGTGGCCGAGAAATGCGCACCATTTTCTCTAAAAGCCATCCCACACGAACTGTTTCTTTTGTCGGGACCAAAAGTTCATTAAATTTCTTGTTTCGGTCATGTATGTATTCAGGCACAAGGTTTTTCCACGGAATCCACACACTCTTCTCCGAGTCAAAATAATAATCAAATAGGGATGGCTCACCAATAGGCATCTCACCCGCTTTGGCGGGGGTTTGAGTACTTTCCTGTTCTGCTGGTTCTGGTAAGCTGCTCAGGTATTTCACGTAATTATCGAATTTCTCGCGTTCCTCCTCAACCAACGTTCCACCCACGGAGAAGTACAAGCAGAACAAGAATGTCGCTTCTATATGAGCAAAGGAAGTATCTTCTGTAACATGTAACAGACACTCCAGAAGATAACAAAATTGTATCAGTAGATTCATATCAGTGAGATGAACAACGCGACGAAGACGTTCCACTTGTTTACCATCCATCACGCCGTTGACTATTCGATCGATCAGGGGCAGTAAGTATTTTGTAAACAGTTCGCCGAGAATGTCCCGCTCATATTTTGTGTGACGGAATTTGACCCACCTTTGCCAATATGGTTCATAACCGAGATATTTTGGATCCACGAAGACCATACCACATCGCGATACAGTAGCAGGTGAGGCATACTGCAAATCGCCCACCTCAAACAATAGGGAACAATGCGCCTGCAGACGAATACGTTCACCATTTGCCAAGGTAAGTAGGCGGTTGTCATCCATGACGGAGTTCATATTCTCTACCCAGAGAGCATCCACATCACCGTCAAACAATATGTACCGTCGTTCCTGCGATTCAAAAAGAGGCAAACAAAATAATTCTGTTAGTTTGAATGGTGCTTTTGATTCCCTTTGCTTAGAAGCATGTTTATGTAAGCAATCCCCTCTTCTTTTAAAAGCAACCAGTTATTAAACGAACAATTCGCACAATAAAACAGAATCACGGTCATCCTTCTGGAAATCGACCGCACTTTAGATTATGGGATTACTGCGGCATCCACAAAATACACCCCGTTTTGGGGAAATCAAACTCATTATTCGCAGGATTGTATTTTTTAGGCAACACGAAACTAAACTTCTTAGAGTAAATTAGGGTAGAAGAAGGAGTGGTTTTTGTCAATGAACGATCGAGCCACTTCTACCGCCGAACTTGATCTCTGTTTTAAGACTTAGCGCGTGTCGAAATTAATACCATGCATTCAAAGGCATTCGTGAGTATGACAAATTTCGAAAGCTGAAACTCAGTGATATCAATTGGGAGTAGAATTTATTTTTCTCCCAATAACTAAGTAAATTTTAAAACTTAAGGACCTCACGTGTTTTATAAAGCTAGTCTGTTCATTACCAGGTTTCCCGCCCACTGTGTTCCTATCATGAATCAAATTTAAATTGGATAATGTGATCCTCGAAATGTTTAGTGAGAACTCACTTGTTTATCTGTTGGTTTATTGATTTCTCGGAAAATATTAGATAATAGTCCATCCGTCCAATCTCGGGAATTAGGATCCAACAATCCATATAGTTCAACTACGCTACGATCCTTTGGATTGAGCACATACAATTTCGTTGTCAAACCAAGATGAGTTTGTGCATCACATAAGGCTTCAATCACTACTGATTTTCCACCTCCAGTGGGTCCAACGACCATAGTGGTATGGCGTGTTTTCATCGTCTCATATAGCTGAACGACCTTATCAGTTTGTGTGACATTGGGCGTGTACCCTTTACGTTCCAGCATCAATTCTACAGCATCATTGAAGTTTTCATATCTTACTCTTGGACAGTCTAATCCCGGAAACAGGTCTTGAATGAGTGCCAGAAATAGTGGGGCATCTTCAAATATGAATTTGGGCAAATTCATATCGCGCAAAGCTCGCATTAGGACCATCTCTTCCGACAACTGTGGTGCACTTCTTCGTAAATCACCAGCCATAACCAACACCGATTTAAGCGCACGTAGACCGAAGTCATAATGGTATTGCTTGGATAGTTGTTCTCTAGCCAGTTTATATAAGGTGGTCATCTTTTTGGCCAGAATTTTGGCAGTCAAGAACCCCTGTGAAAACAGCATAATTTCACAGATCTGTTGCAGATCCGGGACGATGACGACAACAGGCCGAAAAAGCGCTTTGACTGATTCCGGCAACTCTGTCCGACCGGCATAACCTGGATTCATAGTGATAAACACACCGACACGGCTGTTCAATGTGATTTCCACACCTTCAAACAGGAACCGTTTGGCCTGATTAATCAACGCTGTTTGAATGACCTTTAGTTGTGTAGAGATGACAGAAAGTACCGATGCCTCAATACGATTAAATTCATCGAAACATCCCCATGCACCACACTGACAAAGGCCGGATAGTATCTTGCCTACGGCTTTGTAATCCATTCCTTCACCACAGTTTGTAACCATACATAGGAGGCCCAAAGCCTTGGCCAAGTCTTTGATCGTCTCTGTTTTCCCCGTTCCAGCTGGCCCGGCAGGCGCACCGCCCAGGTACATTGATAAAGCTTGGGTCAGTGTCAGATATATGCGATCCGTGAGGGGAGTGATCACAAGACGTCCATTCAGGCCCATATATTCGTAGCCATAATAGAATTCACCTGTGCACTGTCGAATTACGAGTTCATCAGCTGATTTGTGCCAGTAAAACCGTAGTTGGGACTCCCAAGCAAATTCTTGCGAATCCATGACACTGTCCCGTACAAATTCGGCCACGATGTCACGTGCGTGAACGTCGATTGTAAGCACTGTCGTCAGTTTGTTCCGATCATTCTTACTCAACGGACTGCGTATCTTCACAACAATTTCATCCAGTTGTTTCTGCAACATTTCCGAGTAATCTTTCAAAGCATTTTTATGACCACCGGAAATTTTGCGAAAAACATCTTCAATTTCCCATGTCCACCAGATTTGGTTTGTGGCCAGTACAACCATTCCTTGATAACTGAACATCCAGTCGACTCTGGTAAAATAATGTTGTAGAAAATAATCAAGGGTAAAATCCCGAACAGACTATTGATTAACATGAGTAGTACGTTTTGAGCACATTTTTCACATTCACAAAGGTCTATCTGCCAGACTAGGCTAGAAACTGTTGAACACATCGTAGCCAAACTAATCAGCTCGATTCACGATATGTCATATTGGCAGTTCATTCAACTATTGAAAATAAACTTATATATATACAACCTTGTATATATATATATATATATATATATATATATATATATATATTTACAAGGTTGTAGTTGATATTATGAGGTCCAGCTTGTTTCCTACCCAGGGCATTTTTTAAATCGAGACACACATACCTAGACATTGAGGATCGATAGTAGAAGACTGCTTCTTTTGTGATCAGTCGATTGGTTCGTTTCATTTCAGCCTCTACAGTGGTCATCCACTGTTCAACACTTCCTCTCACTGGCTGTGGGCCACGAAAATCCATCACTTCACCTTCACTGGAAATCACTGCGGTCACCTCAATATTCACAGTACCAGGTTTGCTTGTGTCTTTGGCAAACCGCAAGGAGGCGATATTGTCAAACATCTGTTGAAGGGATAAAAAATGAACCACACCAGACCATGTCATCAACTTACTTGAGAATATATTACTGTCATTGAATTATCAACATTAAATATCACTATATAACCACAACGTAAAAGAAAGCAAGGGCTGAGAAGGCTGACTGTGTAGCACATGAGAAAAGCAAGCAAATTTGGTTTAACTTGATATGAGTGGTATGGGATTGTATGTGGATGGCAGGACAAAACTCCCCCGGAGGCACACGACCGGTTTCGCGGTTATTGTCGCTCATCAGGTGTGCGCACCCGGTACTCTTCCGCCCGATCATCCTTATGCTTGAGCGCTCCACAACTGGTTTACTACTTTGGAAGAATCACCGTGTGATTCTAAAAATAGACTCCCTGTTCATGCACGCCCCATTCTATTGGTTTAACTTGTTTGCATTAGTTCAGCAACTCAATGAGCGATGCATCAACACTGTCCTTTGAATGTGCTGTTACTGTATCACTTTAGATGAGCAATCTGTCACTCCAAAAACTGAACTCTGTTTGTTCCCATACCAGTTAGTCATATTTTCAGAATCTTTCTGTGACTGACAATCGTCATTCCATGAATCAAGCAGTGATAGTAGACAATAAGCAACAATTTCCTGTCTGTCATTCCAACCATCATTGTCGACTTCTCATTTTAATCTGTGGTACGTGATTTACCAATAGACCGACATTACTTTTTTCTCCGGTAATTATGGTTTGCAGAATGCAATCAAGTTTCAGTTCAGGGATAGGCTACACACCCAAACGGTGACTATCGTGGTGTTTTGACACAGTGGGTCAACTAACGCTGCCATCTGCCTGATCATATAAACCTGTCCATAGTCTTTTGACATTCCTTGACGAAGTTCACTCAGCGGCGATGTTTTACCCGGGAAAAGTGAGCAATTTACCCATTAGTTAATCGGTCGTACTTTTCTTGTGCGTCACTGTCGCGGCGATCAGTCGACAGAATCTCCCCTATTCACGCAAGCACTTCCACATATATGTGCACTTATCAGCCGAGAAATCAGCTCATGCGCAATAGGTCACGATGGCGGGGGGGGGGGGGGGGGAGGTGGAGGGGGAGGATTTCCTGGGTAGGTAACGAGTGACTGCTGCCGAACCAATCACGCATCTGTGTTCGGAGAGCCGTGCGATTGGTGGCTTAAACTGAAGCGACAACGGCTCCATTAGAAGTGAAAATGGTATGGACAAAATATCCTTTTCTTTTTCTCAAAGATGAGTCGTGAGCCTTTTTCACACCAACGCTGGTCTTATTTTATCACTTATTTTCATTGACCATAGTAGTTTTATTTTGTCCAAATATATTCCAGACTATTTCGTAAATCACGGTGAGAAAAAGAAAGCCTATGGTCAAGTTGAATTAAGTACACAAAACAAAACCAATTTATGCTATTCTCACAAACTGACAGTCGTTCTTTTTCTTTAAATTCTTTCACATTACATAATAACGGTGCAATATTTCAGAAAGGGGATAGCCGCAAATTAGAGGCTGTCATTTGGGAAGTGACCGGTGGTTCGAACATAAGGGTTCAAAGTTCACCATGATGGCCTATGGCCACCGCCGATCAAATGTATGTGCTTTAGGTAAAACTGAGCAGACGAGTAGATTCACTCTTCTGAATCCAAGATTCTTCTGATTCGGTGGTACACGGAAAGTAATTTAAATTCACCCAGTAAGCCAACACTGACTTAGCAGTCCAGAAACAATGAATCTATTTAAGTAAAGTACCTAGAACAACATTTCATTCATCAAAATTCAATCCTAAGGCATGATCAGTGTCTCACTTTTGTTCATTGGTTTCAGCTTTGATATCAGTCTGAACAAATTGTAGCCATGCACCGCGTGTGGTGGTTTTCGTTGAAATCTCTAAGTAAAACCCTGGCTGGAAACCAAGATATGAAGAGCACAAACATGCCCAAAAACTTATTATGGAGTAGATGAAGAAATTGTGTAAGTACAACAACGCCACTGGTTGAGAGACACCGCTAAATCTCCCATTTTCTCTGACTATTGAATGAGCTCACCCACAATACATAGCGCACCCTACATTACCAAGTCCACCGATTTGGAACGTGATAGAGTGACTCCATGTCATGCACTGCTCATCTTTACTCATTATCCAGCCGACAACAGTCCCAGGAATCAAATTACACCAACGGAATCTATTCGGGGAAGTGCGCAGCGTATGAACCAGACATAATAGCCCGGTGGGCCTTGATGGGTTTACTTACACTGTTAAAAGTAAACGGAGAAACGGCCGAATAAGCCTCATTCAGTTTACCTTTATCATATGATCCTGCACACATTCCCATTCACTGGATCCGAGAATGCTCAGCAGTTCGTCATCCGAAATGAAAAAAAATCGCGGGAATGCGTTTCTCTTTGAATCCAAATAGTTATTCAACGATTTCTGGCATCGCTCTAAACCTTCACTCAGAGCAAACAGTTCTCCCTTGCGACCCGGAACGAGACAACTGTTTTTCACCGATGGTGAATTAGCAGTTTCATTCATTATCTAAAAATTGACGGATTTAAGATAAGATATAGTGATTACGAGAAGAAGCAGGGAACATCATGTGTTTATGGAATCCTTTTGGCGGGTACAGATAAAAAGAGAATTGTTCACCAGAATCTAATTTGAATCGTCTGGAGTGTGAATGGATACTCTTCATTGAAGAGCCCACAAATGAATCACAACTGTGATTTCTCATAGTTATTCGTGTCTGGGTCACTGCTAACCCAACGAACAACGAGAATTATCTACTTGGTTCACTGCTCTTTGGATTGCACCTTTCACGCACAAGCCTCAGGCCATCTGACCCATCATGCACTCGGAAGCACCTGACTCGAGTTTCGCTCGTGTTAGAGCTCATCAGAGGTGTATATCCACCCTCGGTGAGAAGTCCCGGGTTCAAACCCTGGGTGTGACAGAGGATATGCACCACTGATGAGCTCTAACAAGAGCGAAACTTGAGTCAGGTGCTTCCGAGTGCATGGCTGGTCCGATGACCTGAGATGTGTGCGTGAAAGGTGTAGTCCAAAGGGCAGTCAGCCAACCAGAGCACCATCAACCCCACACACTACTCGCAAGTGGTTGTGTGACATAAACAAATAGAAAATTATCTGTCATTTCCTTTCTAAAATATGATCCCGCACATTTTACTATGAGGGACGTCATCTGGAGAGTTACATGGAGCACTTTAAGAAGCAATTAAGTTGGCCCACTTCAAATATATCTGTCAGCGAAACGATGCAGGTGGAAATCAATCGTCCATCAAAAATGGGGGTAATGCGGGAGATAAATTTACTTGAGAAGATACAAAGCCACTAGATCGGATGAGTTGTTTCCATCTTTTTACAAGGATGGAGGCTAAGCTCGGATTTCGGAGTTAACAAAACTCCTCCGGGTAATCTGGAATAGTGAGCAGATTCCCAGGGAATGGTGTGAATCGGTGATTGTGCCGATTTACAAGAAGGGTGACAGACCCTCTCGTGAAAACCACCGAGGAAGTAGCTTGGTAGGTATCGCATCCAAACTGTTCACCGGTCTTATTCTACACCGATTATCCAGTGTCCGCGAAACGTGTACCCGTGAGAATCAAGCCGGTTTCAGACCCGGTCGTTGTTGTATCGACCACATCTTTACTCTTCAGCAAACCTTAGAGCACAGACACATCTTCCGTAGGCCCACTATCTGTGTCTTTCTTGATCTGAAAGCGGCATTCGACTCAGTCGACCACACAATTCTCTGGCGCTGCCTCTCTCTGAAGGATGTGCCGGAGAAATTCACTTCTCTTTTCCAATGCCTATATGCAAACAGCCGAAGTTGAGTCCGTGCTTACGGCGTTCTTTCATCCGAGTTCACCACAGAAAGTAGTGTTCGTCAGGGTTGTCCTCTTTTGCTCTTCCTTTTCGATTTTGTAACTGAATTGATTCTTGAGATAGCCCTGTCCCCGTGTAAGAACACTGGCACTGATTTTTGCTCAGGCAGTAAACTGTCTGGCCTGGAATACCCGGACGATATTGTTCTTCTGAATGAAGATCCAGGTAAGTTTCAAGCCTTCTAAGATAGCCTAAACAACAGTGCAACAATGTTTGGGATGGGTTTTGCACTGGGTTGGCTCAACACAATACCTCTTCTAGGCAGAGGAAGCTCTAGCTGAAGTGGATAAATTTTGTTACCTGGATAGTTACATCTCACCAGGTGGACAGATATACTATGAAGTGTCATCGCGTATACAAACGGCGCGTTTGGCTTTTGCCAACCTCCGTCATCTGTGGTGTCGGCGTGACATCCGATTGTCTGTTAAGGGCAGAGTGCACAAGGCAGCGGTTAGGTCCGTTCTTTTATACGGTTCAGAAACATTGCTGTTGAGAGCAGAAGACAGGCGAAGATTGTCGGTGTCTGAGCACCGATGTCTCCGTAACACTGCCCGAGTATGGTGAGAACACCGTATCAACAATTCTGAGGTTCGGCGTAAGGTGCTGGGAACCAGAGGTCAGTCTCTGGATCAAGTACTGAATCTAAACCGGGTAAGGTTGTTGGAACATTTGTTACGCATGCCCACCCATAGATAGACTTCCTCGGCGTATGCTGTTCTCTGAGGCAGGCAGTGATTGGAAGGGAGGTCGAGGTGGTCATTCCATGACATGACAAAAAGGTATGAAAACCTTGAACAGTGGACTTGGCCAAGTAGGACGTGTTAGACTTCCACGTTGGGGTTCACGTAATCCGCCTACCTAATGGTTGGAGACATTAAAATGGTATGGCTAGGTGTCGTGGCCAGTGGCGTAGTTGCATTTGGACTCTTTCCTTGTCCTCTTGATTTCCCCTTGATAATTTTTCTTTTCGATCTTTATCCCTATGCTTCTATTCTTTTCACCCTTTACTGGACGATGCCGGAAGGTAGCAACCGAAACCAGAGCACAGGTGTGCGAGGTTAGTGGTTGAGTAAACTGAAACTAAAACTATGAGTTAACTGCCATTTCACCATCTGGATATTTTCAAAGCAAATATACCGTCGGAGTGACTATATTTTATATTACAACTGCGCTAGAAAATAATTCAGTGGAGTTTTGCACTAGCACTAATTACAATAGGACTGCCACAAGGCTTTCATTTTAAAATGTTGAGCATATTTATGGCTTGGATTTAGCGTATGGTACTTAATGATAGATGAAAATGATTAGTTAGTGATCAAACTCACTTTCCTGAAGCTTTTATCGATTTTGTCAAACTGGGCAGCCTCCTCAGGTAACTGAGCCCTAATATCACCACCCACAAAAATTCCCTCCAAATACATCCACTTGCGCTGGACCACAAGCCAGATGTCCAAAACTTCACTAATCTGGCTCAAACACTTTTCCCAAGCTTCAACGGTTGGAAGAAATGGTTTTACAAAACGGCTGGATGCCATGGACTGTAGATTCACGGAGTTATCATCTAACATTTGAACCACATCATCAATTCCGCCCAGCAGGTAGCCACGTTTATGATCGCCCTTGAAGTAATCCACGATGGTGAATCGCAAATTTTGCCACGCTTCTTCGACTTCACGAACTCCCTGTAGAAATATGGACAATGATAATTTATTAAGTTCATCATATATATATATATATATATATGTCATTGCTTATGTTGTCTCTTACAGTTACGACTTAACAGATTGCTTTGAACTCGTCCAAGGAAACAAAGAAATGGAAAATGACACTGAATGGTTCATTTGGTGGATACTGAACCGTTCTCCATCTTTCTATAAATCTTGGAGAACAAATTAGTACTAACTACCTGTTTACAACGCTGTTCTCCTCATTAGGAATTCAACATATGAGATGCTCGCAAATATTTAGCTGAGCCAATATGAACACTGCAAATGACCTGTAGGCAAGCAATCTTGAAACTCCACAATTAGTACAATTTTTCAACTTAAAATACCCAATCTCGTGGGATCCACGTTTCAGTGGGACTAAAAATATAAGGAATTTTGCGTTTTATGCATCCATTCATAAATAATTACCAACATATGAGTAATAATAAAAATAATATTAATAATAATAATGTAATATGAACTGTACTGTGGAACTGGAATCTACCCAGATTGCCGTATGTATCGACTTATAACGTACCCGGGACTACGCGCACCAAGAGCATACCCGACCAGAATAGCAAGTATGCAGTGTTTTGGTTCCATTTGGATCACATTCGTTTATGTATGAGGCGAGATGTGACTGCATTAGTAGAAAATGCACTGGTCAACCATAAAGCAATCTTGTTGTATCAGGACAATCAGAAAACCAGGATCTTACTTATTCTGATTCTTTGAGCCCTGGACAAATGCCCACCGCCTCAGGTGCAGAAGTTTTAAAATCACTACAACTACACATTGTAATCATGATCGTACACCGGATGGTGCGCGCTGCACTGAACGCTGTGTTGCTTCATATCAATGAAAGACCAAGATGCTTTTTCGGTTGAAGCGTAGAGAGGGGGAGAGGGGGTAAGTGAAAACAAAGAAATGTCGCTCTGGCCGTCAAACGGAATAGGAAGTTCAACCGTATGGCTCCGTCAATTTCAGGCATCGTCCTCTTTCTGTCAAAATTTCTGAAAGCATTATTGAAGATCCTTTGAGTTTTCTATGACATGTCAGTGAAACCACTTCAGAGATGCTGTACAGATCAAAACAAGAAAGTTTTATTTGACTTTATTCATAGAACGTAGTCTTGGTGATTACGAGTAACATCTTGAGCTTCCACTTCAATCTAAGTTCTGATGGAATCAACTTATTTGAATCCTTATGATTCCCAAACTGTCAAGATGAAAGAATGTTAGTTATCTTGGTAAATACTCCGTCGATTTAGAACACACTTGGAAGAAACCTACAGAGAACACTGCCAACAGGTTTGCCCCATGGATTAAAGGGATGCGTTTCCAAGTCACAAATATCTGTACAAGATGATTTTTGTTTTTAATTATCGCATTGTTAGACAGAAATGTTCCCACATTCTAGGAATGCGACGTTTGTAAAATCATGAGAAAATATTTCGGGTACGGTAAAAGTGTTGAAAACCGGTGAGAACTGAGAGGCGTTCAGAAAATAAATAGATGATAGTGATCATCTTACTTTTTCAATACTCATCTCCTTGATAGCAATAGACAGGATTTCCGATATTTGATTCTGGTACTCATAAAGCTCCATAGCAAACACACTTGCTAGGGTGAACGTGTCCGGATTTATATCAAAAGACTGGCCGGTTCTGCGCATTAGCTCACTCCAGTGTCTACAGAATTAAAAGATGACGACATTCTCATTTTTAAGTTTTGCATTTGATCACAACAAAACAACAATCAAACCGAAAGAGAACGCTGAAAAATTCAATAGCCTATTCAGATGCTTTTCAGTGTTCTTTATTGAATGAGCTGTAGAAAGGTGTTATGGCTAAAGAAGATATATGCATTCATCTATGGGTCTCTTAAGATCAGTGACCTAGCTGTTTTCATGGTGCGTTTTTCTAACCCCATGATGTTTGGAGACTGACAGAGCTGAGTTAGTGCTTGTCATGAGTTGGATCAGATATCGTGTACTTTTAATCATTCTTGATCAGAAGAAGCGAAATGACTTTGAGCGTATCACGTACGCCAATAGACGGTAGAGGCTTTCAGTTAGCACTTCATATTTCTTAACGATTTTCTAAATTCGTTCTTTTACGGTATTTCGCGGCTATTTAACGCAAAATATTTGAGGGGACGAAGATGCGTTTGCTTTGGATTTTCTAAAACTTTAGGCACAAAATGGGAACTCAAATGGCAGCGTTTCATACTGTGAAGAAATTTGTGGCAATCGAGTTTACGTCTAATAACTTCATTATCTGGCTAATAAAATAACTAAGCACGATGCGACTGAGTAATGTTCACGTTAAAAATAATACAGTTAGCACAAAAGGCCGTTTTTTACCGGCTGGTTTGGAAAAGGGGAAATCCGATGTAATTTATAAAATCAAATAGCTAAGGGAGGGCGAAACGAAAGGTTTCTGACAGTATCAAACGAATGTTAGTAAATAAACCAACGAGACGTGAATTTCTACGTCAGTTTCCCTAATACAAACATTAGTACGTCTCGCTTCAAAACACCATGCAGATAATGAGATGCGTTAGGAAACGTTTTACGAATAATCTACCTTTCACGTAGCGCTTCATGTCTCAAGTCCATGAATAATGGCAAAGAATCTTTAAATGCCTTCATATGTTCATAAAGTGCTCGACCTATGGGATGCGTGCGAACGGCTTTGGGCATTTGTCGGAGGGATTTCAAGTGTTTTTCGATTCCTTCTTGTAATCTTTGGATGTTCAATTCTCTCCATAGCGTTTGAGCCCATTCATCTCGCGCTTGCTAAACAGACAAGAATAAGGTATAGAACGCATCACTTGATAGATTAATGTAGTTACCCACGCACTTCTACTACCAGATTCGACAATACACAGGAATCATACCTTTTGAGCTCTGTAAACAGCATACAACTGGGTCAAGCCTTGCATTTCAGTTTGAATTTGAAGAAGTTGTGGATACGAGGTAATGGGTAAATCAAATAGTTTTTCAGCAGATGCCAATTCTTGACGTTGCCTCTCCACTTCCTCTACTTGAGTTTGAAAAACCTGCAGATATGGAAAGTTGAAAGACGTATTTGTAAATGTAAACTTAGGTACATATTATATATATATATATATATATATATATATATATATATATATATATATACTGTACACTTAGTTCTAAAACGTTTGTTGTGACGTTTCGATCCTAACTAGGACTCGCTGTCGAACGCGAGTAAATGAGTGCAAATGGGACGGCTGGTTCAGTGTGTTTTTGGTGTGTTGTTTGTCTGTCCGTTTCTCGACCTTTCTGCACCGGTCTTGCCGGGGTTACGTAATGCTTATCGATCTCGACGAATCATCCGAGCGAGTTGATGGAATGGAGGGTTTCGAGCATCAGGCGCTCCCCCTTTTTCGTTACTCCAGCAACCACCTTTGCGCTGTCGATTTAATATAAACATACGAGTGAGAGGCTCATACCATCAAAAACACATGCCTTAACTGCAACCGTGAAGCGATTCCATCCCGGAAGTTGGATACGCATTTTGATTTACCTAACGTGGGTTTGTGGTGAGTGTTAAACACTGATAAGATCAACTTTAAATTCAAGAGAAATAACCAGTATATTTGCGTCAGTTGTATCAGGATGATCCATAAATACAGAGTGATGCAAGCTAGTTTGAACCTTGAACGGTTCATTTTTCTACCAATGCGCAGTGAAAATTTCAACTGGACGGTTTCCAACTTTCCGCTGTTGCATGCTCAATGTCGATTCAACTCTTGAGAGGCAACAACTGATAGCTGCCGTCGAAAGCCGTCCGCGCTAACAAAGCGATAGAAAATTCATTTAGACTGAATTTATACTCATTACGTTATACAGTTCTGCATTTTTTTCATAATCACGGTATAACCTTTTTAATTTCAAGCAAATCGATATCCAAAAACTTTTTCAACTATTCTTCTAAAGTACATTGACATTCATTTAGCTTCAGACGAGAAACCAGAATCACGACATTGGACAATTTTTGTCTAGGATTTTATCACTGTCTCTGTATAGTGCATGCCACAGGGAAAGCTTAGTATCGCAGTTTATACATGAACAAACAAATGGAAACAAAGTTGAAAGCCTTGGACACAAGCCGTGCGAAACTGTTTCCGTCTTTTTTGTTTATATTCACCACGGGAACTGGTGGTTGTATGCATTTATTGGTGCTACAAGGGATCTGTAGTTGCAGTAAAATGAGGAAAATTACTTTGGTATTGTTTTTGATGTTAAATTCTAGTCTGCAACAAAGGAACGAAAAAAGCAGGCTCAGATAATCAGAAACAGCTATGTTGCCATGAAAGCGTACCACTGACGTCAAAGTAGCTCCTCTAATTAAAAGATAAGCAAACGTACATAGAAAACTAGTGTCTCAACAGGGACAGGAGGTGTAAACAGGTTTTATTTCGTTTGTTTGAATAAAGTTTAGATAAAATAAGTAGGTTTCCGTGTAACTTACGCTCAATTCAGCGGATCCTGCATCTAGATCATTTATCTTTGTTCCCGGACCTTCTTCATAGAACCGCCTTGTCAAGTCCTCAACCACCAGAGCGAACTTTCGAATCTCTTCCTCAGTGATTTTTGTAAATTTACGTTTCACACTGCCTAACGACTTTTCCTTGATATGAGCTGCATCAAGAAGTTGGTTCCAGCTTGACATGATTCCCATCATTTGAGCATTTTCATCCGGAGGCACGGCAAACTGGTGAAAACGGAGGAGTCGATAACGCTCTTGAATGTCGCGAATTTGAAGTTCCACGTCCAAACTCCCCAATCGCAAATCACGAATCAGTTTTAGGAGCGCCTTCAATTCATCCAAAGTGGTAGGACACTTCTCCAGTTCTTCTGACTGTCTCTGAATCCAAATTGAAACATACACGACTTATTTTTCATAACCGATAAAAAAGGTAATATAAACGTCAGAAAGCGGTGCCGTGACCAGTCTTTTGACATATATATTCAACAGATTACACCATTTGTTATTGTTGATATGCATAGGAATGACAAGTCCAAATAGCTTTATTTTGTCAAAAGCTTGCTAAGATATCAAAAAAGAATGTTTGGTTATGTTCTCATTTAAATAACATCTGAACGGCCTAAAATGTTGCTCGAATAAATATTAATCGACTAGACTATAGTACGTTATAGGAATATATGATCAAGGAAGAAATCAGTGCAAAATCTACTTACTGAACCAACAAAATAACATTAATCGTGCTTCATCAAAATTAGGTCAAGACTAGAATACAACAGAGCGCGATAAACGATGGAGATTCGGAAGTCAAATCACCTCGTATATCTACGTGGATAACTTCGCCGTAAATGGTAGCTAAGCGTTTAGTTTAAAAATTTTCTTATTTTCTGGGTACGTTCTGCTCTTTAGGGGTTCATCTACATCGGAAATATATCATGACGAATGAGATCAATAAAGCTAAATAAATGGATTGTACGACGATACTGGGGCAGGAAATGGCTATTAGAATGGACCAGATGTATGCAATTTACCTTAAATTCATCCCCCAAATTCAACAGTAATTCGTGCCCAACTTGATGCAATTGTTTTGCGTAGGCTCTGGTCCATTTCCGACTCTGCTCTTCCACATTATGAATGAGTTCCTTTAGACGAAGCTGAATACAACCAACCAAACGTTCACCGGGTACGGAACACAGCTCGGCCAGTTTTCCTTCCATCTCCAAAATTTTCTCATGAATTTCAATAGCAGTTCTTCCTTTGCTTGTCCACTTCTCCACTTGAGCTTCCTATAATATGCCGTTGAACGAAAAACGAGGATATGGGAAATACGGCACAATTAGAGACGTATTTTTTTCAATGATCAAAATGTTGTAATGAAAAAAATCGACGCCACTCTATAGACGTAACACTGACTTTTATTCTCAGTCGCACGTGCCAATGTATGCAACCAAATCTTCTTCATCCCCTGATACCAACCGGTAGGTTGAGAAGCGGTACCTGAAGCTTATGTCAACGTGGGCTTCTTTACATTTCCTTGCTGAGCTATGAAACGACGGTCACTTTGCATTTCTTACTTATAATCACAAAACTGCGGACGAGAAACAGACATACGAAAAAGTTGACAAAAGGTGCAGTAGGTAATACGGAATGAGTACTTTGCTCCCAACTCTCAACACACGATGACAAACCTCACAGTTGCACATTGACTGATTCCTCCAAACGCAAGAAGTGTCTCAGAGATTCCTGTGGTTAGATACGGTAATCCACGGCTGGTTTTCAGCGCGAAGCGGCCAGCTCTCACAAAGCAATACATACAGTGGCATTGTTCACCCGTCACTTCAGAGTGAGTCGAATTTCGAGGTGGCAAGCAAATATCATAGACGGAATTTCGCTGCTCGTGGTGCATCTCCACCAGCTGCCATGAAGCTAAAAAGTACTTCTAACTAGTTGTCACTGGCACCGAACCCTGAAAGTTTTATAAAACAACTTTGAACTTGAGTAGATCAAAGTGCATACTATACATGAACGATTCGATAGTTAAGGTGTACAGGGCGTATTGCATGGTCTGTATTTCATCAACTAGGGAGGCGAAGTTATCCGTGTAAGGTGAGTTCCAATTCTGTTTGTTATGGCAATGTGCTTAACAGAAAATTCTTTAGAAAAGTAAAATTAAAACAAAGAAAAGACAATCTTGTTAGACCCCGCTGACCTCAGGAAAGACGATAATACTCTTACAGAACAGAAATATATATGTAAAATACATTGCTTTGACACCAAAAGTCCCAAACTGCAATATTGCTGATGGAGTGGAAGGTCATGGAGATGTCTGGCGATGGTCGGCTTTTGGAAAGCGTGACGGCTCTTTAGTTGACGACAGAAAATGAAGATTTTGACCACTACTAGATGCTGGAGGGACCCCTACACACATTTCATCAATAACAAGTATACTCTGAACGATACATGTGAGTTCAGAAACCAAATACTATTCAGAAAGCTGGTAATGACCTCCAAATAGGGTTTCTGTTCGTTGGCTTGAACATATGTCTATTTCCTTCAGCTGTTATAGGACTAAATGACTAGAGGCTACTTTAGGTAAATAAATGTCACTCACTTTGTTAGGGAAAAATTTACTCTTGTGTTTGCGCCAGCTATCTTGATAGCGTTTCATTTTATCCACATGACTAGCGTACGTTCGAGCGATTTGTTGTACCAGATCAGCCACTTCAGCCGATTTAGCAATCTCCTCGTAAAACGTGAATCGGTACAATTCATCTGTACCGTCAACTTTGATTCCCGGAGCGATTTTGCATGAACCGCGACACCAGCGTACTATCAGTCGTGTGATCTCAACTGCATCACGTAACTCCTAAAATGCACCAAAATTACCGGTGTACATAGAATAAAATCTCACTTGGTCGAAAAAAATTACTGTTATTGCTTTGTCTATTGAAGACTTGAACTTCAGTTCTGTACTCCCATACCCCAGGCCCACTAGTTTGTGCTGTGGTTGGTTACGGGCCTGCTGAAGGGGTCTGTGAATAACGCGTAAATAACGAATTTTCGCGTGTCACAAAAGAAATCACAAGAGCACTATACGACCTTCTCTTCTCGTCCGAAGTTAAACCAGCATATACTGTACAAATGTTCATTGTGAGAACTCACAAATAAACCACACAGTCATACAGTCACTGTCTTTGTGACACCTGGGCCGATATTTTGCACACGCCTAAATGAACCTATCCTAAGCAGCTCACCAGATGCGGGTACCCAACAAAAAGTAGCCGTGTCATTTATTGTGTCGGTAAAAAATCATATGATGGTGAATATCACCACCTATAGTTCATTTGAATTTAGGTTTTTCCGTCAACAGACTCGCATATTAGTGTTCGTTGAATTCCCGTAATACCATTCCTCTGGAAGTCACAACGTTGAATCAGCAGCAAATAAACACCAGAGGTACAAGTGTAACACCTGCAACTGTGGGAATTGACGATGTGCCACCCTAAATGGAACCATTCGGAAGAAATATTCTCACAAACACTAAAAATACTAACATTTCAGCAACAACAAACACAGCCTAAGACTAACAAAAGAACAATTTCGTACATAAATTATTAACCAAAGACTCAAGGCTAGATAAGCACAGTGTGTATGATTCAAATAATACAGAATTTACGCTACAAAACACTAAACGACCTAATTCAGGCCCACGGAAACGCTACACTTAAGCCACATGTTTACGCAAACCAACAGTCCGCCAAAGTGAAGTTCTGAAATGCATCACCATATATGATGAACTCAATGCTCTCAAGTAAATATACAGCACCTCCTTTCACTGAGCGATTCACAAAAGTATAGTGAGCCAATTCCACTTGTGTACTGTTAGGCCTCTCCGGAAAAATACTCGATGCATATGGAGTACAGACTATAACACATAATGATGAAGCAGCAGCACAATATAGAGATTGTGATATATTCAACTGGTGATCGACACAATGGTCACGTATATCAAACTATTTCATCGCTCGAACAGTGAACGAAAATCCCCTCATCGAATATTGGGTGATGTATCGCCAACTGTACAGAAGACCGGTTTGGCTTTGCCAACCTCAGTCATTAGTGGTATCCATGTAACATCTGCCCACACATCAATAACCGAAAATATATCACAACAGTAAGAGCGGTCCAGTTCACTTTAGTTTTTCCAACCATTAACGTCGGACTTCCGTGACCTCCTTAGGGTTATTACTTCGCAACATCATCTAGCAGAGAGCAAAACGAACAGAAATGTGAGTAGAACGCAAACAGAAAACGTCCTAAGAGAAAATAAAGCTGAAAATAAAATAAATGCATACAACTACGACACTGACTGCTGAGCCTAGTCATCTCATAACGCATCCCGTCATCCGATGGGTGGATATCTTGAACCCCAACCGAGTAGTCTAACATGTCCTACACAGCCAAGTTCACTGACCACGTCGGCCAACTCTCTAATCGCTACCTGCCTCGAAGAACAACGTTTACTGAAGAAGCCCATCTGTTGGAAGGCATAACACATGTCCCAACAATATTATTCCGCTCAGTTTGAGCACCCTTCCTAGTGACTGGTCTTTGCTTCCGAACACTGTGCCTGACCGCAGCGTTACTGATACGGTGTTCCCACGACTTTCGAATAACACCGCGAAGATATCCATGCTCAAATATCGAAAGTCTTTATGAACCGCCTCTATAGGAAGACTACCGCAGTGAACAGTCGTCCGTTGATGGATAATCAGATGTCATGCCGGCGCCACAGGTGACTCAAACCGGCAATGTCCAAACGCAATTCTTATATACGTGACGAAACATCATCCGTTATCCGACTACCCGGTGAGATTTAACTTCTTAGGTGAAAAAGCTGACCTGTCTCATTTGAGGCTCTGCGTTATAGGATAAGGTTTGGTGTAGGCCCAACCGATTCTTATAGCAGGAGTTATAACGGTTCTTTCAAACGGATAAGTAAACCGGTGGCTTCTGGTTTGAGCCATCCGACTACTGTCAGTATCTGAACAACGGTGTTTTGTATAACCTGATGGAAACACTGAATCAGTAGCGATGAGGTCGGGCACGTACTATTGAGAACATTGTGCCGGAAAAGCTTGCGTTTTTAGGACTTTAAATACGAAAGTTACAATGGTGCCAATATCCACTAAATCTGGTAGTGTCTGGGAGTTGCGTAGTTGCGATGGTAACTGAACGACAGGTTAGAATCTCATATCATCTGAAATCTAACTTCATACTACTGATAAAGCAACCAAGCTCTGTAGGTTTCTTAACAGACTTCCTTCGTTATATTTAGGCCCCTAGAGAAAAACCGTCCATCATAATATAGCGAGGAACGCTGGAGCAACAGAACGATGCAAATATCAAATCAATCGGGCCAATCAATCGAGAGCCATAGACCAAAGTACAATCGGAAAATATGCCGGAAGCATTCCGAAGCAGACAAAAAGGGGCATACGGACTGCCAGATGAAAAGCAGGCAGATCTCAGGCAACCGACAAGATAGCCATGTGAGGGGCTATCGATCAAGCTGTCAACCGGAACAATCGGACCAGCCAAAGAGAACTAGTGCACAAAAGAATCAAGCTGACGGCCAGAGGCAACTGACCAGAACGCAGCCGAAATACTCAGGCAGCCGGCTGATCAATGTTGCTGCAGCGCGGTCTGGAAATGAGGCTATATGAACGATTGTACACGTTTCACGGACTTGACTTGTTTGACCGCTCAAATACAGGTATCCTTACCCGTCTTTCCTTCTTCGTTACAATAGGAGACGCGCGCCGTGCAAAAAATGCTCTGCTAACATTCAATGCTACTGTCGGTAGGGCGCAATATCATGTGGTGTATAAGTTCAACAAACCATTGAGAACCAGTCCGGTTAGCCTTGCGATTAAGGTGTTCCATTCACAATCGCTTACCCAGGGGTTAGAGTCCAGTTGGGACTCGTTGGATGTGCACTGCTGATGATTCCTAACAAGGATGAAAGGGCCGTACATGCTTTCATGGTTTTCAGTGGTTTCGACATTCATACGGCACAATGAATCTCATATTAGGTAAAATCTTGTTAGCCGTTCTGAGCCTCCTTGCACGGGACTCAGTTACAGACTGACCCTGAACATTTGGCGAAGTGGTCATTTTTTGTGAACTTTCGTTTAATCAATTCAAACTCTGTTCTTCATCCCAGTGACGCTTACATCAATTTAGTTAGAAAAACCCTTAGTCGTGTCTCATTTACGGCGCTTCTGGGTACCATCTCATTGCAATAATCTCAGTCGGAAAATAAAACTGAAGGTTATGAATGCCTTGAAGAGGGACCGTGAATCACAAAATTCAATAAATAGAAGTGGGTGAATATGAAGGGATCACTGACCACAGTAATCATCCATGTTCTCAAATGTCTCTAACTATTGGATGGGCGGATCTCCTCCACCTCACCCAAGAGACCCAATACGCTCAACGTAGCCAATTACAGTGGTTAGGATTTTCATATATTCAACTGGCCTTCTGACCATGATCCATCGTTGTTTTGTTTTACTTTGGAAGTTTGCTATTTTTATTATTCGACTGTTTAGTGTTGCGCAATGGCCCCCTGCGTTCCACGCGGCGTTCATGGCTATTCAGATTCAAACTGAAATCCGAAATGATATCTGATATGTTAAACGTTTCGCTAAGTGGCACGAATTACGTACCAATTTCTGTACTCAAGAAGTAACTAGAGGATTTGAAACCAGTGGGAATTTCTTTTTTGACTACGAGACTACTATTATCAGCGGTGACGGGAGAACTGGTTCCAACCTCTCCATGATCCTGCCCGTCTTTCTCTCTCCATTATTGATGATTATTCAAATGAATTACCGGTTTGAACAATCAAGAACACTTTATCGTTGCAACAGTTTTGCTGCATTATCTCAGCACAAAACGATCAGACAACAAAGGACGCGAACTGAAAGTGATGAGGAATGAGAGAATCAGATTATCAAATAAAGAATATAGATAGAGGTTAGTAAAACACCCCTTGACCTTCGATCATATTAAATCACGAAAGTTAGACTTGCAAGCATGAATCAACAATGCTTACTTGAATGACCAGTCTGTACAACTCAGCGGGCTGGGGATTTCCCACTACATCTGTACCGGCAAGCATCAAATCGACTGCAAACAAAGGTCTGTTTGGATGCTGTACACGAGATAAGTAGGACTGCAAGTTCCGTATCACCATCTGCAGCATGAAATGTGAGGTAGTCATTAAACAAGAAGAACTGAAGCAACCTTTTGCTTCTGTAAAGATTTATATGTATTTGCATTCATCTAACTTTCACGCCACCCTGAGAACAGTCGCCGTATAAACGCCACACAAAAATTTTCAATGGCGAGAACAGAAATATGAACATACATTTTTGCTTCGTCTTCCATCCGAATATTTGACATTTCCCAGATATTTATTTTATTGCTTTGGATATTTTTAATTCACTACTTGCGAAGTATTTGTATTGTTGACTGAAAATATCCCAAGAATGCAGTAGTCCTAGTAAATTCAATAACTAGGTTGTTGTCACAAGCCTTATTTACATCCTTTTATAAGTAAAACTAGAATGAGTTTGCGTGCAGTAGACGAGTCAATCTACCGTTAATATTAAATTGTTCGTCTCAGAATTAATGAGACTTCGATACCGCGTTTAATTCATGTGCAAATTTTGTCACGGAAGACATTCATATATGTTCTTACTCATTGTCTTGCCACTGAATAACCACCTCAGGTGAATTCCTCTGGACTGATTTACATTTTAGAAGCCAGCTTCAACTATGATTAGCCGGGAGCTGCCGAAATGAGAAAGAATTTATTTTCTAACAAAACCCATTACCTATTTTACTTACTGAGAACAAACGTGATTCTGATTAGTTTTTCTGTAGAACTTGGGCTAAAAAGTGATAAAAATAACTGTAATTATTGTTACATTCAAACCTGTCAAATGTTGTACCCTCACAAAATAGCATTTTGCCAAATATTCACAAAGTTTTTGGAAACCTAATCCCAAGCTTATAATTCCCACTTGGGAGTGACACCCTCGAAAAGTCGCGGTATGTGAAATGGCCCCAATATCGTTCAACCTGGCCCTCGTCGAATCATTACAGGTATCTCTCCAAAAACCAGCACCCGATTGGCCAAGGCTGTTTTCACAAGTGACTGGTCAAAGCAAGTCGTCTACTGGGCCGGCCAATTAAGCTGTAGTCCACGTTCCGATCTGTTATCAAAGACAGGCTGTGTTGTTGATGAATCAGCCAATAACTCCACAGTCTATTGGCTGCCACTCAAGCCGTGAAAAGGCTCTGATTTCATGCATGAGGAAGTCAGCGCGACTCTTCAGTATGAGATCATGAACTAAAACCTATCAATAAATGAGGAAGCAAAGACTGGAGAAAGTATCTGGACCAAAGGCAACGTAAACATCAGTGGCGAAATGCGTTGGCGTTGCGTGGACAACTGCATAATGTGACGGCAAATTTCCCGGGAAAAGTCGGGTGTTTCGTTATATTACTCAGAAAAGAACGGCAAATTAGATTGACTAATGCCAAGACAAACAGAAACTGTGAATCAACTGTTTGTGCGCGCATAAAAGGGTCTAAGTCTATTTATTGTGAAGGTATGCACTGACTCATCGTCAATAGACAGCCAACTCTCGTTAACAGTCCGCACGTCACAGCTCCCGGTCAGTAACGAGCCCAAGGCCTGAGACAATGGGATTACAATCGACAGGATGGCCCGAACGATGGGGCACATTGATAGGCTGAGGTGAATCCAGACAATCGGTCTTTTAGCCTCAACATCAGCCCATTAGGAGGCTCGGCAGCCGCACCATTTGGACCAATACGTTTTGTGCGACGACTGAGCACAAGGATAAGCGCCTTTTATATTGTTTTAGGCAAATGAAACGGGAGTGTTCGAGAGTAAAGAGGTGTTCTTCCTCGCCTTAGTGGGACAGTTTAGAATACAATACAGCCTCATTAATGTCTAAGACGTTTGGGGTCCGATTTTGTTCAATAACCTGGAACGCCCGACCTAGATGAATCTGACGACGAGAATTCACAAGGACCTTCGTGACTGACGGAGCCGGGTTTCTCTTGGTCGTTTTCTGTCCACGTGAGGGATGATTCATCCACTGCACTAGTCACCTCGGCACATGCTCTCCCATACCCTGACTGCGACCTATCCGTTGTGGGTTAGGATGGGTGAATTATCGACCGATGATCAGATGCACTCTCCCTCAGTCACCTGGCTTTCAACTAAGGGAGACTAAGCTTTAACTGCAAAGTCATTCCATCGGAATTGAGAGCTAACTAAGAATCGAAAGATGTGCGGTATTTCAAGATACAAAAAAGCGACCACAGTGCATACAGACAGCGAAAAATTGAAAGTGTGCAAAAGCAAAGGCGAGGGAAAGTTCCTGCTTTTTAAGCTCCTTAAAACCCAAGCAAGAGAATAAATGGGGCATTGTCAGAGTTATGCTTCAGATTAAATCACAGAGAAAATAATTCCAAAATAGTGCCTGGAAAATGTTCTCTTTCTCAGAACGATCGAGGTCACTACATGTATTTGAAAGTGCGGACAGGTTCTGTATTAATTTCTTTGGACATAATCAAGATTAAGAACTTGTTGCGGGTGAGGAGCTAGGTTTTACCATGCATCAAGGACGCATGGCCGTTGATTTACTTTTCCCACAAAAACCTTACCAGTCGGTAGCGGCAAATCTGCCGCGCATATGTTGCACAATGAAAAACAGGAAAAAAGAAGCATATGAAGACGAAATTTCCATTTAGACTAAGAAAAAAACCATGAAGAAATTCAAGCAAATATAAAATATTCAAAATAAATAAACAGGTAAAAGAATAAAGCAGTTTTGACTTTTTGACTTCGTTAAGAGGAGCATCAAGAATTTGCTACTTATGATATGCTAGTAGTGACAAATGCAGCAGTTCTTTACAAACTAGCACTTTTCCCCTCTCCCGAGGGGCACGACATTTCGCATGTCTGAATGCATTAGACATACCTAAGGACATTCTAACATTTCGATTCAAAATCCTTATCGAGCGTTTTGCAATTTGTTTCTTTCACTGACCTGATAAAGCAAATCAAATAGTCGCTGCTCCCAATAGGTGTAGTAGGCGCTCATGTCCGGATGTTCACCTGTGCTTGTCTTCATCACGGTTCCTTCTAGCTTGATTAGTAACGGACTGATAGAAATGTGCTTCAAGGCCAAATTCTCAAATTGATTTTGACGTTCAGCTGATGTGAGAGCAAAATATTCCTGAATGGAAATATGAATATTTGATCAATTGTTGTTATTTCTTAAATATTTCTGACGGTTGCGCTTTATACATTCATACTAGCGATGAACTAATTCACCTTTTCACAAGCGGTAGAAATACATAAGACAGAAGATTTCAACATGTTACGTGAAAAATAGAAAAAAATCATAACCTGGCCTCAAGAGGCTGACTCTAGACATGACCGCTTTTGGATTAAACCAGGATTTTATGGCTCACTGAACTCATCACACTGATTATAAACTGGTGATGGTTCACTACTTCGTCCTCTGAAGCAGTGGTTGTCAGCCTCCCTAAATTATCGAGACCAGATCCAATATTTAAGAATTATGGTGTGCAACCAACACCGAAGCTGTGATATATATATATATATATATATATATATATATATATATATATATATATATATATATATATGGGCGTGGTGCCATGCAAAAACATGAAACAGAAAAACAAACGAAGAATCAAAGGGGAATCACTGAGGCGTTCGAACACAAGTTGTCACACAACCGCCACTGAGCACGACTTTAGGCAATATCCGACAAAGTTTTCAGCCAGATATGTAATGGATCTCGAGGTCCCCAACCATGCAAGTGTGAGGAACCGCAAGAGGCAAGTCTTGATGTTAACACTTTGATGGACCCGTCCCAGGTTATGGCTCAGCCTACACGTTGTCGTTTCCAGCCAACCTTAGACGAACTGAGCACAACAGGGAAGTCGATTAGGTGGAATACCTAGCACACACCCTGGACAACAAGGCCGATGGAATGATATTGTAGGACTAACTATGTACGCGGCACGCCCGGTTCTGTAGATGCGTGTTTGAACTGTGACATTGCCTATTCGTTGTTGCCACCAAAATCGCGAGATAGTCCTCAGGCATTGGCGATCCAACAGGGAAAACCGGTCGACATCGGCCGCTCGAAGAGACCAGGTCTCACAGGCGTATAGGAGCACACTACGTAAAGCAGCGTTGTACACCCTACTTTTCTATCAAAGAGAAATATCACACTGTCCCCGCAAATACAGAACGCAATCTCAGCTTTAGTTATTCGATTGTTCACACCCCCTCCAGCTCATCTGTCAGAAGCTATACAGCTTCCTAAGTGGACAAACTTTTCGACAATTTCTAACCGGTCTGTACCGAGAGTAAGTGCGGGGATGAACTCCTGTCGGGTCTGCAGAGGAACTTTGCGTTTGGAGGACGAAAAGCACATTCCGTACTGCAAAAGAGATGACATGAGGTTTTCTAGAACGCACTGTGCCACAGTAGTATCGTCACAAACCAATGTGACGTTATCCGCATATTCTGAGTCTAAAAGTCTATTACCAGGTAGGAGCTCAACGCCTTCGTTCGTTTGATTTTTTTCTGCTTCGATCGCTTCGTCGATCGCAAAACTGAACAGGGAAGGTGAGGGTGGGCAATATTGACGCACGCCGCTTCCAGCTGGAAAGTAAGGTGACGATGAGCTATGTGCTTGTACTCGACCTGAAGTCTGGTAGTATAGCCCTATGATGCTTTTGACATACTCATCAGGCACACCGTGTCTGATGAGACAATCCCCGAGGGCCGTCCTATCAACGTAATCAAAAGGTGCCCTGATACATGTGAAAAATGCAATTGAATTTTCCGTCATACTAGATTCAGGCTCCTCGCGCCAATACTAGGTTCTTTGAATATGATTACCGTTGGTCCACAACGTGTGGTGGAGCTCAAGTATCTGGCGGATGGTGAAAAGTTGGTCGGTTCGGGCGAAAACCGAACTGTTCTTCATGGACCTGTTGTTCGCCCACTGGTAACAATCTATGGAAGATTACTGAGGCTAACAACCTCGATGCGAAAGCGATCGAACTTATCCCTCGATGAATGAAACAAATGTTTTAGCCCTCTTCTTATATATAGGGATGATGGATGCACAGTTCGAACTTTGTGGGGCACATTCATGGAGCCAAATATCGGTAAAGAGGTTGGTGGGCGCTTTCGGGAGAGGCATAATACCATCTGTGAGAAGGGCTGGAGGGAGTTCGTCAGGGCCGGGAGCTTTATTGAGTTTCAGGAGCTGGAGCGTACGATCGATTTCTTCTTCGGTGGGCAGCACAGTACAGACCATCCAAGGAGCTCAATCTAGTTCGAACAGACTACTAATTGGGGGCGCTGGCACTGAAGGCCAGTTAAACTGTTCTTCAAAATGGCCTGCCCACTGACCCAAGAGTCGTGAAACCTGGTGGATGGGTTAGCTGTTTACCTCTCAGGTCATCTCGCTTACCTCAGGCTTTTTGGTTCCTAAGGATCGGATGAGTTGGAAATGTCTCCGAGCATTGCCGGTGTCAGCAGCTTGCTTCATTTTGGCTGCGCGTTCGGACCACCAGTAATCTCCGTCTCTGAGCAGGCTCTTAAATTTTTTCGTAGATGAGCGCGGGCATAGTGGGCTTCGCTTCCGGCAGGAATATTTTGGCGGCTGCCTAGCAATTTCAGAGAACCCGAAAAAATCTAGTGCTTGGCTGCATGCCGTACGAATAATCTACAAGATGTGGTACTCGGTATTTTAACAGCGTCTTGGGTGTGTTGTCAGCGGTTGGACAAAGCATCGTGTTTGTGGCTACTTAGGTGGACAGCAAGCTCACTCTGATATCCCTTCCGGATCGAGGTTCGGCAAAGTTTTTTACGGCTATTCCTTGACGGTGGACTTTCGACTTGGTGGAAAACCGTACTATGAACTCGGCACACACGAGGGCGCCACCCGAATCTGGCTGTGTGTTCCACTACGACCTACAAGATTTGGCTGATCCATGCCAGTGATAGCTTACGGCTATGCGAACTATTTGTGTCCAAGACTGATTGGCGGATGGCGGTCGCCACGTGACTGTGTGACGAAAGCTGCGCCAGACGTTCGTACTTGACGAGAAAAGGCGATGGTCTGCGCATAGATTGAGCGGTCGATTGCCGCTATCCGTGCGTTGATGGCCGGTGCTGCTTTGGCCTCCAAGCATTCGCTCGTCTGGACCTAGGTGGCCAATCTGGGTGTACAGACCACCAGCCAGTACCACTACGTCTCTATGAGATACCTTTTTAAGAAGTTTGTGAAGTTGCTGGTAGAACATATATTTAACTGTATCTGAACTACAGTCAATGGGGGTGCGGGCAGCCGTAACAAACAGGCTGCGGGTGCCGTCACGATATTTGTTAGCCTTGAACAAACCCTCCAAGCGAACCACACACACTCTGCTGTTAACTGGGATCCAGTCGATTAGCGCAAACTCAGCTCTAGTACTTAAGGCGAGTCCTATACCTGCATGACCAGATGTAAAAGCCACGGCATCTCCAGATAAGCGCAGAGTAAAAGAAAACCCTGAAGGCGAATCCAGATCAACTGCGATGGCGGGGTCCTGGATTCAAGTCTCGGACAGGTGGTAGACACCAACGGCCAGATTCTCGATGGTGCGCACCAAAGATGTTTGCTAACCTATTCGTATTAGAGTGCATACATTGAAGGTTGCAAGCTCCAGTGATGCATGTGGTCTCAGTAGTGACTTTGACGAACTGCATATAACAGGAGGAGAAACCTCATTCACATGCCCAGTGTATTCGTCGATAATAACCTGAGAAGTTGATGGATTATTATCATTATTGTTATGTATGAAACAGTGGGTTAAATGGGGTGGTGCGGCAATAAGCAGTTGGTCTTGTCCAATTGCCAGCACCTCGGCCACATCTTGCGTAGTTTGACTGCATGAATAAAGTTATAAATGTGTAGATGATTTCACGTAAGCACGGGGGGGGGGGTACTACCCGGTTACCCAAAACGAAGTAGAGGGTAGGATTGAAGGGCTCGCTCCGAGCTTTGATCGCAACGTCTAACCCACAAAGCGGTAAGGGTCTCGTGGCCCTCAGGGGACCGGTGACTGTTCAGTTCATCCGGCCCTCGGATGATGTTAAACATCCCGGGTGCCAAGTACATCTCTCCACCGCAGATGCCGGTGAGCACATTGTTGTAAGCCTCATACGGTTGGTTTGCAATCAGGGTTTAGACAGCCCTCCTAGACTAATTATCAGTCAGGCAGTCAGTCAACCCGGTGGAGAGCGGCGGGTATTCGCTCACGTCCTCTCATTCTGGTGGGAACACCTCATCCACGATAAGGGAGTGAGTAGAACTTCCTCAGCAGAGGGTGTAGTAAACCCATGGTTATCCGAGAGCGTTTTGGCGGGTGTTCAGGACCAGTAGCCGCCATCTTGGAGCCTGAGACATCAGCCGTCGACCATACTGAGGCATTTGGAGGCCCCGAAGCTATTAGCGTTCACGTAAGTGATACTTATCATGATGCAACCTTCGGCGCCCTATACATATATATATATATATATATATATATATATATATATATATATATATATCACCGAATTGAAATCAAGCTTGGTGTCAACAGTAGCAGTAACAAAACAAAGTGATGTAAGAGCTTCCAATCCAGCCTACTCGATTTTAATATTTTTCCTACTGCTTCATATATAAAATGACATATATTATGTTAGCCATCGACAAGAGCGAACAAAATGCTTGCCCTTCCAGAGGTTTGTCTTCTCTCCGTTTCGACGTACTTGGGTCTTTAGGACAATCCAGTCTAATACAACGTTGCCATATCATCATGCTAATATTCAGTTTTGCATTCATACCACTTCTTCCTGTGTTTCAAATATTTCTTTCATCATACCTCACCTAATGGGTTATAAAATTTCCTCAAGGACCACTAAATTAAGGTGAGCATAGATGACGCTATCGAAAAAGTACTCATGATAAACCCGGCGTTTCTCAAGGTTCTGTGCCTCCTTCCAACGTAGTTTCATGGATCCCGGTGATTGATTATCAAAAACCTAAAAACTCATCCATGCATTTGCGGATATCGCTTCTCTTCACTCATTCCTTTCATGATCATCTCGCGCCCTGTCATTACCTCACGAGCGCCATGCTCTCTGTGTGAAGAGGAACTCAGACTTGAATAAAATCGCCATTGGAGAAATGCAAAAGTCGAGCAACTCCCATTGCTTCAGAGGTCTTGTATGCGCCTGTTTCCCGAAAACGGGCATCAACTTTCTTTGGTCTCAACTTACTAACAATCTTCTCAGAAGAATTTTATTTGTACTGCTTCTGGGCCTCCAGTTTGATTCTCCCATATACGGTTGTGGTTTCTTAAAGCACTCCACGCACCCCATGGAATTTCTCTTGCTACGCACCAGACATTCTTTTATCTCAGCCCAACTTCTTACATTAAACCGTAGCTAGAAACGTCCAAACTTCCGAAGAATTCAGCCGGACATAAGGTAGGACCCTCTTTCTCCTTGGTTTATGAATCGGGCCACAACGTAAACCTACTTGCCTTGATGTTGATCCACGCCTGAATTCAAGTGAAAGTCTGTCTCCTTCACATCGACTTACTGTTTCTCCTTTTTTTGCTGTCGTTACTAGAATGGATTTATTGTTCTGAATTGGTTTCCACGATGACCCCTAATGTTGTTCGCCTGTGAATCATTCTTATCCAGTGCATCCAAGAACTTGTTAAACGGCGTTGATTAAATCACAGTTCTTTCCTAAAGCCAAGAAAATTTGCAACACCTAATAAATGGTCCCAACTCTATTGTCCGGTAGTTCCACTGAACCACAGGTTTTGCTACTTTTTACTGTACATACGGTCATACACATAACGAAGCGAGCCGTTCATTGTCATCCACAGGAAGCTGTTTCTAACGTCAATAAATAAATGGGGGTGACTATTTGGGAACGACAGAGAAAGTGAACAGCAATTCTTTGGCACTTGTACTCTACCATTACAGTCGCCCTAACAGCTAACCTTTAGCAGGTCCTTCAAATCGAGGAGACACCTTATAGTCACCTTACTGAAGAAGGAAAGATACTGAGCCTCAGCCACGCGAAAGAGCATCACACATTTGTGAAGAGATGGTGACATTTTTTAATACCATTTTTATCGTTACTTTTCTCCATCTTTGAAAATAACCCGATTAACGTATACTTTTGTTGATATGAACACATTAGTTGTGAGATCCGCCTACTCAAAAATGAGAGATATCGGGTTCTGAGGCATATGAGAGCATATCATGACTAATGGTATCCTTGTATTCGCAGTTTTTCCATCAAATTAAAGCTAGCATTCCTAACTGTTTTTCTATCTAGTCTTCACCAGGTTACTGATTTCGGGTTTTCCTAAGAGATAGTTTCCAGGACCATTAGAATCGATGCATGAATAACGGATGGTCAAACTACATTGATGTGGTGGTTCACCTGATATCCTTAGGCTCCCACCGCTCAACCGGCTTCCAAAGGATATCAACCAGTTATCGACTATTAGCGAATTCGGCTCAGAAGACTTGGTAATTGTTGAACTATCTTGCATGTCCTCGGTGGGATTGAATGTACACATAATACCGCGTGGTCCCTATCCTACCCCTGAGCCCCGAGGCCAGGCCGGGTTCTTCGAATAATTCGCAGTTTGAGTACGTCAATGATGATGCACAACTTATAATCGAGGGCAGATGTTTTTTTACAAAATGGAGTATATTGGAGTCCATAAGTCAGTTTCACTTCACGATAATTTAGCAGTGAAAAAAAACCAAAGAATGCAACCACTTCCAAATGCGCCAAGATAACACAAAGCCTTATGAATTACATAACTAAGACAAATTTAGTCATCTTAAAAGTTAATGTGTGTACTGAGAAATGTGACCAGATTCTTGATCTAAGTAGTATGTCATCGTATCTGGATCACAGGACAAAATTTCCCCAGAAGCACACGACCGGTTTCGCGGTTGTTGCCGCTCATCAGGTATGCGTACCTGGTACTCTCCTGTCCAGTTGCCCCTGTCGAGAACCAAGCTGGTCGGGGTTGTGCTGATCACATCTTCACTCTTAGCCTTGATAACAATATTAGTAGTTCTCTTATTACTCCTTTCATACTCTCGTTCTCTTCCATTATTTGTGGTTCTTTTATTGCTGTTTCAATATTTCTATCCATTATCATTGCTTTCGATTGAGGCTGTCACCAGGAGATACCAACAAAAGCCACCGCACACAGCCACCGCACGGTTAATGGTTGTCTGAAATGAACGGAACTTAATCGTCCCCATACTTGAGCATTCCACTCTTTGACTAACGGGCGAAATAACTTTGGAAGAATCACCTTGTGATTTTAGAAATAGATTCTTTGTCCGGGCACGCTCCTCACGACCAGATTAACTGAATTCAATGGGATCATTCCATCCTCAAATTGTCTGTAAGAATAAATACTATACCCAGTATGTAATTAATTGCTTAACATTCACTTGTGCATTTTTGCAGCCGTTTCAATAATAACTGAGGAATAAGAAGTTGGGACTTCTTGTGGACTGTACGTTCTAAATCGCACAATAAGTCAGGACTCACTTTACACGTATACAAAGCTCCTGTGGCCGGCTGACAGTTCAGCGGGCGAGGTGGCGGTTCAGGAAATAAATTCGCCTCGGAAATCTCCTTTAGTCGTCCTTCAATATCTTCTTTTGTTTTCTCTAGAACACCATAAATTGCACTGAATTGGTTCAGGCTTTCGTCAGCTTCATTTATGTAATCTGCCACACTCAGACTTTTCCAGTTCAAAACCTCCCAACCAGGCTTCAGCGTCCGACGTAAAGTTCTCAGGTGGCTTTCTAGGACGACAGCTTCAACAGGTGTGATTGATGAAACCAACTGACAGTATGTTTTGGTAATTCTGTTCAGTTGTTCAACTTGCCCCAAGTAAGCATTGATCTATAAAAGTCAGCAGATATACAATAACTAGAAAGGCTTGAGGAAAATCTGTAGTTTTTAAGCATAGGATATGATAGTTATACCATCTAAAGAATACTGAGATCAATTTTTAAGGCGAAGCCGAGCTGTGGTAGTTTAAGAATATAACAGAGCAGCAGGCACCAATCAGAAGAAATCACGAAACGGTCGTTGTATACGAAACAAATTACTTTCGGTACTTTGCAATGTAATGTTTTTTTGGAACGTCTTAGCTGGAACTCACTAATACAATCAACCTGTGGGGAATGTGTCTCTTATTGTCTAGCAAGATGGCAAATGGTGTCGCAAGTCAGTATCAATCCAGAATTTGGGCGGTCCAATTGTCGCGGCAAAACCTGCAAAGCTATGTAATTCATTCATAATTGAATTTGTGATATATAGTACAACAGGGACATTGGAGGAGGAGGTACACAAGACCAGTTGGAACACTACACCGGACTCGCTGAAATCACGGATGTCGCTTAGCTACGTAATTGAAAAAAACATCTTGTTCAAGTCCTGCCCGGCAAAGTGAAGTTCTGAAATGCATCACCATATATGGTGAACTCAATGCTCTAAAGTAAATATACAGCACCTCCTTTCACTGAGCGATTCACAAAAGTATAGTGAGCCAATTCCACTTGTGTACTGTTAGGCCTCTCCGGAAAAATACTCGATGCATATGGAGTACAGACTATAACACATAATGATGAAGCAGCAGCACAATATAGAGATTGTGATATATTCAACTAGTGATCGACACAATGGTCACGTATATCAAACTATTTCATCGCTCGAACAGTGAACGAAAATCCCCTCATCGAATATTGGGTGATGTATCGCCAACTGTACAGAAGACCGGTTTGGCTTTGCCAACCTCAGTCATTAGTGGTATCCATGTGACATCTGCCCACCCATCAACATCCAACTGTCACAAAAACCAGAACGGTTGCTTTACGCACAGCGGTAAGTTGGCTGCTCTCAGTTCCAGAAATGTGATTGTTGTTGATACCTAAACAACGGTGTTTTTGCAATGTTTCTTGAATATAGAGACACATGATTAGCAGTGCTGAGGCTGGGCATGGGATGTTGAGTTGACCGATCCCTAGCAATACCTCGGAGAATTCCGTTATCAAAAAGAGGAATCCGCTTAGCATCCTTAACGCGGAGTGACCAGATCTCCAAATTTCGTCCTTTGACATCAAGTCCGATGTCGCGGCTGCGCCACAGGTGCCGCAGGTTGGCGAGAGTTACTCTGGCTCTCGCTCTTCTTCACCTACTCCATCTGTGACCAAGCTTCTGAGCTACTTAAATTTATCGATTTACTCTAGTTGATTGCCTCAAAGGTTCCTGCCAGTCTTGTACAAATACCCTGAACTTGAAAAGTGTCATAGGTTTTTTCCAAATCCACTGCGAGAATGTGTTTATATAAACTGTAATCTGAGCGCTAATGAATCCATTGAAACTAAATTGTATGGATCGCACCAGTACGGGGCTACGTTTTGGAGACAAAATGTTCTATTGAATATTATCAAAAACGCATTTTCTTTTCAACAGACCTCATGGCAAAATTTGGAGCTGTTTAGCTTAGTTCATTCAACACCTTTTGTTACTGACCTTGAGAGCGATATTAGCCACGTTTTCCGGTGGCTTGTAACCAAGTAAGTCAAGCTCCTTAGATTCTTGGGCAGCAATCGTCAGTTCATGAGGGAAGTTAACAAAAAACTCGCATTCCACTGAAAATGTTTTCCAAGAAAATGGGGAAATCTGAAATAATTCATTCACTCAATGTGGTCTCACAAAATGAGCGAAAGTTCAATCAAATAGAAAATGCAGCAGGACTGAAATTCAGAGTAGTTAACATGGTGTTGCAGTACGTAAACCAATGCTGAACTGGTTTGTCTTATCAGTAGTTTAGAAAGTGTTACGATGTTTGTTGAACGGAAAAATGAATGAATGAAAGTAAGTCAAAGTTATGGGGATCGTCATATTTAAATTCTTATGCATGAAAATCCCTACTTTAACTAAGCAACCTTCTTTCGCTGTAAACCGGACTAACCAGTACATATCATATCATATATGTCAATAAAACTTAAATCAATGCAAACTACGATTTAAAAATCATGAACCACTTCGGATAAATACATACATTTTAGTAAAACTCCACGGTAACTTTGAGTAGTTATGGCGTTTGTAGCTCAATTTGATAGATTTATTCAGTTTTAATTCACTTTAAATGATGACCAGACGATGTTGCGAGGTAGCAATCGTGACGGGATGGGCTGGCATGTTGTCAACAGACGCATTGGTTCGTTCATTAGACAAACGGCGGTTTGGCTTGCAGCCAGTACGTCTTCGCCCGTCCTGAATTGAGGACAATATTGAGGCGAACGAAGCGTACCAAAGGACCAATCAAATGCAAACCGTCGTCCGAACCGAATCAACTAACTGGGTTTGCAAACAGACTAACAACTCAGAAGAGCTGGCTGTGAATACCAGGAAGATGAATAAGGCTGCGGGCTATGATCGCCATGCATCATATATAAACTATCTTCTTTGCACTAATAAATCGAGACGGTTCGGTAGCAGGAAAGTCTCCTGACTAAAGTTATTGGTACAGAACAGTAACCACAACCGGAGCACAGAAGTGCGACGGTAGTGGGTAAAAGAACTCAATTGATCCCTAGTTGAAGTGACATCTGCTCACTGGTGATGTCACCCCTACGATTGACTCAATGTTTGCGATCTAAATGTCAAAACCAACAAAAGTGCGTTGTGGTGATTCTGTCCTATTCACACGCGATTCGAGAAAACCCATTTGGACCAATCAGTATTCATGTGTTCAATCTACATTCCAATCAACACCCATGCATTTCCGCGTACGAACGAATGCACCATGCGCGTATGACTCATCTTAGTCCAGCCACAGGTATTGATTATCGCAGTACGCATGTCTCGTGCCCATGATCCACATCCGAATCACGTGACAGCGTTTGGCAAGTTAGTGCCCACCAATCATAGTGCTTACGGATCAATACTTGTGTTCATATGCAGTCCGTTTCGTGCTTCATGCCTATACAAATGCCGTATTTTATATGGTAAAGAACCAACACATTTCATTGCCAGTTGGAGCACTTCTGATTCTATTTTGGGCAATTCAGTCATCACATGAACTTCTAGAAGAAAGTACGTTTTTCCCGTGGAAATTTCGTACATCCCTAAATAAACCTTCTGCCAAGTTAATTTAAATTCCTTTAATTTCGGAAGCTAAACTGTGAGAGGTCGGAAGGAAACGTTTCTTGTAGGTAAAATGTGCAGTTTGTGCAGTTTAGTGTGCTAAAAACGCGTTTATTTGGTCGGTAACAAACTAACATAACCTGCATAGCTGGTGCCAAGTACCAAGGTTTCAAATTACCGTGGTTTTTTCGTTCTCTTGTGAAAAATTGCACAACCGTAGTTCAGAGCGGAATGGAGTGCATCTCACCATAACTTTCCTAAAACACCAACTCAATGTCTCTGGCCTGCCAGTTGTCAAAGGTGATACATCGTTCTACCGTCTGAAGTTACTGGTTGAGACTTTATAACAACTCTCTCTATGATTGCAGTTTTATCCAGTGAAACGTCTTCTTTATAGAACTGATTTGGAAGTTTTCATTATACTGTATGTAGACAGAATAAAATACGATGAAGTTGGTCTAGTACTGAATTGCAGATCATCCCGATAAATCCAGTTCAGTGCTCTCAGTTTGCTCCCCATGGCCTGCATGGTATATCAGTTTCCACGCTTTGTTTCATAAGCAATGTTTTAAAAAATCAAAACCAGTCTAAATACCCACAAAGTTAATCGCCAAAATGAATGGCGTCTCTACCTTCCTGATTTAATGACGTCATCTAAGTTGGTAACGTCGGTAACCCATCTGTTCAGCGTATTGAACAAACATCAGGTTGTAGATCCCAAATTAGCCGAGGTTTACAAAATCCACATTTCAGTGAATGCTTGTGCAAGCTGGATGGTTAAGCTTTTGTTCAATTCTTTTGTGCTTTTAGTGTGTGGTTAATGGTTGTTCGAACTTGAACTTCACATCAGTAATTAGCAGTGACAAGATCATCCTGCTTACAGCGAAGTACAATCAAAAGCCAATTAAAACATAATATGTAATGGAAAATCCACTTGCATTTTTCACATCGAAAAGTCGGACGCCGCGAGCCGATGTGAGAAATGCAAGAGGATTTTCCATCACATATAATTCAGGCTCCTCGTGCCAACAATACATTCGCTGAATAAAACATAATAGGCTGATGGCAGAAATAACAGATCAAGAAGAATCGAAAACCTATTGAGGAACAACGGAAAGTGCGGTGTAGTATGCTGGATAATTCATCATATTACTGTGAACTGAAGTTTTCTATCGGATACCACATGAAGAAAGTGGAAGCTTAGGAAGCGGCTGTTGAGAACCGAAATCACTGTGCTTGTTATTTTTTAAGTATGTTTCAGACTTTCTACTTCACTGATCGAGCATTATAGAAACGAATAGAAGAAGGTAAATTCAAATAAAACGTACAAAACCAAATTGAAACTAAAATTAGTCCATTCCCATAAAGCTTTTACTTTAAATGGTTGGAAGACCAGAATAAGTGAGACTTTTATCCTTAAGTATACAAAACCTCCTGCGTGAAAGGCACTCTAAATTTTGTTTTTAAAAGATTTTATCAATTCGTTTTTGTGGTAGTCATAGGTTTGTCATTAAAAAATAGGAATAAAACCCCGATCAGACGAATCGAAGCAATTCTGAATGGAATTAATAGTACGAGAAGTTGCACCAACGGCTTCCCTTTGCAATCGTAAACTTGGGAAAAAGAAGTACCACATAGTTATTAACACCAGCTTTTGTTATTAAATCAGTTATACGACTAAAAAACTTCCCAAGGTCCAAAGTGCAACTTACACAGATCTGAATCTATGCGTGGAAGTGCAACAGATTTCTGGCTGAATGTTGACTGATCAATACTGCTACGACTTGTTAACGAGGTAGCTGCAATAGGTTTGTGTTCCATTTCCACTGGTGCTTTTGGTTTTAGTATGCACTGATTCAAACTCTGTTCCACGAAATTTGCCGTGCATGTTTTCCAGTTTGAAAACAACTGATCTTCGTAATTTTTCATTCTTTTGCCAACTTCCATATACAGATTTCGCACGCTCTTTCCTTTTTCACATTGCATTGTCTCGTGAAGTTGAAGTAGACGAATCATAGGTCGCTTAATACAAGACAGTAAATGACGCTCCCATTTGATCGCACCGGACACAGGTGCGGCATATCGAGCTCTCGGTGGTTTTGTAGATGTAGGAACAATCCTGGCTCCATCATCAAACAGATTGCTGATGACCCATACTTCTTTCTCGTACTGCTTGAGAATATCACAGAATTTTTCTTTGAGGAGCTCACGAATGGAATCCCGGGTTTGAATATTGCGAAATTTGAGCCATACACTGAGTGCAGTTTCAGCAGATCTGAGTGTCTGGAACGCTTCGTCGATGAAATTACGTGCTTCGGTTTCAATACCCGAAACCTGTTCCCGAAATCGGGTCATCAGTTCAGCCCAAAGTTGCTTGTTCTCAATTAGATGCGGCTCAAAATCGATCTGCACGATTCAGTTTATAATAAACGAAAGCATACTGTTTAGTTAAAATTTTGGCTCAAACAATTGCGATGAAATTTCGAAAAGTACCATAAAAAGCTCACTGTATATTAACCAAACTTACGAAACGTTGTTAGATGACGTAATGCTTATATGCATTACACTAAAAGTACTGTTAAGTTAATCAAATACTGAATAACCGTCTTATATCCGGTATTTTCATCTTTAATTGGCAAAACATTTTTTCACATTCAAATTAACAACCCTCACACCGTACCCAATTTTCACAAGGGTTGAATACGTCTTGGAACTTAGTAGTTTTCCGTTTCGAAAATGTGAATTTAATAGCCCTTTCGAGTCGAGCTGCATCATGTTTATGCACAGATCACATGTTACAAACCATTGTAATAGATCTGCTTGAAGACAGATAAGTATTCAGACCCGGGAGCAGAACGTTTGTGTCGTGAATTCTTACCGTCCTTCTACTGTTGTTTGACTGGGGCTTTCTTCTGTAGAGCACTTCATGTCTGAAAACGGCGGACAACAGTTATTTCTACAGTCCTCTGATTGCATCCACCAGATTCACTCAGCTGGATCATTTTCATCTTTTTGACTTACGGAAGGTAGGTTCCTGCTTGTTGGAACCATGATGCAGGTGTGGCTACATAAGTTCGACTGAATAACTTGTGTCGACCCGGTAATCCTAAAACCAGCTGAGTATGATTCGCGAACGAAAGACATGTTGCCATGCGTGATCTTAACGTTGATCAACATTGGCACAAAACAACTCAAAAGCGTCGTGAATACTGACCACTTTATCAGCGTTAGTGTAGATAAGCGTCGACATCGAGGACTTAGCATGAGACGGAAACCACTCCGCCCTCATTCAATTGGAGTATGTATCAGTATTGTTGTCTGATCTAAATAAAGCTCGAGCTACATAAATAAAAATCACCAAAACCCAGTAACCTAGTAATTCTTACTGATATCAGATCCCTAGCCAAAAGCGCTTTGCAAACAATTTTGCTAGGAAAAACTCTCCAGCAAATGTGACCGGAGAGTGTTTGTTGCTGGGGCGTAAAATTTCAACCAAAGTGTTTGTTGCATAGTGCGAGGTTTTATGTGGGGAAACGTTTTTTGTACAGCAAAAGTGTTTCTTGCAGAAGGTAACTATGATCGGCCAGGCTGCAGTCTGGGGAGACCACTTTACTCCCAATGAATGGGAAAATGATCCAACTAAAACTGAGTGCGCTGAAGTAGCGAAAAACACGAAGCGAAATGGTCAACACAATCGAATTTGTGCTATGCGCAATGACAATTCATCAAACCAATGATGGACGCACCGGTATTTTGTTTTGGTTGAGAGACATCATTTCCAAAGTTGCATGAGTTTCGAAACTGCATGATAAACCGTGATTATAAAAACTGCAAGCCTGATGTTATTAAACTTCATTGATGTTACTCGACTGATCAGGGTTTTCAACCTTTACAAAGTCCTTGAAGACTTACAGTTGTTCTCAATGAATGCAGTGCTGAAAATCTACTAACGAGATAAAAGAGCCACTTGGCTTTGATTTATACTTGGTTTGATACAACCATTCAGTGCTTGGTGATCAACGAGGCAGCTAGTGAGCAAATTGTGATTCTAGTTGGTTTGCGTACAACTCAACAATACGATAATAAGAGCTTCGCTCGAAAACGGTTGCGTTTCTAGGTCTTCTCGTGGTCCCTTAACTTGTTGATAATACTACACTGTGGATCTGTTTGCTATGAAACATGAATTTGGTCAACTATCACCACCGTCTGAAATCCCTAGTGAAGTATGACAACGCGAATCATTAATCCTGTTTCTCTTCGAATTCATCATAACTGGGTCAGGGGTTAAAATTTTTCTCAAGAACTGAGGATCTGACTTAGACACTGGCATCCTGGGTAATGAATCCTACACAGTGCAATAGGCTGTGAATCGCTCGGTGACTGAGGTATATAAGCATGGCATGCATTCGTCTCCTCCAAGCATGAAGTTTTTTTACTGACTGTAGCCACATTTTAACTTGAAGTACCTCGACAGCCGCATCGCAGGTGGAGATTTTGGAGATCACATTACGAACTAGTAGCACTAGTAGCACTAACATGACTTCCAGCTATTTTTGAAGACATGGACATACATTGCGACTATACAAAATGTTTTACCATGAGGTGGGAAGATCTGACTACCGCGTGCTGCGGCCTTCCTACAGAGGAGGAACATGGCTTGCGTTTAAAGAGAACGCTGAATGAACAACGGCGGTGTCTGTCACAGTGTACTAGTTTAGGATAACTGTAACCGTTCCATCGGTCAGTTTGCACGTATGCTTTCTCAAAGGACGATGTTTGTACGTTCTAAGCATGGCTGAAAGAACCGATGTGATCGTTAGTTTACGATTTGGCGTGAAGGTGTAAATAAACTGGCGTCGACATTGAGTTTGTGCGACCAGACTTTGTAGTTTGGGCCTAAGAGCAATGATAACTGTTGGTTAGCCAAGCAGGAAAGCTCAAAATCGAAGTCAGTGGCATGAATGCTGTGTGGCGTGTCCATTAAACTCTTGCGAGCCATGGACTCCAAAACTATTGAAACAAAAAAATTCATAGTGTGATGGAAACAGAAATATATTTGCTTTTCTCCTGCACATTCATTCAGTTAGAAGCGACTTTTCTCCTTCCTTCGCTCTGATCTCTTTTGATGCTATGCTGAACATCATAGCTGAGCTGTTTAGTAAAAGTTCTGGAAACCTAACTACAGCGAATAGTCGCCAGTAACTCAGTTACTGCACATTTCCGCGTTTCTCTTCGTTCTGACTTAATTTTACAACTAATATTTGTTGAAAAAGCAACCAAATAAACTAAAGCATTTAGGTGTGAGGTTAATGGTTGATGAGATTGAAACAGAATATAAAATATGGACACCTAAGCCCGTCTGTCACCGATAAATTCTCTAACTTATACGGCGTTTCTGACTGTGTAATAACACTACCTTCTGAAAAAAAGTAAAGAAAAATATATCTTCCGATTAATTTAGAAAGCCAGTCAGCGAAAAAACAGAATAAGCAGAACAAAACGTTATCCTTGGGGTAAGATTATCATACTTTTTTGAATGGAAGCAGCAATTCCTGTACTCTTTGTGACACGTCGTCAATACGTTTTGGTTCACGAGTGACGGACTTCAGTTCCGGACCAAATATGTTGCTAAAAGCTTGTAAAACGCTAGCCACTTCCCGGATATCAGCGCAAATGGATTGGATGTAATCAGTTTGAGCAAATAATATCTTCTTATCAAATTCCCAACGCGCATCTCTTCCCTTGACTTCAATTTCTGCTCTCTTGGTAAAATAAGCTGATTTCCATCGACTGCACAGTTCCATTGCTTCCATCATATGACCAATTATTTGACTAGGTGATTGGCTTAGTTGATGTGACTAAAAAACAAATTCGAAATAAACTTACTCAAAAATCGTCTGAATCTCAACAGCCTCTAATACTTTTTTCCCGATCACCGCAGTAATAGGTTCCAACAAAGACACCATATTTTCATCTTGATTGTAATACCTAGATAAAACCCAAACCATGTGCAGTGCTTGCATCAAAGGCTCCAAAGTGTCACCAATCACAGCGAAACTCGTGCCAAAAGTGAGCGTCTTGAAATGACGATCCAATAAAGCGAGGAACCTAGATGACAAAATGACGGAAAACTATGAGCAACGTTAGGCTCCATTTACTTCACATTGTCTCTGGCTTCTGTATAAAGAACCTTGAGCTTTTCCTGCTCCGAAACCAACCCAGCACCTTCACCAAGTCGATGTAAATGAAGGATGCGAAGAACCGCAACACGCTTGAATTGCTCGGCCAGTGCTCCAAGAATCAGATGTCTGTCACGCCAGTAATCAATCAAACTGAGTGGATTATTCGTGCTTGGCATTTTGTTCACCACTGAATCGATGATTTGACGAATCTATATAAAGCAAGGTGATAATATCGTGACATTCTAAAAAGCGTGACCCTTACTTGATAACTCCAACCTACCACAGTGGATTCAATTGCTTTATACTGCACTGGGTCTCGAATAATCTCCTCATCTGCCGTAGACAACTCCAATTCAGGTACATCCAACACGATATCGGTTTTAAGCTGATGCAGTGTTGTGTTCATGGCTTGTGTGAATTTATGCGTTACGAGCAAAAACTCATCTCGATCTTCAATAGATTCCACTACGTTCATATCTGGAGGTTCAGATTTTTTGTTGCAGGTATCTGTGTCTTCGTCGTTTGTCTGGCTTCTACTGTATCGTTTGATGTATCGTCTTTGCATCTGGTGCACAAATTTACGTCCAGAAATCAACAGGGGCTCGTATATATTTTTCATTAACTTTTCAAGAAGTTGTAACATATCATTTCGTATGTAACCGAGTTCGAAATGTCCCACAAGTTCTTTTTTAGCTTGCTCAAGATTTGTTGGTTGAGGGACATAACCTTGATTAACACGAATGAAGTAGAAGTACTCCTCGAGATAATCGTCATTGGGCAGAACACTGGTGGTCATATTCAAACGAGTTTTCCAAATTCTTTTCAAAATAATCTAAAGAAAACTAGTGTCAGCTACATGAAAGCAATATGCTTACAGCAGTCGACTCTTGCTCCAACTTTTCATCAGATTCTAATACATTCGGGTCCGCAGGTTTTTCTTGTTCTTCTAGTCGTAGTTCATCTCCCTCTGAATCGATTGGAAAACCATTAAAGCTAACGCATACTGTCTGCTTCAGCATTAGTGGATGTCTTTTCTGTCTCTCCGAATTCTGGTTGATTCATATCATTCGAAAATCCTTATGATAAACAGATAAACTGTATTGTTCATAATAGAGCATAACTACCTTCTGACTTTTCCTTTTTTAATTTGATGGTTTCTTCTACTTCATCTTCGAAACACGTCTTATAGAACAGCACAGTTTGATATCCCTCTTCGGGAGAATCGTTTAGAAACTTGGCTAATGCAAGTTCATTCCGGTATTCATCTCTTTCCAGGAAGTCCGTAAAGATATCATCATCCCCGAGATGGAAAGCCTTGTACACTATGTGTTTCATCCACTCCACGCGTGGATCGTCCATTATCGGGCTGTTATCGAAAATTACCGATGAGTTAGCGCTGCACACAGCATACAACAAGTGTGAGGTAAATTATTACACCTTTAGGTATACGAAATAAAACTCACTTTTAAAAGATCAGTCAAAAAATCGTCCTTTTGTTAGATATGAATAGCATGGGAGTGAATACATTTAAGTATTTTTTTACAAGCAAGACTGGGGATAAAATGACAGTGAAGGTAGAACGAAGAATTCTGTTTTGGATTCAGTTACTCGATTTTCAAAGTGAAAGTGTTTAAAGCTCGGTTCAGTTATTTCCCCATTTTCATTTGATAGTTGCGAGGCGTTTTAAACAGCGCAACTGACTTATCATTGTATCCGAAGCACAGTGAAACCCCTCAATAAGGAACATTCACGGGGAAGACCAATATGTCCTTAAGTGCGGGGGTTTTGTGAACCAATCTCGAGACAACAGTGAATAGCGCAGGTAATTTTGACTAATCAACCTCCGATGGTAGTGAATGAAAATGCACCAACAAATTTATTGATGATTGAAACAGTGCAGAAGGAACGTTTGCTGTTTGTGAACTTTGGAAAAACTGTTGTAGAAAGTGCACCGTGGATGTATAATGCTGGGCAACATATTTATGTCAGCGCGCATCGCATACGAACATGTACCTTCTGCAAACTGGATTGCAATGCTAAGTATTGACGGACCGCCTCATATTCTCCCAATTGGTTGCCACATTCATCACCATTGCTGTCCTCCAGCGTTTACACTATTTCTGGATTATCACAATGAGCAAATACATCACTGTAAAATACCACTAGGTAGCAGAATGAAACCTCATCTTTCCCATAGTTTCACTGTTCCAGAGACCCATGGTTTTAGTCTGCTTATTCGAAATACTGTGAATTTGGGACACGTTGACACGTATCTACTTTTACAATAAATCGTGTTAATGAATCACTTTCTATCATTCGAATGACTCTAACCTTCCCGTCTAAAGTTAAAAAGACCTCTTTCTGAGTTTATTTTAGCTTTGTACTAACCCTGCCTGGTCGACAAAAATTGCGAATGAATTGCTTTTCGATTAACTGTTGGGTTACCCTTGGTTGGAAAGTTTGTAATTTTAGGTCCCTGTGGCAATCGATTGTATCCCACTGGAATTGGTCACGTTAAACCTAATAATCCAAACAAATCGTATGTCTGACGAGTGTTCAGAAAACTGCAGACTGCTTAGGAATATGAGCAGTGTGAGTTTGCTGGATGCACGTGACTAATGTCGGTCGATCGATCGACTTTCTTTAAAACATGAGCAAGCAGGTAACATGGTTGTCCGCGTGTAAACACATCAGGTGAACAGACGATGCATTTACTTGTGATCAAGTTCAATGCATTTTCGGGCACAAGTGGTGAGTATTGTTTATCACTATTCTAAACAATGTCGCCATAGCTCGGTACAGTGTCCCTCACAGAGGTCATTTGCTGCTAAGGGGCATCATATATCATCCCTCGTTCGAATAAGCGGACTGTGTCCTAACTCTAATGGAGATACTGATGGGGAGTCCAAAAATAGTCCCAATATGCAAGGTGCTCCTTGTTGAGGGACTTTAATACTTTATATATATATATATATATATATATATATATATATATATATATATATATATATATATATATATATATATATATATATGGTGACAGTTTTGTAGAGAAATTGAATTAGTGTTGCTCAATTCGTGTGTAGAGTACTGACTGCACAAGAAAGACCATTAGATGAAACACCAGACTACGGTTGATTAGATATGGCCCAAGCAGCACAAACTAACAACTGGCTTGCCATAGCTGACAAAAATGAGACATTTCAGAGGCTACTTGGGTCGCGGGTGGAAGGAAATAGGCAAGCCCCTTTGACAAGCCATAAAATTATCAGTTTCTGATCAGCTATCCGTGTTGAACGTACACGTACAGCCCAATAAATACAATAATAAGAGTATCTTGATATTCACTAATATATATCTGCGTCGCAAAAGCAGCACATGTTGTTTTACTGAATGCCCTTTCGACCAGGCGGTGCCATACTGAATGCTTGTTCTGTGTTAGTAAGCCGCACTGCCCGGTTTTTTCTAGGATGAAAAAGGATTCGCCACTCATATAGATAACAATGCACATTTTTAAAGTTTATTATAATTCTAGTATATTGTAAGCTATATATATATATAATCTCATATGTATATATGTGTATACATAATACACATCCTTGGACAATAAGGTAGCCGTTTTGCAGTGATTTTTGTGAAGTTCCTACGGTACTGAGTACCAATCGCTGCGTAATGTTGATCAAACATCTTCGGATTCTGGAATAGTGCCTTAAGCGACAAAATAGAAGAGATACTGAAGGCGAAAGAAGGCTCTCCGTGAGAAGAGATGCCTTATTTGGGATGAAGCCACTTTGCGGGAGAGTTCGTGTCCTTAATTACAGTTAATGGGTATGCTAAGAAAACCGAGTGCTACTAAGTACTTATTTATTGTTGATGCACAATTAGACACGAATACTTCTGGTATCCAAGCTGTTGAAGTAATGCAGCAAGAGTTGCAGCCGGCAGCAGAATTGCCATCTATGGATTTTCTAAGCGGGGGTCTACCCACTACCATCACATCAAAGTCGATCAACCATACATGCTAGTACATTTCTGAATTATTTTAATCTTTCTAACAAGCCAAGAAGTACAGCTTGGAAGAACCGTGTGTGCCGACATCAATGTGGACGGTCCTTTGCACCCCGATGGTTTTATGACCTCCATGCTAACTGAGGTAACGTCGTGACGTGCTCTACCCTTTGAGATAGGCTTTCCACGTGACCCAAGACAATACCTCATAAACCACGGTTGTGTGAGAAGATGCAGCCATCGGATTGCTCGTATATTCACAGTGGACTCCGAGATGGTTTGCTTCGGTGCATACGTGGCATGGCAAGATTCCCGGACTTCGTCGATTCCCGGCTCCATGCAGACGTTGGACAATTTCTCCAGTTTCCCCCATGAATCGTATTTGGGAAAACTCAAATCGTTCATCAAGAAAACTACAAAACTAGCGGAAAAATAATGCCGAAAAATTCGCGAAGTGAGCAACATGTGCTTCGAAAAGGAAGGCAGTGTTGCTCCGGATGATATCTTAATTCCCATTTGTGTTGTACGCATTCATCCTGTTTTCTGTTTTTTACTCTGGTATGCAACCAAATTAAATTATCATTATCAACAAACGTTCCGCAAAAATTGCAAACTGATCGATGATGTACATTTTCAATGCCTTAACGTTTTGGGCAGTTTTTCCACACGGCTTGTCATCAAGTTGTCTGTACATATTTTCAGTGGATGGCGTACTACTGGACACACTCACTTCACCCGTTCACACCATCATTTGAAAGTGTATATCGCTTTCCTATAAATCTTATGATGCCGCTGTTCCAATTTTGCATACGTTTACATACATTTGTATTTTTCACCTTCACTTTTCTACAATATGTATTTGTCTTTGAGTGTGACAACAGAGAGCATTCATCGGGGACAAAACCGCATTAGCCTGCTGCTCGTTTGTGAGCGCGCAACGAAAAGCCGTTCAAAAACGCAGACTCATTGTTTCTGTCATTGGTCAACAGAATTCGTTCTTTGACGAAACCCCAGACACTGTTCGTTCCATCCCAAGATTCACAGAAGAACCGGTGTCTGTCATTGTAAGACATAAAGCGTTGGTTTCTCGATGCTAAAAGTCACGGTGATGCAAGAAGAGCACGCAGGTACGTAAATTATCATCCCCCCCGAAATAAATCTTACGTCGCTTTTTCCTTTGTAATTGTTTTATTCATTTGACATAATCAACAGCTCTTAAAGCATTTTGAAGATTAGTGACGACTTACCGAAAATCTCAACTTTAAGTGTTCCTCAGGTTTAGTTCATAGTTTTACGAAGTTGTACACCACAGTCCTATTTTTCGACCAATAAACATCCGTGTTGTCCAACGTACTGTTCCCTAATTTTTCCGATCATTTCCTATTTCACTGATTATAGCTGCATTAATTATCAGTTATTTCTTCGTTTTGCTGAAAACAATTCTCAAGCGAACTTTTGTCGAAATTCGTAAGTGAACATTTTTTGCTGTTCGAAGTTTTCTCAAGTGGGACTGTCTCACTTTTCTGTCTTAATATTTCAGATCCCGTTGACAGATAACAAAACAGTGACGAAGACCACCCAACAATACAGAATCAAGCACGCATCGAATTGCGAATTTGTACCAATTTTCGGTACATCATTTTTATAATAAATTTATTGAGTTTCACAAAGTGTTTTTAATAAGTGGCAAATTAGTAGTTTCGATCAAAAAGATGAATAATTGGTAAATAGACTAAGGAACGGAGAATTACGATGGAGCAGGAAAAGGAGAAGTACTCATTTCCAGCGACTTTTTACACGCTGGGCGTGGCTCAACACGTTCCCAGATAGGCACAGGTAGTATTGCCCAACTTCTCTAATGATGTAGTCCAACGTTGGCCGAACGCAGCCCAACGTGGTCCAACGTTGGGCCAGCGCGCCCTCAATCGGGTTGGTATGTTTAACCAAAGCTCACGTTCGATTGATTCCGAGCTTTGAGCATGGGACTAACACAAACCCCGCGAATCATTCATTTGCACTCATAAGTCTTCGTCACAGACGGCTAGTGTCAGGGGTTGAAAGCATGGATTTTGGAGTTTATTCTTAATCGTTTTGGAAATGATATTTAAGTAAATGACTTGCAAAACTCGCCACTTCAGTTGTGAATTATTATGTAGGGACTGTGGCGGTCTGTGCACGCTTTTAACCAGATTACAAGAGAAAAAAAAACAGAATTACCTACAAAAATAGTCTAGTTTTAGCACGGACAGAAGACTCGATATCTGCCTTAAACTTGATTTCAACACATGTTGACATAGTGTCTAAAAGTAGAAAGCATCTATAAGAGGGCCTTTTTATTTGGGTATTTCTGTGACAAGCGAATAAAATAGAAAATAAGAGTGGATAGCATTTTCCTCTAAATAACGTAAATATTTTCATTCCTACAAAATGAGTATGTATTTCATGCTACTGATTAGACAGTGTTGTGGTACGTTTTTAGACCGCAATATTTGTGTATTCAGTAGCCATCTGTGGAATGTTAAGCGGCATTACTTGATCTATTAGATACTAACTGCAATACTTTTGCTACCATATAAGGTACTGCAAGCAAATCTGTTCAGTATTGGCAGATAAAAATCCTGGTAGATGAGTACGAAGATGGTAAGTAAAAAAGTGACAGAAGGTAAATGACAAAGAGCACAACGTATTCCGTCAGATTAGAACCACAGGAAACAGATACATGAAGTTTTACAACCTTCTAATTCACCAACAAGAACATAAAGCCCCTTATGGATCACATACTAGAGCAGCACAGTCATCTCAATTTCTTATCTTGCCAATAATATTGATTTTATAGCAAAAGCGCATACATACTGCACTAAAGAGGTGGAATTCATCCCGAACTTCGCAAATTAGTTAATATCTGTTGGATAAAGTAATTTTTGCAATAATAACGAAAAGCACTTTGGGATAGTTTTGGGCTTTGAATAAAATATCGTCCAGTGCACAAATAAGGTCCTGGTTGCTCGTCAAACTTAACCAACCAAAAAGTCGCTATTTGTTTCTCCGTCAGGAAGTGCGTCAAATTTGTTTTCATTTGCGCTTCTCAAGAAGGGTGTCCTTGTGTTTTGTGATTTTGTGTATCACCTGACACTAGTTGTGGTATAACAGCATCCAAAACGTGTGCGATACAATTGGGTGAAAAGTAAGTAGATCAAAGCCGAAGTGGAAAACGTTAATTTTTCGATAATCTTTTGTACTGGGGTGGGCGCGGTGACTAGTTACACTCAGTCCGACCCGATTTTGACTCAGAGGTTGGAAAGGCAGAAATCGTAAAACTTGCAATTTCTATTTATGATGTGCTTCGTTTTGTTAACAAAAATGACCCATCGGTCGCCCCTTCTGTAGAAGTTGATGCTCCTGTGGAATCTCATTAATTTATACCCAGTCCGGTTTCTTCCAGAGTTTATATCTAGGATGTTCATTTCAGTTCAATTTGAATTAACATTAGCTATCCCTTGAGTGTGGTGGTTTAAGGTGTTATTTTCCAGCAGACACTCCAATCGATAATTCAAAAAAACCAAGAGTATGAAAAGTGCACGAAGTGAACTACTAATAGCAAAATCATGTCGATACAATGTTTGTGAATGCACGAGTGCTCCAAATCGCGCCACCTTGCCATATCCTCCTGTATCCAACCACTGAGTATGCGAATTTCTTGTAACCCACTCAAGTAGGCAGGCACACTCCGCTTGGCCAATTATTACTGGCTAGACTTTTCATAGCTTTCGTCCATATTACGGACTGGCCGACCATGCTCATGTTCCAGCCCCTACCTATCTCAGTAGACACTGCGTGCCGAGGAATCCTGTTTGAGGACAGGCACAACACATATCCTAACAGCCTTAGCCTGGTAAGCTTTAGTGTTTCAAATAGTGATGTTTTGCGTGTTTGGTACTCTAAGTCTAACCTCAGCGTTGCTGATACGGTATAATAACCAGATTTGGACAATACTACAAAGAAATTGTTTTAGTTTTTTTCCATTGTGAAGCCCGGTGAAGTTTCAAAGAGCTTTCATAAGAGTCGTGCTTCTGTTCCTAACGCTGTGGCAAGCTTGGGTGGCAGATAACAAGATTACGAAACAGAAAACTGCATTAGCGCAGCTAGTCCCTCTTAGTTTCACTTGGATAAAACTATCGGACAGTCTCATGTGAGGCTCCCCATCCGTGAGCCGGTAAATTTTGGTGATACTTTGTCCGAAAGTAGAGAAAACAGCAGTTTGAGCGTACCCGCGTACGATAAAGTTCTTCACTATGGGCCAAGAGAGTATAGAATATAAAATCTTTTACGTTTGGAAACGTCAGTGGGACCGGTTTTGCATTAGAAATTCAAAATTTCCCCAAGGTTCAGAGGGGAAACGGCATAAGGTACTGCAGCCGTTCATAAACCTGAACAGAAAGTAATTACGGATTCTTGTGGAAAAAATCTAGGTCGACCAGTTAAAGGCAGAAATGGCTAACAGTCCTATAGAGCGAAACGAAGCGGTCGGACTAGACAGAATCCACCCGGACATGCTATGGCCATGATAACAACCGATGCAACCTTCTGACCGGACGATAAGAGTGATGGTCTCTAATCAGTTCAATTGTGGTCTCTCTTCGCAACGGGGACTAAGAGGAAAGTAACTTCCAAATACAAACCAGTTAACTGAGTACCGGTGATACTTGAGGCATCGCAGAGTACAATCGGGGGCTGGGTGGCCAGATTCATGGAACAACGTAGCACAGACACCACTCAACAGATCGGTTCAGTTCTTTTAACCAGTACCCCGTGCTCACGTGCCCTAGTTTTGTTTTCTACCTCACATCATCGGCCAGGCGAGAGCAAAACGAATAAAACCAGAGGTAACACGCAAATAGAAGAGAAAGCTGTGAGTGGGAACCATGTAGACGAAGGAAGAGTTAAACTGCAAGTACACAACTGACCGCGGCACCTAGCCATATTTTTCAGTATATCCAACCACTGAACGGGCGGCTCTCACAGACCCCATCCAACCGACCAAGTCTACTAAGCTGGATACGCTGTGATAGAAAACTCCCTGAAGTGATACACAATACTCGATTTCTGACCTCAGCATTGCTCACTAGGTCATTCCATCTAATCTTAGCGATACTACGCAAGTATCGGGGGTTGAAAACATAAAGACGACGAATATCTTCCGCACGCAGACCCCAAGTCTCGCAACCAAATAACAAAACTGAACGCACCGTGGCACAGTGCATACGACCTTGCAACTTCAGCGAAATATCAGGTCGGTGCTGCAAGTGCTTCTGTCTAGCGTACGCCCCTCGAGCCTTGGATATAAGTGTGCTCACCTCTACTACCGTGCTCCTATCTGTCGTCACGCTCCTGCCGAGCTAATTAAAGTGGTCAACGATTGTTGGTTCATCCCCATCGAGCATCAAGCTCGGAACTGTTGACGTCCAGTCTTGAAACATCACTTTACACTTTGGTGGTGCAAAGCGCATGCCGAATGGAGCTACAGCCCTTGCGAGTTTGTCTAGTGCACGTCGTGCGTGTTCCGTGCATTCGAACAAGCAAACAAGTTAGGCGTAATCTAGGTCACACAGATTCTCACTATTTCCTAGTTCGACGCCCACACCCTGGAGAATTTGCAATGCATTCTCCAGTATCTCGTCCATGCGAAGTTAAATAAGAACAGAGAAATGGGACATCCCTGTTGAACACCACTGGTCGTTTCGAATGGACTGGATAGTTCACTGTAAACACTTACGCGGCCAGAAGTTTGGGAGTATAATGACCTCAGTAGATTCACGAACTTCTGTGGCATACCTTTTTGGTGAAGAGCACTGAAAAGCGCTGTTCGATCAACTAAATCGAAGGCGCCTTTCAAGTCTAAGAAAACCATTATTGTCGGTCGACGGTGCGTGTGACACGTTTCAAATAGTTGGCGAAGAGTAAAATTTTGGTCCATGCATCCTCGATCTGTGCGGAATCCCGCCTGCTGTTTGCAGGTGTTCCTCTCGCGAGCCGGTGTCAGACGACGGAGAAAAATTGAGGCTAATACCTTGGGGACTATCGGAATTAAGCTGATCCCACGATGGTTACCACAATCACTGCGTTTTCTCTTCTTGAAGATGGGTATACTTATTGACTCGTTCCATGATAACGGAATACGCCCCTCGTTCCAAATGTTACGGAGTAAGGCGGTAAGTGATTTTATCCATGCACCACTCATTTCGAAAACAACTGGAGGGAGTCCGTCGGGACCGACCACTTTTCCTCGCTTCAGTGATCGAATGCATGACTCAACTTCCACTTCCGACGGAGGTTCAAGCGATACTCCCCAAAGAATTGCAGTTGTTGACGTCGGAGTACCCTCATTAGCGCGCGACCAGCTAAACTGCTCCTTGAAATATTTGGCCCAACGGTCAAGCCTTTGCTGTTTGTCATGAATAGGCACTCCATTTCTATCGGATGTCGCTTCGCTGACCGGGGCTCACCGTCCACTGTTACCTGAAGCAACTGCTATTTCCATTTCTTAAGCTACCTTGACCCACCAATTTTTGCGATCCATCTTAAAACTTTTCGTACACTTCTCCGTATCTTATTCATATCCTTACTGTTCGAGAACCGACGTTTTTCCTCCATTAGACCGATCGACTTTCGAGAAATCAAGTGACTTTGATGGACATCGGACCCGGGACCGCAGGGGAAACCTACTATCACATGCATCGCCCGTTTGATATGGGCCAACTGTTCACCTGCACTCCTGTTCGTCTTAGATCCTAGCTCATGTGACAGCTTCTGTTCATAACTGGTGCGAACTTCTGGATCAGGCAAACGTTGTACGGCTAACCAGGTTTGCGGCTTTCGTTCATGACCATGGAGCTGGAGAGATAATCGCATTAAACTCAATGCATGGTCCGACTCTACGTACGTAGACCAGTAAGATCTACAGTTCTGAACAAAACTGTCCCACCGGTAGCTTATTGCGAAATGATCGATCTGGCTTAGAGCATCTGTAATATTAGAATGCCATGTCGCCGCGCGACGCGAACTGTGTCAGAAATTTGTACTAGATAGGAATAACCGATTGTCTGTACAAAAATGGAGAAGCCTATTTCCGTTATCTGCGCGCTAAGCGGACGAGGCACAACGCCCACCTAACCAAGCTTTAACGAACCAAGTTTGCTAACTTGTACATTAAAATCACCCGCTAGCACTGCAATGTCAGAACCATTGCTCCTGCGAACGAAAGTGGCAAGTTCATCATAAAACTCTTCCTTCTGCATGTCGGAACTGCAGTCTATTGGGGCGTATGCCGAGATCACAAACAAACTGCGCTTAACACAACTATCTCTTCGAACGCCGACTGGTTCCCGGAGTCTTACAGCACATAAACGACTATTATTTGAGATTCAGTCTAAAAGGGCAGCTTTAGCTTTGTCCGTCAAGACTATTTCTGTACCACGTCCACCAGCAGCTCTAGCTACTTCGTCTCCTAAAGTGCGCAGTAAATGCCTTGATGAGATACCAGGAGTACTTAGTTGAATCACACTGCTCGAATCCTGGATGCGCGTTTCACTTACGCAGCAGACATCAATCGCCAAAGAATCTATTGTGAGCGCTAGGCACGCCTACTGACCAGTCTGAATGAGTGTACGCACGTTAAAGGAACTGAGTTCAGAGGCTTGAGAAAATGTGATTTACAAGAGAGATGATTATTCACACTATTTGACAATGAACCGTTGCGAGTATCGGTTGTGTTATCAGTTGGAGTATTATGGGTGGCTAGAGGGGCAACGAGAGGTGGTTGGGGACAGAAGACAAAGGTAGAATAAAAGAAAGGGAACTATGAGCAGTAGCCTACTTAGCAATACCCACCGCGTTCCGTGAAATCGGCAGCATGGTCTTGATTATTCTGCGCGACGACCGATGCAGTGTGGAATTCTTTATATTCGCGCAGTTCATGGGAGATGTTGAATGGGTACTGTTAAGATGTCCAGCTGCTAAGCAGGAGAAAGATTAAGTTTCTCCACCGGGGCCTTTAGTTCTAACAAGATCCTGCCCGAAAGGAAGTGGGGTGGCTGATTTGAAGCACATTTGCTTCGATCAATTATTCTTCCACCGATTTTACCGATTGAGTTGCCAGCTCGAATCGACCCTCAACCTGGAGCAGCAGGATAATGTTTGGTCAATCTTCTACCCATTGAACTTCCAGGTATGACTGAATCAACCCCGTTGTCAGGGAATCGATTGTCGTCCGCATCTCCAAGACGGTCTCTCTCTCTGACTGCACTAACCACAGTGGTGTTAGCCTTATTCCAATAGCGTCGAAGCTGTTTACGTTTTTCGTATTTCGCAGGTTGTGTGAAACGCGTACAGTACAACACGCTTTGAACCGCTTGGCTCTTGAGGTATCCGAGTACTGTATGCACTCTGCGCCTTCCAACTGCAAAGTGTTTTTGCAGGATTGGCAGGAGCCTGTGCCTGTACTCATTCTTTGTGTTGACCAACTAAAGTTAGTTGATACACCTAAGTACCTCTGGAGCTTGATGAAAGCTGAAGGTGGTATTGGGCAGTTCAGTTCACGAATGGCAAAATCTAGGGCAGCTTTCGCCAACCTGCGACATCTGTGGCGTCGACATGACATCCGGTTCTCTCAAGGGACGACTGTACGTCGCTGCGGTCCGTAGTGTTTTACTCTACAGTTGTGAGACCTGGCCTTTTCGCACTGAGGATGCTCGGTGTCTTTTTGTGTTCGACAACCGATGTCTCCGAAGCTTTGCTCGCGTCTTGTAACAACATCGAGTGATTGATTACGAGGTTCGTTATCGTGTGTTAGGCACAGATAGCTGCTATCTTATCGAAGTGATCGCTCTACACTAACTTCGGTGGCTGGGTCATGTTTTGCGAATGCCTGCCGATCGTCTACTTTTCCGTGCTCTATTCGTACGTGCTGGGCAAGACTGGAAGAAGTGGCGCAGCGATCAGGCCATGACTTGGCGTAGGGGTATGAAGAAGCTAGCATCAGCATTGGCTCTGCCTCATACTTCTCGCCTTCCGGGTTGGGACCCAAGGGACGGGGACTGTCGTTGGCTAGGGACGTTAAGGGACATGACCCTATATATCAAAGAAAACAGGCGTGTGCTCTAAAGGTGTTCCGATACACACCCGATGGGTCTGAAGCCGACTTGATTCTCATGCATACACATTTCACGGGCGCTGGATAACCTGTGAGGAGTAATATTGTTAAGCTGTTGGGATGTGATACTTACCAAGCTAATTCCTCTTCGGAATTCAGAAGTGGGACTATTACCTTTCCTGTTGATCGGAACAAACACTGATTCACACTATCCTATAGGAATCTGTTCCTTTTCCCTAATTATCTGGGTGAGGTTTGTTAACTACGGAATTAAAGCTCCATCCTTGAAGAATGATGGAGACAAATTATCCCGCTTTGTACCTTTTCCAGTAATCTCCCTACCGGAAAACCTCCGCCTCGTCTTTATTCTGTCGAATCAAATTTGAGAACTTTTCAAGAGAAATGGTACGAAGAACCAGGGTGAAGACAATCAAAAGCCTTGAGGGCAGCATGTGCAAAACGCACCAGTGGTCATTATTCCCGACAGACACAAGCGCATTCATTCACAATCTTTCCGGTTGTCAGTTGACTACAGCGCAACATGAGGTCTTGTCGTTGGGATTAAATTTCAAAGTGCCGCCCGAGCAGGTGAGTCAGCTACAAACACGCGTTCAGTTCGAGAATCTTTAGGATCAAGTCAAAGATCTAGTGCCCACGTCACCCGACAAAGCCGACTGGTTCAAGGCCAAGCTGGTTGATATTTCTGAACAATACCTCTCTGCTCCCATACGTCAGTGGTGTTGTTTATCACAAGAACACCGGGTGGCGGTTAAAGAACTAAAACAAATGAATGATTTGTTGTTTCTACGACCGGACAAAGGATCAGAGAACAATATGCTGATAGAGAAACAAATATCAAGACAACTCCAAATTTTACTCTTACATGGTTTCATTTCTGAAACTACATACAAGAAGCTCAAACCACTTGGAACACAGATGCCCTACTTGAGAGGATCACCCAAAGTACACAAGCCTGGAGTCCCTTTGAGGCCAATGTTATGCATGCAAAACTCGGCTTATCACAAACTTGCCCGGTGGCTCGTCGAGATTCTTGTCCCCGTTCGGAAACACATTATACCATTTTGTCTACAAGACTCATTTAAACTCGCGAATTTGCTAAACAGTATTGCAGTGAGTTCAGATAAAATGTATTCCGTCGATGTTGAGTCCCAGTTTACAAAGGTTCCTCTTCGTGTTACAGTAGATTATCTATGTGATTTTATTTCTTCGCACAACTTTCACTTGCCTATTCCTGTTGAATACCTTAAAGAACTCATTCTTTTATGCACAGAAAACATTCGGTTCAATTTTGAAGATAAAGCTTACAAACAAACGGATGGTGTGGCCATGGGAAGCCCTCTGGGCCCAACCTTGGCAGATGTATTTTTGGGTATGATCGAAAAACAGCTCTGTGATGATATTTCCCAATTTATATTTTGCAGACGATACGTGGATGATATTTTAATTTTTACGACTGAAGAACGCTTTATCCCTTTTGTTAACGTTCTTAACTCCATTCACCCGAACCTCAGTGTATCTCACGAAGGAAAACGTGATAATAGTTTGTCCTTTCTAGATACTCTATTAACCAGGCGTCAGGATGGGACTCTACAGCGCAGAATCCACTGAAAAGCAACGTGGGGCGGTCGTTATTTACAATTCTCCAGCTTCGCCCCAGTGACTTACAAACGTGGATTGGTCAGAACTCTCTTCAACAGAGCCCAGAAAATATGTACAGAGGATCAAATACAAAACGAAGAAGAGTTCATAAAAAGAACGCTGCTGGCTAACGGTTATCCGGAGAACTTTATCAGACAACATCAGAGGCCGAGACTTGTGCGCGATAAAACAATGAACGTGGAAAAGAAGCAAGTTTTTATCACTTTGCCTTTTAAAGAAGATCATTTATTCAATCAAATAAATTGTATTCTCAAGTCAGCTCTAAAGCACACATACACAGCGGCGCAGTTGCGTTTGCTGCAGACGACCAAAAGGTTATGTTTTCAAAATCACTCAAACAGTCTTGCTGATCCCAATGTCTCACATATTGTCTATCAGTTCACTTGCAGTTGCGGTGACGTATACATTGGCAGGACGGATCGTTGCTTGACTCAACGAGTGTCAGAACACATACCCAAATGGCTGTCAAACTTGATGACGCAACCTGCTGGGGCAATAAACAACGACGTGAAACCGCCAGCTTCTTCGATTGGAAGACACTTGATTGCATCAGGTCACAAAGTTGACCTGACCCAGTGTTTCAAAGCATTGTTGCGCAATCCAGTACCGAAACCACTAGCGTTCAGTGAAGCTATTCTAATCATGATGCATCAGCCAACACTCTGTGCACAAAAGCGATTGACCCAAAATGTTTGTTTACCCTGGCGTTAACACGACAGCCTTCACTTACCCCAACGTACGTACTGTAAGAGCTTTTGATCGTGCCTACTTTACTGTTGCAATTACCCCCCCCCCCTACTGTACCATGTATATATACTGACACGTTTTACGTCCGCGGTTGACAAGGGTAAACGAAATGCTTGCATCTCGCGACCTATGTCTTCCCTCTGTTCTCATGAAATAGTATTTATCCTAGGATTTTAGTTTATTACCCTTTGCCAGCTTCCGTTTGAGAAAGTGAGTTTTAAACATCCTCAAAAGTTATGTAGCACCGTCAAGAGGCCACAAATACTAATAATCCACAGTACCTTACAAAAAAGTGGAAGAAGACTCCCACCCTTTAGGCAATACCTAGGGTAACTGACGAAATTCATCAACTTATATCACACAACAATAATGGTCCCAGGAGGGTCTCTACGGGAACCTTTTCGGGACAAAGTACTCTATCTTTGAAATAACCGGGCTGATAAGCTATCCTAGCAGAACACTGGTCAGCGCTATGCTGGGCTGTGACGGGCAAATGCTGAACCGGTATAGGGGGGCACATTCCTTCAGCTCCTACGATCGCATTCGTCGGGGAGATCAACGAGAAAATACCGTGGATTTCTGATCGCATGTATTCTCACTCGGAGTAAGTACAAAGACTACACGCTGGCTTGTGCCGAGAGAGTGCGTAGGAAGCAGGGCTAGCGGTTGCCGCGTGCGCGAAACATACAGTCAAACAAGTGGCAGGCGGGGGATGACCGGATGACAGCTATACTGGACAGAACGTTTTGTGATATTTATGGTGAAATACACATGGTATTCTGAGAAATTTTCTGACTTTTAAAATACATTCACACTTCGTGGTAATCAAAGGTAAAAATCGCGATACAAATGAGCACTGACATTAGATATATCGAAAACGGTAATTTTCAAAATGGATCCATTGTATAATTCATCATTTATTGGCTTTCATTTCAGGTTTTAGGTCTTAGGTTTTCGTAATTAGAGGTAACGGGATACCTTCCGTATGGGCTTCATAACTGTCTACTCTTAGCTATGGCCGCAGAATACAGATTCACGCCGACGCTCTGTCAGGTGCTCGTCGGATTTCCTCTCGAATAGTTTGTAATTTACCTCTTCCGCCACACTAGCTGGCAGGAAGTTCCACATTTTGGTTGCTCTTTGGGAAAGACGGTACACCAGCAGTAGGCCAGTCTACCGCAGCTTCATGAGCGTCATCGAGTGTTTTGTTGTTTGCGAGTGGTCACGAAAAGGGAATCTTGCCTTCGACTCGGGGCCCACCTTGCCCGGAGTAGTCGACGGATGCGCATTAGGTCATCGATCACTCTTCGATACGCTTCCGGTAACAGCCCCGTTAACTCCAACCACCTGTTACAATTGATCCCCAAAGTCCAATATCGGCACGAGTGGCGGCTCGTTGCACCCTTCACAGCTTGGCGGATTCAGCAACCGTGCAGGAGGATGTTTCAGCTCCGGCATACTCCAGTCGAGGGCGTACTTGAGAGATATAAAAGCGTTTGAGAGCACCAAAAGGCAGCTTTCTAAAGGTTTGACTGATGAAACTATAGATGATCCACGCCGAGGCATACGTCTTGTCAGTTCGATCGCGGGTTTATTGGGTCAGTTAAGATCTTCAATCTTCAGAATTAGAGGCAGCAAGGCAGTCTCCCGTATAAGCCTTGTCACCTCAACGCTGGGGCATGAACTTAGATGTAACTGTACTGCCACCACCTCTCCAGGCTTTGTCTGAATATGTGGTCATTTTCCTCTTCCACTACTTCTGCTAGCAATGCATTCCATAGGCTTACCACCCTCCTTGAGAGGCAGTACACCAGCGGCAGGCCCATTGATTGCTGTCTCATAAGCGTCTGCATATAACCCCGAGTACAGCTGTGCGCCCGCAAGAGAAAATACGTCATTAACTCTGACTCTAAATCTCCATAGAGAATGCGCCTGGTGAAGATGAGATCACCGTACATTCTAAGATATGCCTCTGGGAACAGTCAGGTGGCTCGGAGTCAACCTTCATTAAATAATACCACGAAATCCAGCGATTGGGCGAGTGGAAACCCACTGCGCTTCTTCTAGCTTTGCAACGCCCGTGCCCGTACAAGGGAATTGGGCAGGTCGACCATATTCAAGCGGCAGGCGTCTATGGGAAGCATACAGAGCTTCGAAAGATGGCCCAGATAGTTGTCCAAAATACCGACGTATCGCTCTAAACACACCCTAGTCAGAGGCACACGCCTTGTCCGTATTGACTTTGGTCTTTAGATTCGATACAATCGCTACCCAAAGACCTCTCTCACAATCCGACAGGCGGATAAGCGTCCCGTGTAAGTTGTAGAAAGTGCTGCTCTCCACCCTCCTTACACCTCTGTATGCACACTTTTCAACATTGACAAGGAGTTGCCAAGTCCCAGACCAGTGCTCCAGTGCGTCCAAGCGATCCCGCTGAGCCTGGCGATCAACATACGACCGGATCGTTCTCCAGATTTTATAGTCATGCGCGTAAATGAGACAAGGTGATTGGAAGACGGATGGTAGATCGTTTGTATACATCAAGAAGAGTGGTGGCCCCAAAACTGAACCCTATGAAACTCCACCGCAGGCACTGAAGGGACGTGATAGCGACTGCGCGACCCTCACCGCAAACGTTCTGCCATTCAGAAAATCTGTGACCCAGTAAATTAATGGAACCTCGATACCAAGGTCCTCTAGTTTCAGCAACAGTCGTCCATGCGGTACCTGATAGAATGTTTTGCTGAAGTCGATAAAGACTGCGTCTGTGGGGTGCCCGCAGCCTTCATCACCAAGCAGCAGGTTGGATAAACACGAACGCTTTCTTCAAAATCCATGCTGTTGCAGGCCGAGTAACTGATTACACCTAATGTGTCCACTGAGGTAGAAAGCAACTAGACTTTCAACGTCTTGCCAACCACGGATGTCAAGCAAACAGGGCGATACTTAATGGCAGCCGCCCTTGAACCGGCTTTAAACAATAGAACAATGATGGCCTCTTTCCACTCTCTAGGTAGTCCTTCAGCCAAAACTGACGAGTTAGAGAGTCTTGTGGTTAGCGGAACTAATATCTCAGCCAGCTCTTTTATCACCAGGAGATGAACACTGTCCGGTCCTGGAGACTGATGATTTCTAACTGAGCGTATCGCTTCAGCTGCCTGCTTCTCGACGAATTCTGAAAAAGGCACGCTAGGAGCACTGCTTTGCACCTTTGGAAGCGGCATACTTTCTGATGCATACACAGATCCATAATGGCTTGCCCAAATATCTGCTTAGTGATCATCTGCTTTGACATGTGAATTGTTCTCCATCAATGCTAGGATGCCAATTATGATCGGCGATCTATGTTTTAGATATGCAAACAAACGTTTTGGAGTACGCACGGAGTCAACTGCAAGCTTTTCATCGAATACACACTGCTTCAGACGTTTGAGTTCGGAGCATTGATTGCAAACATCTTGATAGTGCTGATATCCTGATCCGGTCCTACGAATGAGTTGCCATACTCGATTTCGGCATCGAAGTCGGTTTCTGAGCTCCAGATCAAACCATGGGGGCTCTTTTGTGTTTGGAAAGCGCCGGGATTGAGGTGCAAACAATTGACACAAATGAAGTACCCCGCGTCGGATAGATTCCCAGGCCTGTTTGATGTTGTACAAGCCACTAGGGTACCAAAGAACGGATGCCACAGACTTGCATACTTCATCAAACGGCATGCACAAAACGTTAGGTGTACCCTACACTCTGGGCACAGCTTGCACTCCTCGTCACCAATGTATATTCAGAAAAGAATGACCACTGTCTCCAAGAGGTGACCTGAACAAGATCTCCTCAGCATCAGAGCTTCTGGGAGATATGACAAAGTCAGAAATGGAGCGTCGGTTGAGTCACATGCTGCCACAGAGATAGGTCTTGGAGAGTCAGAACGAGTTTTCGAGTAAATGAGTCGACACCAGGTAGGCAATTTTGGTTAACCCAGTCAATATTTGAGCAATTGAAGTCACCAGGGGTTGAAACTGGAGCTAGAATAAAGTATGACAGTAGAAATCAGGGAAATTTAAAGCAGGGAATATCCACTTGGGGAGAATAAATTGGGCACTGGGCTTTGCCAATCTGGTGCCCAGCATGGTCCAAATAGTGGCGCCAAGCATTTTCGATGGAGCAGTTTGTAATGTCGAGCAAACCTTTCCCTGCGGTTTCCTTTTTGCACGCGTTGTCTATCCCTCCCATGCTTTGACCACCTGTCTGTCGCCGTGATGTTCCTCATTACGCCACCACGATTGCCAGGTCAGAGTTTCCCACAAATCACGAAAAGAACATTATCGTCGGGGAGGAAGTGAAGAACCTATATTGCGACAGCCTGTGTAGTGTGTGCACGTACAACGGCTTAATGAAGACCGTGCTTGACAGCAAGCGTTCAAATGAACAACAGTGAGTTAAACAAGTGAATAAAGTTGGATTTCCCTACACAGTGTCCGAGATTTGTCAGTAGCCGCAGCTACTGTTGAGTCCGCGCGATGTGCGCACTAACCCTCCCAAGTAGCACGCCTGGGGCAAACTTGGGGCTAGCTCCAGCCAGTGATGCAATTAAACGAAGTGGGCCATATGTAGGGTGCCTTCAGACGACAACGTATTGACATAAAGCCATGATCCAAGTAATTTCATGGCAAAATTTAACCTCTTCTTTTTGAACAATAACCTTGTGGCAAACTTGGGGTATGGCCTAGGTTTGCCCCAAAGGTTGGGCCCAACCTTTCAGTGATTTCTCTGCCCATCGGTTACCGGCACGTTACCGGAATTCGGCGGTGGGCAATGTGCCACTAGGGGCAACGTGCTACTTAGGATGGTTGCTTCCCCTGTCTGACAGAAAGTGATTGCATTTGACTGCACTGAGTGGGAACATCAATATTCTGCCTATGCATTCATTCTATCTAACCTTAAAAAAGTCCTCTAAGTTTATGGGGAGTAAAAAAGCATGCATGTGCATGCTGGCTGTGCTTTTCCGGTGGCTCAAGTAGTGATTTTCACACTGGTCATCCTAAAATAACTGGAGGATGAAATATGAATACACAACGGATGACTTTTCTTGGGTTCGTGTACCAACATAAGCCACGCTTGTTCCTTCGCCTTTCAGGTCCGCAAATTCAAAAGGACGCCTCAAACATATACACCGGTTGCTATGACGTCAATTGATGCAAACAAAATCACAAATTCTGATTTTTCACTGAACACGTCATGTATGATTGTCATCTCCTTGACAGGCTGTCGAATTTGCCTGACAACGTTTGATGGCGCTAATTCAAAATGACGAAAGTAGTTATTGCGGGTCAGTGGTTTGCTTTGATATTTTGTTGCCCATGATTTTAGGTAACACTAATATTACTCGAATAAGTTAGTATGATCAAAATCATGTTTGGCTGCCAATTATATACATAAAAATATATAAATATATATAGTACTTGCTGAATTTTCAAAGTAAAGCACGTAGGCCACGGCATTCTTGGTGCGATCAAAAATAGTCTCAAAAATGTCCCCGGAGTGTTTCAAACGAGACTGAATTGGGACGAATGTGGGACTGTTTTCTAAAATGATCCAATTGGACCAATTTTGGACTACTTTGCTGACTGGGTGTACACTCAGTCAGCAGCAAGTCGAGAGACTGTCACTTCTGCTGACGACAAGCCCGTTTATTTGCTCTATTGCTGCAGGTGGAGAAACTACCTAACTAAACGACCATTACCAGAGCACTCATTATCGCAGCGCAGCGGAATTAACCTAAAGCTCGTTGTCGCAAGAACCTGGGCTTATCAGTTAGGCAAACGCCGCAAATCCTGTGACCTGATCTGACGCACCATATGGTACATGGCATATGCCACAATTTTGTCACGGGAAAGCACGTGCAGTTTACAAAGCTTAATTTTACTTCCATGTGTTAGTCCTACCTAAAGCAATCGACCAATAAAAGGTGTTCCATAGTGGGCCACTTAGGAGTGCTACATCTTTGTACCTACCAAACTGATAAACTTGTGTTTCTATATTTTAGAAGCCTGTATCTGATCACACGATAAAATCCATCTGAAACTGCGTAGTAAAGATCTGCCTGAAGGTCGTGGCCTATATTCTAGAGAAAAGTCACTCAATTCACTGAACATCGATTGTTATCCAAAAGTGTTCGAGCGTGAAAACAGTATGGATGATGTCATTAGCGAAAGAATCAATGAATGCCTAATTTCAGGCTGTGCCAAGCAAAACATGTTACAGTCAGGGGGGAAGGGTTGGGTATAGTTATATCCCATGATTTGTTTGCCAGTACAATGCCGCCAGGTTGCCCAGACCAAATCAGGTAGTTTTCTTTGGGGTCCACAAACATAGCCTACAGCTATCCCAAGCTTACCCCGAAAGGCATCTGGACGAAGCGTAGTGTCTACAACCGATCGAGGTCTGAGTGATTCCTCAATTCATGCACCCTTCGGGCGAGATCAGACATCCTGGGTGCCCAGTACACCCTTCCACCACAAATGCCAGTGAGCATAGTGTTGGACGCCTCATACGCCACCCGTTGTTGGTTTGGAATCAGGGTTTAGCTATCACTCCTAGACTGATCATCAGTCAGTCAACCCGGTGGAGAGCACCGGGCATTCGCTTTCGTCCTCTCACTTTGGTGGGGACACTTTTGACACGAGAAGGCAGTGGGTAGGACTTCCTCAGAAGAGGCTGTTTGGCAAACACTGTCATTTTGGAGCATTTTGAAAGGCGTTCTCGAAGCCTGGGACACTCACCCCCGACCATACTGAGGCATTTGGAGGCTAGAAATGTTCACGAACGTTAGGTAATCATCGGAGAATAAGACTAGCACGCAGTTAGAACGCAATGCTAGCCAATTTAATTCAGTTTTCCAAATTAGAGGTAGAACGACAGTTTCCCATGTGAGACTCGCAACCTCAGCACTTGAAAGTCGAACTTGGACGTGTCCCGCAACCACCTCTTCAAATGACGTTCAGACATCATTCGAGTGTAGTTATTGTTTTGTTCCACCACTTTTGCTTCCAAGGCGTTACATAAGCTAGTAATAATCTGTGATAGACGGAGCACCAGCAGAAGGCCCACAGATTGTCCCTACGTAAGCCTAAGCGGATGACGGCGTGCCTGACCGCGTGTTCACTGAGGAAAGTAAGCCGTCAACCCCGGTCCCTAATCTACTCAGAGAATGCACATGGTATAGATTACCTCACACTTTAGAGTAAGTCTGGAGAAACAGTCGTGTAGCCCAGAAATGACCTTCATGGCTGATCCCTCGCAACCCATCAGTAAAGCGGGTGGCGGCACGCTGCACTCGTTCGAGTAGCCGTACTGAATTTTTAAACGCGTGTCCATTATCTTTTATAAAACCGCATGATTTCCGATTCAACGAAATCCTAGGGAACCTGCCCATGTCAAACCAAAAGCTTTTGTTCACATCCTACCTGACTCCAATTTTCTTGTGTATAACGCCGTGGAACAATACGTGCGTGCTTGTGAATGTGGCTCACAATCTAGTGCTGCCGTGCAGCGTATTTACCTGACTGCCTAATTAGTGAAAATCAGTGAATCGTCTGGGATGATAACAAAATCTACATATTTCCCCGTATATATATATATATATATATATATATATATATATATATATATATATATATATATATATACTGGGTTCTCTGTATCCCACCCGTTCCATGGTATTTGTGTTGGTAACACTTGGGAGTTAACAAGAACGACTAATTTTCATCAAATATTAGGTACTTGCGACTGCCCTTATTTTGCTCGTATTGAGCTATTGGCCGATAAATTGGCTGAAAACTTACCTCGTTTTAATGTGACCAAAGTTGTAAAACAACCCAGTGAATGGAAGGTGAGGATATTTGATTGATCGTCCAAGTTTAACTCACTCAGGATTTCACCAACTGGGTGGCCAAAGAGCATGGCTGGAATGTAACTAAATCTCCTGTGGTATGGAGAGAACTATTGGATCAAGGTGGCCCAGGAACATTGATCGGAGGTTCAGATGAATTTCAAGAATACGTTGCTGCTTATTACAAAGAATATAGTTCGATGACAACGAAGGAAATGTGCGATGTGTCTGGTGATAATACTGCCTTCAAAGCCGCAGAAGAATCAGAAAAGCGAGCCGAGGAAGAAAAGCGGTTGTCTCCTTCTACTATCCTTGTTATTGGTGCAAGTTCACCAGCAAGCGTGCACCTTCTGCCTTATTTGGCACTTCACGGTCTCTTTGGTCCCAATGAATATATTCAGTTAGATTTATATGACGATAGTAACGCAGATCTCCTGCATTGTTTCGCGGAGTCACTTCTTGAGACATCGTGTGGGATGCTTTCTGATGTTCATGTCGTACATGACCTAGTCCCGAGTTTGAAGGCGTCCAAACAAATAATCTTTTTAGATGTGGTACCTCGAATCCAACTAGGAAGCGAAGAAACTGCCAGTTCGCACATCAAAACAACAGTGCTTCCTCTAGACCAGAGAAAATTTGAACCAAGAAATCAGTGGCTACGTCGCCGTTACTCATTTTTCAGTTCCATTGGCTTATTAGTGCAAACACATTGTTCACCGAACGTCCGAATTTTGGTGGCTGGGAATCCTGGTTTAGATGCTGAATCTATAAAACTCGCCAGTCCGATTAATTTTGATGTTGCCGTTTTACACAAAACAACGTCTCCTCGAATATCAGCACGGCAAATAGTAGGACTTGTTGGCCCGGTTGTGCAACGTGTTAAAGCGTCCGTTGCTGCAAATTTGCAGGTGTCCACACATGATATCGTCGATGTGATTGTTTGGGGCAATGTTGGAAGTCGCACGTATATTGACTTATCGCAGTCGCGTGTGTACCGTCGTCAGGGTGTGGATGTTGGACTGACAGCTGGTCCTTGGTTTTCCATACCTACAATGCAGGCCGTCAGAGATGCTAAATGGATTTATGAAGAGATGCCAAATGATGTTTTTACCAAACGATCAAATGTTATACCACGTTATCATGGTCTGAGCCACGCACAATCTATGATAAGCTTTCTTCGAGGATGGTGGACCGGTGATTTCATCACCAAAGATCAAATTATATCCTTGGTGATGGCTTCTGAAGGTAATTTTTATCAAATTCATAAAGATTAGCACTTTTTAAAATGCAACCGAAAGATATTTAGTATGCCAATATATCATAGTTACAGTGCAATTATGATTTTACTACCTTCGGATTCCCCTTGGTAACAGTAACAATTACAGTAATTTTCTAGTTTAGAGAGGCATAATGTAAACTTAGTTGCATCAATAAAGATTTTCACGAACACGATAAACATATGTACCATCTGATCCACGTGCCGATTCAACCCATGTTTACTTGGGAATTACGTGTCATCGTTTAAGTGACTTTTTATCGAGATCAAGAGTTTTGCAAACATGAATACCATTGGAACCTTATATGATTCGTCACTCCAAGCCCCAATGTTAGGTCCGGTCTCAACTGAAGAACTCATGACATTAACATTTTACAAAAGATCACCGCTCATGTCTCCCCGGCATGCACCATAGGAAAAAGCTCGCGCTCACCACTATTCGCGGTTTAAATCACAACATAGATTCTTCACACCATTTTCTCCAATCTTCTTCCTCCTGTGCCTTATTTTTGACTGAGATGCGAATCTCTCCCCGTCCTATACTTCTCATCTCCGTTTTCCCAACTATTTTTCCCGTTCCAAAACTAGTGTCTCCGCCTATATCCAACAATCTGTCGCTACCTCCCGTATCCCACACTTCGATTTCCTCATCGCGAGTTCCAGCTGAAGTGGCTTGATATCCGTGTCCCTTCTTTGGGTCAGTATTTCCAAACCGTTTTTCGCTCCCCCAAAAGCAGTGAACCCTCAGATTTTAATCTTTTGTCTTCAAGCACTGATAAGTTGTTTTTATCAGACCAATTATCAAGTTACCGTATTTGGTGACTCTAATTTTCACAACAGAAATTGACTTTTGCACTCTTCAGACACTTCCACTATGGGGTGCGAAGCCGAAGTTTTCAATTTGGTCGACAATCTAAGCCAACTCATTGACTTCGCCACACGCATTCGTGACCAGGCCGGCGATTGTGACTATGTTCTCGATTTTTTCACTTTCTGATATCACCTATTCCGTCGTCTGGCTCATTAAACCACTGTTTCATCTCCTCACGACTAAACTACACCTTAGCGTGATGCAGTGGCTTTCCGGCATCTGTGACTCAGAGGGACGCGGGATGGTTTGCTTAGGCCGGAGATGCAACCATGCCTGACAGGTCAGTGGTAGATGCCAGACACAGTCCAGTCCCTGTGAACAAAACACCTGGTTCTATCCACTACGCCCCTGGAGGGGACAATCCAGCAAATAAACACAGGAAAGTAGTTTGTCGGTCAAAAATTCTCCAATGAATGGAGGTTGGGTTGGAGTACCTGGGGTTTCTCTTGACGGTGGCAGAAGTCATCGCACAACCCAGAGGATCCTTTCCCATCCACATTCCACCTGCTTCATTGGGTACGTGGGGCTAAGGACTTAATTCGAAAAGCGAGTAAATAATGAAGCACCACCAAAGACAAGATAGAATCCGAACAACAATCAGGTCTCACATAACAGACCAGAAGAAGATTCTTCGTGGATTCTTTGATCACGTTCCCGTGCTGGGTTGACGCCGCACTACTTTGTGGGTCCGATTTTTGAGTCAAATGCTACGTTCAGGGTTCCCGAAAAAAAAAACGATTCTGCGGTGTGGGCAGCCGCGAAGTATGATATGCTCATAAATCTCCAGCATACTTCCTGTAAAAGACCCTCATAATTTCCTCTCCCTTGATTTAGGATCGATGCAAAACACAACGGGTTATTGCGGCTCTGAAGGAAGCAGCAGTTCATGACATGAATCAAGCGCACTTGAGTTTACGTGTTCACTTCACTTAGCGGTCTTTGACGTTCGCAAACTGTCAGACAGGGCAACAGGCTAACCTCACTAAAACTGTTAAGACTAAAAATGTGTTCAGTGTCTGTGAAACATGCTTACAAAACTCCGCCTCTCTGATCACTCTTCACAATTCAAATTTAACCTCAGTATCACTACTCTTACGTGTCGGGCGAACGGGTATGTAGTGTTCGTGTAGAGCCTGGCGTTGGGATCGCTTTGAGCACGAAAAATAAGCGTGCACTGCTTGACTGTATTCTGGGTAACAGTCGTTTGTGTGGACTTCCGTTGGACCGTTCTGTATGTGTCAATATCAATATACTGAAGCATCAGTGCTTGTTCCTCGTTTCTGCGCACACGCCCACAGACCGCGATTCCTCTGAGACCAAGGATAAATTTTGCTACAGTTTACTTCAACTGCCTCAAAACCTGTGTCAAACGGACGTGGTCATCATTACTTAGAATATTAACACCCAAGCTGGCTGTTCAGGGATTCGGAAAGGCATATAGGAGGTCCACTTGATATCCTGGCCAATCGCACTGGCAACGGCAGTCATTTCATCGATCTTCGCTCTGATCAGAGATTGTTTCCTGTGAGTACAAAATGGGAGGCTGCGTTTATTGGCGATAGTCTCAAACTTCCTAGTTCGATTAGGAGTAAGGGTCTACGGAAGCCCGGTGTAAGTGAGTCAGTCATTCGTCGCCCACTGATCGACTCTCAGGAGCATCATCTAGACCGTCGTGCACAGCTTTTTGAGGAACATTTTAGCTGGCCCACTCATCCAGTGGTCCTTCCAAACGTACATGGAATAGGAGCGATGCAGGCATATACCTTCCGTCAGGAGTGGAGGTTTTCAGGTAGGGAGATTACTGGAAAAGGTACAAAGCGGGATAGTTTGTCTCCATCATTCTTCAAGGATGGAGCTTTAATTCCGTAGTTAACAAACCTCACCCAGATAATTAGGGAAAAGGAACAGATTCCTATAGGATAGTGTGAATCAGTGTTTGTTCCGATCAACAGGAAAGGTAATAGTCCCACTTCTGAATTCCGAAGAGGAATTAGCTTGGTAAGTATCACATCCCAACAGCTTAACAATATTACTCCTCACAGGTTATCCAGCGCCCGTGAAATGTGTATGCATGAGAATCAAGTCGGCTTCAGACCCATCGGGTGTGTATCGGAACACCTTTAGAGCACACGCCTGTTTTCTTTGATATATAGGGTCATGTCCCTTAACGTCCCTAGCCAACGACAGTCCCCGTCCCTTGGGTCCCAACCCGGAAGGCGAGAAGTATGAGGCAGAGCCAATGCTGATGCTAGCTTCTTCATACCCCTACGCCAAGTCATGGCCTGATCGCTGCGCCACTTCTTCCAGTCTTGCCCAGCACGTACGAATAGAGCACGGAAAAGTAGACGATCGGCAGGCATTCGCAAAACATGACCCAGCCACCGAAGTTAGTGTAGAGCGATCACTTCGATAAGATAGCAGCTATCTGTGCCTAACACACGATAACGAACCTCGTAATCAATCACTCGATGTTGTTACAAGACGCGAGCAAAGCTTCGGAGACATCGGTTGTCGAACACAAAAAGACACCGAGCATCCTCAGTGCGAAAAGGCCAGGTCTCACAACTGTAGAGTAAAACACTACGGACCGCAGCGACGTACAGTCGTCCCTTGAGAGAACCGGATGTCATGTCGACGCCACAGATGTCGCAGGTTGGCGAAAGCTGCCCTAGATTTTGCCATTCGTGAACTGAACTGCCCAATACCACCTTCAGCTTTCATCAAGCTCCAGAGGTACTTAGGTGTATCAACTAACTTTAGTTGGTCAACACAAAGAATGAGTACAGGCACAGGCTCCTGCCAATCCTGCAAAAACACTTTGCAGTTGGAAGGCGCAGAGTGCATACAGTACTCGGATACCTCAAGAGCCAAGCGGTTCAAAGCGTGTTGTACTGTACGCGTTTCACACAACCTGCGAAATACGAAAAACGTAAACAGCTTCGACGCTATTGGAATAAGGCTAACACCACTGTGGTTAGTGCAGTCAGAGAGAGAGACCGTCTTGGAGATGCGGACGACAATCGATTCCCTGACAACGGGGTTGATTCAGTCATACCTGGAAGTTCAATGGGTAGAAGATTGACCAAACATTATCCTGCTGCTCCAGGTTGAGGGTCGATTCGAGCTGGCAACTCAATCGGTAAAATCGGTGGAAGAATAATTGATCGAAGCAAATGTGCTTCAAATCAGCCACCCCACTTCCTTTCGGGCAGGATCTTGTTAGAACTAAAGGCCCCGGTGGAGAAACTTAATCTTTCTCCTGCTTAGCAGCTGGACATCTTAACAGTACCCATTCAACATCTCCCATGAACTGCGCGAATATAAAGAATTCCGCACTGCATCGGTCGTCGCGCAGAATAATCAAGACCATGCTGCCGATTTCACGGAACGCGGTGGGTATTGCTAAGTAGGCTACTGCTCATAGTTCCCTTTCTTTTATTCTACCTTTGTCTTCGCAATAAGCTACCGGTGGGACAGTTTTGTTCAGAACTGTAGATCTTACTGGTCTACGTACGTAGAGTCGGACCATGCATTGAGTTTAATGCGATTATCTCTCCAGCTCCATGGTCATGAACGAAAGCCGCAAACCTGGTTAGCCGTACAACGTTTGCCTGATCCAGAAGTTCGCACCAGTTATGAACAGAAGCTGTCACATGAGCTAGGATCTAAGACGAACAGGAGTGCAGGTGAACAGTTGGCCCATATCAAACGGGCGATGCATGTGATAGTAGGTTTCCCCTGCGGTCCCAGGTCCGATGTCCATCAAAGTCACTTGATTTCTCGAAAGTCGATCGGTCTAATGGAGGAAAAACGTCGGTTCTCGAACAGTAAGGATATGAATAAGATACGGAGAAGTGTACGAAAAGTTTTAAGATGGATCGCAAAAATTGGTGGGTCAAGGTAGCTTAAGAAATGGAAATAGCAGTTGCTTCAGGTAACAGTGGACGGTGAGCCCCGGTCAGCGAAGCGACATCCGATAGAAATGGAGTGCCTATTCATGACAAACAGCAAAGGCTTGACCGTTGGGCCAAATATTTCAAGGAGCAGTTTAGCTGGTCGCGCGCTAATGAGGGTACTCCGACGTCAACAACTGCAATTCTTTGGGGAGTATCGCTTGAACCTCCGTCGGAAGTGGAAGTTGAGTCATGCATTCGATCACTGAAGCGAGGAAAAGTGGTCGGTCCCGACGGACTCCCTCCAGTTGTTTTCGAAATGAGTGGTGCATGGATAAAATCACTTACCGCCTTACTCCGTAACATTTGGAACGAGGGGCGTATTCCGTTATCATGGAACGAGTCAATAAGTATACCCATCTTCAAGAAGAGAAAACGCAGTGATTGTGGTAACCATCGTGGGATCAGCTTAATTCCGATAGTCCCCAAGGTATTAGCCTCAATTTTTCTCCGTCGTCTGACACCGGCTCGCGAGAGGAACACCTGCAAACAGCAGGCGAGATTCCGCACAGATCGAGGATGCATGGACCAAAATTTTACTCTTCGCCAACTATTTGAAACGTGTCACACGCACCGTCGACCGACAATAATGGTTTTCTTAGACTTGAAAGGCGCCTTCGATTTAGTTGATCGAACAGCGCTTTTCAGTGCTCTTCACCAAAAAGGTATGCCACAGAAGTTCGTGAATCTACTGAGGTCATTATACTCCCAAACTTCTGGCCGCGTAAGTGTTTACAGTGAACTATCCAGTCCATTCGAAACGACCAGTGGTGTTCAACAGGGATGTCCCATTTCTCTGTTCTTATTTAACTTCGCATGGACGAGATACTGGAGAATGCATTGCAAATTCTCCAGGGTGTGGGCGTCGAACTAGGAAATAGTGAGAATCTGTGTGACCTAGATTACGCCTAACTTGTTTGCTTGTTCGAATGCACGGAACACGCACGACGTGCACTAGACAAACTCGCAAGGGCTGTAGCTCCATTCGGCATGCGCTTTGCACCACCAAAGTGTAAAGTGATGTTTCAAGACTGGACGTCAACAGTTCCGAGCTTGATGCTCGATGGGGATGAACCAACAATCGTTGACCACTTTAATTAGCTCGGCAGGAGCGTGACGACAGATAGGAGCACGGTAGTAGAGGTGAGCACACTTATATCCAAGGCTCGAGGGGCGTACGCTAGACAGAAGCACTTGCAGCACCGACCTGATATTTCGCTGAAGTTGCAAGGTCGTATGCACTGTGCCACGGTGCGTTCAGTTTTGTTATTTGGTTGCGAGACTTGGGGTCTGCGTGCGGAAGATATTCGTCGTCTTTATGTTTTCAACCCCCGATACTTGCGTAGTATCGCTAAGATTAGATGGAATGACCTAGTGAGCAATGCTGAGGTCAGAAATCGAGTATTGTGTATCACTTCAGGGAGTTTTCTATCACAGCGTATCCAGCTTAGTAGACTTGGTCGGTTGGGGCACGTGTCACATATGGCAAACACAGGTCCACCGTACCGTGCCTCGTTTTCTATTTCTCCTAGGGCGTGGGAGGAATCACGTAAAGGTCAACAGATGATATGGCAACCAAGAATGAGATCATGTGTAGCGAACTTAGAAAAAAGAGGTGCCTCACGTCTTCGTGGTTGGGGCCCGAAAGATCCGTCAACCAGTTGGCGGAAGACACTGAAGAATGTGAATGCGAACCGTGAACAGTGGCGATCTTGTTATCTTTTTCTGTTGTGCTAGAATGACTGATAAATGCGCGTCTGTACAGCTGGACTGCGTACTTTATATGTTGGCTACTAGGGCAGTCTTTTATTTTCCCACCGCTGTGGTTCACTCGCTGCCCATCTAGTATGTTCATTTTTTCCCGCTTTTACGTGCAACATGGAGGACATTGGAGGACAAGACAGAGTTCCGTGAGGGGCTGCTCTTTGCTCTCTATAGAAAGGACAAGGGGGTCGCCGTCCAAAGGTTCCTATTTCTTTTCAGATCTCTTCCGCGGTAGGTGGATCTGTCATAACGCAATCACTGGAGGCCTGCCGTGAGAGCTTTGGCAGGTGCTGACGCTGAGAGCAGCTAAACTGTCTGGAAATGTCGGTAGTTTTGTTGTTCCAACTGTCACAACGGTGTAGCAGTGTTTGGTATGCATTTTGCACCTTCAAAAGTTAAAATGCTGCTGCAGGACTGGGTCGGCGCTATACCAGAGCTTGTCTTGGCAGGAGAAGCCCTGGATGAAGTAAATAACTTTTTGGAAAATCCACTTGCATTCTTCACATCGATATGAAGAATGCAAGTGGATTTTCCAAAAACACGATTCAGGCTCCTCGTGCCAACAATACATTCTCTGAATATATTTCAATGTCCAATGGATCACGTTCATCTGTGTGCTGTTCGTCCCATTGGGAAGTGACCGACGAGGCTAGCCCAATGATTAGAACCACGATAGTTACTGTGTCGATCATTGGAATAGTGGTTTGTGCACTATCGATTATTCACTAGCGTTATTCACACCGAACTGCTCGGACCGCGATAGCTCAGCTGGTAGAGCATCTGCGCGGTATGCGGAGGGTCGCCAGTTCGATTCCGGCTCGCGGCGTCCGACTTTTCGATGTGAAGAATGCGAGTGGATTTTCCAAAAACGTACGATTCAGGCTCCTCGTGCCAACAATACATTCTCTAAATAACTTTTGTTACCCGGGCAGTTACATCTCACCAAGTGTTCAGATTCCGGATGAAGTGTCATCGTGTATACAGAAGATGCGTTTGGCTTTTGTCAACCTCAGTTGTTTGTGGTACTGGCGCAATATCCGGTTGTCTGTCAAGAATCGAGCGCACTCTGCGACAGTTAGGTCCGTTCTTTTATACAGCTCAGAAATATGGCTCTTAAGAGTAGAAGATAGGCGAAAACTGTCGGTGTTGGAGCATCGATGCCTCCATATCAATGCTCGAATATGTTGGGAAAACCGTATGAGAAATGTTGAGGTTAGGCGTAAGGTGTTGGGAACCGGTGGTCAGTCGCGATCAAGTACTGAATCTAAACAGCTTAAGGTAGTTGGGACATGTGTTTCGCCACCCGCCGATAGACTTCGTTGGCGTAGGTGTTTTTGACATAGGTAGTGATTGGAAGGTAGGTCGGGGTGGTCAGTCCATGACATGACAAAATGGTATGAACACCAGTGGACTTGGTCAAGTAGAACTTACGAAACTTTCTGGTTGGGTTTCACGAGACCCGTCTACCAGAGGGTTGGAGACATTGAGTGACATGGCTAGGTGTCGCAGTCAGTGAGGTAGTTATATTCGGACTCTTTATTTGTCTTTGTTGTTTTCGCTTTATTGGCTTGTTTTCAATTCTTTTTCACTTTATGCTTCTATTCATTCTGCAATCTACTCGACGAGAGACGAGGAGACTTGAAGCAAACGAACATTCGTACAAAAATAAAGACATGTTTTGGTCTTCGAACAGATGAATACTAACTTCTCGCACTGAGCGCAAGATTGGTTTTCGGTTTCGCTTCAGACTTTTCTACAAACCCTCACTTCATGTTACTATACAAGGCTCAAATTTGTTCTACACTTGAATGCTGTAGTGACCTGTTGGATGGAGTTACGCCTTTTTCTTTATCTCTTCTCGACCGGGTCCAACGTAAATCTACCCACCTGATAGGTGACCCAGCTTTAACATCCCATCGCCTGCTCATGGCTAGGCGGTTACTGCAGAATAGATCGTGCAACCTAGTGCTTTTGACTTCTGTGTTCAAATTTGTGTCGGGAAAGTTATATTTTTGGTTGCTTCATTTTCCGTATTTCACCGTTATTAATTTGGATTTTCACTCGTCCTAGCTCTCCTAGGCTGTTCCTGTTCTTATCATTGTTTAACACATCCATATCATGGACGGTCAATCATCCTCATCAGGTTTCTGTTCCTAGACTTCGAACTTCAACCTTTCACCCGTCTTTTTCTCCCGGAGTGTCAAGTTTTGGAACATCATCCCCCTACGCCTTTCTACCGACTTGCAACCTTTCTTATTTAAAAAGGAGAATCAGCAAACCAGTTTTGATGTGAACTCTCGTAGTATCTTTTCAAACATTGGAATTTGCTTCTTATTTTTTGTGTGTAATAAAATAAACTACAATGAACATTAACACGAAGAAAGAGATAATCTTAGTGCTGCTGACAATATCCAATCGACCGATAGCCGTTGGAGAGAAGCTGTCATATTTAATCCTTTCAAAGGTAGTCATTGTATTCTACTCGAAAACATCGTTTTCTGTTGCTGAGTTACGCAGCTGAATGGAATGGTTAGTATACATTTTGTTAGCGCCAGTTATCCCCCGTTAACTTTAGCATTGTTCCTTTTTCCGGATATTTGTGGTCCTTAACCGGAAATTTGGTTGCCTTCATTCCCCGTAACCTTTTTCATCCCCCCTTAGATTGGTACGGCGTTCCAAAAGGAGTGGTCTTTTCATTTCCTGTCATTCCTTCTACTACTTGTACTTGGGCCGTGGCAGAAGATATAGAAATTAGTCAGCCGCACGGATCTGAGCTTGAGAATTGCCTAAAGGTATACTTTGTTCAACTTTTCATTCCACTGACGTGTCATTTGCTCGCATCGTATTTATTTACTTTCCCCCCCTAATTCCCCGTCTGTGTATTTGTAATGTTATAACCATTTCTATCTTCAGCTTCGGCGTGTAATAATGATGACAATAATAATATCATGTAATTCTGTACGTTTTCACGACCATGTTTCGAGTCAGTAGTAGCTTCATTCACCCAAAAGGGTGGATTTTCAGCCTTTTGCTCCGTTTCTGTGGATAGAACAATGCCATGTATGCACAGTTTCAACAAGGGAATGAAAAGAGTAAAAGCGGATTTATGTTCGACATCCAAGGCGAACTGAGTCCGGTCGATAATAAAGTCACAAATCTGTCTGCATAAGCTCTGGTCGATTCCTGATTCGGATAATAGATTGAGCAACACTGACCTGCCGTGACTGCCGGAGGCATTTTTGTAGTCCACGACGGCATCCTAACCATTTTACATTTCTTGTATCAAGCGGCCGCAATAGAGTTTACTAGCTATGACATCAAGCGTAGGTCGAGACGATCCACATGAAAGCTGATCGATATCTTCCGCACTACTCTCAGTGACAGTCTATAGTAGCAACATTTTCTCCATCGATTTGAGCGTCACAGATGCACATGCAGTGGGGTGGCTTGTACCAGCCTGCTTTTGTGGCACAGGCGTTATTTTTGCAGGTCTTCATATTCTGAGTATCTTACCGGTTTTCAGGCAACAATTAAAAATATCTGCCAAGGGACCCGACAGGGCATCGACGCATACTTTCAGGAAAACGGAGAATAACCCATCGGGGCCTGAGGCTTTATTTATCTTCAATATACTCAGCTGCTTTCAAACAGCCGTGGGCTCGATTTGGGGAGGCTCAGTAATGTTGCTGTAGACAGGCGAACAGATCTATTGAGGCAGCGAACCAAAACCCTTGTTGAGTTCATCAATGTCAACGGAACGGTTCCCGGTCCTTTAATTTTGGTGAACAGAACTGTGCAGTAGCGCACGTTGTTGGAGCACAAATAATCCTAGTATATTTCTGAAGACACAATCTATGCAAACGTCATTTCTGATAGGGAAATGAACTAGATTTGTCAAACCGACTGTTATAAGGGAAATTGTGTTAAATCTGTTAAAATCGCCGCCAAATTTACACAGAGTCATATAAATCTGAGATAACTGAAGTCGATGGGAGATCAGGAAATGCTCTGAGCTCATTTGCCGTTGTACTTGGGGCTAGGTAGATGTTACCAATAAACACTGCCCAAAACCTGCTCAGAAAAAATGGATTCCGTATGATAACGTGAGTTGAGTATTCTTAAACCAACTTGATTGTCTTGCCCCATCTTATTTTCACGTGAGTGATAACTCGACCAGACATATTTTGAAACATCGTGGGGCGATCGACTCGGAACGCGTGAAAACCGCAAAATCTCTGTGCAGCCAAGACTACAGCAGCATGATTGCTTCGTCGTTGTTATACTTTCTCTGTTATAATTTCTGCGAGATCATCCATTTTCCCCAACTACGAACGTACGTTGCTCGATAACATCACAGGAATCTGTGATTTTCCAGCGAGATATCTTTGGGATCCTCCTAAGTTTAGGAAGGATCTTCTCCCATATATTGTTTATAACCCTCGATCCTCGGTTGATAACACGACAACCATAATACTCCGCAGCTTACAAAGAAACAGAACTCGAAACGCTGGAGCGGGATAACGCGTGTGCTGGAGGAACTCAAAGGCGCGCAGACAGTGTACACAGGTGGAGCAAGTGGGCCCCATCAAATTCGATAATCGTTCAGATGAACAAATTCATCAGTGTGTGTGTGTGTGTGTGTGTGTGTGTGTATCATATCAGTAGCACCACACATCGCTTAGTATCCTATAACCATCTCGCACGGTGCTTTTTCATCATCCCAGGCTGCATTTTCATGATCCGATTGAACTTATTCCGTACTTTGTTTCCGAATTCTTTGATAACAGCATTTTGCGCGAAAACACATGAAGGCTTTAAAAAGAGGCCGCTGTCGGACCACACTTGGTGCTATTTTGAGTAGTTCCAAAAAATATACGACAAGGAAATCCACAGAAAAACGGTGATATTCCAGCAAACAGCAAGAACGGTTTGAGGGTTGTGCTCAAAGTTCGGTTCTTTTTATGAGTATTGGCGGTGGTAAAGTTTTTTTGGAGCTTTTATCTACCATCCCAGAGGTTTTAGTTTGGAATTCCGCTAATGACCTTGGTAGACGGTAATTCCACTATCGCCATGTTCGTTACAACAACCGACCTATTTTGAAATTCGGTGGTTCTGGGTTCCATGTCTTAGTGTTTAGTTTCCGGTCATCCCTAATAGTGCAGTGGGTCTTGGAGGCTATGTAGTGTTGCCCTCCCACTGCGCTGAAGTGCGTGCAGGTGATAAAAAGTTAACTTGGATAGATTAAGCTCGTGCCACCCTTAGGGGACTAAGTAGATCAACACTAACTCAACTACGCAGTATTTTTGATTAGCATCTCACAAATGATCAATTACACGCAAAATAGCTCACTGCAGTTGTTGAATTTTGGTGGTTAAGGTTGTCAAGATAAAATCAATAGGGCTGATGTCAGAGATTGCGTCACTGGATAATTCAAGTCCCTTGAGTTGTGAACATCAGTAAATAACATACGTGTAATAGTAGTCAAGAGTGCATAGGCGCGCAACCATACCGAAGACACACCGGCATTTTCTTTCATTTCTCTTGACGAATTCGGTTACGCGGTTACAAGTTCCGGGTCCATATGCTTTTTTATTACATGCTTGCGCACGAGTGCAACTGTAAGGTTGATTAGACCTCACTTCGCGGTTTCCTTAGTAAACGCGTGATTCGGTCCTTTGTACTGCGTGGACCACCTGCACGTTACTCTAATGTGCGGCACTGCACGAATATGTTAACCAGAACAGTATTCTCCACGACCCGTGAGAACGAGAAGGCAATTGGGAGAGACAGTGGTTAGCGTGTATTTGGGAGCGTGCGCAAGAGCAACGGTCAAATGGCAACCGCGCTTGGCAGTCAGCGTTCAGTTAAACAATAAACGTGGTAAAAGTACGAATGAAGATGGCAACCGCTACACAACGGAATGAGTTCGTCCTATAGCCTCAAGGGCCCACTGCACCATCAGAGAAAAATTAGAATCTGAGACCTGGAGTGGAAAACCACATAAGATAGTAATAGGTCATGTGTGGTACCGAACCAGACGACAGTGGATTACTGTTTACAACCAAAAGAAGTATATATATATATATATATATATATATATATATATATATATATATATATATATATATATATATATATATATATATATATATATATATATGAAGGGAATCTGCGGAAACAACGATTACTCTACTCACAAGTGAATGGGAACATTAAGCATACCCATCTCTGTCTGGCGCTAGTCGTAGGAAAAAAGTAAACCACCGATTGTTTCGTTGGACATTTATTTCGTGATGACTTTGAGTTCGTAGATTTGAATCTGTCTCATTTTCTTCGTCGAGACAACTGATCAAAAGCATTCTGAAGACGGCCCGTGCTTTTCCTCCTGCAGGATGTTCTAGAAGATTGGGCTGTTGTCGATCCCACCCCGCTGGATGCATTTATTGAAAGCAAAAGGGGTATGTCGTGAGCATTGTTTTTGTGTGGTTTTGGCAAAAAAATGACACTGTCTTCATTTTGTAAATGTAAATGTCCATTTCTTTCAGCGGATAACCTGGCACTTGTGCTTGTTTTCGGCGCCCATTGGGAAGCAAACGCACAGAAAAGAAAGTTATAAATAAAATTTATGTAGATGAAGACAGAGTTTAAAGGCAACCACGCCATTGACCGCGTTTCCCAGTCCTATCACCAACCATTAGGTGGGCGAATCTGAGTCTCCAACCCGAAAGTTTAACAGGTCGTCGACTTCTGGTTCCCAACGCTACGTCTAACCTCAGCATTGCCAATACAGTGTTCCCACCATGTTCGTGCAATGCTTTGAAGAGATCGTTGCTGAAAACCAACATTCTCTGTATATTCCACTGCTAACGGCCTCGTTGTTAACTGTATGGTAGGCTCTTATTTGCTGCAACCTCCTCCCTTAAATATCGTACCATTATTACATAATAAAAAGAAAGCAGGTAAGGCGACTGACCTAACCACGAAAATGTGCACTTTACTCCTAGTGGACAAACGGGTATCACGAAGACAACCAATTGTTCAAAGTGACAAAAGCCAAACGCGCATTCTATGTGCGCTACGAGATTTTGTTCGAGATCCGACCACCAGGTGAGATGTAACTCTCCTGGTTACAGCCAAGGCTTCTCCTGTTAGAACGTTTGATTTAGGGTCAACCCTGCAGTACCACTGTACATTTGGAATGTCCAAAATGCATCCTAAATATATATCACTACACAGTTGTTTAGACTTTCTAGAAAACCTTACAGCCTAGAAGTACAACGTCGTCCGCGTGTTCTAAGACAGATAGTTCAGTTTTGGAGTACGAATCAATTGAAGTCAGGGTTATTTCTAGAACCGTTTCAACCAAAGTTGAGAAGGAAGGTTGATAAACATTATTCCTGACGAACATCACTTCTCGCGATGAACTCGAGTCAGGGATCATCCTAGGCAGGAACTTGGTTTCGGCCGATCGAAGAATGTGACTTTCTGTGGCACTTATAAGTAGTAGAAACCATTAAACTATTGTGCGACGGACTAAAGCTAATGCCGACTTCAAACCAGGGAGATCAGATTTGGGGTCGCGTGGAAGGTGTGCATGTTTTCAAATGTACCGGAGTGTGAAGGTGTTGTCGATACACCCCCGACTAGGGCTGAAATCGGATTGATTTTCAAGCGTACACCTTTCACAAACGCTGGATAATCGATGAAGAATAATGCTAAATTCCTGTCTCAGTGGGTAGCGAGAACATAGCTGAATGCTACCGGGCGCTTCTTCGGGTCGCGCATAGGAGGCTGGTCACTTCTCTGATTAACCACGAATAAAGGAGCATCAGCTCAAAATAAATGGTCGCGTACGATCAGCTGCGTTACTAGGGGTGTGTGGCGGGGTTTTCGCCCGGCACTAAACCCTACATGAAATCCACAGAAGCCCATAGACAGCAGAGTGAAGTGCGGGAATGTGGCCCGCCACCAATTAAGGCCATCTCCTCTTGCCTCTTAACCAGCTATTTTGATTGGGGTATGATATACTGGGACGCATTGGACGTCTACTGGCAGACCGCCATCCAAAAGGCGTATTAACCGCTCTATCGGTCACTGGTTCTAAACACAAACTTCCTGTTACCCGACAGGTAGCACTTGGTTGTGAACCGGCTAGAGCAGCTATCTTGAACAAGAAGCTGAGCGACGTTGGGGACGCCACTTCGTACTTATATCCCAAGACTCATGCATAGTTTCTCTACACGCATCATTCGTGCTACGGCGTCCCAGGGAAACGATGCGCCTCGAGTTCACTCCGCGACGGGGTTGACTAGTATGCTGGCTGGGAGCCTCTACACACGAAATCACATCCGAATTGCTCGATGGAATGTGAGAAAACCTTTGAACCTCAGAAGCGGAGCCAATACCACACGGACGATACGTGATTACCGCATAAAAATTGCACGAAACGGCAAAAACCGAGTTCTACGAAGCACTACAAGAGGTGATTGGCAGCGTCCCGAAATGTGACGTTCTGCTTGTTAAAGAGGGCTAGAATACCCGCACTGTTGCCTCTACCCAAACAACTAGATACATTTTCGGGAAATATGACCTTGGGCAGCAGTGAAACAATGGCGGACGTCTCGTTAGCTTCTCAGATTACAACAGCCTAACCGTCACCAACATCCTAGATAACACTTTCCAACATGAAACTCTAATGACGGCTAGACAACGCACCAGATCGACTACATCTTGATAAGATCACGCTGATCTTCTTCGATTGAAGATTACCGATCCTACCGAGGCGCGGTGACTTACTTTTTACATTGATGCGGTTAGCTCCTATCAGAGGATGGACTGGCTTCATGGATGTGTGAAAAATAATGAGAATTTGGTACAAAGTTCACAACCAAGTGCTACCTGTCGGGTAACAGGAAGTTTGTGTTTAGAACCAGTGATCGATAGAGCGGTTAATACGCCTTTTGGACGGCGGTCTGCCAGTAGAAGATGTACAATGCGTCCCAGTATATCATACCCCAATCAAAATAGCTGGTTAAGAGGCAAGAGGAGATGGCCTTAATTGGTGGCGGGCCACATTCCCGCACTTCACTTTGCTGTCTATGGGCTTCTGTGGATTTCATGTAGGGTTTAGTGCCGGGCGAAAACCCCGCCACACACCCCTAACAACGACGCGTTTCTTTTGTCTGCGTACTCGCCATCGACCTGTCCGATATGGATGACCCTGAAGAAGCGCTCCGCGTTCCAATCGGCGAAGCCTCTGGGGTCATCGTATAACGCAAACCCGAGTACCACGGTGAAATAGCAACATCGATCGGCGAGGAAACTAGTGACAAGAATGACGCTAATCACATCCCCGTTCGTGCTCGCTTCAGGATCCACCTGCCGAACCGCCACGAAAACTGTCCAAAGGTGGGTTATTGCACCAGCGTTGGAATCACCTAGAAAGCGCCAAGTGGTCTCGGACGCTACTGTTCCCATTCAGCCACCACGTCCCTAGGTGGAAAAGTGCCGGAGGACTTAACCTAAAGCATCAAGCTGCTTAAGACGAACTGGGGTCTGCGTGTCGACGACAGAAAGACTAGATCTCGGGGGGTTCCTTCAGTTATCCGCAGATGTTAGAGATGGTCGCCTGAATGGCTATCCAGACTTCCGTGACCCGACGAAAAGCCGCCCGTTCGACCGCAATAACTACCGGATCGAAATCACGGATATTGAAGTGACTTTTCAAAGTTCTTCCACCTAATCCGGTTAGCGAGTGAGCAGAACTCCTCCTTCACGACGCTACCGGGCTGCTCATTCCACGGCAGGCTAACGATGAACCGAACATCACGATTGTTTACTGAACCGTCTTGTAGCAACCTCTGGGAACTCAGTCCAGGCAACCCAAAACGAACGCCATGACGTTAATAGCATCCCACCAAGTCCAGAAAACAATGCTGATGTAATGTACAACCTGAAAAAAACAGTTTTCCTGGAGAAGTCGGTTTCGCACTGGAGATATACAAATTGTCTTTTGACATTGTTCGAACCACGCCGCGACCCGTTTTTCTTATCTGGGGAAAAGAATGATTCCCAACGGACTGGGGAACTTCAATATTATTCCCTCTCCCAGTGAAGGGCGACAGGATTGTGTGCAAACTCCTTGGCATCAGTCTAATCAACGCGGCTGCAAAAATGCTCTCCGAACTCTTGTTGAATCACATCTCAGCGGTGCGTAACACCGGCACACGCTCCAATCGAGTTTTTATGCCGGGGTGTAGGATGCATGGATGAAACTTTCGCCCTGCACAGAGTATTAGGACATTGGTACAAGTTTTAGCGATCGACGGCAGCTTTTATTATTTTTGAGCCGCTTTTGGTGCATTAGACAGACGATAACTATAGACCATACTAGAGGCAAATGAAATGCCTTAGAAGCTTGTCAATCTCATGAGGTCGCACTACTCAAATACGCATCGACGGGGAAGAATCCAATGATTTCTCCCTCGATCTCAGTGTTAGACAAGGTTGCCCATTGCCTCCTGCGCTAAACACATGTTCGTTAACGGCGAACAACTCGAGCATGTTCAAGCGTTCAAACATGTAGATCCCACGAATTTTCAAAGCCATCAACTGGAAAATGAAGTCAAGCTGGGCACTGACAACACCAGGGAGGCGTTTTTCTAGCTTCATAAAGCACACCGGGAGCGCAACGAAATCAGCCTCCGAACTAGAAATCCCATCTTCTAGGCCGCTACCCGCCCAGTGCTGACCTACAGTTGCGAAACGTGGCCACTACACGTCGAGAACATCAGAAAGCTGGAAGTGTTTGACCATGGGTGTCTGCAACGGGTACTGAGAGTGGCTTGGCACGAAAAGCTTCCAAAATGATACACTAAGAAAAACGGTGCCTCGACATCGAAAGGTTGTCAGCGTTCCTTCAACGCCGACGACTGCGGTGGTTTAAACATGTCTTGCAACGTCCATGCACGATCTCAAAACAGTTTCTCTCTCTTGTTCCATGATGGCGCTGTCACCTTGGAGGACGGTTGAAAACATGGATTTGCAATGTCAAGTAGGACGTCAAGCAGTTAGGCCTCGTCTGTTTACGGTGTTCGCAACTAGATCTCCTTGTGCTCAGGTCTCGCTATTCGGAACATCCATGAGGCCGGGTCGTCTTCTCGCACAAGTTAGTCCCCTAAAAATGAGGGTACGTAGCGACGGCGAGCAGTTTCGTGCTATACTTGGGTCCTGCACAAATTATAAAACATTGTGCGCACAATTTTGCTGGTTACGTTATTCATATAGTTCATGTTATGGTCCAGTCATTTTATCTCATCGTTCAACCCCTACCCACCTCAGCACAGCACGCCAATGAAGTCTGTCCAGGAATATACGTATCACAGAGCCAACTGCCTTAGTCTGTTTAGTGTTAGTGTTTAATCTATGGCCTCACGTACATCACACTCTGCACCTTAACTCAGCGTAACTGATCCGGTATTTCCATTGCAGGGTATACTGAATTTTCGATGAGTAAACAAATGTCACGTAGACACCACAGATGACAGTCTGTCAGAAGCCAAACGCACCTTCTGTATACACGACACAGAACTAATGAATTTCTGGGTGAAACGCAGCCGTTTCCGAGGTTCAAAATGCTGCTGGATTGACCACACACTCAATCAGATAAAATAGAGTTCAGCCTCGGAATCTAAAGGCGACGCAGTGTCAAACTTCAATTATTCTCGCGGTCTCATTGGTCAGTGATATCGAAGTCAAAAAGACTTTCAGAAGTAGAAACAAATTATTACGATTTCCGTATCCTGTTTTGTTTTCGCGTGCTTTGATTCTAAATTCAATAGATCGTACTCGCTTATTCCTTCCTCATAGACCATTCTTCCACCCTATCGTTTCATTTCAGTCATAACGAAAATTGAGGAAGGAAGCTCTCAAGCGGAAGAGGATGAAGAAATATAATCGACTTAGTTAAAGATTTTTTGCGATTACTCTCAGAAAACCATACTAACTGTAGAACAAAGGAGCTGTCATTGGAAAACAAGAATTAAACAAATAAACTGAGCATGCATGGTTTTCCGAAATACAACCGAAGATTAGAATGTTAAATGATGTCGTGCCAGTCGGCTATAAATCACAGTGCAAAGAAAAGAAATGCGAGTCAGCTGTACTATGGGGACAAGCAAAAGCGAAGAAAGAAATACGTGATTCTATTGAAACACCAGCAATATTTAAAACACTCAATGCGGCTTGCGACTGATCTTCTTGGATTTGTCAGCAACCGGTGGTGGTGGATGGTTGGCAGCCACTTGGCGGTCGAAAAGACTGAAAAGCAAATAAGAAAGGTTGTTTTGATAAACACTAATTGGTCTTCCATTTATCACTGCATACAGTTCATTATCATTATCTTCGTACAGCGTTAAACAGTAAGGCAAGCCCTACTGACCACTGCCTTTCTCACCATGTTGCACGTTGAATTAAAAATTATTTCGTCCATGACGAAGTTGAACAGGAATGGAGACAAAGGGCATCCCTGTCGAACCCCACTGGTGGTTTCCAACGGACCGGATAGTTCACCGTAAACCCTAACACGGCCAGAAGTATGAGAATACAATGATCTCATTAGGTTCACGAACTTCTGTGGCATAGCTTTTCGATGAAGAACACTGAAAAGCGATGTTCGATCAACTAAATCGAAGGCGCCTTTCAAGTATAAGAAAACCATTGTTGTCGGTCGGCGGTGCGTGTGACGCTTTTCAAGTAGTCGGCGAAGAGTAAAAGTCTGGTCGATGCATCCTCGACCTGGGCGAAATGCAGCCTGCTGTTCGCGGACATTCCTCTCGCGAGCCGGTGTAAGACGATGCAGCAAAATCGAAGCCAATACTTTGGTGACTATCGGAATTAGGCTAATCCCACGATGATTACTGCAGTCATTGCGTATTACCTTCTTGAAGATGGGAACAATCAATGACTCGCTCCATATTAACGGAATACGCTCCTCGTTCCAAATGTCATGGAGCAAGGCGGTAAGTGATTTTATCAACGCCTCACCACCCAGTTTGAAAAGAACTGGAGGAAGTTGTAGGGCAGATGTTGGTTAACCAAGTGTTCAAAGATACCCCACTGGAAGGGGTAGACATTATGCTTGAAGTTCTGCATGTCCCAGGCTTTCGGGTGGCTAGGTAGGAGGGGGAGGGCACCAGTGGACATCAGAGGTTGCATCTGGCCGAATGGTTGTGGACGGACGTTAGGGGGCGGTGGACGCGTGAATGAAGATCCAACCCTCATTGTTGTCCGTCCAATTTTTATCATACTCTTGTTCTTCCCTCCCCTATGACTCAGTTCGCTCCTACATTCATCACTATGGTGCGCACCACAGCGACCACTTGACTAACCACACCAACGAGAATGGACCAGTTTCATCTCTGTTGTAACTTTATGGGATTTATCCACTGCTGGAAAGGGTAGATATTTCGTGCGGCAGGTGACCAGTGAACCATGTCGAAAGGCAGTGATAACTGCCCACACACATTTGCGGTGGGTGTAAGTGTGTTTGTGGGAGCATTTGTGTGTTGGCTTGCGTGCGCTAACTCCAACACATAGACAGTGGTGAGATAAACTTACGGTTTGTCGCATGGAATTGGTCCCAACACCCCGGACAGCGCTTAAACGTGAAGGTGTGTATGCACAGTGGCCTAACATTGACGGAAGCGACCACGCCGTTAAGAATGAACCGCGCACGGTGAGTGTGGAGAAGTGTGTTGAGAGGTTCATGGTTTATGGGGAGTACTGACACGGATTGACAAGATGAAGCGATAATTACGGGAGATTGAAATACCAATGAGGTTCATTCGTATCTAACTGAGGATGACGGTGTCCTCTATCATCCTAAAGACACAAGGGCGGTTATGATTAGAGGACGACAAACGAGTCAACCAGTCGTTCCACTGTTGAGGCAGTAGTGTTCCGGGCCGACTGAACGGTGCTCCTGTCCGGTGAATAAGTATAAACACTAATCTCTGCCTCGTTTATATTGAGGTGAATGAGTGTGAACAGCGGCTTGTTTATCAATTTTCTTTAACTCACAGATCCCATATCCCGTACTTTTACCGACATGGTCGGAATCAGAAGTAAACAGGTTGGTGTTGCCAATCCGAAATCTCGGCGAGCACGCCATCTGAGAGGAATGTGTGGTTTTATTACAATCCACTTCAGTTTTGTGAAATAAAGTAAAGCAGAATTTGTCTACTTGTCCAACATTCAGTTTATTCAACCAATAACCCCGCACACCTGTGCTCTGGTTTCGGTTGCTACCGAGAAAAAGCCTGATATAATTCGTCCTTGGCATCAGAGGAACTGCAGTCGGTCGGAGCATACACAGTTTGTTGCTGTTGACACGAACAGAACCGTTCAACCGAACTGCATACAAACGACTGCTGACTGGAGTCCAGTCTAGCAGTGCACGCTCAGCTTTCCTGCTCAAAATAATCTCAACGCCAGCCTGACCACGAGCTCTAGACACCGAATCACCCGACACGCGAAGAGTGGAGTGAGGGACTAGGGTTGCATCCGGGTTGCCGAGAGTTATCACATAAGTGGGGTCTTGTATGCGTGTTTCGTAGACACAGCATACATCTATTTCAAAAGTGGCAAGAGTCTGACATAATGTGCGGACGTTAAAGGCAGCCAAGTGAGCACTCAGGCCTGAGAAGTGCGTTTGATTCATACCCAACTCCAAAAGCTACATCAACCTTGATAGGATAAGAGCCAGATTTGATTTTGTTGCGTCGGACTCCTACGAGATCTAACCAGTGGTTATCGGCAGGATGATGCGACCACGTATCATACAACCTAATCGTCATGTTGCTATCATTACTTTTTAACTCTATTCCTGCTTTTGCATGCTAGTGGTTATTTTAATTTCTTAGTTAGGTTGCTGCTGAGAAGTCCCAGTCGGAGAACCACCGCAATCCGCGAACCGGCAACGGTTGTTCCAACTGCACTAGATTCATTAAAGTCTCTCACATTCAGGAGATCAAGGTGAATATACGAGATTAAACCGCAAACGGGTTAGCGATAAATGTTGTGCTAATGGATGATATACCGCTGATCAGATACTACATCAGTTCCTACTTGATTCGGGCTTTCTGTGCTAGGCGTTGCTAAACTGACCAACACGACCCTTTAATTCATAATGAACGAGTTTATGTTGGTTTATATACCGCCAACGGTCTACTCGATTTGCGTAGGTAGCTTTTCCGATCACTTCATGGTTAAAAATACCACCTTTGAATGTATGATTTGCAAATTCCGACGTCGTTCGCCGTTTTCTCAAGCGGACAATGCAAAGCGATTTTTCTCGCGATAACCCAGAATAAGTCAAAGTCTAACTACTGCTAGTTTTCAAAGCTACATGGGTGAAGCCGCTCAGGAAGAACACACGGCACACACGTGGGACGTAATCATGCACAGACACGGACCTGGCGTGCTCGTCACACACAGAGCTACGGCTCAGTCAGGGTTACATAATCGATCAAGCGAGTTAGTCTGAGTTGTGTTTAACGACCGCGAAGTTCATGCGCTAGTCAACTTGACCGGAATGATTGATCTATCGAGTGTCGCTCCCATCAGCGTGAATTACCGTTAACCGCCGTCGTTGACTCGACTCGTCACCGTTACAGCGCTTAACAGCCCACGGTTTTGCATAAACGAAGATTTATTTGTAGCAGAACCACAAATCGTCGTTTGTCGCAGCTTTGCTCTCAGTTAATAAATAACAAACACGATCGTACACTCCAGTAATGGCAAACTACTCAAGTCGGTCTAGTGACTTTTGTGCTTCCCGGATAGGGCATCCAAGCTCATATTAGATGCATTGCCATGAGAGTGTACACTTCAACTTTGATATCTGATTGTTCGTTTTCCAGTAATGGAAAGTAGTTCACATATTTTCTCAAGGAACATTTGAAAGACTAAATGACACTGGTCCATTGATTGCAGTCCCGCTGAACAGTTTAGAGGCAGGAATGCCAATGTTTTTGGGTTCAATGGTGTTACGGTCTTGCTGTGTCAATGAATGTAATCTATAAATAGCAATACACAGCGGCTTTGAGAAGGCACCTTACGGTTGATATCGGACAGCCAACTTGGGAATAATGCAGAACTTATCCACGCGTATTTTGGAAGGATAGCAACTGCATGACAAGTTTTACCCTTTTTTCACGGAGATATCGTGGACTTTGAAACCTTCAAACAATTAGCGACGATTTTTTTCAGTCAAGCTCCTATACACTTACTCCTTTTGCTTTTACGCGACTATATCCTGCAAGAGGATGAGTCGGCTCCATGGATATCACGGACCATTGCTGACCACGCGCGGCGGTTGGAGGCGAGTTCGGTATAGATTGTGGTCCAGTTCTTTTTCCATCCCCGGGCTCCACAGACCGACCGAAGGCCTAGAAGCTCTACGTCTTTTTCTATTGTACTGGTCCATGTTTAGAGCTTTTCTTTTGATTGAATTCACTCCAAGTCCCATGGACCTCACGAAAGAATTAATTCGATCGAGGATTGGCTGTAGTGTAGCGGGTGAGTTTCCTAGCACGTCAATATCATCCACGAACTCCAGGTCCAAGGTGTATGTTTTCTGGTTAAGCTGAATGCCAGGGTAGTCGTTTAATGCGTAACGCATTGTCCAATCAATGGCGTAGTTGAACAGCACCGGTGAGAGGGGACAGCCCTGTCTAACTCCGGTACCGAGTGCGAACTCGCAGGACCCTTCATCGTACATACGTATATAGTTTTACAAACTTATCGGGTATCCCATCGGATTGGATTATGGTCCAAAAAGACTTGCGGTTAACCGAATCAAAGGCGGTCCGGAAGTCGATGAAACAAGCCACCGTCGGCTGCTGGAACTTATAGCGGTGCTCCAGTATTCGACGCACTGCGAAGATTTTATCCACACAGCCTCTGCCACGGCGGAAACCCTCTTGGTTTGGGCGAATGCGCCGGTCTCTTGCCTCGGAGAAACGGTTTAGTAACAACGCACCAAAGATCTTTGCAGCCACATCGGTCAAGCTAATCCCTCGGTAGTTCCTAGCTCCTATGCGACAGTAGTGTCACTCTTTCTTTGGACTTATTGGTTCCAGATGTTCCTTCTTTTGTGCATTATTATCCTTTCCGGCAGCTGCCTGCCATACAAAGATGTCTCATCAGCACTAAAAATATTGCAATCGGCATATCCATGGACCAACGCCGGTAATCCCACTCAAAAATCGTCCACGGCATCATGCGGTACTGTCAAACTCTCACCGCAAATCTAAAAAATGACAAATGAGACACTGTCCGACCCTTACTTTATATGACTGGATGATACTTTAGAAGTCTTAAAGTCAAGAAGATGCAGCCTCTACGCCACCTCCATGTCTTTCCTGCAAACGATCTTGTCCACAATCGGGAACCACGCCAAAGTCACTGCATTTACTGCTCGGAATTTTTCATTAGGTTTGAGGTGGCACGTTTCTTGAGAAACGCGTATTCAGAAGATCTTTGATTATATATATATATATATATATATATATATATATATATATATATACAATTGCCTCAATGTCATCCTGACGGATAATGTCGCATCTGTGGAGCCTAACGTGTAAACTAAAGATTAACTCAGTTTGCGTCAGGTTTTCCATGTCATTGAGATACATTTTACTCCCTTCTTCCACTTACCTCCACAGTGTCCCATGATAGCCACAGTACATTTATTCAACGTAAGAATTACTGTTATCATATTTTAAAACTTGATCAGAATGACATTCTCATGATACTTCTACGGAAATTACGAAGTTCAGCAGTGTGTTAATAGCAGATCGGTGTGTTGACTGTGTCTAACAACGGTATTGAGTGAAACAGGATATGATATGTAGCAAGCACAAAAATGAGTTTATGAAATTCCACTCATTGGTTAATAGAATAATGCGAAAGCAGTTATCGCTGCAGTATGTTTTCCTAGAACAGAATACGGATAAGCATGATCGAGACTGAAATGGAAATGGTGATGACTCCAAAAAATATCTGCCAGCAGCCTATTGACTCACAATTTGTACGTCTCTGACCGAATGTAATCAAATACGTGAGAGATGTTCACTTGTAGCTGATTCTCGATAGGTGTCACCCATGGGTTCCCGTACAATTTGGTAACTTGCTTTGGACCGCAAAGATCGAGATTTCCTGGAACGGTATGACGTTTACTGTTATGTTGCTGTGATCGGAAAACGTATAATCAATAACATTATTTAGCTGATTATCAGTATCCCTGAAGGACAGAGACAGACGGAGTGGTTTTCATGCATATCAGGAACAAAATTAGGTGACGTAAATCGGAAAACCGAAAGCACCGGTAACATTCTTGCGGTGGAGTACATGACACCCATCTATCGAGTGTACATTGCAGCATTTAGATCGGCTGGGAAACTTGGTCATTACGGGTAGAAAACATACAGACTATCGAGTCTTGCATTAATCCCAGCATTCCACGGATCTGGTGGAAGCCCTAGACTGGCAATGCTGAGATTGGACACGGTGTTGGGAACCAGAAGTTGGCCACTGGAGCAAGCACTTTATTTTATTAGGTTAAGATGAATGAGACCGGCGATACCCATGCTTACACATGGACTCTTCTGGTACATTTTTCCTCGAGGCAGGCAGTAAATGGATGATGAGTTCAGGTGGTCATTTCGTGATATTTAAATAGATAAGCCAACAATATTGGTTTGGACAATGTATCCAGAATCATTTCACTGCCTCTTCACAAAGTACATACTGCAGTCACAACAGTTGCTTATATAGTCAAGATAAACGAACATTAGGAGAACATTGCGACCAACTAACGAATATTTGTTACTGAGGCAGGCCTAAGGAGATAAACCATTCGCGCTGCTTACATGGTTCGGGGTTTAGATTGCGAATGGCTGGTGCTTCTGCGTAATTGAGCAATTGTCGATTGTTGCTAGAGTATGTGACCTCAAATGTGTCGTATGGAATGACGCGATGCTTTTGCGCCCAAAGGTGTTGCGTGATCGACGATCTGGGGCATCTTCATTCCTTTGGCGACGCCACTGTTGTGAAATTGTTACTCATTGCTTTCTGCAACCACACCGGCATCTGTTCGGTTATTCTATGACGTAACTGCCTCTCTGTTCTGCCTGTGTTGACAGCTGAGCATCCACACTTGAAACGATAAAATACAATTTGATTTGGCGCAGGGGATCAGTAGTTCTTTAGTCCGGCGGTGTAGGTATTCGAGTGGTTCTGAAAACAATTATCGGGTCGACCGCGTAGTAGGTGCGCCTGACGGCAGAATTTAGGCGCTTACAGATCACCTGACTAGTCATCACGTTTGAATGGTAATTCTGGAAAAGCCCACATTTTCGGCACATCGACCATTTTTCCTTTTTCCGCTTTTGGTTTAGAATATTTACGGATCAGTGGAAGTGGGTAACCACTCGTTTGCAGTTTCTCCTATATGGCTGCTTCCTCGTCGTCCAGTGCACCGTCCGTGCAAATTTCACGCGCTCTATGGGATAACGGCCGGATTAGGCCAACTTTGTATCTCAGGAACAAAGCTGGTGAAATTCAGATACTGTCCAGACCATGTATTTTCCCGGGAATCACATCTGCCGGTTGATCCATCCGTTCGACGAGTTATTCTAACGTTGTGCTGGCTGATTGCATTTCTGACCGATCTGAGTAATTCCGCCAACTATTTGGCCAAGCAATGTTGCGGCGAGTTAATCATAGAAAGAATGGGTCGCAGTGGGACACAGCCAATTAGTATGCGCCTAAATTCTGCCGTCAGGCGCACCTACTACGCGGTCGACCCGATAATTGTTTTCAGAACCACTCGAATACCTACACCGCCGGACTAAAGAACTACTGATCCCCTGCGCCAAATCAAATTGTATTTTATCGTTTCAAGTGTGGATGCTCAGCTGTCAACACAGGCAGAACAGAGAGGCAGTTACGTCATAGAATAACCGAACAGATGCCGGTGTGGTTGCAGAAAGCAATGAGTAACAATTTCACAACAGTGGCGTCGCCAAAGGAATGAAGATGCCCCAGATCGTCGATCACGCAACACCTTCGGGCGCAGAAGCATCGCGTCATTCTAAACTTGGTTTTGGCTATGCATACATGCAGGCAGACCATTAAATTGAGGTTTTCTGGAGCACTTCGGTCAAAAGTTGTCTGGGATGACTAAAGTCGACTGGATCTCAGCCGCCTACGGAATGGGAAAGTCAGAGATTTTACGGAGAGCATATCTCCATATTTTACGTACAGTGCAGAAGTGGTTAAGAAAACGTTGACCAGATCTGTTCTTAGCTTGACCCGAAAATTTGTACTGTGCACAAGTTCTCAGTCTATAATGCCAGAAACTATCTTACTGTAGAATGATGCGCCCGGTCACGTCCCACGCGAGGCTGAACATCTTATAGACGTGGACACATCTATCCGTTTTGTTGTGAACGTTACAGCAAGAAAACCATGGAAAAATTCGATAAATTTATTATACACAATTTCCAGCAAAAAGGCACGATTTGAATGACAATAAAAATTCACTCCCCGGGTGTGAGTAAGAAGTAATCGCAAGTTTCCCAGTTACCTTAAGAATTTTACGATGATGCAACCTTCCGTGATTATTTCGGAAAACCCTGATGTGCAGGGAACTCAAACAATGCCTATATATATATATATATATATATATATATATATATATATATATATATATTGATAGTAAGTAGTATGTTAACGTGTGGACAAAATTTCCCCGGAAGCACACGACCGGTTTCGCGGTTGTTGCCGCTCATCAGGTATGCGTACCCGGTACTCCTCTGCCCACTCGTCTTCATACTTGTACACTCCGATGTTATATGTTCACTAGAATCTAATTTGAAGCGTCTGGAGTGTGAATGGATACTCTTCATTGAAGAGCCCACAAATGACGCTTCAAATTAGATTCTAGTGAACATATAAGATCGGAGTGTACAAGTATGAAGACGAGTGGGCAGAGGAGTACCGGGTACGCATACCTGATGAGCGGCAACAACCGCGAAACCGGTCGTGTGCTTCCGGGGAAATTTTGTCCACACGTTAACATACTACTTACTATCAATATGAGCGCTTGCACATGCAGCCTCGTTGTTCGTTGGGTTAGCAGTGACCCAGACACGAATAACTATGAAAAATCACAGTTGTGATTCATTTGTGGGCTCTTCAATGAAGAGTATCCATTCACACTCCAGACGCTTCAAATTAGATTCTAGTGAACATATATATATATATATATATATATATATATATATATATATATATATATACATCGTTTAAAAGAATACATGAGCGTACGATAAAAGTGGAAACTTTTAAATGTCTCCAATACTCAGGTTTCTACTCTCTGAGTGATGTCGCAACGAACGGATACTAAGATTTTATTCCCAAATTAATTTTGATGCATGGAATTTAAGTCTTACCTAGTTCTGGAGGCAATACTGAAAGACGATTGCCCTGTAAATGCAGCTCCTTTAGTCGTGTCAGTTGTCCAATCTCAGCTGGTAACATAATAAGGTCGTTATCGCGTAGGGCAAGCTAGGGAAAGAATAGCTTAATACTGGAAACGAACTCACGATTTCAAGATTGACCAACTTCCCGATTGCCCCAGGAAGCTGTTCAAAATCGTTGTCTGACAGGTATAATGCTCTGAGAGTAACAAGATTGAAGAAATTTTCAGGCAGGCTGTTTTCACTCAAATTATTGTACGTCAAGTCCAGTATTTCCAAGGATGGAAATGCACCGAACCCGCGCGGTAGAACAGTTAGTTTGTTCATTCTTTAATTATAACCATGAAGGTCGACGGCAAATCGGACGAACCTACCCCAAATTCAAGAAACGCAGGTAAGAAAGTTCAACAATTTTGGGAGATATTGTCTGGAAAAAATATTTATTTGAGACTGGTACTTACCGTAATGCAATTATTGAAAAGATTCAAATGTTCCAAACACTGAAGTGTGGAGATTTCCTGAGGTATTTCTGCGGAGAACTTATATATTTTTAAAAATTACCCGTAATTTTGTTGTGTGCAAGACTCAATTTCCTCAGATTTTCCAGGGGAGCTGTGAGAAATGAAGTAACTGGGAGGACCATCTACCTAATTCGGGGAGATAGGGTATGGAAGTCAACTCCTTTCGAATGGCAGATAACGAGTTTTCCTTTCCTTCACGAACATCCTCTATGCCTTTTCGAAAATTTTTTAGTCTCCCGGCCAACATTGAGCTGCAATGATTTTGCAATAAACTGAGGCGAAAAAATAAACCGTTTTACAATGATGGGAACTACCAGTCAAACACAGAAAAAGTATTTGGGAAGTGGGTTGATACTTCACCTACTTCTCTTTGAACATACATGAAGATAAGATCGTTTAAATAGTTGCTACAACAGCTACATCAAATGACGGCTAGTGACAATGGACATTTCTACCTCAATCTTTAAACAACCGGCCGCTGATATACCTTGCCATTTGTGTTGACACTGATATATATAACATACATATGAATATATATGTATGTATATTGGTGAATAGCACCGGATAGCGCTGTTCGGTCAACTGAATTGTTTGTTGTCATTACAGTTCACTGAAATGTGACAGCAACGATCAAAAACATGGCGGGAATAGCACAAGGCGTGGAACCAGTGAGTTGACTAGTTTTTAGTGGAGCCAAGGGAAACCATGGAGAATAAATAAAGAGGTGAACGGTGGACATCATGAACAGGTACCGTTTGTAGCGACCTTGATCTGTCTGAGAAAATGAACGTTTTCTGGACACCATTTTGGATCTATTTTCTCTACGATTTTTCCTGACGTTTGATATCGACCTCTTTGTTTTGTTCGGTTGCGTGTTTTACTGGACTGAATTTTCCGAGGTTCCCGTCGACCTTGTTTTGAACCACTTTCACTTTCGGTCCTTTACCGATTGTACCCGCTCGCGGTTCGCTTTCTGCTCAGCCGTTGCGTGTTTTCATTCGGTGTATTTCTCGTATCGGTACTGTTTTGGTGCCACGATATAAAGAATACACTTTTGCATCTGTCAACCGACTTGAGTCTTTTCTATTCGTCCGATAAAGGGGATTACGTTGGTGTTCCGCCGTGAGACCGAAAAGAAGACATGTTCATTAGCCGCGCTCAAACGTCTTCTATAGGTTACGATACCGCGACGCATCTTTTCTTAAGTCTTCTTGGGGTCGACTCCAAATCTTTGCGATCAGAGGCAGTGGGGGATCTCCCTCCTCCGTTTGGCCCCAAGAGGGGGATTCACAACATCTCCGCCAGATAAGTGCCTAACTTCCGCTTGATTCTCTTGTAGTTCACCTTATCTACCACGTTAGTTGACAGCGAGTACTCTTCCGGATAGACGGTAGACCAACGGCAGCTCAATCGACTACAGCTTCATATGTATCAGGCAGTACCCTTAATACGACCACAATTCGCCCTAAATGATTAGCCTAATGCATATTACGTACCGCAAAATCCCCTGAAACACCACAGGAAAAACAGTGACCTGTAACAACACGTCGTAGCTGGTTCTTCATGGTTCAAAATCAAGACGAATAACGGCCCACTACACTCCAGAATTCAGCGGCCGCAAACGGGAATGCAGATCTACCATAATCCCTTCGATGGTAAAAGTGGGAGGTGGAAAACAGTTTGGAGCCATCGTAAGATAATCTACCAAGTGATCGGCGGATGGCACCAACAGTGCCTCAAGATGAGGCCCAGGCCCTGTCGGTTCGAATGCGGGTTTTTGGCAGCAAGGTAGCTGCCACACCCAGGATTCGTTTGTAGTTTGTTACCCGAAGAGGTCCCTGGAAAGCGTCACGGGTTACCTAACTGCACATAGGTATACTTGTGAGCATTGGCGGGAATAGCCCGTGTGACGAACTAGCGCGGAGTCCAGATCTGCCTGCAGTTCACAGTGGAATTCTGTCCTCTGACTTTCCATAGCGGGCTGGAGCGGTGGGGGTCGCAGGCTGAGATCGAGTGCGCATGTTTCCACTCCGGCCGTAGAAAAGAACCCGTGGATCATAACACATTTTTGGCAACGAGGGTTTTCCTTCCACATTAGCAGCAACTGACCCAGATTTCGAGAAAATGAGCCAGTCCTAAGAAAAGCTGATGAACATGCTTATTTCAAGATTAAGGGACATCGGCTTAACTCGTCCGCCTACAGAACCGGCACCAGAAACAATTTCAGAACGTGGAGAACTCTGTACACGACCCACATTTAAACATTACTTTTGATTTGTGCTTCAAACGACGTGGCGACACCTGCAATGCAGACCTGGTCTATAAAAACGATGAAAACAAGGACCGACTCCTACCGCGGAAATCGGGACCTGTAGAACATGCCCGCTATACAAGCTTCACCCTCCCAGATCAACCTCGGGACCGCACCCTTGATCAGACTATTCACACTGACCAGAATATTTGGTGCCACATTCTCACTATACAATACTCGCTACCGGTCTCAAACTGGTTACAAGAAACGTGAACGATACTGTGACACATGCTGGGATTGTCAACCGTGCCTACAGCAGTTTTCAATTTCGATCACTGAGGGATCGGCTTTGATGCTTGGTTTCCATCTGTGGCCTCCAGTCCGCCAACCACTCTGATTTGCGAACTCGAATTTTGACCATTTTGATCATCGTACAGCGTTAAACAGTAAAGCAAGCTCCACTGTCCAATGCCTTTTCTTACCACGTTGCACGTTGAATTAAAAAATATGACTATTTAAGATAAAAAGGGAATGGATCTATAAGAGTGGGAAGAAAAGCACCCTAGTAGCCAACAGACGAAATACATGGTCTAACTGTACGAAAGCACATAGGTCAGTCACTGACTCAAAAGAGAGTAATAACACGATCGCCACTGTTCACGGTTTGTACCATATCCTTCAGTGTCTCCAGCCAACTGGTAGACGGATCTTTTGGGCCCCAACCACGAAGACGTGAGGCACCTCTTTTTTCTAAGTCTGCTGTACATGTTCTCATTCTTCGTTGCCACATCATCTGTTCACCTTCACGTGGTTTATTCCATTCCTGAGGAGGAACGCAGAATAGGGCACGGTATGGCAGACCTGTGTTTGCCATATGTAACACGTGCCCCAATCAACCAAGTCTACTAATCTGGACACACTATGATAGAACGTTCTCTGAACTAGCACCCATAACTCGGTTTTTGATCACGACATTGCTCACCCGACCATTCCATCCAATCTTAGGGATATTACGCAAGTATCGGTGGTCGAAAACCTCAAAACGACGAATATCTTCCGCACGCACACCCCATGTCTCGCAATCATATAACAAAACTGAACGCACCGTGGCACAGTACACACGACCTTGCGACTTCAGTGGTACTCCCACCCGTCGTCACGCTCCTGCCGAGCTAACTAAAGTGGTCAACGATTGCCGATTCATCCCCATCGAGCATCAAGCTCGGAACTGTTGACGTCCAGTCTTGCAACATCACTTTACACTTTGGTGGTGCAAAGCGCATGCCGAATAGAGCTACAGCTCTTGCGAGTTTGTCTAGTGCACGTCGTGCGTGTTCCGTGCATTCGAACAAGCAAACAAGTTAGGCGTAATCTAGGTCACACAGCTTCTCACTATTTCCTAGTTCGACGCCCACACCCTGGAGAATTTGCAATGCATTCTCCAGTATCTCGTCCATGCGAGGTTAAACAAGAACAGAGAAATGGGACATCCCTGTTGAACACCACTGGTCGTTTCAAATGGACTGGATAGTTTACTGTAAACACTTACGCGGCCAGAAGTTTGGGAGTATAATGACCTCAGTAGATTCACGAACTTCTGTGGCATACCTTTTTGGTGAAGAGCACTGAAAAGCGCTGTTCGATCAACTAAATCGAAGGCGCCTTTCAAGTCTAAGAAAACCATTATTGTCGGTCGACGGTGCGTGTGACACGTTTCAAATAGTTGGCGAAGAGTAAAATTTTGGTCCATGCATCCTCGATCTGTGCGGAATCCCGCCTGCTGTTTGCAGGTGTTCCTCTCGCGAGCCGGTGTCAGACGACGGAGAAAAATTGAGGCTAATACCTTGGGGACTATCGGAATTAAGCTGATCCCACGATGGTTACCACAATCACTGCGTTTTCTCTTCTTGAAGATGGGTATACTTATTGACTCGTTCCATGATAACGGAATACGCCCCTCGTTCCAAATGTTACGGAGTAAGGCGGTAAGTGATTTTATCCATGCACCACTCATTTCGAAAACAACTGGAGGGAGTCCGTCGGGACCGACCGCTTTCCCTCGCTTCAGTGATCGAGTGCATGACTCAACTTCCACTTTCGACGGGGGTTCAAGCGATACTCCCCAAAGAATTGCAGTTGTTGACGTCGGAGTACCCTCATTAGCGCGCGACCAGCTAAACTGCTCCTTGAAGTATTTGGCCCAACGGTCAAGCCTTTGCTGTTTGCCGTGAATAAGCTCTCCATTTCTATCGGATGTGGCTTCGATGACCGGGGTTCGCCGTCCAACGACGTCGCAAATAAGTGTGAACAGTCTATGACTGTTGCCCCAAGCAACTGCTATTTCCATTTCTTAGGCCACTTTGACCCACCAATTTTCGCTATCATTCTTAAGGCTTTTCGTTACTTGCCTTTGTAGGTTCCTACGTATCTTATTCAACTCCTTATTGTACGAGAGCTGACGTTTTTGCTCTATTAGACCGACCTTTTCTTGCAAAGCCCAGTGTCTTTGATGGACATCGGATCTGGGATCACAAGGGAAACCTGCTGCCACGTGCACTGCCTGCTGGATATGGGCCTAATGTTCATCTACATTACTGTTCGTCGTAGATCCCAGCTCTTGTGCTAACTTCCGGATCACACAAACGTTGTACGGCTAACCAGGTTGGCGGTTTTCGTCCATGACCATGGAGCAATAAAACTAATGCATGGTCTGATTCTACGTACGTAGACCAGTAAGATCCACAGTTCTGAACAAAACTGTCCCACCGGTAGCTTATTGCGATATGATCGATCTGACTCGAAATATCTTTAGAGTTAGGGCGCCATGTCACCGTGCGACGCGAACTGTGTCGGAAATTCGTACTGGACAAGAATGATCGATTGCCTGTACAAAAATGGAGAAGCCTATTTCCGTTATCTGCGCGCTAAGCGGGTAAAGCACAACACCCACCCAAACAAGATTCTGATGGCCCAAGTTTGCCAACTTGTACATTAAAATCACCCGCTAGCACTACAATGTCATAACCATTGCTCCTGCGAACAAGAGTGGCAAGTTCATCATAAAACTCTTCCTTCTGCATGTCGGAACTGCAGTCTATTGGGGCGTATGCCGAGATCACAAACAAACTGCGCTTAACACAACTATCTCTTCGAACGCCGACTGGTTCCCGGAGTCTTACAGCACATAAACGACTATTATTTGAGATTCAGTCTAAAAGGGCAGCTTTAGCTTTGTCCGTCAAGACTATTTCTGTACCACGTCCACCAGCAGCTCTAGCTACTTCGTCTCCTAAAGTGCGCAGTAAATGCCTTGATGAGATACCAGGAGTACTTAGTTGAATCACACTGCTCGAATCCTGGATGCGCGTTTCACTTACGCAGCAGACATCAATTGCCAAAGAATCTATTGTGAGCGCCAGGCACGCCTGCTGACCAGTCTGAATGAGTGTACGCACGTTAAAGGAACTGAGTTCAGAGGCTGACGAGGCTTGAGAAAATGTGATTTACAAGATAGATGAATATTCACACTATTTGACGATGAGCCGTTGCGAGTATCGGTTGTGTTATCAGTTGGAGTATTATAGGTGGCTAGATGGGGCAACGAGAGGTGGTTGGGGACAGAAGACAAAGGTAGAATAAGAGAGGGAATCATATGTACCTACCCTTCGTGGCCCAACTAAACTGCGCTCTCCATGCAGACACTGTGGTGCGTGGCACATCCACAGATTCTGTCCATTCAGAAACAGCCGATGCAAACGCTACCGTCAATGCGGACCCAAGAATGGTTTTTGTCAACATGGAGAATTCCAAAGAAGATGAACGTTCGGCCCACTAAAACCACGTCCCAATGCTGACCAACTGTCTGTGCACTCCCAGGAGTTAATCATAATGTCGCACTTGCACGTAGCAGGAATTTTGTTGACGTTCAAATCAATAACAGTTGCGTTCGCCTTTGACTAGACACTGCATCCGACATTTCTGTCATATCAGAAGATACATGAGCAAAAATCGGCCGACCAGAAATCCAGCCCGCTCTACTGATTGCAGCTAGTGCCCGTGGCGGCTTGCTAAAACTTGCCGGCCAACTTCGGTGTATTGTGACTTTATGTGACCTGTTTCGTCACCAAATCCGACAAGAACCTGCTGGAACGAGACTGGATTGACGAGCTTGGTCTCAATGGTCTTTCTATCAACAGCTTTTGCGGCCAAATCCAAGCAATTCCTGGAGCTCCGTCAACAGATCAACTGGTTCAGCAATTCGCTCCTGTTTTCCAAGAGGGCATAGGCGTGTGCACACACTTCTAAGCTACGCCACAGCCCAAACAGAATAGTCAGCCGGTGCTCCATCTCAAACGCCCAGTGCCGTACGCAGCTCAGCCGTTGATTGACCAAGACCTTAAACGCCTTGAAGACTTTGAAATTGACTCCAGTCACATTTTCAGGGTGGGCCGCGCCAATCGTTTTTGTGAAAAAACCAAACGGAGCCACTAGACTTTGCGCTGATTTCTATACAGACCTCAACGCCGCTCCATATTCCAACTGTTACCCACTACCTGTTCCAGAGGACATTTTTACAATGCTGAACGGTGGTATCTGTTTTGCAAGGCTGGACTAAGCCGAAGCCCACTTCAAATTAAAGCCGCACCCCAAAGTCGACACCTGCTGACAATTAACACTCACCATGGCCTGCACCGATTCACGCATCTGCCATTTGGAGTTAGAGCCACCCCACCTAGTTTCCAACGTGAATTGGACTCTACGCTAACAGGAACAGAACGAACGGCTGCACATTTAGATGACATTATTGTGATTGGATGTTCCGCCGACGAACCAAACAGCCGCTAAAATGAAGTTTTGCAATGCAATCAGGAATCCGGGTTCCGATTACGTCAGGAGAAATGCCATTTTTTTCTTGAGAACGATCAAGTGTCTTGGGTTCGTTATTGACGCTGATGGTCACCATCGAGACCATGAAAATATGCAAGCAACACAAAGAATGCCAGCTCCAAAAGCCGTCTTGTCGCTCCGATCATTCCTGGGCCTCATCAGTTGTTACAGTGCTTTTCAGCCAGAACTGCATCGCTTGCAGGCACCACTCAATCAACAACGGAATGAACATCCTTAGTGATGGTCACAACTATATCAATCTTCATTTGACCAACTAAAGCGGATGCTGATATCGGACCTTTTGTTAACACACTGCAACCCCAAATTATCAATCGTAGTGCCAGATGATGCTTCCAACTATGGTGTTGGCGAAGTTATCCCCCGTGTGTTTCCTGACCGAACGGAGAAACCTGCGACTTATGCGTCCCGCACACTGGACTCTTCGGAAAGAAACCATGGCCAAATTGAGAAAGAAGCCCTCGGCATCATTTTTGCCATTAAAACGTTCCACTAATTCATCCATGGTCGCCACTTCACGCTTCTCACAGACCACAAACCGTTGTTATCAATTTTCGGCTCCAAAAACGGCATTCCAGTTTACTCTGTCGGTCGCCTACAACGCCGAGCTACGATGTTATTAGGCTATGATTTCGAAATACAATTCCGGAAAACAGCGGACCTCGGCCAAGCAGACGGCTTATTTCACCTAGTAAAAAAACATCATGGGGACGATGACGAAGCCATTATCGCAGCTACCACAACCGAAGATACTATTACTGAAGAATTACCAGGCGCTGTGGGGCACGCCTGTCATCTTAGAGCGAGTCCGCGAGGCGTCCAAACGCGACTCGATTCTACAACAAGTTATCACATTTGTTCATACCTCATGGCCCAGGAGAATATACTCTGGAGACATGCTGCATCTTTGCCGCCTTCGTGAACCCCTCTCCGTTGTTGACGCATGTCTCGTTTCATCCCACAGGATAGTGGTTATAGTTTCACTACAGCGTCATTGTCATCATACAGCGTTAAACAGCAGGCCAAGCTCTACCGACCACTGTCTTTCTCGGCATGTTGCGATATCAACAAGCATCAAAAATGCCGCTACACCAAACACAATCTCCATGGTCAACCCCAGAGCACCTCTAGTCAGGACTTTACGTTCATTCTTCTGGACCCATTGACAGTACATTCCATCTCCTGGTTGTCGACGATCGCTCGAAATGACCAGAAACAGTAGCAATCAACCCCACCACTTCACAGGAAACAATAGCAGCCCTCCGCCAAATTTCTGCACAGCATGGATTACCCGACCTTATTCCGAGCTGACACGCGTGTGGTGTTATTCGTCCGGTCGGACATTCCACCCATGCAGTCGGACGCGTATGCTGACTCAAGGATTTTGTGAAGCCATTTTGTGCCGCCTCAAGCTAACAGCTGGGGCTACGAAACCGCTGGGGTTATCCATCGCACGCCAGCGGACGCCCCTTCAAATATCTTAAAGTTATTAGGAGATGGACGTGCGACGGCCGTTGTCGTTTCCTGGATGACTTCAACGTCAAGTGTGTAGACCGGACATCAAGCAGGACAACGGCCGGGACAGATCTCTCCTCTCGGGGATTTGCCGACAACTGTCCAAGAACAACCATCGTACAAACCTGTTCAGGATTCAACCCGGGGGCAACCTGATCAAGACTCTATCCTAGATCTAGTTGTTTTTCAAAGGAACTCTGATGTTGGTAGGATTGAAAATCTTCCCCTACTTTGTAGAAGTGATCACATGGTACTAGAATTGTAGTGTACTAACCAGTCAGTATGTCAACATTAGGACAACACCAGCAAACTAGAATAGCCGGAAAAGCGTGTTCAGACAAAAAGGAGATCACATGGTGCTAGAAGTTTATTAGCGTAGTGGTCCTTGTCCAGCTTCAGGACCACACATCGGACATAGCGGTTGGTGCACAGCGTTCGAAGGTGTCTGGAGAGCCGTCTTAGGCGCCAATTGGTTTCCCACTAACTCAGACAATGACAACGATGTGAACATGGTCGGGGATGTCTTTCGTGGTAGTATGTTACACCTTATGAATACCTACTCTCCACCCGGGAGATACCGACCCCGTGTGGAGAGTTCACCGTGGTTTGACTCAGACGCTTGCTGAAATGACGGAGTCGAGCCTAACAATTGTTCCAATCCATGGCTGTGGGTTATGACCTCTATCGAAGGATTCGTAACCAGTATACGAAAGTGAAAGAAAACGGATGGCGTTTGGGGAACAACTTGGGGTAGATTCAGTGCGAGCATCTAAACGCCTATTTGCATATCTCAAACGGCGTGCAAGGACAAAAGTCGGTTTGCCAACGTTGCTTAACGGAAATAGTAACTATCGAAGGAAAGGCTGAAACACTGGCCAAGCACTATGAGTTAGTATATACCGTGGAATGGATGTCATCAACACCGAGTGTGAACAGTGCTCCGTCAATCTTCTTCGAGGACTTTGGAGTCGGAGGTGGAAAATGCTCTGCAATCCGTGAACACTCACAAGTCCCCGGGGCCGGACGGAATTCACCCATTAATGATGAAGGAATGTGCTACACAGCTCACTCAATTATTGCCGGGTTTCAGTTCAGTTTATTCAACCAATAATCCCGCACACTTGTGCTCTGGTTTCGGTTGCTACCTTCCGGCATCGTCCAGTAAATGGCGAAAAGAACAGAAGCATAGTGATAAAGATCCAAAAAAAATCAAAGAAAGAAGCGGAATCCACGTACCCAATGAGAGTCCGAAAGCAACTACGCCACTGGTCACGACACCCAGCCATATCATTTAATGTCTCCAACCATTTGGTGAGTGGGTCGCGTGGACCCCAATGTGGAAGTCTAACACGTCCTGCTTGGCCAAGTCCACTGTTCAAGGTTTTCATACCTTGTTGCCATGTCGTGAAATGACCACCTCGACTTACCTTCCAATCACTGCCTTCCTCAGAGAACAGCATACGCCGAGGAAGTCTATCTATGGGTGGGCATGCGTAACACATGTCCCAGCCACCTCACCCAGTCTAGACTCAGTACTTGACCCAGAGACCGACCTCTGGTTCCCAACACCTTACGCCGAACCTCAGAATTGTTGATACGGTGTTCCCACCATACTCGGGCAGTGTTACGGAGACATCGGTGCTCAGACACCGACAATCTTCGCCTGTCTTCTGCTCTCAACAGCAATGTTTCTGAACCGTATAAAAGAACGGACCTAACCGCTGCCTTGTGCACTCTGCCCTTAACAGACAATCGGATGTCACGCCGACACCACAGATGACGGAGGTTGGCAAAAGCCAAACGCGCCGTTTGTATACGCGATGACACTTCATAGTATATCTGTCCACCTGGTGAGATGTAACTATCCAGGTAACAAAATTTATCCACTTCAGCTAGAGCTTCCTCTGCCTAGAAGAGGTATAGTGTTGAGCCAACCCAGTGCAAAACCCATCCCAAACATTGTTGCACTGTTGCTTGGGCTATCTAAGAAGGCTTGAAACTTACCTGGATCTTCATTCAGAAGAACAATATCATCCGGGTATTCCAGGCCAGACAGTTTACTGCCTGAGCAAAAATCAGTGCCAGTGTTCTTACACGGGGACAGGGCTACCTCGAGAATCAATCCAATTACAAAATCGAACAAGAAGAGCGAAAGAGGACAACCCTGACGAACACTACTTTCTGTGGTGAACTCGGATGAAAGAACGCCGTAAGCACAGACTCAACTTCGGCTGTTTGCATACCGGTGTAGTAACCTCGATCGTTCTGAGAAAATGGCTGTTTTCTGGACACCATTTTGGGTCTATTTTCTCTACGATCTTTCCCGATGTTTGACATCGACCTCATAGTGTTGTCCGGTTCCGTACGTTTTACTGGACTGACTTTTCCGAGGTTTCCGTCGACCTCGTTTTGAATCACTTTCACTTCCGGTCGTTCGCCGATTGTACGCGCTAGCGGTTTGCTTTCTGCACAGCCGTTGCGTTTCGTTTTCCGTTCGGTGTACCTCTCGTATCGGTACTGTTTCGGTGCCATGATATATGGAATACACCTTGCATCTATAAGCCAACTTGCGTCTTCTCTATTCGTCCGATAGAGGGGATAACGTTGGTATTTCGCTGCTAGATCCAATGGGAGACACGTTCACCAGCCACTCTCGAACGTCTTCTATACAGGCATTGGAAAAGATAGATAAAATTCTCTGGCACATCCTTCAGAGAGAGGCAGCGCCAGAGAACTGTGTGGTCGACTGAGTCGAATGCCGCTTTCAGATCAAGAAAGACACAGATTATGGGCCTACGGAAGATGTGTCTGTGCTCTAAGGTTTGCCGAAGAGTAAAGATGTGGTCGATACAACAACGACCGAGTCTGAAACCGGCTTGATTCTCACGGGTATACGTTTCGCGGGCACTGGATAATCGGTGGAGAATAAGACCGGTGAACAGTTTGGATGCGATACCTGCCAAGCTAATACCTCGGTGGTTTTCACAAGAGGATCTGTCACCCTTCTTGTAAATCGGCACAATCACCGATTCACACCATTCCCTGGGAATCTGCTCACTATTCCAGATTACCCGGAGGAGTTTTGTTAACTCCGAAATCCGAGCTTAGACTCCATCCTTGTAAAAAGATGGAAACAACTCATCCGATCTAGTGGCTTTGTATCTTCTCGAGTAAATTTATCTCCCGCATTACCCCCATTTCTGATGGACGGATGATATTCACCTGCATCGTTTCGCTGACCGGTATATTTGTTAAGTCCACCGTTGAAGTGGGCCAACTGAATTGCTCCTTAAAGTGCTCCACCCAACGACCTGGACGACGTGAATCAGTGAGCCGTCGGATTTCTCAATTAACTCACTTACGCGCGTATATCCAAGGCTCGAGCGGCGTACGCTGGACTGAAGCACTTGTGGCGCCGACCTGATATTTCACTGAAGTTGAAAGGTCGTGTATACTGTGCTGCAGTGCGTTGAGTTTTGTTGTATGGTTGCGAAACTTGGAGTCTGCGTGCTGAAGATATTCGTCGTCTTGAGGTTTTTGACCATCGATGTTTACGTAGTATCGCTAAGATCGGGTGGAGTAGCCGAGTAGGCAATGCTGAAGTCAGAAATCGAGTATTGAGTACCAATTCGGAGAACCTTTTATCACAGCGTATCCAACTTAGTAGACTTCGTTGGTTGGGGCACATGTTACGTATGTCAAACACGTCTACCATACCGTGTTCTATTCTCCGTTCCTCCTAGGGAGTGGAAGAAACCACGTGGAGGTCAACAGATGACGTGGCAGTGAGGAATGAGAAAATGTACAGCAGACTTAGGAAAAGTAGGTGCTTCACGTCTTCGTGGTTGGGGTCCAAAAGATCCGTCTACCAGTTGGCTGGAGACACTGAAGGATATGGCAGCGAACCGTGAACAGTGGCGATCGCGTTGTCACTTTCTGTCGAATCAGAATGATTTATCAGTGTGTGTTTGTACAGTTAGACTGTGTATTCCGTGTATTGGCTACTAGGGCATTGTTTCCTTTTCCCACCCGTGTAGGTCCACTCCCTGTCCATCTTGTGTATTCATACTTTCTAATTCAAAGTGCAACACGGTGAGAAAGGCAGTGGTCAGTGGGACTTGCCCTACTGTTTAAAGCTGTACGATGATGATGATGATGATCACTTACACCAGGTTTCCGTGGACCGGTACCTCTAATCAAACGGTGAAGGTTGCGAGCATTGCCAATGGACGCAGCCTATCCATTTCTCTACATTTCGCAATCCACCACTGCTCGCGGTTATTTCTCAGTTGGTATCTCGGGGATTTACGCACTTCATTGAATGTGGCATCCGGATGGACGAATCTGCGACCATCCAACAGAGCAGCTGATGTCGAACATATCTATCGTTTGTGAGACCGACTTGAACCAGAGTCCTGGGTGGCATTCGAAGCAGCATGCAAAGCTTCCTTGATCTGTTCCCAGCGTTCATTTGGGTCCCGGACATCAGGCTGCATAGATAATCGTGTAGACAGCTCCGTCTGGAAGTCATATCGCCGGTTATCATTCAGAAGCAACTGCGCGGGACGGGCAGCATTCACGTTGGTGCGACCACAGATGAGATGCAAAGAGAAGCGAGCACGTACCAAGGTGTGGTCTGAGTCCACGGAAGTAGACCAAAGAGAACGACAATATTCAACTGATCCACGCAAACGGTGACCAACGACAGTATGGCCAATCTGAGTCCAACGTTGTGAAGACGTAGGAGGACACCATGGGAGCTTATGCCGCTTTTGTGGCAGAAGTTGGTACTCGCCAGAAACAATCTGCGGTCAGACCACAACTGGATGAGACGATCACAGTTGTCATTGTGATCGGCCGGGATAGCAAACCGGCCTCCAATGTGCCTTTCGGAATCCCCCAAACGGCCAACTTGATCGTTGAAACCTCGAGTTACGACCCCCACGTCCGTTGTACGCGCGCTTCGAAGCAGTTGAGACAAACCGTGGCAGGATTCGTCCTTGGTCTCAGAGGAACTGCAGTCAGTGGGCCCATACACAGACACGACGAACAGGCGTCGACGCTTCAGTCCGTTGGTGTTGACACGTACTGAACTGCCCAACCGAACCGAACACAATCGGGTGTTGACTGGGATCTAGTCTAGCAGTGTACGCTCACCTCTCGAACACAAAGCGATCCCAACCCGACCCCGAGCACTGGACACCGGATAACCAGACACGCGAAGAGTTGAGCAAGAGACCAAGGCCTTATTTGAGGAGCGAAGCGTGATCACAGAAGTTAGGTCTTGTATGCGTATTTCGGGGACACAGCATACATCTATTTTAAGAGTGTCAAGAGTTTTAGCAAGAGCAGCCTATTGCCCTATCTGACATAGTGCGGACGTTGGAGGCAGCCAAGTGAAGTGAACATTAGGGCTTAATGAGTGCACTCGATTTACACCTAGCTCCTGAACTACTGCTTCCGTCAGAGCCGCAATTACCCGTGGCGTTTTGCATCGGTCTCAAATTAAAGGAGGGAAAGTGGGTAAAGAGAGATACTGAAGGTTTATAGGCAAATTGTACTTCGCGGCTTCCCACACCGCAGAAGGGGTTTTTCTTCAGGAACCCTAACCAGAGCCTTTGACTCAAAAGTTTCACCAACAAGGTAGTGGGGCGTAAACCCAGCACGGGAACGCGAACAAAGCACCTGGGAAGCAATCTCTTCTGCTCTGTCACGTGAGACCGGATTGGTGCACGCATGCTGTCTTGTCTTCGTTCGTGCTGTTATCGACCCACCTTTCGGATTCACTCCTTAGCCGCGTGCACCCAATGGAGCAAGCGGAACGTGGACGGGGCAGCCCAAGCAGCACTGCCCAACGTGTCCCCAATTGGGCTAGGGTTGGGCAAACGTTGGGTTTGCCCATCACAACGTTGGGCAACTCTATTGAAATACGTTGGGCAGTGCCACCAGCGTCCAACCGGTGTAGTGCTACCAATAAAGCACTCGATGACAAAAACTAACAAATTTGTTTATTTGAACAATTACCTTTTTGATGGCGCCACTTGCTCCGCCTGTGTACGTCGTCTGCACGCCGTTGCGCTCTTCCAATACACGTTGTCCCGCTCCAACGTTTTGAGTTCTGCTTTGCGCGCTGCCGAGTATATTCGCTATCGTGTCACAAACCGAGGACCAGGGGCTATAGACTCTAAATGGGAGCAGGTCTTGACTTAACTGAGGAGAATCCTAAACTGGTGAGCCCGAACAACAAATTCAATCCTCGAAGGTCACTCAGTCACATTTATTCGTTTACACATACACTTTTTCCGACATATAAACGGTAAATTCCTGATTTCTGCTACTATATCCCTTTTATATTTTACTCATATCGATATTATAAGTGTTTCGCGGTTGCTGAATTGACCCTTATATGTCGTTTTACATCTGATATACCATTGCAACTATGGCTAGCAACGACCGCAAACCTGATCCGGAACCGTCCGTTTCGACAGTCTCCCTAGCCGTCCCTGAGTTTTTTATTGATGACCCTCAACTCTGGTTTCTTATGTTAGAGGCGGAGTTTGAATCACATAGAATTACAAGCGAACGAACCCGTTACTTGTGGACTATCGGTCGCCTTCCCCGTGACGTTGCTACTCAGATACGCGACGTAATATTCAGTAACAGTTCTTACACAGCCGTGAAAGACGCGGTAATCTCTTGTCTTTTGCCGTCAGAATCGTCCAGACTGAAACGGCTGACCCAAGGGACAGAGTTAGGTAGCAAGAAGCCCTCTACATTACTGAGAGAAATGCAGCAGCTGGTAGAGCAACTTTTAGAAAAAAACGTCCTTAAAGAGTCGTGGGTACAGAGACTACCACCCAATATTCAATCACTGCTCGAGGTTTCTAGCCACCTCAAGCTCACAGAAGCGGCTAAACTAGCGGACGGTATTATTGAACGGTACCATCCACAAATTACTGCTGTAACAAACTGAAGCAGCCCCCAGACCACTGCTCCCACTGTAGGAACACATTCCGAGGACACTCTGATTGCTGCTTTCGAGCGGGCTTTCAGACGTTTTTCCTCTCCTGGTTGTTCTCACTGTAGAAACCATAAATCTTATCACAACTCTGGCCGACGTGAACGTCTCAGAAGCCCTTCCCCTGACCGCCTGGTTAACCCATCTCGATCAACGTACTGCCGATACTACAAACGGTTTGAGGAGAAGGCCCGGCGCTGCGAAGCCGGCTGCACCTTCCCAGGTGCCAAACAGGGAAACTAATATCCCGACGCGTTCCGACGACTAACGCGGTCGGCAGCCATAATAGCAGTCGTCTGTTGCATGTCCGAGGTTTAGTTTCCAATAACCTGTTCCTAATTGACACCGGTGCAGCAGTTAGTGTCATTCCAAAAGAGGCAGGTGATGCAGCGAACCCGTCAGTCCAACAACTCCGTGCTGCCAATGGCACTCCTACTGCTACTTACGGCCGTAAGTCACTCACGTTCAACTTAGGACTACGTCGCACCTTCCGCTGGGTGTTCATAGTAGCAGACGTCCCTTATCCCATACAAGGCATCGATTTCCTTGACCATTTCGACCTCCTGATCGATGCACGAGGCCGGAGAGTTGTCGACCGGCAGACCTCTCTTTCCGTAACCAGTTCGTATTCCTCCGTGAATCACATCACGCCCCTATACATCGAACCGCAGGCCGAACAACCGTACGCAGACCTACTTTCAGCTTACCCGGCAATGCTAAGACAATCTGGCCCCCTTCCCGCGGTGACCACTAACGTTACCCACCATATTGTCACTAAAGGACCCCTAGCATTTAGCCGTCCACGTCGCTTGACCCTAGACAAGCTCCGCGTAGCACAGGCTGAGTTCGAACACATGCTAGAATTAGGCATATTACGCCCGTCCAGTAGCCCTTGGGCCTCGCCCCTTCACATGGTTCCTAAACCTAATAGTGACTGGCGCCCCTGCGGTGACTATAGGGCCCTCAACCAGGCTACTATCCCAGACAGGTACCCCATTCCGCATATTCAAGATCTTACTTCTACCCTGTCTGGTTGTTCTGTTTTCAGCCGAATCGACCTCGTTAGAGCCTACCACCAAATCCCAGTAGCAGAGGCTGACAGCCCTAAAACCGCTGTCACAACTCCATTCGGACTATTCGAGTTTTTGCGCATGCCTTTTGGGCTCAGCAATGCAGCCCAAACCTTTCAAAGATTTATGCATGAAGCAACACGCGGTTTGAAGAATGTCTACGTGTACTTAGACGATATTTTGGTGGCAAGTTCTTCAAAAGAAGAGCATATGACACACCTGCGTGCTCTTTTTGAGCGCCTAAGCCAACACGGTGTAACTATTAACCCTAGCAAGTGCGAATTAAGTAGGACGACCATCACGTTCCTAGGTCACGAAATCTCAGCCTCAGGCATACAGCCCCTGCCTGACAAGGTGGCGGCAATTCGCGACTATCCTGAGCCTCACTCTTACCGACAATTGCGCCAATTTTCTGGCCTCGTTAACTTTTATCACCGGTTCATCCCACACTGCGCCGAAATAATGCAGCCTCTAACAGACCTTTTACGTGGAGGTAAGCGGAAATTCATTTTTCCCGACAGGACGCAGGCAGCTTTTACTTTGATCAAGGAAGCTATCGCCAACATAGCACTCCTTTCACATCCCGATCCTTGTGTTCCCCTGGTATTAGGAACAGATGTTTCGGACACGGCTGTTGGAGCAGTGTTGCAGCAATTCGTCAACAATTCATGGCAACCAATAGCTTTCTTCTCCAAGCGTCTCTAGCCTGCGGAATCCCGATATAGCACGTTCAGCACAGAACTACTGGCAATCTATTTGGGTATCCGACACTTCCGGCACACATTCGAGGGCCAAATGTTCACAGTGTTCACAGATCATAAACCACTAGTTTACGCCCTCCAGTCAGCTTCTGACCGATATTCGCCACTAAGACTATGTTTCGCAGTTTACTACGGACATTCGACACGTGTCTGGGGCACACAATCCCGCAGCAGACGCACTCTCACGCGTCCACAATATCGACTACCCACTACCCATGGGCACAGACCTAGAAGCAATCGCCGCAGCCCAAACAACAGATTCTGAGGTAGAGCAACTCAGAAACAGCAGCTCCCTGCACCTAGTGCCAGTGGCCCTTCCAACTTCGGACGTAACTATCATTTGCGATGTGTCACAGGGTCGACCCCGACCACTAGTTCCTGCCAGTTTTCGCCGACAAGTTTTTATCCGCCTCCACAACTTATCGCACCCTGGTGTAACCGTCTCGGTGAAACTAGGCACCGAGCGATTCGTCTGGCCTTGCGTCAAACGTGACGTACGTCTTTGGGCCCGCGCTTGTCTTCAATGCCAACGAGTTAAAATACATCGTCACACCAAATCTACGTTAGGCACATTCTGCGAGCCGGACGCACGCTTTTATCATGTGCATGTGGATCTCGTAGGGCCACTTCCGCCATCTAATGGCTGCGTCTACATCCTCACTTGCGTAGATCGTTTCACTCGCTGGCCACAGGCCATACCTATTCCTCGTCCAACCTCAGAGGAAGCTGCAGAAGCATTTCTAATTGGTTGGGTGAGTCAGTTCGGTTGCCCTGCTATCGTGACCACTGACCGCGGTTATCATTTTGACGGCGCCTTCCATGAGCTACTGAACGCATTCGGTTGTCGACACAACAAGACGACGGCCTATCATCCTCAGGCCAATGGCATGGTGGAGCGATCCCATCGCCGGCTGAAAGCTGCCCTTCGTGCTCATGATAACCAATTATGGGGTAAAGTTTTGTCGATCGTTCTCTTAGGACTGCGTAACACCGTTGAAGCCCATATGGGTGTTACGGCGGCTGAACTGGTTTACGGTTGCATACTACGACTTTCAGGTGAGTTGGTTTCTCCATTACCACCTGTGAGTTTTAATTACGGGGATTACGCAAAACGCTTGTCACACCAAATGCGGGTGACAAAGCCCACCCCACCACGAGAACAAACCCTCAGCAACTACATACCTACCACTCTAGAGACCGCCAGCCATGTGTTTATTCGAGTAGATGCAGTGCGATCACCACTACAAACGGCTTACTCTGGTCCGTTCCGCGTCGTCCAGCGAAAGGAAAAGAAATACGTGGTGGACGTCGAGGGCAGGAAAGAGACCATCAGCATAGACCGCCTTAAACCAGGCTTCATCGAGGTAGAACCCACCCCGAACAACCCTCCCAGTGTTCCCATCTGCTCACAACCTTCGGTTAGTCGTCCCGAGTCGGCCCCTGTTACTCCCACTAACGACCCCTCGTTACCTGTTGCAACACCAAACTCCACGGAAGACACAGCTGCACCCGTCAACAGGAGAAATCGACGCGGCCGCGAGCTGCGACAGCTAACGAGGTTTTTTGAATATGTAACAGTTGTATATATTTAAGTTTACTCCTCATATTCAACTTGTACATTGTCCTATTATGCATGAATGCACGACCACGTGGTTATCACGACAAGGGTGGCGGCAGCCTGTGTCGCGCCGGTATGTCCCCCTCAGTCGAATATCCGATCGCACCTCGAGGCGCAGCTTCCTTGTGTTTCTTGCCTTCCAGCTCGTCCCGTCGGACAGAACCATATGGAATTCCAGGATCTCGCATAGCTCCAACACAACGCTCATTGGATCGCAACTGGACTCATTTGACGCCGGACGCTGGCTCGTTTACGAAGGCAATAACAACCCCAGGGAAACAGAACTTTCGGATATGCCGACAACGACAAACCCTACAACAGTCCCCACTGCCAGGTCACAAGCAGGATCTACCCCTGTCGGATAAAATTTTAAGGAGGACACAATTTTGCGATCGACGCACAGCGACCAATGTGAGTCATGGAGAACGGCTTGTGCTGGCTTCGCTGTTGTGTTCGATCGCGGCAGGAGGCGTGGAAAACGTCTCTCGCCACCGAAGCCGATGTACCCATCACGGGTCAAAGCCCAACTGCGCCGGCCTTCTAGGGGGAGACCCCTGTAGAGATACCAATAAAGCACTTGATGACAAAAACTAACAAATTTGTTTATTTGAACAATTACCTTTTTGATGGCGCCACTTGCTCCGCCTGTGTACGTCGTCTGCACGCCGTTGCGCTCTTCCAATACACGTTGTCCCGCTCCAACGTTTTGAGTTCTGCTTTGCGCGCTGCCGAGTATATTCGCTATCGTGTCACAAACCGAGGACCAGGGGCTATAGACTCTAAATGGGAGCAGGTCTTGACTTAACTGAGGAGAATCTTAGACCGGGCTTGGGTTGGGCATGCCCAACGTTCTGGGGAAAACGCGGAAAATAGTTCCCTTTGGGTTGGGGGGTGCTCAGCTTAGGCGCGTGATAGCTGCCCAATGGTGTGCGACGACTTCTTCCATCGTCGAGAGATATCCCAGGTACTCCACTCATACGTTCATCTAGTGGAGGCTTTTAAACCGGTAAACTGCTTCTCTCCGTGCTTATTCGCTGGAGTGTCCTCTCCAGGAGCACAGCGGTTAGAACCAGATGTTGCCCACCAACTGGTTCTGAGACTGGACTTCGTCTGGCCTCTACCCATTGACCTGTCATGCGTGACTGCATCTCCGGCTCAAGGAAGCCATCTTGCATAGCGCTTTGGGTCATGGAGGCACGCAAGCCATCACACCACGCCAACGTGGAGTTTCATCGCATGACAATGCATATACTAACACGCATTGATGAATAAACAGATAGACTACTTTCATCCAACAACATACATGGGTTGCACTACAGGCACCAATCCACACGGGAACAAACACAGAGAAACAGAGAAAAAGAGAAAGAAAGCGAGCGTCTAAACGTCAAACACTATCCGCCTTGCCTGTTTCACTTCCGTACACTGGTTACGAATCCTTCGATAGAGGTCATAACCCACAGCCATGGATTGGAACAATTGTTAGGCTCGACTCCGTCATTTCAGCAAGCGTCTGAGTCAAACCACGGTGAACTCTCCACACGGGGTCGGTATCTCCCGGGTGGAGAGTAGGTATTCATAAGGTGTAACATATTACCACGAAAGACATCCCCGACCATGTTCACATCGTTGTCATTGTCTGAGTTAGTGGGAAACCAATTGGCACCTAAGACGTCTCTCCAGACACCTTCGAACGCTGTGCATCAACCGCTACGTCCGATGTTCAGTTCAGTTCAGTTTGCACAGGACTTGGTGTGGCTAGAGCCAATCGTGTGTCCAGATAGTTGTGTTGTCGGCGCGTTTCCGTAGCTCCCAACACTGCGTGATTTTCTTTTTCTGAAAGGCAGAAATTTTGTGCAGTATCAGCCCTGGCAGAGTAAGGTGGAAACAATAAGTAAATTGCATCTGACCCTAAAAGCTGCTTAGCCTAACTCGGGGTATACCGCCACCCAACATAGGTCTAGTGCTTTTTTAAAGGCCTTCACTGTTGTGGTATTTATGACCTCTTCCGGGAGCTTATTCCAATAGGGTACCACTCTATTTGAGAAGTACTTCGCCCTAATTTGGAGCCTCGAATGTTTCCTTTGTAATCTAAGGCTATGCCCCCTTGTGCCGCTCTCGGGGATCAGCGAAAAAAGGTCTTCTCGACTTACTCCTGACAGTCCTTTCACTACCTTGAAGGTTTCTATCAAATCCCCGCGAATGCGCCGTCTTTCCATCGAGAATAGGTCTAGGGCACGGAGACGCTCTGTGTAGTTAAACCCCCTTTGCCCAGCCACCATTCTAGTGGCTAGCCCTTGCACTTTCTCCAGACAGTCGATATCTTTCTGGTAGTACGGTGCCCAGGCCTGCACGCAGTACTCCATATGCGGCCTAACTATGGCCTGATATATCGGAACGAATATCTCCGGATCTCTACACGACATAATGGATCTAACTCGAAAGAGTTCTCTCCTGGCCGTATTGGCTGCTGAGGTGCACTGCTTTGACGGCTTAAAGCTGTTGTCCATTATAACGCCCAAGTCTTTGACCTGCGAGACCACTTGCAACGAACCCACACTATTCTCACTAGCCCCTGTATTTGTGGTCAAGCATTGACACTTGGTGAGGTTTAGTGGAAGGTCCCATTTGCGTGCCCAGTTTTGTACTGCTAACACGTCAAGTTCTATATCTACTCCAGCTATCTTGACGTCATCGGCAAACATAAAGGTGGGGTTTGTAAGCCCACGTGCTAGGTCGTTGATGAAGATGAGGAAGAGCAGAGGGCCGAGCACCGAGCCCTGTGGCACCCCACTCGTTACACCTTCCGGTTTTGAAACATGGTTCCCCACCTTAACACTAAAGGTTCGCCCTGCTAAGAAACTACTTATCCATTGTCTGGCCTTTCCAACAATTCCCATGGACTGCAGTTTGACGTCCAGAAATCGGTGGTTCACGGAATCAAATGCCTTGCTGAAGTCCAAGTAACAGACCGTAATCGATTGCCCTTCGTCCAGACGCTTGGTTACCTCATCGAGGAACAGCAGGAGATTCGTCAGACAGGATCGCCCTGCCACAAACCCATGCTGAGCACTTGATATGAGGTTGTGTTGAACCAAATGCCTAGAGATCTGCTTCCTGACTATTCGCTCCAGGCACTTACACAGTACCGAAGTCAAGCTAACCGGCCGGTAATTTTCCGCCTTTTGCCGGGGCCCACTCTTGTAAATGCCTACCACTGTTGCTCTCCTCCAGTCTCCCGGCACAGTTCCCTCTCTAAGTGACGTTTCATACAGCTTCGTCACCGGAGCCTTCAGGACCTCGGCCAGAGGCTGAACGATTGCTGGATGAATCCCGTCTGGACCTGCTGCTTTGTTCCTGTTCAAAGTTTGCAACTCCGCGTACACTTCTTCTTCTCCTACAGTAAGTTCGGGTATTGGAGGCGCCTGTGGGCCCTCCATTCTTTCCTCCAAACTATTTTCTGGTCGATATATGCTCTTGAAGAATTCCAAGAGCATGTCAGCTTTGTCTTCGTCGTTTAGAGCTAGTCGTCCCTGTGCTCCTTCCAAAGTTGCTACGCTCTCTCTCATACGTTTGTGAGATTGCACGTAGGCGTAGAATCGCTTTGGGTTTGTGCGGACCGACGCCGCTAACCGACGCTCGAAAGCATATTTCTCCACTCTTTGGATCTCTTGAGCCCTGTTCCTAGCCATCTTATAGCTATTCCATGCCCCCTGAGTTCTGTACAGCTTGTACGCCGCCCATCGTTGCCTACGAATAACTATGGCCTTGCGGACCTTCGACTTCCACCATGGGGGTAGACTTCTACTGCTTGCCACCATCAGGGGTGCGAACTCATCTGTAAGTTCGAGTAGCCCCATCTTGATGGTCTCCCAACGTTCCTCTACGGAGGCATTTGTGTGTCTCGGTGTCCACTGAATTTCCTCCGCCGCCTTCTTCAGTTCACCTATGTTGATTCTCCCATAGCGCCGACGTAACGCGATTTCCTTCGGCGCCTTGCTTAGTCTTAGTGTGACCCTTAGGACTACATGATCACTTTTTCCAAGTGGCTCTTCCCACTTAATTTCCTTAACGTCCTGATGGTGCCGCGTTATGATTAAGTCAAGGAGAGACGGGTGCTGTCCACCTCTGTGTCTAGTGGCCTGTGTCACATGCTGCGTAAGTGCATGTAGCTGGACCCACTGCAGAAATTTGTCGCCCGTTGATCCCCTTGGTGCGATCCCGTTTTCCCAGTTAATTTCGGGTAGATTGAGATCCCCTAATAAGATGAACTCCTTTGTCTGTGCCAGCACCGCATCCAGCATTTGGAAAAGCTCAACATCTTCCTCATCTGTGGCTAGCGGTGCCCTGTAGATACAGATAATGCATACTGTACGCCCCTCGATCCTAATAAAGCAGGATCTGACCTGTACATTACCGGAGACTAAGTTGAACGGAGCCTCCCAATGGCCTATGTCGGTCCGTATTAGAAGTGCCACTCCGCCCCCCTGCCTTCCATCTGTTCTATCCTGTCTGTAGGCAGCGTATCCCTGGAAGCGCATGTCAGTATATGGTTTTATCCAAGTTTCCGTCAACGCAACGACCTCAGACTCTGCGATCCTAGCCGTCAACTCCCCTCTTTTTCCCGGGAGACTGCAGGTATTGGTGTACCATATTGACGGTTCCCTGGTCCTCGTTACTGACTTCATTGCTAATTCTAGGGCTAGGGTATCCTCGGGCGCAATCTCCGAGGTGATGCCCCGTTTTTTGCCTCTAAGGGTGTCGGCGGTGCAGCATCTTGCATATCGAGTGAGACTCTGAGTGTCGTGGCTTTTTCTTTTCCACCCGTCGCCCCAGTGTCAGGCTCGACATGCACAAAGGACGTTACCCCCTTTTGAGTCGCCGTACCGATGGGCCGGGATGGTCTTGCGACCACCTTAGCCCAACTGGTTTCCTCGGCTTTTCCCTCTGATACCTCCAGCTTCGCTGGGTGCACCAGAGAGGACTTCTTGGGGGTATCCTTTAGAATCGGGCTGGCTGGCTGCACGTTCTCAACACCAACCGGACTAAATGCCCTGTGAGTCCCCTTCTTTTTGGTCTTTCGAACTTTCTGATCTTTGGCTTTTTGTATACCGGAGCCTGAAGCCACCTTTGGTATCTGGATTACTCCTTGGGCCTTAGGTGTTGACTTCCCAAGAGGAGTCATCTCCAGTTTCGCTATATGTAGCTTCGGCCTCTTAAGATCGGGTGTGCCCGTTCTCAGCGAGACTATGGCATTAGCCGGTTTCACAAATGCTGGGCTGTCAGGTGTTACCCTAACCATTCCCTGCGTGTTGCCCTCAACTGCTCCCGCCCTGGACAGCAGCATATCCCTCCAGTAGACACTGTGGAATACAACTACCAGGGGTCGTGGCGGCGCTGGTTGTGCTCCACGCCATAGTCCTATTCGATGGCACTTGACTATTGGTGTCGTGGGAGGTAGGCCAGCCATCCTAAGAACCTCAGTCACATGCCGGCGGTTTTCCTCCTTCCTGATTCTACCGTCTTTTACAATGTTCTCCCTAAGGTTATGAAGTAGCAGTCTTCTACTTCTGTCTGCCATGACCTCAGTGTCACGCTTCATGCGCTGCACCTCAGCATCTAGGCGTTTGACCTGCTCCTTGAGGGCTTCCACTTCCGTCAGGAGGCTTTTCCCCACGTTGGTGAATCCTGCTACCTCTTTTCCTTCTTTGCCCTTTGGCTTGGGTTGCCTTTTTTTATTTTTGCGCTCTGGCACCCGGTTTTCCTTTCCCTCTAGGCTATGGATCGAAACGGCTCTCTCTAGTCTTGGTTCCATCTCCACGTTAGTGTCCCCTTTCCCCAGCTCGCCTCGAATTATACGCGAGCACTCCCTTGCAAACGCAAAGCAATGGGCGCATATCCACTTGAGCGATGGGTACTTGATGTGCAGCTCGAAGTCTTTCTCTTCCAGCTTGGAGCACTTTTGATGAAACCAAATGCAACACTGGTCGCATTGAATTCCCTCATCTTGCACTAGGTCCGTGCAGTCCTTGTTCCCACAGCTTACTGCCTGGCCAATGGGATCAACCTTTGTCCCATTCATTTCGTTTCGAACACCCGTGGGACAATAACACAACTTTTGAACAGACACAAACGGTACACTAAGGCAGGTGCAGTAAACCCGCACACTAAAAAGTTCCACAAAAACAGTACACTAGAAAAAGCGCCACAAAAAGATGTTAGCCGGTATCAGTTGCACTGACACCAACAAAAAACACCAAAAAGGACACCAAAAGGTATACTCAGTTTTTGAAGAGAATAAACTCTTCTGAAGAGAGTGAACTCTTCAAAAAGTACGCGTACCGAAATACTAATTACGATACGTTAGTTTGGCGAAATAACGTGTGTTATTCCACCAATCAATGCAAAAATGCTTAACGCTGAGAGCAATTCGAAAATTCAAACCACGCGGCAACTCACAAGGTCCTGAAGCTGGACAAGGACCACTACGCTAATAAACTTCTGTTCAGTTCAGTTCAGTTCAGTCTGCACAGGACAGGTAATGGCCACGGCCAATCGAGCGTCCAGAATTCCTTCGATGGTATGCACACCAGTTATGCACCCACCACTGCCGAGTGTATTTCGTCGAATCCCCGCTAAAAATGAGAGGGAAACGGAAAACCTCATCGCACATCAACTGCGAGAGACATTATGCATCGTGAGCGTTCACTGAGACAGTATGCAATGAGGGAAAAAGTCTGCTAAAACATACTCCAGAAGGACCACAGTGCTACCCGTCATCCATCTAGTTGATATTCTTAAGGCTCACTACAAGGAAAGATCTCGTACCACTTGCGATCAAGGGCACATTTGAAGGATTGGACTGTCTGCAGATCTACCATTTCACCAGGCAGACCGTTCCAACTGTTCACAACCCTGTTGCTGAAGAAGTGCGATCTAGCCATCAACCTAGATCGGGCTTTTATCAACTTCTTTTCGTGTCCCCTTGTTCTGGAGTCTACGGCCAATTGGAATAGACTATCTGGTCTGAGGCCAGAAAAGCCCTTCATTACCTTGAACGTTTCTATGAGATCTCCTCGACTTCTCCTCCTTTCCAACGAGAAGAGATTCAGGTCACAGAGTCTCTGCTCGTAAGTCTTACCCCTCTGCCCATCAACCATCCGCGTGGCGAGACGTTGGACTTTCTCTAGGCAGGCGGCGTCCTTTTTGTAGAAGGGTGACCAAGCCTGCACACTACCTTCTAAGTGAGGTCGTACTATAGCCATGTAAATAGGTACGAATACCTCCGGCTTCCGGCAAGACAAAGCCGATCGCAGTCTAAAGAGCTCCCCACGAGCCTTATGCGCAGCAGCGTTGCACTGCTCCGACCATTTGAAGTCACTTTTCATGATGATCCCCAGGTCTTTAACCCTACTGGCTGCCTCTACGGTGAACAGCCCTTGATCATGAGCGACAGTTAGGCTCTCTGTGATCTCCTTTTTGTCTGAACACGCTTTTCCGGCTATTCTAGTTTGCTGGTGTTGTCCTAATGTTGACATACTGACTGGTTAGTACACTACAATTCTAGTACCATGTGATCACTTCTACAAAGTAGGGGAAGATTTTCAATCCTACCAACATCAGAGTTCCTTTGAAAAACAACTAGATCTAGGATAGAGTCTTGATCAGGTTGCCCCCGGGTTGAATCCTGAACAGGTTTGTACGATGGTTGTTCTTGGACAGTTGTCGGCAAATCCCCGAGAGGAGAGATCTGTCCCGGCCGTTGTCCTGCTTGATGTCCGGTCTACACACTTGACGTTGAAGTCATCCAGGAAACGACAACGGCCGTCGCACGTCCATCTCCTAATAACTTTAAGATATTTGAAGGGGCGTCCGCTGGCGTGCGATGGATAACCCCAGCGGTTTCGTAGCCCCAGCTGTAAGCTTGAGGCGGCACAAAATGGCTTCACAAAATCCTTGTGAGTCAGCATACGCGTCCGACTGCATGGGTGGAATGTCCGACCGGACGAATAACACCACACGCGTGTCAGCTCGGAATAAGGTCGGGTAATCCATGCTGTGCAGAAATTTGGCGGAGGGCTGCTATTGTTTCCTGTGAAGTGGTGGGGTTGATTGCTACTGTTTCTGGTCATTTCGAGCGATCGTCGACAACCAGGAGATGGAATGCACTGTCAATGGGCCCAGCAGAATGAACGTAAAGTCCTGACTAGAGGTGCTCTGGGGTTGACCATGGAGATTGTGTTTGGTGTAGCGGCATTTTTGATGCTTGTTGATATCGCAACATGCCGAGAAAGACAGTGGTCGGTAGAGCTTGGCCTGCTGTTTAACGCTGTATGATGACAATGACGCTGTAGTGAAACTATAACCACTATCCTGTGGGATGAAACGAGACATGCGTCAACAACGGAGAGGGGTTCACGAAGGCGGCAAAGATGCAGCATGTCTCCAGAGTATATTCTCCTGGGCCATGAGGTATGAACAAATGTGATAACTTGTTGTAGAATCGAGTCGCGTTTGGACGCCTCGCGGACTCGCTCTAAGATGACAGGCGTGCCCCACAGCGCCTGGTAATTCTTCAGTAATAGTATCTTCGGTTGTGGTAGCTGCGATAATGGCTTCGTCATCGTCCCCATGATGTTTTTTTACTAGGTGAAATAAGCCGTCTGCTTGGCCGAGGTCCGCTGTTTTCCGGAATTGTATTTCGAAATCATAGCCTAATAACATCGTAGCTCGGCGTTGTAGGCGACCGACAGAGTAAACTGGAATGCCGTTTTTGGAGCCGAAAATTGATAACAACGGTTTGTGGTCTGTGAGAAGCGTGAAGTGGCGACCATGGATGAATTAGTGGAACGTTTTAATGGCAAAAATGATGCCGAGGGCTTCTTTCTCAATTTGGCCATGGTTTCTTTCCGAAGAGTCCAGTGTGCGGGACGCATGGGTCGCAGGTTTCTCCGTTCGGTCAGGAAACACACGGGGGATAACTTCGCCAACACCATAGTTGGAAGCATCATCTGGCACTACGATTGATAATTTGGGGTTGCAGTGTGTTAACAAAAGGTCCGATATCAGCATCCGCTTTAGTTGGTCAAATGAAGATTGATATAGTTGTGACCATCACTAAGGATGTTCATTCCGTTGTTGATTGAGTGGTGCCTGCAAGCGATGCAGTTCTGGCTGAAAAGCACTGTAACAACTGATGAGGCCCAGGAATGATCGGAGCGACAAGACGGCTTTTGGAGCTGGCATTCTTTGTGTTGCTTGCATATTTTCATGGTCTCGATGGTGACCATCAGCGTCAATAACGAACCCAAGACACTTGATCGTTCTCAAGAAAAAAATGGCATTTCTCCTGACGTAATCGGAACCCGGATTCCTGATTGCATTGCAAAACTTCATTTTAGCGGCTGTTTGGTTCGTCGGCGGAACATCCAATCACAATAATGTCATCTAAATGTGCAGCCGTTCGTTCTGTTCCTGTTAGCGTAGAGTCCAATTCACGTTGGAAACTAGGTGGGGTGGCTCTAACTCCAAATGGCAGATGCGTGAATCGGTGCAGGCCATGGTGAGTGTTAATTGTCAGCAGGTGTCGACTTTGGGGTGCGGCTTTAATTTGAAGTGGGCTTCGGCTTAGTCCAGCCTTGCAAAACAGATACCACCGTTCAGCATTGTAAAAATGTCCTCTGGAACAGGTAGTGGGTAACAGTTGGAATATGGAGCGGCGTTGAGGTCTGTATAGAAATCAGCGCAAAGTCTAGTGGCTCCGTTTGGTTTTTTCACAAAAACGATTGGCGCGGCCCACCCTGAAAATGTGACTGGAGTCAATTTCAAAGTCTTCAAGGCGTTTAAGGTCTTGGTCAATCAACGGCTGAGCTGCGTACGGCACTGGGCGTTTGAGATGGAGCACCGGCTGACTATTCTGTTTGGGCTGTGGCGTAGCTTAGAAGTGTGTGCACACGCCTATGCCCTCTTGGAAAACAGGAGCGAATTGCTGAACCAGTTGATCTGTTGACGGAGCTCCAGGAATTGCTTGGATTTGGCCGCAAAAGCTGTTGATAGAAAGACCATTGAGACCAAGCTCGTCAATCCAGTCTCGTTCCAGCAGGTTCTTGTCGGATTTGGTGACGAAACAGGTCACATAAAGTCACAATACACCGAAGTTGGCCGGCAAGTTTTAGCAAGCCGCCACGGGCACTAGCTGCAATCAGTAGAGCGGGCTGGATTTCTGGTCGGCCGATTTTTGCTCATGTATCTTCTGATATGACAGAAATGTCGGATGCAGTGTCTAGTCAAAGGCGAACGCAACTGTTATTGATTTGAACGTCAACAAAATTCCTGCTACTTGCAAGTGCGACATTATGATTAACTCCTGGGAGTGCACAGACAAATGGTCAGCATTGGGACGTGGTTTTAGTGGGCCGAACGTTCATCTTCCTTGGAATTCTCCATGTTGACAAAAACCATTCTTGGGTCCGCATTGACGGTAGCGTTTGCATCGGTTGTTTCTGAATGGACAGAATCTGTGGATGTGCCACGCACCACAGTGTCTGCATGGAGAGCGCAGTTTAGTTGGGCCACGAAGGGTAGATACATATGATTCCCTCTCTTATTCTACCTTTGTCTTCTGTCCCCAACCACCTCTCGTTGCCCCATCTAGCCACCTATAATACTCCAACTGATAACACAACCGATACTCGCAACGGCTCATCGTCAAATAGTGTGAATATTCATCTATCTTGTAAATCACATTTTCTCAAGCCTCGTCAGCCTCTGAACTCAGTTCCTTTAACGTGCGTACACTCATTCAGACTGGTCAGCAGGCGTGCCTGGCGCTCACAATAGATTCTTTGGCAATTGATGTCTGCTGCGTAAGTGAAACGCGCATCCAGGATTCGAGCAGTGTGATTCAACTAAGTACTCCTGGTATCTCATCAAGGTATTTACTGCGCACTTTAGGAGACGAAGTAGCTAGAGCTGCTGGTGGACGTGGTACAGAAATAGTCTTGACGGACAAAGCTAAAGCTGCCCTTTTAGACTGAATCTCAAATAATAGTCGTTTATGTGCTGTAAGACTCCGGGAACCAGTCGGCGTTCGAAAAGCTAGTTATGTTGAGCGCAGTTTGTTTGTGATCTCGGCACACGCCCCAATAGACTGCAGTTCCGACATGCAGAAGGAAGAGTTTTATGATGAACTTTCCACTCTCGTTCGCAAAAGCTATGGTTTTGTCATTTTCTGAGTTAGTGGGAAACCAATTGGCGCCTAAGACGGCCCTCCAGGCGTTTTCGAACGCTGTGCGCCAAGCCCTGCATCCGATAAATGGTCTTGAAGTCTTCATTTCATTTCATTTCATTTCACTTCAGTTCATGATAGGTAATGGCCACGGCCAATCGAACTTCCAAAGTTCCCTCGAAGGTAAGCACACCAGTTATTTACTCACCACTGCCGACTAAATCCCGTCGAATCCCCGCTAAAAATGAGAGAGAAACTGAAAACCTCATCGCACATCAACTGCGAGAGATATTATGCACCGTGAGCTTTCACTGAAACTGTATGCAGTGAGCAAAAAAGTCCATTAAACCATACTCCAGAAGGACCACAGTGCTACCCGCCACCCATCTATTTGACCTGGTGAAGGCCAACTGCGAGGAAATATCTCGTATCGCTTGCAATCTTGGGCATCTTTGAAGGACTGGACGGTCTGCAGATCCAACATCCCACCAGGCAAACCGTTTCAATTGCTTACAACCCTGCTGCTGAAAAAGTGCTATCTAGTCATCAGCCTAGGTCGGGCTTTTATCAGTTTCTTTTGATAATACTGGTATATTTCTCGGCCATGGTCGAGATGCACGCTGTAGCGCATGATCATGGTGTAACACGTTACTCAATAAGATGGAATATTCACAAATTCAGAATATGAAACTCGAGATTATCAAAGATGAAAAAACAAAGCCAGCAGCAGTTTGAATGGATCATTCTGATAATTTTTCGCGCGGCACTTTTGAACCGGTTCCGATTCCGGCCTGGGCACTGGTTCGCGGTGGAGATATCGAAAAACCATTAACGCAGTGCTAAGGACGTATTATGAACGAGAATGATGCAAGCCAAGGAAACCGGAGGCCCAACGAGGTTATGCAGATGGAGTAAATTTTTGAGGAAGAGGAAAAGGGGGGAAAATTGTAAAGAAATATGTTCGGGAAAATCAACGCATGCGAAGAGGATAGCGATCATGAAGACAATGCAAACCCTGAATGACGGATTTACCGGAGTTCAATAAACGGAATGAGTTTTGAAGCAGGGGGGCATGAGACCAATTTTGTGAAAGTGAACACTGGTGGATATGGGAGAAACAGCAGACCATAAAAAGGTGAGTTTAGATTCAGGATCAGTAACATCTACCATTCTGAAATAAAAAAGCGCTACTGGAGGGTCTTCGGGAAGTGGAGAGTCAACTTCCAGCCGGCTACGGGTCGTAGGAAAGATAAACAGTGGTAACGGATGATAAAGTGGGAAATCTCCGCATGGACTTCAGAGTTATTATGCTGTTTCACTGACAAATATATATGTATGTGTTGACACATTTGCCTTCAGTGTTATTCAGCGTCGTTTCTGGTAACGTACGGCATCGAGTGCGTAAGGTTCGTCTGGCAGGACAATGTATGTGTCGGTCGATCAGTAGAGTGTGGCTGTATAGTAGCGGCATGCGCGTGAACTGGAACTAGTGTTGGTTGCGTTTGAAAACGTTGAACGATCTGATAAGCAATTAGGAGTATTTCCTGTTGTATGGTTTGATTTCGGTCCCGATTGCTATGGTAGGTTCCACTTGAGTCTCTGTCCGAACGAGTCAAAGTGGCATCCTTGGTTAGCCAGTTTTGCGACTGAGATAGTGGGAGACAGCGAACCTGAAATAAAGGGGTATTGCAGTCTGGACGTGTTTCCAGCTGTGGGTTATGATAATGTAATAATGAATAATAATGGTTTATTTCGGAGACGTCCGAGGCCTGCCAAGTGCATAATCAGCTGTTTACAAGAGATGGAACAAACAGACAAAACCCTTGAATATGTGGAAATTAACATGACAGGAGTTGAAGAAGGGCTAAGAATGAAGGGGGGTTACGTGGGAAAGGAGAGCAGATGTAAAGCAGCAGTCAGGGTGTGCCCCTGCTGCGGATCAACGGTTAATGGAGGCATATAAAAACCAGTGAAGGACGAGGCGTAAGAGTGACAGAAACTACGGGGTTGGATGGAAGCGAAGTGGTTAAAATTAGTGGCATTTTCATTTGTTCGGTTCATTGAGGAAATGGCTATAGGTAGTCTAACGTTGAGAACTCAGCCAGATAGATGAAACTGTCTATCGTTGATTGTGTCCTTAATTGAAGGGAGCAGGGTCGGAGAAGGGTTTGGCCTTAGAAGTCGAGGCCCCTCTCGTAAGCTATTTCTTCTGCCAAGCACATATTAGATAACTGTAGTGCACGGGTGACGCTGAGATATGGGATGAGTGCCGACAGAAATTGGGACTTGGTTTGTGAAGCTCGAAGGGCAACTTGTTCCAGACTTTAGAGTAGACAAGAAGGAAGAAACGTGACCGAATGGCCGACTTAGCTATACTAGAGGGGACAGTAAAAGGCCTGTGCCGAAGTGAGTGGGGGGTTTCACGGGAGAAGCTTACTGGGTCAAAGGAAGAAGACCGGTTATGGAGCAGGTTATACAAAAAGACTAAGTTTAGTCTTAAGCCGCGGAGCCAGAGTGGGTCAAGATTCAGATTTTTGCATCTTTCTTTATAGCTTAAAGACGTGGACCAACCAAGTAGTTGTTTGGTGAAACGCCTTTGTATGCTTTCAATCGCAACTCTGTCGAATTTCGTCGTTAGAAAATATCATTGGGCAGTATTCGAGTAAAGGCCTGATGTGTGATTTGTAGATGCTGACGATGCTGTCCCGGAGACGAAAGGAGCGGAAGAGAAGGGACACACTTCTTCTAGCCTTGGCCGCTTGGATGGCAACGTGCTCAGAAAAGTTGAGGGAGCAGGAATAGTTGAGGCCCAAATCGCGGATATTAGGTCGAATGGCTATTGGGGACCCACCAAGAGTTAAGGATCCAGGGGGCAATTGGAACTTGTAGGTTAGGACCTCGCACTTATCAGTGGAAAAGCTCATCCTCCAGGTGTGGCACCAGCGGTCAAGTGCTGCGAGGTCAGCGGAAATGTTGCAAAGAGTATGGGTGGCATCATTGGAATTGAAAGAGTAAACTATTTTTATATCGTCTGCAAACAAGAATGGCGTCGTTAATATACATCAGAAATAGGAGAGGACCCAGTACGCTTCCCTGTATAACGCCATTTGTAACAGGTTTCGGTTTAGAAGTATGTCCGTTGGCGAGGACCACTTGCGAACGATGAGCAAGATAAGATTTCAGCCAAAAAAGCAGCGGGTCACCGATGCCGAATGAACGCAATTTGGAGATAAGATGCAGGTGTGGAACACGGTCGAAAGCCTTCGACAGATCTAGGTAGACAACTACTAATGCCTGCCCGCTATCAACAGCCTTAGTGACTAGGTTGAGGAAGTCAAACTGACATGTGGTGCATGATCGCGATTTGAGGAACCCATGCTGCCTATCGCTAAGAAGGTTAGGAGCGAGAAGATGGGTGGTGATGCCATCTTTGATAAACGTTTCCATTATTCTGGAAATGATAGGGGTATGGTTGATGGGGCGGTAATTAGCAAGTTCGTGGACAGGTCCTTTTTATGTCGCGGGATGATGACTGAACGCTTCCAGTTCGACGGTACCAAACTAAATTTGAGTGACAAGTTGAATAGGTTCAGTAGTAAAAGTGGAAGATCCGATCCACCGTTAATGATTGCAGCTGGGGGCAACCCGTCTGGTCCAGGACGTGCAGATGCTTTATAACGTGAGATGAGCCTGGAAATAACGTTTACTTCAAAGGTTAGGGTAAATAAGGAAGAGCTGATAATAGCCAGAGGATTTGGGGGTGCTGTTTCTGAGGCCAGGGCCATGGAATTGGCGAAGTAATGGTTGAAGGCCTCAGCGATATCAGAAGGGGAGGTGGCCGAAGTTTTATTCGGTAACACGACATATTGGATCATAGTATCCGTTGCCGAATTCCTAGATTTGTGTAGGAGTGAGAGTTTCAGTGCTTTGTTGGGATGCCTTAGGGCTTTGGATTCTTCGTTGCGGAGCTGTTTTTCCTTTAGGTCCCGGATAATATCAGTAAGACGCGTTAGCCTTATGAAAAGAGAGAAGTCGTGGTTTTAGAGGTAAAGTCTTTGCATCTTAAGGTACTTTTGTTGGAGGGATGCAAGCTTGGACTTCCTAAGGGAGGAGTTTTGGGATATTGGGCTAAGTTTCTGGAGGCAGTTTCCCATGTTAAAGTAAAAGTGATCAGCCGCTTGTTGGGGGTCAGCCGTTTTTGTTCTGGAATCTACGGCCACTTGGAATAGACTATCTGGTCCAAGGCCAGAAAAGCCCTTCATTACCTTAGACGTTTCTATGAGATCCCCTCGACGTCTCCTCCTTTCCTACGAGAAAAGATTCAGTTCACAGTGCCTCCGCTCGTAAGTCTTACCTCTCTGTCCTTCAACCGTTCGCGTGGCGAGACGTTGGACTTTCTCGGGGCAGGCGGCGTCCTTTTTGTAGAAGGGTGACCAAGCCTGCACACTACCTTCTAAGTGAGGTCGTACTATAGCCATGTAAATAGGTACGAATACCTCCAGCTTCCGGCAAGACAAAGCTGATCGCAGTCTAAAGAGCTCCCCACGAGCCTTATGCGCAGCCGCGTTGCACTGCTCCGACCATTTGAAGTCACTTTTCATGATGATCCCCAGGTCTTTAACCCTACTGGCTGCCTCTACGGTGAACAGCCCTTGATCATGAGCGACAGTTAGGCTCTCTGTTGCCCTTGACAACAAGTGGCTTTTTTCAGCGTTGAGAAGTAAGTCCCATTTGTATGCCCAGTCGAAGACGGTATCTATATCCCTGCCTAAGTCCACCCTACTCTCAGATCCAACAGTCTTCACATCATCCACAACAATAAAGCTGGGCAATTGAAGAGCGGATACCAGGTCAATAGTAAATAACAAGAATAGGACCGGGCCTAGGACGGTTCCCTGATGTACACCGCTGGTGACGTTCACCAAACTGAAGCACCTGTCCCCCACTTTGATGTAAAACGTCCTGTGGGTGAGGAAGTCCTCCCGCCACCTGAATGCCGGCCAACCTTTGCCGAATGTCCCCATCTTGCATGGCAAAAGACGGTGGCTAACGGGGTCGAAAGTCTTGCTAAAGTCGAGGCAGCATACCTCAACTTCCTTACCTTCGTCCAGTCATCGAGTTACTTCATCTAAGAAGTATAACAGGTTGGTCAGGCAAAATCTATTTTTCATAAATCCATGCTGCGCCGCACTTAACATGGAGTGCTCCAGTAAGTGCTGGCAGATATGGGCACGGATGATCTTCCCAAGGACTTTACATAGGATGCTAGTTAGACTTACCGGTCTGTAGTTACGCATAGCCGACTTAGGTCCACTCTTATATATTGCCACGACAGCCGCGACTTTCCAGTCCTGAGGCAGCTTACACGGGTCCAACATGGACCTGTACAGCCTGCATACCGATGGAGCCATGATATCCACCAACGACTTGATGACAGCTGGATGAATGCCATCTGGGCCCGCTGACTCCTAACTGTTTAATTTCTGTAGGTACTTACGCTCGCTTTCCTCTGAGAGGTTTAGCTTGTTTAACTGAGGAGGAGGATGCACCAGAGTCAGGTCTACTCGTACCCCACTATCCATTCTAAGTACACTACCAAAGTATTCCCCCAAAGCGTCTGCTTTGCTCTGGTCATCAGTAACAATACCGTGGTCTCTAGTGGATAGCAGACCTACGGCATTTCTTGTTGAGCTTTTAGACTGCACATGGCTGTAGAATTTTTTCGGCTGTTGTCTTAAACACTGGGCCGATTTGAGCTCAAGTTCCTGCTTGGAAGTTCTCAGAAGGCTTACAGTCTCGTTTCGCAGCTTTGTATAGCGGTTCCAGGCTAGCTGACTGCCGGAAGCTTTGTACTGGTTCCAGCTGCGGTTTCTACGTCTGATGGCCTTGAATACTGCAGCGTTCCACCACATGGGTTTGCCCTCCCCACCCCTTCATTTTAAGGGAGCGAACTCTTCCTGTAGGGCAATCAGAGATCCCTTTATGGCCTGCCAGAGCTCCTCGACAGTGGCCCCCTGTCGTTTCCCAGGTCAAACCCGTTGCCCTATTACGAGGCGTATCTGTCTATACTACCGGACTGTCTGACCAGCCTTGAGGGTACCTTGGGTTGTCGCATGCATAGGACGATTTTGACACACACGTGGTCACTCTTGCCCAGCGGTCTTGAAGTACTACACGGGTTCGAATCTTTGAGCCCAACTTTCCAGGTCCTCAAGGAAATCTTTGGTCGCCTGTCGGGTTCACCGAGCTGAAAAGAGGGCAAAATGAGGCAAAGAAGGGTGGACGGGGGCGGCAAGAAAAACAAAAAAACACATAACATCATGCTGTGTCTCACCATGAACAGTGCCTTAAGCGGTATGGGGGTGCGACATCATTGAACATTTAGCTGAATGGACATGCAACAAAGGACATCTGTTTCACTTTTTGACAGGGAATTAATGGAAGAGACCCAGGCAGAGGTATAACTTTTTCTTGAAGATAGTCTTGTTCTGCGAGAGAACAATATCTTTCGGAAGTGCATTCCACAGAGTAACAACCAAATAGCCAAGAAGTTAATTCGTAGAGAAGTGCTTGGCCTCGGTTTAAAACCTTCCGGCTGTGACCAAGGAGAGAAGAGGCTGAACAGACGGAAAAGAAGCATTTTCTTTGACCTGATTCAAATAGGTGAACCATCAAAAACAGATAGCCTCTTTCGCGTCTCAAGTCGAAGGCGTACAGATTGATGAGTGAGAGGCGGACAGGATAAGGTAGATGGAACACACCCCATTTGGCTTTGCTGGGGGCCCTCTGAACTCTTTCTAGGATCTCACTGTCTCGGACAAGACCAGAGTGCACTATCTGACCACGGCACTCCAGTAAAGGCCGGATATACGTGCCGAAAATTACTGGGAAGCATGAATTTCTGATCTCTGAGCTTGGCGTCTAAGTGGCAAACGTTTCATCACCGGTCGAGGTAACATCGTCAGTGCATATGTTTTGTGAGTAGTGATCTCTTATTTTCATAGGTTTATTATCAGCCCTGATCTTGAGCTTCGCAGACGGCGTTGTGTCCAAAGCTCGATGTTTGTTTTTTGGCCTTGCCTCTAAGAACTTGACCTCTGAACTTTGACGGTTGACGTCCCGTTAGGTGAGCTTGAATTCTTTCCGTTTTGTCCTGTTGTTTCCATTTTTGGTATCTGAATTCTCGGCGAGTCAGTTTCGAAGATGTATGGGTGTAAGAAACTGAGATTCAATATTACGGGTTGAATGATTTTGGTCCACTAATTCCGCTTCTGACATTCTTGATAAGTTCAACTGTCCGCCCTTCAGCCGACTGTACACGTGATCCAATTCAATATGTTTATTGATTGAGTTGTTTAAAGAGTACCAGGCTTCCAGGGGAAATCATCCCTGGAGATGCGCGGGAAGGACCACCGAATCATACCTGGGTATCGAAAGGCAGACTTGCTCGCAGTTGGGGATGATGAGGGAAGGACAAGGTACAACCTAACCAGAAACTGAGCACCTTGTGTCGGTAAACCCTAGTCAGCGTGGCTGCTCCGCTGATGGTAAAAGTGTGGCCAGTCTCTCTGCCGAAAGACTTGCTCACGTATTTGTCATCACTAACTGGGAGGTTCCAATCCTCGGACTGCAGTTTGCAGGTTTTCAACGCTTGAACTCCAGAGGGTTGCATCTTCCGTGTGCACGGCAACTTTCACAGGAAGGGCTATCGGAAGATCGTTTATGTAGATCAAGAAGAAAAGAGGACCTAAGACCGACCCTTAGGGGACCCCAGTTGTTACTGGGGAGGGTTGAGACAAAACATTCCCCACTTCAACCGCAAATGTGCAGTCGGTAAGGAAGCTGCATAGGATGGCCAACATGGAGCCTGTAATCCCGTGTTTGCAACTTATAAAGAAAAGGGTCATGGGGGACTTGTCGAAGGCCCTAGCAAAATCGATGAATGCGGCGTGTGGGAGACGGCCGTCATCGTGGGCTCTCGTCAGACTATCCATGACATTAAGCAAATTGGTGATGCATGATCTGCCAGGAAGAAACCCATGCTGGAACGGGGGAGGATCCTATTTCAGTGCAGATGGGAAAGAACCGCACTCACAAGAATTCGCTCGAGAATTTTGCTGGTGATGCTAGTTAGATTTATGGGTCTGCGGCTAGAAGCTAGACGTGTACTACCCTTCGTATAGATGGCTGTCATGACCACTTTTTCAGCTACTGGGGAGAACTCCATCATCATCACATCGCTGAAAGAGAGAGGCAAAAGGGGCAGCTAATGTGCCCTCGATTTCCTTTAGATTGCGGGAGTGGACCAGGTCAGAACTCATGAAGCAGTATTGGATGAGCCTTCGGGAACCTTGTGCGACTGCACCAATGGGAACAGTGATATGGGTAAGGGTAGTGACCAGAGATATCGGGCGCATGGCAGGGTGGGACGATACGGGTAAGGAGCCAAAAGGTGCAAGAAAAATGGAGCTGAAGGCCACGGATACTTGGCTGGGGGAAGCGATTGGGGAGCTGAACAAGGACCAATGAACTCTTGAAGTCTTGAAGTAGCTCGGTCCAGTTTGCACAGGACTTGGTGTGACTAGATCCAATCGCATGTCCAGATAATTGTTGTCAGCACGTTTCTGTGGCTCCCAACACCGAGTGATTTTCGTTTTCTGAAAGCCAGAAATTTTGTGCAGTATCAGCCTTGGCCGAGAAAGGTGAAAAAATAAGTAATTTTCCGCCTGACCCTAAATGCTGCTTAACATAATTCGGGGTAAAGTGCCACCCAACATAAGTCTACTGCCTTATTGAAAGCTTTCACTGTTGTGGTGTTTGTGACCTCCTCCGAAAGCTTATTCCAATAAGGTACTACTCTATTTGGGAAGTTATCAGCCCTAACTTGGAGCCTCGAGTGCATTCTTTGTAACCTACGGCTACGCCTCTTTGTGCCCCTCTCTGTGATTGGAGATAAAAGGTCTTCTTGATTTATTCTTGACAGTCCCTTCACTACCTGCAGGGTTTCTATCAAATCCCCTCGAAAGCGCCGCCTTTTCATCGGGAACAGATCTGGGGCACGGAGACTCTCTGTGTAGCTAAACCCCTCTCTCCCAGTCACTATTCTAGTGGCTAGCCCTTGCACCTTCTCCAAACAGTCTATATCTTTCTGATAGTACGGTGCCGAGGCTTGCACGCAGTGCTCCATGTGCGGCCTAAGTATGCCTTGGTATATCGAAACGAAAGTCTCCGGCTCTCTACACGACATAATGGGTCTAACTTAGAAGAGCTCTTTCCTGGCCAAATAGGCTGCTGCGGTGCACTGCTTCGACGGCTTGAATCTGCTGTTCGTTATAACGCCCAAGTCTTTGACCTGCAAGACCACTTGCAACGAACCCACACCATTCCCACTAGCCCCTGTATTTGTGGTCCAGCATTGACACTTGGTGAAGTTTAGTGGAAGGCCCCATTTGCGTGAACAGTTTCGTATTGCCAACACATCGATTTGGCACGAAACGATATTGCGGCACTGGAAAATCTGCTGTTCAGTGTGCATTTGCAAGACTTACTTGATGTGACCCATACAGTGCATTATGCGAACTACTTTTTCCAGCGACTGTCCAGTATTGCTGAGGCCAGTCGTTTCCTCTTTTCTGCGGACAGTCGGGAGCCACTAATTCCAATGGAGGCGGAACCAGTGAAGCGACAAAAGAAATTGGCCCAATCGGAGGACGATATGGAGGCGGTGTTCGAACAAAAGTTCCTGGAACGAACCAAGAAACAACAGGAGATGGAACGTGAGCTCACTGAAAGCATGATCCAATTAGACGACCAATTGATTACACAACTGCCTACCTAAAAGAGGGAAAGAAAACATTTTGATGAGAACCTTGCTCTGTGAGGGGTCGAGAATAGCAAGGCCCTGAGCCCGATCCCATCCTCCATAAAAAACTGGGTAAAACTCGTTCGAAGCGAAAGGAATTATTCCGAACAAAAAAACACGCACTGTCGTCGACCTACTCACCAGGTACTGATTCACGCACACACACACGCCCGTCTTCTTTCACTGCAACTCATTGTCATACGTATCTTGCTATCGCGCTATCTTTCACATACCCCTTGCGCGATCGTTATCTGTCTTGTTTTGTTTGATAAAGATCAACAATGATGCCGAAGATCACTGAGAATCAATAAGTCAATATATTTGTCAGCATAACAGAACAATAAGGCGCGAGCCTACAAGGAGATTTTTCGCTCCGTTTTCTCTTCCAAGATTTCATTTTTCTTTCGATCGGTATCCAGCTTGAAATTGACTCTTCACCAGTTAAAGGCCTTCAAGTTGCGCTGCCTTTTTCTGAATGATAAGGGTTATTGATCCCGAACCTAAACTCACCTTATATATGGATTGCTGTTTCCTCCACATTCATCAACGTTGCCTGTCCATTTCCACAAAGTTTCCTCATGTCCCCTCGTTTCATGATGAACTCCCTCTATTAGAATCGGGAATATCCATCATTCCGGGCCAACTTCATCTCCATAGAGAGCCGCTCTCTTCATATTCACCAAAGTTCACGGTTGTACTCCCATTCATTTCTTTAACCTCTCCATGTCCATTACTTATTCCGTGCATAGAACCCGCAATAGGCCTCAGTTACCCACATCTTGCATTATTATGACTTATAACGCATCCCTAGCGCTATATTTTCACGATATATTTTGTATTTTCACGGACCACTACCAACCAGTCGAATCCGAAACCAAACCGTATTTGCCGCGCAAACCTTTATAATTTCAGTCGACTCAAACTATCTCTAGCTATATTGTTTTGCTTCTGACGACTCCACTTGCTTTCTTGAAATTCGTGTATAGTTCATTGTTTTGAGTAACGTTGTACACCATGATCATGCGCTTGCGCATGCGTCTCGACCATGGTCGAGAAATATACCATTATTAATATCCTTTTCTGTACAAATCCCACTCCATCAACTTTTTTTCCGGCGCTTTTTCGGATCGGCTCATCATTCTATCGCCTACCTTCGCCAGAGCCTGCTAATGAGGTTCCCTACAAACGAAGTCCAATGAGGTTAGGGAGCTTTTAGTCTGCGGTCGATAAGCAAAACTCTCGTGAGGTTTGCGTCTCTCATTCACTTGCTTGTTTTCTCTATGTACTCTCACTCACTTGCCCTATATAGATTCCCATATTCATGTGCACATACAAGCTGCGTCACTGTCACTTATTCAAGCACCGTCTTTCAAATTAGTTTCTATGTCGAGGAACGCACACCTACACACGCAACCGACCAATCAATTGGCTGACTGACTTGTTCTTCAGGTTGTTTGTTTATTTTTTCAGCCTTTTATATTGATTGTTGAACCATTACCCCCTGCTGTTCTTCTAGGAGCAGGACGAGCGACGTGACTGCAGATTGAGATTGATATGAGTATTGGGCCGTCCGCCTCCTGTTTTTCGCGATGAGCGAGCACACTTCACCGGTCTGCTGAAGCTGAGCTCACTAGGTAAGAGTGAACGCGTCCTTCTGTATCTACTCCAGCTACATTGAAGTCATCGGCAAACATAAAGGTGGGGTTTGTAAGCCCACCTTCTAGGTCGTTGATTAAGATGAGGAAGAGCAGAGGGCCGAGCACCGAGCCCTGTGGCACCCCACTTGTTACACCTTCTGGTTTTGAGACATGACTACCCACCTTAAAACTAAAAGTCCGCCCTGCTAAAAAACTAGTTATCCGTTGCCTTGCCCTTCCAACAACTCCCATAGATTGCAGTTTGAAGTCCAGAAATCTGTGGTTCACAGAATCAAACTCCCTGCTGAAGTCCGACAGAAATCGACTGTCCTTCGTCCAGATGCTCGGTTACCTCATAGAGGAACATCAAGAAATTTGTCACAGAAGATCGTCCTGCCACAAACCCACGCTGAGCACTTGATATGAGGTTATCTTGAACCAAGGGCCGCGAGATCTGTTCCCTGACTATTTGCTTCTGGCACTTACGCGATACTGAAGTTAAACTAGCCGACCGGTAATTTTCGGCCTTTTGCTGGTGTCCACTCTTGCAAATTCCTACCACTGTTGCCCTCCTTCTGTCTCCCGGCACAATCTCCTCTCTAGGTGACGTTTCATACAGCTTCGTCACCGGAGCTTTCAGGACCTCGGCCAGAGGTTGAATGATTGCCGCACGAATCACATCCGGTCCTGCGGCTTTATTTCTATTCAGCGTTAGCAGCTCCGTGTACGCCGTATTACACGTTTGAACAATGCGCAGCCAAATTCACAACGGATCTCGAAATCAAAAGGCAATTATCCGTGAGATTCTGCGATACTGGACTATTGAATGAACAATGACACCAAACAGATACAAACCTCAATTATGAGATCACCTGGACTCAGCAAACGGGAACCGAATTGTGGCGTGCGAGGAAGGAGCACGCGCATCACGCAGGTCCAGAAGAAGGATACGACAATGTAGCTCCCTGTGATCGAACAAACAAAGGTTGGTCCATAAAAACAAACAGTACGTAAAGACACGTCAATAGTGTAGGCAAGTGAGTGATGTTAGGGAAAACATGGAACTGCAAAGGTTTCAGGGGGATTTTCCACGACCGGTCGTTACACTGCCCACCAAAACCTCCCGAATCCTTAGCAGAGTCAAAGGTTTGATATAAAGGTACTGATTTTTCCTACCTACCCAGGCCCTGCTGTCAGTGCGCGTGACTAATGCTTGTCGTCAACGCTCTACTCACGGTCACGCCTGACCCGGTGGCCTTGACCAACGCGAGGCCATTCTACATCTTCCTCGAGAACAACTGACCGATGGCGGGCGTGAAGGGGAAACATAGGTGCTATCCTTGGAGGAGCCGTCATGCACTGGCAGTATGTGCTTGAGTGTGTGTGTGTATGATGTAATCGCCGCTACTTCCACTTGTGCAAAAGACATTCAGTAACGTCAACAAAGACAAACGGCGAACACTGTCTCATGTTTGATAGGGGTTACAGGGTATGGTGTGCATCGGGAATGTACGTATGCGTCTGGATGTACAGTAGAATCGCATGCACCACCACATACTGAAAAGAACCTGCTGTAACGTCAACGAAAGACAGTGAGCACTGTTACGTGTTTGACGGAGATCATGTGGTATAAACGTGTATAATGTAGGTGTATGTGTGCGTCTGGGTGTATGATGGTTCCATACGTCAGTGCTTCGTGAAAGCTGCCATATATGGGTTTTTTACCCTCCTCGAAGACGAATGCGGACTAGTCTACCGGGCCTCAACTTTATTAGCTTCTCCGCCTTCACTCTCGAATAGGCTAATACTGCGTATGTCACGAATTAGCACTCAGTTATCTGTCTTCACCTTCACCGTTCTTATCATTCCGTCAGTGCTTTTGATGTTTTCCATAACTACTCTAAAGGACCAGGTGCTGAAAATTGCTAGTTTATCTGCAATTATCACCCCATCTCCAACGTTGAATGATCTTGTTTTCACCAGCCATTTCTGTCGAATCTGCAGAGCCTGTAGGTACTCCCGAGGCCAGCGCCTCCAGAAAACCTTGGCAAGATAGTTCGCCTGTTTCCATCCGTGGAGGTAGCTCTCACGAAGGTTTACCGGCCCTTGGAAACCCTCGTTGGACCCTAACCTCTATAATTCGTTCGGAGTGAGAGCCAGATGGGTGAGGTTGCCGTTCATTACTGGAACCAGGGGACGGTTGTTCAGAATTCTCCCGACCTCAGTCATGACGGTGTTCAGCGTCTCGTGGTCGGGCGTCTGTTTCTCCACGATCGGCAGAAATATCCGCATGGCGGACCGGATCATGCCTTACCATAAGTCGCCGCGGTGGCTGGACTGCGGGGGGGGGGGGGGTTGAAATGCCATCGTATGCCGTAGCCGCGGTTCGATCCTGCAGTTCGTTCCTGTTTGTGTTTTTGTGCCAACTCTGCAATTTCCGGTGGGCTCCCACAAAGCTCGACCCATTATGAGGGTGTATATCGGCCGATACGCCTCTTCGGTTGATAAATCGCTGCAAGGCCCGCAGGAAGGAGTCGGTTTTCATCGAATGTGCGACTTCTAGGTGTACCGCTAGTGGTTTCAAGCAACTCATGATACACCTATATCGCTTTTCTAATCTCTTCCCGCACTTGGTCCACAGGGGTCCGAAATGGTTCAACCCGGTGTCACTGAACGACCACCAGCCCGCAGTCACCCTGCATTCTGGTAGCGGGGCCATGTGTTATTTGCCCGCTGCGTCACCGCGTCTCCTACAGTGTACACAACGTCGGATTACGCGTTTTACAGTCGCTCTTCCTCTCAGCAACCAAAGGCGCTTTCGGATGGCGCTCGTCACTTGACATTCCCCGGCATGTCCCTCCACGACTTGGACGTCTTGGATCATTAGCTCTACTACAGGTTGCCTCACAGGCAGCAGTATAGGATACTTTGTGTCAAAGCTCAGGTGGGAGTTGGTCAGCCTACCATCCACCCGCAGCAGTCCATCAATTAGTTTGGGGTTTAAATGCTTTAATTCGCCTCTTGAAGATGATATTTCTTTGTTGATTGGTCCCACTTCTTTCGCCCTCTCGAGTTCTCGAGCGAAAGCCCCGCGTTATATCATTCTAAAAATATCGTATTCTGCCGCTTGTAGCTCATCGGGATTTGTTGGGCCAACCCGTATCCGGCCCGAGAGGCATAGCCCTTTCATGACTAGTAAATTTCTCTTGAACCAGATTGACCAAACTAAAGCACGGAGTGTCTTCATCTAGGAAGAAAATCTGACCAATTGCGATAAAATGGATGTCACCTAGACGACTTTGGCCGCTATCACTACGCATCTGATCTCCAGTTCTACTTCCGCAGACGTTGTTAATGTAGTAAAGTACCATCGTTGAGTCCGTCCAAAGGCTAGCCTGCCAAATGTGGAAGTCGAAACATCTCTTCACCGCTTGCACCACCCTGACTGCCAACACGGCTGCGCTGAGTTCAAGGCCGACTTCAGTGGAGCAACGCGGGCTTTAGCGAACAGGATCCTCGTAGTATATTGTCCATCTCCTGTGCACCATCGTCCGTACACCACAGCTCCATAACCGACTCCGTATGCATCAGAAAAGGCATGCGGTTCTCCCGTCCGTGTTGCATGATCGGGAGCCAGACATCGTGGAATCCTTGTGTCCCCTAATTTCTTCACGGTGTTCGGAAATTCTTCTCAGTCCAGCCGGTCCAGTGACTGGTCCCAATCGACTTTCTTACGGCAGAGCCGCTGCAGCAAGATCTTTCCGGGTAACAGCCAGGGTGAGACAAAACCGAGCGGGTCGAACAAACTAGAGACAACAGATAGTATACCTCGACGGGTTGCTGGCAGCTGGGGAACGATTAGCTCGAAAACGAAGTCGTCCGTTTCAGCGTCCCATTGTATTCCTGAAGGGCGTTCGGTAGGAAGTGGAGAGCCATCCAAATCTCTAACCCTTTCGGCCCTCCTGTGGTACGGAATGACCCCAGCACTTCTGAAGCTTTCGACGTCCAGTTCGTTAGATGGAAGCCGCCTTCTTCTAGCGATCTTGTTGGGCCTCTGAACTGCGCTAGGGCTGAGTCTACATCACCGAATGACCCAAGATAGTCGTCCAGGTAGAAGTTTCTGCTGACCCTATCTACCACCGGCCTATGGACCAGATCTCCGTGTTTGTTCGCAGATTCCCGAAGGGCGTAGTTCGCACAAAACGGTGATGATATGGCTCCGAATGGGTGGGCGGTCATCCTTTAATTTATCACTGCGTAGTCCCGGTTGTTCTCTTCCCACCACAGGAAACGCAACGCACCTCTTTCTGCCACCGGTACCTTCACCTGATGAAACATTTCCCTGATATCGGCGGACAAGGCCACTCTAACCACTGTGAAACGGCACAAAACTTCGATTAGTGTTGTGGCCCAGTCAGGTCCTTGTAGTAGGCGACCGTTTAACGACTTGCCCCTGGAACTTGGCTGCACAGTCGAAAACCACCTGCAGTTTTTCGGGTTTCTTGGGGTTGAAAACCGGGTGGTGAATTAGATACCAGATACCCTTTCGGCGGTCGGTGCCTGCAGGCACCTTTTCAACCTATCCGAGAGCTTCGTTTCGCTTCATCAGTTCAGCACATCGTTGCCACATATCCTGGCCTCGAAAGGAGGCGCTCTTTCAGTCGAAGTAGTCGTTGGAGAATATAGTTTCTGTTTTCAGACCACGGGTCAGCAAATGCGCGCCATGGGAGGGGAACCCCGAACTGTTTTTTAAGACCTCTAGTGCCTTGCCGCACTGTTTGCAAAGCAAAGTGACCCTCTTGAGACAACGATGGTCTTTTGTCTTCGATGTCGTGAAACTCCTTTTCATACAGCCGCTGCAGTTGATACTCTGCGCTGTCAGTTTCGGCTGATACTTTACTCACGGAACCACGTCCCCCTAGTGGACCATATAATATCCATTCCAGAGTTGTGCGTACGGCATAAGGTGCCTGGCGGTTGCCCACTCTCTGGACAAGTACCTAATGTGCCTGTGACACGTCGCAGCCGATGACGAGATCCACTTCATCGCCGTCCCAGTCTACAGCGGTTACGTCCTGCTGGTGGGGCCACCTAGTCAAGATTGTGTTCACCGACCTTGGTGCTCGCATGGGGAGATCAGCTAATGTGAATGCTTCCGTTGGTTCGATTTGCTCGTTACTGTCTAAAGAGATGAGTTGCAACCCAACCGGCCGGCAGTCATTACTTATGTTCCCCCCACCGTGCCCGCTGCTAACGACGTCACACTGTTAGCGAGCCGGTGTTTGTCGGCAAACCACTCTTTCACTAGGGTAGTGTCAGATCCACTGTCGAAGAAAGCGAACGCTTTGACTTTCCCGGTTGGGGCAACCACTCACACGGCAACTACTCCTAAACGTACTGGTGTATTGGCAGACCGCAACGTTGAACAAATCACACTGGGCTTGGTACTCGCCTCGGGCATAGATTTTCTCGCCTGGTGTAACAATCGATAGTGTCTGCCGATGCAGCCCTCGTGACCACCTGTTCTTTGTTCTACAAGCTGCCGCTTGGTGCTTGGTGTTGAGACATGTAAAACACGCTCTTGTCATCTTTGCCACTTCCCACCGTTCGTTTATTGTGGCGTTGCCGAACGTGGGGCATTCGGGTAGTCCATGGCTAACACCACAGGACCTGAAAATTGGCTGCTTTGTGGCCTCGCGTGAAATAACGTTTGCATTGGTCCAAAGCTGATATTTCGGCTGTTCCCGAGCAGTGGTTTGAACCTGGCTATTACTGGTCTTGTTTTCTGGGTTACTGTCCCGGATAAGCCGGCCAAATTTACAGTCGGTTATTTTGGTTTGCCTGTCGAAGTATTCGGTCGTCTTCGAAGTTAGCCTCCCGGTCACCTCGGCCTATACCTTCCGCCTCTTCCGCCCACCAACCCCGTAGTTCGGGAAAAAGGTGACGGACTATGCTGTCCAAGGTGCGCATTGCGTCTACGTCAGCCCTGTAACCTAAATGGTCGGGGGCTATTGAAGAGTTCTTCATTTTGATCATCAGGTCGGCCATTGTATAGAAGACGCCCTTGGTTCGTTTTGTCTCTACCTCCACGCCCTCTATTAGGTTACGGGCTACTTTGAAAGGTTGGCCAAAATGGTCTCTCAAAATCCTCCTTGCTCGGATGTAACCTCTTTCCGGGTCGAGTATGGTACACCCATCGACAGCTTCCCTTTGCTGGCCTCGACAACGACGAGTCAGATAGAGAAGCCTTTGCCCGGGGTCGGTTTTCTTATTTTCGACGGAGTTTTCGAACTGCTTGAGGAACTTGCAGTAGTGTTCAGAGCGCCCGTCGAAAACCATCAGTTCTACTCTTGGCAGACCGATCGTTGGTGGTTTGATGTTTTATAGTCGGCGACCGGCGTGAAGTTTCCTATTTTACTATGCCCTGATCTATCTGAAAGGTCGCAGTCGTTGGTCTTCTGCTCAAGCTCTTTCTGTCTACACTTCTGTTCTTCTTCGTGGGTCTGTTGATTAGCCGATAACGGTTGTTGTTCTAGGTCTAACATCCTTAGATTTAATAGGTCGACATCTTTATAATCCATATTACCCCCAGTAATACATGAGCTAGCTCTGACAGGACTAGGTGATCTAGCATTACCTAAAGAATCCAAAGTACTCAAAACCTTCCCAGTGACTTGCCGTATTATTTCCTGTTCAGATTTCAATGGATTCTATCCTCTTCTTTGCATTTTGCGTATTTTCTCCTTCCGAATTTATCAATTGAGTATTGTAAGACAATTTTGAGCAAGGAGTAGCCAAATTCACAACGGATCTCGAAATCAAAAGGCAATTATCCGTGAGATTCTGCGATACTGGACTATTGAATGAACAATGACACCAAACAGACACAAACCTCAATTATGAGATCACCTGGACTCAGCAAACGAGAACCGAAATGCGGCGTGCGAGGAAGGAGCACGCGCATCACGCAGGTCCAGAAAAAGTGTAAAAGGCAGGTAAGCTAGGAACAGACACATACCAGACTCATCAGCCATAGTCCAGTGCACGACGCTCGGTCAATACGGAGAACACAGGGCACAAGACATGAACGTGTATTGGGCAAAAATGAACGCAATAGAAACGAATTACACCAGTTCTTCACATCTCAGGTTTCTGCGGATCTGGGTCACTGCGCTCTTCGGGGATAGCGGCAGGTCTTCTTTTCCGAGATTCCTCACCAGGCTTCGTCCAGTTGACACGTCCGACAGGTTCACCTGCAACAAACGAACAACAATAGATGAGCACGTTCAAAAATCCCTCCAATATGGCCACCCCCGCTCTTATTTGTACAACATCCCCTTTCTTACGAAGGCACTGCCCCCAGTGCTCTTCCTGGGCCGCCTTCTGCGGGTATTTTCAACTGCACGGCAACATTCAGTGGCCCGGGGTTATCTCAGAACGTGGCAGTCGTATCTGGCTTTAGTCTGCCGAAATGTACACTGGATGGCCTTTGATTGGGGTCGCTGAGTGATCGAATAGAACACGTGGATGCCGACGAAACTTCGCAAACTTCACACGGCCCCCTTCAAGCCCGATGGAATTTGACGGGTAGTCCGGGATCAGTCTGATCCGATGGCAGCCTCACCCGGTCGCCTGGTTCCAGCGGACTGCCGTATGTGGACTTGTCGTAGTATTCTTTCTGCCGACGATGTTCGGCTTGTAACTTTCGACGTGCTAGTTAGTGGCTGCGAATAAGGCGCTCTCGGCTTTGGATGACGTAACTGCTGGCTAACCGCCCATCGGGTGCCGGGTGCGGGCGATCCATGTCAGAGGGAATTCTCATTTCACACCCCGTTACCATGAAATGAGGTGTTTGTCCAGTCGATGCTTGCACCGTGGTGCGGTACGACAAAAACAGTGCGGTGTCGCCTCATCCCAATGCCTGGTGCTTTCCTGGTTCACAAAAGCTTGCAAAAAGCCTTTAAGCGTACGGTTAACTCTCTCGACTACCCCGTTGCCTTGGGGGTGGTATGCCGTCGCGCGTGACTTCGATGACCCCAACAATCGGCATAGCTCCTTTACCAATGAGCTTTGGAAGTTGGCTCCTCTGTCCGAGTGGAGCTGATAAGGTACGCCCCAGCGAGTTACCCAGGCTGCACAAATTGTGTTGGCTGTAGTTCGTGTATCTATTCGGGGTACTGGTATGGCTTCACACCATTTGGTGAAATGGTCAATAAATACCAGTATATATCGGTTTCCTTTTACCTCCTCTGGAAATGGCCCAACTTCGTTGATTGCCACTATCTCGTTAGGAAACCACGTGGTTAAAAGTTGCAGAGGTGCTCGGGTGTGATGCGCTGGCGGTTTGATCTGAGCGCACAAGCTGCATGCCAAACATGTATTGCGGACATCGCGCCGCTGATGGGGCCACCAAAATCGGTGTCGTACCGCTTGTTCCAATTTGTTTTTTCCAACACCCCCCAGTTCCGTATGTAGTTCTTGTGGCAACGTGCCTACCTGCATTTTCGGAACCACCAGACGGCGCATGTAATTCGGACCAGAGCGGAAATAAATCACGCCCTCCTCCAATCACAAACTATCCCAGGGGGACCACAGACATCTCGTTTCCCAGCTGCAACCTCTCATCATCTCGGGGGATCGGCTGGTCTTTCCGTCCTTCAAATAGCTGTAGATTATTCGCATATCTGGATCTTGTTCTTGTAACTTGCCCCACATTTTTCTTTTCGACTGTTGCAGCGTAATTGTCGTTGTCCATGCTTCGGTACAACTGGGACAATTTCCATGGTCACATTGAGGTTGTCTGTATAGTGCATCGGCGTTTGCATGTTTTTTGCCGGCTCGGTGCTCGCACGTAAAATTATACTCCCGTAACTTCTCTTGCCACCGTGCTACTTGTCCCTCGGGGTTCTTAAAGCTCCTCGGCCACTGAAGTGAAGCGCGATCAATCCGAACCAGAAACGTCTTTCCAAGTAAATAATGCCGAAAATATTTGGTAAAATGCACTAGAGCTAACATTTCCTTACGGGTAGTACAGTAGTCGCGTTCGCTTCGATTTAGGGTACGGCTTCCATAAGCAATGACGTGCTCTTTGTTATTTGAGGACCGTTGAGACAGAACTGCTCAAGTAGCAGTATCGCTTGCATCTGTGTCTAAAATGAAGCTTCCGGCTGTGTCCGACAGATCCGGTAGGGCTAAAATAGGGGCACTGCAGAGTCTTCTTTTGAGTTCACTGGACGCTCTCGAGCAGCCTTCTGACTAATCAAACGGCTTGCCTTTTTTGTTAATTCCGTCAATGGAGCAGCAACGGCGGAAAGCTCAGGTAAAAATCGGCGGTAATAAGAAGCAAGTCTCAGGAAGCCTCTCACCTCGTCTACATCTCTAGGGACGGACCAGTGTTCCACAGCATAATTTTTCCGGTTCGCTATTAATCCCGGCCCGAGAAATCGTATGACCCAAGAATTTGACCGTGTCCTTCAGTAACGCGCACTTCTTGGGGTTGAGGCGCAAGCCAGCACTTTGTAATTTTTGGAAAACCAACTTCAAATTGTCTAAATGTTCTTGGATGGACTTTACGGGAATAATCATGTCGTCAAGATAAAACAGACACGTGATGAAATGCAAGCCTGCAAGGACGACTTGCGTGAGACTTTGGAACGTGGCTGGGGCGTTCGTAAGCCCTAAGGGCATGGTATCGAATTCATATGAACCGCTGTGGATAACAAATGCAATCTTTTCTCTATTTTCTGCTTTTACCTCAACCTGCAAGTACCCTAAAGCCAAATCCAGTGCGGAAAAACACTGGGAACCAGCTAGGCCATCCAATGTGTCATCACCGCGCGGTAACGGAAACGAATCATTTTGAGTTACACTGTTCAGCTTCCAATAATGCACACAGACGCGCACTGATCCATCTTTTTTCTTAACTAACAGTACCGGTGAAGCCCAAGGAGAAGTTGACGGCCTGATTACCCCTTGCTTCAGCATTTTTTCTATTGCTTCCCTCAATAAACCTTGACAATGTACTGGGACACGCCGCGGTGCCTGTCTTACCGGCCGTGCATCACCAGTGTCCATGGAGTGTTGTACTAGATTCGTTCTGCCCAGCTGTTCTCCATCCCACGAAAATTTTCGCTCATATTCGCGGAGCAGCCGTTGAAACTGACTCCGGTCCGGTGGTTCCAGATCCTCCACCTTCGACGGTAGCAACTGAATGATTCTTTGTCCAGATACCGATTCTCCCTCTGGTTCCGTCATGAAAGTGACAGAGGCAGTCTATGTTTTTATGCGGGTGTCATTTCCCTCCGTTTGCAGCCAGCTATCTCGAAAATTAAGTGTGCACCTTGTCGACCTAAAGAAATCAACCCCAAAATGACGGGAACTGGCAAATTTTGAACCACCATAAAACCCTGAAGGTAGTTATGGACTACGGGTTGGAGCTCTGTTGTTATACTGTCTATCACCTCCAGCAAAGTATCAGTCACACTTTTAAGCGACACTGGACGGTCATATAGTGGGCATCGCGGTACTTTACTTGCGAGCTGTTCACTGTAGACGGACCCCGAGTCAGTCAAAGCCCTAACTTGGTGGCGGCCAATTATAATCTCAGTCACAGGTAGGGCACCACTACGTTTATCATACTCAAAACTGTTGACATTATCCGCATGAAAAGTTGACCTACCTTCGCGGTTAATCCTCCGTCGGCAATACCGGGCGATGTGTCCAGGTTTCTGGCAGTAGTAGCAGACCTTCACTTCTCGAACTGCCGGTTATCTCCCTGTCTTAACCGGAACTGCGAAAATTCCTGGAGTTGTCACGTTCATTCTACCGCCTGTCTGGTCTAGCGTGGTGCTGGTAGACTCCAAAGTGGCCAAGTGTTTTGGGGGTTGTAGTCGAAGGAATAACTTTGCCATGGGGTCTAGTACCCTAGCCAAAAATCTGCTAACGATCCGGCTTTCTCTGTTCTCCCTGGCTTCCTCCGGAAATCCCAGCCGGGCCAGACGACGTAGTATGGATAGGTATTCCACTAGTCTCTCTCTTTCCCCTATGTCCGTACATAGAATTCATTTTGGCGATCAACCTCAGTTACCGGGCTGTCAGCAATTTGCCTCAGCAAGGCAAATAAGGAGTTCACGTCCTGTGGGACTCCATGGTCAAGTAGTTTGCTGAATACTTCCTTCGACAGCAACTTTAGTATCACGTCTACCTGCTCATGGGCTGGAAAACACTGAATATATCGTTTTGTTTGCGCCTCCCAGACACTAGCATCATCTCCCAAAGATAGCTTGTCCGGCTCTGGTACGGAGGCTCCCGGCGTCTGTTAGGCATTAACACCTATTCAACCGCTTCTGATGCGATTGGACCTGACAACGTGGGCGATTGTTTGGACGGACTCAAATCTTCAGAATTCGGTTCCGCCGTGAGTGCCGAATCTGTAACAGGCCGGTTCGCTAGAAACAGACACATACCAGACTCATCAGCCATAGTCCAGTGCACGACGCTCGGTCAATACGGAGAACACAGGGCACAAGACATGAACGTGTATTGGGCAAAAATGAACGCAATAGAAACGAATTACACCAGTTCTTCACATCTCAGGTTTCTGCGGATCTGGGTCACTGCGCTCTTCGGGGATAGCGGCAGGTCTTCTTTTCCGAGATTCCTCACCAGGCTTCGTCCAGTTGACACGTCCGACAGGTTCACCTGCAACAAACGAACGACAATAGATGAGCACGTTCAAAAATCCCTCTAATATGGCCACCCTACTATTATATTCACAGAAGGATACGACAATGTAGCTCCCTGTGATCGAACAAACAAAGATTGGTCCATATAAACAAACAGTGCCTAAAGACACGTCAATAGTGTAGGCAAGTGATTGATGTTAGGGTAAACATGGAACTGCAGAGGTTTCAGGGGGATTTTCCACGACCGGTCGTTACATATGTCTTTTCTCCTACCGTAAGTTGTGGTATCGGAGGAGCCTGTGTTTCCTCCATTCTTATAGCTGTTCCATGCCGCTTGAGTTTTGTGCAGCTTGTGCACTGCCTATCGTTGCCTAGGAATGATTTTAGTCTTGCGGACTTTTGACTTCCACCATGGCGGCTGGTTTCTTCTGCAAACCACCCCTAGAGTTGCAAACTGCCCTGTAAATTCGAGTAGCCCCATCTTGATGGCCTCCTAACGTTCCTCTGCGGGGCCTTTTTGTGACTCAATGACCTCTGAACTCCCTCCGCTGCCCTCTTCAGTTCACCAATACTGATTCGCCCATAGCGCCGACGTAACACTATTTCCTTCGGCGCCTCGCTTAGTCTTAGTCTGACCCTTGGTACTACATAGTAACTTTTTCCCGGCGGCCCTTTCCACTTAATTCCTTTAACGCCTTGGCGGTGCGGCCTTATGACTAAATCAAGGGGAGACGGGTGCCATCCACCTCCGTGTCTAGTGGCCTGCGTCACATGCTGCTTAAGTGCATTCAACTGTACTCACTGCAGAAACTTGTCCCCTTTTGATCCCCTTGGTGCGATCCCACTTTCCCAGCCAATTTCCGGTAGGTTGAGATCCCCTAATGAGATGTACTCCCTAGTCTGTGCCAGCACTGTGTGTAGCCTTTGCAAAAGCTTCATAAACTCCTCATCCGTCGCTGGCTGCGCCCTGTAGATACGGGTAATGCACCGTTCGCACCTCGATACTGATAAAGCAGAATCTGGCCTGTACATTACCAGAGACCAAATTGGACAAAGCTTCCCAATGGCCTGTCTGTCCGTATTGGTAGTGCTACTCCGCCCTCAGCCTTCCGTCTGTTCTATCCTGTCTGAAGGGAGCTTATCCCTGAAGAAGCCTGTCCGTATCTGACTTTGTTCAAGTGTCCGTCAATGCAACGACGTCAGACCCTGCGATCCTAGTCGTCAACTCCTCCCTTTCTACCGGGAGACCGCAGGTTTTCGCTTACCATATTGACGGTTCCCTGGTCCTCGCTACTGACTTTATTGCGAATTTTACGGCTGGGGTAAAATCGGAAGCAATCCCCGAGACTGGAGCCCAAGTGGTCCTGGTTATTGAGGTATCTTGTTGTCTGTAGTGGACTCTCTGCTGAGATCAACAGAGCTGGACAAAAGGGGATGACTACCAGGGGCATATGCAACAGGTGGTAGCATTCGTAGTGATCTAGATTGATCATTTAGGCGACAAGGACATTGCGCACGGAGGCAAGCATGAAAGCATTGATAAAAGGCACAACGAAGGCGCAGCATCTATACGTGAAAGCAAACAGAAAAGTAGCAGAGGGTTTCTTCGTCATTTCTTTATTTTTGTTATTAAATCCTTATATATGCATAAATTTGTTTGAGGAGGGGGCGGCAGTGTAACGTACACGCATGGAAATCCTCCCTAGCCGTTTTCATACACTTGTGTTTTTGAGACTGTGCTCTTTATTTTGTTGACCCTAGAACAAGCACGACATGCGTCAATCACTACACTTCAATATTTATTTATATTTTGCTCACGGGAGGTGGCATAATTTTGATTCGAACTTGGACCGCTGTGACGGTGGTACCTGACATTGGCATTTGTTGAACTCTGGTCCTCGTTGTTAGATGTTGTGGCCGTACGGTTGAGATTTGTACATATTTATATGCGTATAACTTGTTAATTCTGTACCGTAGAAACTACGAATCAATCATTTTTGGTTTTGGGATTCGTTTTGAATTGTCTACGCATTGCTCACAGTCGGAATATCCGTTACAGTACTCAACTTGGAGTCATCAGAAAGAAATGAATCAGAAATTTTAAGAAGAGGACGGGGACAAACCGAAGCTGGACAGGAAGTAACCCGGCAAGTTCCTGGGGTATTTTTGGGTGACACTTATTTCTTGGACATTTTTAGGTCTACTAGTCCTGTCAAGGCAATTTCATGTACTTCAGCTAGTGATATGGAATTTAAAGATAATGATATCTATCGATTAAGAATGGTTGAATTAGAAACCCAGCTTAGGTAGGCTAGGGAAGAAGCGGAATCTGCCAGGAAAGATCAACTCCAAAGACGGGAGCGAGAGATGACTTTGGAGACCACAGAGCATACTGCCATTCACCCTAGCGATTTCTTGGATTGATTAAAGCCGAAGTGTACCAGTGTAACCCACGCTACTGACTTACCAAGAGTGGAACTGTCCCCATTCAACGGAAGAGCAGAACAATACTGTAAGTTCGTTAAACAGCACGATAAATTTGTGGAAAGGAGAATATCCGATCCAGGACAGAGATTCTTATATTTACTGAATTACTGTCTTGGAAGGACTACGGAAGCAGTCAGCGAGTGTTCGATGCTAGATCCCAAAGAAGGTTACATTTGGGCACGTTAAGTTCTGAAAAACCCTTTTGGGCAACCATTTAAAGTCGCCCGGAATTTGATCAACGGTGTACTATCAGAGGCAAAACGCTCCAAAGGCGAGTCGGACTCTCTAGCCAGTCTGGCGATAAAAATGCAGAACTGCAGCATCGCATTGAATCACCTAGATTACCGATGAGATCTAAACGCATTGCGCACATCGGAGACCATGGTGCGCAGTTGACCTACAGAACTACAGAGTAGATGGGCCGAGGAAGCCGAAGGGCTCAGTAGTTTTGGGCGAGAAACTACTTTTGAAGGCCTGATGCAGTTTATAGACCGTCATGCCCAGTAGCAAACAGTCGTTTCGGTCAGCTTGTACGCAAGACGAGCAAATTACCTAGGATTACGACAACGCAAACTTGGACCAGGAAACCAGGTAGAGGCCAACCATGGGCAAACACACACGCATTATCTCGCGAAGGTGAAAACTTGCCGGTGTGTAAAGTTCGCGGGGCACCTGATCGCCTAGCCGAATGCCCTCGCTTTTGCAATGTAGACTTCGACAAACGATGGAAAATGGCTAAGAGACTGGGCACGTGCTTCGTCTGTCTCAACGATTCACATCGAGCAGCGATGTGCCGAACGAAACCCAGTCGTAGTCAGGATGGATGCCATGGGAAGCGCCATTACCCACTACACAAATGTCAGATTTTGAATGCCAAGGAAACCCCGAAGCCAAGTTTGGTCTGCCCAGTGCCTCGCTCCGTTAACAAGCCCATCCGCCTGGGAGTAATAGCAGTTGGCGTAGAAACCCCAGTTGGGGTTATAAGAGCGTTGGCCTTCGTAGATATTGGCTTGGATACCACTCTAGTAGGGAAGGAGTTTGCAGAGAAATATGGGATCAGAGGGAATCAATCTTTATTAGCATTGAGCACAGTGAGTGGCACCAAGGTCATCCAGTCGACCAAACTGCACCTACCACTCGCTTCCTTGGTCAATAAGGATAGAGCAGAAACTACAGAAGCATTCACCATAAGGGACCTGCCGATGGGAGCATCTCAGTCAGTGCAATCGGATCTGACTCAGTAGCCGCTTCTCGACGGGGTTACGATCGAAGGGTGGCGGAATAATGAAATTGATCTGCTGATCGGTTGTGATGTACTGGAAGCGCACTGGGTCCTGGATCAAAGAATAGGAATCCGCAAAGCGCCTTAGGCAGTACGCACTATATTCGGCTGGACTTTATATGGTAGTACAGACGGAAGATGTGGCGAACAAATCCAAATCAACTGCACTTCGCGGACATTAAACAGGCATTCCAACGGCTGTATTACGCCGAGTTTGCCCACCTGGTCTTTGATAGAGATGCCCCATCACGAAGAGATAAGTCGGCTTTGAAAATGGCAGCCGAGGACGCTAAGCATGTAATAGATCACTTCGAGGTTCCTGTCCCGTGGAGACCCAACATGAAACCTATGCCAAACAGTCGAGAATTGGCTCTCAAAAGGTTATGCTTCCTCAAAACCAGGCTAATTCGAGAACCGCAATTAAGGACAGAATACACGCGAGCCACGCAACATAACATCGACTTGGGTTATACAGAAAGAGTAGATACAGCGGTTATCAGCGCAAATTTGAGGTGGTACCTACCTCATCATCCGATCGTGAACCCAAAGAATCCGGGCAGGGTCAGAGTGGTTCTCGACTGTGCCGCGAAATGTCAAGGTGTGTCATTCAACGACCATATACTACAGGGCCCCGACTGGACAATACCACTGGCCGAGGTTTTATGTCGTTTTCGGCTGGGAAACGTAGCCGTCTCTGCGGATATAGGTGAAATGTTTCTTCAAGTGAAGATGCCCGCTGAAGATAGGGACGCCTTTTGTCTTCTCTGGTGGCCTGAAAACGACGCATATCAGGCGCCAGACTAGCACAGGCTGACCGTTCGTCTCTTTGGGAAGGTAGTATCCCCCTACTGTGATAATTTTGCCCTCCGGGAAACCCTCAAGCTTTTCGGCGGCACAAGCAATTTGCTAGGAAGAGCAATGGACCACTTCTACGTGGAGGATTTTCCGTGTTCCCTTGGCGACCCAAATACTGCTTTTCTTTATATGACCGAACAGTTCGCCACTCTAAAGACCGGGGGATTCGACCTCAATAAATGGACTTCAAACGGCCAAGAGGTGCTCAGTGTTATCCCGAAGTCCGAGAAAATGGAGTTTACAAGAGAGCTTTTGCGAGCCTCTTCACAAGCGGGGCGCAAGCCTGGTCTTCAATGGAAGCCCGGAGGTGATGAATTCATATTCACTCTGGACCTACCCGAACTACCAGCCACACGGAGAGAAATCAAATCATCAGTCTTAAGCCTCTATGGTCCCCTAGGTTTCGTTTCGCCATGGTTGTTACCAAGAAAGTGCTTGCTGCAATCGCTGTGCCAGAGGGGGACGGGTTGAGACGAACCTCTTCAGGATGAAGACGATGAGTGATGTCGCGACTGGCTGCACTGCCTGGAGCAAATTGGTGGGATCAAAATACGAAAAATCTTGACGGGAATCCAGTGCACAAGTGACGCCCAACTCCACTTATTTTCTGATGCATCAGAAATAGGTTACGGGATAGTGGCTTACGGCTGCTGGATGGACGAAAGAGGTGGGCGGCACAGTCAGATATTATTCGCAAAGGCGAGGGTGGCTCCACTGAAAAAGGTGTCCATTTCGAAGCTGGAGATGACGGCAGCAGTACTGGCCGTGAAAGCCGCAAAGCTGATTAGGAGATGCTTCGATCAGATAAACTGGGAACCAAACTATTGGGCGGACTCAGCCACGGTATTACACTACATAAACAACATAACATTCGCTTCAACACCTTCGTGGCCAACCGACTCACTCTAATCTACGAGTCGAGTAAAACCGATCAGTGGCACTATGTACAATCCGCCAGCAACCCATACGACTTCTGCTCAGGGGGCCTGAAAACGTTAGAGAGGTTGCCGATGTGGACAATGGGACCGGACTTCCTAACCGCAGCTAAAGAAATGTGGCCAACGCTATTAATACCCAAGGCTGATGATGGCGATATGGGGACAAAAAAACTGATACTGGCCACAAACTTCACGGGAAGCGTAAGCCTAATAGAAAAACTGTGACACTTTCCCAACTGGACAAAACTGCTAAGAGCCGTGATCTGATGGACACGATACAAAGTACTCCTATTGATTATGAAAGGCGCACGACCACAAAACACATAAAATATGAGGACGATACTACCGGGCGAGCTGAATCAAGCCAAACTCGACGTTCTACGCCTACTACAACTAGACGCTTTCCCGTTGGAGGCCCGCCAGCTAGCCAGGATAGATGACAACACCAAAGGAAGAAGGCTGTTGCACAGCAGTATACGAAGACTAAACCCCGTGCAAACCAACGGACTACTGAGACTTGGAGGGCGGCTGACGAATTCAAACAAAACACCCAATAATAGTCCCTGATGACCACTACATAACGAGATGCCTGACAAACCATGTCTGCTGGTACCAAATGAAGCTGAGTTTATTTATTTATTCCTCATGCATTCTCCCGTAGGACCCAATACTTCACACCGTCTTCGAAGCATATGTGTGTCTAATTTCATACGGTGTTCACGATTTAATATGGAGTTAGTTGTGGAAATCCTAGTTTATCACACGACACGACATAGTGAAGAAGCGAAAACTCTTGAACAAGCACTTGTTGACCGTTTGTAGAAATATCTCTTTTTCTGTGTCATATTTGTTTTACTACTCAACCTGTGTCCAAGTGGATATAGGTTGTGAGTCAAACATACTTCTAATGTGATAACAACACAAGTTGACCACCTGATGTTCGAGTACCCTGTAGCAATCTCTATTTTTCATCACGAATTCTCAGTCTTTATCTTGCAACGTACTTTACTCTTGTTTGGGCAGCCTTTTCCTCCACATTTTGTAATCTGTCTACGCATCCTGATCACATCGAAACCCTTTTTTGTATACGGATATTGTCGTGTCTTTCTCAGAAGAAACTCTAAGACGCCGAGAGATGGCGCATAACCTCAAGAAGACTGCAAGCTTGTCTGCAACCGGCCAACGATAGATGAAGTCCATGGCGACCTGCCTATGCACTGACTTAGGGCCAAGTTAGGTAAGGGCGAATCAGTACCCCTATTTACTCCTTAGAAGCTGACCGTTTCATGGAAGGATTTAGTGGGCGGTGTAACGTGCATGCGTGGAAATCCTCCCTAGCCGTTTTCATACACTTGTGTTTTTGAGACTGTGCTCTTTATTTTGTTAACCCTAGAACAAGCACGACATGCGTCAATCACTACACTTCAATATTTATTTATATTTTGCTCACGGGAGGTGGCATAATTTTGATTCGAACTTGGACTGCTGTGACGGTGGTACCTGACATTGGCATTTGTTGAACTCTGGTCCTCGTTGTTAGATGTTGTGGCCGTACGGTTGAGATTTGTACATATTTATATGCGTATAACTTGTTAATTATGTACCGTAGAAACTACGAATCAATCATTTTTGGTTTTGGGATTCGTTTTGAATTGACTACGCATTGCTCACAGTCGGAATAACCGTTACAGATGGAGCACAGAAGAATTGACCGGTTGAGGGAAACTCGAAGGCTAGCGGACACCGTTTGAAAGGTTACAAGTTTCAAGGTTGATACGTTAGACGTGTGAAAGTATCCAACGGCTTCCCTAACGTTTCCATGCTCGGAGCGTCGGTGACCTTCTGCGGTAAGTTACTCGAAATTGGGACTATCCTGTGAGTAAAAGGTTCTTGCGGACGTTTGTACGCGGAAGGAGCTTGGATACTTTCTTAGAGTGCCCTCTTAGGGTGTCCAAGCTCGAGCGCTTGAAGAAGTGATCTGCAAGCCCTGTAGTGAAAAGTTTGTGCATCAGGAGGAGATCCTTTTCAACTCTGCGAGTTTCTAAATGGTACAGTCTTAGGTCTATCAGCCTTTGCGTTTATTTTCATTCGGTGTATTTCTCGCTTCGGCGCTGCTTCGGCTCCATGATATATAGAGAGCACTTTTGCATCCGTCAACCGACTTGTGCCTTTCCTGTTAGTTCGATAGAGAGGATTACTTCGGTATTCCTCCACGAGACCGAATAGAAGGCACGTTCATTAGCAGCAGCTCGAAAGTGGTCTACATTCGTGATTCCAGAACTTCTAGATCCTTCCTGAAATATTCGCTTGCTCAGTGAGTCTGTTATTTTTCTCTGTTCCCCGTCCGCTTTTTGTAGCACGACATGTATATTTTTACGATGTATTATCGCAACATAGTCAGTGTCTGAGGATAAAGTGCAGCTAGACTCGGACGTCACTTTATCTGCGGTTGCTTCCCAACCAGTTGCTTTATTCCCACATTACCCTGAGGCTTGATTTGCAACCTTAGAGCTGCAATTCGAGGCATGCAGGATTATTGGCCAGTGCCAACGACTTTCCTATGCCTTAGAGGCAAGCCCGGGCGATGTTGTCGCCTCAGTGAGGGATTTAGTATTAAGTCCTCCTCAAGAGCAGCCGTACGATCGGGTTAGGGAGGCCATACTGCAGCATTTCCTTCCTTCTCTGGAGGAAAGCTTACGTCAGCTACTGGCACGGCACCCCATAGGGGATACAAAACCCAGCCGCCACCCAGCTCACCTCCGGTCCCTGGCAGGGCCTGCCTATAAGGATTCAGATATAGTTAAGGAACTGTGGTTGGACCCTTTACCCTTTCATGTTCAGACCGCCGTAACTGCTCTCTTCGAGGACTCGTCCTTGGAACGAGCAGCCGCCGTGGCTCACAAGATTGTCGCACGTGTTGGCAGAAGAGCTAATCCCCTCATCGCCACGACATCGAGCAATTCTAGGGGTGTTCACCTGGATGAAACGCCGGAGAAGCCTCGACACTCTCGATCCATCCAGCGCCGCCTGTCCTTCAAGGACAGAGTTCAAATACCGACCCCTCGTAGTAGCCCAAGTAAGCAACGGCACGGACGGGTGCCCTCCACTGCCCACGTCTGCCGTGAATCCGCCTCACATGCCTCGTCCAAACCAGATCATCCTACTGGCGATTTTTTTAGTCCCCCCGCGTTTTTGGACCAGCCGCCCGTAGGTGCAGATAGCCGTGTTCATACGCGGCGGGAAACGCCACTGCCAGCAAGTAAAAGCCGCCTTATTCGCCGGCCATCAGTCTCAGGCTGGCCGTTTATTTTACGTGCATGATTCGTGCACTAAGCCTAGATTCCTAGTCGATACTGGGGCCCAAGTTTGTCTTGCCGGTTGGTAAAGACAAACCACGAGCTTCTTAGCTTTGGCTGTTGGCAACGAATGCTTCTTCATTCCTACCGACGGCACGAGACAGTAATGCCGTTGGCAGCACGAAGTTGTTTGATTGGTGGAATCTGTAGATCGCCTGCTTTCTTTGAAATGACACTAGCTGCTGCTCCGGTGCCAATTATGAACAGGTTATTGGAAACTAAATCTAAAACATGCAACAGACGACTGCTATTATGGCTGCCGAACTCGTTAGTCGTCGGAGGGCGATGGGATATTAGTTTCCCCGTTTGGCACCTGGAAAGGTGCAACCGGCTTCTCGGCGTCGGCCCTTCTGCCCAAACCGCTTGGGATATCGACAGTAAGTTGATCGAGATGGGCTAACGGGGGGGGGGGGGGGGGGTTCAAGGGGAGGGCTGCCAAGACGTTCACGCCGGCGAGAGTTGTGATAAGATGTATGGTCTCTTCAGTGAGAACAACTAGGGGCGGAAAAACGTCTGAAAGCCCACTCAGAAGCGGCTACCACAGTGTCCTCGAAGTGTGTTCCTGTGGTGAGAGCGGTGGTCTGGGGCTGCTCGGGTTTGTTGCAGCCGTAATTTGTGGATGGTACCACTCCGCAATACCGTCCACTAGTTTTGCCGCTTCTGTGAGTTTGGGGTGGCTAAAAACCTCAAGCAATGCTTTAATGTTGGGTGGTAATCTCTGTACCCACAACTGTTCAGGAACGTTGTCCTCTAAAAGTTGTTGTTCCAGCTGCTGCATTTCTCCCAGTAATACAGAGGGTTTCTTGCTGCCTAACCTTGTCTCTTGGATCAGCCGTTTCAGTCCGGACGATTCTGATGGCAAAAGGAAAAAATACCGCGTCTTTCACGGCTGTGTAAGAATAGTTATTGAATATTAAGCCACGTTTCTGGGTAGCAACGTCAGGGGGAAGGTGACCGATAGTCCACAAACAACGGAGACGCTTGCTGGTGATTCTATATGGTTCAAACTCTGCCTCTAACACATGAAACCAGAGTTGAGGGTCAACAATATAAAAATCAGGGAAAGCTAGAGAGACAGTCAAAATGGACGGTTCCGGACCAGTCTTGCGGTCGTTGCTAGCCATGAGTGCAACAGTATTTCAAATGTGAAGAGGATATACGAAGATCAATTAGGCAATCATGAAATACTTAAGTATCGATATAAGGAAAATATAGAAAAAGTATGGTTGCAGACATCGGGACCTGCCGTTTAGGTGTCGGAAAAAATATGTGTAAACGAATGAATGTGATTGGAGGACTTACTCGTGTCGTTGCTGGAATGAATTTTTTGTTCGGGCTCATCAGTTCACGATTCGTCTAAGTTAGTTCAGGACCAGCTCCCGTATAGAGCCTATAACCTCTTGTCCCCGGTTCGGGACACGCTAGCAAATATACTCGGCAGCGAGCAGAAGAACGGAACTCAAAGCGCTGGGGCAGAACGTGCGTATTGGATGAAAGCAGGGGCGTGCAGACGGTTTACACAGGCGGAGCGAGTGGCGCCACCAAATTTGGTAATTGTTCAAACAGACAAATATTTTAGTCTTTGTAGTGTTGTACCATATTGGAAGCACTGCATTAGTCCGTTTACTAATCCACCAATATTGAGGTCTATCTACCCGCCATTATCAGAAGTAGCCTCTTTCGTCATTGTGGATTTTTGTACGAATCCTCATCCAAATACCGATCCATGCACGTTTCCCTCCATCAACCTTTCGCTTTCTTTTTCGTCTCCCAATATATAGCAACGGAATTGGCAGTAGATCGGTGCTGCTTGCTATCCTTTTGCTTACGTTGCCTCTTTCCCACATCAGGTCGCACCACATATGCCTCCATCAATACACCTGCGATTTTGAAATGGAAAATCCAGTTTCATTTCTCACCTGATGTGACTCATTAACTGATCTCAACATCCAGTTATAAGGTCAACAATTCTGCCCCTCCCGACATCAACCAGATAAGGTTCTTCGGTAATTTCGTGCAGAACTCGTTGATTCTCTTCCGCTGATTGACTACTCTAGGTCAAATGATAACCACTTTTTTGTACCTTTTAGCTCCTTTTACGCGTCTCCTTTTTAGTCTTAATTTCCTTGGCCTCAGTTTTTCCTTAGGGTGCGCTGCATTGAGGAGCTCGTGCTGCACTTTTGTTCTTCTCCCCGTTGCTCATTAATCCTCAACTGGGCCGCACCCAGACTGCTATTCTCCATCTCATTTCCCCTTCCAGCCATCCTCAGTGCCGGCCAACCACCTCGGGCACTATACTGATAATTCCCCTGACTGGCGCTGCTGGATAATAATGCTGTATGGCCGTCTACCACTTGCTGGACTTGTTGGCTCTTTTGTTCAAGTTCTCACAACCTGACTAACTGATCCTGTTTCATATGCCCTTATGGCGGCTGTTGAGCCCTCTATACAACCACCAATGATAGCTCGAGCCAATCCCAGCGGTGCCCGGCGCGGTCAGATCCCCCGCTTCGTCCGGCGTGTATCGGGCTTGCAGGCCGTCTGCAACGATGTGCAAGCGCAATTAGGCTGGTGGATCGCACCCCCTGTGTTCGCTTCACGAAGTGATTTTTAGGTTGGGTGTCCAGCGCACGGTCAGTCCCATCCACTGGTACCTCTCGTGGATTACAAAGTTCCACCTTTATGCTTGCACCGCTGCTGCAAACATTCACTCCATTCCTCTTCAGTTATAACCGGCTTTACCCCGAGCCCGACCTCCATATTGACGTTGTATTCCACCGTTTTTCATGACCGGCACAACTTATCACTATCTATGTGTGCTTCAGTGAGCAGCTCTCACTTTTACCAACTGTCCATCTCTTCCTGTGCACACAGCGGTTGCTTATGCGATCACCTTCCGATCTTGGCAGTAACTTCATTTCCCGCCTTCCCGGAGTCGCACATCTGTCTACTTTTCTTCTCCGTACGTATTCATGTCCGTTCCTCATGGTAAAACTCCCTATTACTCTTCATTATTCCGCTCGTTTGTTGTCACTGTTCACTTCCTCACCAGTCACCTAAAGACCTCCGGTGCTGACATATATTTCCGTAGTTCTCCAGTGGGCAGTGAAGTGACTAGCGGTTATCTGCATTCTTCAGCCCATCCGATGGCCTCCACAGTGCTATTCCATTCAGTTACTCCGACTTCGCGGATCACCACGTTTCCTCCATGTTCGAACGTCTCCGATGTACTTCTCGTGCAGGTTCGCCACCCCGTCAATATCAGCTATCATACCTGTCAAAATGGCCGACAGAAATGGTACATGTGCCCTCTACCTATCACACCATCACTTTTCTTACACACACGTTCTGGAAGTTCTCCTCCCTCGTGTGTTACACTATCAAAACCTACCCTGTATCCAGCCTCTAAGTCCCACCATCTTCTAAAACGGATTATATATTTTATTCTATATCCGTTGATCCACCGCTGCGTTCCGCGATATGCCTGGGCAACCTTACTGATCTGTCATTTTTGCGTGGTACGCATTATACAGCTTTCACATATTGATGTACACTTACCTGTTAATTACCCCACCACTTCTCTTTCGAAACTAAACGCCTGTATAGTCTGGTTCCTTCAGTGCCCACCATCACCTTATTCCACCATCTTTGCAGACTGATATATTTATGTGTTGATACTTGTTGACATACCCGTTATAAAGTGAATAATTCGTCGAAAGCGTCGACGAGACTTCCATCCATATGCCTTTCATATTCTGCAGCCTGTAGGTAACTCCCTTCACTCCATCCGACGAACTCCTCTTTTCACAAGGACTAACAACATATCTTTTGATTATATTCGATGTTTTACAGGTGGTACTTATTTCCTACACAACTTACACATGTACTTTAGACTTTCAGCAGACGTCATTCAAAAATAGCCGAACCGAACACTTGACAATGACCTTTCTATTTGCCGGGAGTCATTATCATTTCAATCAATTTCAATGTTCTCCTACAGTATTCTGTGTGCACCCGTTTTACCCTATTGTAAACCCGTGCTCTGTCATCAGTTGTACCATTTGTATATGCACTGCAGCATGTGTCGGGCCCATCCAAACGCACCATTAATATTATTTATTCAAACGACCTACTTACTTGGATCCTGTTCAACCCACCTGTCAACGTTTATCACTCCATTCTACAAATGGCTCATAAATGGGCATCTACTCCACACCCCACTATGTGCGTTGCCCCTGAAAACTCTAGCTGGATAGCAATTACTCAATTTGTGGTGAATCTGACTTTCTGCTTCAGCTGCGCTTTTCCGCTTTCGGAAAACACCCTACCACCCATTAGAAACAAGATTTCTGCCTTTTCACAAGTCATTAGGGCTACTGGTTCAAGTACGTACCCGCCACCACCAATGCGTTTTTCCAGTGTTTCATCTGTTGTTCTTTCAAAAGGTTTTTTTGTAAGCATACTCTTCTTTGCAATCTTGTCGACCATACCTGAATTCCCAGGCATTTTCTTCCCATTCCCGCCACACTCGATTACGTACCTCACCCATGAAGCCGACTTTGCTTGTCATTTATGTGTGCGACCACCTGAGGTGTAAATTTGGTTCCTCTTGCCACATCGGCCGGTTGTTTCATTTTTTCTGAATCCGATGTCCCGTTCTTCTTTCTTGCATCAGACTTATTGGCCCCGTAGCTTCCGATTTAACGCGGCTATGTGATCTGCTATGTAAACGGTCTTCAGGTCACTTATCTACCCCTTACTCCAATACCACTTCTGCACGCTATTCGCCCTGCAATGAGCAAGTAACGTACTTCACGTTGATTTACTGCCATAATTCCATTTCTTCACCGATACTCCGCGATATGCCTATGATAATAAAAGTAAACTGCTGAACACTTGCCAGCCTACCTAGGGCTAGTTCTTCCATCACCGCTCTTGGAATACCTCCATCTATCCGTAAGATTTGTTGGTCTCCCTCCATGTGATTAACTACGACGGCATCTCAACATCAAAATCTACCACCACGCTGGCAGTTGCCTCGTGGCACTTCATCTCTGATGATCCATTGTAGTAAATCGTCAAGTTTTCTATCCATATAATTTCACACCCTGCAGCTTGTAAACAACTCTTTGAATTTCTCCTGATGAACTCTTCGTTTTTGCTTTTTTCTTCTTGGTTTTCTAACAAATATCCTTTGATTTAGCTACAATGTCTAATATGATTATTTCCGGTACTATTTATGCATATACTCTCACTTTTTAACCGACTCCGACCCCCAGTAGCCAGATCGTCCATTTGATCTTGACCTTCAGTTTTGCCGGGCATTATTACAGATTTGGTCCACTTTACCACTCTTTTTAATGCTCCATGCACACATGTTGTATCTTCCTGGAAGTTCTGATTCTGACATCAATTGAACCTTCTGATCATGCACTCCAGCTTGCTTTGGGCGCATCGGGTATACACCTTTATTATTATTACCTACCAAGCGCAGGGCTGGGGGTTTTTGACGGACGACCTGAGCGGTACTAAAAGTTCACCAAACGCTTCGAAACCTTATTTCAGAATAAGGTAACCGACACCAATATAAGGCTGCTCTACTTGATCCGCTACTGTCGGAGTAGAGCCAGAGAATCTATTGACGTATGAGCCATGCTCGACCCGGACCAGACTAAGCACGGGTGAGAAAGTTTCTGAGAGATCTGTTTGGCCAGCCATCCATGTTTTCTCGCAGTCTGATAGAGGGCGCGATTTCAGAAGCCAAAACAAAGATACTGTCTACGCAATGGCCAATCCCATCATTAAGACAAAAATTGTTTGGTAGCCCCGACCCGTTAGGTTTCAGAGTGGACCTCAAAGCCATGCACACACTGGAGGGGATCATTTACTGACTCCTGTCCGAGCTACAGGGTCTTTGTGCCGATAGAGTGGAACGCATAGCCGGGTTAAATTTGGGGCTAATTTCGGGGACCTGACCGGACAATTAGGTAGGCAAACCAGAATAGCCGACATCAGATTTGTTCGACTCATCCGTAGTAGCCACAGAGCAAGCAGACCCAGCTACAGCCAAGCTCAGAGCAGCTCAAGAGTACTCGAAACATCAGCCTTGGACAAACATGCACGCCATTTCACGCAAAGCCATAGCTCGTCCAGGCTGCGGGAACTGCAAAATGATCACTGGTTTCTAGAAAGTCCGAAGTTCATCAAAGCCACAATAGACGAACGTTGAGGAAAGGCGAGGACCGTAGGAGCTTGTTTTCTCCGCCCTAACACCACACAACGGGTGGAAGCCTGCCGAATAAGAGCCAGATTTGGTCACTTAAGTTGTCCAGACAGACATCACCAAATACTACACCAGGTGAAAGAACCTACGCCAGATGTGAATACAGAGGCCAGTGCGGTCCGCTCAACATCACAGTCTGTCAGTAAACCTAGAAGCCTTGGAGTAGTTGCTGTAGGAGTGATGATCCTTAACGGGGTGGCCAGAGCTTTGGTCTCCGTGGATGTCGGATCAAACATAACCCAGGTGAAGGAGCTGTTTGCCGATAAACGGCTCGCAAAAAGCACGAAGATTTTGGGGTGAGAACGGTGGGCGGAACTCAGGTAATAACCGCAGGCCGGCTGAGATTAGGATAACAGTGTGTTTCTCGGTCATAGTCGAGACGCACGCGCAAGAGCATGACCATGAGGCAAAACGTTACTCAATAAGATGAAATGTTCACAAATTTCAGGAATAAAAGTCAAAACTGTCAGCGATAGAAAAACATCACTAACCGTAGTTTGAATGGATCAGTCCAGTAATGGTTTGCGCGGCAAGTTCGAACCGGTTTTGAGTTCGAACTGGGCGGTAGTGGGTAGCTCTCTGCGGTCCTACAGAACGCTATTTTAGATTTGGCGGTCAGTTGACAAGGGTGCGCGGTAGCTGGTATGCATTTTGGTGAGTTATACAGCTAAATGCGTAATGGTACAAATCATGCTGAATTTTTCCGAAGCTGAAACGTATTTCACGTATGCATTGATTATCCCTGACACATGCATGGAAGCATTCCTAAAACAAGCTTAACATTTCCACAACCTGTTTGGTACAGTACAGACGGCTATTTTGATGATGCCTTTTGGTGAGTGAAAGGCATGTGGGCTATAAATACGTCAGTTCCTTGCCTGGAGCCTAATTAAAGACAACCCAGCGATTGTGTTCAAATTACGCCTTCTTGCAACTTACTAGCAATCGCTGATATCTGTGGTTTAAATGCTCGTTGAAGGCTACAAAACGTTTTTGTTACGTAAGACTGGTGGTGAGGGCATCTGCTGTAGAACATTTATTCGTAACCTGTGTAAGTCAAATCTCGCAAATCGAGCAACGCGTAGCCAATTCAAACGAATCCCAAAACCAGAACAAGATTGATTCGTAGCTTCTACGGTACTAAACTGAAATGCACAAAGGATACAAATATATACGAACCTCAAGTATGCGGCCAAATAGGCTTCACAGTAAAACCCAAAGGTCCAAAGCCCCGTGGCTCAAGCACGACGGTCAGAAACGGTTCAAGGCCAAATTCAAATGTCTCACGTGGATAAACAAACGTGAAAAATTGTGGTATATGAGCAAGCCTTTCAAGGTAATGTTAAGTAAAGTGAAATTCACAAAGCACGTAGAACATTTGGAAGGATTTTCAGTATTTGTTCTTTACACCGCTGGCTAAAATCTTTCCTCAAAAATGGTTGTCTAAGTTTCAGGATGGGGTCACGATTCTCACCCTAGCTACCCATAACTTATTGTCAGAGCCCGTGGTTACTAACTTCCTGTGTTAGCTGTGCGTAAAACACGTTTCCGCCATAGTCACCATTCGCACAGTCCATGAGGAATCAATTCCAAATCCAGCTGCACAAATGGAGATTGGCGTATTCATCAGGAGACCGACGCACACAGACCCATGGTGAAGATGAAGGCTTTACAGAGAAAAACTTTTCGCTGCACGAGCTCAGTCTACGTATCTCAAGCAGTAAATTATTGCAGCCATTGGTCAGACCAATTTTGTTCACAGCAATGAGCTCAGAAGTCGAACGTAGGTGCAGAGCTTAATGAGATATCGCGTAAAATTGAAAGGTCACGAACCAGTGGAATTACATAAAATTAACGCACTACATTTTCCGAAAGAAAAAGAAACCGGTTTCTGATTATGATTAAGTTTCGAAAACAAGTGTACGATGGACAGTTTCGAAACACACATGAACACGGAAATTGATCGAACACTGGCGTCTGTCAGAGTACTTCAAAGTTTTTCTATGTACAAAATATGTGACAAACAATATTGTATGGAGTGTAAATATATTTTCTCCTCCAAAGGCAAGAGTAGTTTCACGATGTGCTCACAGCTAATAAGCCTCACTTGAACTGTTCAAGTGAAATATTGGTGAATTTCTCCTTCTCGCCTATGTGCACGCTGGATAGAAACTGGAACTGAGTACATTTCGCAACTGTTCAGGAAAAATGAGTCCAGCTGAATAGTTGTAGAGCATTAAATGGAATAAATGCTGAGTAACTCGGAGCGAGGCGATCTGCAAGTTACTCTGTCTTTTGCATGTGGTTTCGAGCTCGAATCATCAACATTTTCCTCGCTGTTCCCTGTTACCAGTGGATTAACTCTCTGATTTTTCGAACAGGCTTTTCGTTTCTTCCGTTTCCTGTAATTTGACACAACCGTAGGGTCTGTCCAATATGCAAGGCTCAGTTCGATGATGGTACAGTTCTCTTTTAGTATTGGTGCCACCTCAAAACCCAATACCAGTGCAGTCATATTGAGTTTGTTTAAGGATATTGACTTCAGCTCAGCAATTTTGTTTTGTCAAGGGGTACTTTGTTTCGCCGCCGGCCATGCAGTTCCATCCAGGTACCGTACACTGTCACTAGGTCGGCAAATTCCAAGCTGCTTTGCGTAACCTGCTGGTGTTCAACTTCCACCAGGGCTTCTCGAAAATGTCCCTTTTTTGAGATATTTCAAACGCCTCCGGGCATTTTCTCCATTCCTTGATAGGTAACTTGACAGTGGTCTCTTGGGTAAAGCAACGTTGCTTTGTCCAACGCCACGTCCCTTCTTTGAATTCACCATCGAAAGCATCGACTGATCTTACCCTGAGTGAACTTTGGCTTCCTGAGATGGGCCGTAGGATTTGACATCAAAAACTTTCATTGTGTTCTGTGGAGGCACTTTTTTCAGCAACAGGTAAGCAATTTATCGATGTCGATTGTTGAAAATTTGTTCGTCAGGGGTCCGAGAAGTGTCAAGCAAAGTATCTTTCGCGTAGCCGATGGTTCTTTTCGACTGCTTAGGCCCTGTTCAAGCGCCCAACGTGCCTCTGGTACATTGCATCCAATTAGTATGTCGACTTGAGGGCTGTACACTTCTTCGAAGCTTTGTCTCTGAAATGAGACTATCTCTTGGCGATCGATCTAATAGAGTCGACTGGTCTCATTGGTAGACTGTCTTTTGCAAAGTTTTCCGGAACGTCTGCGGTCCCCTTATCAAACAAAGACGTTAAGTGCTGGGCCAGGGTCTAAGAGTTGTTAACATGACCCCCTGCAATCGCGCTGATAGTAAGCTGGGTAGGCTTGCCGAGTAGTTCACAGCTTCCTACAAGCTCGCAAGTAATCAGCGAGGTATCTGACCCATGCCCAAAGGGAATTACCCTCTTCAATCCTTTAGGTGTCACGAAACCGACAGGTACGATGCCTAATATCGCCGGTTTGAAATCATCATGTCTCGTTGAACAGACAATTCTGGGTACATCCGGCTTAATAGGCCTAAGGAGGAGAGTGCGGACTCTATGACTGACAACAGAACATACGCTCTGCAAAGACTACCGCACTCGAAAGAACTTTTTGGCCGGGATCAGAGTGTTTGGAAACGGTACGCAGGAGTGCTAATGCGAAACGAAGCGCTTGGCTAACTTGAAAAGTTGCCCGCAAGCACTGACGGCCGAGGAGGGATATGGTACCAACCTCATCACCCGGTCATTTAGCCCGAGAAACCCGAAAAGCTGCAGGCGGTCTTCGACTGCGCAGCTAAGTTCCAAGCAAGTCGTCAGACGATCGTCTGACACAGAGGCCCGATTAGACCACGTCGTTGATTGAAGTCTTGTGCCGTTTCAGGGTAGGCAGAGTGGCCTTGTCAGCAGACATCGGGGAATTATTTCTCCAGGTGAAAATACTAGTAGAGGAACAGGATACTCTGCGGTTCTTATAGTGGGATGAGAAGGAACCGAAGAAGTCGGTGAAAAATTACGGAATGACAGTCCATCCCTTCGGAGCGATACCATCAGCCTTCCGTGTGTACTACGCCCCACGAGAAACCGCGAACAGACATGGGGCTCTGGTTCATCGGTCGGTGGTAGAAAGCGTCAGCAGAAATTTCTACGTCGACGACTATCTTGGATCGGCCGGCGATATGGACTCGGTCCCAATAAGATTTCAATGTCCAACAAAACTGCCAGAGGGGGGTGGTTTCCATTTCACGATGTAAGCATCGAACGCACCGGAGGTCCTTGAGACCATTCTGTACCACCAGGAGGCAGGAAGGGTTCGAGATCGGGATAGGTTTCCACTCCACACTGAAGGCACAACAGAGATACAGTGAAATGCGAACACAGACGAATTCGTTTTCGCGCTGAACGTACCAGACCAACCAGTTACTCGCCGTGGCATACTGTCCGCCGTCTGTTGCCTGTTCGGCACGGTCGGTTCTATTTACCCCTGGCCGCTTCCCAGGAGAACCCTGCTGCGGCGGCCCTGTCGCAAGAAAGTCGACTGGGACCAGCCGCTTGACGGAGAGGACAGGTTAGAGTGGGGAGAGTTCCTATACACTAAAATAATTAGAGAACGTACGGATTCTCGGGTGCTTGCCTTCCCATCACACAGCATTTATGTTATAGAATTTCCAAGCCCACTTATTTGCATCAGTATTCGGAACACCCGATACTAGGAATGACGTCTTTATTATCTGCCGGCACAGTTCTCGTTTGGAATGGTTATAGGGTACACATTGACCTTAGGACACAATCTGAGCTCTCCTTTTCACGTTTGTTCAATCTTATGTTCCAACAAAAGTTCGCGGTCGAATCTATCGTGGCCTTCTTAGACGTTCAACACGCTGACTGCCGGTAGATTTCCCACGCACAGTCATTTATGTTTCCAGTGTACGATTCCGTCCAAACAGTTACCCCGTCGGCCAAAACGGTTTCACCCACACACGAGCACATTATTGACTCTTGCTTCGAAATACTTCTATGTGTAGACGCGCGTGCTAACAGGCTCACACGGAAAGTTGACGCTAGTCATAACCTACCCCAGACGACACTCACCAATCAATCATTGGCCTGTCGTGATCTGTTCTAACTGTACACACGCCTCGCTCTTCCATTATGACGTAACGAGGACACAGGTACCCGCCTACATGTTTTGCCTTTTCCCGCTTTAGCCTTCGAGCTGGCCGCAAGCTGAGGCTGTACACATCTGACCGTCGATTAGTCGGGGTAACACACGTCAAGAAGAGAACGAGGCTTCGTTTTGCTCTCTCGCCTTCGAGAACACCAATTCCTCCGCAGGGTCTTTATTGCAGAACTGTTCTGCAGTGCTTTCATGGGTGGTCCAGCCGAGGCAAAGCAGAAACTGGTTAGGCATCATTCTGAGCTATACAGCTGTCACATATGCACACAAAGCGGCTATTGCATCAAAGTCGGCTTACCTTCCCATCAATCAGCAGGAGGCTACGCATTAACAAGGACTCGAAATCGCAGCCAAGGCAGTCAGCATACCAGCAGCTCCCCACCTGAACCACCTCCGGTGGATATGGTAGCTCTGTTCCAGAACGATTACATGCAGGAACTTTGCCTCCGAATTATGCAATGATTATTCGGTCTTTGATATAGATTTAGCTCTGGAGGTGGACTTGCTAGTGATGTCATTGGTGCGCAAAAACTAAGTGAGCACTTACAAGCCATGGAAAAATATGAAGTGTGAGTTGCCTCGAGCATGTTGAATGCTGGAGGTCAAATATTGGAAAGAGACGTAGTACGGACTGTGCTTGTTATACCTCGGACCGGCGGTTTTCAAGATTATATGGCGGTCGGACCAATGAGGGAACATAGCTTGTTCCTCTGCGTTCACTTACATGCCGTGCAACACTTACTGCGTCCTCACTTCTTTGACTAAACCAGGCTCTAGCCGCCTCGGTTCGGCCAGGAACTCATGAGGTTGAACAGAAGAAAAGAGTAAGTATTCAAAGTGCACAGTAGGCTGGACATAGTGCTGATGTGCTAATTCACGGAATACTGGGGATTTTCCCAGCCATTTTTTTAAGCCCTACTTGCAGATTATTAGCAATCGTGGGACCAGTCATTACCTGAAGGCTGAACAAGAGTTTTGCCGCACTTAGGAGCGACGTACTTAGGTCGACATGTGCACGAATGTAAAATTCTGGGACCAAGTCTTCCCCGGGTCCCAAAGAGGAAAGGATTTCAGTGGCCAGTTTGCTGGCACTGGTTCAACGGCTTATAGCAACAAAGCCCAAAATAAGTGTGTACTGATCGACCGCAAACCGACCATCATAAAAAGGATAGAAGGTGCATCACTGCGTGCCTATTTCCTAGAACAGTGTGGCGATTTCCATAATTCCCCAGTCCCCTGTGGGAAACTGGGCATTTCCCTTTTTTCGTAGTGTCCAAAAGCACTGTCCTCCACAGTCCAAATGAGGCCGAGTGAAAAGGTTCATCGCAGCCTTCCGGTGACGAGTGGATTTTATCCCGTATTGCATGGATGAGCGACTTTATGGTAAATCTTTGTAAGTAAGTTATATTCCTCCCATTCCAGATGTTTGTCCTTTGGTTCTTAGAGGATTTCTTTGATGCCCGTATAAAGGACAAGTGGTTGACTGGTCGTAGGAAGGTCGGGTGGCCCAGTCGTGATGTCAATAAAATCCAAAAACACATTCGTAACGGTCACACACCATCAATGAACGCTGCTGTTGGGTGCACCGTTCTGTGTTATCTTATTTTTTACTTGCAGACGCAGTGTGTGAGCACAATCATCATAGGGTCACAACACATTTCATAAGCGAAAAAAACTTTCGACACAAACGCGCCGACCGGTTAAGGTTACCAGCACTGATTCACCGTTCCAGGAAGTAGCCGCGCAGTTTTGTTTCCATCAGCGTTAACGTCAAACGTTTCCTACCTGCCTCATAGGTTAGCTTCTAAAGCTCAGAGACTTATTGCCATCTTACACCGCCCAAGATCAACTATTGAGTTTTTCATACGTTTACTATCTGCAAAATATACCAAAAGAACTGATGGTCGGATAAAGATTGTTCGGTGGAGATCCAAATATACATAAATTGACCGAGTTTAACAGGCTTTCAGCAACACGTAGCTGAATCCGGACGGATCTCAAAACCAAAACAAGACTAATCAGTAAATTCTACTGTGCTGGACTATTAAATGAGCAATAATATAAAGCGTATACAAACCTCAGTTATGTGATCACACGGGCTCGAAAAGGGAGAACCAAGCTCACGGTGCGCGATAGACAAGCACGTGAGTCACACAGGTCCAAGATAGAGCATGATAAGGTGACGCGTTGGACGCGAACAAACAGAGGTTAGTTTATGGAAACACACGGTGTACGGAACACGCAAGTAGTGTATGTGGGAGAGTAATATCATGGAAACACAAAATCATAGTGTCTTTCAAGACTATTCTGCTACCGATCGTTACACCACCCACCGAGTCTTTTGTATAACCGTAATTATTCTGCCAACTTACCTAGACACTGCTGACAGTGCGCTTAATTACTATTTCTGACGTCTGTGCTCTACTCACATACTCACAACCGCATGGGTTCCGGTGGCCAGGATGACGATATGTTTCTCCGCATTGCCCACGCGAGCTACCGCTCGGCTGCAGACTTGAGGAGAGACGTGTATATACCGAACCCATGTGTTGTCTTTGAGAAGGCAGTCGTGAGTGTATACGCGTGTTTGTATGAGTGTGCACGTGGTTGTGTTTGTGTGTTGGCCCGCGAAAACCCACAGTAATGATCACGTTTATGATTGTTGTCATCAAGGTGGGCAACTTAGTGTGAAACGGTGAAATAATCTCATGTCCTAATGGGGTTATGGAGGGAAACCGTGTTTTATGCTAGTGTGGGTGATTGTGAATGGAGGTGTTTCCGGGTGCACGGGTGAGTCACAACCATAACCACATGCAGGAATATTATTCAGCAATGCCGGTGACAAAAGAGAAACGGTGATGTTCATGTCACGTATTTTTTGGGGCGTAGGACGGGGCCGTGCCATTCTTGTTTTTGGGCGTGCAAGTTGGTGGATGGGCGTGTATATAGCAAACAACATTCGTGGCTTGTGGAACTGTTTCTTGGATGACACACTAATCGGGCACTCAGTAGACCAAATGGTCTACCGGGATTCTGTGGTAAACATTTTACTCTCTCATAGGATGTTTGTCAACCAGCGTGGACGTACGGGCACGTGAGTAGAGAATTGTTATCATGCAAATGAATGCCGTGGTACGGTTGCGTTAGCCCGTTATTTGGATCGAAACTTGCCGGTGAAATTTACCGATTCCAGAGTGTCGCCTGATCCGTCTTTATGCGAGCCATTATCCCTTTGGTGGCCTCAACCTTCACTGTTCTCATTAGCCCGTCTGGGCTGCTCAAGACGTCCATGACTGCACCCAAGGGCTACGTGCTAAAATGAGTAAGCTCGTTGGAGATCATCGCTTCATCGCCAACTTTGAATGGCCTTTCCTTGTTTAGCCATTCCTGTCGAGTTTGCAGGACCGGTAGGCGTTCTCGAAGCCATCGCTTCCAAAACACCCTGGTCAAGTAATTCGCCCGTTTTCACCCGCAAAGGTAGCTACCACAGGGGCTTTTCGGCCCTTGAAATCCAACGTTTGGCCTCAACGTCAGCAGGTCATTCGGGGTGAGCGCCAGACTGGTGGGGTCGCTGGAAGGTACTGGAACGAGAGAGCGGTTGTTCAATTTTCTCTCGACCTCGGTCATCATTGTGCCCGATGTTTCATTGTCCGGCGGTTGTTGCCCAATCAGTGACAGCAATATTCGCCTGGTTCTTCTAATCAAAAGTTTCCATGCGCCACCGCGGTGACTGGGCTGCGGGGTTTAGGTGCCATCGGCCTGGTTCTGAAGCTCACCTTGGTTTACGTTTTGGTGCCAGCGCTGCAGTTCTTGTTGAGCGCCCACGAAATTCGGCTTATTATCGGAATAAATATTCAACGGTTCGCCTCCTGTTGGTAAGGCGCTGTAGGGCTCGGAGGGAGGGGTTGGTGGTCATCGGATACGCAACTTCTAAGTGTACTGCTCGAGACTTCGTGCACGCCATGTTTCATCCGTATCTTTTCTATCCTTTTTCCGTATCTGACCCTTAAGAGTGCGAAATGATCAAGTCTGGAGTCACTGAACGGCCCCCACCCCGGGGTCACCCTACATCCCGGCAGCGAAGCCATATACTGTTTGCCCGCAACAACAGTGAGTCTCCTACAGTGCAAACAATGTCGGATTACATGTTTCACAGTCACCCTTCCTCTCGGTATCCAAAACCGCCTTCAAAGGACACTCGTCACGCGGCTTTCCCCGGGGTGTCCCTCTACGGCATGTACGCGTCGAACCATCAGCTCGATCACGTATTTCCCAGCCGTCAGTAACATGGTGTAGTTTGCGTCAAAACTCAGGTGAGAGGTGACCAGTCTACCACATACTCGTAATAACCCAATAGCAAGTTTTAGATTAAGAAACTTCAAGTTGTTTTTCGGGAATGATGTTCTTTTTTCGCTTGGTCCCGCTCCTCCGGCATTCTCCAGCTCTCGGGGGAGGGTCTTCAGTTGTATCATCTGGAATGGATCACACTCTGTGAATCGCGGCTCATCGGGATTTGTTGGTCCTACTCGTACGCGGCTGAATGGTAGAACCCCTTTCATGACTAACAAATGTCTCGTAAACCTGGCCAAACATACTAGTGATCAAAGCGTCTTTATCAAGAAGAAAATCCGACTAACCGTGGCAAGATATATGTCAATTCGACGGCTGCTATCGTCATCACCGAGCCCTTGATCCCCATTTCTGATTCGAGTGGCGGCTTTGTTCCGGGGACGGGCCGGTCCTATTCAGGCATGTGCGGGAATTTCGGCCCCCCGTCCACGTGTCTAACTGCCGAACGTTGATCGCGCCTCGGGAACACAGGTCGGCCGGATTGTCGGCGGACTTAACACGCCGCCACTGGATTACAGTGGTTTTGTCCATGTGATCGTGAGCCGGTTATCGACAAAAGTACTAAAAAGACCCCTCTAGTTGTTGGTGTAGTGCAGCACTATTGTCGAGTCCGTCCAAAACCTGGCCTACCAATTACAGGAGTCGAAGCACCTCTTTACCACTTTTATTGCCCTTACCACTAACACGGCTGCGCCGAGTTCGGGACGCGGGATCGAAACCGATTTCAGCAGGGTAATGCAAGCTGTAGCAAACAGAATCTTTGTAGCGCAATGTCCATCCCTCAGGCGCCACCGTCCATACACTACCTTTCCGTACCCAACTTCGGACGCATCAGAAAAGGTGTGCAACTCTCCCTTCTATGCTGTGTGATGGGAAGGCAAGCACCCGAGAATCCGTACGTTCTCTAATTATTTTAGTGTATAGGAACTCTCCCCACTCTAACCTGTCCTCTCCGTCAATCGGCTGGTCCCAGTCGACTTTCTTGCGACAGGGCCGCCGCAGCAGGGTTCTCCTGGGAAGCGGCCAGGGGTAAATAGAACCGACCGTGCCGAACAGGCAACAGACGGCGGACAGTATGCCACGGCGAGTAACTGGTTGGTCGGGTACGTTCAGCGCGAAAACGAATTCGTCTGTGTTCGCATTTCACTGTATCTCTGTTGTGCCTTCAGTGTGGAGTGGAAACCTATCCCGATCTCGAACCCTTCCTGCCTCCTGGTGGTACAGAATGGTCTCAAGGACCTCCGGTGCGTTCGATGCTTACATCGTGAAATGGAAACCACCCCCCTCTGGCAGTTTTGTTGGACATTGAAATCTTATTGGGACCGAGTCCATATCGCCGGCCGATCCAAGATAGTCGTCGACGTAGAAATTTCTGCTGACGCTTTCTACCACCGACCGATGAACCAGAGCCCCATGTCTGTTCGCGGTTTCTCGTGGGGCGTAGTACACACGGAAGGCTGATGGTATCGCTCCGAAGGGATGGACTGTCATTCCGTAATTTTTCACCGACTTCTTCGGTTCCTTCTCATCCCACTATAAGAACCGCAGAGTATCCTGTTCCTCTACTAGTATTTTCACCTGGAGAAATAATTCCCCGATGTCTGCTGACAAGGCCACTCTGCCTACCCTGAAACGGCACAAGACTTCAATCAACGACGTGGTCTAATCGGGCCTCTGTGTCAGACGATCGTCTGACGACTTGCTTGGAACTTGGCTGCGCAGTCGAAGACCGCCTGCAGCTTTTCGGGTTTCTCGGGCTAAATGACCGGGTGATGAGGTTGGTACCATATCCCTCCTCGGCCGTCAGTGCTTGCGGGCAACTTTTCAAGTTAGCCAAGCGCTTCGTTTCGCATTAGCACTCCTGCGTACCGTTTCCAAACACTCTGATCCCGGCCAAAAAGTTCTTTCGAGTGCGGTAGTCTTTGCAGAGCGTATGTTCTGTTGTCAGTCATAGAGTCCGCACTCTCCTCCTTAGGCCTATTAAGCCGGATGTACCCAGAATTGTCTGTTCAACGGGACATGATGATTTCAAACCGGCGATATTAGGCATCGTACCTGTCAGTCATAGAGTTGTCTTGTGTACGCCACGGGAGGGAAACCTCAAACAGGTTTTTGCCGCCTTTGGTTCCTTGCCGTGCAATCTAAAGTGCAAGGTGATCCTCTCGGGAAAATGAATGTCGGTCGTCCCCAAGGCCGTGTAACTTCCTTCTGCATGACCGCTGCAACTGGTACTCCACGTGGCCAGTTTCCGCTGAGAAATAATGTTTTGGGCCAGGCCCCCCGGCTTGGCCGTATGGTATCCATCCTATTGCCGTGCATACGGCGCAGGGTGCTTGACGGTCGCCTACCTCCTGGTCTAGCACCCAATGGGATTTGGCACTTTGAAGCCGATGAAGTTTACTTTTTCATCCTTCCAGTCCACGATGGGTACATCTTGCAAGTAGAGCCATATAGATAGAAGTGCATTCATTGAACTTGGCGCTCGCGTATAGAGATCAGCCTATGTAAAAGCCTCCGTTGATTTGATTTGCTACCTGGTGTCCGGGGCGATGTGCATTTTGGACATAACCGAAGCGTTTGACAGAATATTCCACGTCAGTTACTACAGGAGATCAAAACATATGGAATCGTAGACCCGATGCGCTCTTGGTTTACATCTTACTTATCCGACCGAGACCGGATAGTGAGTATGGGCGAAAATTCGTCCAAACCCCGTCCCGTAACTAGTGGTATGATACAAGGTAGTATACTCGGCCCACCGCTTTTAATAAGTCAACGATATGTCTACCACTTCCCAACAGGAAGTTCCCCTCCTGTTCGCAGATGATACCAAAATCGTGTACACTTTTGAGCCCGCAGCGTTAGCCTCTACCGCAGATGGCATTACTAGGAAATTGCTTTCCCTCAGTTCCTGGAGTGATGATTTGAAAATGTGATTCTCCACAAAAAGAGTAATATTCCTACGTATAAGCGTCACGTCCCCACTGAAACATTGAGAATGAACGGCAAATTCATACCCTGTGTCCACACTATTCATGTACTTTTGACTTTTCCGAACTCACGGCCATCCAAGTGGCCAAGGCATGCCATACCGGAAAGTAAACTGAACACCTCTAAGTCCCACGTCAGACCTTTTCTGAAATACAGCTCAATCATTTGTTCCAACATGCGACAAAGAGACCAAATGGCGTTTGAGAATGTATAACGGGCATTCACGAAACAGCTCTTAGGTTTTTCGTCGCCTTTAAATCATATGGGGCGTTGTGAGCTGCTGAAAGTCGATTCCTTGTTGCTGCGCCGCACAAGAATTACCCTCTATTCTTTCGCAGTATTTTAAAAATAGAATATGCAGTTATGCTCCGCAGGAGAGAACCCTTATTCATTATCCCTTACGTAATAGTGAGTTCTTGATTTCTTTTCCTTTGCATAAGCTTGCGATTAGATCGAACTTCTTTTTCATCAAGTAAGCTTCAGTGTTAAACAAACTGCTACAACACATTCGGGCACTATCACGAAATTAGTGGCTTTCAAACAAGGAATATGTTTCGTTCTAATGGTAAACACCCCTATTAGGATGCCCAACCCTTATATCTCAAGGGCTGAGGCCTTTGAAATAGGAATAGGAGACTAATAAATCGCATAACTGATTTAAACGTCCTAGTCTCAATTAGACTCATATGGTTGGCCTCCTTCCGACAGCAATTATGGAACTCCGTGGTTTATTCCCACGACCTGGGACTGAAAAACAGTCTCAATTCTTTACTGTCAAATATCTTTCTCGGGGCAAAGCAGAATAGCGGGCTTTAACATATTTGGGTATTAAGCGTCAGACACTAAAGTCCATTAACCTAGATGTTCGGTCCAAATCAACTTAAGGTCTTCAAAAAATCCACCATGTTCAGCAGCTTGTGCTTATCACGGTGTCAGTACTTCAAGCGGTGCCTCGTCGTTTTGCAAACCGGTGTTTCAGTAAACATGAACCACAGAGAATAATCACGGGCTGTGTTTACCTCTAACTCTCTCTACCCTTGTTCGTGGTTTTTCGTCTTGTTCTTGAAGAAGATTTCGAATTTTTAATGAACTGGCAGTACTGCTCTTGTCGACCGTCGAAAACAGCCAGCTCCACTCTTGGTATTTCGATCGTCGGTTTTACTGCTGTTGAGTCTTTGACGGCCGGTACAGAACCTCCCATTTCTCTTTGCCCTAGTCTAACGAAGGAACCGTTGTCACTAGATCTGTGCTCAAGCTTGTACTGTCTTTACTTTTCCTCTGTCTCCTAGACCTGCTACCTGGCGGATATTAGCTTCTGTTTTTGTAATGACGTCGACGACCGGGACAACTCGGCACTCCTGCAATCTATAATATCCTCGGCAACGCGCGAACTATCACTGACCGGGCTAGGTAGTCTAACATCATAACGACATAGTAATAACGTGTACCAAAACACCCCCAGTGACTTGCCGAATTAATTCCTGTCCGGGTTCCCATTGCTCTGTTCTTTTTCTGGGCGTGCTGCTTGATTTCTCGTTACAGATTGATCAACTTGAGTGGTATAACACGCTTTGCGCAACACGTAGATGGGTTCGGATGGATCCAAAAACCGAAACAAGTGTATATCGTAAATCCTACGATACAGGATTATTAAACGGGCAATAACATGAGACATATACAAACCTCAGTTATGCAATCACCTGGGCTCACAAACGAGAACCAAGCCCACAGACCACGACAGGCAAGCGCGTGAGTCACGCAGGTCCAAGATAGGTTGCGACAATTTGGCTCCTTGAACGCAAACAAACAGAGGTTAGTTGAAGAAAAAGCAAGTTGTGCGAAATGCGCAAATAATACTTACGTGAGTGAATAATTCCTCGAGATCAAGATATTATAATGCCTTTGAAGTATTTTCTACAGCCGATCGTTTCATCTATTGCGCTTCAGACTCCGGAGATTTATTCGGCCAAATACCTCATGTGGGAGTATTGTGAAAATTATCATAAAATGGTCACTTCCAAGTACATTTTGAGATTTTCGGTTATCCCATATTTTACTTGTATAATAATTGACACGTAATCATGTATTCAGGTCTCGAAACTATTATTTGATGTTTAGAGGAATCGAAAAAGTCCTTTTGGGATGCTTCCTTTACCGTCATCTGGGTATCCCCCATTACGTTTCAAGGGGGACATTCAGGTGACTTTCAAGTGAAGCTCAGGTGACAGCCGTGCCGGATGGACATGGAAGACCAGCCCGATCCCACTCCAGCGTAAGCCCCTACCCAAAACCATAGAAGGCCGTGATTCAACACACCGGCACGTCGGCCAGAAAAACACTGAGTACGCCGCTCACATCAGTAGAACTTCGGGACCAACAGCATTCCAGTTTTTGCGTCACACGCGGCTTCCGCTGGCTAGAGCCCAAATATAGGTTGCCAGTTTCCAAGGGATGCGGGTAAGTAAATCACTCCTCAATGCAGTAGTTCTTGCGAACTCTGGAGCCCGCCACCCCACTTGACAAGGTGGGGCACCATGCCGATAGGACAGTGGAACTTTACTCGGCTAGCGGAACTTCCATTCTGATGGTATCGTCCGCCTCAACCTCAAATAAAGCATCCGCCGATACTGTCCCGACTTAAAACTTCATCACGAAATTACTACCTCTCACCTCAGATAACTGATGCGATGATCCTTGCAGTCCTGATGCAACATCTCATCAGTCTCTTTTTGGTAAGGGCACTGAGGACCTAAGAAAGACCGTGAGTATACTGTAAAGTCAAATCGGCGCAAGGTGCGATACGTTAGCTACTTGTCGACTTGCCCCGGGGGAGGTACCTCACAGATCTAGACCGCGGTCCAAAAATCGCTAATTACAAAAATGATGCTGGTACTATCGCGAATTCGGCTCCCGGTTGCTCCTTTGTGATTCTCCGTGTTCATTCCACACTTCCGCCCCACAGTCAAGCGACGAGACCGGCAAGTGAAGGTGACGACTACGACTGGCCCAAAAGGTGCAGCTGGCCTATTTAACCTCTTTCACCGGCCAGGAGGCCTCTGACTCCTCGTCCATACAAGAGCCAAGTTCAGTGCTGTCCTCCCACCCGTGTATCATCGCCTTTAACCACCCCACTTCACACCAAAGGTGGCAAATAACACGTTTATTGCAACCTTCAACCGACTGTCGGAGACTGCTGTGTTAGGGCTCCCAAGGTGTTTTCTGTGAATTTTCACCCAGGCAGAAGCTCAAACTTTCACTAGTGTCGCATGTTTTTTCTCCACTTTTGGCAATACAGTGAACCACAAAAGTCGCAAGCCGGTATTCATCACGATCAGGTTTTTCACACTTGGCGTTGGCCGCTGCAGGACTTCCATGAGCTTCCGGCTGGAGATCCAGCTATCAACATTTGATGACATTTAGGTGGTCTCATGGCTTTGTAGTACAAAGGCTGATAAGTTGATCTTCTTTAGATTTCATCTGATTTATTTGTATTCGCAGGTGGACTCACCGCATTCAGCTTTGTGCGGATCTGTCTACCCAGCGTCAGCTTCGGTGGAGTTTTTTGCGTTGTTGAATGGGGAACAGTTCGGTAGGTGCCTCAGACAATGGGTAGCGAGTCGTCCCAAGAGGTACCCCCTTGTTGCATAGTTTGTACAGTCTCCTTCAGCGTTCGGTTCACGACCTCGACCATACCATTCGTTGCTGGGTTATATGGAACTGTCCTTGAGTGTTTGATGCCATTCATAAGAAGGAATTCGTAAAACTCATTGCTTCTAAATTGAGGACCGTTTTCTGTCACAATTTCCTCTGGCAGACTGAACGGTGTAAACAAGTGTCTGAACCACCTAATGACGACGGTAAACATCACTTCCCCGCACTGTAAAGCTTCGGGACACTTACTGTAGAAACAAGTGGCAACGAGAATATTTTGTTTACTCAATGATGCTTTCTGGAACGGACCCATGATGTCGGCTGTACTGGTGTCGAAATCGGTTTAGCAGTTTTATCGGAATGCTGGCATGCCGAACAATCTCTAACGGCAGCTTCAACCGAGGTGTTTAGTCCAGGCCACCAATAAAACTCTCGAACTCGCGCTTTAGCACGGACAATCCCCGGATGCCCCTCATGTGCGCACCGGATGGCGGTTGAAATAAAACTGGGAGGAACAACGTATCGGTCTCCGCGTAGCACACAGTTATCAACGACGAACAGTTTATCGCGAAGGGTGAAATAAGGAAGAATGTCTCGAGAAATTGAAAGTCTTCCTGGCCATGAAGACCCCAAGAATCGGATTATTTGAGCCAGTGTTGGATCTGTTTCCGAATGTTCCTTCAATAAGCTTCTGGTTATTGCACCACATTGGTGGCCTTCTGGAGCGGATATAATTTTGGTCTCTTCCATATCCTCATTTTCACCGGACGCCCCCAGTGGAAGTCGTGAGAGTGCATCAGCTACTTGATTTCGGGACCCTTGGTGAACCTTGTTTCTAAGTCATAGTTGAGAAGGCGAGTGTACCAACGACTAATTCGAATTGGCCTGTAACCTTTGTTGCCACGACTCGGGAGACTAGTAAGTGCTGAATGATCGGTGCGCAACGTAAATGAGCGCCCAACCAAGTACAAATGCCATTTCTCGACAGCCCATACACCAGCAAGCGCTTCTTTCTCGCCTGTGGATTACTTTCTTTCAGTTGGGGACAAAGATCGCGACCCGAACGCAGCAACCCTCTCATAACCATTGAGAATCTGGGGTAATACAGCCCCCAGACCAACGTCTGAAGCATCAGCTGTTACGGCTGTTTCCAGGTGCTGGCCGAAGATCGCTATCGTTGGTGCAGTAGATACCATGGGAAGAATCGACTTGAATGCATCTTGTTGCTCCGGACCCTATGAAAACTCTTCATTCAATTTCGTTATCCTCCTGAGGGGTTCCGAAACAGTTGATAAATTCCTAAGCTGACGAGGACAGTAAAAACATAGACCCAGAAAATGTTTTACTTGATCAAGATTTTGTGGTATTGGACAGTTTATTATCGCTTGAACGCTGTCAGATTTCGGACGGACCCCATTGATTGATATTACACAACGCAGGAACTCAATTTCAGGCATTGCAAATAAACACTTTGCCGTATTCCAACGTAAATCTAAATCATTCGGCCGCTGAAGTAGAGCAGACGAATTGTGGTGATCCTCGGATGGGGAGCCAAAAACGTAAATATCGTCCATGAAGGCAATGCATCCCCATAAGTCAGCTAAAGCCAATGATATGAACGTTTTCCAGGCAGCAGGGGCGCTGCTTAGACCCATTGGAAGTACTCTGTATTAGTACAGGCCATCCTGTGTTAGAAAAGCTGTCAGTGGCTTGGAATCCTCGGTGACGGCCATGTGGAAATATGCACTACGCAAATCCAGCTTTGAGAACACTTTAGCGCCAGAAAGACTAACTAGTAATTCCTCAGCAGTGGGAAGAGGAAAATGTTCAATAGCGATCTGCTTGTCCAGCATCCTAAGATCAGTGCATATTCTGATGTTACCATTCTTCTTCAAAACAGCAACAAGAGGATGTACCCATTCAGAACATCCACGGGGTTCAATGAAACCATCACGCCCCATATTAAGAAGAGACTTGGAAACGGCTTCCTGTTTGGCAAGGGGAACTGGCCGTGGTTGAGAAATAGCAAAAGGGACAGCTCCGTGTTGCAAGACAATGCAGTGGTTCATTTAAGGAATCCTGCCGATATTCACTTGGAATAGTTTCGGAAATAAAGACCGCAAGTCGTCGGTTCGTATGACAGAAATGCTCATTCTATCTATGCACGGAGATACTTTCAGGTCTACCGTAGCGTTTCTACCAAAAAAGGGGTTTGTTATCTGACTAGAAACTTACACCGCTAAGTCCCTCCGTAGTGCGTCTTTGAAAAGCAGACGAAGAGAAAAGAATCCTGGAATAGGAATGGGATTATATGAATGAATGCCAAATCTGTATGAAGACTGTTGAAATGATAAATGCTTGAAGTGTTTCGTGTAGAAGGCATGAGGGATAATAGTGATGGGTGATGCAGAATCAAATCCCATGAGCGAAGGAATAATCTGATGCGACACAACAAAATACACTGTGCAGATATCGGCAGAAAGTAGTTGAGGCTCCGTAGAGGAAGAAGAATGTATAACAGAACGTGAACTGATGGCGCATATACAGTCATCGCTGGGGGTGACATTCCCTGAATTAATCGATAAGTCAACAATCTCGGAGACCATGCGTGAACGGCAGATATTAGCAAAGTAACCCAGCTTGCTGCAAATGCGGCACTGGGATGCAAAAGCTGGACAGTTCTTGGAGTCTGCCCGATGCCGAGCTATCCCACAGCGATAGCACTGTGTTGGTTTCGAGGACTCGGGCAAAGTTGCGGACCGGCTTACCAAAACGTTTTCTCGTCTGAGTTGAGTAGCATGAAATATCCGGTTGGTCTCAAGTACAGCAATATTTGCTTTGTCAGTGTCACAGGCACAGGTCCAAGTCAATGAACAGGCGTCTTCCACCGGCAGGGCCTCAAAAAGCAAGATCCCAGGGAACCAGTAATTAGATGCTAGATTTGTAATTCTTTCTTAAATTTACCGGGAATGGTATTGTAGGCACATGGACACAGGGCACATGTAATCCATGTAATAAAATCCTCGATGGACTTTCCTGATTCTTGGTCTGGTTGTGAAAATTTGTGGTTGGCCACGTATGTGTTCATACGGAATGCAAAACGTTTATCCAAGGCACCAAGGGCATTTTCGAGTTCTTTTAAGGTTCAGTGCATCGAATAGGCGCCGGCCTTCAGTGCCAATGAGAAAACGTAGTAGTTTCACGTTGATGTCGTCAGTGATTTTGGCATTGGAGTTCAATACCGGAGGGCCAGAAATGGAATCCAAAAATATGGTTTTCCATGAGTTCCACAATTCTGGTGATGGCTTTTCAGCAGCATCGTTCCAGAACGGAGTAAGTGAATACAGAAGATCCGACATTTTGCAGGCTAGAAGCCGCGACGCCAACTGTTGTGTCCAAAGTTCAGTAAACAGAACGAATGTACATATGCACGGCACGACTAGTGTTCAGGCTCAACGTTCTGCAGGCGCTAGCGTAAACACGTCAATAGGAAGAAAGCAATTATTCGAAATTAGTCACGCATGGAGCCAGCTGCGAGTGATTAGTAGGGAAGAGCGGAGCAGAGCCTGATACAGACAGGCCTCGCATGTGCCAGTGAAAGGCAAATGTGTTTGGAATGCTTCACGAACGAAAGTCAATGCCACATGAATTAGGGTCACAACAATGACCAAGGCGTTCGACCGCGTGTCTCACGCCAGGTTACTAGAGAAGATCAAAACATATGAAACTGCGGACCATATGCTGGCTTGATTTTTATCTTGCATGCCAGCCCGATGTCAGATGACGAGTACAGGCTAGACTTCGTCTAAACCCTACCCCTTAAGCAATGATATAAGACAAGTTACTGTACCCGGCCCACTACTTTTCCCAATGCACGTAAATGATATATTTACCATTTTCCAACAGGAAGTCATCTTCTTCTTCGCATATGAAAACACAGTCGTGTATACTTCTGAGCCCGCAGCTTTGGCTTCACCACAGATGACATTACAGGGAAATGGCTTTCTCTCAGTTCCTGGAGTATTGATTGGAAAATGAGGTTCTCCGCCGAAAAAAGTAGCACCATTAAGTTTATAGGTCATGTCCCCACTGGAACCACTAGAATAAACGACCATTCCATACACAATCACTGTAAGGTACGCAACTTAAGTCCGCTCTATTCATGTATTTTTGACTTTTCCGAACTCACGGCCATCCAAGTGGCTAAAGCATACCATACGATTGGGCTCATACATCAAATCTTTATTTTGCCGGAAAGTAAACTGAACACCTCTAAGTCCCACGTCAGACCTTTTCTGAAATACAGCTCAATCATTTGTTCCAACATGCGACAAAGAGACCAAATGGCGTTTGAGAATGTATAACGGGCATTCACGAAACAGCTCTTAGGTTTTTCGTCGCCTTTAAATCATATGGGGCGTTGTGAGCTGCTGAAAGTCGATTCCTTGTTGCTGCGCCGCACAAGAATTACCCTCTATTCTTTCGCAGTATTTTAAAAATAGAATATGCAGTTATGCTCCGCAGGAGAGAACCCTTATTCATTATCCCTTACGTAATAGTGAGTTCTTGATTTCTTTTCCTTTGCATAAGCTTGCGATTAGATCGAACTTCTTTTTCATCAAGTAAGCTTCAGTGTTAAACAAACTGCTACAACACATTCGGGCACTATCACGAAATTAGTGGCTTTCAAACAAGGAATATGTTTGGTTCTAACGGCAAACACTCTGATGAGGATATTCAATCCTTATATCCCAAGTGCTCAGGCCTTTGAGGCAGACTTATTTTACCGATATAGTAAATTTACGATTTGTATGTCCTACACCTCGTAATGAACCGTGGGTTGCCTTTTCCTGGCGGCAGTTGGAGCACCCAGCACATGACACAGAAACTAAGCGTTTTCATTTCCATGATCTTGGAGCGCACAACGGTTTTTATTCTTTGCCAAAGCAGGGGTCTACCTCCGACTTGGTTTTAAGGTCTTGGGTACTGAACCCCACACACCTGTGTCCGTTCATACAATAGTAAACGTTTTCATCCAGCTCATCGGTCTTTTGCTGAACTTTTGCTGTTTGCGCGTTGCTTTTGGCTCTTTATTGATGGGATTACTGCTGTTCCGGTGATCATCAACCCTTTTGAATGATCTCAGACTGAGTTGGACCCTATCTGACCCTGCTTTTTGTGTCCCATGTAAACCTTCTTGGGGCTCTTGATTCCACGGACATGGCGAAAGCTTCCGTCGCTTACCCTTGAACATTCATGGTTTTGACTATTTCCCCGCTCAAAGGTGACAACCAGTGGGATGAAACCAACGTCAAACAGTAAGAGATCGGAGCAAAAAAGGAGAGGGAAAAATGCCCCAGTTATGTCTTCCAGGGTTATCAGCTCTGTTTGGTGTGGCCCATGTCCTCGGGCTGCAGTGTTGCTGCGGAATTACTGGTGTTATTCGCCTTATCCCATCGCGGCTTACTACATGAGGTTCATTTTGGGACCGGGGATCGAGGCCTGTGGTCGCCAACCAAGAGCAGCTTTGCCTTCTCTGACAACCAGATATCTGACTGTGTTGAAAGTATAAAAGATAGTGAAACGTCTAAAATGTGTGGATCACTCTGGGAGCCCCAAGTGCAGGATCCCAATAAACGTGCATCGTGCTCTCCCCCGACCTAAAGCGGGCCCTAGTTCCGCCTCACATGAATACTGAATGCAGACCTTTAGAGCTCACTTCTCTGAGGAAAACTCAGCTTTATGCCATTTCCACCTCCTTCGTTTTCCGAACCAGTCCTTACGCGGATGGTTTTCTGCCTTGCAGTATGATAACAACGATGAAGATATCAGGGTAACCATGAAATCACTACTTCGTGAGTTTTCCTTGCTTACGCTGGAGCACAGTCTAAGTACGCTAGCTTCACAGGGTCGGAGCATAGACGAACGCACGTCTACTTTTTTCTGCACGATACCATTTTTCTCTAATCCATCGCCGCCGATACTCCTAACAGTGTATTCTGAAATCTAACTTTAATGTTCCTCGGGTTTCAATCAGCGTAGGCTGATCACTGCACTAGAAGAAATGGTAACACACACTGCGAAGCCGGCAGGTTACCAGTCCTATTCACCCGAAAACCGTTCTTATAGGCCTATCCTACCACGTCAGTGCTGATGTGCTTTCTGCTTAAGCAAACGGTATTGAAGGTTACCATTTTATCTTGACTGTAAAGCACCAAGTTCCTCAGTATCCGAGCCCTGCCACGCCAACGTGCAAACAAATTCCTGTGGAAGGCATACGTAGTTACCTAACCTGTTTACTTTACTTTGCCAGTCAGTAGTAGAACAGCTTAATCCCCGGCAAGAATGCGTTACGCAAACCATGAAATTGTCACCCGAAGCAAAATGTGAAATACGCGCAAGTAAAAGCTCAAGCGAAACTTTCTCTTTGCCATGTTTACATAAACCTAACCACTTCATTATTAATTGTCGTCTTTTATCATCATAATCCACTGCTGAAACGACATCCAGACCGCAAACCTTATTCATTCCAAGTTCGTCACCCATTATATCAACCACCACACTGGATGAACAGGGATTACACTTTGACTGGTACGGAAGGCAACCTAAATGGAACCTCGCATGGTAACCAGGGCGGCTATCAAGCCACACAACCGAAAACACCCCAAACTGTTTATCAGCCTCATCTGTCATTTTGAGAGCAAGGCCACCTACCCTCCCGATCAGTTGTTCCCAATGGTGACTCTGGGTACCACTGAGACTCGGTAGGTCATTACATATTTGTCAACAAAAAAACTCAATGATGCTTGATTCTATGAGGAGAGTTTCCTCTCTAGTACCCGTTACGAGTCCATTTTCTCTTCGAATTGCATCCGGCTTTAAATTGATTCTTCACTCATCCTAGACCCTCCTGTTATGCTTTCTCTTTTCTGAATGACACAGGTTACTTATCCTAAAATTAAGCTCATATCTTTATGGGCGGCCTTTCTTTTCACATTCACCAGTGTTCCCGTGTTCACCTTTGTAAAATGTGTTTCATGTTTGCCCGCTTCATAATTTATTCCGTTTAACAAATCCCTGCAAATCGGTCATTCGGGGTTTACATCATCTTCATGGATTGCCGTTCTTTCCACTTTCGCCGAGGTTCCCGAGTGTACTTTCACAAAATGTTTTTCTGCTTTCCTTACCTCACCTTACTTTGTCCACGGAACCCCGTGGCTTGCATCTTTTTGGTTTATGATGCACCTTGAGCACTATGTATCATCATTCTTCTCTGTATCTCCACAGAGCTCCATCGCCCAACCCGAACTGGAAACCCGTTCGTGCCTGCACGAAAACCAATACTAGTCTGGTCCATCCAAGCTATTACTAGCTACTTTTTCCGTTGCTGAGGGTCCTGTATCCTATTCTTAAGTTTGTGTATAGTTCATCGTATGGAGTACCGTTGCACACCAAGGCCATAAGCTTCCGAGGGCTCCTCGACCAAGGTCGCGAAATATTACACTGTCAAGGTTGTTAAGATACTCTTTTTGCATGATTATTTACGGACTTCATCATTCGTTTTTATGCGTAATGGCACTGCACGCAAACCACCCACCCCACGGTATGATGGCCCGTTGAAGATGCTCAGCTGCAGAAACTTGCTTCCTTAGCCCGAGGAGTGCTAAGCCAGACACTACTCCCTTTGATGGACTGAGACCCGCTCATCTTGATACACCCCTATCACCGGCAGGGCCCACACCATCAAAATCCAGACACACTGCAGACAAATCCTGGTAACAACCCGTTCCCCACCATCACTCTAGAAGCAACACCATACTCAACAGCTTCCCTGGTACGTCCGTCAATCCCGGTAACTGGCTTTTCCGGGAGAAACTCTCGATATCATGACTTCGTTATTCACAGTTTCCTTTCACCAACCCGTTTGCCCCTTTTATTTTTCTATCCAGCTTTCATTTTATACAACATGCTCCCCGGGAGTAAAGTATGTGGGTGTCTACGCATTTTCGACTTTTCCGTTGATCTTCAGTGTTCCTCGATGCAAGGATTTTTTACACCAACTTTAAGTGTGGGTATTAACATACGTCTTTTTGAAAGCCACCACCGAGCAGTAAGAAAGACTGCCAATGAATCTCTCATCCTGGCACAGTCTCGCTGTCGGATTAAAAATGCCTTGGCGTTACATAAACCAGATGTAACTGTGAGAAGCAAACCATTGTAGAAGCTTCGACGAAATCCCTCAGTACTCATCACAACACCAACATGGTTGATTCGGCGAAAGTTTGTCAGGTTGAACGGAAATGAGCATATTGGTGGACATTAGTTCTTTGGAGCCCATATGCCGGTTACAAGAACTTTAGGCAACTGTAACCTTGTGTCGCCTTTTTGTTTCATTTTTGGTTCCTATTTTACATACCATTTTGCCCTTTTGTCTTAACGTGCTCCTATGGCCCTCTTAGGTTTCTAGTGTTGTCTTAGTGTTGACATCAACTCAGTGTGCCATGCTGACGGATTAGTTCACTATAATTCTAAAACCCTGTGATCACTGCTATCAAGTGGTGGAAGATGTTTAACCCTACCAACAAGAGTGTTCCTGGGAATATTAACCAGATCTAGGATAGAGCCTTGATCAGATAGCCCCGGGTTGACTCCTGAACAGGTTTGTACAATGGTTAATCTTGAATAGTTGTCGGTAAAACCCCGAGAGGAGAGATCTATCCCGGCCGTTGTCCTGCTTGATGTCCGGTCTACATACCTGACGTTGAAGTCATCCGGGAAAGGACAACGGCCGTCGCACGTCCATCCGCTAATAACCTTAAGATATTTGAAGGGGCGTCTGCTGGCGTGCGACGGATAACCTCAGCGGTCTCGCAGCTCCAGCTGTTAGCTTGAGGCGGCACAAAATGGCTTCACAAAATCCTTGTGGGTCAGCATACGCGTCTGACTGCATGGGTTCAAAGTCCGACCGGAAGAAGAACGCCACCCTTCAACCCAACGACACAGAGCCCTTGTCCACTGGGAATGTGATATGAGGTCGAAAGAACCCTACCAAGTTGTTTCCTTACCACGCGAGTTCGCTGTTTACTCCCACCACGAGGGGGCCACCTGTCCGGTACACTGATATACGGCAATACTTAACCGCGATCACCGGGGCAAGGTACCAAGCAACAAGTGGAGAGGAGAACACCGTTGGATAGGAGATAATGGCTAGCGTATAGTGGAAAACCGTGCATGAAGCTTGCTTGGGCAGAGGTCAAGAGGCCACCGAGTTTGGGAGCCCGGGCCCACAAGAGCTACTGTAAAGGACTTCTAGCAGTCTTTGAGATGCCGGTAACACCAAGCAAAATGAGCCAGGCATCCATTTCCAGGCTCCAGTATAGTTCTTCATGAAACAATCACAAATATGGCACAGAAACTGCACAGACCTCAACCGTAGCCGCATCGTGAATAACAGGGTGCCAAAAATGCAAACAGTTTCAGGATCGGTGGAAGCTCAGGCGGCCGAGCCGCTGAAATATCTGTGGAAAATGTGGGTCAAAGGTCATGGAATGAAATCATTACATGCACCAGTCAGCGGTCACTTAAAGTCAATGTCCGATGTGTGATTCAACAAATGAGCAGGTGTGGCGCAAAGCCTTGTAGCAGGGGTAGAGGGTCAGGTTGGTCGTGAGTTAGAGCCTCGGGTGTGGCTGTTGCCGAGCGGAACAATTTTGCTTGGTGGGAAAACAGTCACGGGTAAATGTCGCCAGGTGGGTACCTCAGAGCCCGGGATATTCTTACTCAGCCCCATCTCCGCTACCTTCGCCGCAGTGGGTGAGTTGCGCTGGAGAACGTTTTCCAAATTATCCCTCTCGTTTAGCAGACAACGGAATTTAGACAACTGGATGATGACTTTGTCTCAATGTTCTACAAACTCCGCCTGTTCGCATTGTTCTAGTTTTTGAAACTGAGGGGAACACTAGCGCCAGCGGCTTCCACCAAAATTGAGGGTGCCGTTTAGGCATTCTAAAATCCCGAATAACCAAGCCTGGTTCTCCTTGTTCTTGAGGTTTACGTCTTTTCAGTCAATGCTTTGTGTATTGCCCAAGATCCACAGATCACAGATCTTGGTGTAACTGGGGGGAGGTTTGCTTATGTTCGGTCTGCTGAGCACAAATTGGAGGAAAATCTATGAGCAAAAACCTTGGTAAATTGTCCAACAGGGCCCGTCATTATAAATAATAGAACGCCAGTATAACTGCCCGAAGCCTGTTCACTGCTGAAGACTGAAGAACTTCCAGACCAATAACTGCGCAAGAAATTGCCTTCCAGTTGCGAACAAGTCAGACAGTCAGGACAGCTCTTGATGCTCACAAAGGCTGAAGGGGACTGAAGAGCCTGGTCACCGCATTTTTCCCCGTGACCTGGGTTCTGTCATCAAGTTCATCGCTCAGTGTTGGAAAATAGTCCTTGGAGGTTGCTACAAGTGCTTTGTTTTTGGTATGTTTTCTTCACCTTCTGGTACCCGGATTTGTCTGAGACTCCGAAGCGGAAACAGTTGGGGAATATAGTCAGGACCCCGCTGTCTGGTACAGAGTGCAAAAACCTCAGTTTTACAAACCGGGGCCCAACTTATTTCTAGTTCCATCCATGAATGGGGCGGTGCCCAGATGCACAAGTGAAGACTACCGCTAATTCATCGGCCTGCTAAAGGTGTTCCCAACAGAGCCTGGATAACAGTTCACCCAGGATGCCTCTCGTCTCACGCAAACAAATCAGACCTCTCCACATGTGGACTCCCTTCAAATAGAAGCAATCATGGAGGATCCCACCTGAGCCGTACCGTGAAACTTTTCTTTCACTACGCGGTTGGCTTCGAACCTACCAGTTGGGACCCGGTGGCATATGAGAGCACTGTCTGCCGTTGACGTGCATTGCTCCGTGCGTGTGGACCCTAGTCGAGTGAAGTTAGGGCGCTAATTACCTATGCCCTGCCCCCATGACTACCTATTTGATTTGGACCCAAAATTTCTTCATTTTTCGTCTTCCAGCTTCGTCTCTAATCCACGTGTTACAGGTTCCTCTCCCTTTGCCCTCTCCCTTTCCATCCACATGATCCTTCTGATTCCTCCTTCTTTTTAACTCCTAACAAACATTGTTTTTTAAAGTGATTCCCGGGTTCGAGGCCTGAGCCTAAATGTTTCCGGATATTATGGGGTGCTGTCTATTTCAGTAACTTCCTAACTGGCTGAAGATGAACTTAGTAGTCGAATAAAGACGTGAAAAGACAACCTCAAAAATGATAATGTTGGTTCGAACAAAGATAAAAACGGAGAGAAATCTTCACCAAATTTTACAGGTTACAGTATACTGCAGATGCGGCGTGGAGACATGACAGAGGACGCTCACCTTGAGAAAGTAGACCCACGGCACTACAGGGGAAGCATCGAAATGCAATACATGTACTTGAGGGGTAACAAAAGCACAATTACAGGAATATCGAACCTTGACCCTCAGTTATCATGTGCACACAGTTGAGCATTAGGCAAGAGGAAGAAGACGGTCGACGAAAAAAGGAAAATTCACAAGACGGTGGCACGTAGGGCAGGCAGATGAACAATTGGGTTTCATAAGGAAAAGGAAAGCTTCGGGTATTGATCTCAGGTCCTGAGTTTTCGTCTGGCTTCTCTTTAAAGAGCATTTTTGAGGTAGATTACACTATTTATTCTGGTTGGCTAATCTACTAGACAATACACGAACCGAGAAGAGCTCTCTGACAAATGTTCAAGGACGGCGATTAAAAAGTTCGTTGCAGTGCTTCCAGGTTCTTCGGCTTTGGACGTGAGTACTGGTCTGCTAGTCCTGGACAGGAAGCGGTATATATGACCCGATGTTTTTCTAGCGGATGTAGGTTCAGGGTTCAGAGTAGCGAAGGATATGGTGTGTAGGGTGGACTTTATACAGCTTTTGAGGCTCCCCTCGGAATGGGCTGTGTCAATTTTTCATGGATGAGCTCTTTGTGTATAATGTGGCTGCCACCTGCTAGCCTTAGGTAAGCAAAGGGTCCAAATCAGAGATGGCAGTCTTTTTCGGAGATTCTAGGGCAGTTTTGGTCTGTCACATCTGGACCCCGAAAAGAGAATTCACCGCATTTTACCGATGAAAAGGGAGAAGAGGGTTGCCGCGGAGCCAAGATCCGTGGATTTTGCAACAACTTTTGGATTCGCGTGGTAGCTTGGATTTAGGAGGGTTGATCCGAAGCTCCGCCTGGTAACATGCTCGAGTATCTGCCGTCGATGATTGGTAGACTCCGGTCAGTAGGCCAAAGCTTAGCTATATTAAGGGCTGGCTGCACTGCTTTAGCATCAGTGTCTCAGATGGTCACACCACCAGAGTACCGCACTATGCTAACGGGAATGGTTTCTAATAGGTCGGTAAAGTAAGTTAGGAGGAAAAGCGGGCCGGGGACAGGGTCAAGGTAAATTGGCGCTCGCCAAGCTACTGAGCGGCAATACCGGAAGGTAAAGAAGTGGTTAGGCGGAGCGCTTCGGAGGGCAGGAAGCAGTAGGCTTTCGATGCTATACATCCTGGGAGTGAAAAAATAGAAGCTTGGGGCACCCGTTCAAAGGCCTTTGTGAATTCAGTGAAGACTGCGTGCAGTATCTATCCTTCTTCTCAGGCTTGCTTAAACCTATCCACAAAGGACAGTATACTGATGATGCATGATATCCCCCGGGGGAAATTCGGGACGGAGTCTGGAAGCCAGTCTCTTTAGCTCAAGTACCCAGGAATTACATCTTTAGTGCTGCCTTCGAAAACATTTCTCGAGAAGCGGTAAGGCTCATCGGTCTTTGATTGCGTGGTATGCACTTGTCCCTTTTTTGACGATAAGGGAGATGGTCGTCTGTTTCCAAGCTCGTTGGCGGCTTCCTGTTTTGAAGCACCTGTAAAGTAGTGCTGCGCACAGTGAGCGAGAATCGTTGAGGCCTCTCTCAGGATTTGAAGATGGACAGCATGTGGTCCTGCCGAGACGAAAGAATTGAGCCTCGTCAGAGTATTTTCTACCCTCACTGTAGTAACGTAGGTGGTTTCAACGGCTTCTCAGCAAGTTTGGCTGAGGGGTTAGAATGAAGTAAAACGAGATGATCAGATAGACTGAGAATAAGGCTGTAGTAGTCTCTGAAAACCCAAGCAACTTTTGGACGCGAGGTTGCTGGAGCGCCAGCCCCAGGCATCAAAAGAATTGGGGAAAGACGTTTGTGTTTCATACTGCTCCCGGTTGAGGAGAAAGGATCCGTTCTGCCAAACCCGGATGAGAAACCCTTTCCGTTGTCTCAGAAATTATTTCGGGACCTTTGCTTGCATAGTTTTCGCATGTTTGAAGGACCTCTCATCTTCTGGAATGAAAGTAGTCCAGAATCTCTCGAAGGGTACGGTTCATTCATCTCATGGACGGCGAACTATTTTCGAAGTAGCAGCACGCCGTTTGTTTTCGTCAATTCTCGGGTACGAACGGCAAATCAGCCTCTCTGATGAACATTTTTACCCGTCTGATGAGCAACTGGTAATTAACCACTGATAAGGCTTGGAAGGCCCTAGTTCAGCCAAGAGTATAGTCTTAAGCTGATAAACTTGAACGAGCGAGCTAACCCGCTGTCTGGTACTGTGACCTCCTGATACGTGAAGGAGTCAAAAGACAGAACGACTTGGCCATCCCCAACCGGGCGGTGGAAAAATTGATCATTTTACATCGGTTTGCATAGGACCTTGTATGACTTGGGCGACCAGTGTGTACAGATCGTTATGTTGTCTGCGAGTTTCCGTAGCTCCCATAGCGGAATGGTTTTTGTTTTCCCCAAAGGCGGGGGTTTTAGCAGTGTCAGCTTAAGCACTGAAAGAGGAAAACATCCAGCCAACGGTCTCTGACCCTCAAACTGTCTAAAATTACTCGGGATACATCGCAGTCCAAAGGAAACCTGCTGCTTTGTTAAAGGCCTCAACCGCTGTAGTATTTAAGACCCTCTTCTCGAGTGGGTTAATCTGCCGTAACTTGAGGCCTTGATTGTCTTATTTGCAGCCAAATGCTATGCTTCCTCATCCATGTCCAGGCAAGATAGAGGTCCTCCCAATTCACAGCCTAAAAGCCCTGAAGTCTACATGGGTGCGAGGCTAGTCGCAAGGTTACCGGACAATGAGGGCCTCCTGTCGTCTAAGCATCACCGATGCGCTGGGAGACCGTTCACTGGATAGTGAGGAAGTGAGAAAAGAGGGGAGTAAGGATGTAAATCTCAAAAGTATCTTGCCCTTAGTACCTGCTGCAAGCTAGAGAAGAGGTCAGCGGACAGTATTCACCTTTGCGGCATTACCCTAGGCTTGAGTAGCACGAGCGGTCCCACCTGGGAAAATATGTAGGGCAACAAGAAGCGAGGTTTTTGAGCCCACCGAGCCACACACAGCCCTGAACCAATTCCTCGTCATCTTCGAAGTTTCAATCAAGCCCACGCGTTTTCATCTAGAACTGATCGAGGGCTAAGAGACGCTTTGTACAGCTGACCCCCTTCGTCAGCTCAACTTTCTAGGGGCTAACCTTTGCGCCGTCTACAGAAAAACCTTGTATTTCCGATGGTACGGTATCTCGGCTCGCACACGGTAACCCAGGTGCCGCCCAACTATGACCCTTGAGATGGAAAAGAAATTCTCCGGCCCTCTACAAGATGAGGTAGGTCCAACTCAAAATAATTCCATTTAGGACGCATTTGCCTCTGGGGTACGCCACATTGAAAGCTTGAATTTTGGCCGGTGGTGGTCATGTGGTTTGGAACATCCGGTTTCCCCCTCGGGGGTCCGAGGTATGAACCTCCACCACCAACGGTTACCTTAGTGTTAGGCAGTAACCCACCCTCATTCGGCTCACATCCAAGCACCTGATCCACTAAGCTCTCACATTGCTCTCTGCCTCTCCAGATCTTGGGGCCTGGTTGCCTGTTATCCCTAGTTAAGTGGCGGGCCACGGTTGCCATGGGGTGTGCCCCTTACACTGCACTCATGATTTGGCAAGCAATAAAAAGCGTGCGCCATGTCTAAAGTATGACCCGAAAGACCATCTGAGGTGGCCCCACACCTTTTCCAGTGGTCACTATGTTTGTAGTCATACAGTGGCACCTGGCGTGGTTTGGCGAGAGGTCCAAATTACGCGACCATGTTTGTACGGCCAACACTTCATTCTCTGTGTCTATTTTAAATATCGTTTCCCTAGACAACGTAAGGATAGGGGTGATAGGTTCTTGGGCTAGGTCATTCGTGAAGGTGAGAGGGAAGACCAGTAGAGGTCTGAGTGGTACCCCACTAGTTACGCCTTTCGATTTCGAGACGCTACTGTCCAACTTATCAATGTAGGCTTTCCCCGGTAGGAAGCTGTTTACCCAATACTCTAATCTCCTAAAGAACCTTGAAGACTGCAGCTTGATGTCCAGAAGCCTGTAGTTCACATAATCAAATGCCTCGCTGATGTCTCTGTAACAGTATTCAGTGACTGTCCTTCCTCTAGGCCCCCGTTACATCCTCGGCGAACCGTAGGACATTCGTCACCCAAGATCGTCCTTCCAAAACCCTCGTTAAGCTTTTGATATATGGCTGCACCGAACCAGATGCTTGAAGATCTGCTTTCTGACTATTTGCTTTAAGCACTGACGCAGTGACCACATTGAGCTAAAAGGCCGGTAATTTTCAGTTTCTTGCCGGGGTCCCTATATAACACCACGGTAGTCGTCTCTCTCCAATCTCCTGGCGCATTTGCCTCTTTTTTGGTCTCATACAGCTGCATCACTGGGGCCCTTACCGCCCGAGCCAGGGGATGAGGTTAGGTTAAAGGACTTGAGGCTGGGGCTAACAGGTCGGTCCAGATCATTTGCTCCAGAGAGGCTGGGTTGATAATGGCCAGGCTGCGGCTTGTGTTTCCTTTCGTTCGCTTTTATTTCGTTCTTTTTTCGATTTTGAAATTTTTGCACGGGTTCACGGCTGTGAGCCCAAATGTTGGGCTTCTCGATAAGCCCAAGTTCGTCCGTCAAAGTCACCGAGGTGAATAAAGAGTAAAGAGGGACGGAGGCGGGTTGGTGAGAGTCAACCGAAACGAAATATACAGGACAAGAAGCGGTCCTACTATGGATGGTGCCTCGGTGGGAATGAGCGGGGGCCAGTCATCAACATATAGCTGAAAGAAAATGCTGAAAAAGACATCTAGTTAACCCTTAGATTTTTTCTGGGAAAAAGAACTAGCTGGAAAGAATAATATAGTTTTGTTCTGGGACAGCACTCCATAGATTAGGTACCCTGTCGCTATGAAAGTAAACATGTAGGTGGTGCACAGTCTCAGGCTGATAAGATCAGATCGGATAACATCACAGGACTCGTGGCTTTGGCCGGTGGACGTCAAGAATCTTTCGCTAGAAGGAAGCAAACATCTCACCGTACTTCGGCTGCCGGGAGATCCAAGTTTCGTGCTTGTCGAACAATGGATGGCAGGAGAGAGAGAGTGAAATGCACGTTTACCCTCAAAGAACCGGAAATAGCACGGGACGGACCGGTTCCCAAGGATTCAAGAGGATTGGCTGTCCGGGTCGCCACAGTTTTCCAGTGGCTCGAGTTCTGTCATCAGGTTTCACTTTCATTGTTGACTAGAAGTCCACGGGGGTTGCATAGTATTCTCCGTTTCTGGTGCCAATTAAAATACCGTCTCTTATATTCAGGTTTGGTTGATGCTTTGGCATTTTCTATTATGTTCGCGGGAACCTGTAAGGGGCTAACACTTGGAAAACACTGAGAAACCCTCTTATTTGTAAACTTCGACAGCCCCAGTGCCATAAACTAGAACTCCACGCAGTTTTTGTTTCATCCATGGGTGAGAACCACTCCCGGGTGTCGGTGTAAAGAATACCGCCTCCTCCCCGGTCTGCTAATGATTCATTTGTCTGCTCTCGCCCAAAGGTTTACCCAGGACCTTTTTTACCCCTGGCAGACAAATCAAACATACTTTGTAGAGAATCCCCTTGTAGACGCCATGCAAATACGGGAAATAACTGAAGATCAAACCTGAACGCATGACCTATGACGCTTTTAATGACATGGTTCACGAAGGATACGGGTGATTTCTCTTTCGTTTTTATTTTATTTTCCATTCGGCTTCGAAGCCAGCTTTCGCGGTTATGGCTCACTGGTGCCTATCTTTCTCTCACCCACTTACTTATAGCCTTAACCAGGTGACATACGCACTTCGAAGTGTCCCCGTGGGCTTAAGAAAATAAGTGAAGAAAGCAGCGAATCTCCCGCGATTTTTCCATTTCCAGTACTACGCTGACCACCTAGAAATGTCGACCGACGATCAAGGTTAAGAAGCGACCCACAAAACTGAAACAATGCTCCGTATCGTCCATGGACCTCATGGAGGATACTTGGTTTGATGTTTATATTTATCAGGGCCTGGGGGCACCTCAACAGGATCCAAGATCCTGGGTGAAGTCGTCGCCAGGCTCACTCCATTATTGTACATGATAGTTCTCGCGGCCAGCTGTGCACAACAGCAGCTTGAAACCGTAATGAACTTCCCTGAATCTGTTTTACTGAGATTTCCAAGAAAGTCTCAAAGAGCAAGAAAGCTTTTACTTTGAATCTTCTAAGTGGAACCCCCCACAAGACTCCCTTCAAGGAGAAGCACAAACTGCGGCCATCCTTTCGGCGCCATCCGCGTGTACCTCACCAAACCAGTCCTCGTCCGAGAACAGTCTCATCTGTGAAATCATCATCCCATTTCTTTGTCACCCTCCCCCCGTACCAATTCACGCATCTTTCTACCTCGACGGCTCATAGATGTCAGGCCTTCAGTCAGCATCCGACAAACGGCGGGCGGCTTCAGTAGTAGCCCCCATCTCCACCCACTCTGTATCTATCTTCCCTGTTCCTGAAAATATCAATGTAGACCTGATACCAAGAAGCTCCGCATCACGAACTTTACTTCCATCAAGCAAGCGGCTTTGTGCTTCGTACCCTACTTGTGCTCCCCCACCTAGTCCATCTTTGCAAATCAGCCCGTCCCTTTTGTCATCACTAGATTGCCCGGAGCTTTGACCGACCTAAACGACCCAGCGGACCGCGCAAACGCAAGACTCACTCCAACCCGACACCAAATTCAAACAGATAGGGTCAAGCCCCACCTCCAAAGCCACTCTACCTTGAAATCCGCAGTAAAATCGGAAAGCAATGGGCAAGCTTCCGGAGGCTGCCTGCAACAACCGCATCAATCCACCCATAAACCTGCCCCATACCTGTGAGTCCTGTGCTTATGAAAGCTGCTGGCTTAAGTACAAGGGCACCCGGGTCACCACAACCACGCGCGGATGGCCGCAGCACTGTAAGTATTTCCAAACTGATGACCAATCCCTCCCAAGATCAGGCCCCCGCAGAAACCCAAAGGCCTGCAAAGCTTTATGAAGAAACACTCGACGGTAAGCTTGAGTCCACTCCGGAGAGAGATCACTACTATCCGCACAGACTGAGCTACAATAACCATAAAACCAGCAACGTGTAGCTAATCCACAAGAGTCGCAAAATAAGAACGAGATTAATTCTTGGTTTCTGCTGCTTGACAGAATCTTATGAATAAAGCCTCCGATTAGCCTGTCTCTTGCTGATTCTTGGGTGCATTCTGTTGCCTTAGCCCCACCTTCAGAAACCAACTATGGTGGACCTCGGCTGGCGCTACCTTCCGTGACTCCGCTGAAACCGGGCAGTCTGTCACAGCACCTGACCGCACCCCTTGGAGTAACCGTAGGCTCCACGATGAGATCGATCAAACCCCAATTCTTATAATAAACGACCGCGGGTTACATTTCGAATCATGCAGAATGGGGTCTAACTGAACCTCTCATTGCACTCATGACCACATTCAAGCCCCTGGAGGTAAAGTAGCCCTGATAGCTTCACAGTAATCCGATTCGCACCTTCCAGTGCAGCTTCTCCCATACCGACATCATTACTGGCGTCTATCTTTGTGACAGTTCATAGGCAGCCCGTAATAACACGAACCGCTAACATCCGTAACTTTTACCCGCCACATATCGCCAAATCCTGCCGATTTAACACCCTTCGCCCCGCAGGATGGACAATACTTACGAGATGGAGCACATTACCAACGACGTTTGCCCCCGATTGTCACTGAGCTGTATTTAAAACAATCCGACATCCCAAGTGGAGTACAATGCAGAGATCCATGCCATCGATAGAATTCCGGTAAGCCTTCCGAACGAGATGATGCTTATCATCCGCATCTGGGATTCCCTATATTGAAAATGGAAACACTGGGATTCAGTGAGACAATGTATTTGTCGGTAACTAGTCCCGAGCCTTTGCGGAGATTTTTCGCCCTTGGATCTGCTTCAAGGTTTTGTTTCTCCTTCATTATGTATCCGGCTTGAGAATTAGTCTTCTACCACCAGTTTAGCATTCCCACCGTTTGCAAGCTACTGTTTACTGACCCCGGTAATTAACTTACCGCTTAAAGATTACTGCCCCTTTTCACATCCATCAATTTTCCTTCGGGTGCATTTACACAATTTTTTCAAGTCCGTCTGTTTCACAGCCTACTCTATTCAAAGAATCCTGGCGATCCCCCGTCATTCGTGGCTTTCATCATTCTTGCGTATAGCGCTCCCGTGGAATTTTGCCCTAATGCCGCTTCCGAATTTCCACAGGATACCAATCCTAACTTAAACTGGAAACAGTCTCGTAATGGCCGAGCAAACCATTATCATTTTAATTTATTCGAACTCTTGCTAGGTTTGTTGTTTTGTGGCTGAAATTTTCGACGGCATCTTTTAAAATTTACGCGTACTTAACCGTACTGGGTAACTTAGTAATCACTGATCATGTCTCTACTCTGCGTCTCAATCGCGCCCCAGAAATATACAAATATTATAATAGAGAGGGAGCAGTATGCTGCCTTTTGCTACGTGTGAAACGGAGAAGCGGACGTGTAATGCCATGGAAAAAAAGAAAACAGTTGGAGGGAGAGGGCGCGTCTTGTGAGCAGGATGAATTGGTGTTCGTTTGGCTTGTCTTAACTGAAGAAACCTCATCCTGTCAGCCACCCAACCGCCTTTTAAGCATGACAGTACCACTCGCCGCCGTCACGTTTAGTGGTAGTTTGTTCCAGTGGTTCCAAACTTGGTACGAGGATGAATTTGCTCGAAAGCCCTAGTTTTTGTCGGTTTACATCCGTGTCCTCTGTGCTATATGTTTTATCCAAGGGACAGAAATGGACTGGGGTTTCAGATGGCTCAGTAAGATATCTGGACATCCAAATCAGATCCCTCCTTCGGGGGCACCCACTTAGCTAGATTAGTTTAGGCTTTTCCATCCTCTATCTGCTTGTCTTACCTAGCTGCCCAGTAACCTTTTAAGTCCTCCGTTTGCAACCAGTTCCAACCGCTGCTCCTCACGAACCAAATCAGGCGCCCAAGCCCAAACAATGTAATCCAGGCTGCTGCATGCGGTTGTTTTGCAAGGCAGCTGAATCACTTTAGCTTTCCAAGGCCTGGCAGTGCGTCGTATCCGAAACACCGCCCCACTACTTTTGGCAGTTGCTGCAAGGCACGGCTGGGAAGGCTTTAAAGTTTCTTGCCTCTGGAAGCCAAAATCTTTCATGACCGGATCTTTCGACCATCCTAGGTGGCTGTGGCAGTTCAGCAGGAATCACTAGTGATACGAACAGGTACAACCTAGTGGTTGCACCCTTTGGAAGTTATAACCAACTAGGATCACCAAAAAAGGGGATAACAAATGGCCGCTGTGATTGATCAACTCGTTATTAGTCAATTGTTTTCTTTGACTCCTCATATTTATGCGGATCAGCTGTGTAACTCAATTAACTTGATATTCCACAGCCTTGGTATTCTTACCATTTCGATTTGCTTACTTACGGGTGCGTGCGGCTTCAATACGTCCCCTCAATTCCGGCAATGATAATGCTTCTGTTGGTGCGGCCTTATAGGGCTGCTTTGTACTGTGCAACTGAATATGAACGCCGGTGCAACTGAGATTGTGGGTAAAAATGAGATTTTCCATCTACCAGCACAAGCATGCTGATGGGAGGGAGAATCAGACAGCTTTCGTCCTGATGGCCGGAGAACGTTAATTTCACTCAGTCTGTCGAAAATCCCCTGGTACATTTCCGCCCGAAAGACTCAAGGCCCCGCTGCTAGGCCATGTAGTTCTGGCCCATTTCCAGGAGGCAGAAAAGGTGCCGAATTCTACTCTGTGGTTCAGGCTCCCAACGTCAAGTTCTCCAATTTCATCCCATTACTGTAAATACGGGCGATCACCTAGAGACCCATTTGCCTGACTGCTTAATTGTCTGCAGGAATAATCTAGAGCTTAGAACGAAGCCAAAGCTGACGCCAGACCTCGATTACTTTGAACCCTGGTCAATATACAAACAATTAAGTAAAGCGTCCGATGCGACTACTGAAAGCTTCGTTGTACAAGGCCAAAACGTTCGCTATGGAAGCCAGTCATCTAGTTCCAAACACCTTGAATCTAGTCAGCCAATATGATAGTTCCCGGAAGTAAGCTGGCGCGACTGAATCATTGCTTTTCATGGGCCGAATTCCATCCTCGCTTCACCTGCCGCTCCTGTGATGCAGTATGGGCCTCCTGTTAAACGGCTGGTAGTAGCTGCAAGGTGTTCCGTCGGTCCGGAGTTAGCTTGACTAGTGCAAGCCCTGAAGGTCCGAAGTGGTGAAAATCCCGCACTCACAGAGAAAAGTTTTGGTGAATCACCACTTTCTGCCCCCATCAGTCCATTAGATTTTGGATAATTGAAGCTTCCAGTCCATCATTACATGAACCATTGTCGATTTGGTCCAGCCTAGTGTGCCCATGAGTCAAACTGACGTGCGCTTTCACGATGTTACTGGCCGTCAAACTTTAATCCCCAGAGAAACTACTCCAAAGGTTTGGTTAGAGAGCAGATATATCCCAGCACATCTCATGTTTCTCGTAGACAGTCCGTCGCTTCTGAACATGAGGGCGCCCCTTACATTGAAGCTGCTGGCAAACAACATCCGAGAATCCTATGTTTCGGCTTATCGTTCAGCAGTTGATCACAGATTGCTCTAGTTACCAGAACAGCCTGACGGATGGGCCCACGAAGTAAGAAGTGGATGATGATCCAGTCTTCTGATGCATCAAGTGCTGCCGTATGGCCAGAGAGACTGGGTCATGGAGGTGCTCAAACGGGTGGAACGGGATGGAGTTTCCATTCACACGGGCGACCCCGATTGTGGTAGCGTGAAGCTTGACAGACAGACAGCCCGGATTTGAGGTGATTTTCCGCTGACCATAAGTTAATACCCGAGAGAATGCACACCAACTACTTTGGAGCGGATGAAGTCCGTGGAGTGCATGCTCTGCGGTAGATGTTTTCCGAAAAAATGGCCAGCTTGGTGCATCATAGCGAAGTCCACTCCATATGGAGTCTAAGCCACTGAGGATCATTATTGCAAAGTGAGGCGTTTTCCAAAGCAAGTTTTTTTGTTCGGCTTCGTGCGCCTTCTGAGATATCCAAGAATGCAATTGACCAGTTGATACTTGATACTGACGATGTGATGGCATTTTAGAACAACATTTATATTCTTGGATCTGTTTCACTGACTGTTGTGCCCACCGGCGGGTTGTAAGATGGTTATGACTCGTATATTCAAAGTTTGTACAGTTTAATCCGCACGCACGATTTGAGGTCTCGATCCCCGTCCAGCAAATGGAGACGCAGAACGATGGCGATTGATGGTTGTTTGTAATTATATTGGTTGCCCTGTATAAATTACAGGAGAAGGGAGACTGAACGAGCTAATGACCAGAGCTGATGAGCCGGAGCGCGCCTTGCCGTTTGCTACGTAGCGTGACGAAGGTTTTTTAAAGCTGGTCTTTTTGGTACCAGGTGGAATTAAACAACTCAGATTTCAAGCAACCAGTCGATTGAAGGGACTGATGCTAGACCGAATTCCTGACCTATTGAAAAGCCTGGTCAGCATTTGCTAAGCCAGTTGCGTACCTCAATGGATGACTGGTGAGGATCACCCAAATGTCCTAAAGGGTTTCTTAGATAGGTTGATGAGTCCGACCGAAGGAGATTATGATACAGCACTGGTTAAATCGTGTCTGGATGAGTGAAAGTACTTTAAAGTACCTTTGTCCTGACTATGAGCCACTTTATGTGACTGAGAGGAAAGATTCAAAAAGGAAGATTGCCTGTAGCTAGAGGAGGGCTTGATCCCGGAGTTGGCCGATTTTGGGGAGCAGTTGTCAGTCCCAAGTAAATCTAAGTAAAAATACCTATTCGTAAACAAGGAGCTGCTAAGCTCTAAGCTCGCGATTGTATTTCAATGAGTTCGGTGTCTGCAAAGCCGCTACATCAGTCCCCCTCCAGAAGGACGACCGAGTAGCAGAACTTCGACCTAAGAGAGCGTCGTAAGTTGAGCCAAAATCCAGCTGAACAGTCCCAGCCGGAAAAGGTTTGTGCTCAGCACATCTAAGGTGATCTAAGGACCGCTGGGCCGTATATGGCGCAGAAAAGGTTACTCAAGCGTGAACTGGTGGGGTATACTCTCCCCGCGCTCTCCATCTAGAAACCTTATGTGGGGACAGGGACGTGCCAAATCCTGTACAACGCACGTAAACAACAACAACAACAACAAAAAATGGTAATGTCCATATAGTGACACATATCCATTGTTAGTGGTGTGCCAGATCCTTCCTAGGTAAAAAAACGACTCACCCTGGAAGAGATCGGAAAAACTGGATACAGTATGCAATCAAACAGAGAAATCTATGCAAGAACAATAAAGTCAACGAATCGTGCAGGGGAAAGAACAGGCCTACCAGACCTGGTGGAACGTGATGAGGGGCCGGTCTGTGACTCACGCGTGTTGGAGCTAGACGTTGTTGGAGTCGGACAAACCTCTGTGCTTTCGCCATCGACGGGCAAAGGAGAAGCCTGGGTTTCCGAGTCGACGAACGCTGGCTTAAGGCTGCCAATGCTGACGGTTTATTGCCGACCAGTGAGAACGATGATGAACGTTTTCTCTAAATGCCGAATGACTTTGTGCGGGCCAGAATATTCTGGAGTCAACGGGCGGCGGCTCGGCGTACGCGGAAAAACGTACGTATGTACACGACTATGAATAAACGACCGCCGGTCTGCCGAACGGACAGGAATACCAATCTTCTGAGGCACGTAGATCATCAGACGTTGAGTGTAATCTCCAAGGCTTGGGACAGGTGCGCTCACCTCAGGTGCAACACATTCACCGGAAAGACAAGCGGTGGTGCCGAATGTCATGGACGCAGGTGTGCAGGGAGTGTCGCTGCGCAGCGTATTGCGAATGCCCAGTAACACCAGTAATAATAATAATAATAATAATAATGGTATATTTCTCGACCATGGTCGAGACGCATGCGCAAGCGCATGATCATGGTGTACAACGTTACTCAAAACAATGAACTATACACGAATTTCAAGAAAGCGAGTGGAGTCGTCAGAATCAAAACAATATAGCTAGAGATAGTTTGAGTCGACTGAAATTATAAAGGTTTGCGCGGCAAATACGGTTTGGTTTCGGATTCGACTGGTTGGTGGTGGTCCGTGAAAATACAAAATATATCGTGAAAATATAGCGCTAGGGATGCGTTATAAGTCATAATAATGCAAGATGTGGGTAACTGAGGCCTATTGCTGGTTCTATGCACGGAGTAAGTTATGGACATGGAGAGGTTAAAGAAATGAATGGGAGTACAACCGTGAACTTTGGTGAATATGAAGAGAGCGGCTCTCTATGGAGATGAAGTTGGCCCGGAATGATGGATATTCCCGATTCTAATAGAGGGAGTTCATCATGAAACGAGGGGACATGAGGAAACTTTGTGGAAATGGACAGGCAACGTTGATGAATGTGGAGGAAACAGCAATCCATATATAAGGTGAGTTTAGGTTCGGGATCAGCAACCCTTATCATTCAGAAAAAGGCAGCGCAACCTGAAGGCCTTTAACTGGTGAAGAGTCAATTTCAGGCTGGATACCGATCGAAAGAAAAATGAAATCTTGGAAGAGAAAACGGAGCGAAAAATCTCCTTGTAGGCTCGCGCCTTATTGTTCTGTTATGCTGACGTCCGTCCACTAAGGATTGTTGTGGACACTGAGCGAAGTTTTGAGGTGCCGGTTAAAACGTTCGACCAAGCCATTTGTTTGGAGATGATAAGCTGTGGTGCAAGTACGCTTAGTGTCAGTCGGTTGAAGGAGATTGTCGAAAGTAGCAGACTCAAACTGAGCCCCTTGATCAGTGGTTACTGTGGCAGGACAACCGAAACGGGCAAATCCACTGTTCCAGGAACGCACGGAAGACAGTTTCACCGAATACACCCGGAATGGGTATGACCTCGGGCTAACGAGTAAATCGATCAATATACGTGAGTAGATAGATCATACTTCGGGATGGTGGCAAGGGCCCCACAATGTCGACATGCACGCGAGCGAAACGAGCTTCTGGAGTCTCAAAAGATCCGACCGGACTGGTAGTATGTCGCTGAATTTTGGCTCGCTGAAAAACAGTGCGGTTACATGCCCACTAAAGAAAGTCGCGATCCATGTTGGGCCAAACGAATCGGGCACTGACAAGTTTGCATGTGACCCTGATACCCGAATGGGATAGACCGTGCAACACATCGAAAATTGGACGGCGATGTGAAAGTGGTACGATTGGCCTTGGGTGATCCAAGGTGGTGTCGCAGAGGATAATGCCAGCAGATGACGGAAGAGGCAAAGCCCGCACTCGGAGACTTGTATCGTCAATGGTTTGTTGAAACTCAGGATCCTGCTGGCTTCGTGCCAGGTCCTCGAGATTGATACCGAGAGCAGCAGGCGACCCGAGACTGTGGATCCTGGAAAGAGTATCTGCAGCCACATTAGCTGACCCGGAGATATGACGAATGTCAGTAGAAAATTGTGATATGAAATCCAGCTGGCGAATTTCTCGTGGAGAATGACGATCAGATGCTTTGCAAAAGGCATAAAGTAATGTCTTGTGATCCGTGAAAATGATGAATCACCGTCCTTCCAGGGCGTGGCGAAAACGACGGATGACGGTGTAGACGGCAAGTAACTCACCACCAAACGAGCTGTATTAGGATTCTGCGGAAGACAGGCGGCGTGAATGAAAGGCCGGGGGTTCCCAAGCGCAGTCCACGGCCTGCTGGAGGATGCCACTGAGTGCGACATCGGAAGCATCAACGGCGATACTTACGGGAGCGTGGGGATCCGGACGACGGAGAAGAACCGCAGACGCCAAGACCTGTTTGAGCTGAGAAAAGGCCTCCTGGGCTTGATCGGTCCAGATGAGGGTTCGTAGTTTGCCTTGCAAAAGGTCGGTGAGCGGTTGCATCAGGGTGGCGCACTGTGGAATGAACCGGTGGTAATAATTGACAAAGCCGTTAAAACGTTCGAGCTGTTTGAAGGACTGTTGTAGTGGAAATTCTGCAATATCACTGACCTTGGTTTCAGCCGGACGAATGCCGTTAGTGTCGATGATATTACCGAGGAAGAGCAATGACGGCTTCCCTAATCCGGTCTTGGCAGCCTCAATGGTAAGGCCGTGCTCTGTTAACCGCTGAAAGAGCTGTCGAAGATGAAGCTGATGTTTGCCGAAGCCGGGGCTAACGACAAGGATATCATCGACGTAAGGGTGAACGAAGGGTAGCCCGCGGGTAACACCGTCAATCAACCACTGGAGCGTGTGGGACTCGTTGCGCAAGCCAAATGGCAGAGGGAGAAACTCAAACAGACCAAACGGAGTGGTAACGGCGGTTTTTGCAAAGTTCTCGTCGGCAACCGGAATTTGATGATAGGCCCGGACCAGGTCAATTTTGCTGAAGATGGTGGATCCAGCCAGAGCAGATGTAATATCATGAATGCGAGGCGCAGGATATCGATCTGGAGTTGTGACCTGGTTGAGGCTACGATAGTCACCACACGGAAGCCAATCCCCTGAAGTTTTCTTCGGCACCATATGCAATGGAGAGGCCCACGGGCTGTTCAAAGGTCGGATGACGCCTAGGCTCCTCATTTTCTGGAATTCAAGACAAGCGATGGCCAGTTTGTCTGGGGCTAAACGACGAGGACGGGCAAAAACAGGAGGTTTCCGCAGTACCGATGTGATGTACAACCGCCAAGAGCACCGCGGGTAAGTGGTTTGCCGGCCCGGTTAGAGACTTAAACTCAGCTAAGATTCTGGCGAGGTTGTTGTTGGCGACTGGAGCTACGGACGGTCTAACAACGTTGGCCAAGCAGACAAATCTAACAACAGCACTATTAGTCACAGGGTCGGCTAACTAAAAAGAAGCGGGATGAGACGAAAGGTTTAAATGATGCAGAAAATCAACACCTAAGATGGGCTGGGAAACATCATCAATTACAAATGTCCACTGAAAAAGACGACACAAACCCAGATCTAATTTAAGACGCTTGGTACCAAAAGTGGATATACGAGACCCATTGGCAGCCTGAAGCTCCAAAGTGTGTCGGTGCTGACGATCAGAAGGGTTAGAGGGAACGACACTGATCTGTGCTCCAGTGTCAATCAAAAACTGACTGTGGGAGATGAGGTCCTTAATAAATAGAAGACGGTAGGGCGTCGGGAGACCAACGAGTGCTGCAGTACCTGCTCGTTGGTTGACGAGTTTCCCTGGTTGTGGTGGAACTTGCACGGGGGTGTACACTTCCGGGCCCCGGCACGAAACTGGCTGTGATACCAACTCTATGTCCAAGTGTGCTCATCGGGAGAGGCTGGCCTGGGAGGACTGCCAGCGGGAATATGCCGGCGATTGCGAGTTGGGGAGCGGTTACGACTTGCCAAACGTGAATAGCGGTCACGTCTGCCCGAAGGGCACTGAGTCGGACAGCTATATCTGTGAGAGTCGCCTCCGTAATGGTCGTGGACGAACGAACACACTGAATAATTTGGGCGGAGGCGGTTTCCATAAAACGGTCCGCCATCAAAGCCAGTCTGTCTAGTGAGACTTCATCTACAAAGAGGGCCAGAGTGCATTGCGCTTGTTGGGGTTGCTGCTGCGTCCGCAATTCTCGCAACATCACGTCACCAACTTGAATGCCCTAAGCCAGTTGCCGCATACGAAGCAGAAGCTGTGAAGGCTTCTGGTCACCGAAGGAAATGCCACTAAGCAGCTGACGAAGACGGTTTGAGTTGGAGACCCCGGTGCATTCTAAGATAGTCTGGCGAAGCACATCATAAGGCTTGTCCGTGGGTGGGTTGGAGATGATATCCTTGGCAGCTTCAAGAATATTTAAAGGAAGTTCGGCAGTGAGATGCACACACTTCTGTTGCTGAGAGGTGATTCTGGAAGCAGCAATCTGTGCTTCCAGAAGAGTCAGCCAAAGGGAGGTATTACCCGGAATGAATGGTTACACCTTCACGGGGCGCGCAATAAAGAGCTTTTCGGGCACGGCAGGGTTGGACATAGTTAACTTAGCGTCCTCCACATCAAATAAACAGCAAAATAAATATACAATGGCAGACGGAAATCAACACCAGTAAAGCCTCAATACGTAAGTGCGCAACGAAAACAAAAGGAAAGCTGAAGGGCAGGGACGATATAATAAATAAATAAAACATTTAATAATAACTTGGAACGGGCTCACCAATTTAGTCGCACGCACGATTTGCGGACTCGATTCCTGTCCAGCGTCATAAGTTTATTGCTACTTACTTAGGTTCCCACGTGCCTACGTCGTTTCCTAGCCCTAATGATGTGGGAGCACCAGCTTCTTACACGGTGGCCTCAGGCTTCACCCTCTAAACTTATAATTGCACAAGGTGTAAGGTATCTATACCTCATACATCAAGAATATCAACCACTCCACAGTTGACTTTAGCTGCTGCCAACCGGGGCGAAATTAAACGACCATCTACCTCCCACACACAAAAGAAAGCAGATGCTGTGACAGTCACAATGTCCAGCACAGCGCTCCTGAGACTTCGTTTCATTTTATATCATAATCCAGCAGCTTACTCCAATAACACGGTGTCTATCCCACAATGTGTGCAAGTACTTAACCAGCCTTCTCTCTGGTAGCATTTCCCTGAAATTGGAAACCCCGACGAAGGGTACAAATAGAAACTACCTCATAACAAGATGCTCGCCATCAGGCACATTCCCGTAGTCGACCGTCGGATTATGACCGAATAGTCACCATGACCTCGGGAAAACTCATCTATTTCTCCGTCGGCCCTATATCATATCAAAAATTTGTTCACCCCCCTCCCCTTGAAACAAATCCTGTCACCTATAAGGCGCTCCACCACACTGTGACCTTGCAAGCTTTCAACCGTATATACTACCAAAACTATGGCTTATCCCCGTCAAAACACTCTCCCCGAGCTTGTGCTATCAACATTTGACTTCAAAGTCCTGCCCAGGGCAAAAAGCATGTGCCACCGACCTCTAAATGGAAACCTTACCCCTTCTGTAATAAAACACCTAGTTCATCATACATAGCCTTCCTTTGGTATCATAACCCACAGCTGGAACCACCTCCAAATTGCCGATCATCCGCTCATTCTGGGCCTGGAGTACTCCCCTAAAATTGTAGTTGTTGGATTTCCATTGATACGTTAGTCATAACCCCTAGCTCGAACATCCTCCAGACTGCCATATCTGCGGTCTCCTTTCAGATCATGCCGGTTACTTCAGTAGCCATCGGTCCACTAAAAGCTACTCTCGGATTACAGTACGGACTAAATGAATCGGACCGATCGGACTGGACTACACTCCATGCCACATGGCCGTGGTTCAAACTTAAGTTCAAGCTGGGCGATGCCATTTGGAGCATCTCACATCGCGCCACTTTAATCACGATAATTTTGCCCGGGTCACGAGTCACCATGACAGTTTCATCGGACCGCAAAGCAAATTCCGGATATCAAATGACTTCACGCTCTGGCCCAACAATTACTCGCAGCATATCCTCCATTCGGTCTTTGTGGTTCTCAAAACATGACCGAAATCCTGCCGTGGCGGTTGCATTTTCAAACCAATTTCCTCATTTCCCCAACCAAAGCTAACTTAGTCCAATTTCGCCTGCTTCCTAATCATTTTTCTCACGAATAGCCAGTAGTGCCTGGTGGGCCTGCATACGCTCGGGCCCTAGTTTGTGACCCACCGCCAGTGGCCAAATTGGACTCTACGAAACAAAATACCAGTTCAGTTCAGTTCAGTTCAGTCTGCACAGGACAGGTAATGGCCACGGCCAATCGAGCGTCCAGAATTCCTTCGATGGTATGCACACCAGTTATGCACCCACCACTGCCGAGTTTATCTCGTCGAATCCCCGCACGCACTAATATACAGGGCAGAGAACCGCTAAGGTTACCCGCTGTTGGCCGAAACTTCTCTTTATTCTTTCTTAGTATATACGGAACTGTTTGTCAATACATCCAGAGATAGCCTTTGTCTCTTCTGGTCTGTTCTCCGGCAAACCACCGCCATAGGACACGAGTAGCCATATTTCCCCCGTTCGTGTATGCTTTGACGCATCTGCTCCATCTTCTCCTTCCGGCTGACTGCCTTCTCCATGAGTACTCTTTGGAATCCCCAGTTAGGCCTACAACCATCATTCATGCATCTTCGACGGGACATTATATACCCTGTGGAGTATTCCTCGCTATGCCTAACATCAAGTGTAACTCCGTCCTCTCCATATCGCAATGGAACTACCTAAAATAAGGGCAACTAAAACCCGACCTAACAAGCTCACTCCTTCCTAGATTTCCATACCACTGTCTAGCGGCCTAGGGTTTTATCCAAGTGACATCAGGGAAATACCGCTCAGCAAGCCGCTGACATTGCTGACTGATGATCTGAGGTCGGCTTTACTCTCCACCACGTCTGGGTATTCATCGGTAGAAAACACCCTCCGGTCTTTCGACATCGATCTCTCTGGCAACCAGCCAGTTCTTTTACGTATTTCTTTCTATATGCCCCGATTTTCCTTAGATCTCTCGATGAACTATTGTTTAAGCCATTCTTGTATACCCTTTATCTCCCACACACTTTGCTAAGGCTTTACCCGGCAACTTTGCGTTTGGTGGACTGGCACCATGCCCCGCTCCGGAAACCGAAACCGCTCAGCACTTTCGTGTTAACCATCCCCACCTTAGTTTACTTAAACATGGTCTAGTCCCACCCTACTGTTGCTGAGGTGTACAAAACCGACATTGAAGATCTGCGAATATTTCGTACTGGTTACATGAACTGCACTCCGTGATCATGCCTAGTGCATGAGTCTTGATCCCAGCCGAAAAAAACATCAATATTATCACTATTATTAGCAGATAGTAAGTATTTGGAAAAATCTGTTGTTGTAGGAAAAGCAATTTGAAGTTTCTTGATTTGCTGTTTCAGTCGTGATGTCTTGCTCGGTTCTTCTCTTTTAAAGGAACCATCATTAGGAGTAATCATATCGAGACAACGATTAAATGTGGAACAAAGTTCGTCTATCGCCTTTCTTGATTCTCTCAACAGAAAAGAATCATCCTAATTTCGGGTGCGTATAGTAGAGGATAACTAGACACGTCCAACTCCATGGAACAACTTGGTGGCGGGTAATTTTTGATAAATTATGGCATTTGCTAAAAACCAACATAAAAAATGAGATCCACGAGTTCCAGAAAATTTATTTTGGACTGGAATAGACTTCTGGGTGATGCCGGGGTAAAGAGTAGGCCCAGAATTTTACCCAATACCTTTGAGGAGAACACATATTAAACCTTCCTCTCAAGACTGATGCTAGTTACAAAGTTCAGTGAATTTCGTGGAGAGACAAAAGTTACCAAACAAACGCCCTCTGTATAAAAGACATTTACTATGAGCTTGGGTTCACAGCAGTGACCTGGGACGAAATTCTAAGCGTCATTTATGGTTAAAGATTAATTGTTATCTGGGCTAGGCTTGAGGTTACCACAGTCAATCAAGATTTCGTGATGCTCAGTTTTATGTCGAGCCATAATGAAGCTTCTTTGTTGTCCAGAATGAGAACTCAACAAAGGGGTGGCCAGACCTTCCCATAAGCAGATTACGCAGCTTCCACCGCGCTGATCTAAATTATTCCTGAAGGTCATGGTACATATCACAGCGGTGTCCTCAAAAATGGTAACATCCGGCGACTATGTCTTAGTTATCAAAAATAAAACCAATCTTCTGTTGGGGCCACAAAACTCACCGGGTGTATTTTATTCAATACCACTGGAGCATTTTATGTCGTCAAATACAGAAGCCCGGGTTATAATTACTTTCCTTGAACGCTTCCAAAGGCTCCATTATAAATAGGCTCTTCTTGGAGTGGCAGTGGAGGAGATGGAAGCAAATATGGTGGTGCAGATGGTTTTGAATCAGAGGAAAGGAAGGCGATAGAATTTGGAATTGGGGGATATCCGTCAAAATGCTGAATGTGTTTTTATTTTGGGCGATTCAAGTTTCTAAGTCGTCGCAATGGCACCTCCGGAGATTGGAGAGACCAAAATGTCAAACACCCACAACTCGCTCTGTGAAACTTGATGTGAGCTCATTCTAGAGCAAGGGGACTGTCTCGCATTAAGTTAGCACGTGAAAAATATGTACAAGCTAGATAGCTGCTGATAAAATGTAGCTGGACCTGGGAACGACAATAGATTTGATAATGGGAGGAAAAATTAGATTGCTGTTCAAGCCTGGAAAATACTGGGTCCCAATGAGGAATGTAATCATGAGGTAGGAAGAAATTTAGAAACGGGCGTGCAGGAATGATATATGGAGAAGGCTGAGGACGTAAGGTAATTTATGGTTTGCAGGGCATTTGAAGAAACTCGCCCAGAGAGTTACTTTTCCTCGCGACCGTAGAAGACACAAATGCGAGTGTTTGGGTAAGTTGATAGCAACATGCAGAGCGCTGATTACGGGAAGAAGCTTCTAAGGTACCAGCCCTGGGTGGTATTCTTCATCTTCCGAGGAACTAGGACATTTTGAACGCTTATAAATAGTAACTGCATTATTGTCCGCATTGGTCAACTTTCTGCCGGCATTGTTTTTTTTGGGGGGGGACGGTGATGTATGTTGCATTGAGCTTACCCTAGCGGTTAGTAAAAGACCGCCGGGAGTAGTAAAAATAACCGCCCAAGTGTTCGCTGGCCTCGAGGGCGAACCCTGAGAGTGGAAGTTTGTGGGAACGGGGAACGTCGCTACGCTCTTGCCAGAGGAAAAGCTAGTGGCTGTTCGATCTATTCCAAAAAGCCTACCGGATGGTTGTTCCAGAGATGGAGATACAGGTTCACCTCATTCTATCGATACCAGCTGAGGATTGCAGGGAAAATTTGGTGGAAGAAAGGGGCCTCAGTTAGTGGCTGCAATTCCAATGAAAAGAGTTGGGGATCCCAGATAATAACTAACGTTCCGGTTTTATTTAACGATCTAGAAATCTCTCTGTTGTGGTTCTCTGTCGGCGGTTATTCAGATGGTCTTGAAGGAAGAATTACCCAATAAAACCTGAGTTATTGATAAATTTTGTCGTCATATATTCATCGATGAACTGGTAAGGTAGCGGACGATCATTGAGTTGTTTGCACTCACGTAACCCGATGTAATGACATGAGTGGTGCTCCACATGGCCAGCACCGATGATCATATTTTCCATAACTGAAAAATGTGCACAGTAGGGAATACTAAGATATGGCTTTTTTTCAGAATTGCTTGTACAAATATGTATCTCAGCCGCAGGTTTATGAAGAAATTCACGAGGGGCCGGTAAACTGTGAGAGCTTGGTGTGCAGGAGGTTCAGCGATATACGTGAGGGGTGCCCGTAATAATAGCAGATCTTCAGTTGATACCGTCCGTTTATCGATTTGAGCTAATCTGTGTTCTGATATACTGGCTTTTTGTTGGCTTCGTTCAACAGGTTTTCCAGAGCTGCCGAGCAAAGTAAAACGTTGAGCTGTACGCTGAAGGATGCTTGCATTCGCTCAAGTTTCCTGGAAATGGCAAAATGAGCTCTGATGGGTTTCAGACGCTCATTCGTGGTTCTTTGAGTCATGCTGGTGCGGGTAGTTTTCTGAGAGATAGTGACGAAGTAAACTGTTGTGCAGTTACTTCATCAATCTCACGGTTGAAGCTTTGCGTTATGCACCAGATTGTGTCGCTTGCTGTTATCGATGTAGTTTTCATCCATTTGCCTCAGGAAATACTAAAAATTATAATTTCTTAGGGCATTCCGTTAACCCATAGAAATTCAGGAATTTTTTCACAGCCTTAAATTTTAACCCAGCTCTAGTTTACCCTTACTTTTCCGCCTTACTTGCAGCGTCTTTTTGATATTTCAAAATGCCACGTGTATCATAGAAGATTACCAATACTACCCCATCCACTCATACTCCGGTTACTAGAAAAAATAGGCTTATTCAAACTCCGGTGGCCTTAAAACAATGTTCGGTTGATCTCTGTGAATTTGTAGGCTTGGCGACGGAAAGAACAGACGTTTTAGGCCGAAGTATCTCACACATAAAGTCTCAGCTTCTGAAGTTGGAAGATACGGTATCTAAACTCCCATCCCCTACTGTGCATCACTGAAGGCACCGAACATTCGACCTTACGAAACCTGACAGCGGCTGGCCGCTTTATTGACTCTGTTGCATCCGAAGTTCTCATATGAGTGAGGAACTCTCGCAATGTAGTCGTATTCAATGTCCCAGAGAGAATATCTCTGGGGTATGTCAGGCATACACTGCTGAATGCACGTGGTATGACCCACCTTCCTTATCAAATAACAGGGCTGCGCAAGCGCAATCAGCGCATCAACTGCCCAATCCTCATGCTATTTGCAGATGATCTGTCTGCCAAATAATTCAATAAAACGCGCAACACTATAGCTCTCAATTCGCTCTATAAAAACATAAAAATAGCCGAAGATAAAACTGCTCTTCAAAGGGAAATTGCCAAATTTCTCTTGACTTTTCCCACGAGAAAGGCGCCTGATAGTCCTGAGCCTTCGACACAGATGGCTGGTTGCTCCATCGCTTTTTCTCAAGTTCCCACTGCTTTATCCTAACACACGCCTCCTGCCTCTTCACAGCCGCCCCCTGCCTCCTCATCTTCTCCCGTACTGAACCCCTAAAATCTAATCCCATTACTGTTGATCTAGACATATCCGCTTCCCCCCTTTTACTGACACCCAGTAAAAGACGCAAGCCATTGCCTAGCCCTCCCACCTTATCGCCTGTTGGGTACACCCCTAATTTTAATTCGCCGTCTGTTCCCTCCGGTGATCAACTACTCGCCGTCCAGAGGAATATGTCTAGCAGTTTTCCCACCCTCCTCACAAACCCCTACTTCATCCAACTGTCTCCTCTCAAATCAACTCGCCTCAACTTAAAGAATGAGGTTTCGAACTCAGAAAATACATCTTGCTCCAATGCATCGGCGATCCCTACAAATTCACCGTGCTGACTGCCCGTCAATACCAAAATACGGCCTCCACGCGCCGTCCAATCTGCCTCAAGTCGCACTTCTCACCTGACAACAACCTTTACTGCTCCCGATAATAACTGCTCCAAACTTCGTGTTCCACCCATCTTGAGCTACCCCTCCCATAAAGTGCAGCTTAATCTAACAGCCTACACCCCTAATCCTCGAACATTTCCAACCCTGCCCTCTGCTCTCCTCTTCAGCTAGCACTCAATTCCGGCTGGCCGGTATTTCTCGACAGCTCCTAATCACCCCCATCTGATATCTACCCGCCAAGCCCCACAGGTTTTTTCCCCTTGCTCCGACATTTCCCCTCCTTTGGAGCCCAGTTTCTCTACCCCTCAGCAGTTCCTCTCAGTGCAACATTTACTCCGGCTTGGCTGGAAGCCACCCCATCTGAACCTCCACTAGCCCCAACATCAGCATATTCCACTTTGACTCTGATCTCCACTCCTTCCCATCGCGAAAGCCTGCCTCCTTCCAGCTTACACTACCTCCTGATGTGCGAATACCACCTCCCACAAATGGTAGATCTTTAGATTTATTCACCTCGCGTTCTATTCCTGACAAACCCCCGCATCAAAAAAAGCTTGTCCTCACAAATAACTACGGCATTATCCTAATAACGGAATCCTGGCTGTCTGGGAGCATTCCCAATGATCAAATATCTTTGATAGGGTACAGTCTTCTAAGGACCAACAGACCAAACGGCTGTGGTGGTGGGTGCCTAGCCTTTGTCAAGGAAGTCTACACCACGACCCCTCTTTTACCTACGGCTTTTGATTATATTCCCAATCATCTCTGGTTCACTATCAACCTCCGAGGCACTGTTCTTCACATTGGCTGCGTGTATCGCTCACCAAATTCCCCCAGTTCCTTGCTTCCACTTCTCACTAGGTTCTTCGAATACCTCTCTCTCCTCCTTTCTGCAACCAAGCTTATTGCGGGTGTCTTTAACCTCCCTCGCACTTGTTGGCTCACCCTTTCGGCTCCTTCCAATCTTGTGGGCCTGATCACTAGCATTCATCTTGGTGGCCGGACATAACATGTTGTCGAATCTACCAGAAATGGGAACATATTAGATCTGGTATTTACCCATAACATGCCTTTCATCGACGTGTCCGTGACACAAAATTTCCCCGGCAGTGACCATAAAGTGGTTATCTGCCATCTGCGCCTTGGTGGCCCACTTAATCCCGCACACCCCTCCAACAACACATTCCCATGCAGAAATTGGGCCTTGCTGGTCACGCTTATTCGCCGAAAAGACTGGGGTGTGTATTTCCCCATCCATGACCTCCAGCTTGCTGCGGGTATTTTCTGCTCCTTCTTTTCCGACTATCGGAAAAAATTGTCTAGCACTTCCCAGGCTGTGCCTAAAAAAGGTCGCTTTTCTCTCCACTCCATAAGAAGTATCATAAGCTTCTCAAACAACTACATAATTCCAACGACTTTTCAATTTTTACTCGTCTAAACCGCCTCTCCACACTTATTCAACGACAAGATAATACGCGACTTCCTGACCAAGAATCTGAGGCATTGAGTCACCCCGACAATTTGCAACTTCTTTCTGTGTTGCATAAGTCTAGAAATGCTGATATCAAGGCCGAGTTCCAACTTCTGATTTTGGATAATAACTCATCTATCGCCTCCCCACCTTGTATAGCCGAAGCCTTCAATGCATTCTTTGCTTCAGCCATGGCTCCAGCTACTGTCATTGCCCCTCCCCCATCTTCACCACCTACCGACTCTGTCCTGTCCATGATACCCTTTGATGCCTGGAGTATTCCTAAGCTACCATCTAATAGCAAACCCTCCTCTCGAGTAGGCCCCGAAGGCTCACCACCAGTTGCGATTGCCAATGGTGGACCGTATCTCCCCCCCCCGTTGCTGCTTAACCTTTTCGGTCTTTCATCTAATGGTAGCACCGTACCTGCCAACTGGAAGGGCTCAGTAATCGTTTCTAGTCATAAAAAGGGACCTTTACAAGAGATATCCAATTATGGCCCCGTAAACCATACCCCTATCTTATCCAGAATAATGGAAAAAATAGTTAAAGATCACATTATTAACTATTCAATAATCCTCAGCCTTATTATTCACAACCAACATGGATTCCTCCTTTCACGGTCCTGCTTGACGTAGTATGATTTTCTAGACCTCATCACCGACTCAGCTGAAAGTGGGTAGCCTTTTTTTCTTTATCTTGATTTATCCAAGACATTCGATCATGTACCTCACCCTACCTTTTACCAAAGCCAAGGTCATTTGGCGTTGTCGATCCACTTTTTTCTTGGTCCTCATCTTATGTTTCTCATCTTTTTTAGGTTGTTATAATTAACGGGCACACCTCTAATCCTAAGCCTGTTACTAGTGACGTTATTCAGGGCAGTGTTTTAGGCCCCCTGCTTTTCCTCCTATATATAAATGATATGTTTCCGACAATACTTAATGGCACGCTTTTTTTTGTTCGCGGACGATATTAAGACAGTCTACACTTTTTATCCCGGCAAACTCAGTACTACTTTTCCTGAAATCTTCGCTGATTTGGCCGCTCTTCATGAATGGTGCTCAACCTGGGCGATGAAATTCTCCGCCGACAAGTGTATTTTTCTTACTTACAAATGCCAGGTTCCTCCTGGTTCTTTACGCATCGGCGGTTCACCCATCGACAGCCAGCCCTTAATAAGAGACCCTGGCTTAAGTTGTTCTTGCCCTTTCAACTTCTCGGAACATGCTGTCTTCCAAACGGTGAAGGCTAAAAAGTGTCTTGGTCTTCTGTTCAGATCCTTCCAGCTAAGGGCAAGCAGTCTTTACATGTACAAAGTACATGTCAGGTACCTTCTCGAATATTGTCCCCTAATCTTCATTAGTATGAGAAAATCCGACAGGATTACTATCGGACGTATTTAAAGAAGGTTCATAAAGCAGCTTATCGGTTGGTCGTTCAAATTAAACTACAGGGAACGAAGATCATCTCTCAAAATCGAACCATTATGGCTTCGTCGCATCAGGCTAAATTTGGTATTTCTGTATAAGCTATTGACTAGGCAATCCTATTCCTCCAACCAGTTTTGCTTCACCCCGGATACTAGGTATTCACTCCATAATAGACAGTATACAATTACCACTCCCTCCACGAGGACTGTTCTACGCTACAAGTTTTTTCTCTTCACGTACTCCACAATCTGGAATAAACTTCCTTTGCACATAAGATCTTCTCGGTCAGTGTATGCATCCGTGCATGCCATTTATAAATTCCTTTCTGTCCCAACTGTTTTGCACTTATTCAACATCCACATAACCGAAAGTCAGGCTCACGAGAAAGGTCTCGACTTTTAAGCCATTGCTCTGCTTTCTCGCTTTACCTCACCTTCCTAAATAACTTCATCGCTTTTGAAATTCTGATTGCTTTGTTTGGCGGCTTCTCCTTTGACTTCGCCATCGACATATGTAGAGCACGTCTGCCTCCACTAACTGTTTTTCCATACCAACTTGTAGGATCCTGACAAATAATCTTTGAAATAAATCCTTGCAGATGCTTGAGTATTTATACAGGGACCTCCGTAATACTCCCCACAGATTGTCAATATGCCTCATCCGCTCCACGATTTATCGCCCTTAATTGGTTATATCGCGTATGCGACCCTGGAACCAACCTCAACAAGGCTATAAAAACGGCATCAGCAACCAACCCCTGGTTGGCTACGCATATATATATATATATTTGTATATAAAAAATATATATACTCATTACTGTCCTGTAATTAATAACACAGGCCTGGCGAGTAACTCAATGCTTCTCGATATCTCTTAGCTTACAGTGCCTCTTTTCCGCACCAGGTCCTACTTCATATACTTCCCTCACCACCTCTGGGAGTCTGGACTGGAAAATCCAATCTCACTCATCGCACTTAGAGTGGATCACTAATTGAGCTCAACACCCAGTTATGACGTCACCGATTCTGCCCACACCCTATCCCCCAGCTAAGTTTCTTCCCTTGTTTCGTGCAGAACTTAATCTTTTCTTTTGCTGAATGATTGCTTTAGGTGAAATACTAACTTTCCCATTGAAATTTTTAGCCAGGTCCATGCTCTTCCTTTTTAAGTCTCACATGTCATTGCCTCAATCTTTCTTAGGGATCCGCTGCAGCGATGAGCCCACGCTTCACTCTTGTTCTTCTTTCCGTTAACCGTTGATCTTCAGCTGGGCTATACTCATACTGCGTCTGTCTATCCCATTTCCCTTTCCAGTTATCCTCTTTGCCGGTCAACCACCTCGGGCACTACTCTGACCACCTTTCTGGCTGGTGCGCCTGAATAACAATGCTTTATGGCTGTCTGTTGATCGCTGTTCCCGTTGGCTCTGTTGTTCAAGTTCCCACAACCTGTCCAGTTGGTCCTGGACCATAAACCCTTAAGGTGGGTGCTCAGCCCTTCGCACAACCATCGGTGAACACTCAAGCCAATCCCAACGTTGCGGGGCGCCGTCACATCCATCGCTCTGGCCGGCGCACATCGGGCGTGCAGGCCGTCTGCAACGATGTGCAAGCGCAATTAGGCTGGTGGATAACACCTCCTGTGTTAACTTCACGAAGAGTTTTTCAGGTTGGGTGTCCAGCGCACGGTCAGCCCCACTCACTAGCACCAGTTTCTGATTGCGCGCTCCAACTCTGCTCGCCCTACCGCATTTATCACCGTCCGTTGCGGGCCGCGTGCTCCTACCATTCTTCCGCCAAGTTTCGCTCATCTATCAATCTTGTCAGCACTTATCACTTCCCTTCCGTGTCGTTCTACCTCTGTATGCACACAAATCCTTTCTTTTTTAGCTCCTTTCGTGTTCCACAATGACAAGCCTCACTGCATGATGTCACTCTCGCTTTATCCATTTTACTCTGCCCAAGCCCGAAATATGTTCTTTTCCACCCACTTCGCCCCCGTAGGATCCTAATCAGTATTCACTTAATGCCTCTATATACTTATAAAGCTGACTGATTGCATACTTCACTAGCTACCATTTTGTGATATCCTTTTCTACCCATCTTATACCCCGCAGACACACTCGTAACTACGACGGATTCCCACATAAGAACTCTCTGTCCCAATCTTCGCATATTTTTACGACCAAATTTATCATATTTTTACCACCTCCATATTTTCCATGTCTGAATCCGTAATTGTTCTGTGGATCACACTTTTAGGCAATTAACCGATTAGCAACTTCTGGCTTAATCTCCTGGTGCAATATCTTGTAAACACGCAACTCTCCACTTCCATTCTCCCAACTCCGAAGCACATCTACTTTTCGTACATTTTTGTTCTATCACAGGCTTTCCCGTCTGGATTCTTTTCTTCTGCTCGGTCTTCTTCCTGTGTCATCTGCAGTGAAACAATCTAATTCATCATCTCTTACCTGGTTTTGTCCGGTCACCACTCTCGTCCACTTTGTACATTACTCACCACAGGCATCTTTGATGTGCCTTTCAGGCTGCGCCGCTTTTCCGCGTTCCATTCAGTGCAATGTCACCTTAACGTCATCACTCTCACCTACGGTTTCAAACCGTGTGATCTGCCATTGCCTGATTTTTCCTATCTTCCACTTCCTTTTCTCTCTTCCATGTTATTCGCTGTTACAACTGATGCATCTTCTTAACGCAGTTCTTCTGATCTCCAGGTTACCCTTCCCCAGGGACCTTTTACACCTCTTAACCCACCCCGTACTTCCATTTGCTCTGCATTCTCCAGCCACTTTCAAGGCTCTCTTCTTCTTGCATAATGTGCGCCCATTTATTACCACTTCACCCATGTTTGTCCGTCAGCACATGCCACACCTGCAATAATCACACTGTTAGACTCACTCTTACATAACTTCATCGAGCCTTCCCATCACATTCCCTCGCTTATCAACTTTTGCTAACAGCCATCACTTCTGTGCTTCCAAAGTTGGTTCTCTTTTGCTGTTGATCCCCTATGTTCACCTGTCATAAACAAATTCATCAGAGTTTATCTAAGTTCATTCCGCACCATTCGACCCAACCCTGCCTTTTCGTCCAACCACTGCCACTTCCGTGTTCCGCCTCTTTACTGTCATTTTCTCCTGCTGGTATATATACATACGTATATATTTTTGTATCGGCATATTTTCTCTGCCTCCTCCAGTTCTTTCGCCACCATGCCACCGCCCCTCATCACATTGGTCCATTTTGTCCGAAACTGTGCCTCACATTCACCGTATCTCGATCTTTCCGCGGCACCGATGCCATCTGACTCATTCTTTACCTCTTGCATTCCAGCTCCCTATTTTCAAATTGACACCGTTCATTGCAATGAGGCATAGTTCATGGCTACCTAGTCCACAGCTGTACAACTCAAATTTTGTTCTCCTTTTCTTCTCTTCTTTTTTCCTTTCTTCCTCATCATTCCTCGTAACCGTAGTTTCTCATGTCGATTTTCAGTCCTCCTCATGTAAAACCCCAGGTTCCATTCACCCTCACTTGGCTCAGCTAGCAGCTCCATCTGATTTTTACCTTCAAATTCACCGGGCCCATATTTGAATATACCTCCGGGTTTACTTAAACTCCCCATATTACTCCCTAGTTTGCATACATTTAACCCCCTCTCATATCTCCCCTATTCCTTCCTACCCCCTTTGTGTCACGTATTTCTAAATTTTTCATGAATTTTGACAGTTAGTTTTGTGGCTAGTAAAGTTTTGATCATGCATGAGGCATGCTTCGGGCTTCTCCGAAATAGACTGTTGTTACTATTATTAGTAAATCCCTGAGCAGAAATTCACACACCTCTAGTTTTGTAGGTTCCACGACGGTGAATTTTAGTCTAGTTAGGAAAACGCCGATCTTTTTCACACGGTACAATAATGGGCGAAGAGGTTCAACAAATAGAGCAGTTACCCTAGCAAAGAATTACTTCGAGGAAAGCAGTTCATTTCAGTTCAGTTTAGATCAGTTTCCATGGAGTAGATGGTGTCCACAGCCAATAGGCTGTCCAAGATTCTTTCGATGGTTCGCACGCTAGGTGGGCACTCGCCGCACGATGTGTTTGGTTGAATCTCCACCAAAACCAAAAGGGGAACGTAAAACATATCACGCCAACCGCCAAAGACATGTCCAACGAGAGTTCCCTGAGACAATACTGGACAAACGAAAACGTTCGTTACGAGGAGCCTTTGATGGACCATGTGTTACCCCCTTCCGTCTAGTGAACACAAAATATTGACTGTTAGAGACGATGTAGATTCATCCATAACCTAGGGCCTCCTTCAAGCACTGGGCAGCCTGCAAGTCTATCATTCCGCGAGGCTTACAGTTCCGATTGTTCACCTCTTTCTTGCTAAAGCAGCGCGATCCGGCTGTCGTTCTGGCTCGAACTTTCAACAGCTTCTCGTAGTGTCCCTTTGTTCAGGAATCCAAGCCCACCTGGAATGGACTATTCGGCCTAAGACCGGAAACACCCTACGGCGCCTTAGATGTTTCCGCAAGGTCTTCTCGAATTCTCTCGTTTCCGACGGGAAGACTTTGAGTGCATTCTTATTATGCCTCTTTAGCTTTATCCTTGCTGTATCTTCTGTATTATTGTGAGGGAAAAGCTAAAGAGGCAACAGAAGAATGCATCGTGTTGCCCCCGAACCAGGGCTGTCGAAAAGCTCGTGAAATCCTCAGGGGTCTGTTTCGTCAGATGCACGTTGTAACACGATCCCTGCTGGACAGTCTGCTGTCAGCTCGATGCCTAAGGCCGGCGATGCCAAGTCATCGAAAAAATTGGAGATAAAAATGCAGAGTTGCGAAAGTGCCCTATCTCAGCTTGAATACAATGCGGATCTTAACTCAGTAGTCAAGCTAGAGGTGGCCGTTCGCATGCTACCTCGGCCGCCGCAGCTTTGATGGGCACGACTTATAGACGAAGCATCCGAGACGTCAGGTGTGCCAAACTTCAAACAACTGGAGGAACTTGTAGCAGCCAAAGCCCGAATAGCCCGAAGTCGATTTGGGCAGATAGTTCCGTCAGCTACGGCTAAATCATTAGCCCCATCTCGTAACCCAGCGTAAAGGAGTGATCGTCAAGTAAGCTTTACTTGTTCGAAATTTGTGGGTATGTAGAGGAAACACGTTTTGCATCCTAGGAGGGACAAAAAACAGATAACTTCTCAAAATTCGCAGCGATGGAAGTTAGCGACAGATGGAACTCGCTTCGAAAAACTGTGGCTGTTTCGTGTGCCTGCAGGAGGGCCATCGTGCAGAGGATTTTACTCTGGCCACGGTATGTGGTGAGTTCGGGTGTAGTACCAGGCACCAAAAATTACTACATCGCTTCAAACCGGGTGTAGCCTGCCCAGAAACGTATCAGTGTGCAGCTAATCGCACCACTGGTTACGACGTACCAATCGGCATTATCCCAGTGAAAATCAGTGAACCTAAAGGGACTGTGCTAACATACGCACTCATAGATAATGGTTCTGGCGTAAGTCTGACAGAAAACGGTCTGATGGAACAGGTTGGCCTGTCTCAGGTGCCTTCCTGTATGGCTATCGTAACAGTGAGTAGACTTTCTAAGATAGAATCGGAGGTCATGAATCTTCTTGTGGTACCCCCGGATGATTCGGCCAACCTTTCAGTGAAGCATGCCGTTTGTGTCAACCGGCTGTTCTTTAGATCCCCGCGTATGGACTTGCGGTCGGTCCAGGGTCGATAGCCACACCTCAGCGATTTTCCCGTGGAAAGCACTGGAGAAATTAAGGTAGGGGTACTGACAGGTTCATACACACCAGAGGCCCACTGGGTTTTGGGGCAGCGGATTGAAAACAGCCGCGAAACTTACGCGGTCAAAACTCATTTTGGGTGAATGATCCTGGGAACTCTAGGGCCATCCAACAACCGGGAGTCCACCGTGAACAGCCTGATAAGGGAACAGAGCACTATTTCAGAACAGCTTCAAAAGCTCTGTGATGAAGATTTCTCCGACGATGATTCTACGAAGCAAGCACCATCATTAGAGGACCAGAAGATGCTATCGATTGCAGAACGTTCCCTGAATCTAGTTGATATGCATTATCAGTTGGCCCTCCCGTAGAAAACAATCGTTTAGACCGTACCCAACTACTTTGGAGTAGCCGCCTGGGGGCTTTACCTACTTAGTAGAAGGTTTCAGCTCGATACGGCTTTCTATGCTAGGTGTAAAATGGTCACACAAGGAAGCAGGGACGAGAGATATGTAATCCCCGCCCCCGCCGAAAAGCTGGCACTGGAGTTTTGCCAAGGTCGTATTTACCACTCCACACTGCCGTTACCCCCCAAGAAACCAAAACAACTAGGGATGGTTCTAGACTGAGCCGCAAGGTTCAGAGGAGTATCCTTAAACGAGTGGTCACCACAAGGCCCAGATTGGACCAATGATCCGCTTAGAGTTTTGATGCAGTTTCGAGAGGAGAGGATAGCCATTGTAGCAGATGTCGAAGAAATGTTTATGCAAGTTCGAGTTGACCCGCGGGACCGTGGCGCCCGATGAATCTTGCGGTGGGACAATGATGACTCAAAACGGCAGCTGTGTGAGTAACAAATGGCAGCTCCCCCCTTCGGAGCAACACCTACTTTTTGCACGAGCTTCACACTAAAACAAACAGCCAAGGGGAATCTAGCCTATGAATCCTTCGCTATCAACTCGGTGTCGGAGAACTTCTATTTGGACTACTGCTTGATATCATTCGCACCCACTGAGTTGGAGAAGACCTTCGTAAGTCACGCTAGAGAGAGGCTAGAAAGAGACGTTTTTAAAAAAAACGGGTAGCAAATTTAGGGGAAGTGTTGCAGGCCATACCTGAGCATGACGCTGCTGCACCGACGGCCGATATCAGTGTGAGTCCAACTCCGGCACAGAGGACTCTTGGTCCGGAATGGGACACCCAACAGGATACGTCCTGTTTTCGCTTGAACGGAACTGGTCGTGCTCCTTCGAGAAGGGGGGTGTTTCTGTTCTTTACTATCCGCTAAGCCTAATAAGTCCTGCAAATCTGCCAGCCAAGGTGGTGCTTCAAAATCTGCGCCTAGGAGGCTTGGCTTGGGATGATAGGGTTGAAGACAAACGTACGAAGTCATGGAATTCCTGGCTTAAGTTCATGACTGAGTTACCCAACTTCAAGGTTCTGAGATGCATGAGGGTTGAAGAAGATAAGGACGATCATCCACGGCTACATGTTTTCGTAAGGCTTCCAAGGCTGGCTTTGGGGCCGTAGTATATGCTTGTTTTTGCGCTGAAGTTGTCCCGATTAGCTGCTCTATTATGTTGGTTAAATCTGGAGTAGTGCCGTTGAAGGTCGTCAACATACCCCGGCTCATTTTGGCCGCCACCAAGCCAGCCGTTCGCTTGGTGCAAGAAATACAATCGTTCGTACGATGGTAGCCTTCTGAGACTTTCTTCTGGACAGATTCATTGGCTGTCCTTTATTGCATCAACAACACCTCTAATGGTTTCAGTATTTTCGTGGCAAACGGGCTAAGTGTTGTCCAAGCATGGACATCTCGTGCAATTACAGAGCAACCCAGCGGACGCAGCTTTGAGGGGGTCATGTGCACTAGTGGAAGTAGACCAGTGGATCTCCGGCCCGGACGTTTTGAGGCTTCCAAGTGCACGATGGCCGACTAGTTTGCCGAATGCGGACTAAACAACGGAGATTTAGTTCAAGAAACCGACGGCAGATGGTAATTTCATAAGCCGAGAGCCGAATCAGTTACTTGTCAGGTTTCCCAGTCGGACAAAATTGTTGAAGGTTGTGGCCTGGCTAGGTTGGTTTAAAGATTATCTGCTGTATCGTATGGGTAAGAAGACCCGCACCGGAGTATCAGTAAGACGAGTAACACTCGATGAAAATCGTAAGGCCGAACACGATATGGTGCTCGAAGTACACTGGAGTGAATTTGCCGATGAACTAAATCGACTCAAGTCTGATGCTTCCAAACCTTGAAAATCCCAGCGTTCAGAATCAGGACACTTAAAGACCCTATGTCCCGTATTAATTGATGAAATTATTTGTGTTGGCGGGCAGCTGGATTACACCAATCACGAGCCGAGCTTTAAACATCCTGCTTTACTGCCGAAGGGGCATCCGGTAACGGATTTAGTTATTCGTCATTGCCATGCAATGGAAGGGCATTGCGGTACCCCTGAAGTTTTGGCCGCAACACGGCAGATACTGGGTTGTTCAAGGCTGTACAACAGTCAGAAGGGTAATTGGTTCCTGTATCAGCTGTCAAAGAAGGAGCTCAAATGATAGTGCCCAACAAATGGCACCCCAGCCGCCGATGCGAGTGGAGGCTGGATGGTCTCCGTTCCACGAAGTCGGTGTTGACTTTTTCGGCCCATTCCCTGTTCGATGAAGACGATCTACAGAGAAACGCTATGGATGCCCCTTTTTGTGCCTACAGACGAGAGCAGTACATATAGAGGTTGCTCATAGCCTCACTAGCGATTCATTTATCTTAGCTCTTCGCACGATTTTTGGCTAGACGGGGTTGTACAAGAGATGTCCATAGCGATAAAGGAACGAACTTCGTAAGTGCCGCCAAACGGCTTAGATTAGGAATAAACAGCTGGATTGTTACAAATTTTTTTGACTTTTTGCCTTCAATAGGCGCTCAGTGGCACTTCCAGCCGCCATCCGCTAGTCACAGATGAGGTGTATGGGAAAGACTGATCCGGACTGCGAGGAAAATTCTTCATTCCATTTGTCACGAGCAGGTACCTCTGGACGAAACACTGATTACCTTAGTGGCCGAAGCCGAAAGGATACTGAACAACCGCCCACTTGTTCCGGTGACGTCTGACGCCAAGGGCGATTTCGCTTTGAAGCCGAATCATTTACTATTGCTCCTCGGGAATACCGGTGTGGACGACGATGGCAACCAGGGATGCATGTATACCAGAAGATGGCGATAAGCCATACACCTGGCGGCCGTGTTTTGGCCACGATGAACTGAGGAATATTTTCCCCTCCTGCATAAAAGACTGAAATGGATATGGGAGGATCGGAACTTGGAGGTCGGTGACTTGGTAATGATTGTATCCGATACTGGACCGAGAAAGCAACAGCCCCTGAGGGTCGTCGTAGAATGCGAGCCTTCGGCTGATAGCCTCGTGCGTCTCGTGTCAGTTCGAAACAAAGGATGGACTTATCAGCCGGTATAAACGAAAGGTGTGTTGGCCGGAAGGAGTGGATTGATCGGTGCTGTCGCGTTGTTTGCATTTCAACTCTTGCGACAAGAGTAAATTGTGCCTTTCGTGCTGGGGTGCGGCAGAAGCGACGGAACCTCAGGCTAGGGGGTGCGCAGGTGTACTGCTGTCAATCCTAACACTGCGAGGGAAGTTGGAGGTTGCTGAATCGTAGGTAACAAGGAGGGCTAGGACTCGATTCTGATTTGAGTTTGTCGACTAGGAAAATTTGTGGCGGAGTTGGCGCGCGGTGTATTCGACAGAGCAACCAAATTCGAAGCACCAACTCAGGATCAATCTGACTCCCCTAACTTCAGTCCAATTTATGCTTTTCATTAACGTTTTGCGCCCCACTTGTTCATTCGCAGAACCACGCACCGGACACTGACATTAAGTGACCGCTGACTGGTGGTTCGCATTGAGTTTTATTGGGCCATATACTGGGAGCAAAAACAAGCCTGATGAAGGCGCGTATATCAGGGTGGGATATGGAATCTAGGTACGTAAAAATCAGGCAGCGAGAGGAGCAAGGAATAAACGGCGCGAGTCTTGTCAGTGGAGATATCGCGGACAACGGTATCATTTTCTTCCAGGTAGGAGCGAGTCTTTCAACATCAGACAAGGCTACGAGCGGTAGCTCTGTGCTATTTCAGACCAACTGGGAGCGCTACACCACGACGTGGAATCCAGGCTGTCTTCTTTCCGTCTTTGCTTTGCTATTTTAGTGTTATTTGTACTCAAACTTTTAATAATACTGTCTCATAGAGGAAACAATAGAGAGTAGCATCGGCACTAAATTACTACCTGGGTTTTCCTAGGCTTTTCACCCGTGAATTCGCCTCTGCGGACCTCGTAGCGCCACGGCTCCTCAGCCCATGGCTTCAGTTCACCCCTGCACCCACCGGCACTGGGCACTGTAAGAACCTAAATTATGTCAAGTAACTCAAAATGCGGAGATTCGGTGAGCGGCATTCTAGTGAAAGTGGGTATAAATGTGACCGCTGTTCGCGGAGTTACCACGAACATTGCTACGGACTAAGTAAAGCAGGGTTCAAGATATATCAGCAGAGGTGCTCTCTCAGATGGATCTGTCTTCACAGACGCGCCTTTTGGATGTCTGCTCCCGAGTACCAAGGAGTGAATCGGGGGATTTCTTGTACGGGAGTACCCCGAAGGGGTCTAAAGTACCACCATTAGCCGAGATGCTCTCTCGAAAGCTCATGGAAACTCAGGAGACTGCTCAGAAGCAAAGTGCAGTTATTTTGCTCCTGCAAAACGTTTCTGGGGCTAGAAACCAAGATCAGGTGTTCCTTTGAAATTGTTGATATAGCTCTTTTAAGGCACTGAACTGTCCTAATGCTTAGGGCTGAACAGCCAGAAATAATAGACGGCAGGGCCAGGAGGAACCTTTATGAAACAACAGTGCGAGATGTTCTATGACCGACCGAGGTTTCCGGCCGTGTGAGCGACAAAATAACACATAGAATAGGTGAATGAGAGAGGTTTTCATCCCCAAACCAACCCAGACCCATATTGGTCGAAGCCCTCGATCCTCTCTATAGAGATGAGCTGATAACTAAGGCGGAGCAAATAGACCGTAGGAGTAGCGGCAAGTGCCGAGCTGCGCCAAACAAACCACCCAGAGCGACCTCGGAAAACTAAGTCCAGGCGGAATGCTTCTCTGCGACCCCAAAGCTGATAGTTTCTAAACTCATTGTTGAGCACACAGTAGAAGTCATCTTTGAGGCACCTGTTGAAGGGGGCGAATTTCATGGAAGACGTTACAAAAATCAAACCCTTCGTGGTAAAACTGCCGACAGCAAAGACCTCACCCACAAAGATACCGCGTAAAAGCGACACTATGGCCAATGGAAACAAAATACTTACCACTAACATCATCCATTACAAGGACCAACGGACCCAGCGTGCCACCGAATCCCACGGCACTAATCACTGCAAACCCATCACGCACAGAAACAAAAGAATTCGCGGGAAAGTGTACCGCAAGAGAAGCAACTCCGCAAGGCAATGACCAACAAAACAACACCCCGGGTGAGTTGTATGCACCAGACGCAAATGCCTCAAAAAATGGTTTAACCCCTCGGATTCTGCGCCCGATAGGCCCTCAAAACTGAAGCCGTATAGTTTTGCTAAGGTGCGGGCTCCAAGCTGGAAGTATGGTATACAGATGCCTGGAGCCCCCGGACAAAGTGAGGGGAACTTGATGACGGATGCCACCAAATCGACTACATCCCAGCGACTGAAACTTTTTGATCGTAGCAAAACCTATGAACAGTCCACTACTAATTAATCGCGTCACCTGCCAGGTAAAACGGCGAAATGAACGACAGATGAGAGGTGTACTGCTTCCAGTTGGGTCTGAATGTGATCAGTTGGAGCATTAGGATTATGTACGCAATGGCGGTATTCAGGCTGTCGCGTGTGTTCTACGAATAGGAGCGGAAACCGCGCTACGACCCGTCTACGGCAACCTAGGCACAAAGCCAGCATAAAATGAAGAAACTCTTAGTTTTCTGTTCGAGTCAAACAGACATCCCCAGGCCTAGTGTTGATGGAAGAATTCAACGCACCCAAACTTACCTGGTGGAGCACAGCGGAGACACTACCGAATTTGGAAAGGCGTTCGTGGACTGCGCAACATGTACCAACATTCCAATGAGAGTACTCGAGGTCGCAAACTTCCAGCATCATCGTTTCTAGGCCATATCCTTACCGCTAGCAAACAGGACATCGGTGGAATGATGATCCAGGCACCGCTAGGGAAAAGCGGCCATTGCATGCCCTTCTTCCAAATGAAGAGCGCAAAAAACCTTACTGCACAAGACTAGTCAGAAATTTCGGGCAAAGTTGTAGGGCAACCCCTCACGGAGAGCCGCAGAGATAAATTTGCTGCCACAGAGCTAAAACCCGACATTAGAAGAGAGATGAAAACCATCGGAGGCAGTCAGTTAGCACTTACGGACGAATTCGCTAGTGCTAGAAGTATGAAGAACCAAAATAGGGCCTCCAGGTGGACATCAGCCAATAAACGGGCTGCGAATCAAAGGAACCGTTGCTGGCGGAGATGCCCAATGAGAAGGATGCGAATGGTTTTCTGGATAGGCAGTTGATGCTTGAGGCCCCATACCACTTCGTACGCACCGGCCAGTGCTGGTCGGGTTTCGGGCACCCACGATGTTGAGAGGCATCACTTGCTGCAACTTACAAAACAACGGAGGCTATGGTAGGGAAGACCTGCGTGGAACCAGAATACTAAGACGAACGATTTGAGATCGCGAGGGCAACCCAATCCGCCATGCATAGCTTCCACATCTTTCAGCGTCCATCATCGCAGGAGAGCATCGCCCGGTGCCGGCAGCAAGGAACGACAATAACTTTCCAGGAAGGATCGCCTCAGTTAAGCGAATTCCAAATAGACCGAAGTGTGTTTTGGATACACCGCTTAAACTTAACAACATCGTAACAAGAACCCCCACTGAGGTGAACTAAGGTTTAAACCAATTGATGGGACTAAAAGTAAGCATGACATCATCGCCAGTAGCACTCGGTCAGGTTGTTCGAGTGCAAGTCGAGGAAATTTTGGCAATAGAGCAACTTGAAACGAAGGAGGTGGCCATGGAAAAGGAAGTAATTGTGGTACAAGACGATGAGTGCAACGTTGGGGGCAAATAGGGAAGGTTGACAGATAAAGCCAAGTCACTCACTGCATCACAAACACTGAAAATTGAATGAGCAATGATGTAGCAACAATACATTTCCCATGACAGAATACTGCTCCTACATGGCGAACTGACAGAACGGATGGAATAGATTGGGCGCACCATTGCCACTTGCAGAGGTGCGCGAACAGGTAGCAGAAGTGCTGTCGTCCACACAAAAAACACGCATGGTCTGGTGCTTCTGGAGTTCAGTGAACACGGTGACGACTCTGGTGTGCGTCTACGAACCCCTATCCGTATCCCTTGGTGGAGTCTCACTACCACTAAAGCTTCTGACCAAGATGGCCACGTAGTCCGACATATTAGTAACTGTCGGTGACTTCAACCGGCCAGAATTTGAGTGGGAAGGCTTATGGGCACCACCAAGTGACTCTGTGATTATTCGACGGAGGTAGTGTGCGGTCCCGCAACTGTACAACAAAACTAACAAGCCCGGTGGAGAATAGGTCAGACACTGGGCCTTGGAGATCTGGTTCTCACCGGATTACCCGGGGACGTCGGTAACCTCGAGGTTACTGCGCCTATATGTAGGTGCAGCAGTGGTGTGGTAAGGCTTCTTTTCAAAAGGGCTTCCTCAGTGGTGCGCGAAGTCAAAGTTTGAGCTCCGGAATAGTCGGTTACAAGGCGCTGAGAATAGTAGCGATGAGCGCATAATGAGCAGCCCCCGGCTTCACGATAGACGAACGGTTGCTCATCAAATGTGGCCTAATGTGATTTCCGAATGAATCGCTTCAACGAGGAGGTTAAGAAGAGTTTAGCCACCTCAGTGGGTGATCAGGGCCGAAAAGTGCAGACAAGCAACCGAACTTCATGCAGACGCTTCTGTCGCCTGTGGGGCCACCTTCACTCTCTGCGGCATCTGAGGGTCGCGAACATGCCCTTAGGATGCAAACATCCTGCCAGCCATGGTACAAGTCGGGGTTAGCAGAAAAATTTAAAAAAATGCTACAGGGAATACTTAATCTACGTAATCCTGAAGCCTTGCCACGCCTGGCAATGGAAAACGTTGTGGATGGACAAGGTGTACATGCAATTAGTGCCGGAGAAAATTTCAGGATACTTGAGCTGCTCTTTGAGCTGGCGCACACCGCGGGTGACGGAAACCATCGGTTAATACTTGACTAAAGCCCACTATAATAGAACTGCCTATAAGTCAGCTAAAGCAAAATCGGGCGGCTAGGTCAGGTGAGATTTGCCCCGTCATCACGCGTCTGCCGGCGAGCGGCGCTCAGTTCTGCAGCACATCTGTACAGAATATCACTAGCCTCCTTCACGCTGTCTTCTGACTGGTTGACAGCTGAGGCGGCGTTCATCCTTAAAGGAGGCAAGAGGGAAATGCATCCGAATAAGTCTGGTTAGCTCACTCTCTGCGGTACTTAAGGTACCACAGAGTGAGAAGGCAGTAGCAGGCACAAACAAATAAGCCCTTATTAGGTGGTCAGAAAGCAAGCACTTGGCTGTCCAGAATCGAGGGCAAGGCTGAACTTCACGAAGCCGAGTGGCGATTTGATAGGCGGACAGATCATTATCGCTCGCTCAGAATCGAGCGAAAGATTAGGACCAACGAAGCCAAACGATGAGCCAATCAGTGACCAACTGCTCTCTAAACCGACCGGATTCGAGTCAACTAGTCGGTTTGCAACCAGATCAGTCAACTAGGAGAGGCGCTCGTCAATGCCGGTTGAGCCAATAAGTTTGAGGGCAAAATTTATGTTATGTCGCCGTGAACCTTGAACCACCTAACTGAAGTGGCTTGCAGGCAGAGGAGGTTCCCCACCGGAGTTGCTGGGACGATCCAGAACGGGGGGGATTATCAGCAATAGAACGACGAGGGCTGTTGAATATCACAGGATTATTACGGCAAAGCAGCAGAGATTTGTAAGGAGGAAATCGTGTCGGACAGAATTCTTATCATTTCTTGACAACGTGACGAGCAAGCTCAACATAGGATGGCCGGTGAGACGAAATGGCATTTTTCTGCCACCAAAACTCCTGAGTTTTGTGTGAGAAAGCCTACAAAATTGACTGGATTGTCGAATCAATGCAGGGTGTCGTAGGTATAGGGGGCCAAGACAATTCTCCATCGATGAGCCATTGCAGCCGTGGATTTGGCGCCGGATTTGTCCGGGTTCTACGGAGACTGAAGGGCTTGGTAGTCAGGGATGATCGTAGACACCGGTCCAAACAAGTACCTGTAAAGCAGGCGTACCCACCAGAGAATGGCAAGTGCTTCCTTTTGCGTCTGCGAGTGACCCTTCTCGGCGGCACTGAAAAGAAGGGGACATTAATCCAGTTTTAGACCTGCTCCTATCCCAACTTAGAAAGTGCCGGTGGTCAATACGGTCCGCCTAAGTGAGGCGGGTGGGGATTTTTTTGGTCGGTCAATGATAATTCTAACGATAATGCCCAAACTCTTTTCACGCTACTCATTCTAAGGCCATACATCGGTTGACCGGACTACGATCATGCACTTGCGCGTGCGTCTCGACTATGGTCGAGAAATATACCACTATTATTAAAACCGCTGGTTTGACTGGTGCCGCAAAATCTAGAAAAGGTCTGACGTACTACCGCAGGAATTAAAGAACCGATCGTAAGTGGGCCTAATTTTAGGATTAGCTGACTCTACTCTGGGGGCTTGAAACGAGCTAAATTGGGTCGGTACCCGTTTGCCTTGACCGTGTAGAGGATGCAAGATAATTGTACATGAATACGCTTATGAACTGATACCGGTGACGACGCACATACACCGAAGCAAGCTAACCAAGGCTCCAACCCGGATATATGAACGACTGATCAAACTTCAACATCCAACGGCGAACAGAACGTTATGCTCAATCAACGAGGTGTCCGAAGTAAACACATTATTTAGCCCAATTTCCACGAGACACACTTTCCAGGTACTTTCCTCAGGCTGGCCGCAACGAACAAACAATCACGGCGGCAAACGAAGGAGCCAGAAAACGAACGGCTGGAGCTTTGAATGATCGTAAAGTAAATGGAACCACTTAAACAAATGAAAATTGTAGGACAAAGACGTCAATTTGCTTCGGACTATGCCAAACTTGAATATATTGGCCATAACCGACCAACGACGCGTAAGCAGTCGTACCGCTTCCCCATGAAAGTCTTTCAACTTTTGTTTCCTTTGATGTTTACCAGTTTACTCATTAATGGAGCCCAAAGCCCTATCTGAACTTGTACGTTTAGAGCAACAGTCAAGCGGTACACAACTAGGCGACAGTGGTTTGATCAGAGCCTGAGCGTATTATCAATTACACAAGATTTTTCATTGAACAAAGGTCATTTTTCAAAAGGCGCACATAATTTAAGTAACAAGTCGCCACTATCTCGAAACGATAACAACAGCAATACGAAGTATAAACATGAACTGCCAATAAATAAACCACTATCCTTCTGTATAGCTGAAGGAGGTTATGATCCAGTTACAGCATCTTTGAGGTATCCACACAATCCACGTTGTAATAGCACTGACTTGCATGGTCAGCGCCTGCTCTGGTAGAAGAAGAGAAACTTGAGGCAAACGACCGAGGTAACGGAAACAGATATGTCACAATGATCCATCATTTATCCAGGCCATAGGGATCACAGGTGGGACCAAAACAAGTAATATATATTTTGTTTCATCGAATCAAAATTAGGAAAAGTTGCGTATGAGTACTGCGACAGGATCCCCGATTAGTGTACCAGTAAATGTGGAACGGTCACTGCGAAATCTATGGAAGATAGCGAAATGATAGTGGTGAGGACAGCGTGAATAATTCCCTCGATACTCAATGTTTCATCCATTTTGTCGGGCAAGAACATTCTGTCCAGGTGAGACCACTCAAAGGATATTTCTCTCAGTCTTTTTCCCGGCTGAAGGGTTGATAGGTTGCTGGAACTAGAAGCACCAGAATTTTGTTGAATACCGGAACAAAGGACAGGCAGCTGAGGTGATCCATATGCTAGTCACAAACCGAAAAAAGAAATGTTTCTCAGTAACCAATTTTCAAGCCATTTACAAATTACGTAGTAGACATCAGACAAAACATCGGCAGTTTAGACAGGGAATAGACACCAATCATATGCAGGGGTTTGTCAGTAAATTACCCCTATCATTTGATTGGTTTATCCAGTTGGCTGCCACTAGCTAACTGTACGGTAGATTCACGCGACCTTGGTCAATCGTGGGAAATGGAAATTGAAGTGCACAGACCAAAAGCTTCTGGGCTCACAGGTTAGCGGTCACCTTTCTTGTTTCAAGTACTCCGGATGTAGACAGGGAGAGCAACTGAATACCTTTGCATTTGTTTATAAGGGACACGATGATCAACTTTGAAAACAGCCTCCGGATTCATTTGATGTCCAGTGTTCATCAAATGAGCTGGGATTGCGCCGTTTCTCGATAGGGTTCGCCCTTGGCTCATCCCGTGCTAATGAGGCTCTTCACTCCGAGTTAATAGCTGTCTTGCTGTTCAGACCATATAAGGCTCACCACAAACACATCTGAAAGAATATGTGACCTCTGATAAAGCCACTATCGGCAGTCTATCTTCGTTCTGAATCCGGAATAGAGGAGCTCCTTGAAACACACAACGTAGTGCGGAGGCAGTGTACATATTCTGAATTTCTCTCCCCAGTGGAACGTTTAGGGTTTCACTAACAGTATCGCCTCTGAAAGGCAAGCCAATGCAAATGTCCTTTTCTCTTGCGGTCTCCAAAAGGATTTTCGGCTTTTTTCGACAATATTTCTTTCGGTAAACCGATCAGAGTAACTGTTGTTAAGTAGGATGTTTCTTGTTTTCATCAACTTCTTCCCCAAAATCCCTGCAAAACAAACCAAGAGGGCGTCAGATAGATAAACCAATCACCTGATAAAGATAATTTAACCGATAAACCCGTCTACGAATAATGTTTATTTGATGTCTTTGTTCCAAACCTTTTGTTTAATGTGCTCCATGCTACCTGTAAATGGCTTGAGAATCAGTTGCTGGAAAACAAGTGTTTCGCCGACTTGGACTTCTGTACGATCATAAAACCCATGGTTGGGTTTTAATAGGTCCCTTATATAGCCAGCTTGGATGTACGCCTGGTATTTTTGCTCTCCAAGTTACCCTTTAGGAGTTGGAAGTATATTTTTTAAGCTACAACTGTCCGTAATTTGTGTGGTTGGTTCTCTGGAGAGCGGGTCATCAAACGAAGAGGAGCGAGCCGTAGACATTATGAAGAGGGCTCTGAATGGAAGGAGGGACAAACTTCACATAAATTTTCCGAAGAAAGATGGATATCCTAATAAAAGCTGTCAAGTTAGATCTCTTCGTAATTTAGCAACTTTATGTAAGTGGTTGCTACGATATGCCGAATTCCAAGATAGGCAGTCAGCTGTCGTAAAACTTTGCCTGGAGAAAGGCCATGCCATCCCCATTCCAAAGGATGGAGAACAACGTAGCTTACGCCGACACTCTTTTCGTCACGCAGAGACGAGTCCGAATAACAGGAAAAAATGTTTGTCAGTTTTTTGACTTCGCAGCTAGGTTCAACGGCGTGTTGTCAAACTACCATCTGTTGACTTGTCCAAACTTTGTCACCAACTTGACTAGTGTCCTATTTCGGTTTCGGCACGAGGCCGGTAGATCTATCTGCCAATGTCGAACAGCGGTTTACGCGGACGAGGGTACCAAAAGAAAACCAGTACGTGCTACAGTCCTCGTGCAGTCCAACCTCCTGGACCGAGAGTCAAATGCTGTCCAATTCCTGTTCCGCAGCTTTCGCAGTCAGAGTGGAATTGATTGACGGTTGAGAATGGCCGGAAGTGGGAAGGAAGTGATTTTGGGAAATCTCAGACACTTGTTCGGACAGAGAAATTGGGCTATCGTCCGCAAAGCGGAAGGCTAGTGCAAAGCATTTAATCCCCCATGCTCGGCGAACATAACTTAACAGAACGGATTATTCGGAGCCGGGCCGTGCAAGGAAACCGTTCTGCACCTCTTCGAAGTGCTAAAGGATTTTTGGCTTTCATTTGTTCTGGATTCGTTTAAATTTGTCCGCCTCTGCTGTCAGATAGGTGCACTTCATTATGGCAAATTAGGGTGCTCGCTGCTCTGGCAGGCAAAGAAAGGGACGTGGTGATGTACACCTAGTATTGTTTGTTATTTTCAACCTCGGCTGAAAATGAGTATCTGTGCTGGAGATGATTTGTTCGGTTAGTTGGCTGATTGTATTTTCTTCAGCGTCCCAGAAATCGGGTTCCACTTGGGATTTAAGATACTCCCTAAACTGAAAAAGGCTGGTCTTTTTAGAAGGTCCTATTGCACTCGATAACGAACTGCGCGATGGCCTTTGGATGAAAAGGTCAAAGCTAAAGAATTAGTAATCCTGCCTTTCCACTGAGCAGGAGTGACGGATCGTGTCCAACCGGTGGAAACATCAAGAAGTAACGATGTTTGCTCGTGACAAAACGTAGTTGGACTTGAGAAGTGTGACATCCAGGACGTTATATAGAGTATATCTAGTCGCTGGGCACCAAACAGGGAGTATATAGAGTGACAGCTAGGCCGGTCTGTTGAGGGAGCTTTTAGGCCCTCCACCATCGATAGACGGGTTAATTGGTGGGCTTTCTTCGGCCCTTTTACCTATTCGATGAGTGCTACCGATTATTCCCTCGGCACTGTGGTGTTCGGTAAATTACACTCCCGCAATTATTTCTTTACTTCTCAGTGTCGCCGAAACAGAGGGCCAGTCACTTGGAATGGATCAGTGCTAAAGAGATGACAAGCCCTGAGGTTAGCTCTTTCTTCAGGTGGAGCCAAGCATCACCAACTCGGCGTCGCCCGGAGTCCTTTCGAATTAATGACCGTCGGCTAATGTATATTTCCCTGTCTCAGTTGTCTTGGATGAGCCAGGTTTCCGTAGTACCAATTACGTAGGGGTTCTTGCCTGCCGCTTGTGGTCTAAGCTCTAGCACTTTGCCGGAGATACTAAGGCACCTGGTCGATAAGCATCAGGTTATTTTATCCTTTCTCCTTTTTTCGGTTAGGCTTTGTTTGATGAACTTTCTGGCCTTTTCGTTAAGTATTGTGGACTGGAAACTTGGCGTTATCGATGATCGAGCCACACTGCAGCGGGGCTATAATCTATTATCACCGTCTAATCACCTAGGCTCCCCCAGAAAACTTAGCACCCAAAGCTTTCAAAAATCATTGTGAACGAATTCATCCAGAGGGACTAATGGGATTCTTGGCCTGATGGCGTCCAGTGGGGGAGTGACTGTACCCCTCCTTCTGGAACCGTCGTTTAAGACTTGAGTGGGTGCCTCGGGGTTTTATTATTTAGGCTACAGGTTTTGAGTTAAACTTTTGAAAGGCTATGTGAACGAACTCAGGTATTACCGAGTGGAAGTCGGTGATTTTGTGAAGCCACCTTTTCTTATACAAATGGTTTCTTTTTTTCAATATATTGGTTGTGTTTATAAAAGTTAAAGTATTTTTAATTTGGTAACGCCGTGGTCGAGCTATCTTTACTGAATTTTGTTTGTTCTTTTTGTGTCGAGCATTTCAGACAGGTATCTCTCACCCACGAGCGGAAAGAATGCAATAAATGACACAGAATGCTTAGGATGCGGGGGGCGAGCTCACCCAAAATGTTCAGGAGTGGCGAGTGACTCCTATCCGTTTTGCTTACAGAACCGATGGGCTGAGTAGGCCCGTGTTCTTGCAAGGAAGCTGCCGGTCTGGCCCCCAACTAACTGGCCAAAACGAGAACCTACGCTCATGAGGTAATATCACTAGAGCAAGCCGCGAAGCACCGTAGACTGGTAGCAAAAGTGGTTTCAAGAGGCGGTACACTCGCCTGAGGAGGCTGGTCCCAGCAAGTATGCAAATTTAAGGAGTCTGCAATGGGGTCGTCGCTTCAAATCCCAAGAGGAAGACTGACGTAGGCCACTGGACTGAGCAGAAGCCGAGAAAGCCAAAACAGCCTGAACAGAGGGATCAGCTTAAGATTGCCGCTGATAGGCCAGCCAGAGAGGGCGACCCTGAGCTCTTACTGTTTTAAGGTCAAGAGGAGGATCTGCAGATACATATAAAACCGATGGGGGAGTCTCAAGACGAAGGCTCTCAGTACTGAATCAGGAGGGGCCTTTCTAAAGGGAATCAGAGGCTAGATGAGACACGGATGGGAGGAGAGTCCATAACACAGAGGTTGCAGTTATTCAGTTCCCTATTGTCCTAAGAAGGGTGCACGGAGTGAGACCACGGAAGCCGCCACCAGCGAACAAAAGGGTACAAAATGCAAGACCAATATCACCCGAGTTCACCGATGAGTCAATCTGGGATGGGCTGTCGGAGAAGACATCAGTGGCGGCCAACATCGACAAAGGCAGATGTCACATCACACCAGAGGAGCATAGATCGAGCCCTGTCCGTCCGGCAAAGGCAGGAAACCTGGCTAAACCCTCCAGGGCTCCTACGGAAAGCTCCCAAAAACAGCGGAACGCCAAGTTCGGCCCCAAGGTTACCTCACCCGAAGCAGTGAGGATGCTGCTGGCGTGGTGGGGAATAGTTGCAACTGGGGCTGTTTTGGAGGATGAACACTGGAATTACTGTTCGAGGGTGGAGGACAACGCGATCCTCGCCAACTTTGGCGTCATACCAAATCACAAAGGAATGGATTGGGAGTCGTCGGAATTCTTAGATTACTAGCCCGCCTCTTGTACCCCATTGGAGAAAACCCGTACAAAAGCATGCTATCGCTTCGGGAGCCGAGCCCGAGAACCCGAAGGAGCAATCTTACTGTGCAGCTGTGCACACTTACAATCAAAATAACGACGGAAGATGTTACATGCTTGTGCTCGCGTCAGTAGGGTCAGCTGACTACGGATCGATAGGCATACGGAGCGAACGAGTGTGGATGGTTCAGCAGGGCTGAGAAAGTTTCCAATTGGTAAACATCCGGACCGAGGCGTAAAAGTCAGTGCAGGCTCTACAGTGACATGAGCCTAACATGGGGTACTCGAGTAAATGCTGCGAGATGTGAGCTTGGACGATTTTCTCGAGAACTTTACATAGGATACCACTTCAGCTCACCGGTCCGCAATCACCCGTAGCCAATTTAGGACCCTTCTTATTCATTGCCACGGCTTCCTTGTTTTTCCGTTTCGAGGCGGCTTGCCCTTGGCCAACGTGGACCCGTACAGTCTGCATACGGATGATGCGATGTTATCCCCTAACGGCTTAATGATGGCTGGATGGACGTCACCTGGTCCGGCTAATACTCGGGCGTTCAATTCCTGTGGATACCTAAGCATGACTTCCTCCAGAAGATTCAGTTCATTTTACCCTGAAGGAAGATATACCGGCATCACATCGACTAGTGCCCCACTACCTAGTCTACCTAAACTATCAAGGCATTCCCCCAGGGTGCTGCTCTTCCCTGATCGTCAATGGCAGCTCCGCGGTTCTTAGTGAATAGTGGGCCTATCGTATCCTCTGTCCAGCCGCTTGACTGTGCTCGACTATAAAGTCTCTTCGGCTGGTTTCCCGCGCTTCTGGCCAACCTGAGTTCAAACCCTTGCCTAGAAGTTCTCAGAAGTCCCACAGTCTTTTTTCTAAGCTTCGTGCAGAGGGCCTAAGCTATCCGACTGCCGGAAACTTAGTTAGTGCCCAAGCTGCTAATCCTACTTTTAGTGGCCTCAGCTATTGCAGCCTCCCGCCATAATGGCTTTAATAGCAACAATAATGGTACATTTCTTTATCATGGTCAATACGCATGCACAAGGCATGATCGAGGAATACAGCAATGTAAAGCTTTGTGAGGTAATCATTATTTTGAAGTTTAGAGTTCACACGATTGCAGTAATAGAACGATAAACTTGGACAGTATTTCAGTGAACTAAAGCGGAGAGGGTCAATGCGGCGTATGCAAATCATTTTCGAATTCGGGACGAGGACGTTGTGGTAAGTCAGCTAGAAGTGGGAATGCATATGAAGGCGATACTGAAGAAGGGTAAAAGTGCAGTGTTTGCAAGATCCCATAAAGCGGCTGGTGCCGGATATTGCAGATTGGACAGGGAGTTGAGGCAGGAATAATACACAACTTGCCCTGTGGGTGCCGATAACTGTCTACGACGGATCCAGTAGTCCAGAATGGATCACGGCCATCTAAGGAATTTGGTGCGCAGTCGGAGGAAATAGAGAGAGAGCAGGGGAGTGAAAGAGAGGTTAAAAGAAGGGCCGAGAAGTGTAGGAAGAAAAGCGGTATCGAACCAATTGGGTATTTGAATAATCGATATCGAGAAACTGGATTAGAGCATTACCAAAACATGGAATAGAACCAACATGATGTTATCAAAGTGCAGTCGGAGGTGCCTGCGGGATATAGAGAAGACTGATCCGACATTGGGTAACTCATTTTCAAGGGAGCCTGTGATACAAATGCAAGTGAGTCGAATGGGAAAATTAGTTTGGTCTTTCTGTATAGATAATTTTGATATTATATAAAAGTTCACATGAAGGCAGAAATCTTCAACAGGAATGCAGTGTGCTTTTAAAGAGCATGAGTGATGAACGGACGCAGAAAGGGGAATTTCAAAGAGAAGCCGTCGAGGAAACACTCTGTTGGAGACAAACTCTGCTGATGCAACCAAGCAAATTTGCACAGGTGGTGAAGGGGAAAGAAGACGGCGGAAACTGATGGAGGCCAGAACCGAAGGAACAGAGGAGGTTGCAATAGTGTAAGTGTGAGATTATCTGCATATGTGAAAGAGGAATGAATAACCAAGTGGTTGGTATTTTGTTTCATAAAGATATTGTTTACTGTTAATGGCAGGCAGTGCACGATAAGGGTAGCAGGGAAAAAGGGCTAAGGTAACGAAGTGGGAAGAATAGGTACGGAACGTAATAGTGAGGGCCAGATTTCGGTCATCGTTCTCGGTGCTGCAAAGCAGAACGGCTGAGCTGTCCGTGTGGAGTACGGGAAATAGATGTTAATGGAATATGGGGTAATGGATGACGTCAGGAACCCATCCGGCTTCCTGCGAGACTATCATGATGGACAGTAACCCCGGTTATGGGGTTGTGATCACTGATCAGCCATGTAAGGTGCTCCATATAAAGCGTCAGCAGGTTTGAGTATAGGTTTAACCATGGTCAATCCGATCGATCAAATCGTTTAGTCCGTGAGATAATCCGGGGGTAACATCGATTCGGCTGATGTGCTACCCAGGCGACCAGTAATTTCTGAAAGAGATTAGAAGTGCGGCCGTCTGTAGAATGTTCCAGCTGGGGGTTATGGTTAACGGCTCAAAAGGAATTGGGCTGATAATGTTACTTGACGGCTTGTGGACTGATCTATGAGGGATCAACAGCAGGAGACTGTGGCAGTTTTTTAGGGCAGTTGGTTGATCATGGAGATATTAGGGGTAGGCTTAACCAAAGCGCAAAGTGGTTAAACTGATTGGTGGTGGAAGATAAAAGAGACCCAGTTGAGGACCAGATATAACTCAAAAGGAGAGGGTGCGGTCAGAAATAGGAATGGGAAAAAAGGAAGAAACCGTCTGGTCGTTGACCCGGCCGTAGATGAAGGTGGTAGAAACTATGAAAAGAGAGGGAAAAGCTCAGAGCTAGGGTGAAGCTTTTTTATGTGGATGCGAACGTGCTGGTTTTCCGTGGGGTCATGAGTAATCAGAAGCATAAGATTGCTGGGCGGAATGAGGTCCTAACATACCATGAGCAAGTACGCTGATCAGTGAGTACTGGTTATTAAAGGGCGGTAATCTGCGTGGAAGACTCGAGTCAACAGAGGAGTGCAAGAAAAAGAAAGGTGAAACCACTGAGTTATAACCTGGGACAAGAGAATTAGGTGGTGAGCACCTATCATTAAGGGAGTAACAGTTTAATAAGGGGGTTGGTGTCACTGAACACTTTAGTTTTGTAACTGAGTCAACATGGTAGCAGAAAAATTATCGCTGACTTTAAACAACATTATAAGTGCTTAGGCTCGAGGGGTACACAGAAAAATTGAAGTCGGGGATGGTAAGTTATGAAAGTGCAATGATCACCTTCCTCGTTCCGACAGCCAGTATGGGTGAGGCTTTGTCACTAGCTGTTAACTGTGGAATTATCAATGCCGGGGTGTCATCGGAGCAGAGGCTGCATGATGTAACTATCAGACCCTGTATCGACTACCGCATTAACATCAGCAAGCTGGTCAGGGATTTTGCAGGGAACCCAAAGGGTTGAAGGTAGGTGAAGCGTGGTCAGCAAGCATATGTGAAGGGCCCGAACTGCGTGCTGTCACCACGCACTGGTCTAGGCAAAAGGAACGGCAGGTAAACTCGAAAGCGTGGGGTTTCCCTTATGCAGGGTCGGGTCTAGGCTGCAATCCGAAATCCATCCGTAGTGAAGGAAACAGAGAGCATTAGCCCAAGACCCTCCCGGCCAGAAGTGCATTTTTCGTCTTTTTATGGCGGAGAAGGAGAGCAAATTTGCGCAACAGGGTAAACTTCCCATTTCTTCCTGACACTCCCTTCTTTACACGTGGCCCCCCAGCCCTTTCTCTTCAACAGAACAAGCTCTTTCTGGAAAGCACTTAATAACAATAATAATAATGGTTTAGTTCGGAGAAGCCCAAAGCGTGTCATAAGCATGATCAAAATGTCACAGAGGAACACATGGACGAATATTTTGTGATTATGTAGAAGGTCGTATGGCCAGTGTGAGATAGATGGATTCAATATAGGTAAATTTGGGGTAAACGTTAGATAAATGTAAGGCAAATATACCCACATTACGGAGTGGTGAAGAGAATTTCAAATGGGCTCATTGATAAATTTTGCTTGACGCCCGCTGAATCCGAAAGTCAGTGTCAAACGATGGGGTCTGACTGATCCAAGTGGCGACAGATGTTGGGTGAGAGTCTTACGTGAGGGAGACCGAAGTACGGTTAGAATAGCCGTGCTGACAAAATACGATGCAGAATACACTCATATACTCGGCGAAGGGATGGATAGAATTGAAGCGCTGCTACACTGCAATAAATGATCAGCAGTAGGTTGCGGAACTCAGCGTGGAACATGGGACAGGCGATACAGGATTCAAGAGGTGAGCCAAGTATAAAATGTTTTGAAGGGACTGATATATGGTGGACCTAATGTGCGAATATTTTCAAAATGATCGCATTTTAAAGACAGCTGGATGTCGCAGGGTAGATGGCCTTCAAAAACGGGGTGATATGGGGCGAAAGCATACTGAGTGTCAACAATAAATGCGGAATACCAAAGTAAAATTATGACATTAGTTTCCCTGTAAAAATGGCATTTGGTGGATCTGCTGAGAGAAAAACCAGCCCCAAGGGCGCTGAGAAAATGTCTGCTGTGTTGAACAGTTCGTGAATGATAAAAGATGTGATCGGAGGAAGCGAGTCGGAGTAATTCAGTTACCTTGCTCAAAGTAGGTGCACCATGCGATGACCGTTGACAATAGGAGAAGTAGTAGGCAGTGGATGTGCATAGTGAAGCAACAGGATGTTGACGATGGAGACGGCCAGAAAAGGCGGAGAAGATATAGTTACCTAGTGGTCGCAGAAGTGAGAACTAACAGCGGTAAGGTCGAACTGGGCTGTATATCGGACTGGGGTGCATGAAAACAGCATTTGTAATGAACAAATATATGAAAGAGAAAAGTGTATATGAAAGGTCAGAAGGGTTGAGGAAAGGCAAATCCTATAGAGGCTGCTCGTGAACCTCATATTGTAGCGATTTCGTTACAACAGATAGAACGTGTGGGAGCAGAGCATTATGAAAAGCACAGAAAAGATGTTTGTGGCGGACAAAATGTGGAACAGGAAATGAGAGAGCTGGAAGAAGCCAGACAAGTAAGTGGAGAATAACTAGATCATTTTACAGCAGGTGAAGCAAGATGTGGGTCGAGGATAAAGGAAACTCTAGGACAAGCGAACCTCAATTGAAACAGAATCACGAGGATTATGTGTGCGTAGCAGAGATAGGGCGGTTGGAATGGAGAGCTACACGTCTGCTAGCAGTTGCGTAGGTGGAGTGAACCGAAGATGCCAGTAGAAGCGTTTGCCGATAGATAGACCAAGGGGAATTTGTAGGGCGGAGCACAAAATACATGGTGGTCAGTAATCGGTAATAAATATGGCCGTCACAGATGCTGAGATTGAAAGGCAAGTTCTGACCCGGGAATTACGCATGGGTAAAACAGGTTGCGGCGCACGGATACGGCTTTTGCAACTGAGAAAGATGTAAGGACGAAATGTTTATGTGGAAGATCAGAGGGGATCTCTTTGCTACAGTCCAGCTTCCCTCGACCATGGCCCCTTCCTCCATATCCTATTTGAGCAACGTGGCCTCAGTGCGAAGCTTGTCCATGTTTACACCCCTGAACTCCTCATCAGTCTTGAAGCTACCCTGGGTTGTCGCACGCAAAGGGCGATGTTGATAAACACGTAAACACTCCTGTCCAAACGTACAGACCATTATAGTTCTGACACGTTGTTTGAATTATTCTTTGGTGCAAGATCCTGCAGGGATGTCACACATCCAAGCCGATATTTGATATCGTCCCCTATGTGTTGGCGAAGAGCATTTGCAAGCAGCCAGTCTAGATAGCAATCCCGCGATACCGGAATGTAGAATGCGGCCTTCCAGTCAATGTAACCGGCACGGAAGCTTACACATTTGTATAGATCTCAAAATCAGGTTTCCTACCGCTCTCTTCGATTTCTTCTGCTTTCTGACCCACCTGCCTTAGCCGCGTCGAAGCCAGCGCCTGCATCAACTTAAGGTCTCTAAAGTTATTTAATTCATACTAGGGTTCGATGCTTCAGCCTACTGGATCCTGGACCTTATACGTTTTTCCCCGCTCTGAACGAAACATTGCTAGGCAGCATGGCGTACCAGACTCGTCATGGAAGAAGCGTGTTAGCTGGAAGAGATTGCGTGAAATAAAATTGCAACAATGACAGTACAAGCGATATGGTAACGATTAATGTAATATTCTGGTTGGGAGTTTGGCCATGGAGTGGGTGAAAGCTCTATGCATATGTCCAGCTTTTACTCGGTAGCTCCTTTTTTCGGGGCGTTCATTATCCCCTGCGGGATTTTATTCCAGATAGAAATCTCCCCCGAGTTGATGAAGTGGTGGAGAATGTTTGTGGGCAATGTTTGAATGGTCTGTTGGTTTGTCCCTTAAGAGTATCTTGATGTGTTTGCGTGAATGGTCAATTGGCTAACCCGGAAGGGGAAAGGTGTAAAATTAGGAAAATGCTTACTCCAGTACGCTTTGCATCCAGGAGTTAGCGGCTGAGTGCATTCAGCCTTAAGTGATAAGGACGACTTGCCGGCCCATGCGCAGCTTTTGTAATCTTTCCGCGAACTCGCTCAAGATAGTTTCGGTCACGAGCAGAATACGCGTGTGCGTTTTTTGCCGCCGTATTCTAAGATGGAGTGGAAGTCTGCGCAGCAAAGAATCCGAAAGTATTCCTTGGATTTATGGTGGAGCTTTTTCCTAATGAGGTTGAAAACCCGGAAGCAGTCTCGCTAGTCTTCACTCGATGCGGTGAGAAAAAAGAGTGCTGATCGGCCAGAAACCTAGTATCTTTTCCCGGTCTAGCCTCCAAATTGAGAATGGTCCGTTGGCTCGAAAGGGCTGATCCATGGAGCCACCAAGGGACACTGAAGCATTTATCGTCATTTGTTGGTAGGCTCAAGTCCACTAACCGGCGCCCGGTTCCATCCATCGCTGACTGCATTTGCGTACTTGGAGCGTTCTAGTTGGTTACGTGTTTCGCTTACGCAGAGATGTCGGACTTCGCTACCTCTGAGGGATCTTTGATGCAGACCAGGAACAGTGAAAGACCCATTACGAAGGCCTGGGGGACTGCTTTAGTGACTGGGAAGGGAAGAGAATACGAAGTGCCTGCAAGCACAGCGAAGTTGAGCCCAGACAGGAAGCTCTTAGGTAGGCAGAACGGTTTATCGGTGATACCGTGCACTTTTGCCTTGTAAGGAGAAGGAGTGTGTTGCGCTCCGTTGGAGGTCTTTGCAAAATCCACGAAGATGAAAATAGATGTTAAGCCTCGGCCATATTCTTGCGTCAAACTATCCGTGGCAGTGAATATGGTGGCTGTTCTCAAGTTCCGTCGGTCATTCGTTGGTTATTCTGTATCGCGAAATGTAGGTCAGCTGCTCCAGGTGTTCCTGGAAAGTGCTTGCATTGTCACCATATCCAACGCGCCTGAGTATACAACAGAAGGCTCCTGTACAGCCGGAACGTGCTATGAATGTTGTTCTTGTCCTGGTATATGTGGGAGTAGACTATTTTGAGCCATTTTTGTTGGGCTTGTAAGGGCGTGGGATAAGCCATGTGGCTGGTTATTCCTGCCTAGGAAAGTAAGTGTGGTGCATATCAAGGTTGTGCTTTCGCTTTTTACAAATTCTTCTTTACACGAAATGATACACTTCATGGCCGGAAAGAGTCGACCACATATTCCTTTAGTGGCAATAGAAGCAATCTTAGGGAGGTTTGAACCAAAATTCAGGCCTCTATTCAAGGGTTTCCATAAGATAAAATAAATCGCTCCCCATCGGATCGTGGTATCGAATGGCAGTCAGGCCGCCAGAAGCCAGCCGCTAGGATGGAGTCTGGAAAAGCGTAATACGTTCGATATTACTTGTGCTATGTTCAGTTGCTTGCGGTGGTCTTGTGACGAGTGAATGTCCGGTGATATTCGTTGCAGAAGTAGAAAGGATCTTTAACATTCTCCCCCTCAAGCCAGTAACGGATGGCTGCAAAATCCTTCAAGCATTGACCCGGGGAGAAAATTTCTGATACTTCACAGCAATAAAACTGTGTATCATTGCCATAACTTTCCCAGCATCTGTTCTGGCGCTGATAGAAGAGCAGATGTTGGCGGACTCATTATGGAAACGTTCAATAGTTGGGTATGTGTGTTGCAGGTTAGTCAACAGTGGATAGTGGAAAATAAAGGTCTGGAACCGGGGAATTTAGTTCTTTTAATGGTATATTTTGGATGGGCCCAAAGTGTGCTTCAGTGCATGATCAGGTGATCCGGGTGATGTCGGAACAGAAGTTTACAAGATAGTGGAACATATTTACACAAAGTGTTGGGGGAGATTGTTCACTTGAACCAAAGGGAGGATGATGTGTGCTACTCAGCGCTGGTTAGTATACTGATGAACGCAGGTAAAATCCTGGCTCTCTTGTGTGCTCTGCTGGACGCGACTTGATGTGCTTTGGGTTAGGATGGTGTACATCCGTCGAGCTTTTGCTTCAGCAATGCCTGCGAGCGAAACTGGATTGGTTACCGATGAATAAAGAAACACAGAAAACTGAGGGCACTGTTTCAATGTCATCAGTGTGGATCATCCCGCACTGTCACATGTGGCCCATGTCTCAAGGCAGTTGTAGCGCCCTTTGGCGTCGCAAGTGGCTAGTCTTCCTCAGAGAGCTATTCACAGAAAATTTGTCTCTCAGCCGCGATCCGGGCTCGTGTGGCCGCTCGCTCAGTTGCACCACCTCAACTCAGGCTTGGCATACAAATTCTAATTCACAGGAACAAAATATATATTACTTGTTTTGGTCCCACCTGTGATCCCTATGGCCTGGATAAATGATGGATCATTGTGACATATCTGTTTCCGTTACCTCGGTCGTTTGCCTCAAGTTTCTCTTCTTCTACCAGAGCAGGCGCTGACCATGCAAGTCAGTGCTATTACAACGTGGATTGTGTGGATACCTCAAAGATGCTGTAACTGGATCATAACCTCCTTCAGCTATACAGAAGGATAGTGGTTTATTTATTGGCAGTTCATGTTTATACTTCGTATTGCTGTTGTTATCGTTTCGAGATAGTGGCGACTTGTTACTTAAATTATGTGCGCCTTTTGAAAAATGACCTTTGTTCAATGAAAAATCTTGTGTAATTGATAATACGCTCAGGCTCTGATCAAACCACTGTCGCCTAGTTGTGTACCGCTTGACTGTTGCTCTAAACGTACAAGTTTAGATAGGGCTTTGGGCTCCATTAATGAGTAAACTGGTAAACATCAAAGGAAACAAAAGTTGAAAGACTTTCATGGGGAAGCGGTACGACTGCTTACGCGTCGTTGGTCGGTTATGGCCAATATATTCAAGTTTGGCATAGTCCGAAGCAAATTGACGTCTTTGTCCTACAATTTTCATTTGTTTAAGTGGTTCCATTTACTTTACGATCATTCAAAGCTCCAGCCGTTCGTTTTCTGGCTCCTTCGTTTGCCGCCGTGATTGTTTGTTCGTTGCGGCCAGCCTGAGGAAAGTACCTGGCAAGTGTGTCCCGTGAAAATTTGGGTATTTCATGCGTGAGAAAAAAGGCGGGTTGGGGGGAAAGCAGTACGTCTTGAAAATTGCCCAGAAACAACCACCGTGGCGGCTGAAGGGATGCAATAACTAGTCCCCCTTGGAAGCTTTTTGAAGGAGTCTCATCATAAAGACTTTACCAGCCCTTTTTCTTCTCTTCGACTTTTTTTGATTGATCTGCTCAAAGACCTTGGTCATCGTCGGCCATTATAAATTCCACTTTTTGTTCCGATGAGCACAAAGTCACTGGACTCATTGTCCTTCTTTAGTGTGCTGTTTGGCCTAAACGGTTCTTTCAACCTCCTTAGGAAATTACCTCCTAAGGCTCGTCTGGGATGCAGCGCTCCCAAGTGGGCCTTGTGTAAAGATTATCCTCTTTGTGAACCACCCTTTCAGAAGCCACAAAATCTGAAACACAAGTGATACATTAGTATTCGTTCGATCGGCTCCGTTTGTTTTGGGAATCGGGTTCCACCGGACTTGCTAAACAAAGGACCTTGTTTTTGTGCTTGCAGGCCACCAAGACTGGGAAGCCTTACCAGCGGTTCTGACGGATTTAGTAAAAGTTAAACTACTCTTAGTTTAGAGCATGGGTAAAGGGCTATCTACCTCACAAAGACTTTACCCGCAAGTCTACAAGTAGACCAACCGTCTCTTAGCAATCAGCTTGATTCCAAACAGGTTGAGGGCCAGTTATATGCTGAGCGATTATGGGTAATGTATTGGGGCGTTGTGTGATGGCAAGGAATCAGCTCCCCGCACTGCTTTTGGACCAGCTGATCTCATCTTTTCCCTACCTTCGACTTTAAGACAACAGGTCTGCCCAGTGATCTTTGGGACCTTTCTGAACCATAGTCATTTCCCTTAGTCTTGTATTGTAATCCACCTTTTTCGGCTTGTGCTCTCACGGCTTGATGGCCCTCTCCACTGCATTACATTCTGACCGCAGTAGGCTTAAGGTAGGAACCTAAGGGAAGAAAAATGCAGAAACTTATTTTTCTCAGCGTATGAACCTTCGGCCAGGCCAGAGGTTATTGCTGCAGCGTGATGATCTTTGTGGGCGTTAGGAGTGGCTTTTGATTGACTTCCTTTTCGACTTATATCAAATTCTTCCCCGAGGTTTTGCTTTGCATGCCGTATCAGTTGAGCAGCCTGTGTCGCCACGGACTATTTATTGGTAGGGAAGTCGTGCAAGAATGTGGAAAACACATAGAAATATACGGAGATCAGGTTCTGCCTGAGTAGTCTATTGAGAGAAACGTTTTGGTGTATCTTTGATGCGAAGGAACAGAAGCTCAAAAGCAGTATTATGCACATTTTTCCGGCACCGCGCAGCCCAGCTTTCTTATTTCCCGGCAGAAACCTTCTAGTGCAGCCTCGAGCGCGGCATGTTCGGTAACTCAGGCGATCATAAAATAGTCTGCTTTCTAGGCTGGACCTCCAAATAAAATTCTCACCAAACACCTAAATTTCTGTTGAAATCAGCAATCGTTTAGGCCCCTGACTCACGCTCGAAGTTTGTTCCATCGATTTACTACCCCTTAAGGGATGAAACCTACCCCAGCTACAAATCGCAATGGAGTTTCATCAGCTTCAGCTGCTCAGCTCCGTTCAGCAACCCAGCATAGGTGGTGGTCGACTTCTCTCTTCTAAACAGTTATAGTCTTCACGTTTTTGCATTCTCCCCTCGGGAAGTCCAGACTCTGTCGTTGGTCCTTATCATTCAGTACAGGTCGATTTCTGTGATCCTCTGGTCTTGGCTGTACTTTTGAGTTTGGTATGTATCTCATCGTTTCTTTTTTTAAGCGACAGCTTTTCAATGTTTTGGTGGTTACTCTGAGTCCGTAACTATAAACTGTTTTGAATAACCTAATGGCACAAAACCAGTGTTGAGTAGGTAACTTGAGATCCTCAGTCCGCCAGAACTAAAATTCTGCAAGTAAGGATAGTGGTCGAAGTTTGGGAACAGTTTGGAGTTCCGCGGATCATGCCAGCGCTACTATGCCACGCGTGCCAACTCCTGTTCCTCAGAGTAAAGCGAAAGCGAGTGGATGAAAAAAATGTTTGAGATGTTGCCCAGAGATGCGCGCTTGCAAGCTGCTCAGTCATCAAGAACACCACTTGGTGTAGAGTCAAAATGTTTGGGTCGGGCGAGAATGCAACCTACTTAAGGCTATGGCAAAGCAGTCCTACCGGCCAGTGTAAGGCAGAAAGTTTTAAACAGCTCACGGGTTCTTGTAAGACAGTACTCCGGTTCAGAAATCGGAATGGAAGACATAGCTGAGAGGCTCACCTATGCCGGAATGGCGAGAAAATCCTTCAGGAAGGAAGGTGCGAAAAGACCAAATAAGGGCGCAAAAGCCATGAGTAACAGAATTATGGTCATCAAAAACAAAGGAAAAAATATTGGGGCATGTACCCCTAGCAAAGTACAGGGTGGAAAAAGTGAAGAGGTGACGGAACGGCTAGGCTAAGGAAAGCTGGATGAAGCTTCAAGATAAAACTGAGGGCCTCAAAGAAGAATTACAACTGGTAAAATTTGCAGGTGCCCCTGTCCACCTTGGATGAGGAAATCTGCCTATCTTTTACAGTGACGGCCTATCATAACAGAAGTCAATTCAGGACAGAGTTCAGACCAAAATACGGTCTTAAACATTCTCAGAAAGGTGGTACGAGTTACGTGACTTATCTGAGGAGTGTTCACACAGTATGAACTCGGAAGCAGAGGTGCCTAGGACAGTCGACGGCACCAGCCCGGCCGATTTTAGACTAACGGATTATGACACTGGGGCAAACTTCTATGGCGAGCGGGTGAGGTCTTCCATCGCGTGAGTTGAGAGTACCGCATCGTACTGGGCACCTCAGTAGTCGGAATATGGAAAAACTTTGGCGCGGATTTTGATCAACAACGAGCGCCAGCTGATATTGAAATACACGATTGAGGTGGGCATAAAAGAACGTCAAAAGGCGGCCGCTTCAGGGTAGGTATCAGTCAACAAGTCGGTGACCTCTGGGCACCAGTGGTAACTGAAAATATAATGGAGGATGAGACACTGGAAGGCTGTCTGCTGAACCAAAAAAGCTTCCACTGGTGACTTGCTGTAAGGCCACATGAGCATACAAAAAAAGCATTGAAACTGTGCCTCAATAAACAGTACACAAGAATTCGAGCCGGTGTACCAAACGGTCGTACAAGCCAGCCAGGACTTCTGGTATGGTGGCTTTGAAAACTTGGCGGTCACCCGGGTGCTTTTCTCGAGGCGGGACACCAATCAAAGGACAGCAGGGGCAGTCCACCAGATAAGGTCACGGTAGAGCTACACACCCGTGCCAGGGACGCTAGAGGGTAATGGATAGGATTTACGGCAGAAGCTGAAAGGTGTACGGCCGAATTAGTCGTGGTATACGAGACAAGGCTGTTAAAATTTGACCACATCCAGGAAGAAGTCAAAACCACTACTAGGTCCATCCACAAGATGGACGCAGTCTACCGTGGGGGTGGGTTAACTCTTCTCATCAGAGATGGTCTGGCTCATATAGAGTAGGTAGTGAGATTATGTACGATGAACAAGTAGCCATGGCTGTCATCGTCAAAACTCTTGTGAGAAAAACCGTGATGGCTAGTGTGTGGGAAGTCCAAACCGAAAAACTGAAGAGGACACAAATCACACAGGTGTTAGATCGGTTGGAGACAGGAGCAAATTTCGCTCCTAATGCTGGGGGTCTTAACCTGCCTAAAGTGGAATGGGATGCGGGCAGATTTATTCAAGGTAGATGGCTGAAGAAAGCAATCGAGTGGCTCCACGAAAGGACCTTGTTTCAAAACATAAGGGGAAAAGCCGGATACTCTATGGGAAAATCATCATCTGTAGCAGGTCTGCCGATCATGAAATATGGAAGTGAAATATATAAGCTAGGCATTCACTCATCTTGGCAAGTGTGACCAAATATTCACCAAGTTTACATTCCACCTCAAGCTCTCGAGAGCCATTGAAAAGCTGCGTGGGAATTTCGGGAAGCTAAATGATGCCAAACTACGCGCAGAATTTAATGAGCTTGACTGATATGTTGGTGATGAAAACGCCGTGGCAGAATAAAAGCTGCGGATAGTTTGGCGAATTCACTAGCACTGCAGGACAGACCTACCTCACCACAAGGAAACGAATTCAAGAAAGAGCCTCCGGTGAACGAAAGTGATGAGAAAACCTGTCCGTAAACGAGACAGGATCGGGCAAAAGCTCAAAGCAGTCGGCATTGAGAGATTGGGACCGAAATACTCCGAAAGCAGTAGACAGGCAGACATTCTACAAAGAAGCACGATAGCAGCTCTCAAGCTAGCATTGGCGAACTCAACTAAGCAAAACGCTTAGAGATATTTTAGATATGCCCATCGAGAGGGAGCCCCTGGAAAAGTAGTGGGAGCACTAATTTTAGGCCGTGAGAGGGAACCCCGTGAAGATCACAACAAAGCGCATGCGCATAGTATTTGCTCCAAAAGGTGCGCATCAGGGAGATAGGAGCATCAAAGGACACTAGAAGAGCAGAAATAACCCCCATATTTCAAAGCATGGCTATAACAGTGGGCGCAAAGATAAGAACTTTGAGGTGGCTGAAGGTGAAGTAGCTGGAGAGGCCCAGGCGGAATACACCTAGCCATCATAAACCGGCTGGTAGCCCAAGTAAGTAGACGTATCTGTTGCCTGTTTTGTGCAACTACTAATCAACGTGTACTGCCAACCGACTGGAGGACAGTGGCTGTTTCGGCTGTCCACAAAGGTGGACCACACCCAAAGGAGCAAAACTACAGACCTGTAAGCCTAACTTTAATCCTTTGAAAAGCTCAGAGGAATAGGTAATGGAACCAGCCTGTGAAAGCTCGGCAGAATATACGCAGCTGAGCGGGGCCCAGCAAGGGGTTTTAAATGAAGGGTCATATCTTTCGAACCTCCTCGGGCTCTTGGACGAGGTCCCACAGCAAGTGAATGAAGGAGAAGTGGAGAGAGTTGGCTATCTAGACCTCGAGCAGGACCTTCAACTCACTGAAGAAGCGACCGCTACTAGGCAAACTTAAGACCCACTGGTGGAGGGCCGGATATGTAGGTTAACAGCTGACGTTCAAAGTACCACAATGTTTTAATTTAGACTGGAATATACAAATTCTGAGCCGGTATCCGCCGCAGATATTAACCCCCAGGGATACGTTCTGGACCCACTTCTATTCCTCCTTCAAAGCACGGAAAAGCTTGTATTTCATACTGGAGGTCTAAGTGATGTTAATCGGATCAGGTCAGCCGATGTTGCTGGCAAGAGATACTAAGACGTTAAAATGGGAAAACCGTTGAATATCCATTTGAATGAGAGAAAAACTTAGAAACTAACCAGAGACTCACTGTGCTTGACGGTATTTAAATGTATGCGATTGGTGCGTTGCTACAGATAGGACACTCAGTCGTTGTGATGTCACACCTCAAATGGGGCCGGCAGAGCAAGCTGGCTACTCCCAGGGCTCGTGTAGAGTGCTTTCCACTTAAGGCAAGGTTTTCTTGAAAAAAAGACGTGTCCCTACTATCGTACAAAAACGTAGTTAGGCCTCATGCCGAATACTGTGCACACTCCTGGGCAACTTCTCTCAAAAAGGTGCAATCTATCCTGAAAAAGCCCAGCAGCTAGCAATTAGCATAGTGTAGTGCCAACAAAGAATGACCCTAGGCCAGAGGCCGCTGAATACTGGGCTGGAGGACCTAGGAAGAATCCTCAGAGGGAACCTCATGGAGGCCCTAAAGTTCTGTAAAATGTAAAAAGAATAAAACCCAGGGATGTTTATAGTGGCCTCCAGCGGAACGGACAAAGGAGATTGAGATAGAACTACGGAAGGGGAGCCCAATTCTAGATGTAAGGGACTAATCCTGCCTTGGGGGTTTGAAAGATGTAACCAGCTGACCAAAGGGCTGGGGAGTTTGAAAGCTGAAGAATCTCTTCAAAAACACTGGACAGCGAATGAAGCGAGAAACTCCGGGAGGCAGGTTCTTGCTGCAGAAGGGGAACACCGGGACTGAAACCGCACCAGGTTTCCCGCAGACGAGATCTGGAGTTGCTGTTATGAGAGAACTCACCTGACTGTTGTCTCTCACCTGAAGGGTTAGCAGATGCTTTCATGTCTTATCCACTTTAAAACACCGGATCAGTAGGCGATTTGGCCCGAAAGATCACACAGGGAGAACTTTCCGAACTCGCAGTGGTGGAGACTGAGGCTCACACCACAGAGGGAAATCTGGAAGGTCGACTGACCTCGGCCACTTCCGATCCTGGGCATGCTGAGACGGACTGTGCGTGTGGTTCAAAAGCTGAGAAATTTCTAATACATAATAGCTCAGCTGGAGAAGCTGAGCGAAACCCCGACTTGATAGGAGCTCGGAAAACCCACCAGCGCCTTAATCTGGGTAGGTGAGCTCCTGCTTCCACCTTCACCATAAACGTGCTGGGAGCCACAGAAGCTGGCCGGAAACACAATTTTCCGGGAGCGTATCGGCTTCAGCCAAACGAAGTCCCGAGAGAACTGAAACAAATCGAATTGAATTACGCTGAACTGACCCTGAAATTTTTTGTACTTTGCCCATCAGTATTTTACCCGTATGCCACCAAGGCCTTGGCAGCCTGGTTGATGCGCAAAGCACTGGCATGGACGGCAATTCCCATCCTTTTTGACGTAGCATCCGGTACCTAATGATACACATCCTAAGCCTCGGTTCGTCGGGTTTTCATCCTTTCCTCGCGTTTGTAGACCGTGTACGTGTAACCCTCACACAACAGCCCAGTATCAAGCACATCCGTAGGCCCTGCAGAATCGCCCTCCTTGACACGGTTACTCTCTTTACTGCTTTAAAGATGAACTTTCTGAACCCGAGGCTCATTCAATTTTCTTTTCTTCGCGCTTTGCAGATCAAACACAAGCAACTCCTGTGAGAGTACGATGATTCTTACATATTTCACTCATGTTGGACAACTGTGGCGGCTAGGCAGCCACCCTGGTTGGTAGTTAGTTTCCCTCATAACCTCGGACTGGTGTTTGTTCGAAACGGCTCATTGGTGACTGAATGATGAGTCTCATTTTGCGGAGGCTCTCGTTGCCAGCTGCAGGGACACAACCACCTCGACACAGAGAATTCAATGTGACGCTATTAGCGCACCCCTTCAGGTTCACAAGCATAGGCAATATTCGCAGCAGTTTAGCGGATGGAAAACTTACTAAAGTTTGGTTCCTAGACTTTTTGTGCCTGCTGATTTCAGTCAGCAACTGAACGCATCCAACAACATTCCTAAATACTTCCTATATGCACGTGTATATATATATATATATATATATATATATATATATATATCGGCAAGAGATGAAAAAAGGTGCCAGCACAACAAAGAAGTTAAAAATGGGGGAGCCAGAGTACGATCAAGTAAAACAGACAACTGCCGGAAAAATTGCTGAATATTTGACTTTTGTCCTACTCCTTTCGGTGTTTTTCTTTGTCGCTCTGTTTGTCCGGACGACATCTTCGTGGTTGCGGAGTACGAGGACTTACAAGACAAACTGGACAGCATTCGCATTACTGACTTCCGTTTCCAGCCAGGTGGCTGAACGCTTCTAGTCATCAACAGTGCTTCCCATCGTCAGCATATTCCAGATCAAGAGCTCTGCTCCCTGGGTAGAGTTCAACACCGCCGTTTGGAAGACTAGGCAAGGTAGTCCGTAGGACATCCCAATGGCAGAGGTAAATATATGTGGAGGCATGAGTCAGCCATGTCGTACTCCACTGGATGTGAATAAAAAGGCCGAGGCCAGCCACAGGACCTTAAGCGACCTAGGTTGTAACGATCTAACTCCTTGAAGGCTGACGCATAACCCTTCCCTCAACGAACTTTTCCATAGAGTAGTCCTATCAACGGAGTCCAAAGCCGCTCGATTGTCTAGGAACACGTCAACTGTTGGACTTTGGGAGGCGTGACCATGCTCTGGTCGTTGATGGGGAGTAAACATTTGGTCGAAATATCCGCGGAAAGCTCGAATCTCGGCCTGCTACTCTTGAGTCCGACCTCCGCGTGTTTATAACAACCTGCGAAGTAAGGCAGACGAAAACTACTTTGGTCCCTTGTTGGATAAGGCATGCACCTCTATGGCTAGAACAGTCACTGCCCTAGCCCTTCCTAAAGATGTGCACAAAAATCGACTTTCCTCACATGAACGGAACCCACTCAGGATACCAAACTTACGGGAAAAATTGCAAAGTTCTGTAACTTGCTGCACTCCACCGCCTTTAAAGAGAGCCAGGGGAAAGCAATATAATATCGCGATTGCCTATACAGAGAGGCCAATCTGATTATCCCATTCTACTCACTTGCATTTGTATCACAGGCACCCCCGCTTAATGAGTTATCCATTGGAGGGTCAATCTTCTCTATATCCTGCAAGCATCTCCCACTGCACTTTGATAACACCATGTTAACTCTGTTTTTAATCTTCTTTTGGTAACACTCTCAACCAGTTTCCCAATACTGATTCCCCAAATATCCAGTTGGTGCCACACCGCGACTCCTTCTACACTTCCCGACTCTTCTTTGAATCTCCCTCACTCCACCGCTCTCTCTCTATCGTCATGGACTGCACACCAAATTCCGTAGATCGCCATGATCCATTCTGGACTACGGGATCCTTCGTAGGCAGTTATCGGCACCCATAAGACAAGTTGTGTTTTATTCTTGCCTCAACTCCCTGTTCATGTTGTGATGTCCGACACCAGTTGCTTCACGTGTTCTTGCAAACACTGCACTCTTACTCTTCTTCAGTATCTCTTCATCTGCAATCCTACGTCCATCCCGGTAACGGTATCGTCCCTGATCCGAATTCGAAACCGATTCGTAATGGCCGCGCCGACCCTCCCCTCTTTGGTTCACTTAAACACCGTCCAAGCTGATCGTTCTATTACTGCAATTGTGTGAAGCATGAACTTCAAAATAGTGATCACCCTACATTACTGTGAATTGCTGTGTTCTCTGATCATGCCTTGTGCATGTGTCTTGGTCACTATAAAGAAATATACCACAAAAACTTGTAACCTCCCAAGGCCTGGACTGTCTTCTGAATCAGGGCTTCCGTGGGTGGATCTGTCGAAACACACTGCCGGAAGAGGGCCGAAAGAGCCACAGGGGAGGCTGACACTGAATACCGCCTAAAGCTTTTCTGAAAGTGCTCCTTCCAACGTGCGACTTCTCGCCGTGGAAAGCAAATCGGTAAACCGTCAGCTACACAGATTGTTTTACTTACACCTGGAGGCCTCCGGCCAGCGGCTCGAATGGTATAGAACAGAGTGCGGGAGTATCCTATGGTGGGAGCACTTTTCACCTCTGATGTGCTTTGTGGCTACTTGATTCCGCCACCCCTGTGAAGGCTCGCATTGACAGTGTGTCTCACTACGAGTCCTGCCTCTTTATACTCGCTTCTAGCCGGGGTCGACCATGGTGGGTCGAGAAGGAGCAGGGGCTCAGCAGGAATCCAGAATCTTGCTGCAGGATAAAGCAGGATGCAACTTAGAAGACAATAAGAAGGTGAGGTGTTCTCGATAATCTACAAAAGCTGGCCTAAGCCATCGGGAGGGGCTGCATCTAGCTCCCTAGATGGCGTGTTTTGAAAGACGGACTAGCGAATTGGATCGGAAGCTTTTTGCAGTCTAACCTTCAATGCAGCATGCGTTTGAGGCGCCCACTGAATCACATGGACCGCTTTGTATAAACTAATGAGAGGACGAAACCAAGAGGAGTGCTCCGGTAAGGGCACAGTCTTGTATGCAACCCCTTCATTTGAGACTCATAGCGATGCGGTCTCTCTGGGTCCTCCGTTGATTATAACAAGGGGGACACCAGGTGGAATACCGGCGATTAGAATGCCAAAAGTTCGTACATGCGAGGAACGGGTGGTGGTACGAGCACAGAGCCAACAAACAAGCCCTTTCCTCCGAGTTAGGGAAATCTAGCTCAGAAAGGCCGTAATTATTATCATCATCATCACCGTACAGAAGTAAAACTGCAGAGTAAGCCCCACTGACCGCCGTTGCACAGCGAAATACAAGAATGAATATATGAGACGGAAAGCGAGCAGACCTAAACTTCCGGGGAAAAGGAAGAAAGCCCTAATAGCCAACAAAGGCAATACACTATCTAAAGGTACAAACTGGCCTGGATAAGTCATTCTGACTAGACACAAAGTGACGGCTCGATCGCTAATGTTCACGGTTAGCTTCCATCTCATTCAGCTTTTTCCACCAACCCGCTGATGGGTCTTTAGGACCCCAGTCACAAAGAAGAAAGACACCTGCTTATCCTGGGTTTGGTGTACTTTTTCTCATTTCCCGTTATCACGTCCCATGCTGACTTCACAGCTGCTTCTTCCACTCTCCGGGAGCAAATGAAAATGGGGTATGGTATGGTAGACGTGTGTCAGCCATACTTAACACGTGCCCCAACCAACGAATTCTACCTTTGTGGATGCGCTCTGATAGAAAGTTCTCCGAACCAACGCCAAAAACCCAACAGCTCAACCGGCCATTCCACCCGATATCATCGATACTGCGCACACATTGATGGTGAGGAACCTCAAAGTGAAGCGCATACCTCGCCCAAAGACTCCGTGTCTAGCAACAACACGACAAAATCGAACGCACCGCTGAACAGTATACACGAACTTCAAACTTCAGAACATTATCGGGCCAGGGCTACAAGCGCTTCTGTCCACAGCATAAGGCTGGAGCCTTCAATATGTGCATAATAATCCCTAATACCGTCCTCCCATCCATCATCAAGCTGCTTCCTAGGCGAGAGAAGCGGTTGTCAATAGCAAGCACCTTCCCATCGAGCATCAAGCTCGGAACTGACGACATCCAGTCTCGTAATATCACTTTAAGCTCCCAAGTGCCCATTGCGAATATTTCGTATATTCGAACAGGCAGAAAAGATTGTCAACAACTTTCAGGTCGCAACTTTCAAAACTTGCCAGCCCGACGATCACCTGAAGACCTTGGAAGACATTCTCCACCATCTTTCCCATGAAGAAGTCGAACAGCAGTTACTAAATAGAACACCATCGTCGAACAACGCTTATCGTTTCGAAAGGCCTGAGTAGTTCGTCTTAAGCCCTTATGCTCCCAGAAGTATGAGAGTGCAATTATCACAGTAGGCTCATGAATTGCCGTGGCATACCGTCCTGGTGAATAGCACTGAATCACGCTGTTTGGCCACCTGAAACCGAGGAGTTTTTCTGGTCCAGGAAGACCTTCGTTGTCGGTCGACAGTGTGGCGCCGTTCACTACGTTAGCGAACAGAGAAAATCCGTCGTGTTCCCTACCTGGGTGGAATCCTTCCTGTTGCTCGCTGACGTTCCCTCGCGAGCAGGTGTCAGATGGCGAAGCAAAATCGAAGGTGATAATTTGGTGACCATTGGAATTCAGCTGATCCTATGATGACCGGTACGATCACTTCGTGTTCTCTCCTTAAAGACGGGTTCAATTAATGACTTGGTTCATAATAACGAATCTCGCCGCTCGCTCCAAATTTCACGCAGTAGGGTGGTAAGCGATTTCTTCGACGCATCACCACCTATTTTGGAAGGAAATGGAGAGAAACCGTAAGGACCGGCTATTTTCTCACTCGCTAGCAATGGAATGTGACCCACCTCCCAGTTCCGTCGAGGGCTCAAATGCCCCCCCCCCTCCCAAGGAATCGCCGTTTTTGACACCGCAGTAATTACATTAAAGAGAGGCCGGCGAAATTGCTTTTTGATGTATTCGGCCTAAAGTTAGTGCCTCGGCTTCTTGCCGCGAATGGGCTCTCCATCTCTATCTCATATTGTCTCGCTGACCGGGTAAGCCGTCCACAGGTATCGCGAATACGTTTGAATAGTCTTTGACTTACCTGGAGCAGCTGTTACCACGGCTTCTTCTGCTACCTTGACCCATCAATTTTCGCGATCCTTCTTGAGGTTGTTTATAGCCTGCCTCCGTAGATGCTTTCAAGTCTTATTCATCTCCTTACAGTTCGAGGGCTGACATTTTTCTTCATAAGGCCGGCGTACTCTTGAGAAGTCCGGTGTATTTCATATGCCACGGATCTGGGACCACGGTCGAAACATGCCGCCACGTGCATCGCCCCTTTGATATGGGCCAACTGTTCGTTCACACTGCTGATCGTCGCAAGTCGTAGCCCATTTGACAGCTTCTGTCCATAACCGAAGCGAACTTCTTAACCAGGCAAACGTTGAACGACCAACTGAGTCTGTGGTTTTTGTCGATGACCATGGACCTGGAGAATTAACCGTTTTAAAAGTGATACACGACCCGACCCTACCTTCGTGGACCAGTAGAATCTATGGCTCTGGACAGCACTGCACCGCCGGTAGCTTACTGCGATACGATCAATTCGACTGGAAGCACCTTCAGTGCTAGAGCGCTATGTCCCCGCGCGACGCGCGCGGTGTCCGAGAATTCGTACTAGAGAAGAATAGCCGATTGTGTGCTTATAAATGGAGGTGTCCATCTTCGCTATCTGTGTAGGTCGACTCCCGCAAATCGAGCACTGCGTAGCCAATTCAAAGGAATCCCAAAACCAGAACAAGATTGATTCGTAGTTTCTACGGTAGTAAACTGAAATTCACAAAAGATGCAAATATGTACGAACCTCAAGTACGCGGCCAATAGACTTCACAGTAAAACCCAGAAGTTCAAAGCTACGTACCCCAAGCAAGACAGTCAGAAACGGCTCAAGGTCAGATTCAAGTGCTTCACACTAACAAACAAACGTAAAATGTGTCGTGTACGGACCAGCTTGTCAAAGTTGCGTCAAATATGGTCACACTCACAAAGCAAGCAGAACATTAGGAAGGACTTTCAATATTTGTCCTTTACAATCTGTGCTTTTAAAGGGCAAAGCACAACCCCACCCAAAAACGTCTGATGCACTAAACATGCCAACTTGTGCACTAGAATCACCAACTGGCTCAGCGGCGTCAGACCTTTTGCTCCTGCAAACGGGAGTGGTGACTTCGCCGAAGAAACCATCCTTCTGTGTGTAAGAGCTGCAGCCGGATGCAGTCTACGCCGATTTCACAAACAAGCTGGGTCTAACACAACTGTCCCTTCGAAAGCCGACGGGCTCTTGCGGTCCCGCGGCACGTAAACAACTAATAACCGGGATCCGGTCTAAAAGAGCAACTATAGCCTTTTCAGTCGAGACTATTTCTATGTCACTCTGACCAGCAGCTGTAGCTGGTTCATCTCTTGAGGTGCGCTGAAAATACATCGATGAGTTTCCAAGAGCATTTGTTCGAGTCCCATTGCTCGAAACCCTCGATGTGCGTCTCACTGATGCAGCAGATGTCAGTCGCCGGAGGATCTATCGTTGGCCACATGCAACCCTGCTGACCAGCCCAAATGAGTGCACACACTCAGAGGAAGCACTGATTCGGAGGCCTGCTAGGCTTACGAAAGTGTGGGTTACGAGACAGAAGACAACATGGGGCTGTAAATGACAGTGAACCATTATGAACATTAGTTGTGCCATCAGTGAGAGCAATATAGGTAGGTAGAGGGGGAAACTGAAACTGGTGGTCTCCGGAAGACAAGGGACGAACAGAGTAAAGGGAACTCTGAGCGGCGACCTACTTATCATTGCCAACTCCTGATCATCCTGTTCGAAGACCGATGAGTAGGGAATCCCTCTTAGAAGACGGTACAGCCTCCTCAAAGCTGAGGTGTTGATGAAAATGTCCACGATATTTTTCCTAAAAATAATCGCACTTTTCAATATACTCTAATTAACTCTTTATCTGCCAACATGAATTGGTGTCCTATCGCGCCATCCCATTACCCGGCAGTCTCGAAACCCCCACCCCTCTTTGCAACTAGTCGCTAAAGGTGAAATTATATCTAAACACTCGTCTCATGCACACCCCTTCTAGAGGCCCAGCCCCAATCCAGTATTAACCCCCCCCCCTTCGTTTCATCCTTTCCTATCAACCCCAACCCCCTAACTACCCCCACATTTTAGCAGTTCTATCCCCAATAGCGGCCAAGTCCAGTGTTTCTTCAGTCTCTCATAAAAGGCCGTTAAAACTCCTCTCCGCTAACTGCCTCAGCACTCAAGATAAGGTTTTGAAACTAAGACAGTTGACTGCTGATGAAAAACCTCACATTCATGAGCCACCGAGACATGGCTCACACGGGAGGAACGTAAAGGCGAAATATCTGTCAGTGGATACACACTGGTCAGTAAGGAATCAGGGAGCCATCGAGCAGGTGGTGTAGCTCTTTTTCTTACCCCCCTCATATCCCCAGCCATGATTATCTTCTAGTGAAATCCTTTTTATAGGAGCCCTTGGCTTGCACTTCCGAATTCAGTAATGCGCTCATAGAAGAGATGGGTGCAATTAGGACCTGAAACTCGTTAGCTCATTGTTGTATTCACAAATTCGGTGACAGGAGGAAGGCGCACGTGTACGATTGAACTTGTATTCAGTACAAACGTACGGCAAGCACAAGTACAGCCAAGCATGTAAAAAGGCCAACATTTTCGCAAGCGCGTGAGTCAAGGCTGTGTGCAGTCGAAAAAGCAAGGCAACTGTACAGTTGAGTTAAGCTGCACGAGGTCGTGCTACATGTGTCGCAATCTGATTGGTCAATGCTGTCCGGCACAGAGCAAGGCTGACGTCGGCTGTGTATATGCGCGTGCGTGAATGCGAGATTGTCTGTCTAAGCACGTGACTGTTCAGGCCGAATACAACACGCATCTTTTGTTACTAGAAGGCTCTAAAGCCCCTGGATGGAACTGGGTTAAACTTCGCTCCTCAGACAGAAACTTCGGGGAACCTCTGATTAGAATGATAGTGGGGTGTAAGTGGACCTAGCTCGTCTCTTTTAACTCCATATACAAACTGGGACAACACGCAGCTCCCTTATATCTCGTCATCACGAACGAGAGCCAATTTGCGGGTGTTTCCCTTCTTCCCCCCCCCCCCCACTTGTGAGGAGTGACCACGTAACACTGAAAACTGATCTTGCCACTAGATGGCCTCGGAGTAATTTCTTGAATCTGAGCGTTAGATCCTTCTAGCCGACGGATTTTTAACAGATAAAAAAGAACCCACCGTTCAAGTCTGAGAGCATCTACAGTGAACCAGAAGTCGGCGAAGTAAATGAGCCAATCATGCAGCACATTGGTGCTGCTGACGATGTGCCTGTACCCAGAACTGGAAAAACCGATGGGAAGAGAAGCCCATTTCTCAAAAGAACAAGTCCATCATTAGAAGAACGAGCAAAACCGTGTTCAATTTTTTTGAAGCACAGATTTGCCGACTCTCGCAAGTGACTTCATCGCAATTAGAAATCTGTTCAAATCTGGGGTCAGGCAACACTTTCAAAGCCAACAAAGAGGTTTCCTTGCTCGAGCGCGGAGTAATAAGTCAATTCTTTACGAACACCTTGGGCTTGCCCGGCGGGAGTCCTTCTCTCTCTTGCCCTACAGCCACCAGACGGCTCCCCAAATAATTTTCCAGAACAAGTGGCAGAAGCCTTCAGTTCTTACTCCAGCCCCATCCTCAACGTTTCTTGCACGACCGGGCATCCAGTGATTCGAAACCCACCGATAAAACACACTGAAATCTCTTTCGCTGTCGTGTACAAAAAGCTGCCTGCTTCATCTCTACAGGTCCGGACATGATCCGCCCTTAATTTCTTAAGGAAACAGCCGAGGTAACGTCCCTCCCTTATACTCTGCTTTCCCGTAAATGTCTAGACACGGGTAATCTCCCAAATAACTTAAAGAACTCATATTTTCAAAAAAGGAAGCCGTCCTGTTCTGGATATTTGCAGACCAGTTATCCCCACTAACATACCCGATAAGATCTATGAAGATACTCTGAAAACTGCCTTTCTAGATCATCTTAAAGGGCATGAACCACTTGCCACTTGGTAAGACAACTTTGGGCAATGCGTAGACAAATTCGCAGCGGATCCCTAAATCATAAGGCGATTATCAGTCAAATTCTACGATACTAGATTACTGAATGAACAATAACACAAAACAGAGTCAAACCCCAATTATGCGATCACAATGACTCGAAAACGAGAACCAAATTGCGGCGCGCGAGGGGGGAGCACGTGCTTTACGCAGGTTTAGAACAAGGATATGACAAAGCAGCGAGCTAGAAACGAAAAAACGAACTTTGGTCCTTAAAAGCATACGCTGCGTAAAACAAGTTATTAGTAAGAATTAGTGAGTGACGTTAAGGGAAACATGGAACTGCAGCTTTTCTTCGTGGGGATTTTCCACGACCGGTCGTTACACCCTTCCCAGTACGGTTTCTTACCTCACATATCTTGCCTCGCCGATATGCTAACTGTGATGGATGGCTTAAATTATTCATTTGATTTTGGACGGATATCTCACTCTATCTTCATCAGGTTTGCGAAAGCCTTTGATAGAGTGTCCCGTGATCCTTTCTTGGTAAAGGTAAAAGATATGGCATTTCGGATCAGCCACAGCCGGTCCCCGCAGCCTTCTTGCAGACTGGTCCATTGCAGCTAGGATAGGGCCATGTAACTCCTCCACATCCCCTGTCTCTATCTTAGAGCCTCGGGGATCAGTACTTATTCTTCTTCTTCTTCTTGCCTATATTGATGACCTATCTGACGTCATCCACATCAACATAGAAATGTATGCAGATGATGCGACAAAATAGAGATCCCGTCCAGCAGAAGGGCAACAGGCCATAACTGCAGAAGAAAAGTGGCCCTCTGAGTGGGGCCTGCCAATCAACTACGACATGAGTGTCTCAGTGAGGTTTGGCAGAATTCTCGACCATTCTTTGTGGATCAGTAGTAGCACTCAAGTCCGAAACGTAGATCATCAAATGTCACTAGGGTTTTGGCTTCGTAAAAGCCTTTTTTTATCTCACCAAGGAAAAGCCAGAAAATCCGGTTTTTGGATTCTCTGTATAATTGGGCGTTTCTTCTTCCATATATCAAAAAAGGACTTCCATCTCCCCCATGGAAAGCATGTTTATTCTGTGCTAGAATGTGGCCGTCAAGTGGTACACACCAGTCTCACCAAGGATCGAGACCTGCCGGAACGAGTCCATAGAAGGGCAATGAAGATGCTGCGTGGCTTGCAAAATACCTCATACCCAGCTTGTATGACTGAACTGAATCCCTATCTTTTAGAAGTAAGACGTCAGCGAGACGCTTTCTCCGTGTACAACTTATTCTCTGCAGATTTACTGGATCGATTTTTCACACGTGCATGCCTAGAAACGCCAAGTAAACATAGTAAGAAACTGTTCGAGCCCCGTCCCCGTGCATTCGTATGTCAAACCTTCACCTGCAAGATTATAGCCTTTTGGAATAGTCTTCTACATGAAACAATGGCTGTATCATCGAAAGCAACCTTTAAAGCTCTCCTGGATAACCACCCGGGGTTAGGTCCCGGCCTACTCCCAAACCAACTTGCCCCTCTAATCTGTCATGCTTTCGAGTTGTTCTTTCCTGTTCTGTCCCGTCTACCAGTCCTAGAGGAAAAAGCGAAAAAATAAATAAACCCGTTCACGAATGAACGTGTACTCATTTGTTATTCCATCTGGCAATCAACCGTTTATCGATCTGGCCCTTGTTTGCTGTCCCATGGTGTCCACTTTCTTTCAGTTCTGTACCCCAAAGGAAAGAATATAGACACAAGATCCAGAAGTATTTCGGCCCAAGTCTGGTGACCTAGAATTACTTGAACACATGAAGATATATTGGTAGCTGCCGTGATGCTTCCCTCCAACTGACTAGTTCTCCTAGCTTCCCATCGGTTTCTAAGGTCAGTTAGCCCAGTTCTAGCCGCTGTACCCTGTACCCCCCGAACCACACGATTTGGGTACCCGACGAGACAATAGACTCCCGTCAGTCATCAAATTATCTTCTGTTCAAGCTCAAGCTAGTAGGGGCCCAGCTCCGACCAATGCTCTTCTATTGCAGATCATATTTTATGATCCAACGGAAGGCCGATGCGCTGGTGAGTGTCCAGACTACATATGGGAGCCTATTATCCGATTGACCTAATAAAAGGTCGCAAACTTTGGAGACAGTTGTGGAAGACAAAGGTTTCTTTGTATTGGTGTAGCTTATGAAGCCTCATGAATGTGCCTTGTTTGGTGACAGACGACACACTCCAGCTTTCAGAAGCCATTCCAAAGCCACAATTTCAGCCCGGCCTTCATTTTGTTATATGCTGTAAAGCTTCTGGTAAAAGGCATCTCTTTGGTTGCACTCGGACTGCAGTAGGTGGGTGCATACGCAGGAACAACAAAAATTGCATCTATCGGAGTTTCGACGGCCTGTATTGCAAGGAACTCCTAAGCCTTACTGCACATATATGAATATTGACTGGGGTCAATTCTAGGAGAGCCGCTTCAGCTTTTCCACCGCGAACAGTGTCAGCGCCAACAAGGCCGGAAACCGTAGCCTCAGAGTCCTCAGAGAGGTGCTAACATAACTTCGAGGAGTGGTTAAACGGGGGCCGGAACCAAACGATGGAACTGGAGCCCTGAATGCAAGCTTTATGAGTGCAACAGGCATCGATGGCAAAGAAATTTATGGATTCGGGCCGAACCCGTCTGCTGTTTTATAAACGTCAGGATTCAAAGGCTAAAAGTAGCTTGTTCGACTGAACATCAAGGACAAACCTGGAAACCAGCCGAGGTTGCAAGTTCGGTGGCTTGCGAAAGCTAGTGGAAGAAGGACAAGGGAGATCATAGTCAGGATCTTCACCAGTGGCTCCACAGCGGTCAAAGTTGACCGAAGAAACCGTGAGGTATGGAAGTGGAAAGGAATGTGGGGAGGAAGCGGATAAGGATGGACAAGTTGTGAACGCCGTAGGAGAGCTTTCTTTTGTGCCAAAGGAAGAGCAGTCAACCATGAGTTCAGAATCTGTCATGGTTGCTTGCTTTGCGAGCTGTTGCGCTACTCCGCCGCCAATCCGGGGTAGTAGTAGTGAGGTCAACCTGGTCTAGGTGTAAGCGAAATAGGCGTGCGTAAGATTGTTACATGAGTGGGGGAAGTGGTACAACAAACAGAAATAATAACACTTCCGGGCAAAGTTGAAAGCCAGGGTCAGGTGGCGAAGTCGCCCGGAGTGGTCAAGGATGGCTGAAAATTTGGGATATAAACATGAGACAGATGAAGCTGGACAGCAAAGGCCGGGAGTCAAGAAGGAAAAGCGGAAATTTTGACAACCAGCAGTTAAAGAGGAAGCTAAGAAACGATGAGGATGTGCAGTGGACGAGGCCGAAATAGCTAGGAATCGGCCAGGGGAGGATGACAACGTTTCGGCAGTGGAATAGAGGAATTTGATCAGTCGGTTAACCGGTAATGATTGGAGGACGGCGACAGAAAAGTACGCTCTATTTCATAGTTGATTACAAGTCGAGGGAGATCGTAAAAGGGAAAAGTAACAGAGGACTGCAAGGCCGCTCTCTGTTCGAAAACCTCGCCGTCTGAAGCCCAGCGGAATTTTTCAAGATGGAATCGTTTGCAATGCTTGCCCTAGACGGAGTGCTCTTTTTCACCGTACAGAGGTCCTCTTCCTTGCTCACAGGCGGCACCAGATGTGAGGTAATCTTAAGGTTTGCATTTTGAGCCCCCTGACTTTAAGTCAGCCAATCCAGTGGGGAGCGCCGGAAATTTGCTTACGTTCTCTCACTTTAGTGGGAATATCTTCGCCACCAAACGGCAGAGGCCGCAACGGACGAAGGTCGTCTAGGAGCTTTGCGAGAGGCGAGCAAGAAGCATAGCCATCTCGGGCACCGAGACACCTTTAGCCCTCCGAAAGCCAGGTACTGACTACATCCCCGGAATGGCCCAAGGAAAGAGGAACTAGCCAAACGTTCCGGCGGTTGCCGAAGGGCGGTAAAAGTCAGTGGAATAGGTTAAGGAGTGTTTGTACTGAGACAGTCTCGATCACTTTGTTTTGGAGAGATACCAGACGCGATACTAGCTTAGGGAGCCGAAGGTTCAATCGTCTGCAAGCAGAACAGTCAAAAAAGTGGTTCCCAGACAGCCGAAACCAATCGTTCTTTAGCACTCAGGCAAAAAGGGAACAGCCCTATGGCATCAAGCAATAAACAAACAGCCACTCGCTGGAGAGAACGAAGTGGAAAATACTACGACCCAATCTTGTTTTGATAACTTCCAAATTTTGTCAAACGGTGTGGCTGCCGCGGTTGGAATGACGGGTGGCTTCAGCCAAAATAACTTCACTGGGCTTCATAAATAACTGCCTAGCATTAGAAGAAACAATAAGCACCTAATTTCGCGGGCATCTGCTATAACGTCCGTATAGCCGTGGGCATTTGACAGCTGCCTCAGCTGCTGGGGTTCATTCAAAGACAGCTGTTTTCCTGGCCGCTGTTTTCTACTATGAAAACCGTAACGACTTAGGCTCCTCTCAAACTTCTGCGAGTAATCTCGGATTTTGGCACCACTGTAGTGATCAGCCGATCACACCCCATCTACCGCTAGTTTGGCTGTAAGTTTCGCGCAAATGGAAACCGTCAGCGCTACCTCCAACACACTTCCTCGGCACACGCCAGTGTGCGGTCTCTGTGCTCAGGCCCAGTGATGAAGCAAGCCGTTAGCACTCGACGATCTTTCGTTGTTGACTTCTCCAACGAAAGCAGTCGTATAAGCCGAGTATGTGCTCTTCTATAGTTGATACGCCTGCTTCCTTCATCCTTATTATCCAATTCCACGGAAATGACCTAGTCAGGCCAAGTCTTCTGCAGTTTTTGTTCGCTTCGTCGGGCATACTTTCAGCCTATTATACGCCAAAACTTTATTGGGTTTATCTAACCCAATAAATTCTTTCAACTATGCGCAGTTTTTTTAAAGATAACCGTTTTTGGTTTACATCACTGCACCGGTCAGTTTCATTTACATTAGTTCCAAGATTTCACATATCACTCGTGGCCTAAACGTTTTGGGCTCCCTGCCTAGTCCATTTATATGATGCATATTCTTCGTGATGAACAAGCATTCCAGCCGGATTGCTAGCCAGAGGGCTATGTAGTGCACAAGAAAATACCTGATTTCGTATCGGAAAATCTAGAGGTCTTCATGGCCGTCGCCTAGCCTAGTTTCCAGGAGGCCCGCTTATCTGGTCAGCGACCCAAACATAGTGAGCTGCTCTTAGCAGTTCTAGTCGGCATGATGGCACAAATCAGAGATGTTTCTATGAACTTCCGGATCACAACCAGTACGACGCACCGCGAAAGCCCTCACTAGGCGCGTGGCAGCATCAATATCCAGCACGTTCTCTCCAAAATCCAACTAGGAAACATGACGCCATCACAGTTGTCGTGGGAATTCCGTTTATTTGTAGGCTGGATATCCGAAGAGGATGCAGTCTTGCATCAACCGTGCGTGTAGCTCTTTCTGCCGTATGCTCAGAGCATAGCCTCCGCTCTAATACGAGGTCGGACTCCGGATAAGTGAGCCGAGACCAAAGACGGGGTCCGCGAGCAGGCGAGTGCATTTACCCCACAGTCCCACAGGTTTGCTAGCTCCAACTTTACCCCACCAGGCTTCCACGTTAAACCTGCGTGGACTACCACTCAGTGCACCGCACCTGGTAGAGAATCCGATATTCAGAGGTTAAGCCAGGCGTTTACCGTTCTATGCAGGTGGTCAAACAGCACGAGACCACGATCAGTGGCCCACGCTAGCAAAGTCAAAGCCGCAGCCGTCTTACGCCTGGAGCTCAACCAGCGAATTAGCAATCCGGTGAGTGTTATTATCACCGCCGCCTAGGATTCCGGGCAAGTAAATGCGAAAAGCCCCGCCGCTTCTGCCCTCGCGAGGTGATGGCAGCAAGCTCCAACAGAGATACAAGTGTCTGTCAGATATGCACATATTGGGAGGACATGGAGCTTTGCAAGGTGATGATATTGCAATGAAACAGCTCTGTGTTGGCCTACAGTGGGACTGATGGAGAGAGTAAACAGTTTCTGGATGGTTGACTCTTGGTAAACTCTGGAGAAAAATGTCTTGCAGTGAAATATACTGTTTGGAGATTGTGAAACGGAAGTGTAAGGCAACGTCGAATGTGGTCGTCTAGCTGACCTGACTAGGGTCATTCAAAGTACAATTATGCAACCAGCATCAAAACCGCTGGCCTTCAGCGAAGTTGTGTTGATTAAGACAAAAAACCACTTCGTGCACAGTAAGAGCCGATGCAAACAATCTGTCTTTCCTGGCATTAGCTACAAACAAAAAACGAATTGCCGTGTTATTTGTGATACACATTCTTTCTCTTTTTTTCCACAGTGCATCCCATGTACCCTATAACATATAAGCTGGTACGGTTTGCGTTCGCGACTGACAGTAGTGGAAGAAAAGCCAGCATCTCGTGTGACATGTCATCTTTCCGTTCGTAATAATTAGATATTTCAGTAAATCGTGGCCTGGTAGACGACTCTGGTAACTGACCGCTGGCGGTTTGAGTTACATCGAACTTCGTTGTTGGTTCCCTGGCCGAAGCTCAGTCCTCAGATATCCCTATGCCATTTTCTACGTCAAAACCAGAATTTGATAGTTTATTCACTGAGTACCCCAATCTTGTCCGCCCAAACGGCAACATGCCCTCAATCACCACCGGCTTGGCCAGCCGTATTGTCACACACGGGCCCCAGGTCTGAACATGGTCCCACAGGTTAGCCCCAAACAAGTTCAAGGCGGCTTTCTCCGAGTTCCAACATGTGCCAAACTTGGCATCTATCCGGCCTTTCAGCGGTCAGTGGGCACCACCCCACACATGGTGCCAAGGAAGTCACCTGGCGACTGGAGATCGTGCGGGGACTGTCTCTCTCGCAACCAGGCGACCAAGCCCGACTGACATTCTATTCCCCACATAACTGACCTCACAGTTGGTTTAGTTGGCAAGATAATTTTCAGCCAAATGTATCTGGTGCTTGCGTATAATCAAACACCCCAGGCTAGGGCAAATGTCCCCAAAACTTCTTCCGGTCTTTTCGAGTTCCTCTGAGCGCTGCTTGAACTTAGCCAAGCTGTGCAAATTTTCTAGCGTTTCATCGATATGGCACACATTGGCGTGGATTTCGCGTTCGCTTTTCCTGGCGACATAGTGACTGCCAGCCCATCTAAGGTAGAACATCTAGCACACCTACACAAGCCTCGCTACCGCCTATCCAAACATGAGGTCATGGTCAACTCGAATAAGTATGTAAAAGGAGTCGATGCCATTAAACTTCTGGGCCACAAGGTTAACTCTACAGGGACCGTACCACGGAAGAATACGGTGAGGCTATCCTAGACTACACAGAGCCCACCTCATTCGAGCAACTTTGGTATTTCGACGGGTTGATCGACTTTTATCGGAGCCTCCTTCTACAATGAGCTCAGTCAATGCAACCGCTCACAGATCTGGTAAGAGGAAAAGCAACGCCGCCAGCTTTCACGGAAGCTGCACGCCAAGCATTCGCTTTGCTGAGGCAGGCTACCAACGACTTGGCCTCGTCACCATACTTGAAGCCGACGGCCCTAATGGCTGAAGTCACCGGACCATCCGGCGAAGCCGCGGGAGCGGTACTGCAACAACACTTATCCGACGCCGCCCGAGCTCTCCACATATGCCTGCCGACCCCGCCTTTCTCAGTTTCAACCTTTTTGGGTTCCCTACAAAACCCTTACCAGCTTGCCGATGTCTGATGCAGTGGTCAAGACAAGACTGGAATAGTTATACTATGCAGCCCCTGCTCTGACGACAACCCGGTATTGAAATGACTACGGTTCACAGCTATTGGCTGAACCTCGCCTGTGCTGGTTGCCGGAATGAAGAACTTAATCACACGTATGCTAGCTTGTCCCTTACAATAATCGTTGTCCTACTCCGAGTGTTTGCTTAGTCCCACCCTGCATTTTCCGGCCCATGCTAGCGAAACCCCTGATGTCGACTGCACCCATACCATAGCATCGCCCGAAAGTGGGGAAAACAGACCACCCCCAGAAGTTGCGAAAAAAAGACAGATACGCAAAAATCACGATCGGGCGGAGGGGCTATAGAAATTCCTATGTGGGCTCAACCACCCCTCTGTTAGGAAACTAAAAGACCAAAAGAGAAAAGTGAAAGCAAGAAAAGACCTTGTGGGACCGATTCGATCTCCGTATACCACTGACCTCGGGCTGTGAAGGGAATGGGCAACCTTCATTAATGGGTACGTCCCCCATCAGCTCAGGCCTGATCCTGCGAAATGGGAAACCCCACGTTACCCTTGTTCGCTCGACAAGCTTTTGGTTTTCACGCACGAGACTGACTGGAGTGACAGTGCACTGGGCTCTGCACATACGCTTATCCACCTCCCGCTCTAAGTTTCAACCAACCCATACCCTCCCTAAGCGCACCTAGCATGCATGTCGACGTCAAATGCAATCGCTACCATAGCCCTGACTTTTACCCCATTGACCCTGGCAGCGTGTAGGCGTACATGACGAATAACAGCAACCACGGTGAAGCCCGGAAACGCAAAAAAAAACAGAAAAGAACAGTGAAAACCGGTCATCTTTTCTATCCATACCCCTCCATTTCCCGTCATCTTTCTTAGAAAGTGGCCTTCTCGGTGTCCTAGCTTCCAAGCTACGCTTAGGCTTACATCCCTACCTAACAGTAACCACAGATTCCTGCCAACTACAATCCCCACTGCAGTCCGGACTTTAAGCTCACTGACACGGATAGCATACGAAGGCAACAGATGACCAACACCTGCCTCATTTAAGTCTACAAAAAATGAACACGGAGAACCGTCCATATTTCCCATTCCCTACTAACTGTCTCTCCTCACTTTTATAACCAATATGTTCATGCAGCCACCGCATCATGAGATTACCCCGCTCACATTCAAGTTCAATTCCAGTAGGCCATTACTATCGAGCAGAAGCACGGACGAACTAACGTCCACGTTTCTCCGCATGATAACAATTTTCTCCAGCGCATCACCACCGATGCCCTAGTGGTTCCTTCTGCAACCTTACTTAATTGCTCTTCACAACCTCTAATTGCGTGCAAACCATTTGTCCTTTGAGATGCAGGCTCAGCAGCCCACCCGGTTTAGGCTATCTTGCTAGCCTGTAGTAATACTGATCAACCCCCCCCCCCACAACCCCACGCTACTTAAGCTCTTGAATTAAAACCCAGATCAGAATACAGAATGTGCCACTGACAGTTCACATAAACCCAACCAGTTCATCATTAATTGTCACCACTTATTACCATAACTCACAGCTGGAACCACGTCCAGACGGCTAACATCACTTGTTTCAGGTTCGTCGTCTCCAACCCTCTTGGGCTCCACATTCGATGACCAAAATTTACACTCTGAATGGAACCGACAAGAACTTAAATGGAATCTTTCATACCAAACGGGATTGCAATCGAACCACACGACCTGAGTCACCCCAACTGCTAACCAGTAGATTGATAGGCCTCTTCTAAAGCAACGCCTCTTCTACTGAAGTCACTGTTCGAGTCTTCACAATTAACAGTTTTCGCGCAACCTGCTACTGATTGATTGACACGTCCCTTGCCCCTCCTGATGAACCATACCCACGGAATGATGCACATCACCTTGGTCTCACGTGAAATAACCCAATAACAAAGCCAGAACAAGCAACACTGGAATTTTTTAGTCATTAAATTTCGATACGCCATCCGAACACGACTCCACTCATCCCCCTCATCGGTAGTTCCCAATAAAGATGCCGAATATCACTGAGAATCAATAAGTCAATATATTTTGTCAGCATAACAGAACAATACGGCACTAGACTATGTGGAGGTGTTTCACTCTGGTTTCTGTCGCAAGATTTCATTTTTCTTTCGGGCGGCATTCGGCTTGAAATCGATTCTTCACTAATTCAAGACCTTCAGGTCAAGCTTCTTTTTCTGGATGATTCGGGTTATCGATCCTGAACCTAAACTCACCTTTTATATGGATTGCTGTTTCCTCCAAATTCATCAACGTTTTCGAGTGCACTTCCACACAGTTTGCTCATGTCTCCCTGTTTCATGGCGTACTCCATTTATTAAAACCGGGAATATCCGTCATTCCGGGCCCATATCGTCTTCTTAGAGAGCCGGTCTCTTCATATTCACCGAAACTCACGAACGTACTCTCCTACGTTTCTTTCACTTCTCCATGTTCAGAAACTATTCCGTTCATAGAATCCCAATAGGCCTCCGTTATCCACGGCTTGCGTCATTTTGGTCTAAAACGAATCCTTAGCACTATATTTCCACGACATATTCTGCATTTCCACGGGCCACCACCAACCAACCCGAATTCGAAACCAAACCATATTCGCCGCGCAAACCATTGCCATTTCGATCATTTCAAACCATTTATAGCTATATTGTTTTGTTTCTGACGTATTTCATGCCTCTCTTTGAAATTCGTGTAAGGTTCATCGTTTATAGTAACGTTGTGCACCATGACCATGTTTTTGCAAGCGCGTCTAGACCATGGTCGAGAAATACACCATTATTATTGGTAGTGGTAGTATCAGTGCGCTAGCATTCACTTGAAAAAGCCTCACCTCTTTCCTTTTCATTGTTTGCCATCCCCGACCACAAGTGGAGCACCGACCAGTCGGCTCTCTTCCTTCTTTCCCATTCCTCTTCTGATCCCACCCTCTCCTATTGGTTTATTACTGGTTCCTAGCTGGGCCCCTCTCCTCGTACACCACTTATCAACTAAATTATTTTGGACTCCAGTCAAGCCTGAGCTTGGTGTCGCCTCATATCTCTAACATGACCCAACTACCCTAAAAGACTACCAGTCTCCGTCAGCTGATCCCCTTTAGATCGGCCCACTGGCCGTCAGGTAACAAAATGTTCATTGTCTGGTTTCTATTAAACGATAAACATAACCCACAGCTGGAACACTCCCCAGGCTGCCGCACTCTCGATCTCTTTCAGACCACACTGGTTACTTGGGTAGTCGTCAACCAACTCGATAATGCTCCCAGATTACCGCACAGACTAAACGATTTGATCAATCGGATTTACAATGGTTTAAAGCTATACTCTCGCCTGCTGACGCTATATGAGGCACAGCACATGGCTGACCAGTGACCATAATCCGGGGTAACAATCCCCTATGAGTCTCGCCGGATTGCAGAGTTTATTCCTGACCTTCTCTAGTGTCGCTCACACTAGCATTACCACGTTTGTCCAGTCATCCACGGCGCCCTCCCAAAATTCGAAACGAGTTCACCGTTCCCGCGGAAATCATCTCCACCGTAGCTCACCCATATACAATTCAGCTTTATTTTTTATCTCTGCCGCGGTGTAATTCTTAAACTTCAAAACTGTGAACGCCCCACATTGTTATGTACTGCTGTATTTTCTGACCTTGCCTTGTTTACGTGTCGTGACCACGGTCAAGAAATATACCGTTACCTTTATCATTATCATCACTTGTCGGTCCGTTACATTCTTCTCTAAGTCCACCGCCGTCTGAATCCAAGTGTGGTGCTTTTGGCCGCGAAACCCTTGCTATCTACCTGGGAATCCGCCACTTTAGGCACACTTTAGGAGGATGTGTTTTTATGGTCTACACCGACAATAAACCGATCATCCAAGCATTGCATGCCACCACGGATAGATACTCTCCCAAAGAGTCTAGATATATGGAATACATTACTCAGTTCACGAGTGATGCACATCACATCTCAGTAATCGATGATCCTGTTGCAGGCACGCTTGCATTAGACCTACACTCTGATATCTTACTAGTTACCGAGACTTGGTTGATGGATCACACCCCATTAAACCACGTATCCACACCCGGCTATCAAGCCATCACCAACAGTAGATCTGACCAAAGAGGAGACGGCTGCTTCACTTATACCAGACACATTCACGGCGAGTAGGTTCCATCGTCTTATTCTAGACAACATTCCAGACTCGGTCTGGCCCACTATCAAAGAAGATGAACAACTACTTCTCGTAGGATGTCTCCACCGTCCTCCGAACCAGGGCAGCAATAATAGACGCATTAAACTATGTCTCTAACCTCCCAGTAACCGCTAAAATACCAGCTGATGATTTCACTGTGCCTGAAATATGCTGGCATTCCATGACATCGCCCCTAAAACTTCATGATTTCCTTTCCTGTATCCACGTGCGTAATTGGGTACAGCATGTTTTAGCCCCCACTCGAGGGAGAAATACGTTAGACCTTATCTTCACTGTTGGTATCAAGAATTTAGATACCCAAATCTTAAGTCGCTACACCGGTAGTGACCATACGATGGTATCCTGTGTTTTTACAGCACCCTGGCCTCACACTGATAAGTCAGCCGAAACACAGCTTCCGATCACCAATAAGCAATGCAATGCAGCTTGATGGAATAGTCTACCCTCACTTATCCGTCCCCTAAACTGTGACAAATAGTTTCTATCTAATGACCTAGAGATAGCGGCTGCCCAACTGTATTCGAATCTTCATTACTGCCTCGACAAAATCAATCCAGTCTCAGGGCCCATCATTCGCAATCAGCGGAACTCTCTAGATCGTCTTAACGGTAACCTAGCCAAACTCCAAAGAAGACTCACTAAGACGAGGAACTTCTCGTCCTATCTCCAAATAATACGTATGTCCCATGCGATTAAATTGCGTTTGGATTCTTCTAAGAAAAAACTGGAATTGGATGTCTTAAGCCACCCAAACAAGGTGGAAGCACTGGCTAGGCTAATGAATGTCAGAAACAAGCAACCCAATCCAGACATCTCATATTTGAGCTATAACTAATTACCTGCATGACTCTCTTTTGATTGCGGGGGCTTTTAGCACCTACTTTGCCTCCTCTTCAACGACGAATGACGCCACATCCATCCCCTTTCTAAATCCGGTGACATCAGCAACTTTCTCGACGGCGGTGTTCTACTCTGATGAGGTTTCAGTCCATGTTGCAAGAACAAGACCGCCCTGCAGGCCAGGTCCGGAGGCATTACCACCGGCCATTTTTAGTCGAGGTGGCGAAGACTTCCCAATGCTGCTGACAACCACATTCATTTTGTCACTCAGGTGCAGTGTTTTCCCTTCTCAATGGAAAACTTCCACCATCATGCCTATGCACAAAAGAGAATCACGTCTTGATCCAGTTAACTATCGGCCGGTGAACCGCACCCCGGTCGTGTCCAGAATCATGGAGAGAGTGATCAAAAAAGGCTTACACGCCACCTTCTTAACCATAATCTAATCAACGCTGGTCAGCATGGTTCTCTGAAAAACAGATCACGTGCGACACGCATGACGTATTTCCTCGACCTGGTCACAGAAGCTGTCAGTATTGGTGATCTTTTTGGACATGACCAAAGCTTTCGACCGAGTATCCTACGTCACCTTACCACAGAAGATCAAAACATATGGAATCGTGGACCCGATACTCGCTTGGTTTACATTACATTTATGAGCCCGAGACCAGGCTGTAAGTATAGGCGGAAAGTCGTCCGAACCCCGTCTCGTAACTAGTGGTGTGATACAGGATAGTGTACTCGGCCCACTACTTTTATTAATATACATCAACGATATATTTACCATTTTCCAACGGGAATTCCCTTCCTGTTCGCAGTTGACATCAAAGTCGTGTACACTTTTTAGCCCGCAGCGTTAGCCTCTACCTTAGGTGACATTACAAGGAGATTGCTTTCCCTCAGTTTCCGGAGTGGTGATTAGAAAATGGGTTTCTCCGCCAAAAATAGCGATATTTTTACGTATAAATGTCAATTCCCCACTGGAAGATTTAATATAAACCGCAAATTCATACCCAATAACTCTCAGGTACGTGACTTGGGTCTACATTATTCATGTACGTTTGAATTTTCCGAACACGCAGCCATCCAGGTGGCTGAAGCACGCTGTACGATCGGGCTCATACATCAAACATGCATTTTGCCAGAAAGTAAACTACATGTTTTCAAGTCCCATGTAAGCCCTCCTCTAGAATACGGTTCATTCATTTGTTCCAACATGCGACAGAGAGGCCGGATAGCGTTTGAGAATGTAAAACGGGCATTCACAAAAGAGCTCTTAGGTTTTCACCGCCTTTGAATCACACGAAACGTTGTAAGCGGCTGAAAATCGATCCCTTTTGGCTACGCCGCATAAGAAATAACCTTCTACTCTTTCACAATATCTTGAAGAATAGATCATGTAGTTCAGCGCCGCAGGAGAGAACTCTTGTTCATTATCCCTTACGTAATACTGAGTTCCTGGTTTCTGTCCCTTTGTCAAAGCCTGCACTTAGGCCAGACTTCTTCATCAACAAATAGGCTTCATTGTGGAACAAGCTACCACAACGAACTCGGGCATTATCACCGACATCGGTGGCTTTCAAGCAGGAAATATGCATAGCTCTAAAAGTGAACACGCTGACCAGGATGTACAATCCCTGTATTTCAAGGGGTCAGGCATTTGAGAAAGGTAAAGGGTACTAATAAATCGAATAACCGCTTTGAGCAACCCAGTCTTTATTAGACCCGCATAGGGTTGGCCTCCTCGAGGCAGCAATTAGGGAACTCAGCGGTTCATTCACACGATCTAGGACGGCAAAACAATCTCAATTTTTGCCATCAAATACCTTTTTAGCGGCAGGCCAACAAAGCGGCCTATGGCATACGCAGGTATAAGGGCATCACGTTGTTAGGGCTGCAAGCAGCTCCCCACCCCTGTGCAAACTGGTGTTTCAGTGAGCTTGAACCCCATCAAATAATAGCAGACTGTGGTTGACTCTACCTTCCCCCGCATTCTCTGTCCTGTGTAAACCGCATTGGGGATCTGACTCCACGGATATGGCGAGTGTAACCGCGGCACATCTGTGAACATTGCTGGCTGTGATTGTCTCCCTGCAGGAATTTGATCACCGATAGGACGACAGCAACCTCAAAAATAAGAGATTGGCATAAAAAAGAGAGAAAAAATACCCCACTGCTTTGTCTTCCTGGCACACCAGCCTTGTCACATGACAGCCGTGTCTCCAAGCTGCCGAATTGCCACGGATTGGCTGGTGTGGTTGACCTATTCCCAACGCGGCTTGTCACATGCGGTCCATGTTTCGGCCGGGGCGCAGGAGCCGTGGTCACCCACCAAAAGCAGTTCTGTCTCTCTGACAGCCAGATATCTGACTGTGATAAAACTAAAAGATAATAAAATACGTCTAAAAAATGTGTGGATCACTCTTGGAGTGGCACGAGCTGGATGCCGTTGGATATGTATCGTGCTACCTCCCTAACTGAAGCAGGCCCTAGTGCCGCCCACCGTGGGTACTGAATGTAGACCGTTAGAGTTCGCTTCCTTGACGAAAATTTGGCCCCATCCAGTTCCCACCTCTCACGGCTCTCCAAACCGGTTCTCACATGGGTGTCTTTTTGCTTTGCAATATGCTAACGACGAGAAAGATATCACGGTAACCATGCAAACACCATTATATCGGATATCCTTGCTTCTAATCAAGTATGATCTCAGCATGCTAGCACCATCGAGTGTGAGCATAGACAAACTTACGACTATGTTTCTCGGCGCGAGATCAATTTTCTTTAGTGCGTCATCACCGACACCATCGAAGTTTCTTCCACTTTAGGGCCCCTCAGGAAGCATTCAATATAGAGCAACCACTATATCGGGAGAGGCTGTAACGAATATAGAGCTATGCTATCAGGGTACCAGCCCCAATAACTCATATTCTGTTCTTTCAAACCCACCTCACAGCCTCCGTGCTGAACTGCAGTCTGCGTAAGCAAGCGGTATCGAGGGCCACTATTTCTAGATCCCCTTAACAGTAAGCTCTAGGTTTTTTTAGTATCCTAACAGTGCCACACCAACTTGCAAACCACTGCTCCTTTACAATGCATACAAAAAGGCCCAACCGTTGGGCGCAACTCGGCTAGCCCGCAGCATTATAGCCCAGTCCCCGCGAGCCTGCCCCACCCAGAACGTGAAGTAGATGCCACTGACAGCTTAATTGAAACTTCATCTTTGCCCCGTTCATATAAACCTTACCAGTTCATTATTACCGTCGTCATATATTACCCTAACCCACAGCTGGAACCACTTCCAGACTGCAATCTCTATTTATTTCAGGTCCGTCGCCTCCCATTACCTCACTCGCCAAACTGGATAGCCAAAGATGCCACTTTGACTCGTACCGACGGGGACCCAAGTGGAACCTTTCACAGCATCTGGGACTGCAATCAAGCCACGCGGCAGAAAATACCCCCAATTGCCTATCGTAATAATTAGGGTTTTCTAACACAAAACCTCTCCGGCAGGTATCAACATTACGGCCAACACAAGTAGCAGTTCAGGAGCAACCTTCTAATATACCAGTCGTCATTTAAATCCCTCATATCTCGCCACACTCGACTGATTGACCGACGCATATCCTTTACCCCGCCGGACGAACCATACCCAGAGAATGTTGCACATTACCAGGATTTACGCTGAATAACACTGAGGTTCAATGCTTCAATGTACATATATATATATATATATATATATATATATATATATATATATATCAGTGAAACAGCATAATATTGCCCAAGTCAATGCGGAGATTTTCCACTTCAGTATCCGTTGCAACAGTCCGCTTTTCCCTCGATTCGTGTCCGGCTGGAAATTGATCCTCCACTTCTCCAGGACCCTCCAGTTGTATTTTCGCATTTCTGAATGGTACAGGTTACTGATCCTGAAACTAAACTCACCTTCATATAGACTTCTGTTCCTTCCACATTCACCAAAGTTCCCAAATGTACATTCATGAAATTGGTCTCATGTCTCCTTGTATCACAACTCATTCCTTTTATTGAACCCCGGTAAAACCGACATTCAGGGTTTGCATCAGCTTCATGGTTTTCTATTCTCTTCGCATGCATCAATTTCCCGAGTGTACTTCCATACAATCTCTTTTTCTTCCTATTCAAAACTTCGCTGTTCGCAGATACCCGGTAAACCGCCGTTCTTCATGGCTTGCATCATTTTCGTTGATAATGCACCTTTAGCATTATAAATGAACGACCTATTCGGTATCCCCGCGGTGCGCCACCGCCCGATAGCGTTTAAACATACGAGGTTAAATATGGCCCGGCTGAAGTTGTGGGGTTGTTATGTGTGAAACGGTTTGAACAGATGAGTTGTTGCCCGTAAAACATGAGATTGACGTAAAATAATATAGTGTTATAATTGTTTGATTGTGCGGTATGAGAGTATATACGAGTTGTGATCAAGGTCATCACTGCGGATGCCGTAATGGCTTTCGGTGCTGCGGGCGCGGCTGCGGTCGATGATTCTGGAACGTTCGCCCGTTCGGTTTGTGATGTGTACACAAGTCTTTCAGATGTTGACACTGATTTTCGTGTTTTCAGAGGGAAACTTTAACTTCTTCCCATATTTATGATAGTGAAAGTGGTTCAAAGTGGCTGCGCACGCATCTCGGTACCTTTCCGAAATCGTTTTCTTATTACCGTGTAACATACTGTTGCTTTCACAACCGCAGGCCTCAAGTGGCTGCCACAAGGTAAGCGTAGTGGTGCTGATATGTAACTACTCCCACAGATACCGTAATACCCACCGTCCTGCATTTGTCATTGTCCGTGCTGTCGGATCTCTGTGCAAGTTGGTGAACAAGTGTTTGGTGCATAACCATGACTTTCATCTCCTCAATGAAGAGATGTGCGCTAAGAATAGGAGACTAACTGCAGATCAGGAGACAGAGGTTGCCAAAATAATGGCAACCTTTCATAACGCTAGTGAGATATGTACTTACACTCGGAACAACTTCAATAGGTTGTTTGCTGTGAAAAATGTCACGCTCTAACGGCTGGGCAAATGCATCTCAATGCTCTTCCGGATGCACTGAAGATAAAGGAGATGGTAGAAGATAAGGGGGATTTGCGTATAGTGTCAGAGGACGGGGTTGTGAGACACGTTTCCTACGTGCCTCATTCGGTTAAAATGTTATTGACTAGGTTTTGTGAGGTAGTGCTGGTTGATGCAACGCATCAGCCAAACCGGGGTGGGTGCGTCTTATGGCATGCAAAGTTCATAGATGAGAGCGGTTTATGTAGGTCTTTTTTCTACGCCATTCTTCCAAATGAGAGTGGCGTAAGTAACGGTCGTGCTACTAGGGAAATGAAGGAGCAGTTATCAGTGTCTCTCAAGCCGAAAAGCATCATAGTAGACCGAAGCCTAGCACATTATTCCGCATTTCGGGAATCGTACCCCGAACTTTGGATACTGTTTTGTCAGTTCCATGTGCTTCGTGATATGAAGGAGCACTGCTTTCAGCTGAGTCATTTGACTTTGAACGGCAAACGACGCATCCATCAGTGGATGCGAAACATGGTTTATGCGTCTACGAAGGTGCTTTTCGATAGGCTCAAGGTCGCAGTCGCCAGTCGCAGCCCAGTGACGTTTGTATATCTAAGTCGGACTTGGTTGCCCCATGAAGACATGTGGGCTGCTTATAGCATTAAGTGGGCAGCCTCGTTTGAGACCTTCGCGACCAACAGGGTTGAAGTTGAGAATGGGTATTTGAAGGCAGGGTCATCTACCAGGTCCTCCCTGGTGGATGTCTTCGCCCGGATCCTGAAGCGATCCGAGGAGTTGGAGGAAAGCCGACGTAGACGGATTGGGAAGGAGTTTGTGGGTTCTCTTAAGTCAGCAGCTGGGTTCCATATGTACTGCAATTACCTTGGACGGCTTACCGGCTTTGCCCGTGAAGCCGTTCAAAAGAGCCTAAGTAGGCACGCCGTTCGCGATGTTAGCCACCACTCTGGTCGTTGGAGTGTCAAGTGTATGCGGGCCTGTGCGGCTATAGTAACCATAGGGGTTAATCCAGCCCGCACTTGTCCCTTTTCTAAGCAGTGGCTGCTACCATGAAGTCACATTGTTGCCGTTGCCATTGTCATTAAGTACGACTTATACAGGTTACCTGTTGGTCGTTGGGCAACGGAGGCGGGCAGCTCGTTCACTTGTGTGTCGTCTGTGCCAAAGAATGCTACGGTGGTAGAAAATTCGGCCAGAATTAGTCCCAGTAAAAAGTTTTCAATAAGCGAGGGATTAGGGGAGGACACTGTCTTAGCCTTAAGTAGTTTGGGGTACACGAAGTTCACGGAACTGGTACCTCAATTGAGAAATTTGGCTCGAATATTAGGTTCAGGAAAGGATGTGGGGTTCTCTTGTACGGACAGAACGCAAAATATAAGGGTAAATTTAGGCAACGACACATTAGTTTCCCAATTTATCAGCAAAATACTGAGGAACCTCTTTCCCCGTAATCGAACCGTTGAACCAGTTTCGAGCACATCACAGCACACCGCAGTCCAACCGTCTTCAAAAAGTAAGGCTGCCCTGACCTTTAGGAATACCGATGATGGAGATTTGCAAATCATCGCTGACCCGCTGCAGCCTGTGCACTTCCGACAGCTTAAGACAACGACTTCTGCGCAGTATAGACTACATGAGAAAAGGAAACTTTTTAACATGGCGAGTTCACCCATACGCCAAGACATCTGCAGCATCTGCTACATAGAAGACCCGTCGATGGACCTGGACGAAACGACTAATAGGGTTCGGTGCTGCAAGTGCACTCGGTAGGCGCATTACCAGTGTTCCAATTTTCAAAACGGAGAAAACTACCTTTGCGTACACCGCATGTCGCAGCCCCGTAAGTGACACACAATTCAAGAGCACTAAATAGCTTTTTTGCAGTTTGAAACCAGCAAAAGAGTGGAGAGAGGATACTCCTTCGGTAGAGTCTTGAGCGATTGACTCACTCGGTCCAGTCGTGAGGAAAACCATGAATACTTAGATCACCTCAGAGGTGCGGAGCACGAACTTTTTCCAGCTGGAACTATCCAGTTGGTTTTTGGCTCACCTCACGACCCTCTCCTAGGTTAAACAATCAAATAAAAACTTCCAATTCACTTCACAGAGTTTTCATTGTTTTTCGGCACGCTTCGGAACCTTTGGTTCGTTGCCCGTTCCGTAGGCCACTAGCTCTGGGTGGTCCACAAATGTAGTTGTAGAAAATTCATACGAGATCTGAAGAGCCTCAATAGGGTCGGCCCGCCTACTGACAGCGGTGGTTCGTTCGGTTTACCGGAAGGATATCCATGCGGTAAACATATGTATTTGTGTATACACATACGAACGTATATATATGTACATATATACATATTTGTAAATATATGTATATATATGTATGAATATATGGTTACCTGGGTGTGCTCACGTGTAAAGGAATCATATATATATATATATATATATATATATATATATTTAAGTACGACTTCATGCACGTATGCAACGGGTCACATCTGGAAACAAGGTTTCCATTTACTTTTACAGGAAAATAATCCGATTCAATTTATCATCGACACTTCGGGGCTTTCAACGTTGCACGTTAGCAGTTATCGTGGGCAGTATCTTTGCAGTTATCGTGGGCTGTACGAATCAACGGAATAGATATCAGTTATCGCGCGCGTTCGGGAGCTGCGCCAAAAGTAGCGCTTTGGCTCACCCGTATGTTTATCTTATACCCCGCCGCCTTGAGCGAAATAGAAACCGGTTCAAAGTTGCCGCGCAAACCATTATTAGAGTGATCCATATAAAATATCGCGGGCTATGTTTTTCTACCGCTGGCACTTTTGACTTTTATACCTGAAGTTTGTGAATATTGGATTTTACTGAGTAAAGCTGTACACCATGATCATGCGCCTGCGCGTGCGTCTCTACAATAGCCGAGAAATATATCATTATTATTATCATTACCTCCTATTCACAGCCTAGACCTCAGCTTTTTTTTGCTTTACCAATCCTAAAGCTCGACATCCACACAAGCGGACTGTTTCGCTGTTTAGCAACTCCGTAGCACCTCATAGTTGCGGTTCCAGTCGGTTCCCACCAATTCGGCCGAAAGTCATGCTCTTTGGGACATGTCCAAGAGGCCACCCAAGACCAGTCGTGTTCTGCCCACCGGTCGTTCCCTGACACCATAAATAAGGCCTTCAGTTCTAGGCGAAACTCGCTTTGCTTTTGAAACCCTCTTCTGCATACGACACGAACCCGGCCGCCCTCCGGCAGGTCTTCGCATTCGTCTTCCATTGCGCACGAGCCAGGTACCCGTGTGTGGGATACAAGAATTACCGGAACGTCTGATCACAACTTCCCTTTATCAAGCCAAACCTGTGGAAGGTCACCACGAAGGTCATCGCCGGAAAATCCCACTTCGTGTTGAACCTACAAAGTTTTTTTGCGTTGGGTAGTTAGCTACGGTGGCTCTCTTCAATGTCCCTCTAGGGGTGTCAACGGCCACTTCCCCCACATCTGACTACATTTTCCCTCTTCTCTAATTTTATTTTCCTCCTTGGGGGCTCATGCTGTCAAATCATTTTTAAGGCAAATGAACTGGTTTCAATCAGTGTTTTATTTTTAATCTTCGAGAGAGACATTCACTTTGGGTTGACCTTACACGTCTCAGATGTTGTCGCTTTTTCCGTCCGCCAGATGACCGAAAGTCATCCACGGACGATATCACCGGGGATCCGAAAAATTGGAGTTGCGGTCCGAACCCGCGAACGATTCAAACTTTCAAGGAATTTCAACACTTACGCGGTTCACTGGAGTAGTCAACTGCGACGTACTCATTCCCTCGCAGGACTTCTTAATCGGAGCCTTTCCTGCAGGTGGCTTTCTGGGAGGGACCATTATGGTGATCCGCCAATCGAACCTGACTGTGGGTTTCACACCCGCGACAACCTCCAGCGATAACTCCAGCACACTTCTTCGGAACAAGCCGGTGTGCGGTCTCCGTTCTCATGCCCAGCGATAATCCACGTGGCTGGCACTCCACAATTTTTTCTCGCTGGCTTACTCAACGAACGCGATCATGGAAGCCGAGCAAATGCGCCTTCACTGTAGCACAGTAAGAGCCATCTATCAACCGAGAAACACTTTTCCTAGTCCCATGACCCTCTTGGTCATGTGTCAGCCTAAATTATGTGCACACAGACGTTCACCCTCATTTGAAAGCCATGGGGATGGTCTTTGAACGGTGTAACAAAAAAGAATAACGAGCCCACGAAACGAATCGGCACGGGTGCACCGCAGTCCGCATCTAGATACCTGCAGGCTGTGAATAAGCAAGTTGTAGATAACCCCGACGGATTTTTACATTTTCTTCGGTGCGAGCAGCATTATTTTCTGTGGTGACAGGGCATTTCTCCCGGTAAAACTTGACTGTGTGGTGGCCAGGCCGCAAGCAGCCATATTGCTGTTCGAATAAAGCGAGCAATGGTACCTGCTGGTACTTTTTCTGGGCTTCGGCTGACGAAACATTCCTTCCTTCTACCTCCCCTCCCCCAGTCAGCTAAATTGCTTCCAACTCTGTCCCTGAAGGACCTGAATTCGCCCACAGAACGACTCGAAAAAGACCCTCGGGGAACAATAAATGGTCAGTTCGAGGGCTTTTGCCGCAGGATTCAGAAAAGTCGCCCCTTGTTTCCCATTATATTTTCTTGAGGAAACCAACTTCAACTGTGATATCTATGGTTACACATCTACCGTCGAATGCTGCGTAAACCAACTAGAAAACCAAAGGGGTGGTCTCCAGCACCCCTCATCTCGATTGGAGCCCTAAATCTACCCAGTTTTTAAAATACATCCGAAATTGGCCGGTGATAAGACACTGCTTTTGGCTGATACCACGTAGCTGAACAAGCAAAGGTATCAATTGCAAAACAGCGGCTTGCTGCACAAAGCTTGCTTTGTGGAGTTATCCAGTGTATGATGCTTCTGTTGAGTTCCCATTGTCATCCATTTTGAAACTTTACGGAAACTCGAAATAAACAGAGTTTATTCGCTGATGTGATACGCATTTACCAACGAGGTTCATGCACCGACATGTTAAATGGGATCTAATCTACGATGTATGCTGATTACCTCGTTACTGGCAAACTGTAGCCTAAACCTCTGAAAGAGCAAAGGAAGCTCGGGTTAGATGTTTGTTCACCGGTAAAGTGCCTTTCCCATTGTGTATCCCATGAACTGTAATAATGAATGAGAATTAAATTTTCCGGTGGGTACATACTTCATTGGTGTCGCTCTGTACACTAACTTCCAGAGACATTTCTCTCACGATTTCCAGCAAAGAAGACCTACTTCTCTGTAGATAGCGGCGCATTTTCTCCCCAGTCATCTGTGTTGTCGTTCCTGGTTACTTTCTCCGACAAGCGATGTCTATGGAGAAGGCTTCAGTGCAGCTGTTCTTACCCCAAACCAGTGGAGAAACTTTTTTCCCCACCAAGGCCACCTTTCCACGCGACTCCTTCATGATGGTCATGGACATCAGCGGACACATAAAGTTACGTGCACAGTCTCCGGAGTGTGCTCCGGAAACCTTTTGTAGAAATGTAGCCTGCGAAACAGAAACCGCGATCAGCCATTAAGTACCACTTCGTCTTACTAACCGCCGGCTGTCGGACGATTACTTAGAAGCCTGAAGTCGTCTATAATGACGACGGGAATTCCCCAAAAGGGAAGCTGCTTTTGCTGTGGAATCCACGGACAGCTTTCAAAACGTTTTCGATTCACTTTTTATCTCCGAATTTCCTTTGTGAAGGGCATCTATATAAGCTGGAAAGTGTAATGGGCGGTAAACGAAATTATGTAAGGACTAAAATGTCGACCAGCATCTTTATTCTTGGCTGAATTGACATGGAATTCGCTGGTGGATGGCATTCCTCCGGCTGCAGTCGAAGTTCCACAAGGTGGACAACTTCTATGGCGCACAACGAACTTACCCATACCCTTCTCTGACTAGACTCACTGCTGGACTGGAAGTCTAATCATGGACTTGCACCTATATGGCTTGTGAAATTAGATAAAAGTTATGCAGTCTGCCCCAACAAAGTGAAACTAGTGGGTAAACTACCCATCATCTTCAGAGGCGAACTTGGAGTACTACCATAGTGTTCCTCCACAGGCATTGGCTAAGGATCCCATGAAGTAATTCTTGGCCTCAGTGGGGGTGCGCTGTCTTTTCCATCTGGTGTAGGGAGGTGAAGTGACCTTAAGCAAGTGTTTCAGTTGGTTCGAATGTAACATACTGTGGACGCTTCCCAACTCTTTCCATTGCAGCCGAGAGTCTGATGACGACACTTCGGTCAAGTCTTCCAGTAGTCTTTGTTATCTAATAGCCTTTTGATAATCTTTCTAAAGGTTGGGCGAATGTCATTTGTGGTCTCACCAACGGCCGAGTGCACTTTTACCTGGTGCTTCTTGGAGTTGGTCAGTGGTGGCAGACTCTCTAGCGCCAAACTTTCGGCTCCAGAAGCCCCCACTGAGAGCCATAGAGCGAGTTCATCGTCCGAAATCTATAGGTCGTTAGAGAAGGCCACTCTTTTCCCACTGACGAATTCAACGACAAAAAATATGTAAAAATTTAAAGGGAATAATCACTCTCAAAAACTGACTAGAAGCTAGGCGCAACCGTGCGCGATGGAATAACAAATTACGTGCTCTCGGTAAGGTAAAAATAAACCTCTGCATTGTGTGGCATTCACATTGTGCCGAAGAACATCTGACGGCTGTTCACAAGGGCAAATCTTCATGCTTGACGAAGACATGGGGCGCGTGAAGAAATTAGGCTTCCGCCTGTAGGTGGTGTATTGGACCATCTGCTGATCGATGTCCACAATTTCGGCAGGCTCTTTTCTTATTAGAACACAGTTTTTCTGTGGTTTGGCGCCATACACCGAGTTCTGTACCCGGACGTCACGTCCATGCAGGCCACGTCTTGTGACCGCACAGGCCAAGGTATCACAGCAAAAACGGAATGCCATCGTGCGTCGTTGCTTCCGCTGAGCGTTCCTTTGTTCATCAAAAAATCCTTTCCACGACCATGTTCCTGATAATAACACGCTGACGTATATTTTGCATGTATTGGGCAGCGTGGCCGATGGGTAGTTTAGGGATGCACTGCGCCCGTGTGATCCGCTGACGAAGCATTTTACTTCCTGCTCCGGGGTGGAAAGCTCGACAGTAGCTCACACCTGTTGGTCCACAAGTACGCATGCTAATGGGTTACCGAATCCGCGCATGGCGGTTGTCAACAGTGAATAAGAACACACATAAAGTTCGTTTTTATACTGGAGGAAATGTTTGCAAGCCCTGTGCATAAACACACTTGGTGTTATCGGGGATGTTTGCTTCTCCAATAACTTCTTACTGCAGTCTCCAGATAGTAGTTCTCGAAAGTCCACGAACACGTGCTTGTCTCACTTGTCGTCTCCTATTCAACACCAACTTTTTCGCGTCACTTCTACCATTCAAAGGCTTGAAGAAACTACACCGTGCACCCAAGATCTGAAGGCTCTGTGACACCAAATTGATCTCTTCCACTGCCATTATTGTACAAAGCCAGAACCTCTAATACTCATAGAGATATCCCGCACACGGTTTCAACGGACAATGTATCCGCCTCTGCTCCCCTCTCTATTGCCGAGGACTTCAACTCATTCTCCGCCTCAGATATGGCCCCTATTAATAATGTTGACCCCCCGCCTCTTCCCCCAGTTACCGCCCCAGCTCCATCTACAGTGAAATTTGACGCTCCAGTTATCTTCCAATTATCGACCACTTTCAAGCCATAACCTTAACCAGGACCTGACGGTGTACCGCCCACTGCAATAGACCTCAACAATAAAGTGTGTGAAATAATTTCAGCTCATTTCATCTAACAGAGATAAACGTACTTACATACATAAGCATTATATATATATATATATATATATATATATATAATCATCAGCACATACGTGTTATTGGTTTCGTATTCACAGGTACAGATCCACGAAAAACAGCAATGAAGACTCACGGTTAGCGGATAACCTCCAACGGAAGACGTGACGGGATGGCGGATCTCGGTATTACACCACAACACGAAACGTATTTACGGTGTAGAAGCATAAGAAATGCAGTTCTATCGCCATCTCTGTTACCCCTTCCTCAAACCCAAAACAGGTTCTCTCTGGTGATTCTGCAACAACTCCTGAGCATGTGCTCAAGTGTTTTTGCAGCCATTGCCTGGATGTGCTGAATAAGATCCCGGAGCTTGGGCAGCTTGCAGTGGATAAGGAGCCTCAGATCATAGCCCTCAGAAACCTGGCTTACCCCTGATATACTTGACGCCGAAATAACCATTCCGGGATACTTCACGGTAAGGCAGGACTCCAGCAGAGGTCGTGCCGGCGGGGTTATCATATACTACGATTATTCTATCCCCCCTCCCACCGCAGTGACAACCCCTGCCTTTCCATGTATTGATTGTTTGTGGGTTGTGTTTACTCTCTTTAGGACAGATACCCCACTGTGGTTCAACCGATAACCCAGATCTCATAGACTTATTAGGCCCCCTGAAAGGCCACGCAGACTTCACGCCTCTGCTAGTCACTGGAGACTTCAACCCATCCAGTATGGACTGGCAAAGAGCGGATGCCCCTGATATCACTTTTGGTAAACCCTTCCCAGATCTCGTACCCAAGAACTCATGGGTGCAAAAAGTAAAAGATCTGACTAGATATCGCGCAGGGCACGTTCCGTCCCTACTAGACCTGGTCATCAACAATGAAAGGTCCCAAATAGATGTGGCGAATTACTTGCCGCCTCTCGGCAAAAGTGATCACATTGTCACTGGGTTCGATTATACTGTGAAATGGCCTTTTCGTCCCTCAGAAAGTAAAATTTTGAGATCCTTCAACAGGACCGATTTCGACCAAGTCGGCGCTTTGATTCGCTCCCAGCTAAATTCAGCCAGCCTAGGTAACCCTGCTTATGAAAAGGCGGAGAATCTCAGAGAGTTGATCTCCTTAGCGGATAGGCTAGTTGTCCCCAGAATTCGTCTTCCACAGGCCGGTTAGCGGCCCCTCTCTCATCCCACTGAGCGCATTCCAGAGGGAGGCGCACTCCTCTTTGCTAGATATAAAGCCACAGGCCTTGCTCGTGCTGCAGAACATTTCAGGATTATACGCAACATACGCAAAGACATGATTAGGTCCTATCAGAATGCAGTCCAAAGACCTGTACTTGATCGAGCACGGGCCAATAAGGCCGTTTTCTTCCACTACATGCGCCTTCCAAAGGGCACAGCTCGGAAGCCACTAGCTCCCAAAAATAGTGCCGGATCCCGACTCACTTCCCCCAGCCAAGCATCCGGGGCCTTCATCTCCCACTTTCGCACGTGTTTGAGCTTCTTACCCGTATCATACTACCCTACCATGCGCCCGATATCTCTGGTCACTACACTTAACCACGTCACTAATCCCATTGGTGCAGTCACTCAAGATTTCCGACGGCTCAACCAATTCTGTTCTATGGGTCCTGACTTGATCCGCCCCCGCATTCTCAAGGAAACCGTGGACACATTAGCTGCCCCATATGCCTCTCTTTTTCAGCGATGTGTTGAAGATGGAGTTCTCCCCAGTAGTTGGGAAAGCTGTCACTGCACCCATCTATAACAGGGGTAGTGGACATCTTGCTTCTAGTTACAGACCCATAAGTCTAACTGGCATCACCAGCAAAACTTTTGAGGGAATTTTTAAGAGTGAGTTTCTTTCTCATCTGCTTAGAAGTAAGATCCTCTCTTCATCCCAACATGGGTTTCTTCCTGGCAGATCATGCATCACCAACATGCTTACTGTCATGGATAGTCTAACGAAAGCCTATGATGATGGCCAGCTCCCATCGATTTTTCTAAGAACTTCGACAAGTTCCCCATGCCCCTCTTCTTTATAAGCTGCAAAAACGGGATTACAGGCTCCATGTTGGCCATCTTAAGCAGCTTCCTTACCAACCGCACCTTTGCGGTTAAGGTGGGGAATGTTTTGTCTAGACCCTCGCCAGTAACAACTGGGGTCCCCCAAGGGTTGGTCTTAGGTTCTCTTCTCTCCCTGATCTACAGGAATGATCTTCCGACAGCCCTTCCTGCTAACAATGCCAGGTACACAGGCGATGTAAACCTCCGGAGTTCAAGCGTTGAAGGCCCACAAAATGCAGTGGATGAAACGAAAGGCTGGTCCGAGGATTGGAACCTCCCGGCTAATGGTGACAAGTGCTTGAGCGTGTCTTTCGGCAGGGAGACTGGCCACACTTTTTCCACCAGCGGAGCAACCACACAGCCTAGGGTTGATAAACGCATGACGCTTGGTTTCTGGTTAGATTTTAGCTTGTCTCTCTCCCTCTCATCATTACCAGCTTGCGAGCAAGTCTGCCTTTCGAGTCCTAAACATGATTCGAGGGTCTTTCCCGAGCATCTCTGGGGGTGATTTTCCCATAATTTTCGGCACGCATATTAGACTTTTGCTGGAGTACTGCAGTCAGCTAGTGCACTCTTGTCTTGTCCGGGACCGTGAGATTCTAGGAAGAGTTCAGAGGGCTTCCACCGAAGCAGTATGAGGTCTGTCCCATCTACCTCATCTTGTCCGCCTCTCACCCATCAATCTGTACTTCTTAGACTTGAGACACGAGAGAGACGATCTGTTTTTGATGTTTCACCTAGTTGAATCAGGTCCAAGCGATTGCTTTATCTCCGTCTGTCCGGCCTCTTCTCTCCGTGGCCATAGCAGAAGGCTTTTTAAACCGAGGCCACGCACTTTACTAATGATTAACTTTTTCAGCTATAGGGTTACTTCTCTGTGGAAGGCACTTCCGGAAGATGTTTTCTCGCAGAACAAAACTATCTTCAATAAAAAGTTAGACCTCTACCTGGGTCTCTCTCAGTACTTCCTTGTCACAAAAGTGAAACAGAAGTCTCTTTTTGCATTTCTATCCAGCCATATGTTCCTTAATGTCGCACCCCCATTCCGCTTAAGGCGCTGTACATAGTGAGACACTGCGTGATGTTATGTTTATCTTGTTTTCGCTGCCACCCCCGCCCCCCCCCCCCGGCTTCTTTTTACTTTTGTTTCAGCTCGGGGAATCCAACAGACGATCAAAGATTCCTCGAGAATCGGGACAATTGGGCTCAATTCCTCGAACCCGTGTAGCACTTCACCCTGTGAGTTGCCGCGTGGCTTGAATTTTCGAATTGCTCTCAGCGATGAGTACTTTTGCTTTGGTTGGTGGAATAACACGTTATTTCGCCCAAAATAACGTATCGTAATTGGTATTTCGGTGAGCGTACTTCTTGAAGAGTTCACTCTCTTCAGAAGAAGTTATCCTGTTCAAAAACTGGGCACACTTTTTGGTGTCCTCTTTGGTTTTTGTTGTTGGTGTCAGTGCAACTGATACCGGATAACATCTTTTTGTGGCGCTTTTTGTCGTGTACCCTTAGTGTGGAACTTTTGTAGTGTGCGGGTTGCTGCACTTGCCTTAGTGCACCGTTTGTGTCTGTTTAAAAGGTTGTGCTACTACCCTGCTTGTGTTCGAGACGGTATTTTCAAACAAACTCGACCACCACTGCCGAAATGAATGGAACAGAGGTTGATCCCATTGGTCAGGCAGTAAGCTGCAGGAGCAAGGAATGTACGGACCTGGTCCAAGAGGAGGGAATTCAATGCGACCAGTGTTGTATTTGGTATCATCAGAAGTGCTCCCAGCTGGAAGAGAAAGACTTCGAGCTGCACAAGTGGATATGCGCCCACTGCTTCGCGTTTGCAAGCGAGTGCTCGCGCATAATTCGAGGCGAACTAGGGAAAGGGGACACAAACATGAAGCTGGAACCAAGACTAGAGAGAGCAAGTTCGATCCATAGATTAGAGGGAAAGGAAAACCAGGTGCCAGAGCACAAAAACAAAAAAGACAACCCAAGCCAAAGGGCAAAGAAAGCTAAGAGATAGCAGGATTCACCAATGTAGAAAAAAGCCTAATGACGGAAGTAGAATCCCTCAAAGAGCAGGTTAAACGCCTAGATGCTGAAGTGCAACGCATGAAGCGTGACACCGAGGTCATGGCAGACAGAAATAGAAGACTGCTACTTCATAACCCTAGGGAGAACATCGTAAAAGACGGTATAATCAGGAAGGAGGAAAACCGCCGGCATATGACTGAGGTTCTTAGGGTGGCGGGCCTGCCTCCTACGGCACCAAAAGTCAAGTGCCATCGAATAGGACTATGGAGTGGAACACAACCAGCGCCGCCACGACCCCTGGTAGTTATGTTCCACAGTATCTACTGGAGGGATAGCTGCCGTCCAGGGTGGGAGCAGTTGAGGGCAGCAGGCAGGGAATAGTTAGGGCTACACCTGACAGACCAGCATTTGTCAAACCGATTAACGCCATGATCTCGCTGAGAACGGGCACACCTGATCCTACGAGGCCGAATCTACATGTAGCGAAGCTGGAGATGACCTCTCTTGGGAAGTCAACACCTAAAGCCCAAGGAGTAATTCAGGTACCAAAGGTGGCTTCAGGCGCCGGTAAACAAAAAGCCAAAGTTCAGGAAGTTTGAAAGACCAAATGGAAGGGGACTCACAGGGCATTCAGTCCAGTTGGTGTTGAGAAAGTGCAGCCAGCCAGCCCGATTCTAGAGGAGACTCCCAAAAAGTTCTCTCTGGTGCAAACAGCGAAGTTGGAGAGATCAGAGCGAAAAGCCGAGGAAACTGGTTGGGCTGAGGTGGTCGCAAGACTATCCCGGGCCATCGGTATGACGACTCAAAAGGTGGGAACGTCCTTTGTGTATGTTGAGCCCGACACCAGGTCGACCAGTGGAAAATAAAAAGCCAAGGAACTCAGAGTGTCACTTGATATCCAAGATGCTGCACCGCCGACACTTTTAGAGGCAAAAACGGGGCATCACCTCGGAGATTGCGCCCGATGGTACCCTAGCTGTAAAAGTAGCAATGAAGTCAGTAGCGAGGGCCAGGTAACTGTCAGTATGGTACACCAACACCTGCAGTCTTCCGGGAAAAAGAGGGGTGTTGACGACTAGGATAGCAGAGTCTGGTGTCGTTGCATTGAAGGAAACTTGGATAAAGCCAGATACTGACATGCGCTTTCAGGGATACGCTGCCTACAGACAGGATAGAACAGATGGAAGGGAGGGGGCGGAGTAGCACTTCTAATACGGACCGACATAGGCCATTGGAAGGCTGGCTGAACTTGGTCTCTGGTAATGTACAGGCCAGATCCTGCTTTATCAGGATCAAAGCGCGAACGGTATGCATTATCTGTATCTTTAGGGCACCGCTAGCGACAGATGAGGAATACATGAAGCTTTTGCAAATGCTGGACAGAGGTGGCACAGACGAGGGAGTACACCTCATTGGGGGATCGCAACCTACCGGAAATTGGCTGGGAAAGTGGGATCGCACCAGGGGGATCAAAAGGGGATAAGTTTCTGCTGTGGGCCCAGTTACATGCACTTACGCAGCATGTGACGCTGGCCACTAGACACAGAGTTGGACAGCACCCGTCTCTCCTTGATTTAACAATAATGCGGCGCCATCAGGAAGTTAAGAAAATTAAGTGGGAAGGGCCACTTGGAAAAAGTGATCATGTAGTACCAAGGGTCACACTAAGGCTAAGCAAGGCGCCGAAGGAAATCGTGTTACGTCGGCGCTATGGGCGAATCAGTATTGGTGAACTGAAGAGAGCAGCGGAGGGAGTTCAGTGGGTACCGGGACACACAAAAGCCTCCGTAGAGGAACGTTGGGAGGCCATCAAGAGGGGCTAACCGAACTTTCAGAGGAGTTTACACCCCTGAGGGTGGCTAGCAGTAGAAACCTACCCCCATGGTGGAAGTCAAAAGTCCACAAGGCTATAGTCATTCGTAGGCAACGATGGGCGGCGCACTAGCTGTACAAAATTCAGGGGCATGGAACAACTATAAAATGGCTAGGAACAGAGCTCAAGAGATCCAAAGAGTGGGGAAATATGCCTTCGAGCGTCGGTTCACTGCTTTGGTCCGCACAAACCCAAAGCGATTATACGCCTACGTGCAATCCCACAAAAGTATGAGGGGAAGTATAGCAACTTTGGAAGGAGCACAGGGATGACTAGTCCTAAACTACGAGGACAAGGCTGACATGCTCTTGGCATTCTTCATCAGCATATGTCGACCAGAAAATAGTTTGGAGGAAAGAATGGAGGGCTCACAGGCGCCTCCAATACCAGAACTTACTGTAGGAGAAGAAGTGTACGCGGAGTTGCAAATATTGAATAGAAATAAAGCAGCAGGTCCAGACCGGGTTCATCCAGCAATCGTTCAGCCTCTGGCCGAGGTCCTGAAGGCTCCGGTGATGGAGCCGTATGAAACGTCACTTCGAGAGGGAATTGTGCCGGGAGACTGGTGGAGAGCACCCGTCGTAAGAATTTACAAGAGGGGACCCCAGCAAAAGGCCGAAAATTACCGGCCGGTTAGCTCGACTTCAGTACTGTGTAAGTGCCTGGAGCGAATACCAGGGAAAAAGATCTCCAGGTATTCGGTTCAACACAACCTCATATCAAGTGCTCAGCATGGGTTTGTGGCAGAACGATCCTGTCTGACGAATCTCCTGTTGTTCCTGGACGAGGTAACCAAGCGCCTGGACGAAGGGCAATCGACCGCGGTCTGCTACTTGGACTTCAGCAAGGCATTTGATTCTGTGAACCATAGATTTCTGGACACCAAACAACAGTCTATGGGAATTGTTGGGAAGGCAAGACAACGGATAAATAGTTTTTTAGCAGGGCGAACTTTTAGTGTTAAGGTGGGGAGTCACGTCTCAAAACCGGAGGGTGTAACAAGTGGGGTGCCACAGGGCTCGGTGCTCGGCCCTCTTCACTTCCTCATCTTCATCAATGACCTAGCATGTGGGCTTACAAACCCCACCTTTATGTTTGCCGATGACGTCAAGATAGCTGCAGTAGATATAGAACTTGACGCGTTAGCAGTACAAAACTGGGCACGCAAATGGGACCTTCCACTAAACCTCACCAGGTGTCAGTGCTTGACCACAAATACAGGGGGTAGTGAGAATGGTGTGGTTTCGTTGCAAGTGGTCTCGCAGGTCAAAGACTTGGGCGCAAAGAAAAAGAGGAAAAGAGGAAGTGGGCAAGAGCTCAATCCTCGTAAGCTGATGGTGAAGCTGGACGAGGAAAGAAAAAGAGAGGTGTCATATGCTCCTCTCGTGACCGGTCAAAAAGAAAATAAGGGAGAAAAAGAACAGGTCATGGGTCACCGCGTGTAACGATTATTCCGACCGTGAGCAACGCGTAGCAAATTCAACACGAATCCCAAAACCAAAACAAGATTGATTCGTAGTTTCTACGGTACTGGATTATCAAGTTATACGCACATAAATATATACAAACCTCAACTGTACGGCCACAACGTCTAACAACGAGGACCAGAGTTCAACAAATGCCAGTGTCAAGTACCACCGTCACGGCAGTCCAAGTTCGAGTCAAGATTATGCCACTTCACGTGAGCAAAATATAAACAAATGTTGAAGTGTAGTTATTGATGCATGTTGTATTTGTTCCAGGGTCAATAAAATAAAGAGGATAGTCTCAACAATACAAGTATATGAAAATGGCTAGAGAGGATTTCCACACATGTACGTTACACCGGGCATGGGGACAATGACTCCCCAGCGTCTTTCGACAAGTACCTACCACTACGCACCCACACATATACCGGCGACATACAGCTCTTTAACAAGTCACCGGTTCCGAACTTGGTGAAGGCTGATCGGGTACTGAAAGGCAAGTTGTGCTACGCGGTGTAATTGGGACTTGCCACTACTCCCTCTCTTCTAATGGCTTCCGCAGATGGATCGTATGCAAAAGGCGTTTGATTTGTTTGCATGGAATGAAAGGTATCATGGATAAACAGTGGGGTGAGTGCCGGCGAGAGACCTTTTGGCGGCCAGAGAAACTGACAGTAGTCATTACATGTGCATCCGGGTATCATCCCCACTCATGCTTGCAGCTAGGTTGACCACAGTCATGATCTGTCATATACAAACTTAACCGAACTTGACCACAAATACAGGGGCTAGTGGGAACGGTGTGGGTTCGTTGCAAGTGGTCCCGCAGGTCAAAGACTTGGGCGTGATAATGGACAACAGCTTCAAGCCGTCGAAGCAGTGCACCGCATCAGCCAATATGACCAGTAGAGAACTCTTTCGAGTTAAATCCATCATGTCGTGCACAGAGCCGGAGATTTTCGTTCAGATATACCAAGCCATAGTTAGGCCGCATATGGAGCACTGCGTGCAGGCCTGGGCACCGTACTGTCAGAAGGATAAAGACCGTCTGGAGAAAGTGCAAGGGCTAGCCACTAGAATGGTGGCTGGGCAAGGGGGGTTTAGCTACACAGAACGTCTCCGTGCCTTACAACTGTTCTCGATGGAAAGGCGACGCATTCGTGGGGATTCGATAGAAACCTCCAAGGTAATGAAGGGACTGTCAGGAATAAGCCGAGAAGACCTTTTCTCTCTGATCCCCGAGAGAGGCACAAGGGGGCATAGCCTAAGGTTACAAAGGAAGCATTCGACGCTCCAAATTAGGGCGAAGTACTTCTCGAATAGAGTGGTGCCCTATCGGAATAAGCTCCCGGAGGAGGCCATAAATACGACAACAGTGAAGGCTTTTAAGAGAGCAGTGGACCTATGTTGGGTGGCAGCATACCCCGAGTTCTGTTAAGCAGCTTCTAGGGTCAAATGCAATTTACTTATTGTTTCCACCTTTCTCTGTCAGGGCTGATACTGCACAAAATTTCTGCCTTTCAGAAATAGAAAATCACGCAGTACTGGGAGCTGCGGGAACGAGCCGACAACACAACTATCTGGACACACGATTGGCTCTAGCCACACCAAGTCCTCTGCAAACTGAACTGAACTGCGTTACACCGGCTGTCTACCGTTGTGCCTCGTGGATATATATCGTCCTGTGATATTTGTGGCTTCTCAGCGGATTTATAAACATTATGAGTTCAGTTACCTCCGAGGATCAATGTGCGTGTTTGGTGTGCAAGAAAAATATCGGCCCTCGGGTCAAAGCCCTGATGTGTGATTTTTGCGAGGGGTGGATCCACCTAAAGTGTACTAAAATCGACAAGGATAGGTATGAGTGGCTGAGTTCCCGCAGCTCTCCATTCCTGCAAATTCTATGCACAGATTGTACCACCGCAAATAAAAGGAAAAGAGATGAAGCTGATTCAGCGGCGAACCAGGCACCCGCGGCACCATGTGCAACGAGCCCCAGGTCCCACGCAGAAGTCGCTTCAGAGGCTACGAACAACCCATTAGGAGCAGTGAAGAAGCAACGCCGAAAGAAATCCGTGGTCACAGACAAAGTCGAAGTAGCTGTACACCGACGGAAACCATTAGTCAGTGGAAAACAGTAAAGCCTCGTCAACGGATGGCGCCACCACCTAGGACACAATGTTTCTTAGTCGTGAATCTTTCAGAATCAACCGAGTCGGAGCCTCAAAGTAGATTGGAGCACGACGCATCTCTTCTACGGGACATATTCGCCAAAATATTCTCCACAAATGAGGAAATCCTGGCAAATAACGTGAAGGTCAAGGCCGTTTTTCGATTAGGGAAAATAAATGACAATGTTAACCCTCGTCCGCTCAAGGTGGTCTTGGGTTCCGATGAGGAATGCCGCTGGGTGCTACAGCGGTCCTACAGATTAAAAGGAGAGAAACAGCGACTCCTTCGAGATCTCGACCTCGAGGAAAGGGAGAGGCACCGGTTAGCCTTGAGAGAGCTCCGCGAACGCCAGGCCAGTGGTGAATCAGGTCTTCTTATCCGGGATTTTCGTGTTCAGCGGAGGCGTCTTCAACTGAGATGGGAACCGTTCAATCTCGCCGGCATCATCAACCAGGCGGCCCCTGCGGTGGAGGTGCAATGAGGGCCGGTAAGGAGAGGGAAGACAGTAGAGGGCATGCACTTGTCATGTCGTCTAATGTCAGGAGTCTGTTGAACAAGCGAGATGAGCTCGAGGCATGGGTGGTTCAGCACTCGCCAACATTGGTCGCCTTGACGGAGACGTGGCTTACCAGTAGGGTGCAGGACTCGGAAGTGGCTATCCCAGGATACACACTTTACCGTGCCGATAAGAGCCAAGCTAGGCGAGGAGGCGGCGTGGCGATGTACATTCGAGCTGACGTCCCTTCGCTACAGTTGGATCGCCTGATAGACCCGGAGGGCTTTGAAGAATCTCTTTGGTGTCGCGTGAAGTTGACACCCAGTGGATTTGAGTCTGTCGGAGTCATTTATCGGTCACCAGAAGCAGACCCACGGGAAGTACTGACTGGAGTAAGACGTTGGGCGGGCGATGGTCACTGTCTAATTTTGGGTGACTTCAACTCGCCGAATGTGGACTGGGAGAACTTGCGGTGCATTGCAGGAACGGGTTCATTTTCCCGCGAGCTTCTTTCAAAGGTGCTGGAACTTTCCTTGTACCAACAATTCAGAAGGCCGTTACGAACCGAGGATCACCACACGTCTATCCTAGATCTGGTGATATCTCCAAGGCGGTCCGATGTTGATCAGATCGAGTACCTACCGCCACCAGGGTGCAGTGACCATGCAGTATTGACCATCAGCTGGAAGAGAGGAGCGACGTTTGTCCCCAGACCACAGGGCGGACTCAACGTCTGGCGAATGTCGTTCCGACAAGCCAGGGAGGCTGCATCCTCATTGATGTGGTATCCGCCAGAACCGTATGACATCGACAAGGCTTGGGAGGTAATCCGAGATGAAATCCTTCAATTATGCCAGAATTTTGCTCCACCATCCAGACAGCGGCCGCATGCGAAAGGCCCACCTTGGTTTGACTCGCAACTTAGGCGTCTTTTGAAGCGTCGGAACCGAGCATGGAAACAATGTCAAGCGACTGGAGAAGGATATGATCGATACCGCAACATCCGGAACCAGTGTACCCAAATAAAACGAGAAAAGCGACGTATCTTCGAGGAGACGTTAGCAATGGACTCGATACAAGCACCCAAACGACTGTTCGCATATCTGCGACGGAGAACGCGAACCACGACTGCAATCCCAGCCCTACAGGACGGACATTCGCTGGGAGTTACAGATGAACACAAGGCAGAGATACTGGCGAGACATTACTTGTCAGTCTATGCTCCTGAACAGAGGCACAATCGTCCTTCACACATTGCCGGGGGAGCCCCCCAAATGTCTTGTCAAGAACTCACCGAGGAAGAAGTGGCGGCAACCATGCGCACCATTAGAGTCAACCAATCCCCGGGACCTGATGGTGTTCATCCGTTGGTGGTAAAGGAACTGGCCGATGTGTTAACTCAACCAGTCACACGACTGTTCAACGCGTCTTTAGCAGCGGGAAAGCTCCCCCAAGAATGGAAGAAAGCGGTCGTCGTGCCACTGTACAAAGGTGGGGCAAAAGCTGAGGCTGTCAACTACCGACCTGTCAGTCTAACAGCGGTGATAGGAAAGGTTATGGAGCGCATGCTGGCAACGCGAATCCGGGACCATATTGGGGTATACGACCTACTTAGCCGACAACAACGTGGTTTTTGGAAAAGCAGGTCGTGCCTAACAAACTTGGTAATCGCACGAGAACGCTGGACGATAGCCAAGGCCGAAGGACACCCTACGGACGTAATCTTCGTGGATTTTAGCAAAGCTTTTGACAAAGTTCCGCATGACCGTCTATTAGGTAAGCTTAAGGCTCTTGGTGTAGTAGATCCCTTGATTCTGTGGATAGAGGACTTTCTAAAAGGCCGAACCTTTGCAGTACGAGTAGCACAGTCACTGTCAACTTGGCAAGTGGCAGCTAGTGGTGTTACACAAGGATCGGTTCTGGGTCCGCTCCTCTTCCTGGCCTATATCAATGACCTACCACCAGTTTTTCAATCGCCGTGCCTCATTTACGCAGACGACCTAAAGATCTGGCGCACGGTTACGTCATACGCTGACGAGCTCGTTCTTCAGGAGGACATCAGAGCCCTTGAGAGATGGTCAGATCTGTGGTCACTACCAGTCAACACGGACAAGTGTGCGCATATGCGAGTAGGAGCACCGTCCAGCAGTGGGATGTACAATATACACGGGGCACCCCTCCGGCGCTCTGTCTGCGAAAAAGATCTGGGAGCGATGGTGGCCTCGTCATTAAAAACGAAGCACAATACTGATAGAGTCTGTTCTTCAGCGTGGAGTATCCTGGGGCCGATAACTCGTTCATTCGGCCATCTCTCACTCAACGCCTTCAAGGTGCTGTATGCAACCCATGTGCGTCCCAGGCTGGAATACGGGGGGCCAGCAGTTTTCCCTTGTACGTTGGCAGAGGTGGCAAAGTTAGAAAGAGTACAGAGAGGCGCAACCCGCCTTATCGGAGGGCTACGTGGGGTCAGCTACGAAGAGCGGCTGAAGATCACAGGGCTGTTTCCAGTGGCCTATCGGAGAGTCCGGGGAGACCTGATCTTCACCAGGCGTGTCATGAGAGGCGACTTCGGTCCAGAACTACGTGCAGAGCTCCCTCTCCGCGGACATGGCCGTACGAGGGGACACCCGCTAACTCTAAAGAAACTGCACTCGGCGGGCCTCCCTCTGGTGTACCGTCTATCTCGGAGGGTGACCAATCTATGGAACTGGCTGCCAGCCGAAGTGGTGGAAGAGCCCAACGACACATTGTTCAAGCGACTTCTGGACGTATTTCTAAAGAGGTGGTGGGAGACACACATGAGTCTACATCAGTGAGCTGTGGCGAGGAGGCTTACACGGGAGAGATACCCTCTGCCTCTATTATGAAGAATGAAGAATGAACTGAACTGAACTAAACTGAACTTCAAGACTTATGCGCTACACCAGCCTCGGCAAATTAATCTCAGTGCGCACTTTGGTGTCCCATTTTAAAAGTGGAGATCGTGTCTCACAAACCTCTTATCATTTCTAGACAAAGTGACCGGCAGACTGAACAAAGACGAGTGAGTTGAAGTGTGTTATATGGATTCCCAGAAGGCTTTCGGCTCGGTAAAACACAGACTGCTGGTACACAAAATGCAGGGCATAAGGGACGCTGAACTGGATTAGAGCATACCTGTCTGGTAGGACGTTCGATGTTCGGGTTGTGGATGCAACATCCAGCGCAGCTAGGGCATGCAATGGGGTGCCGCAGGGGTCGTGTTGGGGCCCCTGTTAACAGCCCCCCCCCATTTATAAAGATCGAGAACAATTGTTCTCGATCTATATCAATGGCCTAATGGACACCTTGAGGTATCCTGGTTTTCTATTCGCGGGAGATCTCAATATTGTGGGCAACTATCTTCGAACTGGATGCAGGAAGACCTGATAAGAATGCGAGAGTGGACCGAAATATGGGAGCTCCCTTTAAATCGAAGTGCAGACAGCTGCTCCATGGCGGGGGAGCAGGAGAGACTCGGCACTTCGATGACGGAGCACTCGGGATAATAAAAGATCTTGGCGTTCAAGTGCACGAAGCCTTTGAGCCTACCAAGCAGTGCCTTGAGGCAGCAGCGAAGGGTAATAGGTCCATGTTTCAACTGTGTCGGACTGTCAGGTCTCGGGACGCCAGAACAATATTGCCACTTTACAAAACGCATGTACGCCCCCCCCCCCACCTGGTGCCCATGGGCACCGAAACTAGTCAGGGACAAACAGCCGTTGGAAACCGTTCAAAGATGGTTTACTAAGATGACCAATGGGCTGAGGGACAAGACTTACAAAGAACGCCTCGAAGCACTCGACCTATTCTCGCTCAAAAGGCGACAGCTAAAAGGGGGGGGGATCTGATAGAGACGTTCAAACAGCTCCACGGGTTATCCGGAACCGACAGGCCGTTATTAGTTCTAAGTAAAAACCCGACGGTCGGGGGACATGAACACAAATTGACGAAACCCAGAACCATCAGAAGTGATAGGGCACATTTCTTATCTCACCGCGTAACAAACCCGTGGAACAAACTTCCACCCCATGTGGTAGCAACGAATAGCGTCGTCATGTTTAAACGACGGCTGGATGACTGTTGGGACGAGGTTTTCCCGGACTGTGACTAGCCAAACGAGCATACCCTCAGGTTACACCTCTCTCTTTCACTCCGTTCTTTTCTAAGACACAATACATGTTTCCCCGTCACGCAATAAAACAGCAAACTGCGGCCTTTTTATTTATTCAAATGTCCTCACGGGGGATTCTCGGGGGTAAGCATGGCAGCTAGTTGAGACAGTGAACCTGTTTATCCAACGCGACTGCCGGTTCTTCGAGAGCGAACCTGCTTCTCATTGTCTTCCTTCAGAACATTCGGACCACTTGGCAGTCGAAGCACCGTGGGGACACTGCAGCCCTCAAGTGCAAGAACCTGGACGTATACTGGCCAAAGCCACAAGTCCTGTGACTTAATCTGATCTGATCTGGTCTAAGACTGTTAGCGGCCCTATTAGTGTTCGACTAATGTAAGTGTAGGATCCTGTTAATGCACTTACTGAGCCTTTGTGCTCAGGGAGTTTTCCTGTGTTTTGCAGACCGAATACAAGCAACTACGGAGGAACACTGGTCCGCGTATACTACACTTATGTGTTGGTACATAACCCTTGTAGCACCCAGCCCGTTCTTAACGTCGCTTTTCGGTCGGTTTGTTTACTAGCCATTTTACGCGGATCAACAATGAATTGATACGATGGAAATCGACGACCGTAGTAATGTGCAATGCTTAGTTGGCGTTTTATTAGAATATATTGACTTAATTCATCGAAATGCCCTGAAGTACCTCGGTATAGATCACTCTCTTTTATTACCTCGAAAAGGGTAAAATAAGGACAATTAATCGGAAAATCAATAATTGGGAGATAGAAATGAACATCGTAAATCGTAATTTGGGAAAAGTGACAGAAACCAACGAAGCATATCACGTATACCAAACGATTGGCACAAACCGCTCGGAGACCGGTCAGAAACTGCTCGGCGTAGTAGCAAAAATCGCCCGAAAACCGGCCAGAAACCACTTCAAAACCGATCGGTTTGTGCCAATCGTTTGGAATACGTGATATGCTTCGTTGGTTTCTGTCACTTTTCCCAAATTACGATTTACGATGTTCATTTCTATCTCTCAATTAATGATTTTCCGATTAATTGTCCTTAGTTTACCCTTTCCGAGGCAATAAAAGAGAGCGATCTATACCGAGGTACTTCAGGGCATTTCGATGAATTAAGTCAACATATTCTAATAAAACACCAACTAAGCATTGCACATTACTGCGGTCGTCGATTTCCTTCGTATCAATCCATTGTTGGTCCGCGTAAAATGGCTACTAAACAAACCGGCCAAAAACCAATCGGTTTCGGTGCGGTTTTGCTACAAGGGAACAACCAGATACAGCTGTGTCTGGTGACGAATGTAGTTCAGTGATATAACGTCTCAATATGGTTGCATAGACAGTTTCATTATTCAGCGTGTGCATCAGCATCTCATTCTATAATTTTATAGGAAGATTTACAGACAGTACACTTGGTGTTCCTGCGGATCAGTTGCAGTGAATCACTTGGAGTGTACAAAAATTGATATATCAATTTGGGCCTTATAAGGACACCCTTGTGACAAAACCGCTCCGAAGCCGATCGGTTTTTGGCCGGTTTTCGAGCGGCTTGTGCTATTACACTGATCGGTTTCTAAGCGGTTTCTGAACGGTTTCCCAACGGTTTATGCCAGTCGTGTGAAATACATGACATGCTTCGTTAATTTCTGTCACTTCCCAAATTACATTTTTCCGCGAGCAATTTTGTCGTAAAAAATTCCCACGGTCAAATGTTTAGAAAATGGCATGTGACCACATACCGCTTTGCAACAACTTTATCTTGCCCGAACATATTATGCAGCTGACCTCAGAATTGTTCATCGAACGATTGAGATCCCCACACCCTCGGTGAAACAACGTCCATCTCTGTGCACCAAATCAAATCTGATTTACCAATTTCAGTGTTGCGGAGCGACATACGTGGGTCGAACAGAGCTGCAGTTACGTAACCGAGTGATTGAACACATTCCAAATTGGGTACAACGTTTTGTGATGCAATCAGGGTCAGATCAAAGGCATAATGACAACGTTCGAAACCATAAGATCCTGTCGTCGGCCGTCGCTCGTCATCTTCTGATGACGCAACATCCAGCTGATCGAAGCACTGCGTTTCGGGTCATTTACGTGGCAAAGAATGCCAGGCTTTCGAGGTTTGCTGAAGCTGTTGCCATACGTCGATGGAAACCTATATTGTGTCAGCAGAAACAGCTCTTTGTTAATGTGTCTTTACTAGGGTGACGTAACTTGACTATTATAATTTTCCCTATATTTGTCGAACGTAATGGTTTTACATGAAATTATATAAACAGTATCGTACCTGCAGTATGCACCGTGTTGAGATGCAGCGAAATCGTCCCGGACATAAATCGTGTTATGTTGCAACTCTGGCTTTTCTTTTTAAGATTATTTCGGGAAAAGCATGCTTCAATGTCCTTATTTTACCCATTTCAAAGGCATGAAAAAGGACGATCTGTAACTTGGTACTTCAAGGCATTTCGGAAGTAAAATGTCCACTGTGCAGTGTACATTACTCCGATTGTCGATTTTCTTCGTATCAAACCACTTTCGGCTCGTGTAAATTAGCTACCAAACAAACCGGTCGAAAACCGATGTTACGAACGGGCTTTGTGCTGCAAGAGAAAACATGAGTGGTGGAGTCCTTGCAGTTCTCCATTCCTGCAAATGGCGTGCAACGACTGTACCACGACAAGGAATAGCAAAACGGTTGAATTTGTGTTAGAGAAAAACCGAGAACCTGCAGCATCATATTCAAGGAGCATCAGGTCCTGCGCGGAAGTCGCTTGAGCCGTCATAAGCCGCCTATCGGCAGTAGTAAAGAAACAGCCTCCAGATGCCTCATTATGGTCGGGGGTGGGTGTCTCAGACTCCGAGATGGCTACTCGTCGTGAACGCCTCTCGAAATGCTCCCAAGTGACCGTGCGTCTAACACAGCCTCAGCTGAAAAAGTCCTACTCACTGCCTTCTCGTGGCGGAGGTGTTCCCGCTAAAGGGAGAGAACAAAAGCGAATACCCGGCGCTCTCCACGGGATTAGCTGACTAATAGTCAGTCTAGAGGAGATGGCTAGACCTTGATTCCAAACCAACCATGGATGGCGTATGGGGTGTACAACGGTATGCTCATCGGCATCTGTGGCGGAGGGGTGCACTGGGCACCCAGGATGTCTGGCCTCATCCGAAGGACGTATGAACTAAGCAATCATTCAGCGGCCCCCAGTGGGTCACGGACTCCACGTTTCGTCTCGCTGCTTTGTGGGTTAAGTTTTGGATAGCTAAAGGCTCCGGTTGTGGATCCGTAAGAAAACCATCTGCTTTGGCGTGGACAACCTGGCAGTATCGCGCCCACAGACAAGTCATGGACTCAGGCCATGCATGTGGATGTGTATGTATTTCGACTGAAACTAGAATGTTTTTCAATATCTGGCATTATTTGTGGTGTTCATTTTACACAAATTGAAATTTACCACGGTCGTAACGACTGTGCACTTTAACCACTGGTACGAACCTCTGTATATCAGTTGAAAATGTTACTGAATTTCAGTCCTGGATTTATGTCTTTCAGCTGAGAAGCAGGTATTCAGTGGTTTCACATCTTCATGCAATTCACAATCTTCTCCGCTACCTTGTTTCACCTGTTATGTTCTGGGTGCAGTACCAGCTCAGCAACTCGTGTGGCGTTTCATTCCACTCAAACAAATCTGTCTAATTTCCTGCTGGTAAGTCTTGATTAAAACACGTGGTTCATGATGTAGCACGCCAATGTCAGTCCCTTCAGCTTTCTAGCAGTGTTTGATGTTATGTTCCCGGGCCCTCGCTTCTCCGAGTTCCAGGAATTCGCAAAGCAGTTAAACACATCCAATGATCTCATCGTCTTTCACATGCTGCACAGTAAGTAGAGATTGTTTTCCACGTAACTTCTGTTTAACCCAGGTTCAACCATCCCTGCAGAAGAGAACGTGTTTTATCGTTTCAATCTAACGTACGTTGAACTACCTTATTACATGCTTTTTCGTCGGTCCCATTCAATACCAATAACTTACAGAGGAAGTTGGAAATCAGAAGACATTCTTTTATGGGTTTCTTCGGTTACTGGTCTTCGCCTGCCTCTTCCAGGATGTGTTGCTGCATTAGATGCATTGGCCCATGAAGCAAGGACGGCGTCCGTTGACGAATTAAAAAAACGCTTGTTACCGGAATTCAAGCGCCTGACTTCATTACGACGCTTTATTAGTTCTGACACAGTTCAGTTTTATCTGATTGTAACCGAGAATTTGGTACGTCTCGGTCCGTCCTACTTGCAGAAGGAGTCAACCAGGTTAAAGATGCTTGTGGATAGTGAGGTGTCAGACGACCTAAAAGCCAAGCTGAAAAAACGACTGAACATCTTGACACAGTTTCTACCACCAAAACGAGCTCATTTTACCGAGAAAACTGAATTGTAAGCTTTATCTGCAGTTTTTCAACATACATTCTGGGGTACTTCATTCCTTTAAAGCATTTGACTCAAATACTTATTTATGGTTCTATCTCACATTTGAACACAGTTACATTCACTGGATTTTGTTTCACTGCTTTCACATTTTCTTATATAAGCTGGTTTTTATCCCTGTCCAGTTCACTGGAGCTAATCAAGTGACTTTATTACGTGCTTGCGCATGGGTACAGTGGGGTGTTACACCCCATAACCTCGAAGTCCCACTGTATTATTAGGGATAGCCGGCAACCAGACCCTGAAACATGGAGCGGAGAACCACATAAGGTCATAGTAGGTCAGGTGTGGTAGTGAACTAGACTATGGTGGATTACTTGCAGCTACCGTGTTTCCCCGATAATAAGACCTACCCAAGTAGTAAACCCCAGCACGGTTTTTCAAGATGCTTTACATCATCATCGTGTATCGGTTAACAGCAGGGCTAGTCCCACTGACCACTGCCTTTCTCACCATGTTGCATGCAGAAATAGAAAGAATGAATATACAAGGTGGACAGGGAGTAAACCTACAGGGGTGGGAAAAGGAAAGAACACCCTAGTGCACACTAACTGTACAAATGCACACTGAGCATTCATTCTGATTCGGCAGAAAATAAGCCCTAGTTGAGATCTTCAGCTTCTGAGTGATTCAATAAAGCGGATTGTGAGGTCACAACACAAGAAATAAAGAACTAGAATTCTAGCGCCAACAGCTTCTCCTTACTTTTTTGTCTGCCACCAAGAGATGAGTACAAAAGAGAGAGCTACTCCGTTGATTACAAGAAATGAATTCAAAACTCTCGGGGCAAGAATCTTACGGCTCTCTGCAAAGAAAAGACGATCCCGTGATTGTCTCAAAACGGAGAACAGCGTACGATTATCTCAGTCAATGGGCGAAGGAAGGAAATGCTAAGAAATGCAACTGTGGATCAGATCGCAACCAGTGTTTTCTAAACCAAAAGACATCTGTGAATGAATTGCTGACAAGAGAATAAGTATTTGGTTGTACGCAGGTCTGATATTAAGAACTTGTTCTTGCAATGGCACCATATTTTAAAGCAAATCCAAGGGAATTCAAACCATCATAACACTGGTTTGATGACTTTCTTCAGCGATCTAAACTGTCTCGAAGATTAACAGCACTTCAACCAGAGAGATACTGAAGTTATTAAGCGTGTACTTGCATGGGGCAGGTTTTCCCGATTACTAACTCTCCGAAATGATTGACATGAATGAAACTGCCGTTCTGACTGACGTTAGGTCCCAAAAGACAGTTAATCAGACAGATGCTTCATCAGTCTGCATTCCGTTTACTGGTTACGGAAGTACAGGTGCTACATGTATTTTGGCAGTTTTTCTGGACGGAAGGGAAGCCGCACCTCTAATCATCACTAGAGGTAAGAAAGATTAAACTGAACGTGTTTCAGGTATTTGTGTTCTTGCGATCGAAAAAGCCTGGTGCGCACATGCAGTTATAAGAAAGTGAGTCAATTTAATGTTGTCTCATGTTTTGAAAAGTGATGAACGAGGTCTGCTAGTCAGGGATCCAACCAACACCCACCGCGCGAAAGACATGAAGAACTTCCTTATAGTGGGAAGAGTAAATCACAATGATTTCCACAGGAATGACTTCATACATTCAGGCTCTTAATATTGCAATAAAAGAATTTTAAGGACCATTTGCGCATAGCAGTAGACAACTAAATTAGAAGTAGGATGGAGATAAATCTCTAGAAACTTCTTGAGGCGTAATTTTGAGGAGGCCGTGAATCGGATGACGAATTCATGGGTTAAACTCATTGACAGCTGTTTGACCAATCCATTACCAATAGGTTATGCGAATAATGAATACTCGCCCAAGAAAACTTCATTGCCGGACACGAGAGACTGGGGCCAATGATTCTGTTGTAAATGTAGTTGCAAGAAATCCATTCCCGAATTCAGGATTTGGAGATGTATGATAATATTCCGGAAGGATATGGTGAGTGCATTTAAATAAACTTAAAAGCTGAATAAGAAGACGTCCCCAAAAGTAACCCCAGTGCAGTTTTTGAAGCAAAAATAAATGCGACCGGGTTTTGTTTTTGGGGAAACGATGCATCCTCAAGGGTATAATTATGGGCGCTGAAGGAGTGTATCATGTAAATGAATTGTTATTAATATCTTCCCAAGACACCGATGACATCGTTTTGCTGAGTGACAATGCAACTCGTTTTGGACCGCTTGGCAATCAAGGTATCGGTTGTGAACACGTACATGCAAAGAACCACATGCGAGATAAACAGAAACCGAAATGACCGTTTATGAGCTTCAATCAGTTTGGAACTAAATGATAAATCTGAAGTGAAATCAGGGAATTATTGATAAAAATGTGAACGAAACACGCGAAGCGAGACGAAGGTATTTAACTTACCGCGCGTTCATCTTTGCTGTGAATGTTGTGGAAGGTCACACTAACGGAACGCAAAGGAATGCGATATACGTGGCAGATAAGGTTTTATGACATCAGAAAGACTTGTTAGACTCACGTTCCCCTGTTTCTTAAGCGATGAGTGTGCACACGCTATTGGAGCCTGCTGAATTTTTCCGTTAAGTCGAACTTTCCTGGCCCTTCTATCGTAGGGTGAGTGAGTTAGTGTCTGGGGTTTCATTCGGTCGTTGGGTTGGTTGGTCTGATGTAGGTGCATTTTCCACTTGTGACTCGCTCTTGCGCAGATGGGGGGATGTTTGAGAGATGAAGTATCCTCCCGGCCAGCATCTTAACGTAAATATGCGTAGTTGGGATTGTACTCCACGAGTACACTGCTCTAGAGGGGACCCTTGAGGCGTTACATTGCGGAAATCAAGCCGTCATGAGGCTGGTTTGGATGCCCCGATTATGAACGAAATTGTGAAGTTCTTTGGACAAGCGATGAACCATGGTCGGAATATATGAAGCTGGGCCTTCCGAAAGTAACGAACAAGTTGGTCAGGTACTTGGTGACCTTCGAAGTAGACATGTCAGGATAAGCGCACGCGAATGGGAATTGTGAAAAGTCCAATAATGATGAGCGAAAATGGATTTCTGGTCACTATAGGCAGAGGCCCTTTGAAGCCGATGCCGAGACGTTTGAACGGTTGCGTTGCAATGATGGGATGCGCTTCTGGTGGTCGGTATATTTAGGACTTAGTCTCCGCACATGTCCGACACTGAAAGATATGATAGTCTTCACATTATCAACGGTAAAACGTAGATCTGGAGATCGTACAAAACGGTACATATGCATTACTCCCGGATGGCACAAAGAGTTAAAGAGATCATTTGAGTTGAACTAAATCACTGATCTGCAGAATCCTTGAGAAAATGCATCGGCCACATAGTTGTTCAACCAAGCACGATAAGTGATATTGAATCCGAGGTCTGACAGTTCCATACCCAAATGCTGTATATTTTCATTTCCTCTTTCGGTGACTAAACAAACGTGGAAGCGCCAGCTCGTCGATCAGTTAACTTGACATAATTACCCACCAGAAAATGGTGCCATTTCCACAAGGCCTCTAAATTGGCATATGTTTCTTCCTCCACTTCAGAATGCCGACGTTCTGAGAGTGACAAGGTCTGTTAAAAGAAAGCAACTGGGTGACACAGCAACTATGATGTCTGATGCATCCGTCTGTGCAACCAGAACGACATCAAGCTCAATGGTGACACGCAGAACATTTTCTAACTGCTTTTCCAGTTGCTTAAAAGCCTCCAGGACATTCCATGGAAGGAGAAAAAATCAATTTCAAACAAGTACGCTAGTCTCACCAGAGGAGCAATGTATCGACGGAGAATAGTAAACAGACACACCTAATGCACGTTGTTGGGAATTCCTGTTTGTAGATGGTGAAAGTTGTCGTAGTCGTTTCAGATCCGGTTTGATTGCTCCTCTAGAAACTCGGAAGCCGTGTTGTAAGACGCCCAGTGCAAATGATATTTTTTTTAATCGTAATTCAATGTGATACCATATTTCCGTGCAACCTCTAGGGAGTTGAACAAGTTTAGACCATGTTCTTGTTTGCCTGTGCTACGAATCACAAGATTGACCACGTACGAGAGTGTCAGGGAGCTGCTCACTTTCAGTGATGCGTTGGAAGCGCGTCACTCCGTTGGTAACACCGAAAGGACTACAACAAAATTGGTACAGCTCAGCACAAGCCTCAAATGCTATATATATATATATATATATATATATATATATATATATATATATATATATATATATATATATATATATATATATATATATATATATATATATATATATATATATATATATATATATATATATATATATATATATATATATATATATATATATATAGTGTCGTCGGCCCGGATAGGGAGTTGGCACCAAGCAATTGTTAGATCAAGTGTACTGTGGACCTCGTATTTGGAGATCTTCGCGATTAAGTCAGCGATCCGTGTCAATGGAAATGTATCGATTGATGGTTTGACTATTGTCTGTTACCATACGGCGCTTATGGCGATCATTACTAAAACCTGTGTTCTCCACAGGGAACTGGGCGGTTCGATAATTCCAGAATACAGCAACCCATCAATTTTAGATTTGATAGGGACAGTGTCATGCAATGACTGTCGTCTTGATTTTATCGTAGTTGGTATACAATTCAGTGATAAACTCTCGAAGAGACGTTATGGGTCAACAAGAGCCACAAAAAGACCAGGAAGGATGAAGGTAGGATTCTTTCCGAGCAAAAGGAATCTCGACTGTTTTGTGTAGTTTGAGGAAATCATGGCCTGGGAGTACATCTGTGCACAAGCCAGGAAGGACAAGGAGTTTAGTGTGATCGTAACGGTGGTCTCTGCACTGAATAGAAGAATAAGGATAGCCACAAAAATGACTAGAAAAATGTGTGGAAGGCATTGTAACCCGTTGTTGTGAGGTAACGACTGTCCAACAGTGATTATCAACAACGGATTTATATCTCAGCAAACTGCCTGTGTCAATGGCCACTTGTATGGGGATGTTATTAACTTCCGTTGTTTGCAGCATTACAGAGAGATAACAGAGGGGACAGTGACAATAGTGGTAGTAGTCGAGAAAACATGGTGCAGGGATGAGGTTTTCACCTGAAACGAGGATTGGAGTACTGGTTTGGTGTTTATTTTTACCACAAGATTTACACGTAGCGTCTCGGACTGGAGAAATTGTTTAGAGCTATCGGATGAGACTAAGGAAATAACAGGAATTCGCATCTGTGGAAACAGGATTATCGGCGGGAACAGATTTAATGTGCTGGTCTGATGTGTTTTTGGCACAGGGAATATGAAGACGCGGGGTCAACGACATGTACCGTGGATTATTTCCGAGATAATTCTAAATGTTTTCCGCTAAGATTTAAAGCTGGCCCACGAGAAAACTCGTCACGATACTGCTCGGCACTGACAGACTTGAAATCGTGGTCGACCGAAAATGTTTTTAGCTTCTGAAGAAATTGACCGGGAGATAAACCACGTTCTTGTGTCGTTGACACCATGCGTCGAGCGACAATCGCGTTTTCTGGTTCCGTGTATCGAATTTCCGGGGTATTAACGACGATTACTATGCTAAAGCAGTGAAAATGGGGAATCTTGGACAAGTAGGCAAATTTCATTGGGCCTAATTGTTCCCTTGTGACTTTTGCCGCTCTTTTAGTGAAAGATTTTGCCATTTTGTAAGGGTCCGTTGAAGTCGTATCGCGGTCCAGTTGTACATGTTGCCTTAACTCAATCAGCTTCCTATCAGAGAAAAACTTCGTTTCGTTTAGCGAACCTTGCAACAATACCACAACTTGAATAATGTGTCAGAACCGAGATCGGTTCGGAGTGTATCGAAAAATCGATGCGCCATGTAAAATGTTATGATAGAATTTTATTGTTCAACAACACAGCGTAGTCGAAATCGTTGGTAGGTTGTCGACGTTTCAGTACTGCAAAGAATGCCCACTCAGTACATTGGACAAACATGCAGGCAAGTCAAAACCAGAATCGCAGAACACAAAAGTAAAGAAAAATGCAGACCGAAGGACCAAATGGCTTTAAGAAAGTTAGAACGCGACTCTGCAATCGCACTTCACGCCATATCCGAAGACCACACCACAGACTATGAAAACACCAGAATCCTCCACTGTGGGTTCCGTACGTACACCGAACGTCTCTACGCGGGGGCTCTGGCAATTAACGCCCACCAATCGTGTCTCAACCGCAACGATGGGGCAGAGATTTCAAACATGGATGGCTCTTACGACGCGGATGGATAAACACCAAAAACGGGTCATAACACCTTGTTGACCTCAGATGACCCCACTATCACGGACACATAGTATGGACGGAGATTCAACCCCCACCCTTACAGTAAAGCAACATCGCAAACACACAGACAAACACACAAACACACTGTGACTAACACCCAACTGCTCTAAGCTATCATTCCAGTTTCATTCGGTTTTAAAACCTATTTTGAAAAAGGTTACCCGTGGTGACCGAAACGTCGACAACGTACCAACGATTTCGACTACGCTGTATTATTGAACAATAAAATTCTACCATACCACAACTTGACTTGACAAAACTGCAAAAAGTTGTAATCAACTTTTCCTTTGATGTGCTGTTTTACCATAGCAATCGAAGAGCAGCTTCATACTGGAAAGACAATAAGGACCCTTACAGGGTGGTGCTGTATCCTTACGGATATCTCTCCTCAACGCCGGAAAGAGATGCCCTACACAAACATACCTGACCAAATTTGAATGCCAGTAGTGAGATTTTGTCAAAGATACCGAATTTACTAGAGGAATAAAGTGCAGCTACGAAGGACCATTCTGAACCCATCGCACTAGTGCTTAAAACGAGATGCTTTGGCACTTTTCTTCAATATTTTTACCCACCAACATTTTGCGGAAATGTAATTGGATCGCAAGCTGAATCGGTACAATCAAGTGACCTAAAGATGCTTCAGATTTGGTTATCAGCATGTGTGAGGGCGGATCAGACAACACAAACCGCCGCCGATGTCCAAGTAGATACCTCGTCTTTATGTCCCTGCAAGCGATTCGGGTCTACCTAGAGTGTCAGCCGATTAATGGATTCCAACGAAACTTTAAGGAAACGCGCGAAACTTATCATCGGGAAAAGTCACGAAACTTCCGCGAATTGCTATGAAAATCAAAAAGTTATGCAATTTTTACTACAATTCAGCACCCCTTGGGCTCTTTTGGTGTTCTAATATTGATAAGGAGGTCATACGGAGTATGCTAAAAGTAACACAGGCGCAAATGATCGTGCACGCAATAATTACAGCTTCTATGTATTCTGCCAGAACTCTCAAAGGTATTCGCCATCCATCCCTGTTTGACATTTTGATAAAGATGAACCCATCAGTCTACTATTGAACACATCATGAGACTACACGGTTTCCGATGGGTGGAACAAAAAAAATCATGGCGTTAGAGAAGCTACAATATCTGATTGGCTGTGTGAGTGGTATTACTCATAATGGTTCACATCAGGGTTTTTTTTGCTACGATTTTACATGCCTTCAAAGTATTTTATGTGCACCATACGGACCGTATTTTTCATTCTATCACCAGTGAGACAGATGTAACTTCCAAATTGTCCTATATATTCTGACGGAATTGGTATTCATAACGTCAACTTGCTACCGCATGCAATAATGCCGTCGGTAAGCAATTTGGACCACTGGCTTCATAACCTTAAGATTAGAGCAGTTTCTTGTGGATTTCCGAGGAATCGACTACATGCTGGTATTTATCCGCCGATAATCTTGGTTTCACAACAGCCTTTACTGGCGAGAATCATGTAGTGTGCGCTAAGTAATGTCCATTAAATTAGACCCGACGCTCATAGCCTAGGTGGATTTTCGGTAATTTGCCTGCTGACACGCATAAACGTAGCCCGGTGAATAAAGTAGTTTAAATGAGCCTACACCAGTCTGCAAAATTATTTTCCACGAGTTAAAAATATGCCGTGCATGCAGCCGCGTTAGTTTTGGTATGATCCATGAACAGCTAATAGTAATTGCAGTTGTGATTCCACCGTCGACTCTTCAACGGTGGCCATCCGCTGAATTTCCGGACGCACCTAATGAGATCATGGGTGCAAATGTACTGGCCGAGTGCACAGGTATTAGGATGAGCGGTTAGATGAGTACCGGGTGCGCATTCGGATGAGCGATATAAACCGTTAAATTGATTATTTTCCTCCGGGAAATTTTATCTACCCATCTACATACTACTTAACATATATAAGTTGGATAAGCAGTTGCTGCATTGTGGAAAACACGCTTGAACGTCCTGAGAACGAAAAAATAAATACGGACAGAAGGTCTGTAGAAAGTCTTTCTCCAGTAAACTGTTTTGATCGCGTAGTATCCTGTTATGTTGAGTCTCAATTAGACGAACGTTAGTCCCATTTCATATCTCGCTGTTATTAGCGGAACGAGCACGTCGTGGCGGAAATGAGAATTCGCTGAGGGCATTGGCAAGAGTCGGTACGTCGCTTGTCATCTACTTCTATAGTCGGCACCCCGACTTCCCAGTGATTGAGAGATTGGTGAAATACGGGTCTGAAACTCAAAGTCAAATAAGGCGAGTGGGTAAACTACGTGTACCTGGAGACGAATTAAACAGGTAAATGACAGTACTTCAAGTTATGGGTGACCCTGTCCTAGAATACACAAACCAATGTTCGTCAAAAGCGAGTAGGACAAAGCACGCGGGGTGATACAGGACCAAGTCCACAGTTTACAATGGGGATCGATATGTATTGCAAGCGGTGGGCTAATCAGCGATCAGAAGGGAGGCAGAGGCGTGGCGGCACAGTCAAGGAAGAATAACGAAAGCTGGGGGAGAGGGGCCAAGGCCAAAGATCACTGTTTAGACAGACAGAGGACGAGCGGTAGAATAATGCAAACAGTTGTAACACACAGGGACCAGTGATCCTCCGTCTAGTGGTTGTGCGTGTTCAGTCCGCAAAAGCACGAAAAGAACTTCCATGAGCTCGAGACTCAGTAAGTGCATCAACAGGATCCTACACTCTCATTAGTCGGAGGAGAGTATGGCGGCTTACCGTTTGGCCATTACACAATCGCGGAGGAGTATCGACGTAGGGCAAGATCGACGGTCATTGTTTCAAGTACGACAAACAGTCGGGGAGAAAGCGCAGAGAACATTGTCTAGATCACTCGAGCAACGTCAGTGAGCGGACACGAGGTAACGAAATCAAAGGTGATTCACACAGCGAAATGAGAACGTCGTGATGATATGGGGCTAAATTGTGTAGTCACGATAGTGTGGTTAACAAAAATGTGTATGAACAATGAGGCCATAAGGTGATCATGAAGCAGTGAATCTGACCAAGACATCAGGTTCTCGGTGGAAATTCCAATAATCAAAAGAGGCTTTTACAGTCTAAATATGACATAAATGCCCATGTTACGGTTCTAACCCCCAGAATATGTTCTCAAAGTACTATTTTTCTATTGAACTCATCTCATTGCTAATGAACACTGAGGCATACGTTTCCCGCAAAGAAATTGAAAATAGAAGCCAGTATCGCTACATAGCACGAATTATGTTCGAGACAACTTCGCAGTTTGTCTGTGGATATGTAATGCCTAAGGGAACACGCCTTATATCTAGCTGAATTCCAGGACGAAATGAATTAGATCATATGTAACAGGGTAATGAAAGTGTTACCTAGGCAGCAAAATGGTTGGCTCAGATCTTTCTGTTGGTGTAACGTTAGTTTCCAATGGCTGATCGCAACTGCCTCATTCAAATTGTGTTATCGGTCTTGAAGATCACACGAAAGGCCTTGTCCCAGCCACCATGTTGCCTCATAAGAAACCATTTGGCAACCGAGGAAGGTGATGTTCTCCCCTTTCGTGTGATCTATGTACGACGTAAATCATGATGGATCAAGGGTAACACCACCGTATATGATAGTGAAATCATCGCTCTACATCGAGGCGGGCATATAAATGGCCGAATAAACGCACTCGAATAAGTGCATTAAGATCACCCACAGACGTTTATCAATCTCCAGTCACCGAGTGTAAGTCGTATCCAACCGTGGTTATCGTAGCGCTTGTACATGGCAGGCGATGGGAACACTGTTTACTTTGATCCTGGCATGATGCTGTTTTCATTCTGCCGTCCCAAGAGGAACACTGCCGTTTTCTAAGCGTCACCTCCAGGCTAGCAATAGTGAATCACATACCCCACACACAGTGGCGAGGCCTTCAAATTCGACCGTGCTGTCCGTTACATCTCCGGAATTCCTGCTACAACCATTTCACCTGGTCCTATTTTCGTTTTTACTTACCAGCTGTTGTCACGCTGACGTTGTGCTTTTACAGTCATCCCAAATCCTATGTCCTATTTGAGTGGGTTTGTAAAATCTTTGGAATTATCGTGTCATTGGTGGCAAACATGTTTTGAAAGATCTCCTAAGCACAAAGTAAGACGAATTTTCGGGAAGCTCAGCAATCACTTGGAGATAACGCGCCGGAGGGATGCTCGATTTACGCAAACAGACATCGCCAAAATCTTGTTTACTCATCTTAACCAGTTTCAACGTACGTTCTTCACCGGGTAATTTGCCAGAATTACCCTTTCAGGTTTTCCACGGTTCACATCTGCACTTCCATTGTTAAGTGCAAATCTAGACATTTCAGTCACCATCGATCATTTACATTTCCTCATGATGTCCTGCAGCTGATCCGAACGAATTCTCTGATACTAGATCACCAGTCACACCCTCTTTAATTTGATATTATTAAGTGTTTCTACATCCTCAACCAAGTCCAGCTACAAACACCTGCTTGTCCGTAACACTATTTGCAAATCATTAACGGTTCCCTATCTTGCCAGATTGCTCACCAACCTCACCACTGTTATAAAAGAATTGATAAACCAACTGAGTTGAATATTCCTCACATTTTCCATGTACTTTTTCTCCAACCATTCCTGTATTTACTGGTTATGTAGCTGCCGGGTGACTTGACCTGACCGATAGTGAACTACACAACCCACACACTTTGCCTGTATTCCTCGTGCACCGCGTTCTCTTGAACCATCGACCCCGTCCATCAAAATAGTGCAAAATCCATATTACCTAATCTCACACAGTTGAGAACCAATATCTTCCACAGCGTTTTAAGATTGGTTTGAGGAGCTATCACATTGATTTACGAAATTGTCAGTTAGATTTGCAAAACTATCACATAGATTTGAGAACCAAATGCAGTGGTTGGTTTTCGAATCGACAAACCACATTTCATTGGTCAACTGACACAAGCCTCTCTGGTCAACCATTGTCCGTTGTGACCACTTGTCCTACCACGCTCATCCAGTGCAAAAATGGCACAGACCTCAGTCGTGCGACTTGTCGCGCTCACGGACGGACGTCAATCCGGCGGATCAGTGGGATCATGTGATCGGAACCAGAGAACCAAACTGACCTCAACCTATCAACGAAAACGACGGCACATTGCATCAGACGCCTTTGAGCTAGCGAGGACATTTCGACCATTCTGTAGACGGAGTTGTGATACTGATCTCTGAGCAACATCAGCATTCGGATCATCAACATGATGCAGAGATGAAACTATATAAATTACGTCAACTTAGGAAATAACTTGGCACTCCGCGGCGTAGGATAACAGGTAAGTAGATTTTTTAATCCCTATCCTGAGAAGTAATTTCTCACGAAACGTGTTTATTAAATGTGTATATTTAAAGAATATGTGCAATATTCTAGAGTTCATGTTATCATTAAAATGTGGCGTCCGTGCCCTCAGATACATGTATCCTGAGAATCAATAAGAAAGAATATAACCAACTAAATGTAACCTATGAAATCTCACTTTGAATTCTGAAAATCCTTGTACCACTTCTAGCTGACTTGGATGTTAACAACCCCAACATTTATGATCGTAGTCATTTACAACTGAATTGGAATCTTGTTGTTGTTGGTTGTTCATGAGTACAGTGGAAAGTGTATACCTCATAGCCTCAAAGGCCCGCGGAACTGTCAAGTATAGCCGGCCATCAGGCATTGAAGCTTGGAATAGTGAAGCACAAGATCACAATAGTTCAGGTGTGGCAACGAGCTGGATGACAGTGTATTACTATCGACCATCAAATATGATCGAAGACATCAACATTTTCCTCAGAATATTCCAGCGCTTTCGACTTACTGTGCACTCCGTTTTCTGCAGTTTTTACCCAGGAAAAAATGAATATAGAAGTCCTCCATATGATCTAATGTACTGACTAGTAGTTAAAATCAAACTTCTTCATGTGAAGTGGTACAGGGATTTTCAGAATTCAACGTGGGATTTCATAGGTTACATTTAGTTGGATAAATTCTTTCTTGTTCATTTTCAGGATACATGTATCTGGGGACACGGACGCCACATTTTATTGATGACATGAACTCAAGCATATTGCACATGCTTCACACACAGAATGTGGTCGAATTTCATACCTTGCTACTCAAAACCTTGTTAGTAGGCAAAATGAAGCAACTACCACAAAGTAAATAATGAAGTCAGTTACAAAAGTGTACTCGAAAATCGGATGATAGATAAGCAAATTAGCGGACTTGATCGGCATCTACTATCGAATAATGATTCTAGTCCCCACACTGATCTTAAATAAAGAGCTCATAGGTGATATGTTCCTTCTAAGTACATGGGATACTAGTGAAGATGAAGTGTGATGAGGTCAGTAGTCCAGACGGGTTTTCGCCAAAGGTGCAAACTGAATTTTCTCTCAATTCATCCTTGGCGTTAACATGTTTATACAATCAACTCCTGTTCCGTGAAGGTACTCTCGATTATGCTAGAATGGTATCCATAATGCGAGTGCACGTTCACTACCTGGAAGATATATCGTGTTAATCTGATTGTATTGTATTGAAGACTTTAACAAGTTAACAAACTCACACTTCAGCGAAATGGAGGGAAAAGATCGCTGACACTTTGAGATAGGTATAAAGTCAAATACCGTAGAAGTAAAACTGGTTCAGCCACAGAGGTTAGTCCGAAGTTCCTCTTTGTCATCCAGAACACGTGCTAAGCACTGTACTGTAGAGTTACGATAGACATTTATGCGGGATGGGATAAGTCTAAATTCAGAAAGTGTGGGGGAATGAGAACGGCATGGAGATAAGTCACGGTACAGGGGATGGGTGGGGTCCACAAGAATCTTCTTGGCGAATTTCTCACAGGCTGTAATGTGCAAATCGCAAACTTTGGAGATAAGAGAGCCCATGGGAATCAAATAGACACGACTGATAATGGCTAGGTCGTGGCGTAGAATGATAAAATCTTTGCTAAGTAGATCAGGACAAATTACTGGAGAGCAGTAGATTAAGAGTGGGAGAATACATTAATGGAAAAAAGGAAGAATGACAGCTTGTGTCGAACCAAACTGCCTTAGCCCACGAATCTGAAAAGACAGTCTACGTAGTTTTTTTAGTATGATCAAGAATATGAGAAGACCATTGTAAATTGGTGCTGATTTTGGCCCCTAAGTATTTGACCGAGTCAGCTCTGGAAATGGAGACACTGTTGGTGATTGATTGCCCATTGGGGTGAGAGGAACGAGAAAGGGAGAAAGTGCACTCAAAACATTTGGAAGTGTTGGGATGTAGTCCAAAGCGGGACGAAAAATTCTGAGTATTATATAAGTTCTCGGAAAAAGAGTTAAAGTCTTGTTGGTTGAAGACAGATTGACAGAGCACGAGGTCATTGGCTTACTTAAAAAGTTGTGAAGGTGGTGCAGTGGTCAAGTCGCTAATTTGTGCGGTGAAGGGAAAGGGGGAGAGAACGGTACCCTGTATAACACCTGAGTTGTTGATCAAAGGATTCGATAAACTTGTACCAACTTTAGTACTTTGAGTTCTATTGGAAAAGTAGTCTTTCAACCACCAGAGTAAAGAAGTGGGACAACCAAAGTACTCTAGCTTTTGAAGTAGTAGATAACGGGAAACCGAATCAAATGCGGAGAAGTAGTGGAGGAAAATGCATCGAACGGATTTCATGGACTCGTGTGTTCCAAGACTTCTACTGCATCGAACGTCCTCTGAGATAAGAAAAACTGGGCCGGTCAGCCTTACTATTGTCACTTGAGTGTCCCATTTAGTGTTAATATATCATACACTATTTTGGTTCCCATTCTACAGAATATATAAAGCCGCTGCTATTTGTAGTCCGGACGGTAGTGAATTATTCCAATGTGTAACGAGAAAAAAATTCCAGATATATTAGGTGTAGATAGTAGCCAACCTTCTACCGTTGATCATTTATCTGACCTCTTTACCAGTGGCGAATAGTTAACAGGTGGTCGTAGTCACAACGTCTTAACTACTTTCACCGACAGAAGTTCTTCAGGGTATCATTCTATCACTGTTTGTATTCCACTTATACCACTCCTTTTAAAGTCTATGTTTGAACCTCAGTGAATAACTTATTGACCGATCTATTTTCTTTCACTACTTAGTTATAATTCGACATCACTTGCACACCGCGTTAACTTTTCACGTGGTTCACCGCAAGGCATTTCTCATCATGCCTAAAAGGAACGTGACGAAATATAAGCAATCCACAAAGGCCAACAAAGGCCAAAGGTCAGGATCATCATGGAATTTGTAGTGCACTCCTCAGCTTAAATATAGACTTTCGATGGGGTGAGCCTAGTCTGGCATTGGATACAGTAGCTTTTGCAGCGCAAGGTTGAATGAACGCACTCCGTTGTGTGCCTCAACGACCTCGTCGACGTAAGCGAAGCAGTCTAATCAATTTTAGGCCACCGCATACACTCACGTTTAAGCACAGTTGGTTTCCTGGTCATACACATTCACGAAAATCTTCCAAGTACTGGGTTCACCCGGCTATCCCTGAGACTATCTCACCGCCGTTTGTGTGTTGTAGTCAGCTCACACATAGTCATGCACTCACAAATACACACACCACAACTATCCCGAATGAAAACTAACAAACCCAAACGGTAACAAATTTGAATAACAATAAGACGTAGTCAATTATGAAATGGGCTTTCAAGTTGATTTGGTCTTCAAAAAGACCGAGTAATCGTTCTGTAGTTCTGAGAAGAACCGATTTTTCGTTCTCCGGGAACAATGGTCTGGTAGATCACTTTGAACGCCCGACTTGCGATGACGCCATGCTTGGTCTCTAAAAGATGTCGAGCAATTGATAACCCGATCGACCTTTGTTCGTCTGATAATGTAACGTGATGAATTTGCTGTTTTGTTTTCACATTGGAAAGTGTTGAGCCAGTTGATGACGTAACTGCCCTTCCATTATGCCTATGAAGCATACATTTTTTTGCCTGCCCACGTACACGGCCTACATACACGCACAGACACCATACATGCTTTTGGTTTTTGTGTGTGTGTCGCAATGTGTGGTGTGGGAATGGTTCACTCATCAGCGTGAGTTCAGCTCAAACTGGATATACGGGTTATTCTACAGATGACATCAGTATCAGCTTTCATTCGAGCTCCCGTGTTCACATGGCTTGGCCTGTATCAGATATGGTCGACCTAGCTACACTGAGGATAGGAGGCCTTAGTCTACGAAAAACATGCGGGGAATTTCATCACAGACATCCTAATCTACCAAAACCATCAGTGAGATTTTGTGCTCCTGTTGGCCAGAGACTTGCAAATTACGGCAGCGGTCATCCTGGAAAGCCACTCAGGTGCCTGTACTGACCTCGATCGTTCTGAGATAATTACTGTTTTCTGGACACCATTTTGGATCTATTTTCCCTACGATCTTTTCCGACGTTTGACATCAACCCCATAGTGTTGTCCGGTTCCGTACGTTTTACTGGACTGACTTTTCCGAGGTTTCCGTTGACCTCGTTTTGAATGATTTTCGCTTTCGGTCGTTCGCCGGTTGTACGTGCTCGTGGTTCGCTTTCTGCACAGCCGTTGCGTTTCGTTTTCCGTTCGGTGTATCTCTCGTATCGGTATTGTTTCGGTGCCACGATATATAGAATACACCTCGCATCTGTAAACCGACTTGCGTCTTCTGTATTCGTCCGATAGAGGGGATAACGTTGGTATTCCGCTGCTAGACCCAATAGGAGACACGTTCACCAGCCACTCTCGAACGTCTTCTATATGCCCAAAGGGAGCCACCATCGTAAACCAGACTGACACTCTAGAAGATGTCTTGGCTACGGAACCCGGCAATTCCCTTCGAGAAGTAGCCAGCAAACTGAGCATCTCCAAGGGCTTCGTAAGAAGTATCTTGAGGAAACAAGGATACGAGGGTTATCGACCCCACCCTGTACAAACCCTGGCTGGAAGAGACTATGTCGGACGGATGGAATTCTGTGTTTGGTCCCTTCATAGACTATCAATTCAACCAATATTATGCAGTGAAATTATCTTCAAATCGAACCCACTTTCTACTCGCGCAAAATCAAAGGCTATCAACGCGGTAGGAGTAGACACAAAGACACGACTCCAGAATTTTAGACTAGCACGATATATCTTCCAGGTATTGAACGTGCACTCGCATTATGGATACCATTCTAGCATAATCGAGAGTACCTTCACGGAACAGGAGTTGATTGTATAAACATGTTAACGCCAAGGATGAATTGAGAGAAAATTCAGTTTGCACCTTTGGCGAAAACCCGTCTGGACTACTGACCTCATCACACTTCATCTTCACTAGTATCCCATGTACTTAGAAGGAACATATCACCTATGAGCTCTTTATTTAAGATCAGTGTGGGGACTAGAATCATTATTCGATAGTAGATGCCGATCAAGTCCGCTAATTTGCTTATCTATCATCCGATTTTCGAGTACACTTTTGTAACTGACTTCATTATTTACTTTGTGGTAGTTGCTTCATTTTGCCTACTAACAAGGTTTTGAGTGGCAAGTTGAAATTCGACCTCCCCAGGGATGTCCACACAGCACAACATATCATTGTTCAAAATGGCTTTTTTATTGACGGTATTTAATTGAACTTCTTATTTTCTTGCTTTGGGAATGTAATGATGACAGTACACAATTCGGGACGCATTCCTCGAAGTGCTTTCGACAATGTTTCTTATACATTACTCTATGATACGCTACTGGTGTTGAGCAAGTCGGAATCTCCGCTTGGTTTCTCATGCTTCTTTATACAATAAAATGACACCAAGTACATCCTACTCCCTTACAATGTGCTGCACACTGGAGGATTCCGTCATTATAGGAACTATCTTTCTTGCATTCTCTATCCTTTTTGTCCGTTGACTGCCTTCGTTTATTATGGCCGACTGCTGTAATCGGCACTTACACTCGAGAACTAGTACCAACACAACGAACGTAGTAAAAGCTCCTACCCGAACTAAGCTCATTGAAGGAATCGGAACACCGGTTGAGCTGGAATACATTCCCCAAACTGTAATCTGGGCAATCGTTAGGTACACGCATTCGAGGGTTTAATAGAACAACACAAAAGGAATATCATTAACAGTCATCACACGGAGTTATTGTGAAGTATGGTTTTTAGTCCTCACTTTCAGACCAGCTGCAAGCTTTGAGCGTAGGAGAAGGTGAAACTCTCCCAGATTAGTCCATGTGTTTTTAAATGCGTCCGTCTTTCAGGGAGTCGATACCGGAGATGCTCATTTACGAGAGCCTTCCTAGAGCAATACCTGTTCGCCAACCAAATCAGTATACTAACGAGAAAACCATTTAACATTCCAGTACCGTTAAAACTGGTAAGCAGTCTATGAAGCGGTGGTTGGTATGCACGGATGAGCATAACCTAGAGTACTGTACCGAACTTAAGAACGTGCTCCAAACCGAGAAGCGGAAGGTAGTCCTACGTTCCAAAAGGTGCTTCTTGTGATCAAAGTCCGGACAAGTTGCGGCTTATTGTGTTGAAAAAATACAATAAACCTGAATGTCATGACAAACATTACGAGATGCTGCATCCAGAGAAACAACGCGTTGTCTGCTCCATGAAAGCAACCAAGCAAGAAATGAATAAACAAACCGTTTCTGAGAAAACAAGTCCAGGTGTAATCGCTGTTCGTGCAGTCGGCCATAAGGCAGGTTGGGTAATTTACGCACTCATCGATAACGGCCCGAATTCAATGTTCGCCGGCAATAAATTAACAGAACGAACAGGGTTAAGTAATAAGGAGACCACTATCTCCGTTAGGACGCCTAACACAGTTAAGACCGAAAAGTGTAAAGTCTTTACATTTGCTGTCGAGGCTCTTAATAAGTTACACTCAATTCAGGTCGAGACAATTCATGTCATTGGGCACTGGAAAACTACCATCGCCCCCCCCCATCTTCAACATAGAAAGCATCCCTAGGGCATTTGTCTGGATGATACTGGCGGTAAGATTATTGAGCTAATGATAGGTTGGGATAACTGAGAAGCGCACTGGTCAATAGAACAGAGTTGTTTCCAAGCGCCGGCCCTTTAGCAGTGAAAATGGTTTTAGGCTGGGTAGTGCTAGGGCCGGTCAATTTTGATGGGGTAAAACCCACCTTTGTACGTTTTGCTTCAAATAATGATACTCTTGATGGGCTGATTCGGAATTTGTACGATAGCGAGTTTGCCGATATTCCGGATGAAGGTACGCTAACTACATTGGAAGGAAGAAAATCCCAAACTCCCCAATAATGGAGAATACGCGAGACAACGTCTGATGTTACTAAGAAGAAATTTCTTGCCCGATAATGGTATCTACGAAGATTATAAAAGAGCGTTGTGAAGACCTTTCGAAGAGAGCTACGCTGTCCAAGCTTTACCAGATGACTCAAATGTCTCAGGGTACCTACCACATCACCCTGTGTTCAATTCAAAGAAGCCAGGAAAACTCAAAGTTGTCTCTGTCCATGCAGAGGAGCATAAAGATGCTACTACAAGGTCTGAATGTAATCCAAGATTTATACTCAGTATTGCTGCGCTTTTGTTCTAAGGAAGTAGTGCTGATAGCAAATACTGAAGACAAGTTTCTTCAAGAGAGAGTGTGTCAAGAAGATCTAGGCGCTCTCCGATTCTTGTGGTGAAAGAATGACATAAACCAACCCCTAAAAGACTTTCAGCTTACTGTCCATCTATCTTGTGCAGCGTTCCCATCACTTTGTGCCAGTTGTGCCCTGGAAAGACGGCAACATGCCCACAGTCGTCGGAAATATCCTATTGAACAATTTTTATGTCCACGGTTGTTTGATATCTGTTGACTCCGAACAGATGTGTGTGAATTGCGGGCTCTAATACAACGAGCAGGTTTTCGACCAAAGAAGTGGATGTCTAACAGCCGAACAATACTCACGACTATTGATGAGGTGGATTTGCCTATAGCAGCTATTGGATTTCAATTTGATAGCCTTCTGGTTGAAAGAAAGTTAGGTTTAGGATGGAATGCCGAAACTTATATTATCAGATTTCACTTTGTTTCGCCTACCCGTCCCGATACTAGAGAAGGAATTGCCTCATATGTTTCATCTCTGTATGACCCTCTTGGATTAGTGGCTCCGGCGTTGCTTCCAGCAAAAAGGTTGTTGCAAGATTTGTGCGAGATGAACTTGTGGTGGGATGATCCGATGAACGAATAACAGGTTCATTCTTGGAAAAGGTCTTCGGCTAGTATGGAGCAACATAACGGATTGCATTTTTGGAAGTGTCAAAGACCGTTTGGAGTCATTCTGGATCCGTTACCCCAACTTCATCTATTCTCAGATCCCTCGCAGAACGGCTATAGCGCCGTTGCATACCTTAGATATAAGTTAGACGATGGTGGTTGAAAATGTTCCCTCGCTTTTGAAAAATCAAGGGTTCCCCGGTTAAATTGGTAACCATCCCTCGTGTAGAGCTCAGTGCTGCGCTACTGGCCATGAAGATGAGTTGCTTTATGTGAAAAGATGTGAATAAATCCATCGAAAAGATATATTTTCGGATGAACTTTATGACTGTTTTATACTTTGTGCAGAACATACCACCACGATTTCCTATCTTTGTTGCAAACAGAATACTTTGTATCGGAGAGACTACGGGAATGGAACAGTAGAAATATGTGAAAGGGTCTAGTAATCCCGCGGATTTAACGTCAAGAGGTTTACGTCGGAACGAGACGCATTTCACGTTATGAGTTAAAGGACCAGAGTTTCTTCACTCACCGTCTCTAATTAAATATGAACCTATAGAGATCCCTATGCCCGTGGACTGCGAAGTAAGATTGGTGAAGAATCAACACGTAGTGTAAAGTCGGTTAAACTTTACCACTGTGTTTCCCTATCCCACGCATTCGCCAGTCCTTCCTACTATGCGATGACCACCTGTCCGTCACTGTAATGCTTCGCACTACTCCACCACGATCAACAGAGCAATGTTTACCACAACCCATGAGAAGGAGAACACTGTTAATGGAGTGAGTGATTAGCGTCTATTCTGAGAGCGTGCACATGCAACGGTCAAATTCGGACCGCGCTTGGCAGTAAGCATTTAGTTAAACCAATAATGTGATAGAAAAAAGGACGAAGTTGATTCTCGCTACAGTAGTAAATAGGGAGCGTCCACTAAACGATCTTCTTGTTAAGCTCTCGTCTTGGTATAGGCTATTGAGGGCAACGGTGTGGCTGTCTCGATTTGCTTGGTATATTGCAATCGTATTTGGTGGAAGTAGGAAATCTTACCGATTGCGAATTACGGAAAGCTGTCGGGATTCTTGTTGTTTTGACCAAAGAGTAAGTGTTTGGATCCGGTCAACAAAAACTGTTGTCGAAGGGTTCAGTCAAAAAGCAAGCTTCAGTCCGAAGCTGCTGGACAATATGATAGTCTTGAACGGGAGATTGAATGATGATTCAAATGGATGTGAGCATATACCAATCTTACCCTCTAATCAACATCATGAAACGGAAGGGCATGTAGGTCTCCAACATGCCTTGAGTGTGATTCGTAAACGTTTTTGAATCCTTAAGCAAGCCCAGGCAGTTAGAAGGTATCTGAATGAATGCGAGACTTGTTAAATATATTTTGGACTTTCATGCGGACTGCTGATGACACCTCTTATCAAGGAGTCGAAGTTCTCCCTGAAAGTACGGATATGCCAAGCACAATATCGGGACTACCGTTCTTGGATACATTCAACCTACCAGCGCAGCAACAAGGAAATCCATCACCAGCCCATCAGTCAGGTGAACAAACCGGAAGCAAAAGCCAACGAGGCCATTCCAAATCAGCCGAAGATTGCGTTCATACGTCAGGTCATCCGACTAGAAAGGAGAGGTGTCAGGGAGTCGAAAATCTCCCCGAAAACATGTCATTTGCAAGGCTGCAATCCGCATTCTTCCAATCCACGGACAGGGTGCTTTGTGAACACTAACCAATGACAAGGCCCGCATATCCGACATAGCAGTGCAGTCGTGACGCGTGTGCCCATGAACCAATCAGTCTATCCCACGTCACTGTTCACATTGACCACTGACAGACAATCTTCTATCTACCTTTCACACTGTTGTGTCCGAAATTCAGTAAACAGAACGAATGTACATATGCACGGCACAACTTGTGTTCAGGCTCAACGTTCTGCAAGCGCAAGCGTAAACATGTCAGTCGGACAAAAGCAATTAATCGATATTAGTCACACATGGAGCTAGTTGCGTGTGATTGGTAGAGAAGAGCGAAGCAGGGCGTAATACAGACAGGCATCGCATGTGCAAGTGCAAGGCGAATGTGTTTGGAATGAATCACGAACGGAAGTCAATGCCACATGAATTAGCGTCTCGGATATACAATCGGCTGTACTGGTGTAGAAATTGGTTTAGCAGTTTTATCGGAATGCTGGCATGCCGAACAATCTCTAACGGCAGCTTCAACCGAGGTGTTTAGTCCAGGCCACCAATAAAACTCTCGAACTCGCGCTTTAGCACGGACAATCCCCGGATGCCCTTCATGTGCGCACCGGATGGCGGTTGAAACAAAACTGAGAGGAACAACGTATCGGTCTCCGCGTAGCACACAGTTATCAACGACGGACAGTTCATCGCGAAGAGTGAAATAAGGAAGAATGTCTCGAGAAATTGAACGTCTTCCTGGCCATGAAGACCCCAAGAATCGGATTATTTGAGCCAGTGTTGGATCTGTTTCCGAATGTTCCTTCAATAAGCTTCTGGTTATTGCACCACATTGGTGGCCTTCTGGAGCGGATATAATTTTGGTCTCTTCCATATCCTCATTTTCACCGGACGCCCCCAGTGGAAGTCGTGAGAGTGCATCAGCTACTTGATTTCGGGACCCTTGGTGAACCTTGTTTCTAAGTCATAGTTGAGAAGGCGAGTGTACCAACGACTAATTCGAATTGGCCTGTAACCTTTGTTGCCACGACTCGGGAGACTAGTAAGTGCTGAATGATCGGTGCGCAACGTAAATGAGCGCCCAACCAAGTACAAATGCCATTTCTCGACAGCCCATACACAAGCAAGCGCTTCTTTCTCGCCTGTGGATTACTTCCTTTCAGTTGGGGACAAAGATCGCGACCCGAACGCAGCAACCCTCTCATAACCATTGAGAATCTGGGGTAATACAGCCCCCAGACCGACGTCTGAAGCGTCAGCTGTTACGGCTGTTTCCAGGTGCTGGCCGAAGATCGCAATCGTTGGTGCAGTAGATACCATGGAAAGAATCGACTTGAATGCATTTTGTTGCTCCGGACCCTATGAAAACTCTTCATTCAATTTCGTAATCCTCCTGAGGGGTTCCGAAACAGTTGAGAAATTCCTAAGGAGGACAGTAAGAACATAGACCCAGAAAGTGTTTTACTTGATCAGGAGTTTGTGGTATTGGACAGTTTAATATCGTTTTAACGTTGTCAGATTTCGGGCGGACCCCAATGATTGATATTACACAACGCAGGAACTCAATTTCAGGCATTGCAAATAAACACTTTGCCGTATTCCAACGTAAATCTAAATCATTCGGCCGCTGAAGTAGAGCAGACAAATTGTGGTGATCCTCGGATGGGGAGCCAAAAACGTAAATATCGTCCATGTAGGCAATGCATCCCCACAAGTCAGCTAAAGCCAATGATATGAACTTTTTCCAGGCAGCAGGGGCGCTGCTTAGACCCATTGGAAGTACTCTGTATTAGTACAGGCCATCCTGTGTTAGAAAAGCTGTCAGTGGCTTGGAATCCTCGGTGACGGCCATGTGGAAATATGCACTACGCAAATCCAGCTTTGAGAACACTTTAGCGCCAGAAAGACTAACTAGTAATTCCTCAGCAGTGGGAAGAGGAAAATGTTCAATAGCGATCTGCTTGTCCAGCATCCTAAGATCAGTGCATATTCTGATGTTACCATTCTTCTTCAAAACAGCAACAAGAGGATGTACCCATTCAGAACATCCACAGGGTTCAATCAAACCATCATGCCCCATATTAAGAAGAGCCTTGGAAACGGCTTCCTGTTTGGCAAGGGGAACTGGCCGTGGTTGAGAAATAGCAAAAGGAACAGCTCCGTGTTGCAAGACAATGCAGTGGTTCATTTTAGGAATCCTGCCGATATTCACTTGGAATAGTTTCGGAAATAAAGACCGCAAGTCGTCGGTTCGTATGACAGAAATGCTCATTCTATCTATGCACGGAGATACTTTCAGGTCTACCATAGCGTATCTACCAAAAAGGGGTTTGTTATCGGACTAGAAACGTACATCGCAACATCCCTTTGTAGCGTGTCTTTCAAAAACAGACGAAGGAAAACGAATCTTAGGATAGAAGCGGGATTGTTAGAATAACTGCCAAATCTGTATTGTGATTGTTGAAATGTTAAATGCTTGAAGTGTTTCGTGTAGAAAGCATGAGGGATAATAGTGATGGGTGATGCAGAATCAAATTCCATGAGCAAAGGAATAATCTAATGCGACACAACAAAATACACAGTAAGGATATCGGCGGAAGGTAATCGAGGCTCGGCAGAGGACGAAGAATGTATAAACGAACGCGAACTAATTGTGTATATACAGTCATCGCTGGACATGACATTCTCTGACTTGGGTAAAGTTGTGGACTGGCGTAATAACACTATTTCTCCTTTGTGTTCAGTAGCATGAACTATCCGGTTGGTCTCACGTACTGCGGTGTTTACTTTAGCAATGTCACAGGCACCGATCCAAGGTAATGTGCTGGCGTCTTCCACCAGCAAGGCCTGTAGCGTACTACTCTGTCTATATGGTACACTAAATTAATGTGAACAATATCTAAGACGACACTAGCAAACTAAGATGGGCGGAGGAGCGTGCGGTGATAAAAGACCAAAAGGGTATGTACATTAGAAATTAAAATGAAACAAAAGGTGTGACACAAACGCAGTTTTTCTCTGTTCTTCTGATTAGGAAGTGAGCGCCAAAGAGCCGAGATCCGCCAATATCTTCAGTTCAGTTCGGTCTGACAGCCATTCGTTGAACAGAACAGGATGGTATTGAGGGAAGTGCCAGGTGACGCCGTGGAAGATTCTAAAATGTTTTGTTTCTCACAGTTAGTTCCGACCGATATAATACCAAGACACTCCAAATCAGAAGATGGGACCGTGCCAAAATGAAAGGTTTATTGAAAGCCTTTTTGTTTTACGCGGTGGTGATGTTCAAAAAGGTGTGCATATGTTTTGCATTAAAACGTCGTTACAACAAAAGAGTGTTGCACTAAGGGACGTTGAGAATCATGGAAAAAGTCGGAAATGTACAGGTACCTACAGGCCCCACGAACGCAAGATTCCGATGTACCAGCAATTGGTTGCTGGATTTGCAATACTTCCTCCAATTTCTTACTGGGAATGGTATTGTAGGCACAGGGACGCAGGGCACACGTAATCCGTGTAATAAAATCCTCGAAGAACTCTCCTGATGCTTGGTTTAGTTGTGAAAATTTGTAGCGGGCCACGTATGTGTTCATACAGAAATCAAAATGTTTATCCAAGGCACCAAGGGCATCTTCGAGTTCTTTTAAGGTTCAGTGCATCGAATAGGCGCCGGCCTTCAGTGCCAATGAGCAAACGTAGTAGTTTCACGTTGATGTCGTCAGTGATTTTGGCATTGGAGTTCAATACCGGAGGGACAGAAATGGAATCCAAAAATGTTGTTTTCCATGAGTTCTACAATTCTGGTGATGGCTTTTCAGCAGCATCGTTCCAGAACGGAGTAAGTGAATGCAGAAGATCCGACATTTTGCAGGCTCGAAGCCGCGACGCCAACTGTTGTGTCCAAAGTTCAGTAAACAGAACGAATGTACATATGCACGGCACAACTTGTGTTCAGGCTCAACGTTCTGCAAGCGCAAGCGTAAACATGTCAGTCGGACAAAAGCAATTAATCGATATTAGTCACACATGGAGCTAGTTGCGTGTGATTGGTAGAGAAGAGCGAAGCAGGGCGTAATACAGACAGGCATCGCATGTGCAAGTGCAAGGCGAATGTGTTTGGAATGAATCACGAACGGAAGTCAATGCCACATGAATTAGCGTCACAACACACCAAATTGCCAATCAATCAGGCATCTGACATACTGCAATTCGACTTCACCAACCACATCTGCGCACCACGCTGGGTAATCAGTAACGAAGCCGTATGTGTCCACGCATTCCTTGTCTCATGCTATATAGTGTTCATTTTTGGTTACAATTGAATACAGTTTCCGCATCTGTTCGTGGTTGCTTTTCCGTTGGCATTGGACGATCGGGGAATCACTGACCAGGGATAATTCATAGGTTTTACCCACCGACACAACACTTGTGACCCTCTGCAGAATAAGGCCTGGTAATTACGGATTCGAGTCTTGTAGTGCAGATATATTCAGTACGGTATTCTCTAACACATATCGGGTAGTGATGAAACGTTGGGGATGTTTTGTTCCGTCCCACTAAATCTATTTAGAAGACTTCCTCGCCTTCGAATCATCTCAGTTTGTTAGCCCAAAACATTGTTTATGTAGGAGGAAACAGCCACTGACACCAATCGTTGCAACACAAACCAACTTGTTCATGCGTGCATCAAGTAGCCCGCCACCTGATTGGTTGACTTGTCACAGGACCAGCTACCACTTGACGGGAATCCGTTCACGTTTCACCGATTAACGACTTAGTCACCTGCGCATCCTCTGGCACGAGCACTGCCCTGGATTCTGGACAAGCGCTGACATGCTGATGGCTGACTATCGACCATGAGCCAGCACACCCTCACGGAGGATGCTTATTTACGTGTCTGAGATCCCAAACTGTGCACAGAAGGAATTCATACAGTGAGTACGGATTCTTTGCCTTTGGTAGTGATAAGACTAACCGAACAAAGGGATAATCCAAGAACGATCTATTGTGATAACGGATCTAATCTCGTTGGTGCCGCGAATGAAATAAAAAGTGTTGGATGAATTGAGCCAAAACAAAACAATCAAAAGCTGCTCGGTGAGGAAGATTAAGTGGCACTTCCGACCACCCGCATGCAGTCATGGAGGTGGGGTTTGGGAGAGAATAACTCGGTTAGCGAAAGCGGTTTTCCAAGTACTTATGGGCAAACAGACTGTGAGTGACGAAATTCTCATTGCTATTCTGACGGAAGTAGAGCGCACACAAAATGACAGACCCATCTTTCCTGTATACTGCGACCCCAGAGATAGATTTAATGTGCAGGGCTACTGAGACGAATATCCTACGGACGCGGTCGATAACTACAGTCACGAATCAAATGATGCTTCGCTAGCAGTCAGAAAACCAAAGTTGCGAGCGACAAAGATGTTTATGCAAACCTGAGAACTATCGGGGAGAACTCACAAGAGCGTGTGTCATATTGGCGGTCAAACCAGGAACAGCTTGGTTTGGAGTGATGAAACAAAGTTTATACCTTGAGGGGGGGGGGGGCAATAAAGATGATGATTGCCAGAAGTGAATGCAGTGTCACTAAACAACCTCCCCGCTAGAAGACTGAGGGAGATGTCTTCGAAATTGACTGTTCGTTTCTACCGAAGAAAGTTTCATTCTGTTGGGAAAACGACAAAAAAGATGACAATGACAACAATTAGAATGTGGATGACGACTAATTTATAGCGTTGGAGATAGAGCGAAAAGAAGTGGAATGGTACATGTTCGTCTGCGGGATTTCTTGATGGCTGGATAATTTCCCCGGTAATTATGGTAGGTAAATATTGTTCTTCCTTGAGTCGAGTGTACAGAGTCGTCGCAGAGGGTTATCTGCCAGTAAAAACTGGTCGGGTTTTCCAGAAAAAATGCTGGGGTTTCAAAACCTTCACATGCGTATAGACGATGGTACACACTCGTCCTTGTCGCAGATAGATAGACTAGACAGAAGAATCATTCTCTGAATAGAAACTCAAAGGTCGAGAAAATAAAGGAAAACAAGCACATGAGTGTTAGTCCTAAGCGATCCAGTGCGCACAGAAAACAAACAAAACTGTAAGAATGATGTCTTGTTCTTTTTGTTTTGAGAAGACTTAATAACGATAAGAATAAAATCTTACTCATGATTAGATATACAAGAAGTAGTCTACGAAAGGTATGGATTTTAATACGACCCGACCACGACGATCATGTTGTACCACGGGTTCGGGGTTTATTGAATCCCACCTGTAGGTACTGTAGTTCCGGGTGCGGGTATGACAGTCGGGGCTGGACATGTTTGAGGTGAAACTAATGATATCTCTACTCCCGTGAGTAGCAGTCTAATTACGGAAACCGTTTCTCGTTTACCCTTCAGTGCTATGACGTAGCACTTTTCTTTCCGCTCTAGAACTTGATGCGGGCCTGAATGACGAGCCTAAAGCGAGTGCCGTGTACCATCCGTACGCAAGAAGACTCGTGTGCATATGGCAGCTCCTTAGGTATGTACATTGGTATGCTTTGCACTCTAGTCGATGCTGCGTGCAGGTCACGCGCAAACTGATTTAGGTATTAGGGTTAGTCGGAATAGTTAAATGGATGGGGAGGGTGTGGTTTAACTAGTCACTCCGGTAACCGAAGGGGACATCCGAACAACAACTCTTTTGGCTTTCACCAGTCTTCGAATACCTAACAAGACAAAAGGCAGCGTCTGTTGCCATGTCTGGCTTGCATGAGCTCTTAAAGTTGCCTTGATTTGTTTATGAAAACTCTCGATCAAACCGTTTGCAGTTGGATGGCACGCATTAGTTCTCACATGTTTGCCTACCAATATATTTATCAGGTAAAAAAAGAACCTTGGAGATGGGTTCCCCGATCGGTGGTCACAACATCAGAGCACCTCAGTGGGGCTACCCATCCTTCTAGAGAAGCACGTGCTGCTGTTTCGGATGAACAGTCTTCTAAAGACATCGCCTAGGCCTACCTCAAGAAAGGTCTAAAATGTTAATAGATAAGTGAATCTCCTGGATAGAGGCAGAGCTCCCACCAGATCGACATGCACGTGATGGAAACTTGCATCCGGTGTAGCAGACTTGCCGAAAGGACTTTGTGTATGCCTGTGTACTTTAGATCGCTGGCATTCTAAGGAACGGCCTGCTCACTCACTTATATCCTTATTTCTTTCTGGCCACACGAAACGCTCAGTCACGAGTTTAACCCAGGCTCGTATGCCGGGGCGTGACAGTCCATACAGGGTCCTAAAAATGCCCTTCCTGAATGCAAATGGTACCAGTACACGAGGAATAGTCTGCGACGCGTCGCACAAATCGTGCTCTCCAATGAAATGAGTGACACTGGTTCGAGTTGGAGAGAGCTGCTGTGACGAAATTGCTCGACTTCTGGGTCACGTACTTGCGCTGAGACAATAGCTGTCATATCGATGCCACTGGTTGGCGTAATAAGACGGATGCTAGAAACAGAATCTGCCACAGAGTTAAGTTCACCTGAGATATGTCGTATATCCTCTGCGGCCTGAGTGATATAATCTAGCTGACGGAATTCCCTGGGTGAGTACCGGTCTGTGGTTGACCGCTCAGAGAAGATGGTTGGCTTGCGGTCCGTGAAGATGATGAATTGTCTAACTTTCAACAGGTACAGGAAGGGACGGACAGCCAAGAAAACTGGTAGAAGTTCCCTTCCGAGTGTGCTATACCTGGATTCAGTTGGCTGCAGACGTTTGGAGAAGAATATTATAGGCTGTCAGGTGCTTTGTACTTGTTGTAGGTTAGCACCAACAACGAAGTCTTGTAGTATAGACATTGATTTTTGCCACAATCTCAACTCTCATTTTTCGGGCATTTGCTCGATCTATTTATCGGTCCACGATTCACGATCGACACGATCATAACCATGTCAGACAATCTACACGCAGATCCGCAGTCGATCGCATGTGCCCACGCAGTCATTTCTATTTTTGCTCTCTGTTCGGCCCTAACAGCCCCACATGCAATCAATTCGTCTCACTCACACACACGTTCATTACTGACAATCGATTCAAATCCGGTCCGTGTGTAGATAGATACGCACACACACACATAAGGTTAAAGCAAGTCGCACTCCATTCCAGACGTCGTTGATCCATCGAACATTGGATTACTGTGATTTGTTCTGATTGTGCGCTTGCCTTGCGTTTCTAATAACACGACTCTGAATCGCGTACCTGCTCACACACTTGCGCCCCTGCTAACACACCTGAGCCCAGGCTTGGCGCACGCTTGCGCTATGCGCGCTATACACGTCACCAAGCCGAAGCGGTGTCGTGTCGTTCTCTCGCCTTAAAACAGTTGGACATATAGGGAATGCTAATTCCGCCACAAATTGGGGAGCCCGGATATTATTGTGTGCAGGTTACACTTACATAATGTCTGACAACGGTCCCTCCGACACACACGACGTCGCGGTCAAACTGCCTACATTCATCCAAAAAAAACCCTCGCGTTTAATTCCGACAAACTAAGGCCATTTTCAGTACTCGCCACATTGATAACGAGCGCATTCGTTATTCCTACGTTACGCACACCTCACCATCCGTTGACGTTGAAGACCTTCTGGACCTTGTTCCAACTGACAATCCCTATGCCGAACTCAAAGAAGTTGTCCAACGAACTCTAAAACTGGCTACTGAAATGCTCCGAGAATTGTTCAGTTCAGTTGATCTCGGTGACCAAACTCCTTCTCAACTCATGCGTCACATAAGGTCACTTTTGGTTGGTCGGACGATGGACGACGCAATTTTCTGCTAGATTTGGGTTGATAAACTGCCTCTTCCTATGCAACAGGCGCTATCTATGCTAGAAGTAAATACGCCTCTAGACCAACTAGCTCAGCATGCCGACCGAACGATGGAATGCTATCCATCCAGCCATTCGTGTTCACAACTAACGACGTCGGGTGCAAACTCGAATGAGAGGTCTTCTATGAACTGTCCGGAAACTACATCACATACGACGTCCACGAAACCTGCTGTATCTCATCTTACTGGTTTTCGAGCTATGTCTCACCACTCAGATGCTCCATTATTCAATCGTCCACCAAAAGCGATATGGTCGATCTGCAGGTAACCGTGCGCAAGTTATGCAGTCAGGTGAGTGCCATGTGCAACGTTTTAGCCAATGAGCCACATTCAAAATCTTTCATTCGCCAGCCTCGTTCCCGGTCTTGTACATGCCGCTCTCATGTATGGTGCTGGTATCACCGAACTTTCGGCTCACAGGCTCGCCAGTGTAACTCGTCGTGTTCTTTTCGTCAACACGCACCGTCAAACAACCAAGCCAGCCTGTAAAGGCGACGGCTGCGTCTAGCACTCCACAACAAAGTCGCCTATCTTACATCACAGACTAATCTCGTAATTTCCGATTCTTGATCGATAACGGCGCTGAAATCAGTGTCATTCTACCGCCTAAAATTCACCACCTAAAGCCACCACCACTGACCTTACAGGCGGTAAATGAAACATCAGTTTCAACTTTTGGTCAGCGGTCGCTCACAATTGGCTTTGGTCTCCGGCCACGTTTCCAGAGGATTTTCACCCGGGCCGATATACAGAATCCCTCAATGGGGCAGATTTCCTGTCATACTTTGGTCTGTTGGTTGACTTACTACACCGCAAATCGGTGGATACTACTATTAACCTGTTTACCAGAGGCACGGGACGCCATGCACAATCGTTTGGCCTTCGAATGGCAGTTCCAAACTCACCTGGTGCTGACATTTTGAAGGATTTTCCAAGTCTTACTAAACCTTATCAGTTTACCGATCAGGTTCCACATTCCGTACGCCATCACATTACCACCAAAGGTCAACCCCTGCATCTTCACCCTCGTCGTTTGCACTCCGACAAATTGAGACAGGCACGCCTTGAATTCGAACAAATGATGGACCTGGGAATAATCCGACGCTTGTCCAACCCATGGTCCACGTCAGTACATATGGTTCCGATGTCATCAGGCGATTGAAGATCCTGGGAGGACTATCGTGCTCTCAACAAAATTACCGTTCCCAACTGGTACCTTATCCCACATATACATGACTTCGCACACAACCTCTCTGGTAAGACCACATCTTCCAAGATCGAACTTGTCGGAGCATATCACCAAAACCCCGTGGCAGAAGTGGACATCCCGAAAACTGATATCACTACTGTTTTCGGAGTTTTTGAGTTCACTCGCATGCCCTTCGGGTTGCGTGACGCTGCTCAAACTTTTCAGCGCTTTATTGACGAAATTTTACGTGGTCTCACATTTGCTTTTGGTTACATTGATAACATTCGTGTCGCCAGAAACTTACCAGAAGAGCATGCCACACAACTCCGATAACCTTTACGTTTTAGACAATATGACATCCAAATCAATCACAAGAAGTGTATTTTTCGAGTTATATTTCTCGACATCCTTGGCCATCACATCGATCAACATGGTATCACTCCTATCTCAGACAAACCGAACAGTATTCCATTTTTTTCATTCCAAGAACCATTACACAATTACGCCGTTTCCTAGGAATTTTAAACTACTATCGTCGTTTCGTTCCGCGCTATGCTTCGGTTCTCCCACCTCTGACCAACCTCAAATCCACCTCGAAGGTTGTTGAGTTTACTCCCGAAGCCGAAGCAGTGTTCATTACCGCCAAACAGGCTCTCTCGAATTCTTCTATGCTACACCATCTCAATTCAGACACAAACCTCGAGCTGATTCTCATCACAGATGCCTCCCCCACGGTTGTCGGTGCAGTTCTGCACCAGAAGATTCATGATAAACTTCAACCGTTGTACTTTTTCTCCCAGAAACTCCAGCCGACACAAAAACGTTATAGCACTTTCTCTCAAGAACTCCTAACAATTTACTTAGCCATTCCATCATCACGTGGATTGGTCAGAACTCTCATCAACAGAGCCCAGAAAATCTGTACAGAAGATCAAATACAAAACAAAGAGGAGTTCACAAAAAAGAACGCTGCTGGCCAACGGTTATCCGGAGAATTTTATCAGACAACATCAGAGGCCGAGACTTGGGTGAGTGAAAACAATGAACGTGGAGAAGAAGCAAGTTATTATCACTTTGCCTTTTAAAGGAGATCATTTATTCAATCAAATAAGTTGTAATCTCAAGTCAGCTCTAAGGCACACATGCACAGCGGCGCAGTTGCGTTTGCTGCAGACGACCAAAAGGTTATGTTTTCAAAATCACTCAAACAGTCTTGCCGATCCCAATGTCTTACATATTGTCTATCAGTTCACTTGCAGTTGCGGTGAGGTATACATTGGCAGGACGGATCGTTGCTTGACTCAACGAGTATCAGAACACATACCCAAATGGCTGTCAATCTTGATGACACAACCTACTGGGGCAATACACAACCACGTGAAAGCGCCAGCTTCTTCGATTGCAAGACACTTGATTGCATCAGGTCACAAAATTGACCTGGCCCAGTGTTTCAAAGCATTGTTGCGCAATCTAACACCGAAACTTTTAGCGTTCAGTGAAGCTATTCTAAATTCAAAATAGCCAAGACCGAGTTTTAGCGCATACTAGATCTCGGCATCATCAGATCATTTCCAAGACCCTGGGCTTCTCCAATACATAGGTACCAAAATGGTCTGTTGACCGTTGGCGGCCTTGTGGTGATCACAGCTCACTAATCAATAGCACCATGCCCGATCACTATCCAGTTCCACATATCCAAGACCTCACAAAAAGTTTAAGTGGCTGCACGATTTTCAGTTGCATAGATTTAGTTCGCGCATGGTCAAATTTGCGTTAATCCTAGTAACATCCGAAAGGCAGCTGTAATCACACCGTTTGATCTACTTGAGTTTCTCCGAACGCCATTCGGTCTTCGCAACGTGCCACAAACATTCCAGAGATTTATATATCAGGTCTGCCAAGAAGGGGCTTATACTACTTAGATGACATCTTAGTCGCTAGCGCAACCTCTAACTGTTCATTTATGATCATTTTCTAAACGTTTATCTCAACATCGGGCGACCATCAACACTGCGAAATGTTCATTTGGTCAAGAAAATGTAACTCTCCTTGGTCACGAGATATCATCCGAAGGCATTTTCACCCATGCAAGGTAAAGTGCTGACGATTCTTGAATATCCCGAAACTTCATCGTCCAAAACAACCCGACGATTCGATGGTGTAGTCAACTTTTACCTTCGTTTTGTTCATTAATGTGCCCAGCTGATGCAATCTCTCACAGATTTACTACGCGGTAAGACCAAAACATTCGAATTCCCCGAGAATGCTGGTTCCACTTTGGTCGAACCGAAACAGGCTATTTCCAACGTGGCCACCGTTGCACATCACCTACCAAACCCTCTCCTGGGACTATCAACGGATGCTTTAAACTTCGTTTTTGGTGCTATTGTACAGCAACAATTACAAGGCACCTGACAGTCTATATCATTCTTCTCCAAATTTCTCCAGCCGACTGAATTCAGGTACAGCACACTCGGTAGGAAACTTCTGGCAGTTTATTTGGAGGTCATGAAAGATTGTAAATGACGAACAAAATTAGATGGATCAACAATGTTATTTAGAGAATCAAAAAACTCACCGGGTGTGATGTAATGAACCTAGCACGTTGCTAATAGACGACTTGCCTCAGTGGAGCAGAGAGCGCGTGATCAGCTGATCAGAATCGCCGACAAGAACAAGGGCAGTTAAGCGATCAGTGAGCCAGTCAGCGGTTAACATTCGTCTAAACTGGCCAGAACTGTATCAACCAATCAGGGCGCAACCAGACAAACCAGCCAGACGGGCCGTTTAGGTCTGTCTTCAGACCAATAACCTTTTATGCGCGATTTTGGTTATGACCAGCACATATCTTTTATGAATGATGTATTCTGTACCAATAAAATGAGACAGTTCGAAGGCAGAAGAGTTTTCTCAGTAGAGCTAGTGGGACGGAACAAACCTCCGGGTAATTGAAGAGAGGTGCCAAATACTAAGTCAGCGGGAAAAAATCCAAAATTTCCTTTCATGATAGTACAAATATGCAACATGATTAAAGGAAAAGCGTCGGTTCACTTGTTTGTATTGTAGGTACATGTGAGATAAACTTTCAGCTAACGATGAAATCTTTCGAAGAGTCCATTTGATGCGGAATGATAAGCAGTCGTTCAGATGTGTTTATATCCAAGGGGAGACGTGAAATCACAAAAAACCTTGGATTGGAAGTGAGCACCTCTATCAGTGGTGATTGTATTGGGAACGCCAAATGTAGAAATCCAGTGACACAAAAATGTCTTAGAAACAGTTTCACTAGATGGGTCAACAATAGGGCTGGCCATTGGCCAACGAGCAGAGCGGCCAACCTTAGTGAGTAGATAACGGAATCCATCCGCAGGTAGTAAAAGACTATATCTAGATGAAAGTGAGAAAAATGTGTATCAACAGAAGGGAATTGGAATGGACAAGAAGGTGCGTGACGATGAACTTTGGAACGTTAGTAAGGAACGCAGGTTTGAGCCCAAAAACGAGTGTCGTTGTTCATATGGGGCCACACATAGCGATCAACAATGAGCTTCAGGGTAGCACGTACGCCAAAGTGGGATTTCGAATAAAAATGGTGAAAAATTACGCGGCGGAACATGACAAGAACAAAGCGTCAGGTTTTACAGGTGGAAAAATCGCACTGCAAATCACTCTTCATTTGGAAGAGGAAATTCCTGTAGTGTTAGGGAGGATGAAGAGCGACAGTGAATTAGGTCCTGATTATCCTTTTGAGTTTGCGCTATCTCTGACCAGGTAAACACGGGGGAATTGGACATGTGTGGGAGACTGGGATGGGATAGGCATCATCTAACACTTTTGAAAATCCTTCAATGTAGCGGATTTCAGCGGTGAATTGAGAAATAAAGACTAGGTGTCGCACTTCTCTGGGTGAATATTGAAAGCTTGGGTCAAAGGTTTGTGATCCGCATAAACACAAAATTGTCGTCCCTCTAAGAGATGACGGAATGGCCAAATAAATTGCTAGGAGTTCTTGAGAGAAAGTGCTATAACGTTTTTGTGTCGGCTGGAGTTTCTGGGAGAAAAAGTACAACGGTTGAAGTTTATCATGAATCTTCTGGTGCAGAACTGCACCGACAACCGTGGGGGAGGCATCTGTGATGAGAATCAGCTCGAGGTTTGTGTCTGAATTGAGATGGTGTAGCATAGAAGAATTCGAGAGAGCCTGTTTGGCGGTAATGAACACTGCTTCGGCTTCGGGAGTAAACTCAACAACCTTCGAGGTGGATTTGAGGTTGGTCAGAGGTGGGAGAACCGAAGCATAGCGCGGAACGAAACGACGATAGTAGTTTAAAATTCCTAGGAAACGGCGTAATTGTGTAATGGTTCTTGGAATGAAAAAAATGGAATACTGTTCGGTTTGTCTGAGATAGGAGTGATACCATGTTGATCGATGTGATGGCCAAGGATGTCGAGAAATATAACTCGAAAAATACACTTCTTGTGATTGATTTGGATGTCATATTGTCTAAAACGTAAAGGTTATCGGAGTTGTGTGGCATGCTCTTCTGGTAAGTTTCTGGCGACACGAATGTTATCAATGTAACCAAAAGCAAATGTGAGACCACGTAAAATTTCGTCAATAAAGCGCTGAAAAGTTTGAGCAGCGTCACGCAACCCGAAGGGCATGCGAGTGAACTCAAAAACTCCGAAAACAGTAGTGATATCAGTTTTCGGGATGTCCACTTCTGCCACGGGGTTTTGGTGATATGCTCCGACAAGTTCGATCTTGGAAGATGTGGTCTTACCAGAGAGGTTGTGTGCGAAGTCATGTATATGTGGGATAAGGTACCAGTTGGGAACGGTAATTTTGTTGAGAGCACGATAGTCCTCCCAGGATCTTCAATCGCCTGATGACATCGGAACCATATGTACTGACGTGGACCATGGGTTGGACAAGCGTCGGATTATTCCCAGGTCCATCATTTGTTCGAATTCAAGGCGTGCCTGTCTCAATTTGTCGGAGTGCAAACGACGAGGGTGAAGATGCAGGGGTTGACCTTTGGTGGTAATGTGATGGCGTACGGAATGTGGAACCTGATCGGTAAACTGATAAGGTTTAGTAAGACTTGGAAAATCCTTCAAAATGTCAGCACCAGGTGAGTTTGGAACTGCCATTCGAAGGCCAAACGATTGTGCATGGCGTCCCGTGCCTCTGGTAAACAGGTTAATAGTAGTATCCACCGATTTGCGGTGTAGTAAGTCAACCAACAGACCAAAGTATGACAGGAAATCTGCCCCATTGAGGGATTCTGTATATCGGCCTGGGTGAAAATCCTCTGGAAACGTGGCCGGAGACCAAAGCCAATTGTGAGCGACCGCTGACCAAAAGTTGAAACTGATGTTTCATTTACCGCCTGTAAGGTCAGTGGTGGTGGCTTTAGGTGGTGAATTTTAGGCGGTAGAATGACACTGATTTCAGCGCCGTTATCGATCAAGAATCGGAAATTACGAGATTAGTCTGTGATGTAAGATAGGCGACTTTGTTGTGGAGTGCTAGACGCAGCCGTCGCCTTTACAGGCTGGCTTGGTTGTTTGACGGTGCGTGTTGACGAAAAGAACACGACGAGTTACACTGGCGAGCCTGTGAGCCGAAAGTTCGGTGATACCAGCACCATACATGAGAGCGGCATGTACAAGACCGGGAACGAGGCTGGCGAATGAAAGATTTTGAATGTGGCTCATTGGCTAAAACGTTGCACATGGCACTCACCTGACTGCATAACTTGCGCACGGTTACCTGCAGATCGACCATATCGCTTTTGGTGGACGATTGAATAATGGAGCATCTGAGTGGTGAGACATAGCTCGAAAACCAGTAAGATGAGATACAGCAGGTTTCGTGGACGTCGTATGTGATGTAGTTTCCGGACAGTTCATAGAAGACCTCTCATTCGAGTTTGCACCCGACGTCGTTAGTTGTGAACACGAATGGCTGGATGGATAGCATTCCATCGTTCGGTCGGCATGCTGAGCTAGTTGGTCTAGAGGCGTATTTACTTCTAGCATAGATAGCGCCTGTTGCATAGGAAGAGGCAGTTTATCAACCCAAATCTAGCAGAAAATTGCGTCGTCCATCGTCCGACCAACCAAAAGTGACCTTATGTGACGCATGAGTTGAGAAGGAGTTTGGTCACCGAGATCAACTGAACTGAACAATTCTCGGAGCATTTCAGTAGCCAGTTTTAGAGTTCGTTGGACAACTTCTTTGAGTTCGGCATAGGGATTGTCAGTTGGAACAAGGTCCAGAAGGTCTTCAACGTCAACAGCGACATCGGATGGTGAAACTGGAGAATTGTGAATCATGTCCGCCCCACGTTGCTTTTCGGTGGATTCTGCGGCGTAGAGTCCCATCCTGACGCCTGGTTAATAGAATATCTAGAAAGGAAAAACTGTTATCGCGTTCTTCTTCGTGAGATACATTGAGGTTTGGGTGAATAGAGTTAAGAACGTTAACAAAAGGGATAAAACGTTTTATCCCTGGGGCAATACACAGCGACGTGAAAGCGCCAGCTTCTTCGATTGCAAGACACTTGATTGCATCAGGTCACAAAGTTGACCTGACCCAGTGTTTCAAAGCATTGTTGCGCAATCCAACACCGAAACTATTTTGAGTTTTGTCGGGTGCTAAGCACCTGTTGCGACAACGGACCGGTGGGCCCACTTTGTCTATATGGTGTGGTACGTCGGTCGACACCTGTGGTAGCCCGCTGATAGATTGGAATAGGCCATGCAACTCATTCAAGAGTTCCAGGTAGCGGTCTGTAGCGACAAGAGTAACAAAGACTAAAGAGAGCGATGGTTCCATTGACGATGTGCCGCTAGTTAAGACATTGGTAGTATCCATAAGACGAAAGCCAGACAGATCAACCATGAGTTTGAAATGTCGAAGAGAGTCAATGCCAATGATCGAATGAGGAAGGTCAGCAATAGGTAATACCCACTGCGGGTAACAGCGTTAACCAAGGTTCGGTGTAGTGAACGCTTACCGTAAGGCTTTCTAGGTGTCTTATTAGATGCGACCAGCTGGTTGTTTGACAGCCTGAGGCGATCTGTGGAATAAGATTGAATAGTGTCTACCTGTGCGCTGGTGTCTTCTAAGACTGATGTTCCGGATATTCTCTCGGTTATAAAAAAATAGGCGACGGTGACCAGAAAGGTCTGGCATAGGTCCCGCCTACACCCGGTCGTCTTACACGTTTCCCGGGTTCTCATAGCGGTAAGTGAAAGGCGTGGTGCACATTTTACTTTATCACCGTGGTTGGGATGACGCCAAAGTACACCGGGGTTTGTAGGATAATGCTGCCGCGAACGGCCGGTGTGGCTTGTTCTGCGAGATTACGGAATTTGATCGTGATGCGTTCAGCGTGTTAACCTGATAGGAAGGTCCCGCAAAATATTTCAGTTTTGATAAACGTACCCAACGTGAATTGCATATTGAAGAAAAAATGACATTCCCCCTAACATATGCTACGTTACGATGATACATTGATTTTTGTGAGACAATGTATCAACGTCACCACATGGGCGACATTCCTTCCATAAGATGTCTTATTAACAGGGGTATAACATTTCACTTTGAGTACATGCATCTGATGTATTTGGGGGTGACTCAGAGGCGTTTCAACACCTGGCGTGTACGACGTTGTCACTCCAGTAGCGCCACTGTTGATGAACTGGGTGTTAGGATGGTGCAAACCTACGCATCCATTTCGTGCGATTTTCGGCGTTTATGCCGTCACAGGTGTGATGTGGAATGTTGGCAGGCAACCGAATATGGCCAAGTTATTACGTACTTAGGTCCGGTTTGTTGGCGCAACTTAATGCCAGATGGCCTGCATGATCCCTTTGCTTTTACTTCTGTCCTTCTAATTTTTTCACATCTTAGGCCACACGTACTTAATGTTGATTTTACACGTCAATTTTGCTGATTTTGTACGACAAATGTCCCATTTATACGTTCCGAACGAAGTTTTGTACAACATTCACCGCTTAACGTATCTGATGGATGACGTGTGGCACCACGGAACGTTGGGCAACTTCTTCAGTTTCCCTTATGAATCGTATTCGGGAACGTCCGGATCGTTCATCAATAGACCCGCAAGACTAACGGAATAACTACACCGGAGAATTCCTGAAGTCAGCGATGTGTTCCGAAATGAAGGTAATGTTGCCCCGGTTGATATTTTAGTTCCAGTTTGCGCCATATGAATTCATCCTTTGTTTTGTATGAATATTTTTACTCTGGTATGCAATCAAATAAAATTAACACCATCAAAAATCTCCTCGCAAAACTGTAAATTGACCGATGGTATGCCTTTTTATCTTTTTATCGTTTGGGCATTTTTTACACGGTTTCTCATCAAGTCGTCTGTATTCATTTCCCGGGGATGGCCTACTATCGGACACACCCATTCACACCACACGCTCTTAAGAGTATAAAGACTTCAGCTAACACATTAGGCTGGGGTTGTCTTGATGCCGTGAATAAATGTCTCCATCCGAAAAATTTCAGCAAGTGTGTGACCATTTTAGCCGTAAAACTACCGCGACTGTGAGTAACAGATGCTTGTGGCTCACCTTTATAGAAGACTTTCGACTGGCTGCCTACGAAATTTTCTTCTGTCAGGTCTCATGGTGAACTACCAAGGAAATCCCCTTGACCGAATGAATCGAGGAGACTCGAAATGGCAGACAGATATGGTTGTATATTCTATGTGTCGTGGCCCCGAAATAGTACCCAGTACGAGAAGTACGCGGAAAACAAACGAACGCAACGACGAAGCGAAGCGAAAATCCAATCGAGCGCATACAGTGGGCAAAAACCGAAAATACGTCAAAAGCAAGGTCGATGGAAACCTCGTGAAGGTCAGTTCTGTTAGAACTACTCAACCGAAGAAAACAGCTTAGTCAAAAGCAAACATCAAAAAAGATGGTACAGAAAGTCATCCCGAAAAGGTTTCCGGAAAATGTTCACTTTCTCAGATCGATCGAGGCCACTTCAGTAGCCTCCCGCTAGGAAGCGTGGAGAGCTCTTGAAAAATGATAGGGATATAAAGGCATACAAATGATATCCGTGCGCCCAAATGCGCGCAGAATACATGCATGTAGCTGTGCCGTACGATGCTGGCAGGCAGCATCAATGGTATGCAGGAACGCTAGAAAGTTGGTCGCTCGCAAACCGCTTTCGTTGCCGACGGCGTCCAGGCGTGTCACACCAATAACGTCCAACATCGGGTAACCGGTACTAAATATAATATCCGGAATCCAAATCGGTAGGTTCATCGGTGACAGAAGACATCAGCGATCGGGCCGAACCAGAATGCGAACGTTGGTACCAACTGTCATGATATCATCATCTGCAGTATTTTGTTTAACCAATCATTAAGTTTCTCCATTTTCACTTCAGCCACTTTAAGCTTATCGTTAGTCGAGTAAAGTGCTCATTACCACTTTGATTCTTCTTTTCAAAACTCCTAATCTGCCGCTGTCATACAACAACTTACTTGACTAATAACATGGATCCTCCTTTTATCTGGCGCAAGTGCTCTGATGTCAATTCAAACGCACCAGATGCACCTGCACCTGATTCCGTACACTGAACATTCATCTCAAATACGTAAAAGCCACCAATCCTGGTGAACTCAACACTTTCATACACGTTCTGGATTAATCTGTTTACGATTACGTCCGGGAATATGCCGAGTACGGGTCCGCCATCGGCATACTCAAAAAATCTACCTTCGACCTAAAAACGTAGTATACGCTTGATATCCTCTGGCCACTTGAAAGCAAGAAAACGGGCAAGATGCTGATCGGCTCTTGTAGAAACTGAAATACTTAGAGGAGGATTGTGATTTCAAAGCAGTTACCGCACTGCAACAAACAAACGAATCAATAAGGGACGGCCTAATCTCCGGTCTGCAGTCCCCGACAGTCCGAGGAAAGCTTCTAGCACAACGCGAATTAAGCCTTGACGAGGCTTACCAACTTTCCAGATCTCTCGAACTGGCTCGTAAACAGTCACAATCATACACAAATAATCAATCGCCTCCAATTCATGCACACCCGTCATGCCCCCTTCTCCTTCCAGCCCATCTGTTCTGGCAGCCGCTGGCCAAACATGCCACTTTTGAGGATACAACAAATACCTCCGTTCTGAAAGTCAAGCCCGAGAAGCAACTTCTAAGACGTGTAGCAAACTGGGCTGTTCCCAGTGTTCGTAGATCCAAAACCACAAAACATCACGTGGATTCTGCCCTCGACCCCGTGCAATCCAACATGTTTGTCATTGCAGCCCCAAATTGTTTATCACGCACAGTCACCAGTATTCTTGGTAATGGGACGCCTCTTCAAGCACTGATTGGTACTAGTAGTTCGGGAAGATACATTTCCCCTACAGTTGTACGCATTCACAATTGGGATCTCCAGCCTACGGACTCAAAGATTACCATAACGTCGGCCTCAAGGTCCCGCCCTACCACAGGTTACTTCTATGTGTCTACCCAATATAAACATATGATGCACAAACATTTTAAACTTCTTATACTACCAAACCCATTCGCGGATGTACTACGTGGACATGATTTCCTTAGTCTGCACGAGGTGATCAGCGAGGCACCTTCTCTCTCTGCCGATTACCTGCCGCCAAAACAGAATCACCACCGTTATTCAACAAGTTATCCTTGGATTGCAGACCAATCGCAGCCAAATCACGGCGCAACACTCCAGCAGACGAACAGTTTACAGGCCTTGAAGTCGACTGTCTACTGAAAGGCAGTATCATCGAACCCTCGATTTCCGCACGGAGGGCTCAGTTGCTCATTAAAAGGAAAGCTTATTACCAACAACGAATGGGGATTGATTACGGTCAGTCCATTGACTTTTATGCCTATTTGGATGAATATCCCACGACTGAATAAAATGGTCGAGAATATTTCTCGTTGCGAACTAAACAGCACTGCCGACCTCAAGAGCGCCCACCACCAAATCCCAGAAGTCGAGTCAGAGAAACCATGCACAGCATTTGAAGCTTGCGGAAATCTCTTCCAATTGCGACGCATTCCCTTCGGTGTGACGAACGGTGTCACCTGGTTCCAACGCACAATCGATTAAATAATCAAAAACTGATATCCGTGACATTTTTGCATACATCGATAACGTTAACATCAGTGGACGAACCTAAGAAAAACACGACCATATCCGTCCACAAGGATCAGGAAGGACACAAGGTCAATCTGGACGACGGTAAAATTTTGGATCAAGCAACCACGAGGCACGCAAGGGAGTTTTTGGAAGCCTGGTACTCTTCAACCAACTCAATCAATGGACATATTGAATTGGATCACTTGTACAGTCGGATGAAGAGCAGACAGTTGAACTAATCGAGAATGTCAGGAGCGGAATTATTGGACCAAAATCACTCAACCCGTATTATTGAATCTGAGTTTTTACACTCACACATCTTCGGAACTGACTCGCCGAGAATTCAAATATCAAAAAATGGAAACAACAGGACAAGGCGAAAAGAATTCCAGCTCACCGAGCGGGATGTCAACCGTCAAAGGTCGAAGGTCAAGTTCTTAGAGGCGAAGCCGTAAAACAAACGTCGATCCTTGGGCACAACGTCGTCTACGAAGCTCAAGGTCAGGAATAACGACAAACCTATAAATATAAGAGATCACTACCAACAGCGCACATACAATGACGATGTCACCTCGACTGGTGATGAAACGTTTGCGATCTAAACGCCAAGCTCAGCGATCAGAACATCATGGCAACCAAAAACCTGAGCTACAAACAACACAAATATTTAAAACTATTGCACGACCATAATCCTAGTACATTTTTCCAAACGGTCAGGCGATATGGAATTACGCCTAACGAAGAGAGATTACTATCCGTTCTTGCTGACTTTTCGCATTAAACTGTTTAGCACTATTTAGTCTGAAACCTATCCGAACGTAATGTTATCACCTTCACTAAGGTGCCCACGATAAACACCTGGCTGATTACTGCTCCAATAAGCTGGTTTGCACATATATTTATGACCGATATTTTTTGTATCTCCTCAGAACTGATTGCCTACAACTGCATGAAAATCCTTGGTAAAAATTCAAAAAACCACTGTAAGGTAGCTTAACCTAACTTCGTGGTTTCCTTATTTAATGTGTTCTTCGATCCTTTGTGCTGCGTGGACCACCAGCACGTTACTCTAATGCTTGGCACTCTACGAATATGTTAACCATAACAGTATTCTCCACGACCCGTGAGAACGAGGAGACGATTGGGAGAGATAGAGGCTAGCGTGAAATTGAGAGCGTGCGCAAGAGCAACGGTCAAATGGCGACCGCGCTTGGCAGCCACCGTTCAGTTAAACAATAAACGTGTTAAGAGCATGAACGAAGATGGCTGTCACTGCAGGGCCCTCCTCCTAGAAGTCCGACAGAGTTGGGTTTCGATCGTGGCGTTAGGCCGGAAGTATCGACAGTTCAGGAACTCCTCGTATCTTGCTCGTTATATTGTTGGTGGCGTCGAACGACTGTTGGTGAGTTTGACGGCCCCTGAATTCTCGATGTCTGATGTGCATCAGTCCAACGGTGTTTGGGCGCCCACGGGTCTCATACGCTCGAGAGCCTGAAGATGCCAGGTCAGGTCCATCCAGAAGGCATCCAGTTGTCGATTCCAGTGCCACGCTGACCAATCGTCCCGTTGTCCAGTGAGTGATTGGCTCCTTGAACGTACACGGGAGACAGCGAGGCTACGGATGAAGCCAAATTGATTGTGTGGATCCATCTGAAAGAGGGCAAGGCAAACTGGAAGGAAATGGCGCCGGCATATGTTGGACCGTAATAACAACACACGAACGATTCTCGGTGTCGTTGTAGTTACTAGGAAACGAGAAGTAAATGAAGTTTTAACTACTGGCTCTAATTTTCCGAGCCTATTGATTGGTAAATCCATGGCGAAGTTTCCAACTTAGTGTTAACAATCGGTTGTAAAAATCGTCACGAAATCGGCAAAGCGGACGGGATTTCGTAGTTGGCGGCCATGACGGCTACTTCGCATTGCGTGTACGGTTGGAGATTCCGACGGTTTAATTTCCGGGTTCTCACTAGGCGTAATTGTGGGTGGTGCGAGTAATAACTCACTCGACGCAGGTGACTGAGCTTCTTGAGCAGGTGTAAATTGGGCGGGCGGCTCGCACTCTATGACGGCAGGTTTGAAACGGCCAATAGATACGGAGTCGTGTCGCCTGCTGATGTCCGTGACAAACGTTTTTGCACTGCGTTTTATCACAGAAAATGGGCCAGTGTATGGTGGTTGTAGTGCTGATCGAACACCATCGACGCGAAGGAATACGTGGGTAGCAGTTTCTAACGCAGCGGGAACATAACTTGTAGACCGTTGTTCGCGTGGCGGACTGGCCTTGAGCACTCACATGTGCTGCGTAAGGCGCTGAGCATAGTCGCCATAGTCGAAAGTCACGGTGGGTGAGGGGGCAACCAATTCTCCAAGTAGACGAAGTGTACAGCCATATACTAGCACGGCCGATGTTGTGTGGAATCCTTCCTTAACGATACTACACAGGCTTAAGAGTGGTAATGGTAGTGTTCCACTCTAAAGTGGGTTACCGTTTGCCTGAAGAGTGGCTTTTACCTGCCGGTTGAAACAGTCGATCATACCATTGGCCTGAGGGTGGTAGGTTATTGTCTTAATGTGTTGGCAACCGAGCGTAGTGAGTAGGCTGTGAAAAGCGCCGTCAAAGTGTGGACCACGATCGGTTGTCACTATTGACGGGCAACCGAAATGATTAACCCTACTGGTCAGAGAAGCTTTCGCGGCCTCTTCCGACGTGAGACGAAGGATAGCGGTTAGCGAAAAAATGATCCATATATGTGGGGATGCGGACGTACCCAGGCGGTGGCAGTGGTCCTACGAGGTGGACGTGCATATGGTGAAATTGCGTTTCAGGTTCCGGGAACCTGGCTAACGCCGTCTTAGTGTGCCCATGGGTCTTAACACGTTGACACTACAGGCAAGCACGGGCCCACTGACCGACATCTCGTTTAACGTTGCGCCAAACAAAAAGCTCGGTTACCAGTTTCACTGAGCCAGATTATGGAGTGTTAAGAAAGTAGGATAACGGTGGACAGCAGCAACCACCGGCCTAGGGCTACGTTGTGAGATATCGCACTTGATGGTGCTCTGGGAAGTTGAAATAGGTACTGCCGTCATGATCAAAGAATTGTTTTGTCGAAGTTGTTCGATGCCAGGGTCTGTAGTTTGGGCCTGTGCCATTGCGTCTAAGTCGACGTTAGGCGTTAGTGACAGACTCAGTTGATGTACGCGTGATAAGGCGTCGGCGACGGGATTGAGTACCCCAGAAACGTGTCGTATGCCCACAGTAAACAGTGAGGCAAAGTCTGAGTGGCGAATCTCGCGTGGTGGGTTTCGATCGGAAGCTGACTTCAGTGCGTAAACCAAAGGATTGTAATCTGTAAACACCGCGAACAAACAGCCTTTGAGTGCGTGTCGAAAATGACGGATGCTCAAGTTGATGACTAGTAACTCCCTACCAAATGTGCTGTATCTAGATTCGGCGGGTTGTAGGCGCTTGGAAAAGAATGCTAAAGGTTGCCAAGACTCGTCTACGAACTGTTGCAGTACTGCTCCAACCGCTGTCTCCGAGGCATCTGTCACTATCGAAGTAGGAGCCAAAGGGTCGGGATGAGTAAGGGGTGCTATGTTGGCGATAGCCTCCTTGACCGAGGCTAGTCTGCTTAGCCTAACAAACCTGCCTGAGTTTCCCAGGGCGACACATTAATCAACATATGATCACTTTAATTCATAACCTTTAGCCACGACCGGATCTTATTCTTTAGAGTGCATCATACCACAGCTAAATCACTGTCGACTAAAGCCCCATCAGCCCTCTGGGCAAACCCCACAACCGAACTGCCTGGAAAGATCGTCCCCAATAACACACGCTCACCATTCGATCTGCTTTTTATTTGTACCCCATGAGCGATCTTATTCGTTGCCGGTTCCTCTGAAGGAAAGTTCATAACTAAATCTTATACCTATTCGTGTTTTTGAATACTCAGCGAGGATCATTTTTCAGGGTTTATAGTTTGGGGCCATTCGAGCGTTCTACCTATTTCTTGGGAAATGTGCGGAATCTGCACCTCTAGGAACTCTGCCGCGTACATACTAAATGCGGAGGCTTGCAATTCCTTCGCAGTGCCCGTAACTAGTTGTTCCGACACCGCTATAGCCAGATCCGCAGCTGACAGGGGGAGAGAGATCAATAAGGGCTTCTAGGCTGACTATTTCTGCTGTTATTCTGATCCTTAATTTCTCTGTATTCGTAGTCTGAGGCGAATTCCTCAGAAATAATTCCAATAAGGCTTACAGTTGGGAAGTTCGGTTTTTAGTCATAAAACCACCTCAAAAATTGGTGCGTATCAAAACATAAATCAACTAGAACGACTATCTGACATTAATACAAGGAAAACTTCAGAGGCAAAAGCCTTTCTAAAAATCGCCAGTAAATGATTGGCTCAACGTGCCAGCTCATTCACAAATCAACTTTGAGCCATGGGCTCATCTGAAATTTCTACAAAGTCCTCCATTGTGACTTGCGCGAGTCGTACCGAAAGTGAAATACAACTGTAATTCAAAGATTTTGCACAGAAATCAAGTCGTCTAGTAGATAAGTGAGGTAAATGGGCGTCAATGGGTGTTGATGGATCAGAGGCATCAACCATTATTTGTGCTTGCGTCGACATCGCCATCACCGCTGTGCCCTCCAAGCAGACACACCTTTCTGTTGTTCCGAATATACTCTCTGTTCCCTGTTTTCACTACCACTGTACGGATGAGTCTACCGGAGTCGGCAAGACACTTCTTGATAATTCCAACCGGCTACCTCTGGCGTAGAGTTTGTTCTCATGCCAGGAGTACAACGTCGCCTATCTTGAACGATCTCGTCTTGGTGATTCACTTCTATCTACTTCAACGAGCAAAGTACTCCGTGTCTCGTCATCCAAAGGCTCTTGTTCTACTGATATCTTCGTAACTCTGGGTGCAACTGAAAATTTATCACTCCAATGTTTTGTGTGCTACTTTTGTTTGATGACTTCAACGTCTATGATACGCTGGTTTTCGCGCTAACACGGTCGGCGTCTTGAACATTGCAGTTCCGTCCTCAGTCATTAGATGAGTCTTTTGTACTGTGTTTACATCACTTGAACATGAAATAGATTGTTTCACTTCAGTGTCTTTGAATACGACTGAGTTTTGGCTGATCGCCTCTGCCCGCTCTAAAGTGAGTTTTAGCGGCTACCCTCTTGAATTTCATTTATTTGATCTGATTAGTCGTGTAGAACGTTGCCTCTTGGAAGGACTTGTATTGGCAGGTATTTTTGCGATTATTCCTAACTGTGTCAAGTAATAATTTTTTATACCAGATTCTAAGTCGCTTTTATTTTCAGAACTTCAGCTGGACAGCGACTGAGGCTCCTTGGTATAGGTATGATTAACAGGTACATTTTACCATCGTTGAAAATCGTACCGTAGATTCCTGCGGATCAATTTGCTCTCGATTTTGAGATTGATGGGAATGAGCGTTGCTCAGTACCCGTCGTCGCTAGCCAGAGATATCTTTGAGTCATCGCAGTCACTTTAGGCCGCCACAGTGGACAATCTCCGTGCGCAACGTGTTAGCCTTTCCCATAAACCCACACAACGACTAGCCTCCCAGAGTGTTGAAGTGCCAGCTCACGTCTTTTTTAAATCCGAAATTCATACGGACACCGCAGCCAGTTTTCAGATTCCTTCTGGGCTCCGACAAAGCTCGACCCGTTGCCTGACTGAAAGGTGGTTGGCAGACCTCCTATGCCAACAGAAAGCTGTAAAGTCATCAAAAACGATTCAGTGTTCATCGTATACGCCACCTTCAGATGAACCGCATTTTACACAACCATTTCAATATTCAACTGTATTCCTTTTCAACAGTCTTACGTCTATATTTTACGGTAGAGCTGAGATTGTCAGCACTCGTGTCCAAAAACGGCCACCACCCTCCTGTTACTCTAGTTACTGGTAGCATTGTCATTAGTTGTCTTCTTACCATTGTCTTTTGCCGTCAATACCAGATGCGGTCAGCAATGTCCCTTCATATTGCGGCTTTTCTGGCCCCTATTCGAAACCGATGGTAGATACTGCCCAAGACGTCAGTTTCCGCAGCGTCTTTTTAGGGCATGGATATACCGAATTACCAAAACCGTTTCGTGCAATTTACCAGGTAATTGTATCGGATGTTTGAGTTCGCAGGAGATTATTGTTGTGACGCTAACTCATGCCGCATCGACTTCCGTTCGTGATTCATTCCAACCCCACTTGTCTTTCACTCGCACGTGTGACGCCTGTCTGTATCACGCTCTGTTTTGTTCGTCTCAACCAATCACACGCAGGCAACCCCGTGAGTGACTAATATTGATTAATCGATTTCTTCCGACTGACACATGCTTGCGCTTGCGCTTGACGAGCGTTGAGCCGAATAGAAGTTCTGCTGCGCATATGTACATTCGTTCTGTTTACTGTGCATTGGACACAACAGTTACCAGTCCGATATCAGCTATTTTCCGGCCTGAGGCCCGTCGGTATCATGTGCTGCTTGTATCTTGTCCAGCATACCAGGACTCAGCACACTTGTCCAAGCAGAGAAGTAGCACAATTCAGTCCGCAAAATATTATTGTTGATTCTATTGGTGGACAGCACCACGTGTTTTGCGCCCAAGTTCGCTTTGCGCATTTTTGGGTACCTAGAATAAAGGCTACCCCTTCTTCCTCATTTGCGTCCGCTTGAGGGCGATCACCAGTGGAACCGTTAACTGCTAAGCTAGGGTGTGTTTGTACTTCCGGCGAGAAAGCATGGCTCACGGGATCTCAGTCGGGTTTAGATCCGGGTTGCAGGATGGGCCCTAAATGACCTTGACCCCAAGGAACAACAGCCAACAGTTTGTAGCTTATGAGTAGAGAAAAAATCTTTAATTTGTTGGAATATGACTTCATTTTTTAATCCTTCGGTCACTAGCTGAAGCAAAACCTGTTCCACCGTACGAATGTGTGCAATGGCATATTGTATACCCTCAAGTACAGCTAGCCCACTTAGGATTTAAGGTTCTACAAATCATCGCTGAACTCGTCGTTGTTTCTTGGACTGAAAATCCTTTTCCTTCTTTTATAATGTCAATAATAATTCCAAGCACCCAGCTCATCCAAGTTTTTTTCGTCAATGAAGTAGAAATTTTTCCGTTTCTCCATGGTACCTGTTTTTCAGCCATATCAACGCTGCTTTTTATGTGTTGGTGTGAGAGAACTGACTTTTTTTGCATTTTATCCACGGCGCAACATTTAGTGTTCTTCGAGATGTCCGTTTCGAAACAATGACTCAGACCAACTCTTCTAAAATGGACACAGTAAGATGGGATGACGACTACGAATCATATCAAACAATAGGCCTTGGGTCAGCACGGGCTTGAGTCATCAAGTGACACTGTGATCAGTAGCTTTTCACCACAATGGGCCGCCAGGACAATATTCCTGTCTAGTGATCGTGACGCCAACCCACTAAAACGGATAAACCCAGTGGAACTTCAGTGGTTTGTTGAGGCATCATGTTAGTTATTACTGTCACTTTTGGCAAACCCCTATGATCGCACCTCGACATTGACAAACATCACAACTGCAGTGAAGCCGTATGCCTGCATCCGCATGTGCGCTAACTAGAACACACGGACGGGTGAGATACTCTAGGGGCTACACCCAGCTAACATGTCACCACAGCGCAAGTGAGTATCACGAAAAGACCTGTGGAGTGGTACAATATTGATTGCCTCGACTGCACAGCCAATGCTAGCGCAGTGGTCGGGTTAACGGTGAGCAGACAGGAAAAGTGCGAAATGTGGGGTGTGACACGCCGACAATAAAGGTGTCTTGGATTATCGGACGTTTCTCGATGGGGAGGTGATGATTTTAGAGCGGATTATTATTCCTATTAGGGCAGAGGAGTGTAGTGCAAGGTGTGTAGCAAATGGCGCGACGTAGCGCACAAGTAAGTAACATGAAATGCCTGTCCCGAAATGATCTAGAATGAATCTCGTACCAAAAAATCAACGAATGGTTCTAAAATGATTAACGTACATAAAGAAGCATTCGAACTGAGATTTCTCCCTTTAAAAACGGTATTTAGAAGCCATATATCGTAACCTCGTCTTGAGTCAAGTAACAATTACAGTTCGCACGGGACCTTACTGAAAGAATATGCGACTTGACACCTCATCCGGTAGTAAACCCCAAGCAACCTTGAAAGGCTAGAAGAATTTTCGACTGCACCGAGAACTTTCAGGGAGTTTCTTTGAATGACTGCATTCTGCGAGGCTCCGATCTGCACTCTCTTCTGTTTGGAATGTAGTGCTGGCTAGGAACTGACGGGGTAACCGTATCTGCGGACATACGGTAAATGTTCCCTCAGGTCAAGATTTCTGTCGAAAATCGAGATGCATTTCGTTTACTATGGTGGACGAACGGCGATAACAACCATCAACTTAACAAATGGTACTTGACGGTGCATCTATTTGGAGCGGTTTCTCCAACATTCCGCTCAAACTCTGCCTTATAAAAATTAAGCAACCTGGAACTTCAGCCGACCCTACAGTGCAGTCCAGTGCGTTCTTTGGTCATTCGATGGTGCAGAAGTGTCTATACAAAAGTAGTCAAGTTAAAGAAGATTCTGAGATGAGTTAGTTTTCACTTGACGGAATGGATATCGAACTGCAGGCAGGTACTCAAGTCCACGTCCGAAGCAGAAAGATTCAGTGGCGTTCGAGAATTCCACAGGAGATATTTACCTATTGGGCACACCCTGAGATTACAGTGAGATGCTAAAAATGAGGGGGTTCATATTCCGGGTGAATACTCCTGGAGGTCCACTCACACGCAGGGTGCTGTTATCCATTATCGCTAGCCTATGCTATCTGCTTGCGTGGCAGCATGGTCGCTCCTAGGAAAGGTCACCCCAAAAACCACGCGTAAAAGAAGTTGAATGGGAAGAACCGTTAAACAATGAGTCCAGAAAACAGTGCCTTTACGATACCATTTTCCGCATTGCTCCCGATCCCACTTTCGTGTGGCAAGGGGTATTATCTGTTTTCGTAGAACAGATACATCCACGTGCTGAGTTGCCTCGGCTAAGTCCGTATTCTCTTGTGTTGGATCCTATAGAAAACATGTAGAGTGGATAACCACTCCAAAATCTCATCTACTTCATATTCAGAAAGCAATCTGCTTCGTCCCCTTTATTCTTCGAAATCAATTGATCATTCAAAGATCTTACCCAAGAATGGGCCGTTTTATATTTGACTCCACAACATCTGGCCATGTTTGCCAGCCCTCGTCATCATTATATGCATCAACGACTCGCGTACGTGTTTCAGGTGCACATCGTATGTACGAACCTCACTGTTTCGAATTCTCAGCTTCACAGTTAATCTAAAGCAAAATGAACAATATACATTATTTCCAACTATTTGCTGACATTTTCAGTTGGAAGAAATTTGTCGACTAGACAGATTCTTCACCGATGCTCAGCTTTCTTGATGAACCGCTGCTCGGGATAGGGCTGTCAGACACGGACAACTGTGGTTGCGAAAGAAAAACGAGTTCGGAACATTTAGTTATTTAATTCCGACTGTATTTTGACACGGAAATCTCCTCTTTTGTGAATACGTAATGATTTCAAGGCTTGTGTCTTATAAGTAAAAATCACAATAATCATGATTAATCACTGTTCAAGGCAAGATTATTATATATAGCGACCTAAGGTATTTCGTTTCTTAATGAATTTTTTTACGGCTACCAGTTTTGATGTGGTACCGTCCTGGGGTCCAACGGCGCATTATTTAGAGATGTGCTCCTATTCTAACCGGGTACTCAATAACCAGTGCGCATGTTGATGTATTTTATAGCCAAATACCGACAGATACAACCCAGTCGAACTGATATTTACTTATGTTGGGAAGCTCTGAAACTGAGAGTTATTGCCCTTGTGAATTAGTTACCTGTTTTGTGGTAATGAAAATATCGAATTGCTTGTTACTTTCCGGTGAAGGATGCATACGTGTAAGCATGCTATCTGTATAAGTCTAAAGCATGGTAATCAGAAACTTCAATGATCATATTCCATTAAAGTTCTCCGCGATTTGGTTGATATTGCGATCATCCATTCATTAAATTCACAGTGTGCACTATAAAAACTTTCTCTCAAGGATTAGCTAGTGTGGTGGTGTCAATCAAGAGAACCTTTTTTAATAAATGGAACTGTGTTCATAGAACATGCTTTAGAAACAAAGCAGCGCAAACCCGTAGTAAGCCAGTAGTTCTTACCACCTAATTTTTACTCAGCAATGAGCACATAATTGAGGCCATTCTGAAGATTTGTCTTGGAGCTTATGGCACTCAAACCTTTCTCAAAAATAAACAATCCATTTGGCTTTTTTCGAACATATAAGCGCAGATCGCAATAATTCCTGGCGGTTTTCATCGCAAACAATATTTTCGGGCCGATCACCGCAACACCAGCACCATCCGCTAGGGCACTCGCAGCGGTCAATTGAAGTAACCCTGCTCAACCCATTTTGTACTAAATATTTGAAAACTCTAACGAAATTCGCCAAAAAACTGAGAATATCATTCTCACTTTTACCAAAACCACTTTATCTTTTCCAACCACTCTCCCTAGTTTGCAGGCATAAGGCCAATCTAACGGATGTTAACGTTCTATCATAAGACACTGTCGTTCAATGTTGTCATTTGACATTTGGCAGTGTTTCGTTGATTTTCGGCTTGTTCTGGGGATGCGAAGGTTGTCTCATCGTTTTTTGTGGCAAAAGGCAAGATTGACAGTGGTTCATTGAGGAGCGTTTCACGGGGATTATAAGTCTTTATAAAAAGAACATGCGAAGACAAACGTGGTGCCAGTTTATCCGTGCACTTGATTTACTGCAACGTTTCCCTGTGCATTTCGAGGGAATTTAATATTCAAGATGGAAAACAAGAGGACCATATATTTTACCAGAAAATAATTTAATTTGTCCGTGATCATACAGAGACTGACATTTGCAATTCCTTCTGACTACAGGAATAAAACCTATTAGCCAATGTGAACGTCGAATTCAACGCATTTATTTCCGGAGTGCTTTTTGCAATGAATAAAACAGAAGGGTCCAAGAACGGCAGTCTTTTGCGAATAGACAGATTTGCACAAGGTCGGTCGGTGAGTATTGACAAATATATGATCAGTTTTCCTATAAACGAGTGCCATCATAAAATGTGACACTCGGAACTACTGTAAACTTTATCAGCGAAAAATAAATGGACACAAAGATCCAGACTGGATGCTGCAATCAGCAATAAATCACAACTTGTGATCGTCTTCATACGAATACATGATATATGATAAGCAAAAATTGAGGCAGTCGTACGAGGTACTAAAATGTTGGAATAAATGATCTGAGTGAATAATTCAATAAAATGTCTATTGAAAATGTTCAGAAGCTTCCAAAAATGACCACTATTTTCCCTCTGTGTTTAGAAATTGCCAGTCGGAACGCATTGAAGAGAAGAGACATGATAATTCATTGTCATACTTATATATATATATATATATATATATATATATATATATATATAATGCATAACATACTCTTCATAATATAACTATTTTTAGAAATCGGGCTACTACATGCAACCAAGGAATTAATTCCGCTAAATGGTGTATGCGGAATTAGGGTTGACATTATTACGTGGGTGACGAATTTCCATTATACCAATGAATAATAAAATAAAAATTAGGAGGGATACATTCATTTAGATGATCTGAGTCAAAATTAGTATTTTAAAATATAGTGGAAGTAAGAGAGTCCGTTATATTCATTTTCGGCGACCGTCTTCTGGGCGTCCCCTGATCTCATCTGAGTGTCCCTTTTTCGTTTCAAGGAGGACACTCAGGTGACGGTCGTGCTGCTTGAGCGCATCTTAGCCGATGAAATGTAGGAAAGATGCTGTCTTCTTCTCAGAACCCAATCCATTTTTAGTCAGACACCGAATTTCGACACCTAAGAAATAGTCATTGCATTTTATAGAAGTACAGTACACATCCAATCTTTCCGTGTCATCTGAATGTATTTCCATATGAGACGCCAAATATGGTATGGTATGGAGTAATGTATCATTATCGCGCGTAGGATACTACGGAATCAAAACACGGATATGGCACACGAAGCACCGTAGTATTTCGTATTTTGTCCACAGGCGTATGCAGTATCGTGATAAGTAAATACGACAGAAACGGTAAAAGCCACATGAATATTCACTCATGAATACCACCTTTACCGGAAGCTCCTCCTGAATGTGGACCTCGGTCGGTTGTTTCTATCCCCGGGTAATCGAAATGACTAACCCAACCGGTCAGAGAAGCTTTCGTGGCCTCTACTGAGGTGAAACGAGGAACGAGAATGGCCTGCAGCCGGGTAGTGAAATGGTCCATGCATGTGAGTATGTAGAGACACACAAGCGAAGGTGGCAGTGGCCTTCTGGGGCCAAAGTATACGTGATGGAAACGCGTTTCAGACTCTGTGAGTCTAGTTATCACCGTCTTGGTGCGCCTATGGGTCTTAAAACGTTGACGCCGAAGACGAACATGAGCCCACTGACGGACACCCCGCCTGACAACGTGCCAAACAAAAAGCCCAGTTACCAGTTTCACTGTGGCAGGCACACCGGGATGAACCAGGTTATGGATGGTCAGAAACTAGGACACCGGTTAACAGCTGGAACCACCGGCCTAAGGTGACCTTGTGACACATTGCAGATGATGGTATTCTGGGAAGTTAGGACAGGTACCTCCGTTAAGCTTTCTGAACCTTTTTGTCGAAGTCGTTCGATATCGGGATACGTAGTTCGGGCATGTTCCATAGTGTCTAAGTCGATGTAAGGCGTTGATATGATGTACGCGAGATAAGGCGCCAGCGACGGAATCGTGTACTTCGTAGACGTGTCATATGTTGGCAGTACACTAAGATAAATTCGAAATAGCAAATCTCGCGAGATAGGCATCGATCGGAAGCTGACGTTGGTGGGTAAGCTGCTCTTTTGGTCCGCGAACACCCTGAACAAACGGCCTCTGAGTGCGTGTCGAAAATGACGGGTACCCAAGTGGGCAGATGGTAACTCCCTACTAAACGTGCTGTACCCAGGATTGGCAGGTTGTAGGCACTTGGAGAAGAATGCCAGTGGTTGTCGTCAGTCGTCTGAAAACTTCAGCCGTTCTGATCAAACGGCTGTCTGTGTGAAGTATGAGCGCAATTATTGAAAGGTAGAAACTATCGTAAGTGTGGACGAATTGCACAACGCAACACAGTGTAACATGCAAGTAGCGGTAATCTTCCGCCGGGGGGTTGAGCGTGTTTGATCTTCAAAACACAAGAGAAGGAAAAAACTCCATGAGCCGAAGCTCAGTAAGTGTATCAACGGCACCAACACTTACATTACTCGAACAACAATATGGCGTCTTACAACCTGGCCATTACACCGCTCCCCCTCAACGAGAGAACACCGTCCACAGTGTTACTCACTACGCCATCACACCACAGGAGTACTCAGTTCCCTGGGACCACGCCTCGGGCAGGCCATTTTACAGGATCACTGCCGATTACGCAGTACCTCAAAACTACACAACCAATCGGGCCTCCCGCTTTATTACTCCGTGCAGGCCAATTCAAAAGACCTCTACTGAGCCATATCAAGACCGTGTCACACTTCACAGAGCACAATTATCTGTACGGCCATCTTCAGGTCAATCACCAAGGCCTCCCATAACATTCGGTCCCGGGTCGTGGCACCAAATTTGTAACATGCAAGCAGCAGTGATCTTCCGCCGGGGGGTTTAGCGTGTTTGATCTACAAAAGCACAAGAGAAGGAAAACCTCCATGAGCTCAGTAAGTGTATCAACGGCACTAACACTTACAGCCTGCAGTACGAGTCAACTATTTATTCACGCAACCCAAGGTCACATGTACGTGATGGTTCAGTTCAGTTCAGTTTGCACAGGGCAGGTAATGACCACGGCCAATCGAGCGTCCATAATTCCTTCGATGGTATGCACACCCGTTATGCATCCACCACTGTTGACTGTATCTCGTCGAATCCCCGCTAAAAATGGTAGGGAAACGGAAAACGTCTCAGCACATCAACTGCGAGAGACTTTATGCACCGTGAGCGTTCACTGAGACAGCATGCAATGAGCGAAAAGGTCGAATAAAACATACTCCAGAAGGACCACAGTGCTACCCGTGATCCATCTTGTCGAAGTACTCAAGGCTCACTACGAGGGAATATCTCGCACCACTTGCGATCTAGGGCACCTTTGAAGGACTGGACGGTCTGCAGATCTAACATCCCACAAGGCAGACCGTTCTAACTGTCTACCACTCTGTTGCTGAAGAAGTGCGATCTAGCCATCAACCTATCTCGGGCTTTTATCAGCTTCTTTTCATGTCCATTTTTTCTGGAATCTAAAGCCACTTGGAACAGACTATCTGGTCTAAGGCCAGAAAAGTCTTTCATTACCTTGAACGTTTCTATGAGATCCCCTCTACTTCTCCTCTTTTCCAACGAGAAGAGATTCAGATCACAGAGTCCCTGCTCGTACTTCTTACCCCTCTGCCCTTCAACCATTTGCGTGGCGAGACGTTGGACTTTCTCGAGGCAGGCAGCGTTCTTTTTGTAGATGGGTGACCAAGCCTGCACGCTACCTTCTAAGTGAGGTCGTACTATATCCATGTAAATAAGTACAAATACCTCCCGCTGTCGGCAAGACAAAGCTGTCAGGTTGGTTAGACCTTACTTCACGGTTTCCTTAGTAAACGCGTGCTTCGGTCCTTTGTACTGCGTGGATCACTTGCACGTTACTCTAATGCTCGGCACTCTACGAATATGTTAACCATAAGAGTATTCTCCACGACCCGTGAGAACGAGGAGACGATTGGGAGAGATAGTGGTTGGCGTGTATTTGGGAGCGTGCGCAAGAGCAACGGTCAAATGGTAACCGCGCTTGACAGTCAGTTTTCAGCCAAACAATAAAGGTGGTAAAAGTATGAACGAAGTTGGCCACCACTACAAAGCTGATCGCAGTCTAAAGAGCTCCCCACGAGCCATTTGTGCAGCAGCGTTGCACTGTTCTGACCCTATGAAGTCACTGTTCATGATGACCCCAAGGTCTTTAACCCTTCTGACTGCTTCTTTGGTGAACAGCCCTTGATCATGAGCGACAGTTAGGCCCTCTTTTGGCCTTGACAACAAATGGCTTTTTTCAGCTTTCAGGGGTAAGGCCCGTTTGTATGCCTAGTCGAGGACGGTAATGCTTAATAAAAAATAAATATAATATGAATAGTCATCGCATCAACCGCAGCCCGAATCCAGCTGGGGTTTTGTACTCTGTGAGTTGTTGGCTGGCCAGGTATTCAGAGCATCTCAAAACAGGCTCATTAGGTATTTTCAACTCAGCATCATCCTGTGACACTTGGAACAACCTCTGTATCGGCGATAATTTCAGGAACCCGGTTTTGAATTCGATCAACGTGTCTCCGTGTACCACCCCGTCATCCATACCAAAAATTCGTGTCACACGATTGCCAGGTTGACTGAACACAATTCCATACTCTGGTCGTGAATCATTGCCACGTTGGTAGGATACATAAGCGGATTCAAGGCACCTAAAATCGAACGAAGTACTTAATAGTTGAATAATGTTGCTGGAACGGAACCTGTGATGCTATGAGCTGCACTTCTGTAATAATGCAAGAAATGGTCCGCACCTCGTTCAAGCTTTTGAATATTTGACGGATATTTTACCTTTAGGGTACTGTTCGTTGTTAGAACGAAGTTCTCGGTCACTCCATCGAACTGTGGATGACAGAGCGCAGTATTTGGGTGACGACATCTTATTCCTCTAAGCCAAGTGGCAAACTTTTCAGCAGTGAAATGGTTTCCGCCATCAGTAATCAAAGTATCAGTCACCTCTTCCCGGTTGAACTTCTTCCTTAGGGTAGTTAGTGAGAATTTCTCATCCGTTGATGTCGTGAAGTACACATTCGGGCGAGCGAGAATAGGGACCAATAATTATTAAAGCCCATCATTTATTGAGAAACGGATTATAGTAGTCGACATGAATTATTTCACAGGCTTTGCAAGATACCACAGAGTCCATTTAGAAGACGTGGAATAGTCTTTTGTGTACACAACGGTCACAACGTTTGATGAATTGCTCAAGATCACAGTCGACCCCAGGCCACCAGCAAACAGTTCCCAAAAACCCAGAATGCATGTCAGAGAGTATCAATCGCCGTAGTGTTAGATGAATTACAATGCAATCATTTAAACAGACTTCCGTCTGGAGTCACAGCTGACTCCTCTTTCTCTGAAAATAACCACCATATTGGCTTTTGATGTTGGCCTTTCATTCTCAATAAATCGCAGAGAAAATAGATCCAAAGTATCTACGTGAATCACAAATCAGATCTTATCAGCCCACAGGAAGTGATTGCACAAGTGAAGAATTAGAAACGCAAACAGCACCTGACTGGGTTCATCCGGTTAGATAACCTACATGTGGAATTTGTTCACCACTACGATGTTCAATATCATGATCATATGCAGAAAGAGCTACATATCATCGTTGAACCCTTGTAGCAGTAGACTTGTGTAGATCCGGATGAGTGAAAAATGACACGGAGTGCTCCACGGCCATAAATAATGATGAATTTGGACCCAAACAGATATTTACGTAGCCTTCTCACAGAAAAGTAGACGGCCAAAGCCTTGCTTCGCGTGTCAGAATGACCCTTTTTGGCCGCAGTAAGCCGATGGGAAACTCAAACAACAGGGAGTCGATCCCGTTCTAACAGAGCATCAACTCCGGTGGTTGATGCATCAGTGATGAAAGTAGAACGTAGTTTGGTAGTGAAGGAGAGCAAAAATGCCTCGTTTGTGAGGTGTAACCGATTAGAACGTACCGATTGTTCTTTTTTGGCTGACCACGAAAAATTACCGGACGAAGTACCGTGAAAAAAGGGTTGCATAATGGAGCAAGATTTGGAGTAAACAGCGAATAATGTTGATGGGAACCAACCAAAGAATGTAGTTCAGTAATCTTTCCAGGGGTACACACATCAAGCAAAAGAGCGAAGTGGTTAAGATCATGTCGATAACCAGCCTAAGTTGCGTGATATCTCAGAAAATGAAGAGAATTGGAATTAAAAGTACCTTTAGAGGGGTTAAGGGCAGTATTAAGCTGACGAGAAAGTAGCAACAGCTCTCTGAGTCCATTGTCATGAGCAGCCTGTGCGGATGCGTTGGTAAAATCATCTCGATATCATTGAACACCTTTGAGTTCCTAAATGATATTATTGATAACAGACCGACAGATGGGTAAAGGAACGCTCAGTCCAACCCAGATGAGGTACTCGCAGTAGTGAACTCACGGGAATCTTGTAAGTAAGCATCCTTCAAGTAAATTCCTGAGAAGTTATTGGAGCCATGGAAGCAAAACAGTACGTCCTGCAGTTCCAAAGTATTGCACGTACGTTGACGAAGTTTCGCGTTTAGATTTTTCCCATAGTCTCCAAATACTCTTGGAGTGTGTCCGTCGAATTTCAACGGAGTACCAATGGGCGTTACCCACTTAGACAATGAAATGGGTTTATGTATCCCTTTGGCAATTAAGGTATCAAGAACTTTCCTCACAGGTTACCGGGGTCCATAGGCTAACAAACGGTGCTATACAAACACGGGTTCTCCATATTCCTGCTTTTTTGCGTGGATTATCTTCATATCACCCGAGATCTCAGTGCACCGTAAAATTGATTTAGAAAAGGGAAACGTGTTTTTGTGATAGAAGTGATATAGAAATGCCAATGTCTTCAAAGCGCAGTGATACTTTATTCATTTCTGAAAACTGCCATATTTATGGCTACTTCATGCACCAACTTTAATTCATCACTCCGAAATAAGCTGTTCCTTGTTCGACCGCTAATCTGACACACGTTCTTGTGAATCCCGCCTAACGTTTCTCGCTTTGTACTCTGCCCTGCAGGTTTCTATAAACATTTCTGCGACTCGCGACTACTGTTTTCTGACTACCGGCGAAGCATCAGTCAGTTCGTGAATGGAGTCATCAAAAGCACCCAAACGCCATTCGTCTCGTTAGTTCTGCACAGTAAATTAGTGAGCCCGATGCAATTTCAACATGAAGAGAAGTGGCCCGGTACAGCTCTCAGCTATTAGCGCATTGCCAGGCCACACCCTAAAGGCGGATTCAGAAGGTTTCAGATGTGTCCAAAGCCTTTGTAAAACTAAGGTTAGAGAGGGCTTCAAGAAACCACAAAGATGAATACTGGACCGGGAGAGTAGGAATCGTTCTTCTCCTTGTGAAATCCTGCGCCTCATTCGTGAATGAGGTTCCTCTGTGCTCTCCCCGACTCAGTCCGATGGCCCTTCTTCCGCCACTCCTTCCGAAGTGGCCGGACTTTTTGAATCTCATTTTATGTCAACTTTAAGCACAACAGTAGTGCTGCATGTGAACACCTCTTCAGTCTAAACTGTTAGTCTCTTCTTTGGAGTAACTCACTGTGTCTCACGAAGAAGTGGAAAGGCAGTCGTAAAAAACTTAACCTTTTCACTCCGACGGGACCGGACGAAGTTTACCGTCGCATTCTTAAGGGAGCCACCTCCCCTCTCGCAACATCATACTCTACGCCCTTTTAACGTTGTATAGACAATGGGGAGTTTCCAAATTCATGGAAGCATGCAGTAATTATCCCACTATACAAGTAGGGAGATCGACACCCTCTAGTGAGCTATAGGCTAGTAAGCCCCACCGATGCTCCTAGAAAAGTCTTCGAGCACGTTATATATCGCGTAATTTTGGCGTATTTGCACGGCAGCAGTATCCTGTCACCAGCGCAACATGGCTTCATCCAAGGCAAATCAAGCTTTGCTAGTATGTTGACTGCTAAGGCTAGCCTGACACAGGTGTGCGATGATGGCAGAATGCCTCATGCTGCATTCAGCAATTTTGCCAAAGACCTCGACAGCGTCCCGCAAATCCCGCCTCACTACAGACTTGGTGTGCTGCTTCTCTGATCGTCTATTGTCTTTGGTTGAGAGCTTTTCAAAGAATCGGACAGCTTCATTTCGTGTGTGTACTTCTCAGTTTCTATCTGCACCAATCGATATAGGTGTCCGCCAGGGTTCTGCCCCTGATCTTCTCCTGTTCCTTATTTATGTCAACGGCCTCCCCGATGCAGTTTCCGATAGCATAGTAATGTACGAAGATGAAGTCACAATGTGAAACACTGATGAAAATGCTGTGCAGCCGGCCCTTGGCTCAGTCAAACGCTGGTCTGCTGACTGGGGCCTCCCGATTGATGATGATATATACGCAGGTAAATCATCTGACAACGCCCCGGTTCATCTCTTGAAGATAAATAGAAACATGAAAATCCAAAGAGTGTAGGAGAGCAAGATCCTAAGTTTCTGGCTACTTGGTAATCTTTCGTTCCCCTCACACCAAGAGAAAGTCAGTAAATCTGCCGTCCGAGCACAAAACCCAGTCACGCTAACCTTTCCAACGATCTTCTAAGGGAATTTCTATCTTTTGTATGGAACGTATAATCGACCTCTTTTAGAACACGGTAGCCAGATAGTGTACACTGGACTCGTCAGAATTCGGAACATTTTGGAGTAGGTTCAACGAAAATCAAACAAAATGATACATGGCTTTTGATTTACCCCTACTCCATTCTCCTAAAATCACCTGATCTCCGTCCACTTGAGACTCGCCGCATTGGGGACCTCTTCCTGATGTTTGATCTATACTCCACCGGTCCATGCACTTTCATCTGACAACATTTCTTCTCGTCTTGGATAATGTCTCGACGGAATAGTCTTTCAAAAGATGTAGTGAATGCCTCCTCAAAATAAGCTTTCAAGGCCAGCTTACAAAACAGCTTAGGGCCACTCCAAAATCCACTCCTTTCCCTAATTTCTCCTAATTAGAATATTCTCTCTCGTGTTTACACATCCCGCCTTCATTGTAATGTATCGATACATGCATACGGATATAAATGAATCTATTTTACTCCCTCGTTCGAATACATTCGTACATCGTTTTTATGTATAAATTATAAGAACAACAAAAGTGGTATTGATGTATTTGATAATCCATATTTAGATATTCGAACTCGCGTACAACATCCGTAACTTCTATCTTATAATGGTGTCGCTTTTGCGAAAATGGTTGCCCCTTGTTATCGAGCTTATCATTCCAGCTCAGGGGCGCCGTGCAAAAGAAGATATATACAAGAACCAGGGACATTTGGCCTCAAGCCTTAAGCGGGTAAACTACTTGAAGACTCAAGACGCAGGTGCCATTTTTGAATTTCTGAAGGAATTCGGCCATGAAAAGACCAAGCCAGTTCACACGGGAAACGGTTGAATACGTCTAGATTTATCATTACACTATTTAGGTCCCATAAGCAGCAGTTCGCAGTACACCAGCTACGGGAGTTTATCTGCACTTTACAGAGTTTTTCATCACTGACATGAGTCCGTTCCATTAACCTATTTTAACTGGTTGTAAACTGAAAGGGGAAAATGGGTTAACCTGAGAAGGATTGATGTGGGCATTGATTCTGAACTATTTATTTTGTGTTTGTATGAAGAAAAACTCAATTTTTGGTTTTGATGACATGTGGAAATCACCAGAAATCAACCAATTTCGTAATAAACCGTTTACTTTTACCAGTTATTCGGTTTCGATGTCACTGGATCGTGACCTTCTTGGCGGCCAGACTGTAAGCCGCCACACTATCGTCCAACGAATATAAGTGTTCGCGCCTGTTGACATATTTACTGAGTCTAGGTTCACGGAGTTTCTTGTCTTTTTTGCTTTTTTAGACTAAACGCGTGCAACGCCTCGGTGGAAGATCGCTGGTCCTCGTCCGTTTCAAGAATGTAGACATCAACTCCCACCGTTATTCGAAATGGCTTGCGTTAAAATTTGAGATTTTAAGATACGTTCAACGCTGCCTACTTTCACCTGCTTTTCAACCGTTTTCTTCGATAGAAGTATTTCAGAATCCCATTGAGTGATCTGAGTATTTCTTCTTTTAAAAATTCATATCGACTTAAGCTCAATTTGCTGCTGAAAATGGCTAATTTGCAGGAAATACCACTACTTGATATTCAAGATGTAAGAGATCTACGATAATCCGGCATATCTTCAATAAACATGAAGATCCCGCGGACCCAGAGTTTTCGTTGAATCAAGTAGAAGCGCAATCTCGAATCCCCTGCATGACAGCCAACCTTCCATGTTTACATATCTAGTGGGACATTTGCCATCGGCTTGGGCTACAGTAATATGGGGTGTAGTGTGCAACCCATCCGAAGGGGGTCCGTACGATAGACTACAGGAGACCATATTGAACAGACTTGGTGCGTCAGAACATCGCCTAAGGCAACTAGTGTCCGGCAGTAAGCCTGATAAACATGGCACCTAAACACGGACTCGACTTCTCCGTTTTATGCGATGACTAATCTCCACCGTGAAAGTGGTTGTCACAACATTACGCGTGTTTTGGACGCGAGCAATTCCGAATAACATTCAGACTATTTAGCTGTTTTGCCTATTGAATCAAAGCTAGATGATCCACAGGAAGATATTGATCTAGTACAAGCACGTGCTTTACCATCTGTCTGGCATATAGCTGGGGACAATGGGGTAGACCACACAAACAAAACGCAGCCTTGGCCTGAGCGGCTGGAGTTACGGCCCTATCAGGTCAACGCGCTGAAAACATCGCGATCGAAATCCGTCTTCCTGGAGGAAAAGATTGAAACCACTCCGCGGAAAATGTTCAAAATAGGAAAAAACCAACCCTAGCAGGGGCTGGTCCGGTTGATCGCGTGTAATAAATGACTGACCTTTGTCGAGCTAGTACAGACGTCGAGCATCTCGAATGCGAAGAAACCAGATCCTGCAACCGTAGAGTAAAATATTGCTAACCGCGGCGACACACACTCGTCCCTTAGGAGACAGCCGGAAATCACGGCGACGCTACAGGTGTCGCAGTTTGGCAAAAGCTGCTCCAGCCCTCGCTGCGTGTGAATTGATCTCTTCTCCAAAATCACCTCCCGCTGTCATTAAGTTCCCGAGGTGATTTAACTTGCCAACCTAATCTAGCTGACCACCACAAAGGTGAGTGCAAGGCACTTTGAGCCAATTCACACGAATCCCAAGGCAAAACAAGATTGATTCGCAAATTCGATCATACTGAATTATGAAATGAGTAACATCACAAATATTTGCAAACCTCAAATATGTGATCACAAGGACTCAAAACGAAAGCCAAGTTCACGACGTGAGAAAGACGAGCACATGAGTCACACAGGTCCAAACAAGATATGACAAAATCGCGCGCTGGACGAGAATAAACAAAGGTTGGTGCACAAAAATATAAACGGTAGAAAAAACACAAACAATGCATACAATCCAGTGTTTTTACGAGACCAAATTATCATGGTGTTCTAGGAGGATTTTCCAAATCTGATAGTTACACCGCCCACCAAAATCCGTTCGAGCCTAGCAATATAAACCGTTTGGAATTCAGTTACTGATTTTTTCTACTTACCTACACCTTGCTGTCAATGCATCTACCTACCAACGGTGGAGGGTGGAATCTGCACAACTGTACACCAGATACACCATACACAGTTCGCCAGTGACGCCAACGCATTGGTTCTTTCGGAGCAGTCTGCAGTCCTCTTTCCGTTGACAGTTCACAAACATCTCTGATGGTGTAATAGGTGTAGAGACAGACGTAATCGGCAAACGTGTGTATATGTTCTGAATACACTGGTAATATTGAGCGAACAAGCATGCAGGTGTATACATGCGCACGTATGAGTGAAAGGACGTGACTGAGTGCATGGGGAAAATAATCCCAAACTGTACTATCGTTTCTGTTAATTTCATGCATCACTTGCAATCTGCAGATTACAGCGGTATAGTGCAATTCAAAACAGACGTAGAAGCCTTGTACAGAAGGAACTCTTGGAATCATTTGAATACGCACGTATGTGTTTGTGCGTGAAACACGAATGTATTACTGTACATGAGAGTGCGAAGAGTAGGCTGTGTGGGGAGTCCTAAGGTAAAACACTTCCTAATTTCCCGCTTCGCGTGAATCCTCGTCACCGTCTATCAGACACACTTTTCTGATGGTCTCTACATACTCTTCGTTTTCCGTTCGTACGCACGAGTTCATCAGACTCGGCACGGCACTCCTTGATGATTCCAAGTGGCCAGTTCTCGCAGGGTGTTTGTTCTTCAGCTACGGGCACCACGTCGCCTACTCTGAATGACTTCTCCCTGGAGATCTATTTTTGTCTGGCCTGTAGCGTTTGTAGCTATTCCCGTGTTCACATTCTCCAAAGCGCCTCTGCGAGGTAACTGGTTTGTTTCCAGCCATGAAGGTATATGCACCTTAAAGTTACTGGCAGTCCGATGCCTCCGTTGGGTCTTCTCAAAAATAAATTATTCGGCTTCAGAGCGAACTCATCTGTGACGTTGGAAGTAATAGGTACTGATGGCCTATTGTTTAACATTCTATCTACTTCAGTGGGCAACGTACTCAATATATTGTCACTCAAAGTCTGTTGTTCTATCATTGCCATTAGCAATCTCGTAGCTGACCCCTATAAGCCTCTCCCGTACGCCCCCGCGATGGCAAGCATGCGGAGGGCTGAAGTGCAGCGAACTCCTTAAATGTTAGTTCTATTCTGAATCCGAGACTTGTCCAGGCGTTGCCACCAATTCTTAAGCTCCCTTTGGGCTCCAATGGAATCTGGTCTATTGTCTGAAAAAGAAGTTGATTGGTATACCCCTGCTGCCAACAAAACGTATAAATGCCGTCAGAAGCGATTCGGTGTTCATCGTATGTACCATTTCTAGATGGACCTCCGTTGTCCTCAGGCACATCATTAGGCAACCGTATCTCTTCTCAGTAGTCTTACGTCTGGTTACTGTAAGGGGACCGAAGTGGCCAGTATTCCTCTCCGAGAACGGCCACCAGCCTCCTGCTACTCTAGTCAACAGTAGAGGTGACATTAGCTTTTTGGACGCCGTGTTCTGTCGTCGGCTCCAGACGCAGTTAGCGATGATCATCTTTATCGCGGCTCTTCCAGTCGTTATCCAAAACCGTTGATAATTGCCTTTCAACAAGTTGGTTTCTCTAGTGTGTCCTTCTATGGCATAGCAATATCGTGTTCACGAGGCCTTTATGCGGTTTCTGTCTGGGTGTTCGGCGTCAAAACTCAGGTGTGAGTTCTTCAGTCTGCCATCGATTCTTAATAAACCATCGACCGAAATGGGACTAAGTCTCCTCCACTGACCGTGAACAAGTTCGGCCTTTTCTCTCTTCAATTCTTCCTCACTTAGCGTTGCGCATTCCGACGCGAATGCTTGAATTTGTGTAAGATGTATTACCTGGATCTCCGCTTGCTTCAGTTCGATGGAGAGTATGGTTCCGATATTCAAACTGTTTCCCGGTCTAATACCTGACAGTATCAACAGCTGCTGTTTGTACCTTTTCCACCATAACACGGCCCGGAGCACCTTGGCCAACGCAGGGAAACAGCACGGTTTGGTCATCAGATCATCGTTGCTGATGGCGGTGGTTGTAAGTACCATGTGTCTGGTGTCTAAGTCCGCGTTACACACTTCCGGTAAACAATCACTCTTCTTTTCCTACTTCATTAGCCATCAGCTTTATTGTATTGTATTCCGCTACCCGTGTTTTGTATTCGTTGTTGTCGTGCTTACGCCTGGTTGGTCTTAAGCTGATGTCAATGTTTGCACCTATATAAATATATATATATATATATATATATATATATATATATATATATATATATATATATATATAAAGTGATCAGGTCACGCCCGTGGTCGGGTGACGAAATGATGCGGAAGTTTGCAGTGAGTTGATCTTCTAACGTGGGAACCTTGAGAGTGGTTGGTATTGTGGTATAAGTGCGGACTACGGAAGGTGGAAGCTGGGGGTGGGGTGTTTGGTGGTTGCGTCACATATCAAAGTAGCTAGCTCGGGTGGGGTAGGGGTGTCCATAGTCGAAAAAGGGAACACACGATGATCATTCTGGAAAAAATAATGACAACACTTAGCGCCGGGCAATTGGTTAGCAGGATTTGGTGTTCTAACGGAGGGGATGTAAACGACTGATAAGATGCTGGTTCTGGAAAATGGAACGCTAGATCAGGGAAGACGGAGATATTTCAGGATAGGATGCTAAAAGCGACGGAACTGAACTCGAAAGACGTTGGTGGAAGTATCCTGGAAGTTGAAGGACTGTAGTGGGATCGGAAAAGGTGGGGAAAACCAAAACTTTTGGAATGGTGATGGGACTGATGGGATAGAAGATTGAGGCGCTGAAAGGCTAGAAATGATGAGTTAGGCAGAATCATTGAAGAAGAGCTGTGTAACGGATAACCAGTGTCAGCCGCTTAAAAACTGGTGGTGCTAGGATTTCGCTAGGAGTAAATAGGGCTTCAGTAGGTTTCTGGATAGGGAACAGAATTTGTGGGCACTGAATTTTGTGAGAGTTTATCAGAGAATCTGTTGGGTTGTAGTCATCGAGACCATCGGAGTGTGACCTAGCAATACAGAGAGGCCGTCATTTAGGGTACTGGACGTCACAGCATTCGGTGAGGGAGGACGGCAGGCTGGCGAGTACTGAACTTGAGGTCAGAGGCTTTCGGTTATACCGTTAGAATGCAGCAAAGTCCTCAGACCAAGCACTACCAACTTTCGGACCAAGGGTGACGTAGCAGACCGCAAGGCTGGGCGTATGTTATTGAGGACGATCCTTCCACGCAGTTCGGTTGTGGGGTTTGCCCAGAGGGCTGATGGGGCTTTAGTCGACAGTGATTTAGCTGTGGTATGATGCACTCTAAAGAATAAGATCCGGTCGTGGCTAAAGGTTATGAATTAAAGTGATCATATGTTGATTTATGTGTCGCCCTGGGAAACTCAGGCAGGTTTGTTAGGCTAAGCAGACTAGCCTCGGTCAAGTAGGCTATCGCCAACATAGCACCCCTTACTCATCCCGACCCTTTGGCTCCTACTTCGATAGTGACAGATGCCTCGGAGACAGCGGTTGGAGCAGTACTGCAACAGTTCGTAGACGAGTCTTGGCAACCTTTAGCATTCTTCTCCAAGCGCCTACAACCCGCCGAATCTAGATACAGCACATTTGGTAGGGAGTTACTAGTCATCAACTTGAGCATCCGTCATTTTCGACACGCACTCAAAGGCTGTTTGTTCGCGGTGTTTACAGATTACAATCCTTTGGTTTACGCACTGAAGTCAGCTTCCGATCGAAACCCACCACGCGAGATTCGCCACTCAGACTTTGCCCCACTGTTTACTGTGGGCATACGACACGTTTCTGGGGTACTCAATCCCGTCGCCGACGCCTTATCACGCGTACATCAACTGAGTCTGTCACTAACGCCTAACGTCGACTTAGACGCAATGGCACAGGCCCAAACTACAGACCCTGGCATCGAACAACTTCGACAAAACAATTCTTTGATCATGACGGCAGTAACTATTTCAACTTCCCAGAGCACCATCAAGTGCGATATCTCACAACGTAGCCCTAGGCCGGTGGTTGCTGCTGTCCACCGTTATCCTACTTTCTTAACACTCCATAATCTGGCTCAGTGAAACTGGTAACCGAGCTTTTTGTTTGGCGCAACGTTAAACGAGATGTCGGTCAGTGGGCCCGTGCTTGCCTGTAGTGTCAACGTGTTAAGACCCATGGGCACACTAAGACGGCGTTAGCCAGGTTCCCGGAACCTGAAACGCAATTTCACCATATGCACGTCCACCTCGTAGGACCACTGCCACCGCCTGGGTACGTCCGCATCCCCACATATATGGATCATTTTTTCGCTAACCGCTATCCTTCGTCTCACGTCGGAAGAGGCCGCGAAAGCTTCTCTGACCAGTAGGGTTAGTCATTTCGGTTGCCCGTCAATAGTGACAACCGATCGTGGTCCACACTTCGACCGCGCTTTTCACAGCCTACTCACTACGCTCGGTTGCCAACACATTAAGACAATAACCTACCATCCTTAGGCCAACGATATGATCGACTGTTTCAACCGGCAGGTAAAAGCCACTCTTCAGGCAAACGGTAACCCACTTTGGAGTGGAACACTACCATTAGCACTCTTAAGCCTGTGTAGTATCGTTAAGGAAGGATTCCACACAACATCGGCCGTGCTAGTATATGGCTGTACACTTCGTCTACTTGGAGAATTGGTTGCCCCCTCACCCACCGTGACTTTCGACTATGGCGACTATGCTCAGCGCCTTACGCAGCACATGCGAGTGCTCAAGGCCAGTCCGCCACGCGAACAACGGTCTACAAGTTATGTTCCAGCTGCGTTAGAAACTGCTACCCACGTATTCCTTCGCGTCGATGGTGTTCGATCAGCACTACAACCACCATACACTGGCCCATTTTCTGTGATAAAACGCAGTGCAAAAACGTTTGTCACGGACATCAGCAGGCGACACGACTCCGTATCTATTGGCCGTTTCAAACCTGCCGTCATAGAGTGCGAGCCGCCCGCCCAATTTACACCTGCTCAAGAAGCTCAGTCACCTGCGTCGAGTGAGTTATTACTCGCACCACCCACAATTACGCCTAGTGAGAACCCGGAAATTAAACCGTCGGAATCTCCAACCGTACACGCAATGCGAAGTAGCCGTCATGGCCGCCAACTACGAAATCCCGTCCGCTTTGCCGATTTCGTGACGATTTTTACAACCGATTGTTAACACTAAGTTGGAAACTTCGCCATGGATTTACCAATCGATAGGCTCGGAAAATTAGAGCCAGTAGTTAAAACTTCATTTACTTCTCGTTTCCTAGTAACTACAACGACACCGAGAATCGTTCGTGTGTTGTTATTACGGTCCAACATATGCCGGCGCCATTTCCTTCCAGTTTGCCTTGCCCTCTTTCAGATGGATCCACACAATCAATTTGGCTTCATCCGTAGCCTCGCTGTCTCCCGTGTACGTTCAAGGAGCCAATCACTCACTGGACAACGGGACGATTGGTCAGCGTGGCACTGGAATCGACAACTGGATGCCTTCTGGATGGACCTGACCTGGCATCTTCAGGCTCTCGAGCGTATGAGACCCGTGGGCGCCCAAACACCGTTGGACTGATGCACATCAGACATCGAGAATTCAGGAGCCGTCAAACTCACCAACAGTCGTTCGACGCCACCAACAATATAACGAGCAAGATACGAGGAGTTCCTGAACTGTCGATACTTCCGGCCTAACGCCACGATCGAAACCCAACTCTGTCGGACTTCTAGGAGGAGGGCCCTGTAGTGACAGCCATCTTCGTTCATGCTCCTAACACGTTTATTGTTTAACTGAACGGTGGCTGCCAAGCGCGGTCGCCATTTGACCGTTGCTCTTGCGCACGCTCCCAAATACACGCTAGCCTCTATCTCTCCCAATCGTCTCCTCGTTCTCACGGTTCGTGGAGAATACTGTTATGGTTAACATATTCGTAGAGTGCCGAGCATTAGAGTAACGTGCTGGTGGTCCACGCAGCACAAAGGATCGAATAACACATTAAATAAGGAAACCACGAAGTTAGGTTAAGCTACCTTACAGTGGTTTTTTGAATTTTTACCAAGGATTTTCATGTAGTTGTAGGCCATCAGTTCTGAGGAGATACAGAAAGTATCGGTCATAAATATATGTGCAAACCAGCTTATTGGAGCAGTAATCAGCCAGGTGTTTATCGTGGGCACCTAAGTGAAGGTGATAACATTACGTTCGGATAGGTTTCAGACTAAATAGTGCTAAACAGTTTATTGCGAAAAGTCAGCAAGAACGGATAGTAATCTCTCTTCGTTAGGCGTAATTCCATATCGCCTGACTGTTTGGAAAAAAGTACTAAGATTATGGTCGTGTTTTTCTTAGGTTCGTCCACTGATGTTACCGTTATCGACGTATGCAAAAATGTCACGGATATCAGTTTTTGATTATTTAATCGATTGTGCGTTGGAACCAGGTGACACCGTTCGTCACACCGAAGGGAATGCGTCGCAATTGGAAGAGATTTCCGCAAGCTTCAAATGCTGTGCATGGTTTCTCTGACTCGACTTCTGGGATTTGGTGGCGGGCGCTCCTGAGGTCGGAAGTGCTGCTTAGTTCACAACGAGAAATATTCTCGACCATTTTATTCAGTCGTGGGATATTCATCCAAATAGGCATAAAAGTCAATGGATTTTTCGCAATCGATCCTCATACTTCATGAGAACTCGGTGTGTATTTTTGGAGAGGTCAATGGTATAGGGGGTGCCTTGGTTGGGTAGTAAACGACGAAAGTACACGGATGAGTCTTAGATGGGTGCGAGGTTACTTACGGTACGAAGGTAGCCGGAAGAAATTTATTAGTCACCTGCTGGATGATAGTTTGGCTGACATGGCGGATAGAATTTTAAAGAAATAGTAAATAGAGGAGGAGAGAGTGGATCTAATCTGAGGGAAAGTTGTTAGACATTTAGCCTATTTTGCAGAGTACAGTTCAATGCTGCTAGGAGGGCCGGTAGAACCTCCCCAGATTTTGCCGTTTTCTCATTGTTTGGAAGTACTTCAAGTCTAAAGAACTTTTTGGGTGGTACTGTGTTACTTTTTGACGGTCGGTCCGTATTGGAGGGCTATTCCAGGGTGGTGGTCCAAGGGCTGTCCATAAGCTTCGCAGGGGAGAACTGGGAAGTGCAGTGGGTGCGATTGGAGGCCCTACTGAGCAAAATCTGACACAGTGGCATGGCTGGGAATTGAGCTTGCTAGCCCCTGATATTAGGTTTTTACTGTTGAAAGAGATAATCCTTCTAGAATGTTGAATATGATCACACTCTTTGCCTTTCTTATGCGTTGAAAGATTCCAGAAGCAACTATGTCCAAAAATTTCATATCCAAACGTAAACTGCTGTCCGTGTGGTGGATGGCTGAATCGAGCAAGAAAGCTGAAGGCATCAGCAGGTCGACAATCAGGTCGACGGTGTCGAGTCGGGAGAAATGAATACCCAGAAGTTTGCTCACCTAGACGGTTTTTTCATTAGCACCTCAGTGCACTCCTCTCAAGGACACTGAACAGGCATTCGGTTCATTTCGGAGTTTGGTGGTCTAAATACAGCCATTACTGACACTGCTTTTGGGTTGGCGCTAAAAGAAATAGGCACACCTATGGTGATCAAAACATGAACGAACTGCTGGAAAGATAGTGGCGAACGCAGAGGTAGACAAGTGATATAAGAGCAGAGGGATGAGGGTGAAGAGAAAGCATATATGGGCCTAATGGGAAAATTCTTGCAACTGACTGGTAATACCAGGAGAAACAAATACGCACTAATTATTGCAGCTAAACCTGCAGGTGGTTTCTGCGGTGAATCTGTTGTCAGTATACCTCCGGACGTATTTTGTAGGCCGTAAAAATGGCTGTACTCTAAAGTAAAAGCCCTACCGCAACCTTGTGGGAGACTTCGGAGTCCACTGAAGTTCTCTGACTGATACAGATGTTTTGTCTTGCTCCTATCAGCAGCGAAGAAACCACTTTTTCAGTAAGTGAGTCGCCTCAAAATTGAATTTCCAGGAAAGATGGTTAAGTATTTCCGAGTTGTGAAAACACCCTCAGAAGCTGCAATTTTTAGGATCACCTTAGAGAGCCTATTAAAAATCATGCCAATGATAGCTCTCAAAACGAGGTATTGTAGCGCAGCTGCTAACGAAAGGAACATCGTAAGCGGATTAAGGTGATTCATCGACGTAATTTGAAGGAAAATTTGATCAGTGCGCACTGACGCGGACAGTTATATTCAAACTGTAAATACATCAGGGGAGAGATTGTAGAAGTGATCATGGAAGCAGGTGGCAAAAAGAGGAGGGAGGGGCAACCTAGGCTCAATTAGACCCGCATAGGGTTGGCCCCACCGCTGCAGCAATTACGAAACTCAGCGGTTCATCCATACGATCTAGGACAGCAAAAAAGTCCCAACGTTTTACCATCAACTTCTTCCTCCTGAAATATGCAACCCTGTGGAATAAACTCCCAGCTGAAGTCCGTTCCGTAGATTCCCTGATTATGTTTAAGCCTGGACTACACGTAGCTCTGGACATCCAAAAACTGATCGCTCTTACGAATCCTTATATGTCTTTTGATAGAGCTTATGAGGAAAGCGCTGGATACTAACCTGAACCCTTGAGAATCTAGGATGTGCCACACCATACGCCGCAGTTGCCATCACCTAAGCGTAAACCTAACAGTTTACAATGCCTAAACAGAATAATTACCTCTAATCTATAACCACTGTCACCCCAATAGTTCCTTCTACTTGGACTCCTCAGTATAGAACAACCACTATACCGAAAGAGACAGTAACAGCGTAGCGCCACGCAAACAGTATGATTGTCCTACTCGCTCTGTCTGTTATTTCAAACCTATCTTATCGCCTCGTGCCAAACTGCGTTCTGCGTAAGCAAACGGTATTGAAGGTTATCATTACTAACCACGGGCAAATCATAAATCCTTTGAAATGCATACAGCTACCAAGCCTGTGTACGCAACTTCATCAGCCTGCAGCAGTATAGCTCAAATCCACTGCGAGCCTATTTTACCCATGCCCCACTCACATAGACCTAACCAATCCATTGTTTATTGTCTTTACATATTATCATAACCCACAGCTGGAACCACGTCCAGACTGCAATCTCCCTTTATTTCAGGTCGTTGTCTCCCACTATCTCAGTCGCCAAATTGGCTAACCAAGGAGGCCGCTTTGACTCGTACGGACAGAGACTCAAGTGGAACCTACCATGGCAACTGGGACAGAAATCCAACCACACAACAGGAGATACCCTCAATTGCTTATCAGATCGTTCAGCATTTTCTAACGCAACCAACACGAATTCCAGCTCACGCGCATACCGCTAACATACAGCCACACTCGGCTGATTGACTGACACATACTTTGCCCTGCCAGATGAAACTTACGCATTCGATGTAGTACGTTACCAGAATAACACTGAAGGCAAATGCGTCATCACATACATATATATTTGTCATTGAAGCAGCATAACGCTGAAGTCCATGCGAAGATTTTCCCACTTTATTATCCGTTAACACAGGTTATCTTTTCTCCGAACCGTAGCCGGCTGGAATTTGACTCTCCATTTCTCGAAGACCCTCCAGTTGCGCCTTCTCATTTCTGAATAGTACATGTTACTGGCCCTGAATCTAAACTCACCTTTTTATGGACTGCTGTTTCTCCCACATCCACCGGTGTTCACTTTCACGAAACTGGCCTCAGGTCCCCCTGCTTAAAATCTCATTCCGTTTACAGAACTCCGGTAAATCCGTCATTCAGGGTCTGCATTGTCTTCATGAATCGCTATCCTCTTCGCATGCGTCGATTTTCCACCCTTTTTTCTTGTTCAAAATTTATTCCATCTGCAGAACCTCAGTTGGCCTCTGGTTTCCTGGGCTTGCATCATTCTTGTTAATAATGCCTCCTTAGCACTGCGCTAACGATTTTCTCAATATCTCCACCGCGCACCACTGCCTGATCCGGATTCGAAACCGGTTTAAAACTGCCGCGCAAACCATTATCAGAATGGTCCATTCAAACTTTTCCTGTCATTGTTTTTTCATCTCTAATACTCTCGACTTTCATACTTAGAATATGTGAACATTTCATCTTATTGAGTAACGTGTACACCATGATCATGCTTTAACGCGTGCGTCTCGACCATGGCCGAGAAATATACCAATATTATTATTATTATTATTAAATAACTTACCTTACAATAAATGGATCTTTATATGTGAATGGGAACCAGAAACTAGGTGCTGAATTAACCCGGATCGTAAAAAGCGGCCACAAAAAGGGAGACTAATAAGTAGAACAGATGAGAAGGAGGACAACAAGTGCACCCAAGATGGATTATGATAGTTGGGCACTTGGTAAGGGCCGTGGTACACCGATGGATTTCTTCACACATTCTCCGTTCTTGGTAATAGAGTCGGTGGTTATCTCTCCCGTGTGAGCCTCCCCACCATAGCTCAGTGACTTAGTCTCATGCGTGATTCCCCCACCATTATCTCTTTAAAAACGCATCCAGAGGTCTCTTGAACAATGTGTCGTTCGGCTCTTCCACCAATTCGCCTGGCAGCCAGTTCCATAGACTGGCCACCCTCCGAGATGGACGGTACACCGGTGGGAGGCCTACCAATAGTAGTTTCTTAAGAGTGAGCTGGCGTCCCCTCGCACGTTCGTGTCCGCGAACAGGGAGCTCTGCATGTAGTTCTGGTCCGAGGTCGCCTCGGATGATACGCCTGGTGAGGGTCAGTCCTCCCCGGACTCTCCCATGAGCCATTGGAAGCAACCATGTAATCCCCAGCAGCTCTTCGTAGCTGACCCCGCGCAGGCCTCCGATAATGAGTATTGAGCCTCTTTGTACTCATTCCAGCTTAGCAACCTCTACCAACGTACAAGGGAAAACTTCGGTCCTCCCATTCCGACCTGGGACGTACTTGGGTTGCATATAGTACGTTGAAAGCGATGAGTGAGAGATGGCCGAATGATCGAGTAATCGGCCCGAGGATACTCCATGCTGACGAACAAACTCAATCGGCGTTGTGCTTCGTTTTTGATGACGTGGCCGCCAACACTTCCAAGTCTTTTTCGCAGACAGAATGCTGAAGGGGTGACCCGCGCACACGGTACATCCCACTGCTGGACGGTACTCCTACTCGCATATGCGCACACTTGTCGATGTTGACTGGCAGCGACCACAGATCTGACCATCTTCCAAGGGCTTTGATGTCCTCCTGAAGAACGGGCTCATCTGCTTTTGATGTAATCGCACGCCAGATTTTAAGGTCGTCTGCATAGACGAGACACGGCGAATGAAAAGCTGGCCGTAGATCATTCATATGGGCCAGGAAGAGTAGCGGACCCGGAACCGATCCTTAAGTAACATCAATAGTGGCCACCTGCCAAGCGGGAATCGGTCGTGCCACTCTAACTGCAAAGGTTCTATCTTTTAGAAGGTCCTCGATCCATAGAAGCAAGGGATCTACAACACCAAGAGCCCCAGGCTTAACTAATAGACGGTCATGCTAGACTTTGTCAAAGAAGATTACGTCTGTAGGGTGTTCTTCGGCCTTGGCCATCATCCAGCCTTCTCGCGCGATTACCAAGTTTGTCAGGCACGACTCACTTTTCCAAGAACCATGTTGGTGTTGGCATAGTAAGTTGTTCACCCTAATATATTCCCCGACTCGCGTGGTCAGAACGCTCTCTCCATAACCTTTCCCACCAGCAGAGTTAGACTGACAGGTCGATAGATGACAGTCTCGGCCCACTCCCGACTCTTTTATAGTGGCACGACGGCCGCTTCCTTCCATTCCTGGGGGAGCTTCCTTGCTGCCAAAGGCGCGGTGAACAAAAGCGTGGCGGGCTGAGTTAACACATCGGCCAGCTCTTTTACCACTAAAGGATGCATACCGTCAGGTAGCAGGAATTGGTTAACTTTGACAGTGCTCATGGCTGCCGCCACTAATCCCTCTGCGATGGACCCTAATAATTTCGTAGTTGGCTGCCGAGTTAAATTAGGTGCGCTTAAATAGCCTTTGAAATGGTATGAGTTGGTCTTCTTTGCCACAGGCCACACAAGAAAAGCTTGGAGAACAACCACGCGGAAACCACTTGCACGATAGTTAAAAATGTGTGTCTAATAATTTGCTAAAACAATAAAACATGTAAAATACAGCGAAGAGCAAACAGTGGAATATGTAAAATGTGCAAGGTACCACAAACTCACAATGCACAACGCTCATTGTGCCTCTTTTACAACTGTCACACCTCAATCTACTATTTTGCTCACGCCAACCCTCAGCCGGAACACCTTCCACTCTGTAACCCTCTTTCGTTTCAAGTTCAAAGCCATCCGATCTTCGCGTTTATTGGGTGTAATGTATCAAGCAGTAAGCTTATCTCGTTCTCTGCCCCGCTACAACCGCGCCTATTGCTGGTTGCTGCTGAAACCATCGGGTGATAAGGTTTCACCCACACGAAATCTTGATATTGCAGCGTGTGTCCCTCTGGGGCTTACTGGGAAATACTTCACATAAAACCCTTCCGAAGTCAAAGCAATTTTGCCACCGTGCAGGGGCACGTAATTATATAACAAGTGGTTTAGATTCTGTGATGCTCTACTCATTCCGTCGGTTTATCAACATGGTGAAAACGCGATAACAAACCGCATAAAGTGTAAGACACCTTTAAGCAATACGTAGATGAATTTACAACGGATCCCGAAATCAGAAGGCCAGTATCCGTGAAATTTTACGTCGCTAGATAAACAAATGAACATTGACACGAAATAGATTCAAACTTCAATTATGCGATCACAGGGGCTCAGAAAACGAGAGCAGAATTGCGGCTTGAGAGGAAAGAGCACGTGCGTCACACAGGTCCAGAACAAGGATATGGCAAAGCAGTGCGCTGGACGCGAACAAACAATTGTTGGTTCGTAAAATTATACAGTGCATGAAGCAAGTCAATAGTGTAACTGAGTGAGCGATATTAAGGCAAAACTTGGAACCGCATTGTTTCTTTGGGGGATTTTCCACTACCGGTCTTTACACCGCCCACCAAAACCCTCCTGAATCTTAGCAGAGTTAAAAGTTTGGCATGAAGGTACTGATTCTTCCTACTTTCCCAGACCCTGTTGTCAGTACGCGTCCGTCAGTTTTTGTGGCTCGACGTGCGCAAACTGTGTTTGTCGGATAGCGGGAGTGGTTGACCGAAAGGTATGCATTGCGTCCTGTACTTGAGAATTTTCGTCATGGTTAATAATTTACCGAACGTTTTCAATTCCTGTTACTGAGGCACACATGTTTGCATTTTACTTATCCGGTGAGATTTTGGCCGTGCATAGTGGGTGGTTTGATCAGGTTTAGCATATGGGCGATTGTCTCCCCCCTACGGTGTCGAATACCTTCCCAGTGCATTCAGTTAACATCTTGCTTGTATGCTGGTTCTGTTGAAATTGACGTGGCTCACATCGGGTTACGGTGACGTGCGTCAACCACATTATCGCTTCAGCAGTGCATAAGAACAATGTTGGGTCGTTTACCAACAAAAAATAGGTAAGTCGAGGGTGCCTCTGTTCGTTCAGGCCCGCCTGCAATGTCAAAAGGACTCAAAAACTAGGACCGAATTGCGGCGTGCGGGACATGAGCATGTGCGTCACACAGGTCCAGAACAAGGATATGGCAAAGCAGTGCGCTGGACGCGAACAAACAATCGTTGGTTCGTAAAATTATACAGTGCATGAAGCAAGTCAATAGTGTAACTGAGTGAGCGATATTAAGGCAAAACTTGGAACCGCATTGTTTCTTTGGGGGATTTTCCACTACCGGTCTTTACACCGCCCACCAAAACCCTCCTGAATCTTAGCAGAGTTAAAAGTTTGGCATGAAGGTACTGATTCTTCCTACTTTCCCAGACCCTGTTGTCAGTACGCGTCCGTAATACCTCGTGGTCAACGTTCTACTCACGATCACACTTGGTCCGGTGACCACACCGGTGCGATGTTACTCCGCATCGTCCATGAAAACGGCTGATCGATAGCGGACGTGAAGGAGAATTGCAGGGGCCGTCTTTGGGAGGGCCGCTGTTCCTCGGCCGCATGTGCTTGTGTCGATATGCGTGCGTGTGGGTGTCATGGGTGAGGTCGCACTCTGGTACACGGGCAGACAGTAACAACCATCACATACGGGAGATATCTTCCCTAATGTCAGTGATAAACGAGGAACAATCAGCTCTTCGGCGTGTTTTGATGGAAGTCATGGAGTATAAACGCGTATTATGTGAGTTTGATTGGTATGCGTCCGGGTGTATGATAGAATCACAACTACTACCACACATGCCAAAATCCTCCTGTAACGTTGACGAAGAATGGTGAGCACTGCAACATGCTTGATGGAGGTTATGATGTACAAACGTCTACCATGTAAATGTGTATGTATCGGGGTGCAGGATGGTTCAGTACGCCGCTATGTCGTAGGGGCCCTCGCACATGGAAGGTTCCTTTAACCAATTCGAAGACGAATGAGGAATAGTCTACTGGGGTTCCGTGTTATCGGCCTCTCCGTCTTCACTCTGGAGGAGGCTGATACTGCGTACGTCGCGGATTAGCGTTCTGTTGGCGGTCTCCACCTTGACAGTTCTTATCATTTCGTCAGAGCTTTCGACGGCTTCCATAACCAGGTGTTAAAATAAGCGTGTTCGTCTGCGATCATCACTACATCCCCAACCTTGAATGGTCTCGCCTTGGTTAGCCACTTTTTTCGGGCTTGCAGAGCCGGTAGGTACCCCCGCAGCCATCGCCTCCAAAAATCCTTGGCAAGATAGTTTGCCTGCTTCCATCCGTGGAGATAGATCCCACGAAGGTTTATCGCCCCTTGGAAACCCTCAAAGCCAATAAGTCGTTCGGGGTGAACGCCAGATTGGTGGGGTCGTCGTTGGTTACTGGAACCAGTGGGCGGTTGTTCAGAATTCTCTCGGCCTCAGTCACGACAGTGCTCAACGTTTCGTCGTCGGGCGGCTGTTGCTCAATGATCGACAGCAATATTTACCTGGTGGGTAAGATCAGGCGTTCCGATAGGCCGCCGCGATGACTGGCCTGCGGGAGATTGAAATGCCATCGTATGCCATAGGCCACCGTTCAATTCCGCAGTTCGTCCCTGTTCATGTTTTTGTGCCAACGCCGCAGTTCTCGTTGGGTGCCCACGAAATTCGACCCATTGTCAGAATACGTATCCGTCGGAAGGCCTCTCCGGTCGATAAAACGCCTCAAGACCTGCAGAAAGGAGTCGGTTTTCATTGAACGTACAACCTCTGAGTGTATCGCTAGTGGCTTCATGCACGTCATGATACACCCGTGTCGTTCTTCCGACCTCTTCCGACGCTTGATCCACAAGTGCCCAAAATGGTCCAACCCGGTGTCGCTGAACGGCCACCAGCCCGGAGTCACTCTGCATTCTGGTAGCGGGGCCATGTGTTGTGTTTCCGCTGCGGCATTGCGTCTCCTACAATGTACACAACGTCGGATTACGCGGTTTACAGTCGCTCTTTCTTTCAGCAATCATAGGCGCATTTGGATGACGCTCGTCACGTAACAGTCCCCGGCTTGTCCCTCCACCGCGTGAACGAGTTGGATCATTAGCTCTATCACAAGTTGTCGAGCCGGTAGCAATATGGGGTACTTCGTGTCAAAACTCAGGTGGGAGTTGGTCAACCTGTCATCTACCCGTAGTAGTCCAATAATGAGTTTGGGGTTTAAGTGCCTGAAGTCGCCTCTCGGGGATGATATTCTATTGTCGATTGGTCACGCTTCTTCGGCCCTCTCGAGTTATCGGGTGAGAGCCTCCCGTTGTATCATCTAGAATATATCGTGCTCCACTGCTCGCAGTTCATCGGAACTTTTCGGACCCTTTTTCTATCCGGCTGGGTGGCGGACCCCTTTCGTGACTAGCAAATATCCCCTGAACCTGGCTAACCAAACTAATGAGGTCAGTGTCCTCATCCAGGAGGACAACCTGACCAGTCGTGACAAAATGAATGTCGCTTCGACGACTGTGGCCGCCATCAGTACGCCTTTGATCTCCAGTTCCAATTCCAGGAGGCTTTATTTCTTACACAAACCAGTCCTTTTTAGACATTTGCAGGTATTTCGGTCTTCAGTCCACGCGTCGGGTTGCCGGAAGTCGGTCGCACCTCGGGGGCACAGATCGGCTGGGTTATCGCCAGACCTAACACGTTTCCACTGGCTCATGGCCGTTTCCTCGTGGATGGTTGTGATCCGATTAGCAACGAAAGTACTAAACCGGCCCCTGACGTTGGTAATGTAGTACAGTACTATCGTCGAATCCATCCACAAGCCAGCCGACCAAATGTAGAAGTCGGAACACCTCCTCACTGCCTGTACCGCCTTGACTGCTAACACGGCTGAGCTGGGTTCAAGGCTCGGGATCAAAGCCGACCTCAGTGGGGCAACGCGGGCTTTGGCGAACATAATCATCGTAATATATTGTCCATCTCCCGTGCAACATCGTCTGTATGCCACAGCTTCGTAACCGACTTCGGATGCGTCAGAAAGGGCAAGTAGTTCTCCCGTCCGTGTCGCATGACCAGGGGGAAACCATCGTGGAATCCGTATGTCCCCTATTTTCTTTAAGGAGTTCAGAAATTCTTCCCAGTCCAGCCGGTCTGCTCGGTCCAGCGGCTGGTCCCAATCGACTTTCTTACAGCAGAGCCGCTGCGGCGGGACTTTTCCGGGTAACAGCCAGGAAGAGACGAAGCTGAGCGGATCGAACAAACTAGAGGCAGCAGATGGTATACCACGACGGGTTACCGGCAGTTCGGGAACGTTTACCTCGAAACCGAAACCGTCCGTTTCCGTGTTCCATTGCATCCTTGAAGTGCGTTCGGTAGGGAGTAGAGAGCCGTCCAAATCTCTAACACATTCGGCTCCTCGTGGTACGGGACGAATTTGAGCACTTCTGAAGCGTTTGACTCCCGTTTGGTTAGATGGAGGCTGCCCTCCTCTAGCAATCTTGTTGGGCCTCTGAACTGCGCTGGGGCCGAATCTGTATCATCGAATGACCCAGGATAGTCGTCCAGGTAGGGGTTTCTGCTGGTGCTGTCTACCACCGAATGGTAGACCAAACCTCCATGTTTGTTCGCTGATTCTCGAAGGGCGTAGTTCGCACAAAACGGTGATGATATGACTCCGAGGAGGTTGGCGGTCATCCTACAATCTTTCACTGCGATATCCCGCTTAATCTCTCCCCAGCACAGGAAACGCAACGCGTCTTGTTCTTCTACCGGTATTTTCGCCTGGTGAAAGATTTCCCGATGTCGGCAGACAAGGCCACTCTACATCCTCTGATACGGCACAAAACTTCGATCGGTGGCGTGGTCCAGTCACGCCCTTGTTGGCACGTCGCAGCTGATGAGGTGGTCCAGTTTGTCGTCTTTCCAGTCTACAACGGTTCCATCCTGCAGGCGGGCCACCTAGTCAAAATTGCGTCGATCGACCTTGGTGCTCGCATGAGGAGATCAGCTAATGCAAATACCTCCTTCGATTTGACTTGCTCGTAAGTGTCTAAGGAGACGAGCTGTAACCTCAACCGGCCGGCAGTCATTACTTGTGTTCCGACCACCATGCTCACTGCCAACGACGTCGTACTTTCAGCGAGCCCGTGTTTGTCGGCACACCGCTCCCTCACTGGGGGAGTGTCCGACCCACTGTGGACGGAAGCCGATGCTTTGACTGCCCCGGTTGGGGCAACTACTCCCACCGCCACTACTCATAAACGAACTGGCGTACCGGCAGACCGCGACGTTGAACAAATCACACTGGGCTTGGTGTGCGTCTCTGGTGTATCTTCTCCCACCTGGTGTACCAATCGATGGTGTCTGTCCGCCCAACCTTCGTGACTACATCTGGTCCCTGTTCGACCAGCTGCTGCCCGGTGCGTGGTGTTGAGGCATATAAAGCACGCTACTATCGTCCTCGCCATGCCCGAACGTTCGTCTATTGTGGTGTTGATGAACTTGGGGCATTCTAGTAGCCATCGACTAGCGTCACAGGGCCTGCAACTTGGGTGCTCTAGAGCCGCGCGCGAGATGGCGTGTGCATTGGTCCAAGGCTGATACTTCGGGTATCCCCGAGCAGTGGTTTGAGCCTGGCTAGTACTAGATTTGATTGTTCGGTTACTGTCCCGGATGAGCCGGCCAAACCTACTGTCGGCTACCATTTTTTGCCCGTCCATGTATTCGGTCAAGCCTTTGAAGTTAGTCTCATGGTCGCCCCGGCTAGTACGTTCCGCCTCTTCTGCCCACTGGCCCTGTAGTTTGGGATGGAGGTGACGGACTATGCCCTCCAAGGTGTGCATTGCATCGCGGTCAGTCCTGTAACCTAAATGGTCGAGGGCTATTGAACGGTTCTGCATTTTGATCGCCAGGTCAGCCCGCTTCCTTGTCCGCCTCCTTCGTGTTTCATCTGTAGTAAAATGATCTGATTAGTGATTTCTTACCTGTGTCTCCTCAGTCATTACTTTCATCCCTTGATCCGTTTATTGCTCGCTACAGACATTTTTCTGTTCCTTCCAGTGTGGTCCGCTTTTCCATGTTCCACCATTGTAAGGACAACGTCACGTAACGGTGTTCTTTTACAGTTCCGAATTGTTTGACCTGTCACTACCCGATTCCTCTGGTCCGTCACTACATCTCGCACCTGCATTGATCAAATAATTAGACCCATTCTTACCCGTTTTCCTTAATCCTCTTTCATCTTCACTCTTCCATGAACTGCTCCTCACAGCCTTCATCACTTCTGTGCTTCCGCATTCTATTTTTCTCTCCGTTGGGCTGCCATGTGCACTTGGCATGAAGTTAATCCATCACGATATTCCAAAGTTAATTCTACAACCAATTGATCTAACATTACCTACTCCTCCTAATGACTGATAATTTCTTTCTAGGACCCCATTGCTATTCTTTCTGCTTCTCTTATACATATATATATAAAATAAATTCACATATATATATAAACTTACGCATATATATCTGTGTGCACGCACTCTGCATCTTGCAGTTCCTCACCGGCCATTTCTCTTGCTATCATCCCAACGACCGTTATCATAGGCATCCATCAACTCTACATCTGTGCCTCACATCTACCGTATCCAATCCTTCGAAATCGTTTTTGTCATCTGATCATCCCTCTATGTCTTGCATTGCTCGCTGCCCGTTTTACGGTGAGTTTTGTGTCCTGTCCGCCGACAATCCACTGTAGTGCACCTCACCTTTTTCTCCATCGTTCCTCGCTACTGTAGTTCCTCATACCGATTTCCAGCCTTTCTCATGTTTACCAGTCGGCCTTTTTATGTAATTGCCCGGACCAGCCACTCGGTCCATCTGACCTTGACTTTCAAACTCACCGGGCGTCCATTCAGATCAGCTCTTGAGCTCATTTAAACTCCACACAATCGCTATGGTGTGCATACGTTTTTCCTATTTCATCCTACCTTACTCCCCCTTCTGTGCCATTTTATCCAATATTTTCATGAGTTTCCATGTTTCCAAGAATTATATCTGTCCATTCTATCACTTGTATCAACAAGATCATGCACACCGCATGCTTCGGGCGTTTCCGAAATAAACCATTATTATTATTATTATTGTATAGGCGTCGCCCTTCTTTCCCTTGGCCTCTGACATCAAGCCCTCTAATAATAATAATAATAATCATAATAATAATAATAATATTATTATTATTATTAACAATAATAATAATGGTATATTTCTCGGCTATGGTCGAGACGCACGCGCAGACGCATGATCATGGTGTACAGCGTTACTCATTGAGATGAAATATTCACACACTTCAGGTGTAACAGTCAAAAGTGCCAGTGGTAGAAAAACATAGCCAGCGATGGTTTATATGGATCACTCTAATAATGGTTTGAGCGGCAACTTCGAACCGGCTTTGATTTCTCCCGGTAACGATGAATCAAACTACCACAATGGGATTTGAACGGGCGCCGGTGAGTACGGTCACCGAAGACATCATCCCGCTAAATTTGAATGGGGTAATGGCGGTATTAGTCTGCCGCCAAATCCGCTCATATCTGCCTAAATGTAGAGTCTTGTTCCAAAATTTATACCCCGTTGGAACCGCAAAAATAGCAATTTACCGGTAATGCCGTGGGGCGTAATAAGTCGTAAAAAAAATTTGAAATTGGTCTACGGACTGTTTCTTATGTATCTGCCAGAATGTCCATTCGTATTGCAAAATGGATACCTTTTTGGAACTACGTAAATTGGGGAATGTAAAGAAATGTCAAACGATCCTTCGTAGACGTGGTTCGCCAGGAACAATACAAGTCTGCTACCTTAAGTATTATACACTAGGACTTGGGCTACTTGGCTGTACCGTCATACATACATACATATCTATGAACATATATAAATATATATATATTCTATATACATACATACACATGTATATAGATGTACATATATACGTATATGTATATATGTATGAACATATATACGTATATATATACATATGTATGTATATACTTAAATGGTAACGTATCCGGCCATGGCTCGACGTACGTCCTATAGGACTGGGCTGTATATATGCATACGTACACTAATATATATATATATATACATGCATGAATATATATATCTATATATACGTATACATATATATGTTTATGTATATATACATATGCATGTCATTATATATATATATATATATATATATAATCTACCATCCAGTATTCACTAGCGCGAAAGAAGACTCACGAAGTGAACACGTGCCATAACGACCTAGTTGTGGTAGCCCAAATAAAATATCATTAAGGAAGACAAATGCCAATATGGCAGGAATCATAATGCGGCGGCCCTGAATAGGGCCTTTTGTCAATCTCTTTGGACCACGTTCACCTCGCTAGACAATGCACACAGGTGTAGTTTTCCTCGTTGGTGAAACCAGCGCCGGCCTGTCCAGTTTTCGTCTCTTGTTTGCTATCCGGAATTGGTTGGCCGTAGTTGTTCGATGTTGGTGAAACTGGATACGCTGCAAAGGGTTTCCTATAATCTGAATGTTGCTCTCGTCAGTAAACCGAACTTCCATTAACGGTTTCCTTCTAGACGTTGTTCCCTATTTTACGGTTAAATCACTTTTCGGCGGTTCCGACCGTAGCACATACTCGTCAGCTGTACTGGAAGTTGTGGGACATTCTAACATTTCTCGGGTCTCTTTCTCTCGGCCGAACATAGTGGCCTGAATAGCAGCCCGAATTCGTTCGAATGCGGACTCGCTGCTTGCGAACACCATGTTACGCATCCACTGAAAAACGCAATCCTTTTCTATCGTCGCTGCTGCAACTAGATGGTTGCACCGTTTCCGCATATCTTGCAACACGTGAAACCGGCAGAACACAATCTGGTCTTCAGGACAGTGAGTCTTGAGCCCGTTTAACTGAGCGAGACTACGATCTACCACTATTGTTTTACATTCCCTAGTTGCGGGCAGGTATTCACGCAGAAAACCCACGGCTTGTCTGTAGCTTGCAGTGCTTTCATTGGGCAGCAACGCATACAGAATGCTACGGCCTTAGCCTGTTTCATTCACTATCATTACGTGCCATAATGCATAGCCTCCGCAGTTCATTTGATGAGTAGCGTCAGCTAGAATCACCTGGCTGCATCTGCGAGCAACCGGAATCACCTCCATGGGTATGAAGAAAGGGAACCTAACTATATTCTCCTCGTGTATTACCTGGCTAATGCCTTTACCTTCCAGTAATTCCTTAACCCTAATTACGTTACCACGAACATCGTCACTGTGACGGACACGTATGGACTGAAAGTCCATGCTATTCAGACGCCTATTGAACATGCGACTAGTATAGTCCCTTAATTCAGCTGTATTATGGAAAGTATCCATTAAGTTAAACACCACTCACTCTTGAAAAGCTGCCAGCCTTCGGTTAGCTACATATAAACTAGGATTTCCTATTTGGAACCTATGACTATGGATCATGCACCACTTCGCGACACGATATCCAGTTCCTTGGGCGACCAAAGTGACGAATGCTCCGCACTCCAGGTTTTTGTATCTACAATGGAGTCAACATTAGCAAACAATTATTCTAATCTTGAACCACCTCCACCTTTTCGACGCCGATGGACACAACAATATTTCACGAAATGATATTTCAGTCCGTCGCTAATTGTTAGCCGACGCTTTTTGGCGTGTTTCCATGTTCGGGCATTGTAATTGTAGAAGCTGGTACTTGTGCATCTCTGGAATTCATGGTCGTTCACGTGGCTAGCGAGCGAGATGGTTGCTGACATTTTGTAGCGCTAGGCCTTATATACCAGTGTAAATTTGATGATATAAACAATATTTTGTAATATTCCTTGCCTCTGGTTACACCCAACAGAATTTATTTCACGTTCTTTTATACGTAATTTATTTCATCACAAAATGTCTATTCCAGCAGACATTACCGTTTCATTTGTGGTAGTTCGATCCTTGACTTTCGATTTCTCCCTGGGCGGTGGCGCACCGCAGGGGGTACCGAATAGGTCGTTCATTCATAATGCTAGAGGTGCGTTACCAACGAGAATGGTGCAAGCCATGACAAACCGCGTTATACCGGGTATCTGCAAACAGCGAAGTTTTAAATGGGAAGAAAATGAGATTGTATGGAAGTACACTCAGGGAAATCGATGCAAAAAAGAGAATAGCAAACCATGAAGTTGATGCAAACCCTGAATGTCGGTTCTACCGGGGTTCAATAAAAGGAATGAGTTGTGATACAAGGAGACATGAGACCAATTTTATGAATGCACATTTGGGAACTTTGGTGAATGTGGAGGGAACAGAAGTCTATATGAAGGTGAGTTTAATTGCAGGACCAGTAACCTGTACCTTTCAGAAATGCGAAAATACAACTGGAGGGTCCTGGAGAAGTGGAGGATCAATTTCCAGCCGGACACGAATCGAGGGAAAAGTGGACCTTTGCAAAAGATACTAAGGTGGAAAATCTCCGCACTGATTTGAGCATCATTATGCTGTTTCACTGATATATATATATATATATATATATATATATATATATATATATATATATATAAATACATTGACTCATTGAGCCTCAGTGTTATTCAGCGTCATTACTGGTAATGTGCAACATTCTCTAGATATGGTTCGTCTGGCGGGGTGAAAGATATGTGTCGGTCGATCAGCCGAGTGTCGCGAGATATGAGGGATTTAAATGACGACTGGTATATTGGCAGGTTGCGTGTGAACTCTTACCTGTTGGCTGTAATGTTGATATCCGCGGGAGAGGTTTTGTGTTAGAAAACCCTAATTAATATGATAGGCAATTGGGGGTATTTTCTGCCGCGTGGCTTGATTGCAGTCCCAGATGCTGTGAAAGGTTCCACTTGGGTCCCCGTCGGTACGAGTCCAAGTGGCATCTTTGGTTATCCAGTTTGGCGACTGAGATAGTGGGAGGCGACGGACCTGAAATAAATAGGGATTGCAGTCTGGACATGGTTCCAGCTGTGGGTTAGGGTAATATATGACGACGGTAATAATGAACTGGTTAGGTTTATCTGAATGGGGCAAGGGTAAAGTTCCATTTAAGCTGTCAGTGGCATCTACTTCACGTTCTGGGTGGGGCAGGCTCGTCGGGGACTGGGCTATAATGCTGCGGGCTAGCCGAGTTGCGTCCACCGGTTGGGCCTTTTTGCGTGCATTCTAAAAGATCAGTGGTTCGCAAGTTGGTGTGGCAGTGTTGGGATACTAAGAAAAACCTAGAGCTTCACGGTTAAGAGGATCTGGAAATGGTAACCCTCGACCTAGTTTGCTTACGCAGTCTGCAGTTCAGCACGGAGGCTGTAAGGTGGGTTTGAAAGAACAGAATGTGGGTTAATGGGACTGGTACGCCGCTAGCATAGCACTATGTTTGTTACGGTCTCTTCCGGTATAGCGGTTACTCTATATTGAATGCTTCCTGAGGGGCCCTAAAGTGGAAGAAACTTCGATGGTGTCGGTGATGACGCACTAAAGAAAATTGATCTCGTGCCGAGAAACGTAGTCGTAATTTCGTCTATGCTGGTACTCGATGGTGCTAGTGTGCTGAGATTATACTTGATTAGGTGCAGGGATATCCGATATAATGGTGTTTGCATGATTACCGTGATGCCTTTCTCGCCGTTAGCTTATTGCAAAGCAGGAAAACTCCCATGTGAGGACTGGTTTGGAGAGCCGTGAGAGGTGGGAACGGAGTAGAACACTTCCCAAGCCAATTACAATCACATTTATATGAACCAAATTAAGGGAAGGAAAAGGACACTTTTAATCTGTTAGTCAATCAGTCCGTCAGTCACTCGATTGGTTAGCCGACTCATCGATAGATGAACGGGGGACATGGTGAAATCACGTGTCGTCGTCAGAGACTTGGGTCGGCATCACATTCGAGCATGACGTCATTGACCTTCGGCCACGGAAGTTCAAGTGCTTGGACCAGCTTCTTTTGTGAACAAAGCTTGGGCCGCAATAGCCGGATGCTGATTGCCTCAGCCGTCGCTAGTGTCCTATATCTGACTGATTTTGACTCGTTCGGTTGAACCCTGTATAGGACACTGAACGATGTAGCCGGATCAGCCTTGTGGCCTGTGTCTAACAGATGGGCGAGAATGGAACTCGATACAGCCCCTCTTCCTCCATGTTGAAGCCAACGTGGTTGATGCTTAGTATCCCGAGCTACACGTATTTGCTCGGATGATACACTAGAGGCGGAGCTGAGAATGATTCGTCGGATCCTGTCGGAAAACGGCTACCCCGACAGATTCATTGAACGTAATATAAAATACCGAACAGAACCAGAAAGGATATCACAGGTGGAAAAGAAAACCTTGTTCCTCAAACTCCCTTACAAGGGGGATGCGGCTGCCGAGAGAGTAAGCAGGGTTTTATCTGCCACATGCAAAGCCACTTTCAACGCTGCCAAGCTTAGGTGCTTTTTCTCGACATCGACCATCATAAAATGCGAGAACAAGGATAAGTTGCCTTTGTTGACCTCTTCAATGATTATCTATCAATTCAAGTGCACCTGTGGTGCCACTTATGTGGGTCGAACGACGAGGCATTTATCCAAACGCATTAAAGAGCATCAACCACGTTGGCTTCAACATGGAGGAAGAGGGGCTGTATCGAGTTCCATTCTCGCCCATCTGTTAGACACAGGCCACAAGGCTGATCCGGCTACATCATTCAGTGTCCTATACAGGGTTCAACCGAACGAGTCAAAATCAGTCAGATATAGGACACTAGCGACGGCTGAGGCAATCAGCATCCGGCTATTGCGGCCCAAGCTTTGTTCACAAAAGAAGCTGGTCCAAGCACTTGAACTTCCGTGGCCGAAGGTCAATGACGTCATGCTCGAATGTGATGCCGACCCAAGTCTCTGACGACGACACGTGATTTCACCATGTCCCCCGTTCATCTATCGATGAGTCGGCTAACCAATCGAGTGACTGACGGACTGATTGACTAACAGATTAAAAAGTGTCCTTTTCCTTCCCTTAATTTGGTTCATATAAATGTGATTGTAATTGGCTTGAGAATGAAATCACCGAAAACATATGTTCGCCTACACCTTGTTTTCTGATGTTAATCAAGGGCTTTTTCCGTTTACTCTAGAACACTTCCGTCGAGAAAGTTACTGATGTCATCGGATTTAGAAAGGGGATGGATGTGGCGTCATTTGTCGTTAAAGAGGAGGCAAAGTAGGTGTTAAAAGCCTCCGCAGTCAGAAGAGGATCATCAAAGTAATTGTTTTTATAGTTCAAATATGGGATGTCTCGATTAGGTTGCTTGTTTCTGACCTCCATTAGCCTGGCCAGTGCTTCCACCTTGTTTGGTTGGCTTAAGGCATCTAGCTCATGCTTTTTCATAGAAAAATCTAGAAGCAACTTAATCGTATTGGATATATGTATTAATTGGAGATGCGACGGAAAGTCCCTCGTCTTAGTGAATCTTCTTTGGAGTTTGGCTAGGTTACCGTTAGGGCGATCTAGAGAGTTCAGCTGATTGCGAATGATGGGCCCTGAGGCTGGATTGATTTTGTCGAGGCTGTAATGAAGATTAGAATACAGTTGGGCAGCCGCTATCTCTAGGTTCTTAGATAAAAAGGATTCGCCGCAGTTTAGGGAAAGGATAAAAGAGGGTAGTCTATTCCAGCAAGCTCTACGGTATTGCTTATTGCTTATTAGATTACAGGTTGCCTTGACTGGCTGGCCAAACAGGTCCGTCATAATCTCTTCTGCTCATGTGTAACCTTGTTCCATGTCGAGCATGGTGCACCCATCGATAGCTTCTCCCGCCCGGCCTCGACAGTAATGAGTCAGGTAGGAAAGCCTCTGCCCGGGGTCGGTTATCTTATTTTCGACGAGAGTTTCGAACTGCCTGAAGAGCTTGCAGAAGTGTCCAAATCGTCCGTCGAAAACTGTCGGTTCTGCTCTTGGCAGATCGATCGTTGGTAGCGTTGATGTTTTGTATTTGATGACAGACGCGGGGTTCCTTATTGTAATTTGCCCTGATCTGTCAGATAGGTCATGGTCGTTGGCCTTATGCTTACGCCCGTTCTGTCTACCTTCCTCTTCCGCTTACTGGGCCTGTTCCCAGCCAGTAGCAGTTGTTGTTCTAGGTCTAATATCCTTGGCTCGAATAGATCGACGTTGTTACGATCCATATTACCCTCAGCAACACATGAGTTAGCACTGACAGGACTAGGTGACCCAACAATAACTAAATAGTCGAAAGTACCCAGAACCTCCCCAATGACTTGCTGTAATGCTTTCTGTCAAAATTCCAGTTTCTTCGATCACTTTCTTGGCATGCTACATATTTTCTCGTTCCAAATTGATCAGTTGAGTACTGTTAGACAATTTTCAACAATGCGTAGCAAAATTCACAATGGATCCCGAAATCAGAAAGCGATTATCCGTGAAATTCTACGATAGTGGATTATTCAATGAACAATGACGCGAAACAGATAAAACCCCAAGTATACAATCAAAAGGACTCAAAAACTAGGACCGAATTGCGGCGTGCGGGACATGAGCATGTGCATCACACAGGTCCAGAACAAGGATATGGCAAAGCAGTGCGCTGGACGCGAACAAACAATTGTTGGTTCGTAAAATTATGCAGTGCATGAAGCAAGTCGATAGTGTAACTAAGTGAGCGATATTAAGTAAACATGGAACCGCATTGTTTCTTTGGGGGATTTTCCACTACCGGTCAGTACAGCAAGCTCTCGCCTAAAACGTCCAATACAGGCGCAAGAGAGCCTCAAGCGATTCACAAACTTATTATATTTGCCTTTTTTTCGGCGTAATCAGGCGTACGCCCAGACATAAGTTTTCCACCTTCTTTCTTCCGTTATTCTGCTCCTCTTGTACGCGACATTACTTCTCGTCTTAGGATTCTATTCGTCTTCCACCAACGGCGAATACCCAGCAGTAGATGATACTCGAATCTTCCCATGGAGGCTTTCTAACTTTTTCTAGGGTGTACTGTTCATTTTCATATCTGTAGGTACCCGTACATTTCCTACTTTTTCGTGGTTTTCAACGTCCCTTGGTGCGGCATTCCTTTGTTGTACCGACGTTTTAATGTAAAACACACACACTTTTTGGTCGTCATCACCGCGCAAGACAAAAAAGGCTGTAAATTAATCCTTCATTCTGGCACGGTCTCATCTTCTGGTTTGGAGCATCTTGAAATTATATCTGTCGGAACTAACTGAGTGAAACAAAACATTTTAGAAGCTTCAGCGGCGTCTCTTGGCACTTCGCTCAATACCATCCTGTTCTGTTCAACGGATGGCTGTCAGACCGAACTGAACTGAAGACATTGTCGGATATTGGCTATTCGGTGCTCATTTCCTGATCACAAGAACACTGAACAACTGTGAGTTTGGGTCACGCCTTTTGTTTCATTTTATTTCTTAATGTACATACCCTTTTGGCCTTTTTATCACCGCACGCTCCTCCGCCCATCTTAGTTTGCTAGTATCGTCTTAGATATTGTTGACATTCATTTAGTGTACCATATAGACAGAGTAGTACGCTACAAAATCGGTGAGCCCAGGTTGTTGTTACATCCTGTGACACTAGCTTCATTCTTTTGGTCCAAGTTCCACACGATTCACCATGTCTGACAGCGAATCTATTGACATCCACGTGGTTGCTCTGAAACTTCCCGTTTTTGCCCCGACCAACCCTCGAGTGTGGTTTCGACAAATAGAAGCCCTATTGGCCACTCGACGTATAACCAGCGAGCGCGTGAAATACTCTCACTTTGTCCAAGCACTTTCCTTTGACATCGTCGTTGACGTGGAAGATCTCCTCGATCCCGTTCCACCAGAAGCTCCTTACACAAAGCTTAAGGAGGCAGTCATTCAGCGTACGGGAAAATCAGCCGGAAAAATGCTCCGGGAGCTGTTCACGTCGGTGGAGCTCGGAGATCAAACTCCGTCCCAGCTTATGCGCCACATGCGGTCGCTACTGGCTGGACGGCAAATGGACGGCGCCATTGTCAGGGAGATATGGGTTGATAAACTACCTCTCCCGATGCAACAGGTCCTGTCAACGCTGGAGCCCACCACTCCTCTTGACAAAAGTGCACAACACGCCGACAGAATAATGGAATGCTACCCGGCTGGTAGACCTTGCGTTCACATGACATCACCCGCCGAAACCACTCCGACACACGAATCCCCTATGACATTACCAGTTCCTGCCCCAGGTCGCCGTGGCGACGCTTCTCGCAATCCTGATTCCCCATCCCATCACTTTCATATCTATAAGGACATTATGGACCTAAAAGAAACCGTTCGCATGTTGTGCAATCAGTTCGGTGCAGTGTGCAACGCAATTACTACTCATCGACCTGCGTCCGCCGAAGTACCTCATCGACCTAGATCACGGTCCAAAAACCACCGGTTACAAACCTGGTGTTGGTACCACCGCACATTCGGCTCCCAGGCACATCGCTGTGATCCCCCATGTGCATTCCACACCTCCACCTCACAGTCAAACGACCAGGCCAGCCAGTGACGGCGACGACTACGGCTGGTTCTCTACATGAAAGCCGCCTATTTTATATCGTTGGCCGACCCAGTGGCCTTCGATTCCTCATTGATACCGGCGCCGAGATCAGTGTAATCCCCCCACCCAAACATCATAGCTTCAAAACATCTCACTTCACTCTGCAAGCAGCAAACACAACAACTATTTCTACATTCGGCCAACGGTCCATCACTCTTGATTTAGGCCCCCGACGATCTTTTCAATGGGTTTTCATCCAGGCGGATGTTCAGACTCCCATTATTGGCGCGGATTTCCTTTCACATTTTGGCCTAACTGTGGACCTCAAAAATCACAAACTGGTAGACACCACAACCAAGCTTTGTGCAGTCGGCATTGGTAAATGCACCAACTCCCTGGGTATTCGGCTGGCGATCCCGCAATCGCCGTTTGCTGACATTTTGAAGGAGTTTCCATCCTCACTAAACCATGTCAGTTCACCGGCCCAGTCTCTCGTGCTGTGCATCACCACATCGCTACAAAAGACCAACCGGTCCACTTTCAACCACGCCGACTCGACGCCGACAAACTCAGTATTGCACGCCTTGAATTCGAACGTATGATGAATCTTGGCATCATTCGACCGTCTTCAAGCCCATGGGCCTCGCCTTTGCACATGGTTCCAAAATCATCTGGTGATTGGAGACCCTGTGGAGACTACCGTGCTCTCAACAACGTCACCGTCCCCGACAGGTACCCGATCCCACACATTTATGATTTTGCAAAGAACCTCTCTGGGAAGACAATCTCTTCCAAGGCTGACCTCGTAAAGGCATATCACCAAATCCCCGTGGCCGAAGAAGACACTCCCAAGACAGCCATCACCACGCCTTTTGGTCTGTTCGAGTTCATTCGCATGCCATTTGGATTAAGAAACGCTGCCCAGACGTCCCAACGATTCGTCGATGAAGTTCTTCGAGGTCTACCTTTTGCGTTTAGCTACATCAACGACATCTTAATTGCCATCAGAGCATGCCATTCACCTGCGTCAACTCTTTCAACGTTTCCAACAATACGGACTTCAGCTGAGCCCTAGTAAATGCGTGTTCGGCGTTCCGTTCCTCGACTTTCTCGGGCACCATATCGATCAAAACGGTTTGACACCACTCTCAGATAAGGTGCGCAGCATCCTCTCATTTCCTGCACCTCAAACGATCACACAGTTACTGCGTCTCCTGGGAATTTTGAACTACTATCGTCGCTTCATTCCCCATTGTGCGACTATCATTTCACCTTTGACCGATCTTCTCAAGTCCAACGTCAAGACGATCGATTTCACTCCTGAGGCTGAGACAGCTTTCACAGAAGCCAAAAAGGCTCTCGCGGATGCCACCATGCTGCATCATCCACATTCGGATCCAAATACTGAGTTAATCCTGACGACTGATGCACCAAATACTGCGGTCGGTGCAGTGTTTCAACAAATTGTGGACAACCAATTACAGCCCTTAGCGTTCTTCTCGCAAAAACTTAAGGCGGCACAGACAAGGTACAGCACGTTTTCTCACGAATTCCTGGCTATTTATTTGTCCATCCGTCATTTCCGTCACCTTTTGGAAGGACGACAATTTTGTGTACACATTGACCACAAACCTCTGACACAAACACTTCATGCCAGGCCTGACCGACATTCACCCAAGGGATATCCGCTATTTGGTTTATATTTCTCAGTTCGCAACAGACATCCGCAACGTGCGTGGAGTTGATAATGTTGTGGCTGATGCTTTATCCAGACCTGACATCAACACGGTGCAGACAAAGTTCGACCTTACGGAACTGGCAAACCTCCAGCGTGATAATCCATCTGTGCCCAAACTGCGCACATCCTCCACACTCCAGCTGAAAGATTCTTCTCTACCTTCAGCCGATGGCACAGTCCTATGTGACTGGTCTACAGGTCACCCTCGTCCTATCGTTTCAATTCCCTACAGGAAGATCGTTTTCCATCATTTTCATTCTCGTTCTCATCCTGGTATTCGTGCATCTCGCAAACTCATTTCTGCCAGATTTGTTTGGCCCAGTATGAATTCCGACATTGCATTATGGACTAAGCAGTGTTCACAATGTCAGAAAAACAAAGTCCACCGCCACACTTTTCTCCTCCCAGTACATTCGCCGTTCCCGACGTCCGTTTCACACATATTCACGTCGATCTTGTTGGTCCACTACCGCCATCAAATGGACATACCCACTTATTAACCGTTGTTGATCGTTTCACACGCTGGCCGGTGGCAGTACCCATTTCCGACACCTCGGCAGAAAATATTGCGAAAGTACTAATCCAGCACTGGATTGCCACATTTGGTGTACCGTCTACCGTCACCACAGACCGTGGCAGCCAATTCCAGTCGACTTTGTTTCATGAGTTCACTAAACTGCTTGGCTGTAAGCACATCACAACAACTGCACACCATCCTTCGTCCAATGACATGGTAGAGCGCCTACACCGTCAACTCACAGCAGCACTGATATCATAGCCAAACCCCAATAACTGGAGCGACAACCTTCCACTAGTTCTCTTGGGCCTGCGGTCCTCAGTCAAAGACGACCTTCACAGCATGTTGGCTGAACTCGTTTTAGGTACCACCATATGCCTTCCAGGTGAGTATGTTCAACCCAGCACCGATGCCAGTCCTAACCCATCCCAGTTTGTCCAACAACTCAAAGAGCGTACGTCACATCTACGTCCAATACCCACTCGCTCGTCATCCACACACGTTTTTATACATAACGATATATATACGCCACCTTTCGTTTTTATTCGTAACGATGCTGTTCGGAAACCACTCATACCACCGTATGACGGTCCATTTTAAGTGCTTAGTCGCACAGACAAATATTTCGTGGTTCAGAAAACCGATAAGCAGGACACAGTTTCCATTGACAGATTGAAACCCGAGTATTTTGATACACCTCCATCACCACCAACACAGACACCATCAGCATCCGCAGACACACCACCAACAACTTCTGTTGATTATCCACCCTCTATCATCACACCAGACACTACACCACACCCGTCAGCACCAACACAGCAACAACCTTCCCTGGTAACCCGCCGTTCCGGCAGAAACGTTCGACATCCTGCCAGATTGGAAGACTTTGATAGTTGACGTTTACTTCCGCTAACCGTTTCCTCTTTCTATTCCTCTATCGAGCGTTTATTTGTAAAACAAACGCCCTGGCGGGGGAGTTGTGTAGGTATCCGTAAATTTCCGACTTTTTCATGGTTTTCAACGTCCCTTGGTGCGGCATTCCTTTGTTGTACCGACGTTTTAATGTAAAACACACACACCTTTTGGTCGTCATCACCGCGCAAGACAAAAAAGGCTGTAAATTAATCCTTCATTCTGGCACGGTCTCATCTTCTGGTTTGGAGCATCTTGAAATTATATCTGTCGGAACTAACTGAGTGAAACAAAACATTTTAGAAGCTTCAGCGGCGTCTCTTGGCACTTCGCTCAATACCATCCTGTTCTGCTCAACGGATGGCTGTCAGACCGAACTGAACTGAAGACATTGTCGGATATTGGCTATTCGGTGCTCATTTCCTGATCACAAGAACACTGAACAACTGTGAGTTTGGGTCACGCCTTTTGTTTCATTTTATTTCTTAATGTACATACCCTTTTGGCCTTTTTATCACCGCACGCTCCTCCGCCCATCTTAGTTTGCTAGTATCGTCTTAGATATTGTTGACATTCATTTAGTGTACCATATAGACAGAGTAGTACGCTATATATGCATGAACCTATGAACGGTATTGCTTCCCTGCGTATTTTTGTGCAATTCTTATCTGTCTTATTGCTTTTTAACCCACTGTCCTTTCAAGTAAACTTGAGTATGCTTCGCCAATCGTTTTGTGTATCGTCCTCGTCAGCATTGCGTTTTCTGGGTCCTATGTCCGCAAGCCGCTCAGCGTGATACCTGGGATCATCCTTTTTGTGGTTGCCATTTGAAGGATCAAACTTTATCCACATTGCATCCAAAAAGGTTCAAGAAAGTCGCGTCTTTATGCCTAGTTTGGTCAATGATTCTTCGCTCCCGTGACAAATCTTTCTCGTGTGAGTGATAGAACGGTTTAATCTTACCTGAACGCTCCGAGATAAACAGTGTCCCTTGTGAATCGCTCGGCAAATGCCATGTAACTTTGCCCAAAGTGCTGCGCATCAAATGCACTGAGCTATTAACACTCGTGTGGCCGGCAGAGCGGTCGATGAGGATGGTGCTCCCCGTCACAGGTAGAAGTTTTCCATTGAGAAGGGAAAACACTGCACCCGACAAAATGAATGTGATTGTCAGCAAAATTGGGACGTCTTCGCCACCTTGACTGAAAATGGCCGGTGGTAATGCCTCTGGACCTGGCCTGTAGGACGGTCTTGTTCTTGCTACATGGGCTGAAACCTCATCAGAGTAGAACACTTCCGTCGAGAAAGTTACTGATGTCATCGGATTTAGAAAGGGGATGGATGTGGCGTCATTTGTCGTTAAAGAGGAGGCAAAGTAGGTGTTAAAAGCCTCCGCAGTCAGAAGAGGATCATCAAAGTAATTGTTTTTATAGTTCAAATATGGGATGTCTCGATTAGGTTGCTTGTTTCTGACCTCCATTAGCCTGGCCAGTGCTTCCACCTTGTTTGGTTGGCTTAAGGCATCTAGCTCATGCTTTTTCATAGAAAAATCTAGAAGCAACTTAATCGTATTGGATATATGTATTAATTGGAGATGCGACGGAAAGTTCCTCGTCTTAGTGAATCTTCTTTGGAGTTTGGCTAGGTTACCGTTAGGGCGATCTAGAGAGTTCAGCTGATTGCGAATGATGGGCCCTGAGGCTGGATTGATTTTGTCGAGGCTGTAATGAAGATTAGAATACAGTTGGGCAGCCGCTATCTCTAGGTTCTTAGATAAAAAGGATTCGCCGCAGTTTAGGGAAAGGATAAAAGAGGGTAGTCTATTCCAGCAAGCTCTACGGTATTGCTTATTGCTTATTAGATTACAGGTTGCCTTGACTGGCTGGCCAAACAGGTCCGTCATAATCTCTTCTGCTCATGTGTAACCTTGTTCCATGTCGAGCATGGTGCACCCATCGATAGCTTCTCCCGCCCGGCCTCGACAGTAATGAGTCAGGTAGGAAAGCCTCTGCCCGGGGTCGGTTATCTTATTTTCGACGAGAGTTTCGAACTGCCTGAAGAGCTTGCAGAAGTGTCCAAATCGTCCGTCGAAAACTGTCGGTTCTGCTCTTGGCAGATCGATCGTTGGTAGCGTTGATGTTTTGTATTTGATGACAGACGCGGGGTTCCTTATTGTAATTTGCCCTGATCTGTCAGATAGGTCATGGTCGTTGGCCTTATGCTTACGCCCGTTCTGTCTACCTTCCTCTTCCGCTTACTGGGCCTGTTCCCAGCCAGTAGCAGTTGTTGTTCTAGGTCTAATATCCTTGGCTCGAATAGATCGACGTTGTTACGATCCATATTACCCTCAGTAACACATGAGTTAGCACTGACAGGACTAGGTGACCCAACAATAACTAAATAGTCGAAAGTACCCAGAACCTCCCCAATGACTTGCTGTAATGCTTTCTGTCAAAATTCCAGTTTCTTCGATAACTTTCTTGGCATGCTACATATTTTCTCGTTCCAAATTGATCAGTTGAGTACTGTGAGACAATTTTCAACAATGCGTAGCAAAATTCACAATGGATCCCGAAATTAGAAAGCGATTATCCGTGAAATTCTACGATAGTGGATTATTCAATGAACAATGACGCGAAACAGATAAAACCCCAAGTATACAATCAAAAGGACTCAAAAACTAGGACCGAATTGCGGCGTGCGGGACATGAGCATGTGCATCACACAGGTCCAGAACAAGGATATGGCAAAGCAGTGCGCTGGACGCGAACAAACAATTGTTGGTTCGTAAAATTATGCAGTGCATGAAGCAAGTCGATAGTGTAACTAAGTGAGCGATATTAAGTAAACATGGAACCGCATTGTTTCTTTGGGGGATTTTCCACTACCGGTCAGTACAGCAAGCTCTCGCCTAAAACGTCCAATACAGGCGCAAGAGAGCCTCAAGCGATTCACAAAATTATTATATTTGCCTTTTTTTCGGCGTAATCAGGCGTACGCCCAGACATAAGTTTTCCACCTTCTTTCTTCCGTTATTCTGCTCCTCTTGTACGCGACATTACTTCTCGTCTTAGGATTCTATTCGTCTTCCACCAACGGCGAATACCCAGCAGTAGATGATACTCGAATCTTCCCATGGAGGCTTTCTAACTTTTTCTAGGGTGTACTGTTCATTTTCATATCTGTAGGTACCCGTACATTTCCTACTTTTTCGTGGTTTTCAACGTCCCTTGGTGCGGCATTCCTTTGTTGTACCGACGTTTTAATGTAAAACACACACACCTTTTGGTCGTCATCACCGCGCAAGACAAAAAAGGCTGTAAATTAATCCTTCATTCTGGCACGGTCTCATCTTCTGGTTTGGAGCATCTTGAAATTATATCTGTCGGAACTAACTGAGTGAAACAAAACATTTTAGAAGCTTCAGCGGCGTCTCTTGGCACTTCGCTCAATACCATCCTGTTCTGTTCAACGGATGGCTGTCAGACCGAACTGAACTGAAGATATTGTCGGATATTGGCTATTCGGTGCTCATTTCCTGATCACAAGAACACTGAACAACTGTGAGTTTGGGTCACGCCTTTTGTTTCATTTTATTTCTTAATGTACATACCCTTTTGGCCTTTTTATCACCGCACGCTCCTCCGCCCATCTTAGTTTGCTAGTATCGTCTTAGATATTGTTGACATTCATTTAGTGTACCATATAGACAGAGTAGTACGCTATATATGCATGAACCTATGAACGGTATTGCTTCCCTGCGTATTTTTGTGCAGTTCTTATCTGTCTTATTGCTTTTTAACCCACTGTCCTTTCAAGTAAACTTGAGTATGCTTCGCCAATCGTTTTGTGTATCGTCCTCGTCAGCATTGCGTTTTCTGGGTCCTATGTCCGCAAGCCGCTCAGCGTGATACCTGGGATCATCCTTTTTGTGGTTGCCATTTGAAGGATCAAACTTTATCCACATTGCATCCAAAAAGGTTCAAGAAAGTCGCGTCTTTATGCCTAGTTTGGTCAATGATTCTTCGCTCCCGTGACAAATCTTTCTCGTGTGAGTGATAGAACGGTTTAATCTTACCTGAACGCTCCGAGATAAACAGTGTCCCTTGTGAATCGCTCGGCAAATGCCATGTAACTTTGCCCAAAGTGCTGCGCATCAAATGCACTGAGCTATTAACACTCGTGTGGCCGGCAGAGCGGTCGATGAGGATGGTGCTCCCCGTCACAGGTAGGACAGAGTCAGCAATGTCATCGTCATCTTGCACATCATCATCCTGCCCATCACTATCGACAGCTGCATAGGCAACAGCCTCATCATCATCTTCAACTGCATCACCACTTTCGCCATCATCGTCGCGGCCAGAAGGAAAACTTCACTGAGGGCAAAACTTGCTATCTTCGCGGATCCATCATGCACAAAGAACACGGAAAACAGGCTTGTTTTGCCCCGGGTATTTTTACCTTTTTGCGGGGCCTCCACGGCCTCGAACCACAGCGTCTTGCGCGCCAAGACACTGTGAGGCTGTCCGACTCTCGTTGGAGACTGGAAACCAGAACTGTGTGATGGACTTTGCAGTGCTTTCGGTGCGCATTTCAACTTTTTACCGCCAGCGGATAGTGCATCATCGTCTGGTACTTCACCCGCAGCAGCAAAGCGTCGGTCAAGCAACGAAGCTCCTTGTACCTCCCTTACCTCACCGGCAGCCCCTAAAGCTAGCCAGCCGGGAAAAAACGGTGCACGGGTTAAAGCGAAAGAGGCTTCAAGAAAACCTCCACCTCAGTGACCTCGCTGCCTTTTGGTTGCTAACCTCCGAGAAACAACAGTAGCAGTTCCCCAGGAAAGCCTCAGCTACGATTTCCTGCAACTGCGAGCCATCCCCAGGAAGTTGCTTACAGGGGAATTGATAATGGTATATTTCTCGACCATGGTCGAGACGCACGCGCTAGCGCATGATCATGGTGTGACACGTTTCTCAATAAGGTGGAATATTCACAAATTCAAAGTATGAAAGTCGAGAGTATCAGCGATAGACAGACATAGCCAGCAACAGTTTGAATGGATCATTTCACTAAGGGTTTGCGTGGCAGTTTCAAACTGGTTCCGATTCCGGGCTGGGCGGTAGAGATATCGAAAAACCGTTGGCGCAGTGTCAAGGACGCATTATGAATGAGAATGATGCAAGCTGGGAAACGGAGGCCTGCTAAGGTTCTACAGATGGAGTAAATTTTGAACAAGAAGAAAAAGAAGGAGAAAAAAAATTGTAAAATCGGGAAAATCGGTGCATGCGGAGAGGATAGCGATCCATGAAGACGATGCAGACCCTGAATGTCGGATTTACCGGAGTTCAATAAATGGAATGAGTTTCGAAACGGTGCCGAGACCAATTTCGTGAAAGTGAACACTGGTGGATGTGGGAGAAACAGCAGTCCATAAAAAGGTGAGTTTAGATTCAGGATCAGTAACATGTACCATTCAGAAATGAGAAAACGCAACTGGAAGGTCCTCGAGGAGTGGAGAGTCAATTTCCAACCGGCTACGGTTCGGAGGAAAGGTGGACTGTGGTAACGGATAATAAAGTGTGAAATCTCCGCATGGACTTGAGCGTTAATGTGCTGTTTCACTAACAAATATATATGTATACATATGTTGACGCATTTGCCTTCAGTGATATTCAGCGTCGTTTCTGGTAACGTACGACATCATATGAGTATGTTTCGTCTAGCAGGGCAAAGTATGTGTCGGTCAATCGGCTGAGTGCGGTGGTATATTAGCAAGATGCGCATGAACTGGAATGTGTGTTGGTTGTTTTAGAAAAAGCTGAATGATCTGATAAGCAATTGGGAGTATTTCCTGTCGGGTGGCTTGATTTCGGTCCCAGTTGCTATGGTAGGTTCTACTTGAGTCTCTGTCCGTACGAGTCAAAGTGGCGTCGTTGGTTATCCGGTTTGGTGACTGCGATAGTTGGAGACAACAGACCTGAAATAAAGGAGGGGATGCAGTCTGGACGTGGTTCCAGCTGTGGGTTATGATGATATATGAAGACAATAGATAATGGACTGGTTACGTCTGTGTGGGTTAAGCATGGATGAAGTTTCATCTGAGCAGTCAATGGCACCTACTCCACATTCTAAGTAAAAATAGGCTCGCGGTGGATTTGTGCTATACTGCTGCAGGCTGACGGAGTTGCGTACACTAGTTTAGTAACGGTGTACGCATCCCAAAGGATTTATGATTTTTACGTTGGCATCGCTCGGATGCTCACGGTTTAGAGCAGTTAGAAATGATAACCCTCAGTACCGTTTGCTTACGCAGAAAGCAGTTTGGCTACAATGCGATAAGATAGGTTTGAATTAACAGACTGTGAGCGAAGGTGACTGGCACACTGGTTGGGTTTATATGAACGGTCAGTGGCACATTTCATATTTTGGTCTGGGTTTAGATTCGAGAGTTTAAATAGCGTAGGGTTGATAAGTACTATCTCGGGCTTGCAATATAGCGTAAACCGGGTCGGCTGCTGCGTCTGCATTCCAAGGGATAAATTGTTTGCACGCAATCAGAAGTTCTGAAGAGCAATTAAGGAAGAATGCGGAAGGAATCGCTAGGGCATCAGTGGTGATGCGCTAGAGAAAATTGTTATCATGCACAGGAACGTGGACGTATGTGTCACTGGCGTTTGTCATCGGGCGAGAAATAAAAGTTCTGGTGCAATAATCCTAGTAATCAAACCCGTTTTCGTAGGCCACCTCTTCGGTGACGGTCTGGCCGGTAAGAAGGATCACATTGGGAACAGTCAAGAAGTGATTCAGCGAGCCTCTGAACTGGGAAATTGAGACACTCTCGCGGATGTTTAGCGGGAGTTTATTCCCTAACTTTGAGTATTTTATAAGGAAGAAGTTAGATCTTAACGCTAATTTTGATCTAGGAATGGAGAACTGCAATGACCGATGGCGTAGAACATAATTCATGAAGGGAGTGAGACGAATAGGTTCAGTACACGAAAAGGCCGTACGGTGGTACAGCTTAAACAGGAAGCATAAATTGAGCTTCATGCGACGCAGCCATAGAGGGTCAAGACTGAGTAGGATGCATCGATCCTTGTAACACAAACTGGAGGAAAATCCCACTAATTGTTTGGTGAACTGACGTTGCACGGACTCCAGAGAAATGCGGTCGGATTTCGTCATTTTGGTGAAGATAATAGGACAGTATTCAAGAAGAGGTCTGGCGTGAGACTTGTAAGTGAGCAGTTTGCAATCATTTAGCCGAAAGGTTCTGGAGATGAGACCAGTGGTTCTTCTTGTCTTTGCAATCTGGAGTGGAACAAACTCAGAAAACCTAAAGCTGCAAGAATAATGAAGACCAAGGTCTCGAACTAAAGGGCTGTACGAGATGGGTATGTCGTGGATAAGCAGGGTTCCGGAGGCCACTTGACATCTGAATGTTGTGTAGCAGCTCTTCGAGGCCGAGAAGTCCATACTCCATGAATTGCACCAATCCCCGAGCCGCTTCAGGTCACTAGAAATTTCATCTAGCATAATGTTGAGGTTCTGACGAGGAAACTCATAGACAATCTTAACGTCATCAGCGAAGAAGAATGGGGTGCCATGATGCAAGATGGGAAGTATATCATTTATGTAGATGAGAAAAAGTAAAGGACCGAGTACACTGCCTTGTATAACTCCACTAGTGACTGGAGCAGGCTGTGAGAAACACTCATCAATGGAAACCACTTGTGAGCGATTCGATAGGTATGATGTTAACCACGTTAAAAGCGAACGGGAAAAGCCGTGAGCTTTGAGTTTGGTTAGTAATAAAGCGTGAGGGACGCGGTCGAAAGCTTTTGTCATATCAAGGTATATAAAGATGATGGATTGACTGTTGTCGGCGGCCGCCGTTATGAGGTTAAAAAAGTCGTATTGGCAAGTGATGCATGAACGTGACTTTAAGAAGCCATGCTGCCCAATATGGATGATGTTATGGGACAATAGGAAGTCGGACATCCGCTGTTTGATGAGGCGTTCCATCAACCTAGAAGCAATTGGAGTGTGGCTGATAGGGCGGTAATTGGAGGGGTCATGTATTGGTCCTTTCTTTTGGATTGGGATGATGACCGCAGTCTTCCATTGTGAAGGAAATATGCCATACTTGATGGATAGATTGTAGACCTTCAATAGTAGGGCTGCGATATCAGTTCCTCCAAGGCGTAGAAGTGTCGGTAGAACACCATCATGGCCAAGGTGTGAGGACTTCCGGACACGAATAAGCTGTTTGGTCACCTCTTTTAGAGTAAATTTTAAATCAGACAGTAAGTGCTTGGTGACAGGGTCTATGCATGGGGGTAAAGTAAGGGGGTCCGTAGTCATGGATGCAGCAAAGTAGGAATTAAGAGCCTGGGCAATCGCTACAGGTGAGGTAATGTGATCGAACACTTGGCAGAATCAATTCTTGTTTAGGCAGCTTTCTGCCTGAAAAGACGACGAGAAGACGGACAACCTCTGACGCTTAATATTTCTCCTCCTTTCCAGGAGCAAGTCCAATCAGTACTTTAACTTTCTTGGCATCTTGAGAGCAAAAGTGCGATTATTTAAGATTCTCAACCTGGAGGGCTGTCACAAACACGGGCGAGCTCTTACAGAAAGGTGGGAGCACCGTGAAAATGGTGAGGTCAATTTTGATATCTAGGATTTTCGTCTCGTGTAAAGGAAACTGTGGTTAACTTGGTCGCCTCTAGCCACCTTTCGCTCGACGGCCCCCGCCCGCGGGGACCCAGGGGTGAACACCGATCCAACACACACACACAAATGGTCAGGTGGCAAAAATGGTTCTTAGAAGTGTCCACGGGTTACTTAACAAGCTTGAAAAACTGGGATCAATCGCGGTAACCAGATGACACGATCAAAGTCCTCGCCGAAAACTGGCCGAATAAATGGGCATGGGACGCAAAAATATCCCTCCCGGGCTACTGTCCCTTCAGTTTAGACGGAATTTGGCCCAGATGTGGAGGTGGCGTGTTGATTCAACTCAGAGATGGGGTCTCAGCACATATTCTTGACGTATTTGCGGACCCTCAAGGACCTGGTGAAGTGCTATGGTGAAACTAATCCGTTGCAGATACCTGGCGCTAGAGCTGTTCTGTAGGATGCCGGCCGCTAAGCCGTTAAATATGTTACATTTTATGCGGCGCCAGGAGGCTGAGAAGCACTGTCTGGTCCTAGGTGACTTCGACGCACCCCACGGTGGTTGGGAGGCTAACTGCTCCACTGCAGTAGCAGGTGATTTCTCTCGACACCCACGTACAACAGCGTGTGATCTGGCGCCTCGCCAAGGTGTGCACAAGCCCACCAGCTTTCTAAATGAACCAAAATCCGTTTTCGACTCAGTTTTACTACCGAGCTTCAGATAGAGCTCGTACGGATGTACTAATCACTACTGGGGCCAGCTATAATGCCGTGCTGAACATATGTTGATGGCTTGTGGCTCAAACTTCATGGACATCTCACTGTGACCCAGATGTCCGGAGCGTGCCCTTTGACAACATGAAGGCAACTGCTCGGAACATGACTTGGGAGAGTGAGGATCCAAACAATGTGAACCTGGTTTGGTGTCATCTACGAGATGGAATCCACCAACCGGTAAGGGGTTTTGCCAGCCAAACGGTCTGTGGTCCCATGCCCAGGACACCCATGTTTTGACATAGAACTCCGATACCTACTTCGCGGAAGAAACTGGGCCTGGAGACAGTATTGGGAAACGGCTGCGGATTACGACGCGTACAAACAACTAAGAACCCAATGCCATTGCGTGGGGATGGCTGAGCGATGAAGAATCGAAGAGGGACTACCAGCCGAATGCGTGCATGCATCAAAAAGTCTACTTACCTATCTGAAAAGGCAATAAATAGCAACAGCAGGCAAAGCTGCACTGATGGTACGCGACTGAGTGCCTGATTCCGGTGTAGCTAACATAGATGCTCTAAGAAGCCACTATATGTCGGTTTTCGCAAATGAACCTAGGTTAGTCCTCTTGCCGGTGTCCCGGCCAACCGTCGCCTATGGTGATATCGAAGTGGATGAAGTTGTGGGAGTTCCAAGGTCTCTTAAGCCATATATATATGTAGACCGGCCGGAATCTACCCACTGGTACCTCGAGAGGTGACCGAGATTCGCACGGGCCCAGTCACCAAATTACTCACCGTCTCACCAGCAACTGATAAACTCCCGGACGACGGGAAACAAGCGATCGTGGCACCGACATTCGAAGGCGGAGACAAAGCGTCAGCCATCAGCTATAGGCCGGTAAGCCCTACCCGCGTCGTCTGCAAGGTGACGGAGCTGCTTACAACCAAGCTTGTTGAAGAATCTCTTGATCCTTACCAGCTGTCCAGCCCTGTGCAGCACGGATTCCGCGAATCATGCTCGAGCCTTTGCAAACTTCTTTTGGCCTGAGAACGCTGGGCTTAAGCAAAGGCTCAAGGGTATCCAACAGATGTCATTTTCGTCTACTTCAGTAAAGCATTTCACAACGTACGACATGACCGGATCTTAGAGAAGCTCAGGCTATTTGAAATGGTTGACCCGCTACAAGGTTGTATTGGGGACTCAATAAGAAGGTGTACCGATCGGTTGCAGGAAGTGCTTCGAGGGAGCTATAACATCTTGATTTCGTAAAATTACCAACTTACATATATTATTACCGTGTTTCCTACAACTTACTCTTCTATGAATTAGTCCTTGATTAGTCACGTCCAACGCGCTTTTTTGTCATATCCTATGTTGGACCCGCGTGCAGCACTTGTTTTTCTGCTGCACTCCGCGAACTTGGTTCCCATTTTTGAGTCTTTGTGATAGCACGTTTGGGGTTTTTATATGTTCTTTGATGTTGTTAATTCAATACTTCAGTATTGTACAAGTTGCTAATCAGTGTTGTTTTGGTTTCGGGGCTCGTATGAACTTGGCTACTTGTTGCCTAGGGCCTGTTATAATACTCAAGTTGATCAACTTGGGACGAAAAAACACGCGACATGCCCAGAAAAGGAAAAAAGCGATCTTGACTTGGACAGGAAGTAGTTCGGCACGTCACTAGGAAGGGTTTGAATACAGTTGATCCTATAGATATTGCTAGGTCACCCTGCCTTGTCAGTGCCAGTTCACGTATCACTGATGGTGTTACTATTTGCGAGAATGTTGGTTTGTTCAGGTCGGGAATATTAGAACTAGAACTGCAGTTTTTATCCGCTAGGCAGCAGGCCCAGGAGGCAGGGGGAAAGTGTAGACTGAGCGGGCTTGCGCATAGAAATAGTGACAACAACTCCTTCGTCGAACCAGGGCAACCAGAAAAGGGAAGTCTCACCTCCACCGTCGAGCATTTAACACCGACGCAAACCACAATCGATTTACCGAGAGTGAAATTGACGGCCTTCGGCGGACGACCCGAACAGTTTGCAAGTTTGCCGAGCAATTTGAAACCTCCTTCGAAAATAAGGTAACCGACCCGGAACAAAGGCTGCTTTACCTGACCCACGATTGTCGAAGAAGGACCAGGGAAGCTGTTGATGGGGCTGTCATGCCCGACTCTGGACAGGACTATGCATGGAAGAGGAAGATTCTGAAGGACTTGTTTGGCCAGCCTTTAAGGTTGCCCGCAATCTGATAGAGAGCGTGATGTCAGAAGTTAAGCAAACAGAGGGCGACGTCTATACTATGGCCAACCTTGTCGTTAAGATGTAGAATTGTTCAAAAGCCCTTGATCACCTTGGGTAGGCAGCCGACCTCGACTTGATGCACACGTTGGAAGGATGGTTCGCTGTCTCTCGTTCAAGCTACGGGGTCGTTGTGTCGATAGAGCGCAACGCATAATGCAGGGTAACTGTGGGGCTAGTTTTTAGGACCTGACCGGGTACTTAGACCGGCAAACCAGAACGGCCGACGGCAGATTCGGTCAACTCATTCGTTGTAGCTACTGAGCAAACAGACCTAGCACCAGTCAGGCTCGAAATGCTGCACGGGGTCACTGAAGACATCAGCCTTAGACAAACTCGAGCGCCTTTTCACATGAGGCTGTAGCCTACATGAGCTGCAAGGCCTATGGCGCCAGTCACGGGTTATCAGACAGTCCGAAAATCACCACAGCCACGGCAAATAAACGCTGGGGAATGGCAAGGACGGTGCAAGTGTGTTCCATCTGCCTAGACAGCTCACACCGGGCGGCAGCTTGCCGAACAGGAGATAGACTTGGTCCCGAAGGTTGTCAAGGCTGACGTCGTCGACCGCCGTATCAGGTAAAAGAAGCTTTGCTAGATGGAGACACAAAGGCCGGTGTGATCTGTTCAACATCATGGCCTGTCAACAAACCAGTACGTCTGGGATTAGTCACCGTCGGAGTACTAATCTCTAATGGGGTAGCCAAAGCCTCTGCAGTTTTCGACAGCGGATCGGATACCACTATGGTAAAAGAGGGGTTTGCCGATAAACACCAGCTCGAGAGAAGCCCAACGTCGTGAGCTGCGAGTACTGTGGGCGGAACCCAGGTAATAACTGCGGGCAGCCCGGGGATTGAAGCTCATCCCTCTAGATACCGATGGGCGAATCAGTTCAACGCAAGCCTCCACACTATCTGACCTCTCCATGCGAGCACCAAGGTAAGTAAACGCAATTCTATCTAGGTGGTCCCATTTGCAGGATGCTACTGTCGTTTATTGGGGGGCTGGGGAAGTAGACCTTCTCATCGGCTGCAACTTTCCGGGAGCGTATGGGGAGCCGGGCCAGAGAGCAGGCAACTGCAAGACATCCTAGTACATGCGTACGACGCTAGGATAGATACCATAGGGCGTAACCGCGGGCCTGGCTCTATAAAACATGGATAATCGGAAAAGGGCCGCGTAGGGCATCAGCTGCAGCTTTCGAGCGAGCATTAATTTCATGACAATAGGGACGAGGTAATGTCATTATCACGAGAGGACCATCTCGCACTGCAGACGTTACAGCAAGGAACCAAAAGCCCAAAAACCCATTCGAGTTACCCCTCCCGAGGCGTGCACGTGCCAACCCTCGGGATGACAAAAGAACTTGTGCTCCCCAAAGGTGGCCGCTCAAAAAAACTTTCCAGTCGGGATGAAAAACGCTGGAAACGGTAATCGGAAGTAACAGTGCGAAGGGAAGGGCTTGGCTATGTAGCAAAGGTGCCTGCAACCACCAACGACCAAGAACAGATATGGCACCTGCCCCATTCCCGTTTTGCATCCCAGGAAACCCGAAAAACCGCGGTGGTTTTTGAATGCCCATCCAAGTTTCAAGAAAACCTCCTTCATTGGTCGTTTACTACAAGGGCCCGGTTGGAACACACCACTGATTTAGGTGCTGTGTCGGTCCAGGCTAGGCAGAGTGGCTTCGTCGGCCGCCATCAGGAAGAAGTTTTTCCGGGTTGAAATATCAGTAGGAGAAAGAAAAGCTTTACTTTTCTTATGATGGGACCAGAATGACTTGAACCAATTGGTGGTAGGTTACAGAATGCGTTTCGTCCGTTCGGGGCGACATCATAAGTCTTTCCCGCGAAATAAGCCTTAAGAGAAACCGTAAAATTGTGTAGAGCAGAAATTTCTGCTTCGACAAACATCTTGGATCGTTCGGCAATGTTAACCTGGCCATAACACATTTTATGTGCCTAACAGAATCGCTAAAGAAGGGCGGCTTCTACCTCATGAAGTCTATACTAAAAGTGATGGAGTTTCTTGGATCCATTTCGCACTACGAGAAGGCAAGTAGATTTCGACATCAGAATTGGTCACCACTGCTAACAAAAAGCTCTCTGGGAAAACAATGAAAGGCTAAAACATACAAATTCGCTTTCGAGCTAAAAGTCTCTGACCAACCATTTATTCGTGGTAGCATACTGTCACATTCTCTGGTCCGTTCGACCAGTTGGGATTTCCTCTCACTGGCCGCTGCCATGGAATACGCTGAAGCAGCGGCCCTGTGGAAGGAAAGTCAACTGAGGCTGGCGGATTGATTAGGAGGACAGGTTGGAATGGGAAGAGTTCCTGGACAGTTTAAAGAAACTATGGGATGTACGGATTCTCAGGTGCTTGCCTCTCTTTCATACAACAAAGACGGGAGAGTTTCATGCCTTTTCAGATGCGTCCGCAGTTGAGCACGGGGAGGTAGTGTATGGACGGTGGCACCTGAGTGATGGATACTGCACTACGAAGGTTCTGTTCGCCAAATCTCGCTTTGCCCTACCGAAATCGGTTTCGATCCCGAGTCCCGAACTTGGTGCAGCCGTGTTAGTGTTAAGGGCAGTAAAAGTGATAAAGAGGTGCCTCGACTCCCGCAATCAGTGAGCCAGGTTTTGGACGGACTCGACAATAGTGCTACACTACAACAACAACCACAGAGGTATTTTTAGTACATTCATCGTTAACCGGCTCACGATCACAGACGAAACCACTGCAAGTCGGTGGCTTCTTGTAAGGTCCGCCGGCAATCCAGCCGATCTATGTTCCCGAGGAGCGACCAATGTTCGGCAGTTAGACACGCGGACGAGCGGGCCGAAATTCCCGTACATGTGTGAATGGGATTGTCCCGTTTAAAAATTGAAGCCGCCGCTTGAATCAGAAATGGAAACCAAACCCGCGTTAATGACAGCAGCAGCCGCGGAACCGATAACAATATCGTCACAGTTGGTCAAATCTTCATCCCGGATAGAAACGCTTCAACCACTGGTATGGGTAATCAGACTTAAAAGACTTTTTTGATCATAAGAGGTATCCATACATTCAGTCGTGTGCTGTTGGGTCCCATAAGCTGCAATGAGCCGCTACTAGCGGAATATGACCTATTTGAGACGATACAACTCGAGACATTCCCCAAAAAGTTCGACAGTTCCAGAGGGGCGGGACTAAGCGACAGAAGGATATCATTTCAAAAGAGTAAATTGAAATCTCTAAATGCGAAACCTTTCGAAGGAATACTGAATGTGGGAGGTAGGCTGACGAACTCTCACCTTAGTTTTGAAGCAAAGCGTCCCATATTGCCACCGGCTCGGAAACCCGTGGTAGATTTGCTGATTCAATACGCACACGCTGCGGAGGGACAACTCGGGAGAAGCCATGTGACACGTGTCGTAAGGAAGAGATTCTTGATACTGGTAGGAAGGGCGACAGTGAAACGCGTGATCCGACGTTGTATACACTGTGGGAGATGTACTGCTGGCGAGGGCAAACAAAACATGGTCCCACTGCCGGAATGTAGGGTGACCCCGGCGTAGTGGCCGCTCAGCGACACCGGGCTTGATTATTACGGACCCTTTCGGGTCAGGTACGGAAAAGGATGGAAGGAATACGGGTGAATCGTGAAATGCACGAAGTCTTGGGAAGTACAAGTAGAAGATGCGTATTCGATGGCCACCTACTCCCTCTCTAGGGCCTTACAGCGTTTTATCAACAAAAGAGGTGTACCATCGGATACTCATCCCGACCATGGGTCAAATTTTGTAATCTCTCAACTAGAACCGCAGCTTTGGAACCAAAGTGTGAACCGAGATGGGCTGCAGAACCAAGCCGTTGCATGTGGCATCCGGTGGCACTTCAACTCTCTGCAGGCTAGTCACTGCGGCAGCTCGTGAAAACGCTTGACTGGGTCCGCCAGAAGGATATGGCTGTAACCAGTTCAATAACCACGGCCAGACGATCAAACACTGAGCACCGTGATGTCCGAAGTCGAGAGAAACCTGAACAATCGCTCTCTAGTTCCAGTATCACCCAGCGACCCCACCAAGCTGACACTTGCCCTGAAGGACCTGCTGGCGCCAGGGTCAAGAGAGTCGACAAGCCTCCGTGGTTGCTACCTTAACGAGTGGAAATGGGCGAACTACTTGGCCAGGGTATTTCAAAAGCGATGGCTACGGGGATACCTGCTGATCCTACAAACCCGACAAAGGTGGCCCACCGAAGAAAGACCATTCAAAGTTAGTGACGTAGTCGTGACTTTCGACGAATATGCTCACCTTAGCACGTGGCTATTGGGTGCTGTCGTGGAAGCTACTGGCAGTTCCAACGGGCTCGTCAACGGAACGATGACTCGAGACGTGCTTAGTAAACTGTCTTCTGGAGGGTGGAGGCACATCAATCGAGGCCCCGAATTCAGTCGTACTACAGCACTCAATTGCGAGTTTCACACCAAGTGAAAAATGCACTCAGCTGTATCATAGCAGACATTTGTATAGCAATAATTCCGCGCACATGTGTACGAAAATACCCAAACTGATCGACGAACACGCGATACGTGATTAGGACCTTTATCACCGGATTTCCGCAGACTGTTACGGCTCTCTGAGTGCTCAGCTATTGTGCGCCATCCAAGAGACTGTTCTACGAGTGATGACTGTTGTTTTCACGCAAATACACTTCCTCTCACCTGCACGCACGAATGGAAGTCTGCCAGCCCCGAACCCCAACCGAGACAAGGCATCTTCTCACGAGTCCTCACTTTGTTATTGACGCTGGTGAAAACTTTTTCGTACGTGGTGGTTGTTGTGGCTTCTTCACACACCCCTAAACACGCCCACTTACACTCACCCACTTGATTACGAAAGGCAGTTTTGCCCCACACTCCCACCTGGGCACGACGTTGGCTCAAGATGTTTCGTCGTTGTTGACATTAAAAAAACGGTCCCGGGCCTGACCGCTTGCTGTTTCTTCGCACGCACAAATTCACGTGAACATTCACGAGTGCCTTTTCAAAGACGGCGCATGGACTTGGGTTCCACACACATCTCCCCTCGCGCCTGAGGCCGAGCAGCAGCTCTTTTGAACAACGCAGAGGAACACACCGAGCTGTTTCACGAAACCCATCAGAAGATACGAGGCGACCTCATTTGCCTCCGTCACATTATCCCAGGTGACCTGGATCCAGAACTATGAGCGATCTTCCAGCCACGAGGACCTTGTCGAACTCGGAGACACACACTGACGCCATTGAAGCTGGAATCCACTGGTTTACCATTGATATACTGCCTGTCCCAAAGAGTCACCAAAATTTTGAACTCGCTTCCAGCAGAATTAGTGGAAAAGGTGCACGACTCTGCCTTCAAGCAAAAGCTAGACGACTTTCTGACTGATGGGTGGCCTGATGCTCTTCCTTGTGACCACTTTCAAGAGCCATCTTGATGAGGCTCGCGCGAAAGGTTTCCCTCTGCCTCTGATCCTGAAAACTTGAGACCGAGACAGCGTCCGTTTTATCAGCTTCATGTTCGGCCGATTTGTACTGTAGTATAATGGATGCAGTGTCTTCAGTGAGGGCTGCATATGCATGGTCTGTAAATACAAAAAGAAAACTCGGTGAGCCGTAGCTCGGTAGGTGCATAGGGAAGCTTCAACTCCCACACCGATAAAGCTGGGTGTGGTGATCTGTCTGAAGCCGTCACACTTAGTACTGCCTTGGCTGATTCGAAAGTGAATCGTATTTACCGTGTGTTCCGTTGTCAATTTATTTCATTTAAACTCTTCCATGCTTTATTGTTTCGTTTCTAAAAAAGCGACTCCTACTCTGAAATTTGTGAATTTTTCATCTTATTGAGTAATGCCTACACTCTATTCATGCGTTCACGCGCGAGCCTCGACCACGATCGAGAAATGTACCATTATTATTATTATTATTATTATTATTATTATTATTTTAATAAACCTGGTAGGTACAGGACGACAACTGTAGTGTAGAAGAGAAAGGCGTTGTACAGAAAACAGGTTGATAGTGAACGACCACTTCTAAACCGCGGGCCTCAGGCACAGTAGTATGATTCAGTCCGGGGGGCTGTCCACAGATGGGTTGTGTGCTAGTAGAATTTTGGACTATGTATGAGGTAGATCACGGCGAGCGCTTGTTCCAAAAGGAAGAATATTCAATAACAAAGAAGTTAGATCGCATCACAATCCTAGATAGTAGGAAGAAAACCATTGAGTCGATATGTTGCAGGTTGAATGCCCCGAAAATTACAGCCGGGGAGAAGTGAAGTACATGATAGCTGCAATACAAGTGGGGCTTTTAGTTTGTAAAGTTGTTTTGTGGGCGTTTTAACCCTGTCTCAGGGGTTCAAACCCTCTAAATATAAGGATTCAACGATATGGTTAGTGTGCTCAGTATTATAGCTCTCCTCGTTTCTTGTTTGGACGTCAATGATTGTAGTAATAGTTCCCCAAATGTGCTGTGGTAATGCATTCTAAGGTGCGGCGTACTTGTTGATGAAAAGGCTTGATCTCATTGCAAGCTTTGATAGGGAACGGGAATCAAAATTTCTGTATTAAACGGAAACTGACTGGAAGGAATTCTCACCAGCGCCGCCCGCCTGTATGACCTATTTCTAAGATGTCGTGAAAAAGGTGGGGTTAATTTACTCACCTCAGGGACGTAGGGGATTGGCTGTTATCTAGTCGCCACATCCCACGTAAAGCAAGGCGGAAGGGGGGGAGTGAAGGCACGTAGTAATTTCTCGAGTCCTATCATTTTTCTCCATCGCATGTTTCCTCGACTCATCCAGATTTTATGTCCTGTTTACAAGCCCTAAATTACGCGGTTCTTGTATTTTGTTGAGAGAATCAGAGTTCAGACCTTTTTTATGGGACAGGTGTATTAAGCATAGGAGCAAACAGAGGCCCCTGGTTTTGTTAAACATTGCTCAAGTGGATTTATACCACTCTGGAGAACATACAAGGGGTTTGGCTTTTTGCGAACTGTGGGGCCCAGGTTGGGAGTGGTCTCGTCCATGCAATGATTCGAAGTAAGCGCCTGGATAAAAAGAAATCATTTCCGTTGCAGGAGCGGATAAAAGAGAGTGGAAGATTCCAACAAGTTCTATGGTATCACCAATTGACTGCCGGATCACGTCTTTCAGTCGAACTGTTAGTGTGTCGCGAGGGGGCTGTAAAAAAGCACGATACTAACAAGCCGGGACAGAGGTCCAAAAGTGTCCCACAAAGTCCCAGACTGGTCCCAAGGCGTCCACAATTAGTTCGGTTGGAAATAACCCAGGGATTTTTGTGGGCTAATTTTGAACACATCAACGATGCACTGGCTGCGCTGCAGTTTGATTTTTTGGTAACCGTTGATATATTATTTTATCTTGGGGTAGCTTTCATTGAGCGTTTGCTAATTTCCGTTTTGGAACATGGCATGGCTTACACATTTCATCAAAGATTATTTGGCACGACCCAAGTACTCTTTAGTGCCCGGGCACAGCCTCTGCCACTTGTTTGACTGTATGAAAAGATGACTGATCCTGTGAACCATTTGGTTCCCTCAGATCTACAGAAGTGATAACACCACTCAATTTGTTGATCCCTTCTTCAGCTTCCGATCGGATTAAATACTCTGCTTTCATCAAAATGGCTCTTACGGCTTCCTTTTGACATCTCCAAATTGTAGTTCTTGAGCGTCCACGACTATGGGCACGTCTTGTTTGTCGTCTCGTCGTAAAGCAAAATCGCTGCCAGTGAGAAAACGTGTCCATGAGACATTTCATGTCCAGCTCGCCGAGCATGCTAATCACTTTCACTATCAAAAGCAACATGGACGTCTGCAAGCATCAGTCCACGCAGAAGGGCATCAGTATTTATCCACCATCAACGATCAACGCCAAATAGACCCTCATGAAAGAACCCGCGGTGATTAACACACCAATTTTGATTGAGGGAAAGGGAGAATAGTAGTCTGCAGAACGATTTGCTGTCATGAAGTAACCTCCAACGACTCAAGTGACAAATGGCGGACTTACTAAAACATACTGGCACAGAAAATGACTATTAGGATGAGTCATGAAATAATATAACCAAAATGTGAATAAAACCAGAGGTTATCTTCTTCATTGATCATCTTACAAGGAAAATTGCAATAAAAACCAACTGAAAACACGAAAAAGGAAAAAATGATGCAAAACGTTCAAATGCATCCTTATGAGACACCGCAATTTTTGAAAGGACAGAAAGTCGTATTTGTGCCTCAATTTAGCAATCTCGGTAAACTGACGAAAATATTTCCAGATAAAGGTTGATAAAAGAAAACAGTCCCCAAGGTGCCGTTTGGAGGCGTTTCCAAATTCGCGTGTGCCGACTGGGTCGGTATCGGCGTACAATGTAGAATTTTACAAATACTTTGCCTTTCCATGTTGTGAACCGTCCTTAAAGTAACGGGAAAAACTGCGCCTCTCTAACAGCATTATGAAAGCGCTCTCAGAAATCCGTTGGTGGAACGTTTTGGGATCAAATGCCTCCTCTTTGTGCTGACCGGACTCGTACGCTGAAGTTTTTCAACAAAGTTAAACTATTTGTAAACTATTTGTCCACGTCTTATATCCTGTCTAATCTGATGATACGACAGACCCCATTGAAACTGAACAAAGAAGACCAGGATGGAGTCTTGCCTTCCTTTAGTACTCCTGATACCAGGTACCTATTAGACCTCAAGAATGGCCTGTGGGACGGGCGAGAAGCCAAAAGTCAGGATGCGTGCCAAAAGACGGTAGAAGTCAGCGGAATAGGTGAAGGACAGTCTGCATTAAAGCAGTGCCGTTCACGTTTAAGTTTGGCAGCTACATTGGGCGCGATACGAGCTGGGGGAGGTTAGGGTTTAATCACCTACAAGCAAAGTAATCAAAAACTTTTTTCGGTTGGCGAAAACCAATTGTCCTTAGAGCAAGCAGACAAACAGCGCGCAGTCCTATGACATCGAACGACATTCAGGGTGCTTAGAGCTTAGTGCTAAATGGTTATGTTTGTTCACGGTGACTTTTGGATATGGCTCCACATACTCAAACTCAGTCATCTCCAGGTCGCTAAAACAACTCTACCTCTAAAAGGGAACTGTCCAGTTGACCCTCCGATCTACTTGAGGGCGTATTGTGGGCAGGTCTCCATTGGCAACACAAGTCTCATGCGTCATCTGTCGTCATTGGAACTATGTTACGATCTGGCAATCCGCTAGTGCAGCCAATGGAGAAGTACTAAAATGGACACGAGTCTAGCCGTGATCTACGAATCTCTTACCTGGGTGTTGCAGAAAAAATATGTATCTAAACCGCGCATAATAACCCAACACGACTTTCCGATGGGTTCCTCTATTGACCTTGCCCCTGCGTACAATGGACGAAGAAGACGGAACAAGTGAGCACACCGACATGAGTCGGTTCTTACATGAAACAAACTTTAAAAGGTACAAAATGTTTTTGGTTCTTATAACTGTATTATAAAACGTAAAATAGTGGAATTAAAGCTAGTTAAGACAGAAAAAATGAATGCCATCCACGAGGCGCCTTGGTCAATGTACTTGCTGGCTAGATCACTTCGTTCGCTGCTGATCCCCGGTTTCAGGCTGCGCCGGCTGACGTTCGGGTTTGGAGCCTGTGATGGGTGAAGGAATTACTGAAGCTCCGTCTTTGAGCAGTTTGTGATTTTCCAGTCTATGGTAAGGATCAATAAACTTGAAAGTTGATTCCTGCTGTCTCATAAGATCCTTACTTCCTTGTCTGGGCTTTTCCAGCGAGTTTGCTTGTCCAGGTTTCGCTTGAGTACTAGAAGTCAATTCTCGCAAATCGAGCGACTCGTAGCCGATTCAAACTACTCCCGAAAGCATAAAAAACTGATTAGTAGTGTTGACGGTACTTGACCCAAATTAACACAAGGCACAAATATATACAAACGTAAAATGTGCTGACAAACAGACTCAACAGTGAAACCCAGAGGTTCAAAGCCCCCTTGGCCCAAGCACGACAGGCAGAAGGGGTTCAAGGCCAAATTCAAATGTCTTACTCGGAAAAGCAGCCGTGAATAAGTGTGGTGTATGGACGAGCTTTTCAAAGTATTGTCAGACATAGTCACATTCACAAGGCGCGTAGAACATTTGGAATGGTTTTCAATATTCGTTTTCTAGGTGGGGCTCCCTCGGGTTGCAATGGCCCCACACCGGTCTTCTGAATCCACGGAGCCGGAAAGAGCGGAGCTTGCCTTTTCTCGTCTCTTGGTCGGCCTAAGAAGGATCGGTTATGAAAGGCGGTTAAAGATGACAGAGCTAATCCCGAAAGCGTATCGAAGAAAGATATCTTACCTGATGTGAATCATAAGAATAGTTTGAGGCGAGGTAGGCCCTGAGTTGCATACGGGCTCCCCTTCCTGACCGCTTATTTAATTTCAGTTCACTTTTTGAGGGACCGGTGTTGGTCGAGTCCAATCGATCTTTCTGTCTGCTTTTGGCGGTGTGCACTTGAGTCAGCCACCGTCAATGCCATTGTCGCATGGTCCTCTCGTCCGGTGATTATTTTATGATCTTCCAGCCATCCAGCTTTGCTGAAAAGGCAAAGAATGGAAATATCATATCCTCTGCTTGGGGGACAACAAGCAGATGAGCTCTCCATTACAAACACTAAGTTAGCTTCGGTCTACAGGACACCTGGCACATCAAATTTCAGTCTTCCCCTTCGGCTCAGAATTTTGCCTCAGGTGATATTTCCTCATATTTGTCGTCTCCAGACCTTTTGAGAAGTTGTACGTCTTTGAAATTTGCTAGCCCCTGAGCCGGTTGGTTCCTCAGTCTATCTGCCCTCTTGTAGGAGACGTTGACCCTCGCTTTTAGCCTCAAGTGCGCCTTCTACAGTTTTATGCTGGTCTTTCTTGTCCGTTTGCCGGAGACTGCTAACAAATTTGCGGCTGTTGCGCCTGTTAAGCTTTCCAGAACTTTGAAGGCTTCCTTGAGGTCCCCTCACATCCCCCTCTTAATGAACAATTAGTTTTATATTCTACCGTCTCTGGCAGTTCTCCTTACTAACTACACACCGTCCTAGTGGCTGGCCGCTGGGAGTGTTCAAGGAAGCAGCTTCTTTTGGGGGAAGGGAGTCTGGTCCTGTTTAAGGCGTTCGAACCTGGGCCTCAGTATTACTTTGTAATGGCGAAAGAACACTTCTGCTTCGTCATTGGAAATTGGCAACTTAAGCTTTATATGCTGTTCACGAGATCTATGAGCACGCATCTTGCTCTGCTCCGCGGTGTGAGGTCTGCAGCCGTAACAACATCTAAGTCTTATTCGCCAGCCCCCATCAATCGTGAATGGTCCATTTCGCCCCTTTACGGTAAACCTGCTAATGCTCTGGTTGGTAAATGACATTCGCCTTCGTTTTAAGACGCATCCCACACGTTTACTCTTTCTGACGCCTCATTATTACCTCCAGCTAGTAACTCCCTATTGCCTAGTCAGAAAACCTTCACATCTTCAGAAGATATGGAATCTGGGAGCTTCCGTGCTCAATCCAAGTCGTCTGTAATTAGGAGGAATAGAAGTGGCTCCAGAACTGATCCCCGAGAGGCACCTCCTTACGCCTTCAGTGGCTCAGAGATTACATCTCCAAGCCTGGCACAAAACGTCTCGTTAGCAGTAATATTACCAGTTCATTTCGGAAAAGCCTTAGCATGTCTTAAGCGAGATCAAGCTTTTACGGGCTACAAAATTGACAGACAAAAGTCATGAAAAGTTTAGAAATATGCAGGACAAAGAAGGGGTAGGAAGAAATAGAGAGGAGATGAGAAGGAGATAAATGTGTGCACACCAAGGAGTAACGGAGGGAGTTTACCTGAACCCAGGGGTGGATTGAAATGTGCCCGGCAAAATTGAAAGTCAAGGTCAGATGGATCAGCTGGATGAGTCACGTGGAGGAGATCGGAGCCTGGGAGTTTTACATGAGGAGGACTGAAAATCGGCACGAGAAAATATCGCCACAAGAAACGATGAACAATAAAGGAAAAAAGAAGAAAAGAAAAAATGAACAAAAATTGAGCTGTATGGCTGGGTACTAGGTAGACATGAGTTTTGCTTTATTGCATTAAATGTACGGCCCCGGTTGGGGAACAGGAACAGACCAATGCAAGACATAGAGGGCGAGTCAGATGGATGAAGTCGACCATCTAACTACGTAGCTGTCCATCTGGTCAGTAGGTTTAAAGTTTACTTTGACGGTTCTCTGTCCTGCATATTAGTGCATGTTGAGCTGTGTGATGTTCATGGATTTTCCGTGGCGGAATCCTTCGTGCTACTCACGCAGAACAGACTGCCGCAAAGCTGAGCTTCCTCCCATTGTCTAGCTATCTATATTCCAGAATGACAGCAATACAAGACGCAAAATGCAGCCAAGACTAGTGTCTCGAACTCTTTTGCATTGCTCACTGGTCTGCCTCCCAGTTTTCTGGCAAAAACAGATGGATGATACTGTCAGTTTTCGTATTTTGAACCCTCCCCCTTCCCTCCATTGCCCAGTTATCCGGTGAACCATCTTCCAGCTCACTGGTGACAGTCCGATAACGAGATGATCACAAGATCCGGGAACATTTGAACTCTAGCCTTGTAACCAAGCGCTAATTCATGGCCTCAAAGCTACCAAGCAGTAGTCGATGATTCAGTGAGTCGAAGGCCCGTTGAAGCGTAGATAGAAAGCTTCTAAAAATTTTCCCTCACCTAGTTGTATTGTTGCTCCTTCCTATAACCCGGTAACATTCAAGGTAAGATCTACCCTTCAAAGACCCACGCTGTGTTTCACTGGACAGCTGGTGTTTTGCCTAATTCTTGTGGACTTGTTCTGTTGTCGGTTTCTCTAAGCATTTGCAAAGGATATACGTAATACTTGCAGGCCTGTAACATTTGCTGCTGTCGGTACTGCGCACCTTTGTGGGTGGTTACTACTGCCGCTACCTTTCGGTCGGTCGACAGTACTCCTTGCCCGACAGTGGCACAAAATAGGCACCCGACGAGTCTCCCCTTTTCAGTGGCCAGTGGTTTCACGATGGCGAAATTTATACCGTCTGGTCCCTCAAACTGGTTTATGTTCAACCTCCTCGGTATAATTGTTGTCTCCACCGTCGACGTAGAGGTGGATGGCACGCTAGGCGCTCCAAATGCGTTTTCTAGTGTCAACTGATACTCCATACCTGCAAAGCACACTTTGTAGGCATTTACCGGGAGCTTCTGCCTTGCTGTCTTATTCGCAGACTCCTCGTCCATCACCTTAAATTAGTGTTTCGACCAACCTCCTCGGGGCATCTTCTATTCAAGCACACCCATATTGTCCCTCAGGGTCGTGCATAGCTGTTTCAACAAAGCTAGCTCAAAAGTTTCTTTTGCTATCCTTATTATCTTGACGACAGTGTTTTGGGATTCAGGGTATTTTGGTCCACTTCTCCCAATTCGGCCTGCTCCAAACTTCCACGGGATCTTGTCCCATTTGTCGAAGAGTTTCCAGTCGCAGCCACCCACCAGCCAGGCTTACTTTTGCGTTTGTCTCCTTGTAGCATGGCAGACTTACCACTCCGAGCCGCTAGGCTTCGCTTAATCATCTTCACCTTTTCTTCTACCGCAGCAAGTTTTGTATTATATGCCTCAGTTTGGTTCAGCCGCATCTGTATTTAGTTGGTCAAAACTTGTCTCTCAGAAATTCCTACGCGACTTCCCTTTGGCCCCAAAATGCCTGAGGCGGGGTGGAAATTGATCGACTCATCGTCGCTGTTGCTTACAGGGGTGAAATCTTAGCCTATCTATGTCGCTTTCATTTTTTGTGATCATCAGATCCAGTGGGGATGGTTGGTTCCTCGTTCTGTTCCTGACGTTTTCCCTTCAGTGCTTAAATAAGGTTCTCTGGTTAAAGCACCTGAGAAAGCTCTCCCTCATTCTACGGCAACCGCAGCTTCCCTCGTCGCTTTCCACTCCCGGCAGGTTAAAATCCTTGAGAATGCGTTCCGAGTTTGCCCTCCCCTCGAACTCTTGTACCCTTGTGTTGGTCCTATGTACCACTCTGTTTTTCAATCCAAAATTCTGTACGCAAGCTCAAGTGTGGATTTTCGCACCTGGTTTTCGACTTTGAGAGCACATAGCTGCATGTTCATTGTCTATAACTTGCCTTACAAATCCACGCGAACGAACTCCCGTATAATGGGACGGGTTACTCAGACGCACACCACATAAACGTATCTGCGTAACAGATAGACTAAAGGACGGTTTTCAAAGCCATGCGGAGTAGGGTCACCTTCGGATAACCACTTCTTGGATGCTGCAGCTACTCCGGCGCTAAAGCTCTCAGCCGTTCCTATTATTTCCACCACTTTTTCTAATGCTACGTGGGTTGATGTATGACACTACCATGGATTTTCCCGAGGGAGACTCCACTGCACTCTCTTTTTGCCCCGCACCCCAGGCGGGGCGCCCAAGTGACTGATACGCTTTTTGAAAACGGTGTCCCAGGCGTCTGAGCGTCTCTAAGACACCCATGGATTTTGGCCTTTAGGAGCAGTGAAAGGACGGATTTTTACCACTTCAAAACCCGAAGTAACTAAGGGGAGGAAATACCATCCAAACAAGAAACGGAATGTTCATAATAATTACTGCGGTATCTAAATATTGAACAATGGCAAGTCAAGACTTTGCACAACGTACTTGGCTGTGCACGTTCTCAGGCTGATTGTAAGAGTGAAACAGAATCAGTGTTGTTGAACGATCGGGAACCAACTGTCCGGACTGTTCATGAAAAGATAAGAAACTGAAGCACGTAAATAACGAGCGAAGCTAAGGAAGGAATAGCCACTTCCAATGATTTAATTGAATACGGTGAACCTTTTCCCCACACACAATGCACTACAATGCGTCGGCAGCCGTAACACTCCTTACCCCAGAAAAGTCCTTCGGCTTCCATTCCGTCTAGCGTTTGTCACCTGGCTCATTAGCGAAGCTCAGTCTGCTGTCCACACAAAGTTGAGTTCAAATCAACGGCCAGTGGGCACAAAACCGGGCAAACATGACTAGATTGAGGTCAAAGTGCATCATCTTCTCAATTTCTCCACTGAACAAACAGTCAGCCAAAAAGCTCACACATTTTTATTAATAGGCCGCTACTAGGTTGGGATGATAATGATAATGATAATGATTTATTTTGGATAACCCCGAGGTATGCTGTAAAGCATGATCAAACGGTACAGTTGGACGTAGGGTCCGAATTCCAAGAGGATGATTCAGGTATGTGCACTCGATAATGTACAGTCCAGAATCGCTGACAAGTATTCGATAGGACCTGAGAGCAGCCAACATGACCTTTAGTTTCATAATAGTATCTAGAAATAACTCGGTGATACTGTGGAAGTTTGGCTGAATAATGGGGTATTAGCTTCCCCGAAAAATCGGCCCAATTAATCGCTGTCTCATACATAGCAGGAGGTCATTTGGAATGGAACTCTACTTTCTTATAGATTTGTGTTTAAGACAGTCCCTGAAGTAATTACTTGATACCACTGAGTCAAATTCGGAGTGAAAATGTTTAACGTGTACCAACCTTGCGATTGCTCTACAAAGATTTCTCATGTCTTGAAACGGTAAATGACCCACTTGCAATGACTCGTCACTTATCACTCGGATTGTAGTGGGGTACCGCAATACCCATGCGATACTCCTTAAAAACCTAATCCAGGACAAATAGCGCTGAAGTACCACTGAAGTGAGCTAAACTTCATCGCACCAACCACTGCACTCATCGTCTCTAACAGTTTAGGTGGCACCTTGATGCAAGCTTAACCTTTCGATTCGGTGATCTACGATGGTCACAAAACCTTTGGGTTGTAAAAAAACAGTTGATGGTCCGTGTCCTCGACTAACATACCTTAGAAGCCAGATCTGACGGATCCTCCCTCCCTGACGCGTGTCTGCATCGCGTGTCAAGCAAGCAGGCACGGATCGTAGTCACTTTGCCCACCACAAAATCAACGAAGCTTCCTTTTTACTCTTCATGAGCTGAAGAGCTACGACGGAATCTGTACAATAATAAACGTCGCTCAACTTCAGATACATTTTCTTCTCAATCATTTCCGCTATACACACAGCAGAGAATGCCGCGGTCAGCTCAAAACTTGGTATGGAGAGAGTCATCAAAAGCACGACATGGGGCTTGACAAAACAAGTGATGATCATTATGATGATAATTGTATATTTCTTGGCCGTGGTCAAGACAAATAAACAAGGCAAGGCTAGAGAAATCAGCACTTTATACCAATTAGAGGCATTCAGAAATTTGGAGTTTAGGAATCACAAGGTAGCCGAAATAAAACAATAGAGCTGTGCAGTGTTTCACTGAACTAAAGTGGAGATGGTTAACGCGGGAATTATGAACCGGTGTTGAAATCGGGGAGGGTTTTGTGGATAGATGGAAAAACGTGGGAGTGCTGATATAAGCCATACTGGAGAATGGCAAAAAATGCAGCAATCGCAGGGACCAGTAAAGCAACAGGCGTCGGACATCAAAACATGGACAGCGAGTTGAGGCAGGAGCAATAAGTGATATGCCTTATGGGTGCCAAACACTGGTTGCGATGGGTCAGGGCGTCCAAAAAAGGATGCGAGAGTTGTCCAACTGGATATTCGGACGATCGCTAACGAGTAACCGGGTGAGAGAGTTACCAAAAGACAAGGATAAAAATAAAGTTTGCAAGGGGTATTATATTGCGGACAGAGATGCCAGCGAAATATAGAAGATTGACCCAGCATTGGGTAACTAACTGTGGGGGGGGGAGGGAGCCTGTGAAACAAACGCAAGTGAGTCAGATGTGATAATAAGACGGACCTTTTTAGTATAGGTGATTTCAATGTCATATGGAAATTTACATGAAAGCAAAAAGCTTCACGAGGAATGCAGTGAACTTTTGAAGAGCGCGGATGGCGTATGGATGTAGGACGAACTTTCAAAGAGGAGCTGTCGAAGAGACAGACTAATGGAGAAAAACACTGCTGATGCTGCCAAGCGGAAGTTGGAAGGGTGTAAAGACAAAATTGTATGTATACCTGATAAGAGAACCATTAACCAAATTCTTGTTTGCTACAGGTGGCTGGTATTTTGTTCCATGAAGGCCCTGGTTGCAAGTGATGGCGGGTAGAATGGTGAGGGTAACAGGCAAAAAGGGGCCAGGTTGACGAAGTGGGCAGAGTAGGTCGGGAACGCAGCGGCGGGGGCTGGGTTCCGGTCATTGGTTTTGTACTGCAACGCAGAATGAGTTGAACTGTTGGAGTGGAGTACTGGGTTTGGATGTTGAGCGGGTGTGGGGTGACTATTGATGTCAGGAATCCACTCTGCGATCCGGTGAGACTTTCAAGAGGGTTTGTTACTCCGGTTATAGGATTATGGTCAGCCGTGTGCGGCGCCCCTGATAACGTCAGCAGGCGAGAGTATAGGTTTAAAACATTTTCAATCCGATTGACCAAATCGTTTAGTCAGTACGGTAATCCGGGAGTAACGTGGAGTTGGCCGACGGCTACCCAAGTAACCAATGCGATCTGAAAGAGATCAGGAGTGCGGCAGTCTGGAGAATGTTCCAGCTGTGGGTTATGGTTACCGTTTTAATGGAAACCATACAATGGACGTTTTGTTATTTGACGGCCAGTGGGCCAATCTATGGGGGATTAGCGGACGGAGATTAGTAGTTTTCTAGGGTATTTGGTTGATAGTAAAGATATAGGGAGATATCAATCGCAGGCTTGGCCGGGGTGCAAAATAATTTAGTTGGTAAATGATGTATCAGGAAAGGGGTTTATTTGGGAACCAGGAATAAATTAATTAAGAGGGTTGGATCGGGAAGAGGAACGGAAAAATGGCAGGCAGCAGTCTGGTCAGTGCACTAGCTGTGGGCGAGGACAGCAAACAGTGAAAAGAAAAGACTCGGTGTTAAGGCGAAGCTTTTTCATTTGAAAGCAAACGTGCTTGTATTCCGTGGGGTCGTGAGAAATCAGAAGCATACGGATTCCGGGCGGAATGGGGTCCTAACTTACCATAAGCATATGTGCAGATCAGTGAGTCTTGGTTATTGAAGAATAGTAATGTGTGTGGCAAGACTCCAGTATACGAGAAAAGTGCAATATAAGCAAGACGGAGCCGTTGAGTTCTGGCCTGTGACAGGAGAATTAGTTGGAGGTGAGCACCTTTCATTAAAGGAGAGAACGGTTTTTCTAAGTGAGCTGGTGTCATTAGACATTTTGGTTAAGTAACTGAGTTGACAACATAGCAGACAAGTAATCTCTGACCTTTGTCATCACTGTTAGTGTGTGTGCTCCAGGAGAACATAGAAAAGGTGAAGTTGTGGACGGCCAACTATAACAGTGCGGTGATTACGTTCCTCTTTCCGTCAACCAATACAGGCGAGTTTTAGCCGATAGCTGTGGACCGTAGGCATACCAATACCGGGGTGTCGTTAGAGCAGAGGCTGCATAGTATAACTATTCCAGTCGTGTGTTGACCACTGCACTAGACGTCAGCAAGCTGGTTAATGGGTTTTTCAGGGAACCCAAAAGGGTTGAAACTGAGAAAGGTGGATTCGACAAGCATGCGTGGAGAGCTCGGGCGGCGTGCTTTCACCCCGCACCGGTTCAAACAAAATAAACCAAAGGCTACTTCAGAAGCTTGGGGTTTCCCATATGCAGGGTAGGGTCTAGGCTGTGATCGGAAGGGAACAAAGAGCATTAGTCCAAGGCGTTCCAGCCGGGAGTTTTTTAATTTCATATTCTACAGAGGAGTGGGGAAGCAAATTTATACCGCAGGGTGATCTTCCCATCTCTCTTTGACCCACCTTTCTTTACACGTGGACCATTGGGTCCGAGACGGCTAGGGATGGCTGTTTCTCCTTATTGCAAGATTGCCACAGACTAGATGCCAAAACCTTCGGGGGTGTTGCTGCCGCAAGCTGTGGGAGGAAAGGATGGAGGACAGAACAAACACTCAGATAACGGCAACACTCGTAGGACTATCATTTGACCGCTTGCTTTTGTCAATAACAGAGTCGGACGGGTCCCAGTGTATATTCGAGCCATCTGGTGGCTGCACCACCGATTATGATATGTTGGGTAATTTTATGGGCATGACGACGTTGGTAAAAGTGTATCAACTTTGGCCGCAACTATTGCTCAAGCATTGGGTGATTGGCACAGACAAACCAATGAGCTTCAGCCAAAATTAGCACACAAGATGAGAACGGAATAGTTGTAAAGACCTAGGATTCAGTAAACCGAGCACCAGACATAACAGTGTGTCAAAGTCAGGTGACGTCTACCGGATTGGCATTGTTCTAACAGAGCTTTGATCTGGTTTTAATTTCGGGCTAAGTATATGTATGCAAATTAGAGTGCATACATGGGCGCGATTATCATACGGGTCATGAGACAGGGGTTGGACGCAGAAGACCGTGACTCCTTAAAGTCTAATAATCAAGACAGTCCTCATTTGCTTCATCTATGTTTGTGCTATTGCGGGCCATGCTGATTACAGAAGATGCGTCTAGGATTCTGCTTAGTGCTCCTTTAAATTGTTTTGGTACACGGCACGATCGCAGCGAGTCGAGTAGCTTATTCCAGATTCTGGAATAGATAACCGGGAAATATCTAGATGTGAATGAGAGCCGAGATTGAGGGGGGGGGGTTGTAACGGTGGATTATCTGTGACGGAGGGAGTGAGGAGTCTTACTAGAGAAGCCAAATGGGTTATCGGGTGAATGGACTTTTGAGTGCAGAAGGTTGAAGAGAAGTGAAAGATTGAGCTTGATACGACGTAACCATAGAGGTTCAGGCCGAAGTACTTCTCATTTAGTTCTGTAGTTATAGTTAGGAGAGGTGCCGAGTAAATTTTTGGTAAAGGAGCGTTGCACTTTCGCTATGCTGACCCGGTCGGCTCTTCGCATCAAGGTGAAGACCAGGGGGCAGTATTCCAACAGCGACTTGCCGTGTGTCTTGAACATCAGGAGCTTGCCCCTCTGAGTACGGTTGTTCTGTGGACGAGTGTAATCCTCCTTCTTGCCTTGCCAACTTGGGTTAATGCTTGTTCATCAAAGTTAAGAGAACGGGATATTGCAGGCCCAGGTCTCTTACCACGTGGGTGGTGGGAATCTGCAGACCATCTATTGTGGGAGGGCTAGGCGGAGCGTGGCACTTGTGGGAAAGAAGAGAGCTCTTGACTGCCGAAAACTTCATCGTTCATTGAGTACACCGTTAGTCGACGGACTTCAAGTCTGACAGAATATCACTGACATTTGAGTGCGGGGCGTTTGTCTCAAAAGTATAGACTAGTTTTCTGTCGCCAGCAAAAGGATGTCGTGCCATGACGCACTACTTGGAAGACGTTATTCATGTACATGATAAATAAGAGAGGGCCTAGAAAGCTACCTTGTGCCACCCCGCCAGTAATTTGTTTGGGTTGAGAGAATGTCTCATTGACGATGACGGCTTGAGAACATTTGGAGAGGTGAGGTAGTAGCCAGGACAGAAAGGGGTCGGCGACCCCGTAGGACTCAATTTTTGGCAGTAAGCAAGCGTAAGGTACACGGTCGAAAGCTTTAGTCATATTGAGAGGGATTACGATGACTGAGTTGCTGCTGTCCGCTTTGGAAGTGAATAAATTGATAAAGTCCATCTGGCACGCGAGGCACGAACAGGGCTTTAGGAACCCGTGCTGAGCTGGGTTGATAAGACTTCGAGAGGTTAGGAAATTTGCAAGCTGGTCCTTTTTAATCCTCTTCATGAGGCTGGACACAATTGGAGTGCGGTTTATGGGGCGATAGTTCCTCGGATCGTGCAAAGGACCAGTTTCGTGTTTAGGAATTGTACAGGACACTTTCCATTGGGGCCGGGCAGATTTCGGACGACATGGATAATATAAAGAGGTTCAGCTATGGGAGCACCAGGTCAGGTCCCCCAAACCGAAGTGGGACAGGTGGGAGGTCATCAGGCCTTGGATGGTAGGAGGGTTCGGTGTTGGTTAAGAATTTTCTGTTGTTGGCCGTGGTAAGTGTTATGACCGATGTCGCGTCCTGTGTGAGCATCGGATAGCAGAGTGGCGGAGGGTTAGTGTCCGTAATAAGTGCTGAGGCGAAATAGAAGTTGAAAGCCTCAGTCACATCTTCCGTCGAATCAAGGTGGGTGCCATTTTGGATAAGGAATGGGGTATTGTTTTCAGTGCTGCGCGAGTTGCGAGACTTTGGCGGCCTTGAAAGAAGCTTCACATTATGGGGCTGTTGTAGTGTAGTCCTTTCTTGCTTTTTGAGTTTGATCTCGGTTGCTGCATAGAGATCACAGCAGAGTCGGCTTATTCTGAGTGTCAGAGAAAAACCTTGGTTCCTGAGGAATGAGTTCTGGAATTTACTAAATCTTTGTCGAAGTCTGTCAGTTTTGCTAGTCTTGGCTCTAAATGCCTGGCGGTTGAGGCAAGGCAGTCTATGGAGGAGAGCAACTGGACATGGAACACACCAGCTGTTGTTTGCGGATATGATTTTAGGAAGACGTCGGACCAGTCAATGAGCCGGAGGGAGGTAGTCAACTAGGCCACTGCTTTCATTAGTTTGGTTGGCCAGGTTCAAGAGACATTTCCTAGTAATGAAGTGGACCGGCTCCTTCAACCGAGTACAGGTGGGTCCGATAAGTCTCGATGAACTGCGAGCAGTGGAGCACGATATATTCTAGATGATACAACGGGAGGCTCTCACCCGAGAACTCGAGAGGGCCGAAGAAGCGTGACCAATCGACAATAGAATATCATCCCCGAGAGGCGACTTCAAGCACTTAAACCCCAAACTCATTATTGGACTACTACGGGTAGATGACACGTTGACCAACTCCCACCTGAGTTTTGACACGAAGTACCCCATATTTCTACCGGCTCGACAACTTGTGATAGAGCTAATGATCCAACTCGTTCACGCGGTGGAGGGACAAGCCGGGGACTGTTACGTGACGAGCGTCATCCAAATGCGCCTATGATTGCTGAAAGAAAGAGCGACTGTAAACCGCGTAATCCGACGTTGTGTACATTGTAGGAGACGCAATGCCGCAGCGGAAACACAACACATGGCCCCGCTACCAGAATGCAGAGTGACTCCGGGCTGGTGGCCGTTCAGCGACACCGGGTTGGACCATTTCGGGCACTTGTGGATCAAGCGTCGGAAGAGGTCAGAAGAACGACACGGGTGTATCATGACGTGCATGAAGCCACTAGCGGTACACTCAGAGGTTGCACGTTCAATGACAACCGACTCCTTTCTGCAGGTCTTGAGGCGCTTTATCGACCGGAGAGGCCTTCCGACGGATACGTATTCTGACAATGGGTCGAATTTCGTGGGCACCCAACGAGAACTGCGGCGTTGGCACAAAAACATGAACAGGGACGAACTGCGGAATTGAACGGTGGCCTATGGCATACGATGGCATTTCAATCTCCCGCAGGCCAGTCATCGCGGCGGCCTATCGGAACGCCTGATCTTACCCACCAGGTAAATATTGCTGTCGATCATTGAGCAACAGCCGCCCGACGACGAAACGTTGAGCACTGTCGTGACTGAGGCCGAGAGAATTCTGAACAACCGCCCACTGGTTCCAGTAACCAACGACGACCCCACCAATCTGGCGTTCACCCCGAACGACTTATTGGCTTTGAGGGTTTCCAAGGGGCGATAAACCTTCGTGGGATCTATCTCCACGGATGGAAGCAGGCAAACTATCTTGCCAAGGGTTTTTGGAGGCGATGGCTTCGGGAGTACCTACCGGCTCTGCAAGCCCGAAAAAAGTGGCTAACCAAGGCGAGACCATTCAAGGTTGGGGATGTAGTGATGATCGCAGACGAACACGCTTATTTTAACACCTGGCCCTTGGGCATCCCCATGGAAATTATCAGCGGCTCTGACGAAATGATAAGAACTGTCAAGGTGGAGACCACCAACGGAATGCTCACCCGTGAAGCACGCAGTGTTGGCCCCCTGAGCCTGAAGATGGAGCAGCCGACGCCATAGAACTCAGGCAGACTCGTCCTCATTCGTCGTCAACGTGTACTGAACAGCTTCCCGTACGTGGTAGCATTTACGACATTCTTACCTGCTCAAATACACTCAGGCTCAATCATACTCGCATATGAGACAAATTTGCGCTCCACAGTCTCAAAAAAAGGTCACCGTGATCACCATTTTTCCTCTGTCACTGTCTTCAAAGGAGAAGCTCCCCAAATGTGGTAATAGTTGCGATCTACTCGCGCACCAAAACACACTCGCACACAATCGTACACGCACGCATGAAGCCCTTCCCGCCCTATACCTTACGACAAAATGCCATGGTGCTCATTGCTCTTTGTTTATCTTTGACATCATGGGAGGCATTTCCTGTATATGGTAGTAGCTGTGATCCGCTCATAAACACGGACACACACCCCCAATCACACACGCGTACATGAAACAAGTTCAAGCTTCACAACCACCGTCGAACAAGTCGCAGTGCTCACCGTTCCTCGTTTATCACTTACGTTGTGGAAGATGACTCCCGCTGGTGGCAGTAGTTGCCATGTACCGATGTACCAAAGTGCGACCATGCGCATGACAACCAAAAGCACAAACACACACACAAGCAATAGAAGCTAATTCACGACGGATCTCCCGAAGACGGCTCATATTTTCGGAATCTTCGCATCTCCCTTCAGGGCCAACGTCGAGCAGCAGTTCTCGTGGTCGATGCGGAGTACCATAGCGTCGGCCTGGCCACCGGATCGAGTGCAATCGTGAGTGGAATGCAGAGGTCAGAAGTATCAGTTAGGCGCGCTCACAGCGGGGTCTGAGTAGGTAGAGAGAATCAGTACCCTCATTCCAAACATTTGACTCGGCTTACATTTAGGAGAATTTCAATGGGCGGTGTAACGACGGTGTGAAGTGGTTCAGGATATCCCGTTCCATGCATTTGCATCTATGTCACAAACGACATTTTTCATTCACATGAACTATCTATGCCAGAATTACGATTGTTCGCTTTATTGCTCTAAATCTTTGTCTCGAACCAGACTCTCACCGTCGCCTCGAGCGTGAGTCGATCAGCTGGGATTTCGTTGTGACTATATTCGGTAATCTCATTTTCTGTATCTAACCTTTTGCTGTAATTCAGCTGCAGTTGTTGATTTGTTGTTCAATTAGGAGCGTAAGAGCCAAGAAGGAACATTATTGTGATTTGATTATCGTGAAATTAATTTTTTTGCTGTATATAGTGCTGTAGCTATTTGGAATCGACTTTGTTTTGAATTGTGTCAAAATCGGTTGCTACGCGTCGCCCCAGCGTTCCGGTTGCTCGAATTTGCACACGAATTGTTAGAAGCCCCCCCCTAGGAACACTACATTTTCATGTTTCCTTGACACACTCGCTCATATTCGCTATTTAAATGTTTCCGCGCACTTTACGGCTTCATGAACCAGCCTTTGTTTTTCCCGCCCAAAGCGCCACTCTGTGGTATCCTATTTTGGACCGGCATGAAGCACCTTCTCATTTCTCGCATGTCACAACTTGGTTCTCGCTTTCTGAGCCCCTTTCATCACATAGTTGAGGTTCGCAATTGTTATTTTTCATTGTTCATTTATTATTCTAATGTCGTGAACTTTCAGGGGTAATCGCGTTTTGATTTCGGGATCCGTTCCGAATTTGGCTTCGTATTGTTCAAAAGCCCCTTTCAGCTGGCGAGTGGCACGTTGAGAGATATCTTCGGCCAGAGGCATCATTTCATACGTCGCAAGCTAGAAGATACAACCAAACCAGGATTGATTGCTCAAGATCCGGGTGCCTAGTTTGCTCATGGTAAAATACTGACCAGTTTCGCAGATGCACTGAGACTACTTGGATATTTGGGTTACCTCAAATCGATTTACTACACAGAGGCCTTTTCGAGCAAAATGCCGCAGTGCACGGCAGTTGACTGGGTATAGAGAGCCTACGGAGCCTACCAAATAGACTACGATCCATATCTTCGCCACATATCAGGTCATTTCGAGTCTGGTTGCCCATGTCTGATGGTGGCCGGGAACAATCGATTGTCCAGGGTACTTCCAGTGGAATGCATGCAAACTGGCGCCTATTGTGCCGACCAAAATGCACAAGTTCTGGTCCGGGGAAGCCTGACCAACCATTTCGTGCTTGATTCACCAACCAATAAACTTCACTCGTTCTTGATAGCATCCCGGAGCCTCAAAGCAGCGCGTAGTCAAAATCAATGCAGAACCCAGATCAAGAGCACGGTTACTCTGCAAGTTCTACGGCACTGTTAGCGAGCAAAAATATAAATACAAACATGATCATACCTTTGGCAGCGAGTCTCGGCCACTATCCAGCCAAAAAGATAGTCAAAGATGGGAGGGGATTCTGTAAAACGAGAACGGTTGGCCAAAAAGAGTAGATAGCAAGTACCTGTCCTGAAGTCCAAACAAAATAGAATAAGTTCATCACGCTCAATCAGGCCCAAAGAGCAATTTCCCGAGCGTGGCAGCCGAAAATTAGCTTAAATGAGCTGAACGTCTACAATCAGCCGACGTAAGCGAGAAAATGGAACAGAGCGGTAATAAAACAAAACTGCGTTGATTTAGTACGACTCACTACCGTACTAACTGTCTGAAAAGTAATCTCAGTAAGAAAGCATGACTATAAAAGGAAAAAGTAAGTAAACCGAGGATAGATGAAATGTCGGCCACAAAACAGTGTCAGCACGAATAAGGTTGGAGAAAGCAGTCCAAAGTTAGTCAGAAAGTGTGTGAAGCTAAGCAAAAGAGGAATTTTTCAATCATTATGGGTGTTTCACCGGTCGCCAAAATTCCTCCCGGTTGTTCACTGCAGTTTCAGACCATAATCGGTTCTGGTTTTCCCTTCTTACTTACACTTCCAATACTCCGATGTTCACGGGAGTCACAGCAGTACACTTGCCACCTCTTTCCCTTGGGGTATACGGGGACCCAGGCAGTCCTCCTGCATACCCCCTCGCCTATAATCCCGGGTTCTAGTCGGTACCTGCTTGCAAGCAAATTTGTCTCACGTCCCTCCGTCGCTCTCCTTTGCTAGTGCTACGGCGGCCGTCTGCACGAGTCCGTCTGCATCAACTTCTACGTCCTCCACTATCCTTATGAACCATTTGTCTTTCGAAAAGGTTTCTGAAGCCACTAACACGATGGTGCGTTTTCTATGATTTCTGTCTCGCCTGGAGTGTCAGGACGCAGTCTGTTATCCATCGGCTCCAAAAGCTATCCTCAAAGTGGGTGACCTGCTTCCAGAGTCTGCTATAGTATTCTCCCATGTTACCATTATCTGGTGTACCACAGTCACCCCTTGGAAGAAGCAGACTGCTCGGGGTTAGAGCCAGTCCGCTCCGTCCATCGGACAGAAGAGGCACCTTAAGACGATTGTTCAATATCCTCTCAGCTTCAAAAAGGCAAGTATATAACGTCTCCGCACCCATTATCTGCTTCTTAGAAAGAACGGACGCACACCCCTTTAGTGACTAGATGCTGGGTAGTTGAAGCGGCAAGTTATGCCCTGACTGGCTAGGTGATCCTTGGTGCTCCGTCTGTCTCAACGCTTCAAATGACCCGGGAGCTCGGTAACTGCGCTCACAAAAATCGATCCTCTTTGGCTATTCATTTTTGCGGGTGTTCCACGCCTATCAATAAAGCGGACGAGGGACATTATGAACGAATCACTGCCTAGGCTAGCCGCCATTTCCAAGTGCCTAGCTACAGTTTGTAGACAAGTGAATAGACAGCCGTGCCACTTTTTCGACCCTCGGCCTCTACGAAGAAGGACAGGACTCGAGTAATCTGTTCCAACTGAAATGAGGCAATACCGCCCTTTTTCATATGACAGCGATAGAGGAGCCGTCATTCGCCGACCTGTGACAGCCGCCAGCCTACGACGAGTGAAATATCCTCTTGTTGTGACAAGGTTGACATGACGGGGTAGGATACTTGTACTTCAACGGCCAAACAAGTCCAGTCATGAAAAACACAATCGTTTATATAGGCCCTTTTCCATGCTCCATGGCACCAACATCGCTCTTGCGGCCGCTTGAGTGCTTTGGCTGCGTTCTGGTCAGTTTCCCTTGGCGAATGGCTTTCTTTTTTAAAGCATCATTTCTATTCGGTTCGTCCAATTGTCTCAGTTGACGGCCTGATCGGCAGCCCCTCACCTGGGCTACCTTGCTGGTTACCGGAGGTCCCGCTGCCTCCACTCTGATAGTCCGTATGTCTCCCGTTGTTTGCTTCGGGAGGCCTCCAACGTCTTAGCCGTCCGTCCTTTTGTCTGTGGTCCTCCTTTGGTTCGCCCGTTCGCCTTGATATTCACGTCGTTTCCTTGCCCCAGAATTCCCCGTTTCACTAGACCTTACATTTAAATATTTGGTCAGGACGTGCCAGGGTGCCAAGTCGCATCCTTTGACTCATTTGACTTGTGGTCTCTGATTGATTGTGAAACTGGAATTTTTCCTCTCCAGGGCCCACTCCACTGTCCGTGAAACGTTCTGGCCCAGGGACCGGCCACTCCGGGTCTGTTACTATTCTCTAATTGTACCAGCGGTCCCGGCATGAAAGGCTCCCATTTTTGTGTTTGGTTCCGTCTGTTGTACCTTGCCTCGTTTCGCCTCTGAGCAACTATTATTTGTTTTGCAACCACTTCCTCTGGATGCTTCCGCTAGCGGGCAGTGAGAGGTTTATCATTCTTCATGATGAGTCACACATCCAGTCGTGTTCTTGGTTCCTGACGGAAGACCAGTTTAAACGGCTTCGTCCTAGTTGTTGAATGGTTCGTCGCGCCGTAACTGGGCAACATCTCTGATAGTCCTTCTTGCCGATCACTTCCGTGGTTATTTAGCCATTCCTTCATCATTCTGTTGGATCTTTCCGTCATTCCTTTTAACTGGGGTTTGTGAGGCCACGTCCGTATTCGCCGGATCCTCCACTGATCCAACTTGTCTCCAAATTTCCCGGATTTGCATCGGGGACCCTGGTCAGTGATAACCTTTTCTGGTAAACCAAATCGCACCACCATGTTATCAAAAACACTCGTGAGACCACATCGCTTGTTTGATCCGGCATCGAGATTTCTTCCACCATAGCCCAACACTGTAATGATGTACAGGTTTTCAGTAGCACTCACCGGTAAGGAACTAAAAATATCCAACTCGGAGCTCTGAAAGACTCGCTGTGCTTCTGCGGGCTGCACTGATGGTGTGGCTGTTACGTGATATCGATTCCGCTGACATTCAGGGCAAGTTCGTATGCAGTCCTCAACGTCGTGCTATATTGTGGGCCAGAAGGATCAGCGCTGCAACAACTTGAAGACCCGTTTTTGCACCATGTGAGTACTGTGGTGCGTCAGCCGTATTGCCCGCCCACCGACAGCCTCGGGAAGGAAGGGCTATCGTTTGAATTAGAGGCAATGTGTAAAGTCTAGCCACGGAAACGTTCGGGCGACGCGTAGCAACCGATTTTGACACAATTCAAAACAAAGTCGATTCCAAATAGCTACAGCACTATATACAGCAAAAAAATTAATTTCACGATAATCAAATCACAATAATGTTCCTTCTTGGCTCTTACGCTCCTAATTGAACAACAAATCAACAACTGCAGCTGAATTACAGCAAAAGGTTAGATACAGAAAATGAGATTACCGAATATAGTCACAACGAAATCCCAGCTGATCGACTCACGCTCGAGGCGACGGTGAGAGTCTGGTTCGAGACAAAGATTTAGAGCAATAAAGCGAACAATCGTAATTCTGGCATAGATAGTTCATGTGAATGAAAAATGTCGTTTGTGACATAGATGCAAATGCATGGAACGGGATATCCTGAACTCCTGTACACCGGTCCCCAAAATCTGACCCGGATTTTCGTTGTGCACCGCTAGGTGCTGTCGGCCTCATGCATCGGTTCGTTCTACGGTTCCCCAATACTTAACACTGATCACCGTCAATAGCAGCATCCATTTGGACCAGTGGATCTACTCTCAGTTGTCCCTTTCGTTTCGGCAGGTCCGAAGACCCGCCTCCCACCTGAGGAGAGTTGGCTTTTGAACTTTCACCACCAGTGTCCGCTTCACCTTCAATAAGGCAAAACTTTCTAATGTCACGGAGCACTAATTCTTCATTGATTCGCACTGTTGCCGTTCTTACCAAGCCATCGTCAGAAACTGAGATGCCTTCGATAACTCCGATCGGCCACCGGCCAAGCGGCAAAGCCTCCGAAACTAGTAGCACTACATCACACAATCTAACGTTGCTTTCTCGAGTTATCCACTTATGCCAATGTTGTAACAGCGGGAGATATTCCCTGATCCATCTTTTCCAAAACACAGATGTTGGGTAGTTTGCCTGCCTCCACTGACGAACCATTCTATCTCGCAACGAATTTGTCGGAATATCTCGTGGTCTCGCCTCAGAATAAGAAGGTCATTGGGCGTGAGCACTGGCAGATCACGACAGTCCGAGGCCAAAGGCACTAGCTGTCATCCGTTTACTATCCGCTCACTTTCTGCAAGAAATCTCAACAATATTTCGTCGGTCATTGGCTATTCGTTACAAACTGAAAGAAGTACTCTTCCAACCGATTGCACTATGATCTCCCATGTACCCCCACCATGACTAGCATGGGGGGGGGGGATTGAAGCGCCACTGTAACGAACGTTTGAGCAATGCGTAGCCAAATTCGCAACGGATCCCGAAATCAAAAGACGATTATCCGTGATATTCTACGATACTAGATTATTACAATAAACAATGACATAAACAATATACAATCCTCAATAATACGATCACAAGGACTCAACAACGAGAAACCGATTAGCAGCGTGTGAGCAGACAGCACGTGCGTCACGCAGGTCCTGAACAAGGATGTGCCAAAGTAGCGCTCTGGGCGCGAACAAACAACAATTGGTCCAGAAAAACAACCAGTTCGTAAAGACAAGTCAATAGTGTATGGAAATGAGTGATGTTGGGAAAAACACTGAATTGCGAGGGAAAAAGGGGGATTTTCCACGACCGGCTGTTACACCGCCCACCAAAATCCTCCTGGATCCTTAGCAGAGTCAAAGGTTCGGTATAAAGGTACTGATTCTTCCTACCTGCCTAGGCCCTGCTGTCAGTGCGCGCGTCTAATGCTCGTCGTCAACGTTCTACTACTGGTCGCACCTAATCCATTGGATACATAGAAGTGAGGTTAGTCTACATCTTCCACAAGACCAAATGACCGATGGCGGGCGTGAAGGGTCACATAGACGTTGTCCTCGTAAGGAGCCGTCCGGTCTTGGATGTACAAGCTTGAGTGTGCGTGTGAGTGCGTGTGTGTGTGTGTGCCGGGGGTACAATGAAATCACAGGTATGACTACACATCAAAGGAGGACTTTCTGCAATGTCAACAAAAGACCGCGTGGCAAGAAAACGAGTAAAATGTAGCGTGTGTGTGACCTGAGCTCCGCTACTTCCACATATGCAAGGGGCATTCGGTAGCGTCAACAAAAAGCAAAACAACGAACACTGTCACATGTTTGATGGGTTTACGGGATGTAGAGTGCGTCGTGCATGCGTGTATGTATCGGGATGTACAATGGAATCGCACTCATCACCACATATCGGAAAGAACCTCCTGTAATGTCAACGAAAGGACTGCGAGCACCTTAACGTGTTTGACGGAGACCGTGTGGTATATATGGTGTTTCTTTATCCACCTCGGTTACTGGTGTGAAAAAGGTTTACTGGGCCTCAGGGTTATCAGCTCCTCCGTCTTCGCTCTCGAGTAGATTAATACTGCGTATGTCACGAATGAGCACTCCGTTAGCTGTCATCACCTTCACCGTTCTTATCATTCCGTCAGTGCTTTTGATGGTTTCCGTAACTACTCCCAAAGACTAAGCGCTGAAATGTGCGCGTTCGTCGGCGACCATAACCACGTTCCCAACTTTGAATGGTCTTGTTTTGGCCAGCCACTTCTGTCGAGTCTGCAAAGCCGGTAGGTACTCCTGCAGCCATCGCCTCCAGAAGACCTTGGCCAGATAGTTTGCTTGCTTCCACCCGTGGAGGTAGCTCCCACGAAGGTTTACCGGCCCTTGGAAACCCTCGTTCGACCTCAAAGTCAATAAGTCGTTTGGGGTGAGCGCCAGGTGGGTGGGGTCGCCGTTCAATACTGGAACCAGGGGGCGGTTGTTCAGGATTCGCTCCACCTCAGCCATGACGGCGTTCAGCGTCTCGTCGTCGGGCGGCTGCTGCTCCATGATTGACAGCAATATCCGTCTGGCGGACCGGATCATGCGTTCCCATACGCCGCCTCAGTGGCTGGCCTGTGGGGGGTTGAAATGCCATCGTATGCCGTAGGCCACGCTTCGATCCTGCAGTTCGTCCCTGTTTATGTTCTTGTGCCAACGCTGCAATTCCCGGTGAGCGCCCACAAAGTTCGACCCATTACCTGAGTATATATCGGCCGGTACGCCTCTTCGGTTGATAAATCTTTGCAAGGCCCGTAGAAGCGAATCGGCCGTCATCGAATGTGCGACTTCTAGGTGTACCGCACGTGACTTCATGCACGTCATGATACATCCGTATCGCTTTTCTAATCTTTTCCCGCACTTGATCCACAAGGGCCCGAAATAGTCCAACCCGGTGTCACTGAACGGCCACCAGCCCGTAGTCACCCTGCATTCTGGTAGTGGGGCCATGAGTTGTTTGCCTGCTGTGGCATTGCGTCTCCTGCATTGCACACACCGTCGGATTACGCGTTTTACAGTCTCTCGTCCTCTCAACAACCAAAGACGCTTTCGGATGACGCTCGTCACGTGACTTTCCCCGGCATGTCCCTCCACGGCGTGGACGTGTTGAATCATTAGCTCTACTACAGGTTGTCTCGCAGGCAGCAGTATAGGATACTTTGTGTCGAAGTTCAGGTGGGCGTTGGTCAGCCTACCATCCACCCGCAGCAGTCCGTTGATGAGTTTGGGGTTTAAACTCTTCAGCTCGCCTCTTGGGGATGGTATGTCTTTATTGGTCGGCCCCACTTCTTCCGCCCTCTTGAGTTCTCGGGCGAAAGCCTCGCGTTGTATCATTCTGAAAATATCGTACTCTGCCGATTGTAGCTCATCGGGACCTATCGGGCCGACCCGTATCCGACCTGAGGGCCGTAGCCCTTTCATGACTAGTAAATTTCTCTTGAACCTGGTTAACCAAACTAGCGAACGAAGCGTCTTCATCCAGGAAGAAAACCTGACCAGTCGCGATAGAATGGATGACGCTTCGACGACGTTGGTTGCTATCACTACGCCTTTGATCTCCAGTTCCACTTCCGTAGGGGGTTTTAATTCGAACACGGGCCAGTCCTGTTTGGGCAAGTGCAGGAAGTTTGGCCCTCTCGTCCACGTGTCCAGTTGCCTGAAGTTGTTCGCACCTCGGGAGCACAGGTCGGCCGGATTATCGCCAGACCTGACATGACTCCACTGGTGCGTGGCTGATTCATCGTGGATAATCGTGAGCCGGTTAGCAACGAAAGTACTAAACCGGCTCCGGACGTTGTTGATATAGTAAAGTACTATCGTTGAATCCGTCCAGAAGCTCACCGACCAAATGTAGAGATCGAAACATCCCTTCACCGCTTGCACCACCCTGACTGCCAACACGGCTGCGCTGAGTTCAAGGCGTGGGATTGAGACCGACTTCAGTGGAGCAACGCGGGCTTTGGCGAACAGGATCCTCGTGGTATATTGTCCATCTCCTGCGCACCATCGTCCGTACACCACAGCTCCATAACCGACTTCGGATGCATCGGAAAAGGCATGTAGTTCTCCAGTCCGTGTCGTATGGCCAGGAGTCAAACATCGTGGGATTCTTATGTCCCCTAATTCCTTCAAGGTGTTCAAAAATTCTTCCCAGTCCAGCCGGTCCCCCCGGTCCAGTGACTGGTCCCAATCAACTTTCTTACGGCACAGCCGCTGCAGCAAGATCTTCCCGGTAGCAGCCATGGTGAGACGAAACCGAGCGGGTCGAACAAACTTGAGACGGCAGATAATATGCCACGACGGGTTATTGGCAGCTCGGGAACGTTTAGTTCGAAAACAAAATCGTCCGTTTCCGCGTCCCATTGTATCCCTAAGGTGCGCTCGATAGGAAGTGGAGAGCCATCCAAATCTCTTACCCTTTCGGCCTTTTCATGATACGGGATGACCTTCAGCACTTCTGAAGCGTTCGACATCCATTTAGTTAGATGGAAGCCGCCCTCTTCCAGCAATCTCGTCAGACCCCTGAACTGCTCTAGAGCTGATTCCACATCATCGAATGACCTAAGGTAGTCGTCGACGTAGAAGTTCCTGCTGACGCTTTCTACCACCGTCCGATGGACTAGCTCGCCATGTTTGTTCGCTGATTCTCGGAGGGCGTAGTTGGCGCAAAATGGTGACGATATGGCTCCGACGGGGTGGACGGTCATCCTATAATTCACCACTGCGTTGTCCCGGTCGCTCCCTTCCCACCACAGGAAACGCAAAGCATCTCGTTTTTCTACCGGAATCTTCACCTGATGGAACATTTCCCTAATGTCAGCAGACAAAGCCACTTTATTCACTCTGAAACGGCACAAAACATCGATCAGTGGAGTGGTCCAGTCAGGCCCCTGTAGTAGGCGATCGTTTACCGACTTGCCCTGGAACTTGGCCGCACAGTCGAAAACCACCCGCAGTTTATTGGGTTTCTTGGGGTTGATAACCGGATGGTGAGGCAGATACCAGATACCCCTTTTGCTGTCGGTGTTAACAGGCACCTTTTCAACGTAACCGAGGGCCTCGTTTCGCTTCATCAAATCCGCGTATCGTTCCCACAGATTCTGGTCTCGAATGAAGCGTTCTTTTAGTCGTAGTAATCGTTGGAGAACATAATTTCTGTCGTCAGTCCACGGGTCGACCGATGTGCGCCATGGGAGGGGAACCTCGAACTGTTTTTTGAGGCCTCTAGTGCCTTGCCGCACCGTTTTCAGAGCGAAGTGATCCTCTTGAGACAACGTCGGTCTTTCGTCTCCAATGTCATGAAACTCCTTTTCATACAGCCGTTGCAGATGATACTCTATGCGGTCCGTTTCGGCGGATAAGTAATTCACGGAACCGCGTACCCCTACTGGACCGTATAACATCCATCTCAGAGCCGTGCGTACGGCATAAGGTGCCTGGCGGTCGCCCACTCTTTGGTCAAGCACCCAATGCACCTCTGGCACGTCGCATCCGATGAGGAGATCCACTTCATCATCTTCCCAGTCTACAACGGTTACATCCTGCAGGTGGGGCCACCGAGTCAAGATTGCGTTCACCGACCTTGGTGCTCGCATGGGGAGATCCGCTAACGTGAATGCTCCCGTTGGTTCAATTTCCTCGTTAGTGTCTAGAGAGATGAGTTGCAGCCTTAATCTACCGGCAGTCATTACCTGTGTTCCGCCCACCGTGCTCACTGCTAAAGACGTCGCACCTTTAGCCAGTTGGTGTTTGTCGGCAAACCGCTCTTTCACTAAAGTGGTGTCGGATCCACTATCAACGAAAGCCAACGCCTTGACTATCCCAGTCGGAGTCACTACTCCCACGGCCACTACGCCTAAACGTACCGGTTTACTGGCAGATTGTGAAGTTGAACAAATCACGCTGGGCTTGGCACTCGCCTCGGATATGGTTACTCTCGCCTGATGCAGCAGCCGATGGTGTCTACCCGTGCAGCCCTCGTAACCACATCGATTCCTTGTCCTACAGGCTGCTGCCCGGTGCGTGGTGTTGAGACAGATAAAACATGCCCCTGCCATCCTTGCCATTCCACACCGTTCGTCTATTGTGGCGTTGCCGAACTTGGGGCATTCTGGTAGGCCATGTCTAGTACCACAGGATCTGCAATTGGGTTGCGCCGTAGCATCTCGTGAAATGACGTGTGTATTGGTCCAACGCTGGTACTTTGGATGTTCCCGTACAGGGGTTTGGACTTGGCTAGCACTGGGCTTGTTTGCTCGGTTGCCGTCCCGGATGAGTCGTCCGAATCTGCTGTCAGCTATCTTCGTTTGCCTGTCCAAGTATTCAGTCAGGTCTTTGAAGTTGGCTTCTCTGTCGCTTCGGCTTATCCGTTCTGCTTCTTCCGCCCACCGACCCTGTAGTTCGGGAGAGAGGTGACGGACTATGCCTCCCAAAGTGTGCATGGCGTCTAGGTCAGCCCTGTAACCTAAATGGTCGAGGGCTATTGAGCAGTTCTGCATCTTAATCACCAGGTCGGCCATGGTGTAGGCGTCGCCCTTGGTTCTCTTTGCCTCTACCATCACGCCCTCTATTAGGTTACGGGCTACTTTGAAAGGTTGGCCAAACAAATCCCTTAGAATCTTCCTTGCCCTTGTGTAGCCTTGTTCTGGGTCGAGCATGGTGCACCCGTCGATGGCTTCTCTTGCTCGGCCTCGGCAGTAGTGAGTAAGGTTAAGAAGCCTTTGCCCAGGGTCGGTTACCTTATTTTCAACGAACGTCTCGAACTGCTTGACAAACTTGCAGTATTGCTCAGCTCACCCGTCGAAAACCGTTAGCTCTACTCCAGGCAGATCGATCGATGGTGGTTTGTAGTCGGCGACCGGCGTGGGGTTCCCTACATTATTGCACCCTAATCTATCGGAAGTGTCGAAGTCATTGGTCTCATGCTCTCGCTGTTTCTGTGTACACTTCTCTGCTTCCTGCGCCTGTAGTCTAGCCGATAGTAACTGTTGCTCTGGTTCTAGTATTCTCAGCTTATATAAATCGACATCCTTACGATCAATATTGTTCTCAATAACACATGAACTAGCACTGACAGGACTAGGCGATCTAGCGTTAACTAAAGAATCATACGTACCCAAAACCTCCCCAGAGACTTGCCGTATTACTGCCTGTCCGGATTCGACTGCTTTTGATCCTTTTCTTGGCTTTTTGCGTGTTTTTCCTCGTTCCAAATTGATCTATTGAGTATTGTAACGAACGTTTGAGCAATGCGTAGCCAAATTCGCAACGGATCCCGAAATCAAAAGACGATTATCCGTGATATTCTACGATACTAGATTATTACAATAAACAATGACATAAACAATATACAATCCTCAATAATACGATCACAAGGACTCAACAACGAGAAACCGATTAGCAGCGTGTGAGCAGACAGCACGTGCGTCACGCAGGTCCTGAACAAGGATGTGCCAAAGTAGCGCTCTGGGCGCGAACAAACAACAATTGGTCCAGAAAAACAACCAGTTCGTAAAGACAAGTCAATAGTGTATGGAAATGAGTGATGTTGGGAAAAACACTGAATTGCGAGGGAAAAAGGGGGATTTTTCCACTACCGGCTGTTACAGCCACTACACGCCCCGTTGCAACAATCTATTAACAATCTTGTCACTGGGTTCTTCAATTTCCCTTGAGCCTCAACAACGTTTGTATTACTATCACTAAAAATCTCGGACGGTGCCCCTCTTCTCGACATGAAACGCAGTAGTGTCATCATGAATGAAGCCTTACTCAGAGAATGAGAAACTTCGATATATGCCGCACGCATCTGGAGGCAGGTGAAGATGCATCTACTCGTTTCTCCATGCCGAGCTTATGTTTAACTGCAAATGGGCCAAAATAATCCATTCCGAAGTACTTGAACGGAAACCAACCTTGTTGGACTCTAATGGCTGGTAGAGGAGCCATCATCTCTTTGCCCGCGACTGCCACATGCTTCCAACATTTCCAACATCCCCCAAAGTACACGCTTGACGGCAGCCCCCCTCTGTACAACCCAACATATCTTGTTAAGTTCCGCAAGTAACTGAGATGGTCCTGCATGTCCTTCCATTGTGTGATACCACCGGATTTTTGAGTCTGTAATCGGGTGAGTCTTGGGTAGTATCACTGGATGTTTCACTTCCTGAGGCCGAATGGATTAGTTCATTCGTCCTCCAACACAAATAATTCCATTCAATAAGACCGGATCGAAATTTAATAGAGTCCTGTTTGTCGGAGACTTGTTAACGCATGGGTTGTAATTCCTGGCTCGTAACCATTTGAAGTCTTCACCATAGAACTTAGCTTATGCAGTCAGAATAACACTTTCCTCTGCTTTAGCAACTTCAACGGCCCAGTTTTCAGTCCTAGGTCTGTGGACCCGCCTCTCATAACTGAAACGTGCATTTTAAAACGGGTCAACCACACTACCGACTTCAGCAAGTGAAACCAACTGGAGTACCTAGCCAGAAGTACGTCCGTCCATGTATCCTGCAACATTGCGAGAACCTTAATCGACGGCTGTTTCAACTCCCCGCCCGGTGGTGCTGCAGCAACCGTAGGACTAGTTGGCCGTAAAGTTTCATCTTTCGTTAGGAATTTAGGACCTTCGAACCAGCAGCTGATATCACTCGGTGATGTTGTGCCTCTTGATGCCATGTCCGCAGGGTTAGCCTCCGATCTGACATGACGTTACTGCCAGGGTTCCGACCACTGATTGATTTCAGCCAAACGGTTCGCAAAGTACGTACTAAGTCTCGTTTTAGTGTTGTTTATGCAGTGCAAAACTATAGCCGAATCCGTCCAGTAGTAAGTTCCAGCAAACTTGATTCCAGTTTCTTCCATAAGAATCCGAGAGTCTCCAACAGCCAGTCTTGCTGCGGCTGACACCAATCGACCGATCGTTAGGGTCTTCAGAGGAGCTACCCTTGACTTAGAGAACAGTAGGGCACAGTAGGGGGATATGTCCCTTGAAACCATTCTGAAACAAGCCACCATCAAATAGCCAACTTCGGAAGCCTCACAAAATAAATGGAGCTGTGCCCCTTCTTTCAGTGAGTCACCCTTAATAACAGAACGCTGAATTTTGAAAGCACAAAGTTGTTCCATACTCCCTTACCACACATTCCAGCATCGTAGGGCTTTGCTCCAATTGGGTCGTCTCAACCAAGCTTCAAGGGATACGGTGATTGCAATAAAACTTTGCCTGGCAGAATGAAAGGTGAAACCAACCCTAGTGGGCCAAAAGCTGACTATACTGAAGACAACAAGCCACGCCTTGTTTGAGGTTTTTCGTGTATTGTGAATAAAAACTGGACGTGTCTTCTATTGCGTTCTGTTCTAACCCCAACGTCCTCTCCGGCACTGGCGCTATCATTTATTCCCAAAGTGGGATGGGCCAGCTTAGATTTAGGCAAAATATCCAGCACCTCCTCACGATTACACACCCACTTTTGAAGCCGGAACCCGCCTCGTGATAGTAGTTCACTCAGCTGGATAGCAAGAACTTTTGGATTTTCCGGTGTGAACGAAGACACAAGAGAGTCGTCTACAAAGAATTTGTTATACGCGGCCCTTGAGACGTAATCCTTATACTGTCCTCCCGATCGTCTGCCGAGCGACGTAACACGAAATTCGCACAAAATGGGGAGGAAGTGGCACCAAATGGGTGAGCATTCATTTGATATTCAACAAGATTGCCACCTAGTTGACCATTGTCCCACCAAAGGAAACTCGGTGTTCCTTTGTCTCTCGTCGGCGCTCGAACTTGCGCAATCATTTCTTCGATACCCGCAGCCAATGCGGCAGATTCCTTTCGAAAATGAAGCAACACTCCAACTAGGCTTGCTTTCGTGTCCGGTACCTGTAGCAAGTAATCATTCGAGGAGCGTCCCTGGAATGCAGCCGCACAGTCAAACACCACCCTCAACTTGCTAGGCATTTCAGGGTTTGTAACTGCGTGAAATGGTAAGTGCCAATTTGGCTCAAGACCCATTTATAAATGTACACCAGCAATAATTGAACGTGGCTCTTGCACACATAACCCTCTATTATTGTAGAGTATTTATCAAAGAATTCAGGGTCACGCGCAAACCTTTTCTCCAAGCCGTTCAACCTCTCTTTGGCCACAATATAACTAATTGGAAGTCTCACTACAGGATTCCTCCACGAAAGTGCAACTTCATAGTGTCCATCCAACAAAGTTACGGCACTGGGAACCATATCAACAGCCTGTTTGTCTTCTAATGAAAGAGAGTTTTTCGATGCACACCCACGGCAGAACTCGGCGTTGTATAGTCGATCGATGTGTTCTGCTAAGGGATCAATTCCCCTCTCACTGTGGTTTACTGTCCTCACAATGCTTGGTTCCTGGTTTAGCGGACCAAGAACAATCCATTCTTAAATCATCTGCACAGCATCGGGTTGTTTTCTTTTACGGCGTCTTTGCTCCGATTCCCAATGTGCCTGTAGGACATCGGTACCTATGAGGATCCGCACTCTCGAATCTTTCAGATTCTGCCTTTGGACGCAATGCAAGTGATGCCAGGATAAAACATCCGCATCTCTGCAGTACTAGACTGCTTGGATTGGTAGCCTATCAAAAAAAGGCTCTCCCTATATTCACGAAATTGTTCTTTGACAATGAGTTCAGTCGCAGCTCCGCTATTCCTGAATTCCAAGTGGTAGTCCATTTTTATGGTTGAAATCGAAAGTGAGTACGGGGATGCCTTCAGGCCCACCAGTTCCATAAGGTCTTTTAGTAATAAAATCACACCCGACCCACTGTTCAGCAGAGCCTAGGTCCACACAGAGCCCCCGGTCCGTCTGCTTGTACTGGTAGCACACCTGAGCTAACACGACGTTCTGGTCTAAGAGTAGCCGCACAATTATTGGTCCACCGCCCAGGCCTTTTCGCATTGTCCGTACCCAGCTTATCCAGCTGCAGCCCTTGTGTTGTATCCTGCGTGACTCGATCGGTACTGTGCTTCTGTGCAACATGCAGTAGAGGATGATGTCGTTTCTGACCATCTGATGTTGAACATGGTTTGGAAACAGGACAGCTGCTAGGCAGATGTCCACACTTGGGACACGAAAAATAAGCCTTGACTTCATTAACCAATGCCCAACGACCGGATATATCACGAGACAGGAATCGCTGGCTTTCCTCAATTGCCTGTACTCCAGTACATACCGAGCACCTATTAGCTGCGATCAACAAAGTGCTGCCCTGTTTTGGCGTGAACCGTGTCACCTCTGGATGCAGGTTTTGTGCATAATTCTTCCAACTGGGTGACAGCAAATACCCCTGACCCTTGCTATCGGCAGCCAGTTTTCCAAATTTACTTCGAGCAATCCATGCCTCACGGGATGCTAAGTGCTGCAGATCTTGGAACCGGAGTTTGTCTCCTCTTCTCAAGATATCATCAACGGTCCTAGCCCACAAATCCTGGAGACGTGTTGGTAGCACCCGAGTGATCCGTTCCATGGTCTGCAGTGAGTTGAGTTCTGACATGCAATTCATCTGTCTGCGGGTAACTTCACAAATGAGCACTCTCAACGACAACATGGTCAGTACGTCCGAATCTTCCACCAGAGGCCTCAAACCTTGCAGTAAGCCATCAGTCAGTGAACGAGCCATTACATGATCTTATCCATACAGATCCCTTAAGATTTCCCTAGCCCTATTTTATGCCAGTGTTAGAGGCAACATACCACAACCGGCAATTGCATCACTTGCTTTTCTCTTGCAGTAATGCATCAAATAAAGTAAGCGCTGGCCATCGCCCCGAACTCGACCTTCGACGTAATACTCAAACTGCCTCACAAACCTCCAGTACGTTAACGAGCAGCCCGCAAATGACTCCAGTTCCACCCTGGGTAAGTCCAAACAGTAATCCACTGCAGGTTCCGCCACTGGAACCACGCTTGTTGTTTACGGTGTATCATTCTGCACGTGGCGATCAACTAGGTAGCGAGAAAAGTGCTCACTGACCAACGCTACACCACTGACTTCATCTCTGTTGACTAGGTTTTCTTCTTCCTCAGCGAGTGTCAAATGCAGCTTCGCCATTTCCGTATCATTCCTCATATGGGGTAGCTTATGTTGCTTATCTAGCTCTAATTGTTCTGCAACCTGCCTCTCCTTCAACTCAGCTAACAACATATCCGCTCTAACTCTGTGGGAAACCGAGTTCACTCCAGAACAACCTGATATACTAGAGCCCGAGCAAAAAACATGACCAACGCCTACGGGCAAAAAGGTTTGGTTCACCCGCAGGGTAAAGTCCTTTGATTCGGAACGGTTTGCCGAATTGCCGCGTAATTTCTTGTCTCAGCGGTTACCAAAGATATTGAGTGCTGTGAAGTCCAGCCACCGGAACGTTCGGGCGACACGTAGCAACCGATTTTGACACAATTCAAAACAAAGTCGATTCCAAATAGCTACAGCACTATATACAGCAAAAAAATTAATTTCACGATAATCAAATCACAATAATGTTCCTTCTTGGCTCTTACGCTCCTAATTGAACAACAAATCAACAACTGCAGCTGAATTACAGCAAAAGGTTAGATACAGAAAATGAGATTACCGAATATAGTCACAACGAAATCCCAGCTGATCGACTCACGCTCGAGGCGACGGTGAGAGTCTGGTTCGAGACAAAGATTTAGAGCAATAAAGCGAACAATCGTAATTCTGGCATAGATAGTTCATGTGAATGAAAAATGTCGTTTGTGACATAGATGCAAATGCATGGAACGGGATATCCTGGACTCCTTTACCATCCGTCCTATATCAACATCAAGGAACTGCTTGCCATCTTTCACCTGCAATCGCTTTCAAATTTGCAGTAGGACGTATAGCATGGTTGAGCTCCCATCTGCTCTGGTCTTTGATCGAAGATAGGAAAAAACTTTCGGCACAGTCTCTTTGATGTCTGAAATCATTATGATTTCACATTAACCGATTCATTGGGATCGCCTTCGCTGGCAGTTTGTCGTCTTGGATCGGGCGGGATATTGCGTCAAGTATTTCGTTTTCTCGTCCATGAACATCCTCCATTGATAAAGCTAATTCTTGCAGGCGGTGTGCTCACCGTGACAACCTCCCCTTTGGATCTCGTGTTGTCATTAACCACGTCGACGGCTAGTGATCCGTCTTGATGCAGAAGTTAGTAGCAATCGGATATGTTCTCCACTTCCCCAGCGACCACACCTTTGCTAAACACTCCTTTTCCATGGTGGAGCATTTCCTCCCGGCACTTGTGAGCAGCCGGCTGGCGTACTCGTTCACCTCAGACCGTTGTGTCAGAGCTGCGCTAATTCCGACATCCCTGGCATTCGCAGCTACGGTGAAATTCTCATGCGACTTTGGTATCGTCAAACAGCCTCGAGGATTTGTTGCACTGTCCTTGAGTTTCCTGAACGCCTCCGTATTTGAAGTCCTTTCGAACTTCTTGTCAGTTCCCAGTAGCTGGCACAGGAAACCAGCTTTCTGGGCGAAATTTGGCACAAACATGGAATCATAACCAACTAGTCCAAGGAAAGATCCCGGTTGGCGCTCCGATTTTGGCGAGGGTAAGCTCCTGACCGTCTCTGCTTTCTAGGGCTGGGGTTGCAGCTTTCCTCCTCCAAAAACATGTCACAAACAAATGACTTTGCCACGCGTTACCTGGCACTTCTTTGCACTCAATTTCAAACCCTCCGCTTTGATTCCCTCCAGAACTGCGTTTAGTCGGGACACATGCTCGTCATTCGCCTTTGAAGGCACCACAGTATCATCCCCATACACCACAACTCCGTCCACGTTTTCCAGTACCTGCATGAGCAAACGCCCAAAAGTAACCGTTGAGCTACACAGCCCAGAAGGCTTTCATAAGAACGCGTAGTGCCTCCCACTGACTCGGAACGTTGTTTCCTCTCTGTCGATTGTGAGCAAGGCAGATGCCAACAACCCAACCTTAAGTCAATTAGCAACAACACCGCGCCATGAAACTGCTCGAATATCTCTTCGGTTGGTGGCACTGGGGATGCGTCCTTAATTGTGAAACGGATGAGTTCCCGGAAGGCAACACAAAATCCATACGCACCATCCAATTTTCGCGTAAACAACACTGGCGGGGAACACAGGCTAGTGCTTTCCTGAATTATTCCCTTCCATAGCATGTCTCGAACTTGCTTCTCTACTTCCGGTACTCTGGTTCGCACACTGCCCCCGGGACCAAGTTAACCTAATGTTCTTGCCAATCGCAAAAACCATACTCGTCATCTGGTGTCGAAAATAACTCCGTACACCCCTCGAGGCACTGTCTGACACACGGGATAAGACAACCTGGGACAGAGGAAGATTTACACCACCAACGCGGCACAGCCGGTCCCAGCGGGATTTGAGCTCCATAACGTTCTCCCCAAATCGCAACCGATGGTCTTCAAAATCGATTTTGGATCCTACATGTTGCAATAAACCAACCCCAACAGTTGCCCCAGCAACCCCCTCAGCCAGTAACATCTCACACGCCAGAAGAACGTCGCCGACCTGAACAGCTAGCTGCTGCTCCCCCGCTACGCTCAGAGCCTCTCCTCCAGCAGCAAGCACTTGTATTTCGCATGGCCTACGACACGGGTGTATCATGACGTGCATGAAGCCACTAGCGGTACACTCAGAGGTTGCACGTTCAATGACAACCGACTCCTTTCTGCAGGTCTTGAGGCGCTTTATCGACCGGAGAGGCCTTCCGACGGATACGTATTCTGACAATGGGTCGAATTTCGTGGGCACCCAACGAGAACTGCGGCGTTGGCACAAAAACATGAACAGGGACGAACTGCGGAATTGAACGGTGGCCTATGGCATACGATGGCATTTCAATCTCCCGCAGGCCAGTCATCGCGGCGGCCTATCGGAACGCCTGATCTTACCCACCAGGTAAATATTGCTGTCGATCATTGAGCAACAGCCGCCCGACGACGAAACGTTGAGCACTGTCGTGACTGAGGCCGAGAGAATTCTGAACAACCGCCCACTGGTTCCAGTAACCAACGACGACCCCACCAATCTGGCGTTCACCCCGAACGACTTATTGGCTTTGAGGGTTTCCAAGGGGCGATAAACCTTCGTGGGATCTATCTCCACGGATGGAAGCAGGCAAACTATCTTGCCAAGGGTTTTTGGAGGCGATGGCTTCGGGAGTACCTACCGGCTCTGCAGGCCCGAAAAAAGTGGCTAGCCAAGGCGAGACCATTCAAGGTTGGGGATGCAGTGATGATCGCAGACGGACACGCTTATTTTAGCACTTGGTCATGGAAGCCGTCGAAAGCTCTGACGAAGTGATAAGAACTGTCAGGGTGGAGACCGCTAACAGAACGCTAATCCGCGACGTACGCAGTATCAGCCTCCTCCAGAGTGAAGACGGAGAGGCCGATAACACGGAATCCCAGTAGACTATTCCTCATTCGTCTTCGAATTGGTTAAAGGAACCTTCCATGTGCGAGGGCCCTTACGACATAGCGGCGTACTGAACCATCCTGCACCCCGATACATACACATTTACATGGTAGACGTTTGTACATCATAACCTCCATCAAGCATGTTGCAGTGCTCACCATTCTTCATCGACGTTACAGGAGGATTTTGGCATGTGGGGTAGTAGCTGTGATTCTATCATACACCCGGACGCATACCAATCAAACTCACATAATACGCGTTTATACTCCATGACTTCCATCAAAACACGCCGAAGAGCTGATTGTTCCTCGTTTATCACTGACATTATGGAAGATATCTCCCGCATGTGATGGTTGTTACTGTCTGCCCGTGTACCAGAGTGCGACCTCACCCATGACACCCACACGCACGCATATCGACACAAGCACATGCGGCCGAGGAACAGCGGCCCTCCCGAAGACGGCCCCTGCAATTCTCCTTCACGTCCGCTATCGATCAGCCGTTTTCATGGACGATGCGGAGTAACATCGCACCGGTGTGGTCACCGGACCAAGTGTGATCGTGAGTAGAACGTTGACCACGAGGTATTACGGACGCGTACTGACAACAGGGTCTGGGAAAGTAGGAAGAATCAGTACCTTCATGCCAAACTTTTAACTCTGCTAAGATTCAGGAGGGTTTTGGTGGGCGGTGTAAAGACCGGTAGTGGAAAATCCCCCAAAGAAACAATGCGGTTCCAAGTTTTGCCTTAATATCGCTCACTCAGTTACACTATTGACTTGCTTCATGCACTGTATAATTTTACGAACCAACGATTGTTTGTTCGCGTCCAGCGCACTGCTTTGCCATATCCTTGTTCTGGACCTGTGTGACGCACATGCTCATGTCCCGCACGCCGCAATTCGGTCCTAGTTTTTGAGTCCTTTTGACATTGCAGGCGGGCCTGAACGAACAGAGGCACCCTCGACTTACCTATTTTTTGTTGGTAAACGACCCAACATTGTTCTTATGCACTGCTGAAGCGATAATGTGGTTGACGCACGTCACCGTAACCCGATGTGAGCCACGTCAATTTCAACAGAACCAGCATACAAGCAAGATGTTAACTGAATGCACTGGGAAGGTATTCGACACCGTAGGGGGGAGACAATCGCCCATATGCTAAACCTGATCAAACCACCCACTATGCACGGCCAAAATCTCACCGGATAAGTAAAATGCAAACATGTGTGCCTCAGTAACAGGAATTGAAAACGTTCGGTAAATTATTAACCATGACGAAAATTCTCAAGTACAGGACGCAATGCATACCTTTCGGTCAACCACTCCCGCTATCCGACAAACACAGTTTGCGCACGTCGAGCCACAAAAACTGACGGGGCGTGCGAACCGCAACCCTCTCCACAAGTCTGTCCTTCCCAGGCCGCACTTCTCTGACGAGCGTTGGAGGCCGTTCGCTCCTACGACAGCTATCGCCTACTAGAGGAACTAAGTCCCCGTGTTCAGACCTTCCTTTTAAATCGAATGTTTGTGTCCTTCTTGCAGCACATTGACATACTCAACCTTACAACGTTTGAAAAATTAATAGGTCAACAACCGTACCCCTATCCAGTGTCTGACACAGGCAAGGGAGAAATTCTGGCCATCGAACGTGGCTTCTTTACTGCGAAGCATCATAAACGTGCTTGGGGTCAATACTTTATGGTCTTTGCAATCACGCGCTAGTGGCGCGAGGGGATGATCTTTCATGATCCTCTCCACTTCCACCAAAAGCGTCGCCAGACTTCCCTCCGTCACAAGACGCAAGCGACTGAATGAAGCGCAAAGAGCGCCAAAGGTATCATACATTTCCAAACTCCATCACCGTGACCAGCTGCTGGCTTCCCGAGTCTCCATTCGACACTACGATTTGATAGAGAGCGATCTATTCTGCCTTCTGATAACTCTTTAACAAACCGTGGAATTTCCGACCAAGCATCTTCAAAACTGCTTTCCTTATCACAGAAAAGAATATATGGCCGCCCTCTCCTGGCCACGAAGCTTATTAGTGCCTGCGAGAAAGAATTGATAGACAACGAGTGCGCGAGTTCTATGTGCTTCGCTCTCGTTCATACAGATGAATAAACAGCCTTATCTTTTCTCCTCAGCCCTGCCACGCTTGGTAAAATACGTCTAGAGGTAGTCTACTCACGCACACGCCAAGGTATAGCCCGCGTTTGTTGTATGCCTAACCTGTAGAGACGCCATTTGTTGTGCGCTCGAACGAGCTATCACTCCGCGAGAGTGCAAGCGCCTTCCGAGAAACCGTCAAACGGCCGCCCTCCCTTCAACAGTCCAGAATCGCTGACAAGTATTCGATAGGACCTGAGAGCAGCCAACATGACCTTTAGTTTCATAACAGTACCTAGAAATAACTCGGTGATACTGTGGAAGTTTGGCTGAACAATGGGGTATTAGCCTCCCCGAAAAATCGGCCCAATTAATCGCTGTCTTATACATAGCAGGAGGTCATTTGGAATGGAACTCTACTTTCTTATAGATTTGTGTTTAAGACAGTCCCTGAAGTAATTACTTGATAACACTGAGTCAAATTCGGAGTGAAAATGTTCAACGTGTACCAACCTTGCGATTGCTCTACAAAGATTTCTCATGTCTTGAAACGGTAAATGACCCACTTGCGATGAATGGCCACCTCTCAGACACAGCTACCTTTATGCTAAATCCAATGAAATCAGTCACTCTGCACGGCCAATACACTGGAATGCTATAGCGACTGAGACACCAACTTCAGTATGATTTATAAAGTGTTTGCTTTTGCCGTGAGGGGCAGCTTCTTTCAGATAGTTTGTTTTTCCTTTTCTGCGACTACAGGGAACGTAATACAGGAATACGTACACTCCACTTAATTAGCACTACAAGATGTAGCTACTCCGGAAAACCATCGTGATAAATAACTGATTCTTCCCTTTTTAGTGCTAGTACCTCACTCGGATTAGCTCCACATCACTGGATCAACTCCCCTTCCCCATACGACGGACAACGGCATGCAGAGAGACCACCTTAGAATAGGTTGTACCTCAGGTTTCTCTGCTGGAAGCCACACCACATTGTCCGTCCCAGTTTCAAGAATAACTTTAGGCCTTACAGGTTTCTGTGTGCTATTTGATATTTCCCTATTAAAACCGAAATGGTCAGGCCAGTTTTGCAGCAGTCTTACACTGTTTGCATTAACCGTTCAGTCCGGGCATTCTGACGGTACACCGAGTGGTGCTTTTTGTTAATACCGGGGCAGCTTGCATGCGTCCACCCCTGGGGGACATCGCAAGCAACTTCGTTTGCCACACTCTCCCTGCAAAGCTATGACAAACACGAGCTTGTTACACGTGGCTCAGCTGTATTGTTGTGGTGTACAAAACAGGAAATATACTCAAAATGTGGACAAGAAACATTGTTTGCAGAGAAAGTGGGTTCTGGCGAATGGAGAAACCACAGTGTTTTAAGTAACACTGGCACGGCACCAAAAAGCTTCAGAGAAACCTGAGGATACGGAACTCACAGCTATCACCGAAATACCCGGAAAGTTGTCGCTTCAAAAAGGAGGAGAGGTGAGTCCCAAACCGAATTCGAATGCACCTTCATGCTCAGTGTACAAGGAGGCTGTTGGCGACCATCACAAAGCTTCTGTTGACTGGGGCACCGCTGGTCTGCCATCTTTCTAGAGGGACTACCGAAATAAGTAAAATTTTGCCGGATAAGGAGGTGGAAGCGGTAAACTACTAATCATCCAAAAAAGAACTGGAGGCACGCCTGATAGTTGATGTAAACCAATTCTCGCAAATCGAGCAAAGAATCCGAAAACCAGAACAAGATTGATTCGTAGTTTCTACAGCACTAAATTGAAATTCACAAAAGGTACAAATATATGCAAATCTCCAGCATAAGGTCAAATGAACTCCACAGTGAAACCCAAATGTTTAAAGCCCCGTGGCCCAAGCACGACAGCCAGAAACGGTTCAAGGCCAAATTCAAAAGTAAACAAACGTGCAAAAGTTTGGTGTATGACCGAGCTTTTCAAAGTAATTTCGAATGTAGTCAAATTCACAAATCATGTAGAAAATTTGGGGAGGTTTACGTATTTCTTCTTTACAGTTGGCGTTAAACTTCATTTTGAGGCTTTATGCAAGGGTCAACGGTGATGAGGCCCATATCGGGTGTCCCGATGCCTTCATTTACGGAACCCTTACCCTAGAAGTCGAAGCACGGTGAGATCTGGAGGCTAGCTGGTGACATCAACCGTCAGCCCTCAGCATCCTTTTGATCCGATGTGAAAGATGAAGGAAATGAAAGGGTTAAAAAAAAGTGACGTTGAGAACCAGTAAAAGGATATGAGGTGGGGAAAAGAGCAATCGTTTTGCAGAGGGTGAAGTAGAAGGGCAAAGGGAAAGATTCCAGTAAGTTAGCGGGGGGAAGAAGCAAAGAAAAAGAGGAAAAGAGGAAGTGGGCAAGAGCTCAATCCTCGTAAGCTGATGGTGAAGCTGGACGAGGAAAGAAAAAGAGAGGTGTCATATGCTCCTCTCGTGACCGGTCAAAAAGAAAATAAGGGAGAAAAAGAACAGGTCATGGGTCACCGCGTGTAACGATTATTCCGACCGTGAGCAACGCGTAGCCAATTCAACACGAATCCCAAAACCAAAACAAGATTGATTCGTAGTTTCTACGGTACTGGATTATCAAGTTATACGCACATAAATATATACAAACCTCAACTGTACGGCCACAACGTCTAACAACGAGGACCAGAGTTCAACAAATGCCAGTGTCAAGTACCACCGTCACGGCAGTCCAAGTTCCAGTCAAGATTATGCCACTTCACGTGAGCAAAATATAAACAAATGTTGAAGTGTGGTTATTGATGCATGTTGTATTTGTTCCAGGGTCAATAAAATAAAGAGGATAGTCTCAACAATACAAGTATATGAAAATGGCTAGAGAGGATTTCCACACATGTACGTTACACCGGGCATGGGGACAATGACTCCCCAGCGTCTTTCGACAAGTACCTACCACTACGCACCCACACATATACCGGCGACATACAGCTCTTTAACAAGTCACCGGTTCCGAACTTGGTGAAGGCTGATCGGGTACTGAAATACAAGTTGTGCTACGCGGTGTAATTGGGACTTGCCACTACTCCCTCTCTTCTAATGGCTTCCGCAGATGGATCGTATGCAAAAGGCGTTTGATTTGTTTGCATGGAATGAAAGGTATCATGGATAAACAGTGGGGTGAGTGCCGGCGAGCGACCTATTGGCGGCCAGAGAAACTGACAGTAGTCATTACATGTGCATCCGGGTATCATCCCCACTCATGCTTGCAGCTAGGTTGACCACAGTCATGATCTGTCCTATACAAACTTAACCGAACTTGACCACAAATACAGGGGCTAGTGGGAACGGTGTGGGTTCGTTGCAAGTGGTCCCGCAGGTCAAAGACTTGGGCGTGATAATGGACAACAGCTTCAAGCCATCGAAGCAGTGCACCGCAGCAGCCAATATGACCAGGAGAGAGCCCTTTCGATTCAGATCCATAATGTCGTGTAGAGAGCCGGAGATTTTCGTTCCGATATATAAGGCCATACTTAGGCCGCATATGGAGTACTGCGTGCAGGCCTGGGTACCGTACTACCAGAAGGATATAGACTGTCTGGAGAAAAAGCAAGGGCTAGCCACTAGAATGGTTGCTGGGCAAGGGGGTTTAGCTACACAGAACGTCTCCGTGCCTTACAACTGTTCTCGATGGAAAGGCGACGCATTCGTGGGGATTCGATAGAAACCTTCAAGGTAATGAAGGGAATGTCAGGAATAAACCGAGAAGACCTTTTCTCTCTGATCCCCGGGAGAGGCACAAGGGGGCGTAGCCTTAGATCACAAAGGAGGCATTCGAGGCTTCAAATAGAATAGAGTGGTACCCTATCGGAATAAGCTCCCGGAGGAAGTCATAAAAACCACAACAAAGAGGGCTTTTAAGAAAGCAGTAGACCTTTGTTGGGTGGCAGTATACCCCGAGTTATGTTAAGCAGTTTTTAGGGTCGGACGCAATTTACTTATTGTTTCCACCTTTTTCTGCCGGGGCTGATATCGCACAAAATTTCTGCCTTTCAGAAAAAGAAAAGCACGCAGTGTAGGGAGCTACGGGAACGCGCCGACAATACAACTATCTGGGCACACTATTGGCTCTAACCACACCAAGTCCTGTGGGAACTGAACTGAACTGAACTGAGCTGAACTGAACTGAACTGAAATTGCTTCAAGGTCACTGGACGCCACTGGAGATAATTTGAATTCAACTTAGCGGTTTGGTGGCCTGTCACGGTTTCCGCGCGGCCAAGTCTAGGGTTTTTTCCGAAATGCCGCTCAGTGGCTATATAGTGGTAATTAAAAGCGACGGTGGCGAGGGTCCTATTTGCGAATGGTGTTCAAGACGGTGTGAAATTGGAAGGTACACCACAAGAGTTGTAATTCACGCTGTTCAGGGATCCTTCTTGCGACATCAGCATCAGCTTGCCTACTGTGGCCCCTGTCCATTGCTCATTGGAACTTCTAGACAATGGTTTGGTGAAAGCCACTAGTCATTCAAGCGGCCGTTTTCTTCTACTGGTTGATGGAGTGGAACTCACGGGGTCTCGCATCCTTCCCAATGGCTGTTTGATTACAGTTGGAGATAGGCACTTGAAGTTTTTTTATCCATCAGTGAGTTCATTGGATCCAAGTGTAAATAACTGACCTTTCTAGCTGAGGAAGTCCGTCCATTTCAACCAAAACCTTGTGGATTCGTTGGTGAGCGACGCGTATACAATCATTGTCCAGCGCAATTTTCATACCAACGGCAACGTTTATCCCATTATTTTTTGAATATTGCTAAGTTTGATTTAATTCGGCTTTGCATGTTTATTCTGTGTGGGGTTTATTCGTTCATGCGGTTGTAATTTCGCTTCTTTAAGTGTGATCACATTGTTTCAGACGTTGAACTCAGTTCAATTTAGTTCATCCAACCGTTAACGTCGCGCTCGTGCTCTGGTTTCGGCTGCTGCCTCACAGCATCGGTAAACAAATTGTACAATAGATATAAAAACATGAAGTAATAAGGAGACTGAAATCAGTGTAAGGAGTGGTAATCACGTAGATAAGGAATGAGCTCGAATGCAACTGCACCACTGGCCTCATCACCGCATCACCAGCCACCTGGTAGTTGGGTTGTAAGGTTGGTTAGACCTTACCATGCTGTTCGCCTGTTACGTACGTTTGCTAGTCCTTCCCAACACGCTTGGCCCACCTGTCCGTCACAGTGGTACTCTGCAATATGCCACCACGATCACCAGGACACTTTACCAAAACTCGTGGGAGGGAGAACAATACAGGCAGTAAGAGATTATGGTGTATTGGAGAAGCGTGCGCGGGCCACGGTCAAGTGGTTACCGCGCTTGGTGGCGCGAGTTCAGATAAACAGTGATGTGTTAAACAAAATAACCAAAATTGAATGCCACTACTGGGTTGCATGGACTCCAACCCGGTAGTCGAACACGCTCTACTGGGTCCAGTCCACTGGTCATGGTTCACATACATTTTTGCCATGTCATGGAATGACCACCTTGACCTGCCTTCCAAACACCGCCTGCCTCGGAGGACAGCTCACGCCGGTGGTTCCCAGCATCCTGCCGACGACGAGGACAATTGAGAACTGACTGAATCTCGTTTTGGCGGACCAGCTTGGCCTTCTTATTATGCACGGTACTCATTAGTAGGTAGTAAACTGAATTTACGTCTGCAAGGACCTTGCAGCCAACCGACCAGCATATGCGGCCGTGATCAAAGACATCCATGAAGCTGGACAGCATCTCGGCTCTCTGACGCAGGTAATGGTTGGGAGCTGAGTAACGATGGTTCGTCCACAACGTAAGAAGGACGTACGGCAAGCCCAGCCGGTAAACTTTGCTATGTAGTGCGCGTTAGATTTCTTGGGCGGGGTCTAAAAGGTCACGCTCAGTGGTTAGGTACATTGAAGGACATGGCTCAGTTCCACAAACGGTGGCGATCTTGTACTCGACCTTCGATCTTGTCATAAAGCAGAAGGAAATATCTCATGTAAGCTTCTTCACATTGACTCTAGGTTCACGCTCAGGAAGCGTTCCTACACAGTGCCTCCAGATGTACTTCGAGATGTCGTCTAAACCGACCGTCGTTCTTTTCTTCCATTGCTGGCGCCGGCAAGGCGTTTCAGAGATGAACCAGTGGCAAACCAGTCGACGTAAGCCTCCGCAGCGTTTGGGGAACGGCCTTGCATCCAGTCGTTCATCCGAAAAGGAAAGTCCTCTCGCAATTCCGGACCCATGTCACCATGAAGAATCTCTCCAACTGATTGTCACCACGAATTCACCGATAGTACTCGGGGAAAAGACCAAGAAACCTCAGACGATCCAGGCTGCTTGTTCCATGTAAACCACTGACCAATCTCGTCACGAAGCGTCGCGTCGTCTCCGGTTTCACCATCTTAGCTATAGTGCAAGGGTAGGTTGCTATACGTCTGTATTCAAGTCTCGCACGAACATGGGAGGCATACAGTAATTGGAAAGACTGGGGACTCAACGGACCAAATGAGCAGTGTATGGCACCGAGAGTAGCCCTGAAAAAGTCACAAACATACTTGTGATCTCGAGTCTCGAATGACGACGACAGCATAACCCCAAGGTCTCGTTTTCATGACGATCTCGGTAGTATTTCGTTCCCGATGCGATACACTGCATCCGATACCCCGACAGACATGTACGCGCATTTGGATACATTGCTTGGTAGGGCCCAGACGTCAGACCATCGTACTGAAGCATCCAAGTCCCTCTGTAGAACCTCTCTCTGACTCGGCGACATGCCACAGTCTCATGTCATCTGCGTAAACAAGGCAAGGTGACTGGAAGACTGATGTCAGGTCGTTGATGTAGGCCAGAAACAACACGGGTCCAAGAATCGATCCCATAGAGACCCCACTTGTTGCAGCGTACCAGTTCGACTTCTACTGGGTAACTCTGACTGAAAACGAACTCCATTTCAGGAAATCCGCAATCCAGTCAAGCGTCTTACTTTGGAGACCAAATGTCCTGAGTTCTTCCAACAGTCGGTCTTGAGATACCTCGTCAAAGTCCTTGCTGAGACCAACGAAGACTACATCCGTGTTGTAGTCACCTTCCAAAGCCTCTGGTCACCGCTCTTGCCAAAAGCAGATATGGGATACACGATATCTGTGAAAGGAAGCCATGCTGGGCCGGGCAAAAAATACATGCATAACTCCAGGTGCTCCCGGATTCGCACCAACACTAGCTGTTCCATCACCTTCCCCAAGATGTAGGTTAGGCTCACCAGGCGATAGTTGGTAGGTACCTTCCGCGGACCAACTTTGTGCAGTGGACAGATAGTCGCGATCTTCCATTTGCTGGACAAACTTCCCAGGCGTAGCGATAAATTAAAAAAATTGGCCAAAGACGATGCGAGTTCGTTGGCCGATGCACGCAGTACTACCGGATGGGTGCCATCTAGTCCGGGTGTTGGATAAACTTTTAGCTTCCTTGATACCTTGGTGACCTCATCTGGATAAAAGGACCACAGCATGAGGGTAATATCCAAGTGGGGTGGTGACGGCGACGGGGTTGATTCCACCACATACGTAGGTGAGTAGTAACGCGCAAGGACCTCTGCCTTCTGGACATCTGTCTGAGCAGTTTCTTATTCAGCTAAGGGTGGTATAATCGTATTCACACGGGTTGTATCTCTCGAATATGCGTAAAGCTGTTTGGGTGCAGTGATAGTCTTTTGCGAACATATTTTCAAAACAGGTTCTCTTCTTCATTTTCACGAATTTTCATCTTCATGATACTAGTTTTAGTCCTCGTATTCTCTTCATATTCCCATTTTTTTCTTTTTGGGGCTTCCGTTGAAAGATGACAATCAAAGCCACCGCCCTTAAGTGTATGGCTAATGGTTGCCTGAACTAAACTAAATTGGAATATACCCGTGGACTATCGGTATCGACCATCGCAGTATCAATGAAATATTGCACGAATGCCGTGACGGCAGATAGCAGTCACACAGCCATTCTATTTGATCAATGTATGTTTCTACAGTTGCACTGTGTACTTCATATATTGGCTACTACGGCGTTCTCTCCTCTTCCCACCCATAAAGGTCCACCCTCTGTTCATCTAGTACTTCCACGTGCAACATGGTGAGAGAGGCAGTGGTCAGTGGGGCTTGATCTGCTTTTTAACGCTGTACGATGATGATGATGAGATAGCAGCCCACTGTCGCCCGGTTTGCTACTGCAAATGACCTACCTGAACAGTATGTGGTTCTCCATTTCAAGTCTCAGAGCCAGTTTACCGGTTGGTACTAGTAGTACACTGAGTCATTGAGGCTGTCCCCCAGTGCACTCCTGCGCAAGTGATCGGTGCGGGTCTAGTAACTTAAAGCGTTTGATTACTGCATCGGAGGTCCGAGGTTCTAACCCCCGCTATCACCGGTAACTTTAGTAGTAGACAGTAATCCACTGTCGTGCGGCTCATTCCCTCACCTGACCTATTGGTTGTCGGTTATCCCCAGCAGTGCAATGTGCCTTCGTGGCTGAGGTATACCCCTTCCACTGCACCCATGCGCAAGTTTGTAATAAAAAACGTAATTAAAACGGGTTAGGTGTAGAGTGGCATGACCTAAAGACCAGTGTAAAACCATTAATGTAACTAGAATTGAGTTCGTTTACGAACATAATTCCTTTTAAAGTTATTTCATCGGCTAGTCAGGGATAATCTTAATAACGAGAACACGTCCCAAGTTTTGATTTGTGATGTAAGTAGAATGGCGTTGTATCTGGACGTCGGGACAAAATTCCTCCGGAAGCACGACCGGTCTCGTGGTTGTTGCCACTTACCAGGTATGTGTACTCAGTACTCTGATACCCACTCATCCCCGCACCGAAACCGGTCGTGTGCTCCCGCAGGGATTTTGTCCAGTCATCCATATGCAATACCACCATAAGTCGAATTTTGGGACCGTATGTCCTCGTTCTTTAGGATGTCCTGGGCTAACCGACAAAATAATTCAATGGGTCACCTTGTGATTCTGGCAATGGGATCTTCGTCCATATACGCTCCTAAGGATCCAAATGAGATTGAGGAGAAAAACTAATGTAGAGTGTTCATGTATTGGGGTGATAGGACAAGAGAGTACCGAGTATGCATGTCTGATGAGCGGCAGTAGCCGCGAAACCGACCGTGTGCCTCGGTGGAAAAGATCGTCATTCAGGTAGTGTCATACTGCTTACATCATTATTCCCTCCGTTACATTTGTATTTGTGGTTTTGGCACCATGCCCTGTTTCAGACTCAGTGTATGGTGGTATTATGACGCAAGCATTAAATTTAATTTGAACGAGACATGCGTTATGCCTGCCTATCTGACGGTTCGAGACATTCGGTGACAGCCAGATGTCCCGGTCAGTAACAAACTTCATCCTTATGTTTTCTTATTACATGCTTGTGCATGAAAATGAAAGGGGTATGACTCTGCCTCAAAGGCGGAATGCACTTTCAGGAATGAATGGCAACCGGATCCTGAAACGGCGTGAAGAATAACATTTGGTCCCCATAGGTCAGGTCTAGTAACGATCGGTGGTGATCGAGTGGTTCAGAACGTTTGTTTACCACCTCGATGGTCGGAGGTTCAAATCTCCACTACCGCCCGGCTCGTGACCATTCGTGAACTTTGGAGACCTTTTGTGGTTATCCACTCCAAGTTTCAGGGTGTGTGCTTCTGTGGCCATGGATGTGTATCTGTGCAGAATTGTCGTCCCGTAATTGAGTGACTCGCAGCTAAACAAAACCCGAGCCCCAAGGCAGAGAACACAAATTCGCTTAGCTGCGTGTACTCAAATTGTGGGCAAACCGACCACAAAATCAATACAGTCAAAAGAGGCTTTAAGATTCCCAAGCAGCAAGGCAGGAAACACTCAAAACGGCAATGCAAAAGCGAGTCCAGTGGTTTACAAAGACGGTTGTTATTTATGGAGGGCATTTTGCTCAATCAACGGACAAAAGAGAATTAATGGTCCAACGGAACACAAACATGGATGAAGAACAAGCGGAACCAGAAACTAGGTCATAGAGAGATGGCCAAGTTCAGTCATTCACACGGATAGGAGATTGGGGAAAAAAATTACGTCCAGACATTTTTGCTTCGTCATGCAACCCAGGCAATTATGATGTGGATCGTTCTAAAACCGGGGAGGAAGGTTACGTAAGCGATGAAGTCGAACAAATAAGAACAACAGTTGAGGTCAATCGACACTTGTCATAAAATAAGACTAAAAATTGCGTGACACAGTAGGACTGAACAAACAAATTGTAACGCGGATGGGGATGCCAAGGGGCGGTTTTCAGAGTGGAATTTAGTGGTGAAATTGCGCGAAAAACGAGCAAATTGGTGAATACTCGATAAAATTATGAAGGAAAGCATGGGATCTGGACAATTTAACGGAGTTTCTCGATGTGGTAAGCCGAATTTCTTTGTTCAGTTTCAATACTTTTACAAACCCCATCCAATGCACTCATGTTAAAGCATGTAAATAAAAAGCCAGACGACAGTGGGTTACCATCGATAATCAGAGTGACCGGCGGCGGTGGGATTCGAACTTCCAAGGTGGCAAGCAGACAACCGCTGGATCACTACTGATATCACATCTGCATGATTTCCTCCTATAACTTACCCTCCTGTTTTGTTGATCCTTTTAGGTTTGTTCATTTCACTTCATACTGGTTGGTGTTGCAAAGTAGCGACATAAAACGAAGTACAAAAGTGCTCAGTTAGTGGTTGAAAGAAATAAATTATATCCGAATAACTGGACCATGTGCAGTATTCAGTTCACTTTACGAACGCTGGACATAAATGACATTTCATATGAGCTATTTTTCTAAAACAAATGGAAAACTTATTTTGCTCTTCGATGGCAATAGAAGCATTCCGCATCATCCTCAACAATAAATTGTCGTGCAGTAATCGAAGACGTTCGTACATCTACTTTACTTTTTACTTTTACGCGACTATATCCTGTAGCAGGCTAAGCTGGCTCCATGGGAGCATTACGGACCGTTGCTGACCACGCGCAGCGGACGGGGGCCAACTCAGCACAGATCGTGATCCAGTTCTTTTTCCATCGCCTGGCTTCATAGACCAACCGGAAGCCTTAGAGCTCTACTTTTTCTATAGTATGGTCCACGTTTTGAGCAGCCCACCGAGGAGACTACGCCAACCAGTGAAAGAAGCGGGACAGTGTTTAATTAGCTCTGACTCCGGTCGCCGCAGTATATGGCCGAATCACTGCAGCCGCCGGTGTTAGAGGGGAACGGAGATTGCATCGACATCAGAACATCGTCTCCTTACTTCATTGGGCACCCTGTGGCTCTAGTGAACCTTGACGATTAGTCGCATGCACCAGTGATGAAAAACTGCTAGCCTTCAGGTATACTCAGTTCGCAGTGGCCAGGCCTCGCAACCATAGATGAGTACGTGGCAGATAGCCGCACGGTGAACACGAATTTCAGTCCTTAGGCTAATTTCACTGCGAGTCCACAGCGTCCGTCAGCTGGAGGAAGGCTCGCCCGGCGCTGTCTACCCGCAATACCACTTCATATTTTGCCTGGTCGTTTGGAAGCTGAATTAAACCTAGGTATTGAAATGAAGGGACGTATTCAATTGATCGGTCGTTGATCAACGGTGGGTAAGTTGTCGGATCTGATTGGGTCATGAACATCTTGTTTTTGGTTGAATTCACTTATAGCCCGATGGACTTCTCGAAGAATTGACTCGTTTGAGAATTGGTTGGAGCGTAGCGGGGTAGCCTTCTAGCACGACAAAATCATTCGCAAACCCCAGGTCCGAAATGTGTATTTTCTTGCTGAGCTGAACTCCTGACTCATTGCCCAGTCAGTAACGTAGTTAAACAGCTCGACTAGAGGAGACAACCCTGTGTAACTCCGGCAGTGAGCGCAAACTCCAAGGATTCTTCGCAATACGTCCAAACCCTAGCGCCAGTGGTCAAGTATCTCTTCAGGAGCTTTGAAAGTTTATCGGGCAACTCATCGGCTTGAATTATGGTTCACAGGGACTTGCGATTAACGGAATCGGAGGCGGCCCGGAAATCGATGAAACAAGCTACCGTTGGCTGTTAGAACTTATAACGGTGCTCCAGTGTTCGGTGGTGTGAAGATTTGATCCACACGGCCTCTGTCACGGCGGAAATCCTCTTGGTTCGGACGAGTGCGCCGGTCTCTCGCCTCGGAGAAACGGTTTAATAACAACGCGCTGAAAGTCTATGCGGCGACATTGATCAGGCTGATCCCTTGGTAGTTCTCACATCTATTACTCTTCGGAATGTGCAACAGGATGGACACGTCCCAGTCAGACGGAAATGCTTCATCTCGCCAAATGGAACCAAAAGTGTTTGTAACCTGCCAATCAATGACAATAAACAGGTTTTATAGACTTCTGAGGATGCTGTCTTCCTCGATGCCCTTTCTCTTTTTCGGCTTGTTAGTAATCTCTGATTTCAGTAGTAATCGGTGGGTTACGGTTTTCGCACTGGAGTAGAGTTGACACTAGTTGGTCTGTCGGGTGGTTTGTAGGCCAGTTGAGCAGCTGACCGAAGTGTTCGACCCATCAGTACATTCTTTTTGCTCGGATATTAGCTTCCTGCTGCGTCAGAAGTTCAAACCTCCACCATCACCGGCTACTTTGGTAGTGGACAGTAATCCACTATCGTCCGCTCGTTACCCCACCTGACCTATTATTACCTTAGGCGGTTCTCCACTCAAAGTCTTGGTCTGGTTTCCGGTCATCCCTAATAATACAGTGGGCCTTAGTGGCTAGGGTTTATGCCTCTTTGTAACACCAATCAAAGATTGCGTTCGTAATGAATGCAAAATACCCATAAATCCTGATCCAGAATGTAACGTTTTACTCAACTAGTATAAAACGTACATGAGCTGAAACGCAGAAAAATAGTAACGAATACAACATATACAATAAGACCATGGAGTGAAAAGTGAACTAATGACACCTTTCCATTGCACTCAGGCGAAAGCACGCAATAAAAAACCATTTTCAAAGGGTTTAGTTATAAACTATTGCTCCTTCCGCACTTGATCTGCACTGTAGACTTTCCCAGCCCAGTGTAAAAGAATTTTGACGAAACCCCGTTTGTCGACAACTACCGCGAAACTGGGAAACAATGATTTGTCCACTCCATGTTGCTTTACAGTGAATGGCATTTTGGATTTTTCTACCTACGGGTCTAGTCATCAGGATAGCTAGAGAAACCAGACTGTTGTCACTTTCTATGTCGCACGCCACCGATGTTTTGCGATGTATTGTGTTTAGCAGGTCAAATAACTGAGTAAGATGTTCGTCCTAAATGGAAATCAAAATCACTTCAACATGTACAAAGTAAGTTGAATGATAATCTATTGTTTTCTCTCAGTCATTCACAAAATTTATAAGCGATTTTAGACCGAGGAAGGCTACCCTTTGCAACACCAATCTGTTTGTCCTTCAGATTCAAATCGTATATTTTTTGTACTTAGAAGAATGCGGTCCCTAACATGTGTAATAAGAATAGGCAAAATGGGACTGAGTGTTGAAACTGTCGCATAAATAATCTGTTTCTCCCAAAAATACAGTGGTAAGAAGAAAATCACCAACGAAAAACTAGACCTCCAAGCCCGATAAGAGATTTTCTCGAACCGAGATGCCAGTTCATCCGCAGCTATGGGGACATCTACGTAGGTGGGTCTGATTGATGCCTCAGTCAAAGAATGACACCATCTACGGAAGTGGCTCGTGCAGTGGATGAGTCACCCCTTGTTTAGACAGCGAAGGACTACGAGAAACCCTGCTTTATCGATCGCAAAGACCTTGTGATCTTTCGTGATTAGACCGATCTGGGTTGAACGTTCCAAGCGATTGCACGAAATCGAAGCCCCGGAGCTCAGCCTTTGTGGGGCTGTATTGATAAGTAAACCTCGACCCCCACTACGCGTAGAAACTGTTTAACCACTGTGTTTGTCTATACGTTAGCCAACTACATTTACCGAGTCCTTTTCTAGTTTGGTTGATCCTAGCCATTCCTTTTGTGTTGCTCTATGCCTCATTTGAACACGGATTAGCATGTTTTACACACGCGATCGAGATTCAAAGAATTATTTGCATCTCACAAATTATATTTTATCTGCTCTGATAAACATTACAACTCTGTCGTTGTTAGCTGTATTCATGACGGTATGATAAACCCGTGTGGCTATGATGCATGCATTTCTCGTTGCAGTCGGTTAGTGTGGAACAGATTTTTTGATCTGAATGTTCTTCTTACATCTTTGACTAATTTCATATAGGTATAGTGGGCAGGTGATGAAATTATCCCTCGTGTTACTATAAGTTGACTTACTGAAGTTCAACTATCTTTGTCATGTAATTGTGTGAGCAATCGTTCCCCGCAGCGAACAATCCTTGTCTTGACTTCGAATAGTAGTGTTTTAGGATTATCCGTCTGAATTCGACCTTCGTTTCAGTTTGCACATTTGAGGCCCAGCGTAACCAATGATCTATGAAATGTACACACTAAAAATCCTGTACCCAGCACCTGTATGTATTCGTGGACCGGTGGTCAATTGTGAACAGTCGCGCCACGACAACATACCGCGTTTAAATCAGTCTGAGTCAGGTTGTTTGTGGGGCGCAGTCTCTTTGCCTCCGTTGACCGGTAGACGCGAGAGATGCTTTTGTTAGACATCGGTGATCTACGCGGAACTAAGGTCTATAACTAAAGTGTTTGAATATTGCAGATAACATCCGTGTAGATTTTCTGTGCTCAGTTTCTGTTTTTAATACGTGTATGTGCAACAGAAAAGGTATACCTTGTACCCACAGCGGTCTACTGCACTATTAGGGATAACCGGCAACCAGACCGTGAGAATGAGTGGGAAATCACGTGAAGTCTCACTAGATCAGTGCATAATCTTACAAAAAGAGCGGACAACGGTGTCACATTTTTCAGATGTTCTGTGTGTTTTCCATCCCTACTAAACACCAAACACGACAGCCTGCCGTGTTCGCCAACGTTATGTGTCAACGAATTTGTGTGAAGGAGCTCCCAAAATGTGCTGGTGAGGCGCAATAAGTTATTATGAAATAAGACTCGTCTTACAGTGAAAAAGACAGTTGGGGTGGCATGCAGCAGTTTTTTGTCGCCAGGGTAAGTATTACACCTCATCTTTGGGGACTTTATGAGGTACTCCATCGTGGTTGCTGGGTCTCGAATGCTACAGTTCTGATTTGGGGATATGTGGTACATCCGTTCAGTATCCTCTTCTTTGAGCATGGAATTGCGGGAATACTGGCAGTACATTTACAGTGAACGGAAAATGATCAGGAGTGGTTGAGATTTCCGACTAGTTGGTTACTTCATTCTTCAGTCGCACGGTGCAACGGAAACTACAGTCCTTATCACTGACATTCACAGTGGCCTAAGTTTGTTATTTTTGCTATTTTAGCAAGTCGCAGCTCCATGCTTTTGTTCACGTATCTCAATGTACTCGCCTGAAACCAATATTGTTGTGTTCAATACGAGATGGGCTTATTGCTGTGAGTTAACTCACTCATCAAAAAGTGTTTTATTTCTTTTCATCAATCTTCAGGTCGATGTGCCCACCTCTTCCGGTGATTGTCGACAAGAATCAGAAGCTAAGAAAGTACAACAGACGAACAGTCCGCAGATAACTTTGACACAAGATTCGTTGCCTAGAGTTCATCCTTCCAGAAAAATGACACCAAAGGCGACCACTTTTACTTCTCGCGTCACGTCCCGCTCGAGGTCTGCAACACCCAAGACTCCTCTTGGTACACGTGAACGTTACGGTCCCGTACCTCCAAGACCAATTCCCACTCCACCAACAATACAAGTTCTTCGTCACACGCCAAACGCATCGTCGCCTTCTCGACCGTTGTCACATTCGGCGATGGCAGTCCATGAAACCATCGGATCTCCGTTGCGTGAAGCTCGCCAGATAAATCTGCCAGCGATTCAACAAACATCTGCAGCTGAGTCGCCTTTACCGAAAGTTGTACTTCGAGGGATTCCTGCCACAATAACCCCTACTAGACTGGAAAGGTCGAAGTCACCTGGTGATGCGCTCAGAAAGCCGATTTTACCTGTTTCACCCACTGGTGTTCCGAAATCTCCATTGGTCACTCACGCTTTGCGTAGTACTCCGAGTCGTGCTCACTTTTCACAAGGTTTAAAGAATGTCTCCGAATCAACCGTGAGTGTCCTTTCCTCAAAATCTCCAACCAAGACGAAACTAGTTAGCAGTCGTACTCAGGGAGCAGAACTTTTCAATGATTTGTCTCATTCCGCAATTTCGGGGTCGGTTGCTGAGATCTTACCCAAGTCAGACGCTATACTTACTCCAAAAGGACTTATAATGGAGTATGTTGAAATTCCCGAAGGTGGTTCTAAACACGTAACGCCTCGCCCATCAGACGCTAACGAGCTGCACTCGAATGTGTCTACTGCCATTACCGAAACAGTATATCCTCAGTCGGCGTACGTCAAGCGAACGGGTAACAAGAGACATATGAATAACCGTGCAAGCATGATTACAGAAGATATTTTGCGTGCAGCCTCTAAGAGAACGAAGGGTGTGTCTTTCGGTCCAGCGTTGAGTCCTGAACAATTTGATAGAGCTATGCCCCCATCCACTCCTGTAAAAAAAGGAGCAGTCCCTCCGAATTTCAGTACTCCGAAGACGTCTGTTTTGGATAGTCAGACCTTAACACCTGCCGATGATTCCAAAATATCTGCTGGCATTTCAAGACTAGCCTCACCCAGTTACGTTACCATGACCCCTGGGCGCATCTCTGGAGTCATCTCTATTCCACCAACTCCAGACGATAACTTGCTGGATTCGTACGACGACCGGCGCGGAGATCCGATGAATGGTAATACGATCCGTTCAGGAAAGCGACATTCAGCTCCAATTCCACGAGCAAGCAGGTCAGGCTACAAAAAACCACGAAATGTCAGGCATTCTATGGGCACTAAATCTACGACAGCACACGGAACGCCGAGAGCACCACCGAGTACCCCAGTGAGTGTAACCAGAACATCACGAACTCCTGGTACACATCGTACAAGTGTAAATAAAAGTCCGAAACCAGTTGATGCATCAGCCAAACGTGCGAATCTCGGACTATCACCCCTTAACCAAACTTCGACTCCTTGTAGTGCCAGCGTCGTGGTACATCTGTTGAAGAAGACGCCCAAATCCGCAGAACACAATCGAGCATCTGGAACGGCTGATATGCTTGCTGCCGACGAAGTTGCTTCCGGCGTTTTCGAAAATACTGGTCGTTCGCGTTCGACACCCGGTTCTGTTCGTTCTCGTTCTAGTACTGTTGGACGTTCTATAGTGAACACGCCTAACAGTGTCCGTCGTGTAGCGTCGAAGACGCCCCGTATGACTGGTGTTCGTCGATTGGTGAAGACACCAGAATCTGTGAAATCTCCTCGGATGTCTGGAGTGGCTGATATGTTCATGGTCGATGGGATGACATCCGATGTTATCGAGACTACTGGTCATTCGCGTTCGACACCTGGTTCTGGTCGTTCTCGCTCTAGTGTTGTTGGACGCTCTATAGTGAATACGCCCAACAGTGTCCGTCGTGTAGCGTCGAAGACCCCTCGCATGACTGGTGTTCGTCGATTGCTGAAGACACCCAAATCTGTGAAATCTCCTCGGATGTCTGGAGTGGCTGATATGTTCATGGTCGATGGGATGACATCCGATGTTATCGAGACTACTGGTCATTCGCGTTCGACACCTGGTTCTGCTCGTTCTCGTTCTAGTGTTGTTGGACGTTCTGCGATGAGGTCACCGAAGTCGGTGAATTCGTCTCGAGTGTCTGGATCGACTGATATGTTTGTTGGCGATGAGGTTACATCTAATGTTGTCGAGAATTCTGGTCGTTCACGTTCGACTCCAAGCTCAGTTTCTCGTCGTTCTAGTGTTGCTGGACGTTCTGTAGTAAATACTCCTGCCAGTGCCCGTCGTGTAGCGTCGAAGACACCTCGCATGACTGGTGTTCGTCGTTTGCTGAAGACACCTAAATCTGTGAAATCTCCTCGATTGTCGGGATTGGCTGATATGTTTGTAGTCGACAGTTCTGGTCGTTCGCGTTCGACACTTGATCCCGTTCCTTTTCGTTCTAGTGTTGTTGAACGTTCTATGGTGAATACGCCTAACAGTGTCCGTCGTGTAGCGTCGAAGACCCCTCGTATGACTGGTGTTCGTCGATTGCTGAAGACACCTAAATCTGTGGAATCTTCTCGAGTGTCTGGATTGGCTGATATGTTCATGGTCGATGAGATGACATCCGATGTTATCGAGACTACTGGTCATTCGCGTTCGACACCTGGTTCTGGTCGTTCTCGCTCTAGTGTTGTTGGACGCTCTATAGTGAATACGCCCAACAGTGTCCGTCGTGTAGCGTCGAAGACCCCTCGCATGACTGGTGTTCGTCGATTGCTGAAGACACCCAAATCTGTGAAATCTCCTCGGATGTCTGGAGTGGCTGATATGTTCATGGTCGATGGGATGACATCCGATGTTATCGAGACTACTGGTCATTCGCGTTCGACACCTGGTTCTGCTCGTTCTCGTTCTAGTGTTGTTGGACGTTCTGCGATGAGGTCACCGAAGTCGGTGAATTCGTCTCGAGTGTCTGGATCGACTGATATGTTTGTTGGCGATGAGGTTACATCTAATGTTGTCGAGAATTCTGGTCGTTCACGTTCGACTCCAAGCTCAGTTTCTCGTCGTTCTAGTGTTGCTGGACGTTCTGTAGTAAATACTCCTGCCAGTGCCCGTCGTGTAGCGTCGAAGACACCTCGCATGACTGGTGTTCGTCGATTGCTGAAGACACCTAAATCTGTGGAATCTTCTCGAGTGTCTGGATTGGCTGATATGTTCATGGTTGATGAGATGACATCCAATGTTGTCAATGGTTCTGGTCGTTCGCTTTCGGCTCCTACTTCTGTCTCTCGTTCTAGTGTTGTTGTGCGTTCTGCAGTGAAGACATCAGAATCGTTGTCGTCGTCCCGAGTATCTGGATCAACCTATATGTTTCGTGGTGACGACGTTATCTCCAATGCTCTCGAGAATACTGGTCATTCGCGTTCGACACTTGGTTCCGTTCGTTCCCGTGGTAGTGTTGCTGGACGTTCTGGGTTGAATACTTCTGGCAGTGTCCGTCGTGTAGCATCGAGGACACCTCAAATGACTGGTGTTCGTCGTTTGCTTAAGACGCCCAAGTCTGTGAAATCTCCTCGGGTTTCTGGATTGGCTGATATGTTCATGGTCGATGAGATGACACCCGATGTTATCGAGACTACTGATCGTTTGCGTTCGACACCTGGTGCTGTTCGTTCCCGTAGTAGTGTTGCTGGGCGTTCTGGATTGCATACCTCTGGCAGTGTCCGTCGTGTAGCATCGAGGACCCCTCGTATGACTGGTGTTCGTCGATTGCTGAAGACACCCAAATCTGTGAAATCTCCTCGGATGTCTGGAGTGGCTGATATGTTCATGGTCGATGGGATGACATCCGATGTTATCGAGACTACTGGTCATTCGCGTTCGACACCTGGTTCCGTTCGTTTTCGTTCTAGTGTTAGACGTTCTATAGTGAATACGCCCAACAGTGTCCGTCGTGTGGCGTCGAAGACGCCCCGTATGACTGGTGTTCGTCGATTGCTGAAGACACCCAAATCTGTGAAATCTCCTCGGATGTCTGGAGTGGCTGATATGTTCATGGTCGATGGGATGACATCCGATGTTATCGAGACTACTGGTCATTCGCGTTCGACACCTGGTTCCGTTCGTTTTCGTTCTAGTGTTAGACGTTCTATAGTGAATACGCCCAACAGTGTCCGTCGTGTGGCGTCGAAGACGCCCCGTATGACTGGTGTTCGTCGATTGCTGAAGACACCCAAATCTGTGAAATCTCCTCGGGTTTCTGGATTGGCTGATATGTTCATGGTCGATGGGATGACATCCGGTGTTATCGAGACCACCGGTCATTCGCGTTCGACACCTGGTTCCGTTCATTCTCGTTCTAGTGTTGGGCGTTCTGTGGTAAAGCGACGTGGCAGAACCGCACGTGTCGCGGGCAAGGTTGGTGTTTCCTCGTTGAATACATCAAAATCACGGAAGTCAGTTGCTCGTCCTTTGCGTTCTGTTCGGCTAAAGTTGCATGGAAAAACTGAATCTGAGGACGTTTCAGCGAGAAACGTCGGAGGATCGACGGGAGTTCTGAGTGGTAAGCCGTTAGAAGAGTCAGAATCACTTCTTGAGGCTGATGTTTCAAAAAGTAAATCTGGCCGTACTCGGAGTGATGTGAGAGCAAACGTATCGAAATCTGTTGGATCTCCTCGAAAAGATACTTTGAAGGCTTTTGTCAAAGTCGGTGGTAAACAGTCATCGGCTGTGCCCATCAAAGTTGATGGTTGTCGTGACGCTGAATCGAGTGTCCCAGTGTTGCTGTCTTCACGGCGCAAAGGGGATCATTTGTCAGAAAAGAAGTCAGGTACACCCAGGTTGCAGATGCGCTCACGACGCGGTAAAGCTGCTACCAGCGATAAGTTACAAATCTCTCCTGCGAAATCCTCCCAAGGTGTTGCCCTGCAGCCACTGTCTGTGGATGTGGCGACAGGTATAACGTCGGCAGCGGAACGCCGTACGCGTCGGAAGTTGGTCAGCACGGAAACTCCTTCGAAGACCGGAGTCTCCCATTCGCCTATTTTGGCCTCAAAAATATCGCGCAAACCTGTGAAAGGTACAGCAAGGGGTCCTACAAAACCAAAGGTTGTTGCGACTAAGGCCGGTTCAAGAAGAAAAAAACAGTCGAATGAAGTACTCACACTTACCCCGAAATCCGTAGCAGTGACACCAAAAGAGGTTTCTCGTGAAAGTTCACCACCGTCCATTCGTCGGACACGCTCACGAGCAGTCGTCAAGAATAACGCTGTGACCACATCGGCGCGGGGTGCTAACTCACGTACAAAAGACGCACCTGGTCGAAGTGCATCAAAAGTTTTCACTGAGACAACTGTTCAGTTGAAAACTGACGGCGGTCGGAAGCTGCGTTCCAGACGGCCTGCTCATGACTCGGTAGCTACTCCGAAAACAATAACTTCTCCTCGGAGGACACGCAAACGTGTCTGAGTGAACTTGTTTGCCGTGCTTGATATCCAACTCTCTATCCTCAGTTGTTTCGTTGTGCTATTCGATGCCTATTCACTTTGTTACATCCACTGTCATTGTCCAGATCCCTCAAACGAGACCGAATTCTTTGTGTATTTTATCCCTTATCTGTATTTTTATTTTTACAACTGTTGTATCGTGTGTATAGTTGTTCCAATGTACTAAACGTGCTCTTGAATATACACCAAATAATTCTGACTATCTGACCTGATTTCTTGGTTGTGTGACCTTTTATGGATTGACGTCAGAAATATGTCGAGGTTGCTACTTAGTGCTTGGCGAATCATATAATTATTTATATAAGCCGGTGTATGCGAAAATCTACCCTCGGTTTAATGGACTATAGTGGTTTCGGTGAGTCCGTGGTTTCAAACGAGTTTTTTCTCCCCGTGTGATACCTGCTTGTTGAGCATTGTAGATGTATTTCTAGCTGACGATTGTTTTGGTGACATTCTATGAATGTAGTTGTATGCTAGGATGTTGGGTTTGACCTAGATGCATTGCTTGTCAAGTAGAACGTAGTTGAATGGTAGTGATAAGTGGATCGGACCGTTCACGTTTCCCTCCTGGGCTTCTCGTGAGATAGAAATGGGAACAAGATACCGTCGAAAGTTTTTAGTCTTGACATCTTTCAAAATGCTGTGCGATTTGTTGACAACCTACCTCATATGACCGATAAACCGTACCACCGACTGCTTGTCGAGCACATCTTGTGTACAGCAGAAGCGGTGGATTTTTCATGAGATTATTGTTTCGTCGAGGTGATCAGTATTATCTTGGGTTGGCCGATTTAACTGTCCCCTGCTTAACAAGCGACAACTGTGTGTTGATCAGCCTTCATGAGGATCATTCGGCTTTACCACCCTGGCTTGACCTTACTGTCTCTGTGGCACTAACCTTAGTTCTCCTTCTACTTCATTCTTGTATCATATTGCACTCCGGCCCTTGTAAAGCCACGCTCAGCGGTAAACTTAGTCATCTAGGTTTCTGGATTGGTTGGACCATCAATTAATTTGTCATATTGTGACTTGTAAGTTTTATACTTCTGGCCTGCGGATCGTAGCTGCCGTGTCTCTTTAACACTTCACTGGCACCGTTACTGCCACGGAAAATATGGAATTAGCAACAGCATGAGAATGCAGTATTCCGAATTATCGATTGCAATTCACGACTGTACCGTACGTTGTAGTTTTCTGATGTATGGGGTGGGTCACGGTACTTCACCTACCGGTGGCCGTGGGACCTAGTCTGAATTACATCGAGTCACTCGGATAGACTGCTTTTGAAAGAAGAGCAGTAGTAGGCGACAGACGGATGAGGATTTGACTTTAACCTAATAACAGAATAGGTCGGATGACAGTTTCATTTTGCAAAGATGTGAAGGTGTCAGTAAAGTTGGGATTTCGAGATCTGTCATCGTTATAGGGGCTTCCTAATCCGGTTGTGACGTTATCTCCATCCCGCTGTTTCTGTTCAGGGAGTCGCTTTTTATGAAGTTTAGTAGTTTTCCGGATACGTTACTCAGCCTCTACCCGGTTGAAAAAGTAAGCTTGGGGTAATGCGTCAGGGTCATTTTGATACCACATTGAAAACGCCTACGGGACAGGTTGTCTGCGCGAAGTCCACTGATGGGTGGTGCTTGTTCCCAGTGAAACCTGTTGTTCTCGTTTGAACTGTTATAGCGTTATTGGTTGAGTAGTTGGAGCATGGTCAACCAGACTTCTCTCCTGGTAATTTTGTCAGCTAATCGAATTTTGCTAAGCGCTGCCTCACCTATCATGTTATCGTGGTTTTGTTGTCATGCGCGTGAGATTTTGCCTTTTCAGCGGAGGTCCTTGAGGGCTTTTTCTTATTGCGGGACTAAAGCAAGACTAGATGATTGACTGGTGAACAACTAACCTACTGGTTTCTCCACACAGTTGATGGTGGTGAGTTTCAATGCGAACGAATAAAAGAGGACCGAATAGAATGATTGACCAAACGAAAGAAACTGGAAGTGAAGGACGAACACTAATTAGCTAACGAACCTTGAATGGCCGACGCATAGGGACAATTATCCATTTTTTCGATTTTCCGCTAAAACAATCTACCCTACGACGTCGTTTGACTCAATCCCGGTCTGTTGCGAAATCGAAGTGATTGTCTAGCAAAATATAAGGTTATTGGAAGTTCCTTACACATGATTGCTGTGAATATAACAGCGGCAGATATAGAGTGGTAATGAGCGCTTTACTTGACTAATAAGCGAATGGTGGCTCAAACGTAAATGAACAGACTTGATTATGGGTTGCACAAAATACGGCAGGTGATAATACCACGGCATTCCCCTCGGCTGTAATCGAAGGTGACCCGTTCGAGGTTGTGACAACAGTACGGATTTTAAGTGTGGTAACGATTGTGTGACTACGCTTCTTTGTTTTGTAGGTTGCAGAGATGTACTATTCAGTGCGGTGCTAGTAGGCTCGAGAGATTGGAAGCGGGTGAAGTCGATTCCTCGAGAGTGATATCGCGTCCATTCATGAATTCATTCATTCTGCTAGCGGTCTCTGGGCCCTCCAGAATAGCACGGCATGGTAGATCTTGTGGTACTTCTGGTCTGGCTTCCGTCGTTTACTCGTTCCCTTTGGGCGCTAGCCGACAAACGGACAGTTCCCTTGCCAACTGCATGTACGATATAACCGTACTGTGGGTTGTACATGACCAGCTCCACGTCTACCAGGGGTTCGTATTTTGAAGACCTATCGTGTCTTTCCAGAAAAACTGCTGCTGGACAGTTAACCAGGATGTTAGTGATGTTCCGGTGGTTGAACGGTGGGCGTATCGAAACCGTCGTTAGTGTGGGATACTGTTGGTCGCGGTGCACAGAAGTGATCATAGCGAGTAAACGAAGTTTAGTTGTACCGAATCCCAATGTGTAGGTGGAAGACCTCTAGTTTAAACAGCAAGGCATATGGTTTTCCGCAAGGTGCCTTTGAGGAGTTCAACTTGTCCGTTAGATTGCTGGTCATAAGCTGTTGTGTGGTTTACCGCTATTCCCTTGTCGTGTGAAAAAATCATGAATTACATGGACATGCATGTTGCACCGCGATTGGAATGGATGAATGCAAGAGTATCAAAGATTGAAAACAGAAAAAATTTCTTGCGGTCGATGCAAACATATTTGAGCACGGAAATGCAGAAGGGAAACGGGAATATTCGTCCACAATTGGTAACAGGTACCGATTATGAGTGTGCGAAGGTAAGGGGCCCTTAAAATCGATACTCAATCTCTCAAACGTTTTCGTGACTTTTACTAGTCGTCATGGGGGATTGTTACAAATTTTTTGTTTAAGCTGAGCACAGATTTGGCTGGAAGTGATAGCGCGTTGGATATCCTCGACTGGAAATGGTAGATTTTTCGATCGAACGAAATGGACCATCCTCGTGATACCTGATTGACAACGAACTAAGTTCTCGCAGCTTCCCAGTGTCCGCGATTGTTGCACAAAGGTTGCGGGAAAGGGTGTCAGTCACTTATTTTTACCGGGTCTGTAGATTACGTCGTAGCTGAATTCAGACAGCTCAATACTCCATCGATGGGTTTTGTCAATTTTTGATTCTACCTTTTTTTGTCCCATCATACATGAAGGCGACTGTTTTTTGGTCTGTAGATAGTCTAAAAGGTCCGCTGAATACATAGTGCCGCCACTTCTATCACCACAGTAGCTTATGCCCCCTTTTCGACTGCCAAATGATGCTTCTCGCTAGGCGTCGATGTGCGGGAGAATAAAGCAAATGGGCTCTTGTTTTGGCTCAATAATGCGGCAGTAGCGATGTCAGGGGCGTCGGTTTTGACTACTAGTGACGTGTCATGGTTCACTGTGACAACTGTAGCGTTCTGGACTTCGTTCTTAAGGGTTTCGAAAATGTACTGGTTTTCACCAGTAGATTAGTCTTGTCGGAAAAAGAAGGAGTCCGTTGTGAGTAGTAAGTAAGCATTCCCACCGATCGTGCTTTTGTATCCTGAGGATGTGGCAATTTATGTGTGGGCTTTGTTCTTCCGGGATCCGGTTTAATCACCCCTTTGCGGACTTTGGAACCTAGAAGACGGGTCTCTGGATGAAGTGATAGCGTCGGCTTCGTTGAACTTAATTCCATATTGCCTGGTCGTTTGAAGAAAGGTACTACAATTATGGCCGTGTTCTTGGGAGTGTCCAAAACTGTCAACGTTATCGATGTATGCGAAAGTGACACGAATACCTTCGTTTTAGATTGTCTTGATCGGTTATACGTTCGAAACAGGCGACGCCATTCGTCATACCGAAGGAGATGCGTCGGAATTGGAAAAGATTTTCGCGGGCTTCAAACGCTGTGCATGGTCTTTCTGTCTCGACTATTAAGATTCGGTGGTAGGCGCTCTTGAGGTCGGCAGTGCTGTTTAGTTCGCAACGAGAAATATTCTGGACCATTTTGTCTAGTCATGGTAAAGAGCACGCATCCGGTTATGTAAAACAGTTAATGGTTTTTCTTTAATCAACCACCATTCGTTGTTTGTAAGTAGCATTCCTTGTTACAAGCACTTGAGCTCTCCGCGGGGAAGTCGAGAGTTCGATGATACCATTTCAGTGGGCGATGGACTTCGAGCCGTATAAACTGTTCGTCTCCTGGGGTATGGCTCCGTGATTTGGTTGCAGTTGGTCTGCAATCCAAGGATAAGTTGGAGAATAAACGTGGTGATTCTTTTTTGGCGGCAGGTGATCCGCAGAGAGAGGAGGTGCCTCGCTGGTTACCGAAAGGTACTTCAACACTCTCGTGGAGACTGAAGAAATCATGTCCAAGTAGTACATCCGCGGATAGGTTTGGTAATATAAGAAGTTTAAATTGTTTTTGTATCATATGTTTATATTGGGTAGACACATAGCAGTAACCCGTGGTAGAGCGAGACATTGAGGCCGACGCCATAGTAATCTTTGAGTCCGTAGGCTGAAGTTTCCAATTGTGATGCGTACGTTTGTAGGGGAAATGTAACTTTCAGAACTACTTCTATCAATCAGTGCCTGGAGATGTGTCCCATTACCAAGAATACTGGTGACTGTGCGTGATAAACAATTTGGGGCTGCAATAACAAACATGCTGGATTGCACGGGGTTGACGGCAGGATTCATGTGATGTTCCGTGGGTTTGAATTTGTAAGCACGTTGGATATAGCCCAGTTTGCCACACAGGTTGCTCCTTGGACTGGACATCTAGAACGGTGTTTGTTGTATCCACAAAGTAGCATGTTTAACCAGCGACTGCCAGAGCAGACGTGCTGGAAAAAGTAGGGGACATGACAGGTATGCATGGACTGGAAGGGCTTGAGCAGTAAGATAGTAATAGATTATTTGTCGCGGTTGATAGCCTCAAAGACTTTCGATATTCGTGGTTGGTCGTGCCCGCAGTCCAGATTGGTTTTTGTTCTATGATTGTTGTTATTAGTCAAGTAAATTGTTGTGAATATGACAGCGGCAGGTTGAGTTCCGAATAGCAGAATCATAGGGTGATAATGAGCGCTTTTTGACTAATAACAAGCGTATGGTGGCTCAAATGTAAATGGGGAAACTTAATGATAGATTACCCAAAATACAGGGATGTCAGCATTTCAGTTTTCGGGCATTTATTCTAAAAGGTAACATTTTATTTGATCAGCACTCAGCCAGAAAAAAACTGTTAGCTGGTTCAATCGTATGGACGATTCTTTACGTCTGTATATGCAGCTTTATGTCGGCTATTCATCCGATGCGTTTGGAAGCTGCTTAGACGTTATCGGTGAAGTCTGGTGTGTCACGCTACCCCCATTCTGGTTCCATTTTCCGCTTACATAGCAATTACCATAGCTTACCAACAGGCAGCTGCAAGTTATCACCTCGTTTTAGTAATCTTAGATTGATATGTTCCTGATGGACTTCAAATTACTCGAACTCGGAATGTTCCAAAGTGATTAACAACACAGATACGACTGTAGAATCTGTTATTTATAGGAATTGCTTGTTTCACGTGGGGGTGTCACACGGATTGCTGCTGTCATCTGCTGATTTCCGTGATGAGCTTAAACTTCGTTTGAAAAGGCCGATTCCGTTTCGTCGCTGGTGTCGTTGGTTCGAGTATGCTCCTGCAATACGGTCATCCCGTGTTGATGATTACACCGGAGTTGGAAATCTGGTGATTGGTGAAGGGTATCATCAAGTAACCACTCAACATCGATTAATCGTCATTCACGAATTTAGTGAATACTAAGGTGTCTTTTTCGTTTACCACTCCACGGATCAGCAGTGGAGAAGAAACCATCTCGATAAAACCCGAAACTACCACCTACTGCCCAATCTAATCTAGGGGATTACAATAATAGCACTGATAGTGAGATGATAACCCTCTTCCGTTATGCGTTAATTAACTCTCCGATGGAGCACTTGTTTGCCTTCTGTTCTTCAAAGTGTTCGTAACTTTTTCCACGAGATTCAACAAGCTCCATCTGTTTTATTCTAGTCTTCTTGAATTTTCACTTATGAAGTGGAAATCTATGTTTAGAGATGATCTCCTTGGAATAAATGGGACTTAGTGAATTGGCTACAGTAGGTAATAAGCGCATGATGATAACTTAACGGTCCCCTGTTATCGCGATGGTTCGTTTGAAATTATCATCTAATATTTGTACCGTAGTGTACATTTCATCACACTCTAGACCCCTCTGCCTTGCGGACAGAATCTCGTTGGAACTAAGGAATTTGGTTAAGAACCCTAGTCGTTCTCTTACTTAGCGCCTCGAACCCCTAGCAGCAATTGCCAAACATCTCACATGAACTACACGAATACAAAGAGTTCCATACTGCATCCGGCGTGGTCCAGGATAATCAGAACTGAGCTGCCCAATACATCGAGCAGGGTGGGTAGTGATAAGTGGGCTACTGCTCAGGGTTCCCTCTTTTATTCAACCTTTGTCTTCTGTCCCCAACCACCTCTCTTTGCCCCCCCCCATATCCACCCATAATGCTCCCATTGATAACACGCCCGATACTCACGACGGTTCATTGTCAGTGTCGAGAATAATCTTCTGTCTTGTAACTCACATTTTCTCAAGCCTCGGAATCTCGGCTCCAACGTGCGTGCACTCATGCAGGCGTGCCTAGCCCTCACAGTAGGCTCTCTGGCGACTGATGTCTGCTGCGTAATTGAGACGCGTATCCAGGATTCTAGCTCCATGGCATTTGGAACGAGGAGCGTATTCTGTTAATATGAAGCGAGTCATTGATTGTTACCATCTTCAAGAAGAAAATACACAATGGCTTTAGTAACCATCGTGGGATTAGCTTAATTTCGATAGTTACCAAAGTATTAGCCTCGATTCTGCTGCACCGTCTTACGCCCACTCGCGACAGAAATACCCGCGAACAGCAGGCTGGATTCCGCCCAGGTCGAGGATGCATTGACCAAATTTTTACTATTCGCCGACTACTTGAAGCGCGTCACACGCACCACCACCAACAATAATGGTTTTACTGACTTGAAAGGCGCTTTCGATTCAGTTGATCGAACATCGCTTTTTAGTGTTCTTCATCGAAAAGGCATGCCCCAGAAGTTCGTGAACCTGCTGAGATCATTGTATTCTCATACCTCTGGCCGCGTTAGAGTTTACGATGAACTATCCGGTCGGTTCGAAACGACCAGTGGTGTTCGACAGGGATGTCCTATGTCTCCATTCCTGTTCAACTTCGTCATGGACGAAATAATGGAGAGTGCGCTGCAAAATCTTCAGAATGTAGGCGTCGAACTAGGAAATAGTGGAGAGCTATGTGACCTAGATTACGCGGACGACGTTGTCTGCTTGTTCGAATCCACGGAACATGCTCAACATGCACTGGATAGACTCTCAAGAGCTGTAGCTCCATTCGGCATGCGCTTTGTACCTTCAAAGTGTAAGGTGATGTTAGGAGACTGGACGTCAACGATTCCGAGCCTGCTGCTCAATGGAGAGGTGCTGTCAGTTGTCGACCACTTCACCTACCTCGGCAGCAGCGTGACGACGGATGGGAACACAGTAGTAGAGGTGAGCACGCGGATATCCAAGGCTCGAGCCGCGTACGCTAAACTGAAGCACTTGTGGCGCCGGACTGATATTTCACTGAAGTTGAAAGGTCGTGTATACTGCGCCGCAGTGCGTTCAGTTTTATTGTATGGTTGCGAGACTTGGAGTCTGAGTGCTGAAGATATTCGTCGTCTTGAGGTTTTCGACCACCGATGTTTACATAGTATCGCTAAGATTGAGTGGAATAGCCGAATGAGCAATGATGAGGTCAGAAATCGAGTATTGGATATTAATTCGGAGAATGTTCTGTCACAGCGTATCCAAATTAGTAGACTTTGTTGGTTGGGGCACGTGTTACGTATGGCAAACGCACGTCTACCGTATTGTGTCCTATTCTCCGTTCCTCCTAGGGAGTGGAAGAGACCACGTGGAGGTCAACAGATGACGTGGCAGCGAGGAATGAGGAAATGTACAACAAACTAAGGAAAAGTAGGTGCTTCACGTCTTCGTGGTTGGGGTCCAAAAGATCCGTCTACCAGTTGGCTGGAGACACTGAAGGATATAGCAGCCAACCGCGAACAGTGGAGATCGTGTTGTTACTTTCTGTCGAACCAGAATGACTGGTCGATGTGCGTTTGTACAGTTAGACTGTGTATTCCGTGTGCTGGCTACTAGGGCATTTTTTTCTTTTCCCACTCATGTAGGCTCATTCCCTGTCCATCTTGTATATTCATAATTTCTAATTCAACGTGCAAGATGGTGAGAAAGGCAGTGGTCAGTAGGGATTGCCCTACTGTTTAACGCTGTACGATGATCATGATGATGTATCAATCAACTGCTCCTGGTATCCCATCGAGGTATTTCCTGCGCACTTCAAGAGGCGAAGCAGCTAGCGCCGCGTATCAACGTGGTGTAGGAAAAGTCTTGAATGACAAGGCTGAAGATGTTCTTTTAGACGGGCTACCGGTTAATAGTCGTTTATGTGGTGTAAAACTCCAGGGGTCAGCTGGCGTTAGAAGGGGTAGCTGTGTTAAGCGCAGTTTGTTTGTAATCTCGCCATAATTTCCACGGACTGCAGCTCTGACACGCAGAAAGATGAGTTCTGTGGTGAGCTCACTACCTTCGTCCCCAAGAACAAAGGCATGACATTGTGGTGCGCCAGAAGCTTGTTTGGGTTGGTGTTGTGCCTTTACCGCTCAGCGTACGGATAACGGGGATAGGCTTCTCCAGTTTTATGCAGACAATCGGTTATTCTTGTCTCGTACCAAGTTCCAACACAGAATTCAGTGCAAAGCGACATGGCGCCCTAACTCTACAGGTACTCTGAGTCAGACTGATCATATCGCAGTAAGCTACCGATGGCACAGTTTGATCCAGAACCGTAGATCCTACTGGTCCGCGTACGTAGAGTCGGACCATGCATTAATATTAATGCGATTTTCACTCTAGTTCCATGGTCATCGACAAAAACCGCAAACCCGGTTAGCCGTATAACGGGAGTCTGATCCAGGATTTTGCATCAGTTGTGGACAGAAATTATCAAGAGCTTGGGACTACGATGAACAGTAATGTAGATGGGCACTGGGTCTATATCTGTGGACAACGCCGAAGTTAGCTATCCTAAGAGATTTGGTTTATGTGGTCACATGGAACGGTGGGTTCAGTAGCATTTTGTCCACTTTTCTGATTTATAGGGTTATGGAGCCACCAAAACCGTCGACAGTGCTATTACCTGACACATTGCAGAAACCGATCGCAATAAGAATGTGAATATAATTACGCATTTTCACCTGGTTCGAAGTCATCAGGCGAGACTGGCCAACAGCCGCATTCTAGCTGCAGTGAAAAAAAGTAATAATCCGTCCCACTGACCTAGTCCTTGCACAGCTGCCTCTAATGAAACCTTTACTTCGTCATCTTTTTACACCACGTTACATGATTCTCCTGATAAACCTTCCACCGAAATCACGTATTAGGTTTTAATTCGTAGAGCCGACGATGAGGTCTACTGTAGAAGTCTTCCCGTCGTGTTCTGCTTGCGTATTCGATGCCTATTTTTGCGAATGCCCAAATGATGTAAATTGTGATGTACAACCCATAGTAGTTCTCAAAAACAGGCTCTCTATTACGTTTCTTTTAGAGGAGTTCGAGCATCCGGGACGTGTGGCAATTTTGTCTTCTTCAGTAGTAATATCGATTAATTAGTGTAGGTAGCATGATAGTAGTAAATGTTACAAAGTAAAGAAACCACAACGAACAGCTGTAGGCTCACTTGAATCGAGCGGACAAATTACACGATCACAGTTATCCGGTCACAACGGCAGTTGAATCTGTCGATAATTATTTGTTAGATTCGATAGAAGAACAAAATGTCGACGGTAATTCTAACGTGTCAAATCTCATGCTTATAGGCATTACCGTGCAGAGGACCATCTTGGAATCAACGGTTTGATAACAGATGTGTTACTCGGTTTTCCAGACGAAGCGACCGTGCAGTCGATACTGTCTAGCTAGCGCTCCGAGGTTCATTCTCACGTTGTCCCAACCAAGCAATCGAATAGCCTTTCTCAATGCTGTGCTTTAGATGATCGATCCAGCGTTGTTTTAGGCGCCCTATAAGCTGGACGAAATAGTGAGCTTATTGAACCGAATTGTAAGCAAGCTGTTTCATTTCAGTGATAATGTTAACTTATCCTGTATCCCTTATGGGAACATTTGTGATACTGTAGTAACAGCCATCTTCGTTCATACTTTTACCACGTTTATTGTTTAACTGAACGCTGACTGACAAGCGCGGTTTCCATTTGCCCCTTGCTCTTGCGCACTGTCTCAAATACACGCTAACCGCTATCTCTCCCAGTCGCCTTCTCGTTCTCACGGGTCGTGGAGAATACCTTTCTGGTTAACGTATTCATACAGTGCCGAGCATTAGAGTGACGTGCAGGCGGTCCACGCAGTACAAAGGACCGAAGAAACCGCGAAGTGAGTTTTAGCGACCTTACAATTGATGAGTCCGACGTGATCCCCAGGTCACGTGAATTTCCTTGTTTTCCACCGTTCCAGGTCCTGTCTGCGTACGTTTTTGAGTGTGCCATTACTCCCTTTTTTGTTGACGTTTTTGGTCGATTTTCCAAATCTTTTTTTCTCCATAAGTTCTTTGGGTGTTTAGTTCGTCGTGATTATTTTTTTCAGATTGTATTGCCACATTGGCCGTTGATTTCTTTTTCCGTCTTTATTTGACAAACTAATCAGCAAGCTATGTCTGCTGAGTGGAAACCTTGCCCAGACCCCACCGATGGGGCGATCACGCTGCACATACCGTCATTCACGCCTACTGATCAAGAACTCTGGTTCACGCTGGTCGAGTTAGAATACTAAAACTGCCGTATAACCAGTGACGCCAGCTCTTTCAGGTGGGTAGCAGGCCGCCTCCAGCCGGAGGTCACAATGCAAGTAAGGGACGTAATAATCTCCTCCCGAAGGTACGAGGCTTTGAAGGAGGCCGTCATTGCCCGCACGACCCCAACGTATGCAGCAACTTCAAAACGTTGGGCCTGGAAGCAGGAAGCCCTCTGAACTCCTGCGTGAGACGCAGCGCTTGAGAGGACCGACAATAAGCGAGGCCGCACTCTTAAGGGAACTTTGGCTGCAGAGTTTTCCGCACAACATTCCAGTTTTACTAAGTGCCACGCGTAAATGCTCGCTAAAGTAAACTGCAGCGATAGCTGATGACATTATGTCGCCATGGTCCGTCACTACGATGACGTTTCGGTTCTTCAAAAGAAGGGTATTGTAAATGCCACAACCGCTTCGGCGAGGAAGCCGAATGATGCCTACCAGGGTGTATGTTCCCAAGTGCTTATCAGGGAAACTGACCCCCCGGCCCGTGGTGGCGACCCACAAAGCCGGGTATCAGACCAATAGTCGCCTTTTGAACGTAAGGGACATCATTTCCTTGTAGACACTGGCGCCGAAGTGAGTGTCGTCCCCCGACCGAAATGCGACAATAGCACACCGCAGGCCCAAACACTACGCGCTGCCAATGGCACGGCCATCCCAACGTTTGGCCAGCGGTCGCTCACCTTAAACTTAGGTTTAAAGCGTAATTTTCGTTGGGTATTCATCATCGCCGACGTCCCGTACCCAATTCTAGGCATTGACTTCCTGCAACACTTTGACCTGTTAGTTGATGCACGGCGCCGCAGAGTGGTGGATCGTCAGACCACTCTCGCTGTTGCGGGTTATAATTCGCGAGTGAATCACGTCACGCCATTTTACGTTCAACCACCGGCACACCAACCTTATGGCGAACTCATCGCCGTCACTACGCCTTTCGGGCTGTTTGAGTTTCTGCGAATGCCGTTTTGACTTAGAGATGCAGCCCAGATTTTTCAACGGTCCATACACGAGGCAATTCGTGGTTTGGAAAATGTCTACGTATACCTGGATGATATTTTGGTGGCTAGTTCTTCAGAGCAAGAGCACACCGCATACTTACGAGCACTTTTCGAACGCCTTAGCCAGCACGGCGTTACGATCAATATCGCGAAATGCGAATTAGGCCGGTCTGATATCACCTTCATAGGACATTCTATTTCATCCTCGGGTATCCGCCCTCTGCCAAATAGTCTCCGCTATTCGCGACTACCCTGAACCCCAATGTTTTCGCCAGTCGCGTCAGTTTGCCGGCCTGGTGAATTTCTACCGCCGATTTGTTCCTCACTGTGCGGAAATGATACAACCCCTCACCGACCTGTTGCGCGGAGGTAAGCGGAAGTTCGTGTTTCCCGACACGGCACAAGTCGCATTTGCCTTCGTCAAAGATGCTGTCGCCAAAACAACACTCCTTACCCACCACGACCCGTTGGCTCCTATTTCGGTAATGACGGATGCCTCGGACACAGCGGTTGGAGCAGTACTGCAACAGTTCGTAGACGACTCTTGGCAACCTTTAGCATTCTTCTCCAAGCGCCTACAACCCGCGGAATCAAGGTACAGCACATTCGGTAGAGAGTTATTAGCCATCTACTTGGGAATCCGTCATTTTCGACATGCACTCGAAAGCCGTTCGTTCACGGTGTTTACAGACCACAAGACTTTGGTTTACGCACTAAAGTCAGCTTCCGATCGATACTCACCACGCGAGATTCGCCACTTAGACTTTGTCTCACAGTTTACTGTGGACATACGACACGTCACTGGGGTACTTAATCCCGTCGCCTACGCCTTATCACGCGTACATCAACTAAGTCTGTCACCGACGCCTAACATCAACTTGGACGTAATGGCACAGGCCCAAACTATGGACCCTGACATCGAACAACTTCGACCAAACGATTCTTTGAGCTTAACCACAGTACCTATCCCAACTTCCCATTATACCATCGTTTGCGATGTGTCGCAAGGTCGCCCTTGGCCGATCGTTCCTGCTGCCCACCTTTATCCTACTTTCCTGACACTCCACAATCTGGCTCATCCGGGTGTGACGGCCACAGTGAAACTGATAACTGAGCGTTTTGTTTGGCACAATGTCAAATGAGATGTCCGTCAGTGGGCTCGTGCTTGCCTGCAGTGTCAACGTGTTAAGACCCATAGGCACACTAAGGCGGCGTTAGCCAGGTTTCCAGAACCTGAAACACGTTTTCATCATGTGCACGTCGACCTCGTAGGACCACTTCCACCTTTGCTTGGGTACGTTTACATACTCACATGCGTGGATCGTTTTACTCGCTGGCCTCAGGCCATTCCCATCCCTCGTTCCACGTCGGAAGAGGCTGCGAAAGCTTTTCTGACCGGTTGGGTTAGTTATTTCGGTTGCCCGGCAATAGTGACCACCGATCGTGGTCCACACTTTGACGGCGCTTTTCACAGCCTACTCGCTACGCTCGGTTGCCAACACGTTAAGACGACAGCTTACCACCCTCAGGCCAATGGTATTGTTGAGCGTTTCCACCGGCAATTAAAAGCCACCCTTCGAGCAAACGGTAACCCTTTTTGGAGTGAAACACTACCATTAGCACTCTTAAGCCTGCGTAGTACCGTTAAGGAGGCATTACACACAACACCAGCCGTACTAGTATATGGCTGTACACTTCGTCTGCCCGGAGAGTTGGTAGCCCCCTCACCCACCGTGACTTTCGACTATGGCGACTATGCTCAGCGCCTTACGCAGCACATGCGAGTGCTCAAGGCCAGTCCGCCGCGCGAACAACAGTCTACAAGTTATGTCCCAACTGCGTTAGAAACCGCTACTCATGTATACCTTCGCGTCGATGGCGTTCGATCACCACTACAAGCGCCATACACCGGCCCGTTTCGGGTGATAAAACGTAGGGCAAAAAACATTTGTCATAGACATCAGCGGACGACACGACACTGTATCTATCGACCGTCTCAAGCCTGCCGTCATGGAGTGCGAGACGCCCGCCCAATTTACACCTGCTCAAGCCGCTCAGTCACCCGCATCGAGCGAGTTATTACTCGAACCACCCCCAATTACGCGTAGTGAGGACTCGGGAGCCAGTCCGTCAGAATCTCCCACCGTACCCGCAACGCGAAATAGCCGTCGCGGTCGCCAACTACGAAATCCCGTCCGCTTCGCCGATTTCGTGACGATTTTTACAACCGACTGTTAGCAATAAGTTGGGAAGTTCATCATGGATTTACCAACCAACAGGCCCGAGAAATTACAATCGGTAGTTATGATTTCATTTTCTTCTGGTCTCCTAGCGACTACAACGACACCGAACATCGTTCGTGTGTTGATATTACGGTCCAACATCCGCAGGCATCCTCAGACGCTATTTTTTCAGTTTACCTTGCCCTCTCTCAGACGGATCTACACAGTTACATTGGCTTCATCCGTAGCCTCGCTGACTCCCGTGCACGTTCAAGGAGCCAACCACTCACTGGACAATGGGATGATTGGTCAGCGTGGTACTGGAGATGACAACTGGATGCCTTTTGGATGGACCTGACGCGGCATTTTCAGGCTCGCATGCTTATGAGACCCGTGGGCGCCAAAACACAGTTGGACCGACGCATATCGGACCTCGAGAATGCAGGCACTGTTAAACTCATCAGCAGTCGTTCGACGTCACCAACAGTATAACGGGCAAGCTACGAGGAGTTCCTAGTCAATCAATACTTCCGGCCTACCACCACGATCGAAGCCCAACTCTGTCGGACTTCTAGGCGGAGGCCCCTGTAGCGGTAGCCATCTTCGTTCATACTTTTACCACGTTTATTGTTTAACTGAACGCTGACTGCCACGCGCGGTTGCGCACGCTCCCAAATACACGGTAACTACTATCTCTCCCAATCGCCTTCTCGTTCTCGCGGGTCGTGGAGAATACCTTTCTGGTTAACGTATTCATACAGTGCCGAGCATTAGAGTGACGTGCAGGCGGTCCACACAGTACAAAGAACCGAAGCACGCGTTTGCTAGGGAAACCGCGAAGTAAGGTCTAACCAACCTTACACTATCGCAGCCTATCCATCTCAGTAGGCTTCTTTGGTTGGGGCATGAATTGCCCATGAAAAAATGCGTCTACCGCCCCGTGTCCTCTTTTCCGCTCTTCGGGAGTGTTGAAGCCGTGGGAAGGTCAACAGATGAGGTGGCAGCGGGGAATGAGAAAATGAACAGTAAAATTGGGAATAGTTAGCGCCCCACCTCTTCGTGGTTAGGGGTCCAAAAGACCTTTCAACCAGTTGGCTGGAGATGCTGAACATGTCTAAGCAGCGCGCTCCTAATTGGGCGCGCGTTAGGCTACATCATTAGAAACGTTGGGCAGCGCTACCTGCGCCCAACGGGAGCGCATTGGGCTAGCCAGTGAAAAAAAAATCGCTGGAAATGAGTACTTTTTCTCCTAATCCATCTCAACTGCTCGTTAACCTATTTGTCCATCGCCCATCCTTTTGATCAAAACCACTAACTTCCCACTGGTAAAAAAACTGTGAACATCGGATAGTTTGTTATAAAGATGGCACATTGGAAAGTTGTAAAACAAAATATGCTGTTTTAGTATTACAGATATATTCTAATAAATATTTTGGTACTCTTATTGCTATATTTATTATAAAATTTCACAAACTACCGTGCAATCTTTGAAGGCGCATGTGACGAGTCATTTCAGCCCAACGTTCGCCCAACAGCTTTGGGTATTGTGCTGTTTGGATGGCAGCGAGCCGTGAACGATTGCGATCGTGTCGTTACTTTCGGGTCAAATCAGAATGATTGGCTAGTTTGCGTTTGTACGGTTAGATCGTGTATTTCGTGTGTTGACTACTGGGGAGTTCTTTCCTTTTCCCATCCCGGTAGGCCCACTCACTGCTCATCTTATACATTCATTCCTCCTATTTTTACGTGCAACATGGTGAGAAAGGCAGCGGCCAGTTGGGCTCGCCCTCCTGTTGATAGTTGTACGATGATAATGACGAGGATATCGCCCCAATCGTCACTCGGCTTCTTGTTCGAGGTAGCAACTCTAGCCCGTGCACAGCCAAGTGCTCTTTGCCGAGGAGCAGGACGTTTGTGTGTCGGCAGCCGGTGACCGGTCGAGCGATTCATACGTCCTTTGGATGACGGTCTGCCAGTTGAGAATGCCCAACGCGTCTCGGCGAATCTTATCCCACTCAGGATAACTGAGTGAAATACGAAAAGCAATGGCCTTTCTCAGTGGTGAGCCACTCTCGCGCACATCACATTGCTGTCTGTCGGTTTTCGTGGTTTTTATGTATAGAGTTCGCTGCCAGGTGAGAAACCTACCAAGTTCCCGCAACGCAGCGTTTCTTTTGCCTGTCTACTCACTCTTGGCCTGTCCGATATGGGCAACCTTGAAGGGGCGCTTTGTGCTCCAGTCGGCATGGCTCTCAGGGTTATCGCAGCACTGTTGCCCGATCATCACAGTAGGGTGGCAGCATCGATCGGGTTTTCTTATCTCAGCAGTATGTTTTGTTACCATTACCGTCTAAGTTTTTATTTCATACTTGCGCATGAGTGCAATGGGAATGATGTACCCCCAGCCAAAAAAGCTCGCTATACTATTTTAGAGATAACCGGACACCATATCCTGAGACGTGCAGTGGAGAACAGATCAGGTGCGGTGACGAGTCGAACAATAGTGAATCACTGTCTACCATCAAACTAACTGATGGCGGGAATTCCAACCCGTTACCTCCGAAGTGATAAGCAAATGCTCTGGACCACTCGATCGTCATCGGTCACTCGCACAATAAATCAACTGAGAAAAACTCTACAACAGATTCCATAGTTTGTGCGATTACGCTGTACATTATGCCATCTGTGCCCTCAGATTCAAGTCTGTAGTTTACGCCAGTTTGACCGGGATTCCAGAACTACCGGCACAGGCTTTATTTGCCTCGAACGAAGTTGTCGTCAATACAGTACATCATGCATACGAACGCTTCTACTACTCCGTAGGTAGTGGCTGATGCCTCAGATATAGTGCTTGGAGCAATGTGGTAACAGTTTTCAGGAGACCCTGACAACGTTTAGTTTTCTTGTGGGTGTCCACAGCCTGCACAATCCCGGTACGGCATATTTGGTAGGGAGTTAATGGCCATCTACTTACACATCCATTATTTTGAACCCATACTCAAAGATCGTTCATTCTTGATGTTTAAAAATCACAGGCCTCTTGTTTACGCACAAAATACAGCTTCTAATCGATACTCACCAAGCAAGACCTGCCACTTAGACTTTGTCGCCGTTTACTGGGGACATGTTACATACAATTCCGTTTCTAACGCTTTGTCGCTACCAAGTGTAGTAGTTCTGTCACAAACGTTCAACATCAACTTAGACGCAACGGTACTTGCCCAGACAACGGGCCTTTATGTAGGATAGCTTTGACAAAATTGTTCACTATGACTAGGAACGCTGCCCACCATGCGCATCACCCGCAACTACACATAACCAGACAACGTTCATCAGTCCACTTGTATTCTGTTCCCAGTTTCTATCTGCTAAAGCAGCGCCGAATGCCGTTTGCATGTTTGTTATCTTGGTAAAAGATCCGCTTGTTCACCTCAGTGCTATTCCTTCCCGTTTGTTGTTATTCCCCCCAGACAGATTCACTCAGTCGTTGACTTTATCTGTCGCTTCATTGAAGTTTTTATATGTACAAGAAGTTAAGAACTCGCCGAACAACGGAACCACCGGGTAAGCATCGCGCTGGAGAAGGCACATTTGAGATGAGTCTGGTGCTTCATTTTGTGGCTGTTAAGCGCCCCAGCTCAGTGAGTGTGGTTGATTACAATATTTCAATCGTCGCATATCGGTCATTCAGGACGTCTGCAGCGGCGCGCGGGAGCATACTACCAGTAGATCTCACCTGCTACCACAAAAACGAACGGTCTTCTGGTTGGTATCAAGCCCAAGGCCTGCCTCACCCACAAAGTATCCATGGTGGACCCCAAAGTGCAGACGCCGACAATCTCTCACTATCCGTCATCCGACATCATTAACAATGGAAGGAGCGATATACACGGAATTCCTGGGCTACCAACACATCCAGACTACAGCCAAAATTGGAGCACAACTGCGTCGGTCTTATAGGACGGTCTACGTAGCAATACTCAGTTTTGTTCAACTCAACTTCTGGTGCGAGTCGCGTTCGCCGGATGGCCGTTGTTCCTGCGCGCTATCGCCAAAGCATATCCACCGCCTTGTTTCGGTTGGCTCTTTGTTCTCACTGGCCCTGGGAAACACCGCTCATAGTGTTGAGTACTAGAACAACAGACAGATGGTCCACACGTAGAAGGGACCGACGAGCGAGTTCACCAAAGAAATAATGTTGTGAGGAAATCAATTTTATAAGTCGGCAGATCAACAGCTGACTAGAAAACTGCAATTTCACAAGCTCAGATTGGTTCTGTTTTGAGCTGCTACGTCCTAGAAAGGGAAAGTTTGCCCTGGGATATGAACCCAAATAAACAAACCAGTTCGGCAAGGGGGTTTTTATAATTCAGGTAATGTGGAAAAACGAAAATGCAGTCCAGTTTTCGACGAGCGGGGGTCGATCCACTTACAGAAAACGATCTAATCTTGAAGTAATTAAAATAATATGGGTTACAATAGGTTACTTGATCGCAAGTTCGGACTCGACTTTATTCTCTAGCTTGCACTGAGATTTTCCAACAACTGACTTGCTTCGTTCTTGGCCTGGGATGGTAAAGTAACAGTACACTTAGTCATTACGTTTTCCGCATCTTGGCTGTCGTCTAGAATACCCAAACATTCTTCAAGATATTCTTTTGCTAGTCCCTTTTTGTTCATCTTCAGATAGCATTTTGCAATGATGAGCATATTTTGTGTCGAAGTCCTCGGATTTCCTGAAGGAGTGAAGATCAAAATATATCCAACGGGTTACGTGACTCTGCCTCCAGAAAGTATTTCAAAGCCTGAAAGTTCAAAAGGTTAATAAAACACAATTCACTTCCTGGTAAGAAGACTCTGGTGGTGTCTCAAAAATGGCACAAGCCACTTTTCGTTGGATCCAAGACCATCCTGAGACATTGTAACACCTTCTCACAGCTGAATGAAAATTATCATTGCATACCACATTCCTAAGCCATGTAATATTTGTGGATCTCCAGGATTCAGTTCTAGAGCCTTCTATAGGGACGTGATTTACATTGGTTTGTTTTCACTTCTTGGTCTTACAAGCCAGGCCGTTTGCATGTCCAGCACACCAACTATCCACTTATATAAACCCCTGAACTTTGCCACAGCTTCTAAGGCAACGGCATAAGACTGAACTTGAGATCAGTGGAGTGAGATTATTTGGTACTTTTGCGCAGCTACTGTTCCCGTCATCCAATTCAAGGCCAGATTTCGCGTAATCACGGCTTTTGAGGATATGATATTCATATTTCTTTTTGTTGACCCTGGAAAAACTTGAGGCTTAATCACTGTAAATGATATAGACCGAAAATACCAAGCATTCGTGCAACTGTAGAAGCTACAGCAAATACAGGCGCGTCTTGCATTTTCGGTTGTTTAATATATTTCAGTAATAACTTATTCGCGGCTTCCGGTCCACTATCTCTGAGGCATTCTGAAAGTTCTTTCAGAAACTGAACAGAATTTGTGATTTCTTCGTCCATGGTGACTGGCTGCAGTTGACCGTACCGCGTCTGTAATAAAGTGGATGCGGCGCTCTTCCGTAGGTGTGGACTGTGTTAGATCTGCAAGGACAAAGAGAGAAAAGACTCAGTGAACAGGGGCAAATTAGGTGTAAAAGTAAGCTCCAACATCTACACCAATGAGGATGGGATCGCCTGTTTACGTTGGCGCGCTGACCGACGTGAGAACAGACTGAAATGTTCGATTCTGAGCGAGCAAGCCTCTTGGTTTACGGTTCAGTTCACGACAGCAAATCGACTCAAGGAAGCTGAAACGGAATGCACCGAGCAATGTTAACGGTTCAGCACACAACGACAACCAGGTCGCGAGCGTTAGTAATAAGAACGCACTGTGTCGAATGAATGTTTATTGTGTATTCTCGGAGTGCGGCGTCCCAACCGAGCGGCACGAATAACAGTCACGTTCACACACACGTGTGTACAGTTATGGGAAACGTCTATTCGGTCCAGTTCGATAAAACATACATATATCAAGAATAAGGGTTACACGCTTCAAAAGGGTTTCGGCGACGATTCGGCCGGTCCCGTCCAATGGTTATGTGCGGGACCTGGAATATGATAGAAACGAGTGTACATTAGTAAGCGCCAATTCAAACATTACATGTTAGTTTCGGTTCCATTACATACCTCCCCATCGACAAAGGCACTGTCCTCAGTGCCTCGTGATCATTCCGGCACTCCAATGCCACCTTCTGAGGGCACTTCCACCGTTTCTTCGACTATCGGCACACTTCCTGGAGGCACTGGTAAGAGACAAGGGTTCGTAGGATTTGCTTCGTTGGGCGGTTTTAACTGGTTGTAATGGACTGTAAGGGCCTCGGATCCGGGGTTTTGTAGTAGTCGTATCACGTACGTCTGTGGTGACATGGAATGTACAATGACATATGGTCCTTTTCAGGGGTTGTGAAAGGCCCCTGTCTGACCCGGTGGGGGTCTAGGCCGATGTAACCATACATAGTCTCCTAATCGGTATGTCGGACCGTGGGCGGTTGCATCGTAGCTGCTCTTCTGTCGTTTTTGGGCCAATTCAAGGTGCTGATGTGCAAGACGGTGGGTCGTAAAGAGATCTTTCATGAGTTTACGGTTGTAAGCTGTTAGATCCATTGCTTCTCTAGGGGCTAATGGTGTCACAACCTCTACCGGTAATCGTAATTCTCGCCCGAATGTAAGATGAGCTGGAGTAAATCCTGTCGACATGTGGCGTAGCCCTCGATATGCTAACAAGCAACGTGGGAGTACCTCGTCCCATTTGTGAGAGTTCGACTGTTCGACGAACGACCGCAGGATGTCTTTGAGTGTCCTATTTATCCTCTCTACCAGTCCATTCCCTTGTGGGTGGTACGGTGACGTCCTTGTCTTCTGAATTCCCAAGAGCCGGCAAAGTTCTCTCAGCAGCAGGCCGTCGAACGCCGGGCCTTGGTCAGAGTGAATTATAGAGGGCGCACCATATCGCGAAATCCATTCGGTGACGATCACTGTTGCATCGCGCTGGAGAAGGCACATTTTCAGATGAGTCTGGTGCTTCATTTTGTGGCTGTTAAGCGCCCCAGCTCAGTGAGTGTGGTTGATTACAATATTTCAATCGTCGCATATCGGACATTCAGGACGTCTGCAGCGGCGCGCGGGAGCATACTATCAGTAGATCTCACCTGCTACCACAAAAACGAACGGTCTTCTGGTTGGTATCAAGCCCAAGGCCTGCCTCACCCACAAAGCATCCATGGTGGATCCCAAAGTGCAGACGCCGACAATCTCTCACTATCCGTCATCCGACATCATTAACAATGGAAGGAGCGATATACACGGAATTCCTGGGCTACCAACACATCCAGACTACAGCCAAAATTGGAGCACAACTGCGTCGGTCTTATAGGACGGTCTACGTAGCAATACTCAGTTTTGTTCAACTCAACTTCTGGTGCGAGTCGCGTTCGCCGGATGGCCGTTGTTCCTGCGCGCTATCGCCAAAGCATATCCACCGCCTTGTTTCGGTTGGCTCTTTGTTCTCACTGGCCCTGGGAAACACCGCTCATAGTGTTGAGTACTAGAACAACAGACAGATGGTCCACACGTAGAAGGGACCGACGAGCGAGTTCACCAAAGAAATAATGTTGTGAGGAAATCAATTTTATAAGTCGGCAGATCAACAGCTGACTAGAAAACTGCAATTTCACAAGCTCAGATTGGTTCTGTTTTGAGCTGCTACGTCCTAGAAAGGGAAAGTTTGCCCTGGGATATGAACCCAAATAAACAAACCAGTTCGGCAAGGGGGTTTTTATAATTCAGGTAATGTGGAAAAACGAAAATGCAGTCCAGTTTTCGACGAGCGGGGGTCGATCCACTTACAGAAAACGATCTAATCTTGAAGTAATTAAAATAATATGGGTTACAATAGGTTACTTGATCGCAAGTTCGGACTCGACTTTATTCTCTAGCTTGCACTGAGATTTTCCAACAACTGACTTGCTTCGTTCTTGGCCTGGGATGGTAAAGTAACAGTACACTTAGTCATTACGTTTTCCGCATCTTGGCTGTCGTCTAGAATACCCAAACATTCTTCAAGATATTCTTTTGCTAGTCCCTTTTTGTTCATCTTCAGATAGCATTTTGCAATGATGAGCATATTTTGTGTCGAAGTCCTCGGATTTCCTGAAGGAGTGAAGATCAAAATATATCCAACGGGTTACGTGACTCTGCCTCCAGAAAGTATTTCAAAGCCTGAAAGTTCAAAAGGTTAATAAAACACAATTCACTTCCTGGTAAGAAGACTCTGGTGGTGTCTCAAAAATGGCACAAGCCACTTTTCGTTGGATCCAAGACCATCCTGAGACATTGTAACACCTTCTCACAGCTGAATGAAAATTATCATTGCATACCACATTCCTAAGCCATGTAATATTTGTGGATCTCCAGGATTCAGTTCTAGAGCCTTCTATAGGGACGTGATTTACATTGGTTTGTTTTCACTTCTTGGTCTTACAAGCCAGGCCGTTTGCATGTCCAGCACACCAACTATCCACTTATATAAACCCCTGAACTTTGCCACAGCTTCTAAGGCAACGGCATAAGACTGAACTTGAGATCAGTGGAGTGAGATTATTTGGTACTTTTGCGCAGCTACTGTTCCCGTCATCCAATTCAAGGCCAGATTTCGCGTAATCACGGCTTTTGAGGATATGATATTCATATTTCTTTTTGTTGACCCTGGAAAAACTTGAGGCTTAATCACTGTAAATGATATAGACCGAAAATACCAAGCATTCGTGCAACTGTAGAAGCTACAGCAAATACAGGCGCGTCTTGCATTTTCGGTTGTTTAATATATTTCAGTAATAACTTATTCGCGGCTTCCGGTCCACTATCTCTGAGGCATTCTGAAAGTTCTTTCAGAAACTGAACAGAATTTGTGATTTCTTCGTCCATGGTGACTGGCTGCAGTTGACCGTACCGCGTCTGTAATAAAGTGGATGCGGCGCTCTTCCGTAGGTGTGGACTGTGTTAGATCTGCAAGGACAAAGAGAGAAAAGACTCAGTGAACAGGGGCAAATTAGGTGTAAAAGTAAGCTCCAACATCTACACCAATGAGGATGGGATCGCCTGTTTACGTTGGCGCGCTGACCGACGTGAGAACAGACTGAAATGCTCGATTCTGAGCGAGCAAGCCTCTTGGTTTACGGTTCAGTTCACGACAGCAAATCGACTCAAGGAAGCTGAAACGGAATGCACCGAGCAATGTTAACGGTTCAGCACACAACGACAACCAGGTCGCGAGCGTTAGTAATAAGAACGCACTGTGTCGAATGAATGTTTATTGTGTATTCTCGGAGTGCGGCGTCCCAACCGAGCGGCACGAATAACAGTCACGTTCACACACACGTGTGTACAGTTATGGGAAACGTCTATTCGGTCCAGTTCGATAAAACATACATATATCAAGAATAAGGGTTACACGCTTCAAAAGGGTTTCGGCGACGATTCGGCCGGTCCCGTCCAATGGTTATGTGCGGGACCTGGAATATGATAGAAACGAGTGTACATTAGTAAGCGCCAATTCAAACATTACTCGAACCACCCCCAATTACGCGTAGTGAGGACTCGGCAGCCAGTCCGTCAGAATCTCCCACCGTACCCGCAACGCGAAATAGCCGTCGCGGTCGCCAACTACGAAATCCCGTCCGCTTCGCCGATTTCATGACGATTTTTACAACCGACTGTTAGCAATAAGTTGGGAAGTTCATCATGGATTTACCAACCAACAGGCCCGAGAAATTACAATCGGTAGTTATGATTTCATTTTCTTCTGGTCTCCTAGCGACTACAACGACACCGAACATCGTTCGTGTGTTGATATTACGGTCCAACATCCGCAGGCATCCTCAGACGCTATTTTTTCAGTTTACCTTGCCCTCTCTCAGACGGATCTACACAGTTACATTGGCTTCATCCGTAGCCTCGCTGACTCCCGTGCACGTTCAAGGAGCCAACCACTCACTGGACAATGGGATGATTGGTCAGCGTGGTACTGGAGATGACAACTGGATGCCTTTTGGATGGACCTGACGCGGCATTTTCAGGCTCGCACGCTTATGAGACCCGTGGGCGCCAAAACACAGTTGGACCGACGCATATCGGACCTCGAGAATGCAGGCACTGTTAAACTCATCAGCAGTCGTTCGACGTCACCAACAGTATAACGGGCAAGCTACGAGGAGTTCCTAGTCAATCAATACTTCCGGCCTACCACCACGATCGAAGCCCAACTCTGTCGGACTTCTAGGCGGAGGCCCCTGTAGCGGTAGCCATCTTCGTTCATACTTTTACCACGTTTATTGTTTAACTGAACGCTGACTGCCACGCGCGGTTGCGCACGCTCCCAAATACACGGTAACTACTATCTCTCCCAATCGCCTTCTCGTTCTCGCGGGTCGTGGAGAATACCTTTCTGGTTAACGTATTCATACAGTGCCGAGCATTAGAGTGACGTGCAGGCGGTCCACGCAGTACAAAGAACCGAAGCACGCGTTTGCTAGGGAAACCGCGAAGTAAGGTCTAACCAACCTTACACTATCGCAGCCTATCCATCTCAGTAGGCTTCTTTGGTTGGGGCATGAATTGCCCATGAAAAAATGCGTCTACCGCCCCGTGTCCTCTTTTCCGCTCTTCGGGAGTGTTGAAGCCGTGGGAAGGTCGACAGATGAGGTGGCAGCGGGGAATGAGAAAATGAACAGTAAAATTGGGAATAGTTAGCGCCCCACCTCTTCGTGGTTAGGGGTCCAAAAGACCTTTCAACCAGTTGGCTGGAGATGCTGAACATGTCTAAGCAGCGCGCTCCTAATTGGGCGCGCGTTAGGCTACATCATTAGAAACGTTGGGCAGCGCTACCTGCGCCCAACGGGAGCGCATTGGGCTAGCCAGTGAAAAAAAAATCGCTGGAAATGAGTACTTTTTCTCCTAATCCATCTCAACTGCTCGTTAACCTATTTGTCCATCGCCCATCCTTTTGATCAAAACCACTAACTTCCCACTGGTAAAAAAACTGTGAACATTGGATAGTTTGTTATAAAGATGGCACATTGGAAAGTTGTAAAACAAAATATGCTGTTTTAGTATTACAGATATATTCTAATAAATATTTTGGTACTCTTATTGCTATATTTATTATAAAATTTCACAAACTACCGTGCAATCTTTGAAGGCGCATGTGACGAGTCATTTCAGCTCAACGTTCGCCCAACAGCTTTGGGTATTGTGCTGTTTGGATGGCAGCGAGCCGTGAACGATTGCGATCGTGTCGTTACTTTCGGGTCAAATCAGAATGATTGGCTAGTTTGCGTTTGTACGGTTAGATCGTGTATTTCGTGTGTTGACTACTGGGGAGTTCTTTCCTTTTCGCATCCCGGTAGGCCCACTCACTGCTCATCTTATACATTCATTCCTCCTATTTTTACGTGCAACATGGTGAGAAAGGCAGCGGCCAGTTGGGCTCGCCCTCCTGTTGATAGTTGTACGATGATAATGACGAGGATATCGCCCCAATCGTCACTCGGCTTCTTGTTCGAGGTAGCAACTCTAGCCCGTGCACAGCCAAGTGCTCTTTGCCGAGGAGCAGGACGTTTGTGTGTCGGCAGCCGGTGACCGGTCGAGCGATTCATACGTCCTTTGGATGACGGTCTGCCAGTTGAGAATGCCCAACGCGTCTCGGCGAATCTTATCCCACTCAGGATAACTGAGTGAAATACGAAAAGCAATGGCCTTTCTCAGTGGTGAGCCACTCTCGCGCACATCACATTGCTGTCTGTCGGTTTTCGTGGTTTTTATGTATAGAGTTCGCTGCCAGGTGAGAAACCTACCAAGTTCCCGCAACGCAGCGTTTCTTTTGCCTGTCTACTCACTCTTGGCCTGTCCGATATGGGCAACCTTGAAGGGGCGCTTTGTGCTCCAGTCGGCATGGCTCTCAGGGTTATCGCAGCACTGTTGCCCGATCATCACAGTAGGGTGGCAGCATCGATCGGGTTTTCTTATCTCAGCAGTATGTTTTGTTACCATTACCGTCTAAGTTTTTATTTCATACTTGCGCATGAGTGCAATGGGAATGATGTACCCCCAGCCAAAAAAGCTCGCTATACTATTTTAGAGATAACCGGCCACCATATCCTGAGACGTGCAGTGGAGAACAGATCAGGTGCGGTGACGAGTCGAACAATAGTGAATCACTGTCTACCATCAAACTAACTGATGGCGGGAATTCCAACCCGTTACCTCCGAAGTGATAAGCAAATGCTCTGAACCACTCGATCGTCATCGGTCACTCGCACAATAAATCAACTGAGAAAAACTCTACAACAGATTCCATAGTTTGTGCGATTACGCTGTACATTATGCCATCTGTGCCCTCAGATTCAAGTCTGTAGTTTACGCCAGTTTGACCGGGATTCCAGAACTACCGGCACAGGCTTTATTTGCCTCGAACGAAGTTGTCGTCAATACAGTACATCATGCATACGAACGCTTCTACTACTCCGTAGGTAGTGGCTGATGCCTCAGATATAGTGCTTGGAGCAATGTGGTAACAGTTTTCAGGAGACCCTGACAACGTTTAGTTTTCTTGTGGGTGTCCACAGCCTGCACAATCCCGGTACGGCATATTTGGTAGGGAGTTAATGGCCATCTACTTACACATCCATTATTTTGAACCCATACTCAAAGATCGTTCATTCTTGATGTTTAAAAATCACAGGCCTCTTGTTTACGCACAAAATACAGCTTCTAATCGATACTCACCAAGCAAGACCTGCCACTTAGACTTTGTCGCCGTTTACTGGGGACATGTTACATACAATTCCGTTTCTAACGCTTTGTCGCTACCAAGTGTAGTAGTTCTGTCACAAACGTTCAACATCAACTTAGACGCAACGGTACTTGCCCAGACAACGGGCCTTTATGTAGGATAGCTTTGACAAAATTGTTCACTATGACTAGGAACGCTGCCCACCATGCGCATCACCCGCAACTACACATAACCAGACAACGTTCATCAGTCCACTTGTATTCTGTTCCCAGTTTCTATCTGCTAAAGCAGCGCCGAATGCCGTTTGCATGTTTGTTATCTTGGTAAAAGATCCGCTTGTTCACCTCAGTGCTATTCCTTCCCGTTTGTTGTTATTCCCCCCAGACAGATTCACTCAGTCGTTGACTTTATCTGTCGCTTCATTGAAGTTTTTATATGTACAAGAAGTTAAGAACTCGCTGAACAACGGAACCACCGGGTAAGCATCGCGCTGGAGAAGGCACATTTGAGATGAGTCTGGTGCTTCATTTCGTGGCTGTTAAGCGCCCCAGCTCAGTGAGTGTGGTTGATTACAATATTTCAATCGTCGCATATCGGTCATTCAGGACGTCTGCAGCGGCGCGCGGGAGCATACTACCAGTAGATCTCACCTGCTACCACAAAAACGAACGGTCTTCTGGTTGGTATCAAGCCCAAGGCCTGCCTCACCCACAAAGTATCCATGGTGGACCCCAAAGTGCAGACGCCGACAATCTCTCACTATCCGTCATCCGACATCATTAACAATGGAAGGAGCGATATACACGGAATTCCTGGGCTACCAACACATCCAGACTACAGCCAAAATTGGAGCACAACTGCGTCGGTCTTATAGGACGGTCTACGTAGCAATACTCAGTTTTGTTCAACTCAACTTCTGGTGCGAGTCGCGTTCGCCGGATGGCCGTTGTTCCTGCGCGCTATCGCCAAAGCATATCCACCGCCTTGTTTCGGTTGGCTCTTTGTTCTCACTGGCCCTGGGAAACACCGCTCATAGTGTTGAGTACTAGAACAACAGACAGATGGTCCACACGTAGAAGGGACCGACGAGCGAGTTCACCAAAGAAATAATGTTGTGAGGAAATCAATTTTATAAGTCGGCAGATCAACAGCTGACTAGAAAACTGCAATTTCACAAGCTCAGATTGGTTCTGTTTTGAGCTGCTACGTCCTAGAAAGGGAAAGTTTGCCCTGGGATATGAACCCAAATAAACAAACCAGTTCGGCAAGGGGGTTTTTATAATTCAGGTAATGTGGAAAAACGAAAATGCAGTCCAGTTTTCGACGAGCGGGGGTCGATCCACTTACAGAAAACGATCTAATCTTGAAGTAATTAAAATAATATGGGTTACAATAGGTTACTTGATCGCAAGTTCGGACTCGACTTTATTCTCTAGCTTGCACTGAGATTTTCCAACAACTGACTTGCTTCGTTCTTGGCCTGGGATGGTAAAGTAACAGTACACTTAGTCATTACGTTTTCCGCATCTTGGCTGTCGTCTAGAATACCCAAACATTCTTCAAGATATTCTTTTGCTAGTCCCTTTTTGTTCATCTTCAGATAGCATTTTGCAATGATGAGCATATTTTGTGTCGAAGTCCTCGGATTTCCTGAAGGAGTGAAGATCAAAATATATCCAACGGGTTACGTGACTCTGCCTCCAGAAAGTATTTCAAAGCCTGAAAGTTCAAAAGGTTAATAAAACACAATTCACTTCCTGGTAAGAAGACTCTGGTGGTGTCTCAAAAATGGCACAAGCCACTTTTCGTTGGATCCAAGACCATCCTGAGACATTGTAACACCTTCTCACAGCTGAATGAAAATTATCATTGCATACCACATTCCTAAGCCATGTAATATTTGTGGATCTCCAGGATTCAGTTCTAGAGCCTTCTATAGGGACGTGATTTACATTGGTTTGTTTTCACTTCTTGGTCTTACAAGCCAGGCCGTTTGCATGTCCAGCACACCAACTATCCACTTATATAAACCCCTGAACTTTGCCACAGCTTCTAAGGCAACGGCATAAGACTGAACTTGAGATCAGTGGAGTGAGATTATTTGGTACTTTTGCGCAGCTACTGTTCCCGTCATCCAATTCAAGGCCAGATTTCGCGTAATCACGGCTTTTGAGGATATGATATTCATATTTCTTTTTGTTGACCCTGGAAAAACTTGAGGCTTAATCACTGTAAATGATATAGACCGAAAATACCAAGCATTCGTGCAACTGTAGAAGCTACAGCAAATACAAGCGCGTCTTGCATTTTCGGTTGTTTAATATATTTCAGTAATAACTTATTCGCGGCTTCCGGTCCACTATCTCTGAGGCATTCTGAAAGTTCTTTCAGAAACTGAACAGAATTTGTGATTTCTTCGTCCATGGTGACTGGCTGCAGTTGACCGTACCGCGTCTGTAATAAAGTGGATGCGGCGCTCTTCCGTAGGTGTGGACTGTGTTAGATCTGCAAGGACAAAGAGAGAAAAGACTCAGTGAACAGGGGCAAATTAGGTGTAAAAGTAAGCTCCAACATCTACACCAATGAGGATGGGATCGCCTGTTTACGTTGGCGCGCTGACCGACGTGAGAACAGACTGAAATGTTCGATTCTGAGCGAGCAAGCCTCTTGGTTTACGGTTCAGTTCACGACAGCAAATCGACTCAAGGAAGCTGAAACGGAATGCACCGAGCAATGTTAACGGTTCAGCACACAACGACAACCAGGTCGCGAGCGTTAGTAATAAGAACGCACTGTGTCGAATGAATGTTTATTGTGTATTCTCGGAGTGCGGCGTCCCAACCGAGCGGCACGAATAACAGTCACGTTCACACACACGTGTGTACAGTTATGGGAAACGTCTATTCGGTCCAGTTCGATAAAACATACATATATCAAGAATAAGGGTTACACGCTTCAAAAGGGTTTCGGCGACGATTCGGCCGGTCCCGTCCAATGGTTATGTGCGGGACCTGGAATATGATAGAAACGAGTGTACATTAGTAAGCGCCAATTCAAACATTACTCGAACCACCCCCAATTACGCGTAGTGAGGACTCGGCAGCCAGTCCGCCCGAATGATAAACGACTTTTACGAAGGTCTGGATGAATTCGCGACCGATTTTCGAGAGTTCCAGCGATGCACAAGTACCAGCTTCTACAATTACAATGCCCGAACATGGAAACAGGCAAAAAAGCGACGGCTAACAATTAGCGACGGAATGAAATATTATTTCGTTAAATATTGCTGTGTCCATCGGCGTCGAAAAGGTGGAGGTGGTTCAAGGTTAGAATAATTGTTTGTTAATGTTTGACTTCATTGTAGATACAAAAACCTGGATTGCGGAGCATTCGTCACTTTGGTCGCCCAAGGAACTGGATATCGTGTCGCAAAGTGGTGCATGGTCCATAGTCATAGGTTCCAAGTAGGAAATCCTAGTTTATATGTAGCTAACCGAAGACTGACAGCTTTTCAAGAGTCGGTGGTGTTTAACTTGATGGATACGTTCCATAATACTGCTGAATTAAAGGAATATACTAGTCGGATGTTCGATAGGCGTCTGAATAGCATGGACTTTCGGTCTATACGTGTCCGTCACAGTCACGATGCTCGTGGTAACGTAATTAGGGTTAAAGAATTGCTGGAAGGTAAAGGCATTAGCCAGGTAATACACGAGGAGAATATAGTTAGGTTTCTGTTCTTCATACCCTTGGAGGTGATTCCGGTTGCTCGCAGATGCAGCCAGGTGATTCTAGCTGACGCTACTCACCAAATGAACTGCGGTGGCTACGTTTTATGGCACGTAATGATAGTGGATGAAACAGGCTTAGGCCGTAGCATTCTGTATGCTTTGCTGCCCAATGAAAGCACTGCAAGCTACAGACAAGCCGTGGGTTTTCTGCGTGAATACCTGCCCGCAACTAGGGAATGTAAAACGATAGTGGTAGATCGTAGTCTCGCTCAGTTAAACGGGTTCAAGACTCACTATCCTGAAGCCGAGATAGTGTTCTGCCGGTTTCACGTGTTGCAAGATATGCGGAAACGGTGCAACCATCTAGTTGCAGCAACGACTCTAGAAAAGGACCGTGTTTTCCAGTGGATGCGTAACATGGTGTTCGCAAGCAGCGAGTCCGCATTCGAACGCTTTCGGGCTGCTATTCAGGCCCGCAGCTCTGAGGCAATGGGTTACTTAGTAAGAACGTGGATGCCGTTTAAGGATTGCTGGGCGGGTTACAAGGTAAGGCAGGTATTAACTTTGGGTAATTTAACAACCAATAGAGTGGAAACCGGCTGACGAGTATGTCCTACGGTCGGAACCGCCGATAAGAGATTTAACCGTAAAACAGGGAACAACGTCTAGAAGGAAACCGTTAATGGAAGTTCGGTTTACCGACGAGAGCGATATTCAGGTTATAGGCAACCCCTTGCAGCGTGTCCAGTTCCGCCAACATCGGACAACTACGGCCAACCAATTCCGGATAGCAAACAAGAAACGAAAACTGGACAGGCCGGCGTCTCCAATCAACAAGGACGTTTGCAGCGTTTGCCGGCGAGAGGATCCAACGGTCGACCTGGACGAGGACGTTCAATGGGTTCAATGCCAAACGTGTGGCCGATGGGCACATTATCAGTGCGCAGGTTTTACCAATGAGGACGACTACACTTGTGTGCATTGTCTTGCGAGGTGAACGTGGTCCAAAGAGATTGACAAAAGGCCCTATCCAGGGCCGCCGCATTATGATTCCTGCCATATTGGCATTTGTCTTCCTTATTGATTTTTTATTTGGGCTAGCACAACTAGGTCGATATGGCACGTGTTCACTTCGTGAGTCTTCTTTCGCGCTAGTGAATACTGGATGGTAGATTATATATATATATATATATATATATATATATATATATATATGCATATATATATGTATATATATATATATATATATGGGACGTACGTCGAGCGATGGCCGGGAACGTTACCATTTAAGTATATATATGCATATATATATATATATATATGTACTTATATATATATATATATTTATATATATACATATGTATATATATATATGCATATGTTTATGTATATATATGTACATATACATACATATATATTTATATATATATATATGTATATCTATGTACATATACAGCCCACTCCCATAGGACGTACGTCTAGCGAAGGGCGGAAACGTTACCATTTAAGAATATATATATATATAGATATATATATATATATATATATGCATATATATATGTATGTGTTCATACATATGTACATATACATACATATATATGTATATCTTTATACATGTGTATGTATGTATATAGATATGTACATATGGACGTACGTCCAGTGATGGCCGGAAACGTTACCCTTTATATATATATATATATATATATATATATATATATAGATTTATACATATGTATATATATCTATGGACATATACAGCCCATTCCCATAGGACGTACGTCGAGCGATGGCCGGAAACGTTACCATTTAAGTATATATATACCTATGTATATATATATAAATATATGTTTATACATATGTACATATACACATATACATACGTATATTTGTATATATTTATACATGTATATAGAAATACACATAGATATGTACATATAAGCTTAGATGTACATCTCTATGTGTCCATAAGGAAGTTCGTCCAGCGATGGCCGGAGAAGTTACCATTTAATTATACATATATATATATATGAACATATATATATATAGATATATATATGTGTATGTATGTATGACGGTGCAGCCTAGTAGCCCAAGCCCTACTGCATAATATTTCAGGTACCAGACTTGTATTGTTCCTGGCGAACAACATCTACGAAGGATCGTTTGACATTTCTTTACATTCCCCAATTTATGTCGTTCCAAAAAGGTATCCATTTTGCAATACAAATGGACATTATGGCAGATACATAAGAAACAGTCGGTAGACCAATTTCATAATTTTTTTTACGACATATTAGGCCTTACGGCATTAACCGTCAATTGCTATTTTTGCGGTTCCAAGGGGGTATAAATTTTGCAACAAGACGCAACATTTAGGCAGATATGAGCGGAATTGGCGGCAGACTAAAACCGCCATAACCTCTTTCAAATTTAGCGGGGTGATGTGTTCGGTGACCTTGCTCACCGGCGCCCGTTCAAATCCTATTGTGGTAGTTTCATTCATCGTTACCTGAGAACAGACCACATTTTTGAAAACGCGCAACGTTTCAAGGTTCTTGAATTTAGGTAAGTTCACAAGGCTTGCGGTCTACGTCTAATTGATAGTTTCAAGGTTTTGCTTCGACCGTTTTCGGATAGATCTTGACGCACTGCGACGACGAGTAACTTGTCTCATCAGACAAAACCGCTACTTGTCTCTCCCAACGGACAGCCTTCTTAACCTCAGTTATCTGGATGGACAGGCATGGTGGCCGTGATGAAAAAAAGCTGCGGAGGTAGAAGAGAGGAAACAGGTCAGGTCAGGTCTTGAAATCCTGTAGTAGTACACGGGTACGAGGCCGAAGCACAATGGTACCGGATCTTGTGATTATCTAATCATCTGAATCTCACCGGTGACCTGGAAGATAATCCACTGGATAAGGGGCAGTGGGAAGAAAGATAGGTTGCAAAATACAAATCTTGACAGTATATCGCATCTGGTATTGCCGGTGAGCTGGAAGATAGACCACTAGACAAGGCGAAGCGTTTCAGTATACCAGTCTTGACTGCATTTTACTTCTTGTATTGCCTGTGATCTGGAAGATAGGCCGCTGGGTGAGAGAAAGTTCGGATTTGTGGCAGTCCTTTGAGCCTGAGTGGTATGAAAGACCATTCATAGTAAATCTGTCAGACATCAAACAATGAGACCCTCGAGCTGCGCGCGGCCTTGCCGCGGTTCAGATTATTGCTCCAGTGAGTGCCAAGGTGAATCCCAACTGGGCTGCCACTCCTGGTTTGTGTTGCGTTTATGTTGTTTACTCTGTAGATGAAGCAAGGCTCATACTGAATTGGATGTCTCCAGAGAGTAGCACTTCTGCGGTTACGAACGGGGTCCTTTCTCCAAGTCTAGCTCCTCCAAGGGTATCCTAAACACAGGCGGAGCTTTGATAGCGTTTAATAGTAGCTCTTTGTGAAATAAGGAGGATATGGTGGGGGATAGTGGGGAAAGTCGGAGGTTAGTAGATTGCTGGTGGAAAGTGGCCGCAGAAGACGGAAGGGGGCTGCTTCCAGTATTGCCCCTGAATGATGTAGGTTAAAATGCACCCAGGGAACACATTAGTCCAGCAAAGGTCCAAGCCTGCCTTAAGGCCTGCCACCGATGTGGCAGACACCACCTCAGCCGGAATTGCGCTCCATGGGCTGACAACTCGGCAGGCAAAGAAATTTTCCCTCATGTTTTTTAATGCTCTCGGTTTGGCGAGCTTAAGCTCACATCCCCTGAGGGTGAAATTCCGTGTCATTACCAGCAGCGACTCCGTTAGGACTGATAGTCCTCGAATTTGCTCATTGGCTCCTATCAGGTCTCCCCTGAGTCTTCTACGTCTCTTGGAGAGATTTAGCACCGATAACTTCTCTGTGTATGTTTTGCCCCTGGGTCGCAGTAGCAGTCTGGTGAAATATCACTGCACTTTCTCAAGAACAGCAGAGTCCTGCACAACAGCTGGGTCCCAAGCTTGGACTCAGTGTTCCAGACGTGGCCTAAATAGCGTTTTGTAAGCAACAACACATAGGCTTCTCTGGAAGCTACTGTGCGCAACAGTTGGCGGAACACCTGGTGCTCCTTAGTCGCGGCAACAGGCAAAGCGGGGATTACTGGTAGTGAGAACTCATCAGGCTTCCAAGGTCAGTGATGACGGTAAACTTCATGATTAATTGTGGATTACGTGAGCCTAAGCACACTGATTCTCCGCCGATGTCCTGGATGAGATGCCCACATCACCTATTGTAACGACCGGCTGTAGAAAATCCCCCAAAGGCACCACCAGTTCGTGTTTCCTTGAAATCACCCGGTCAAACACACTACTTGCGTGTTTTCATACACTTCACGTTTTTATGAACCAACCTTTGTTTGTTAGCATCCAACGCGCTACTCCGTCATATCCTATTCTGGACCTGCGTGAAGCACGTGCCCGACTCTCGCAAGCCACAACTTGGATCTCGTTTTCTGAGTCCGTATGATCGCACAACTGAGGGTCGTATATGTCTTACGTTATTGCTCCTTTATTAATCTATTACTGTAGATTTACTGGACAATCATATTTTGAATAAGGGGTCCGCCTCAAATTTGACTACGTATTGCTCAGAAGCGTGGTACAATACTGAATTTATAAATTTGGAACGAGGGAACATGCAACGTACCTAGAAAATGACCGGAAAATTTTGAATCATGGCAGGAAGTAATGCAACAAGTCACTGGGGAGGGTTTGGATTCTTTTGTTTCTATAGCAAATGTTAGATCACCGAGTTCTGTCAGTGCTCGTTCACGTATAACTTGGGGTATTTTAGGCTGCAAGAATGTTGACCTAATTAAGTTGAGGATTTCGGACCCAGAACAGATATCGTTATCAGCCGGGCAGCGGGCCCATTAGGCGGAAGAGAGGTGTAGACTGAAAGGACGTGAGCTAAAGGCTAACGAAAACCATCGACTCGACAGATCAGGGCGAGTGAGTTTGGAAAACTATACGCCGGCCGTCGAACATTTGATTACAACGGAACCAACGATCGGTTTGCCAAGATCAGGACCTACTATTTTCGACGGACGATCTGAAAGCTTCTGACTGAAAATGGGATAGTTTCCAACGAACAACACGGGTTGGTCAAAAAACGATTGCGCTTGTTTAACTTGCTGTCATCTGGGACGAGGTAGCGGTTAAGTTAGACAGGGGTGAACGGGTTGAGGCCTGTTATTTGGACTTTCAAAAGGCTCTTGACTCAGTTAGCCACCGACTTCTTTTGCGAAAAAGTGGGAGCGCTGGGTATAGCTCCCCAGGGGCCGGATTGGGCATGGGTACATCTCACAGACCGGATTTAATAACCCATGGTGTAAATTCCCCCTAGAAACACTACAGTTTCATGTTTCCTTTATATCACTGACTCATTCACGCTATTAGCTCGTTTTTACGCACTGCATGTTTTATTGAATCAACGTTTGTTTGTTCGCTTCAAGCGCGCTATTCTGTCACGTCCCATTCTGGGCCTTCGTGACGCACGTGCTTCTTTCTCGCACGCCGCAATTTCGTTTTCGTTTTTTGAGTCCTTGCAATCGCATAATCGAGGTTCGTGTCTGTTTTATGTCATTGTTCATTTGACGATCCATTATCATAGAATTTCAGAGATAATCGCGTTCTGATTTCGGGATCCGTAACGAATTTGGCTTTGTATTGCTCTAATTCTTCCTACGCCGGAAGTACAAATTTACAGTTGGAGGAGGCAAGTGCACGGGGGCTGCGGCTACCAGTGGGATCCCTCAGGGGTCATTCCTACATCCTCTTCTGTTTTTTGTCTAGGTCAACTTCCTATTTATTGGTATGTATGTTTTCGAGTATTGTGCTTTGCGATGACTTGGGTACCGAGGAACTCGGGCAAGACAAACTCGTGCAACACATTTCCCAACTCGATTCGCTGGCCAGCAATATGCGCTTGTGTTAAAGCGATGCGAGTTTGCTCGGATCTGTGACTTCCAATTCAGAACTTTTGACGGCACCCGAACCCCCGTGGTCAGTGGTTCATGGCTCACTGGAAATAGCGTCTACTCGAGAAAGTGCCTCAGCTACAACTTTGTCAGTGCCAGAAATGTGATGGAAATCGCTGCAAAACTGTGCAGCGAAGCACGAATGATGCATATGTACCCGGGTAGCTTGTGTCAGTAAGCATGATGAACTGTCTACCTTCAAGTATATGTAGGACATGCCCATGAAAACTGTAAACAAAACATTGTTCCCTACTCAAGGTGGAATATCTCGCTTCAGCCTGTAGGAAGTTACGGCGAAAAGGCTAATGGTTTCCATTGTGACGTTTACTGCTGCTAGAGCATGCCACCTACAGCTTCGCAGAAGTTTCTAGTGGATAAACCCAACTGGGATCCAGCATCAAAGTGAACGGACAAAGTAGCAGAAGTCGATGCTTCTATAACTGAATTAGGGGCAAGATTGGCATAATCGGGAATTTCTGCTGGACCATTCTCAGCACCCCAAAGTAAATATGGTAAAGACTGCATTAAGTGAGCACATTTTGGGATGAAAGGCCGATAATAGCTTGCCGTCCAGTTGAAATGACGACGGCGGCTAGCAAGGTAGGTAACGAAAAGTCACGAATGGCTTGTAAACATTTCCCAAGGCTAAATTCCGCGTTCATAAATCATGCGGCCTAAAACTCAGCCGAACTTTCGCCAAAAATACTTCTTTCCACATTGGCGGTCATACAGCGTACCGCCGAAGGCTCAAACAGCTGATGTAAATGTTGTTCATTTGCTCTTTGAGATTCGCTGGCTACTACAAAGTTGTTCATTCAGGTGAAAACAAAATCTAAACCTCTGGTAACCTGGTCAGTAAAACGCTGTAAGGTTTGTATAGCATTGTGCAAGTCAGATGGGATTCGTAGAAATTCGAAGAGACCATAAGGTGTTGCTATGGCTGTCTTAAGTATATCTTCAACTCCAGTGGGAATCTGGTGACGGGCGCGTACCAAACCCATTTTTGCGAGTGTATAAAGGCCTCTGAGGCTGGTCATGAAATCCTGAATGTGTTTGATGTGATGCCTACTTGGAACGGTATCATTGTTGGGAGCTCTATAACCTCCACATGGTTTGAAGTCCTCCGACCTTTGCGGAACGATATGGGGTGGTGAAGCCCAGGGACCTTTTGATGAGTGGATGGAAACCTGATGAGGCAAGCCTTCAAAGTGAGTTCGTGTGACTTCAAGTTTGTCTGGTGCAATGCGGTGCACCCCAACAAAAATTGGAGGGTCTGATGTGCTTGTAATGATCTATCGAGATGATAACTGCAGGCGGTACGAGCGGTGGGCACAACATTTTTGAGCATGTGTCTATTACTTCGCCGAACAAGTGAAAACCGGCAATTTTTAGTAAAGCAAGACTGATAGAGTTATACTTACATGAAAGTCTATTCACAGATAGATTAGTGACAGGATGCACGATTTTGTAGCGGGAATCGACCGAGGGGTCAAAGTGATGAAGGAAATCGGTACCATGCATGGCCTTTTGAAACTCTGCAAGCAAGAAAACAAAAATGGTCCAACGAAGGACAGATCTAGCGTCTCCAAACTTTCCCTTCAGGTGCGTACAGAGTTAACATTAGCGACACTTTAGTTAGAGCGAGGGTACCTATCGAAATTAAAACCTTAAGGCAGGAGCACCTTTACCTCAGAACCTATGTGTACCAAGTAGCATGTTCGTGACTCCTGATCGATGATATTGGACGGGCGACAACCCCGGCCAGTAGCGTTCGTCGCAGCTACGCACTGGTATCCTCGTTCCTCTGACTGGCCGGGGCTGGGGAACAGGGTAGGCTCATCTCACGCTATATAGCATCTGCGCGTCCTGGACCAGACGGGTTGCCCCCAGCTGCAATCATTAACGGTGGATCGGACCTTCCACTTTTACTACTGAACCTTTTCATCTTGTCACTCAAATTTAGTTTGGTACCGACGAACTGGAAGCGTTCAGTCATCATTCCACGACATAAAAAAGGACCTGTCCACGAACCTGCTAATTACCGCCCCATCAACCATACCCCTATCATTTCCAGAATAACGGAAACGATTATCAAAGATGGCATTACCACCCATCTTCTCGCTTCTAACCCTTTTAGCAATAAGCAGCACGGGCTCCTCAAATCGCGATCATGCACCACATGTCAGTTTGACTTCCTCAACCTAGTCACTAAGGCTGTTGATAGCGGGCAGGCATTAGTAGTTGTCTACCTAGATCTGTCGAAGGCTTTCGACCGTGTTCCACACCTGCATCTTATCTCCAAATTGCGTTCATTCGGCATCGGTGACCCGCTGCTTTCTTGGCTGAAATCTTATCTTGCTCATCGTTTGCAAGTGGTCCTCGCTAACGGACATACTTCTAAACCAAAACCTGTTACAAGTGGCGTTATACAGGGAAGCGTACTGGGTCCTCTCCTATTTCTGATGTACATTAACGACGCATTGGATCTGGTACACCATGGCACGCCATTCTTGTTGGCAGACGATATAAAAATAGTTTACTCTTTCAATTCCAATGATGCTACCCATACTCTTTGCAACATTTCCGCTGACGTCGCAGGACTTGACCGCTGGTGCCACACCTGGAGGATGAGCTTTTCCCCTGATAAGTGCGAGGTCCTAACCTACAAGTTCCAATTGCCCCCTGGATCCCCAACTCTTGGTGGGTCCCCAATAGCCATTCGACCTAATATCCGCGATTTGGGCTTCAACTATTCCTGCTCCCTCAACTTTTCTGAGCACGTTGCCATCCAAGCGGCCAAGGCTAGAAAAAGTGTGGCCCTTCTCTTCCGCTCCTTTCGTCTCCGGGACAGCAGCGTCAGCATCTACAAATCACACATCAGGCCTTTACTCGAACACTGCCCAATGATATTTTCTAACGACGAAATTCGACAGAGTTGCGATTGAAAGCATACAAAGGCGTTTCACCAAACAACTACTTGGTTGGTCCACGTCTTTAAGCTATAGAGAACGATGCCAAAATCTGAATCTTTACCCACTCTGGCTCCACGGCTTAAGACTAAACTTAGTCTTTTTGTATAACCTGCTCCATAACCGGTCTTTTTCCTTTGACCCAGTAAGCTTCTCACGTGAAACCCCCTACTCATTCGGCACAGGCCTTTTACTGTCCCTTCTAGTATAGCTAAGTCGGCCACACGGTCACGTTTCTTCCTTCTTGTCTACTCTAAAGTCTGGAACAAGTTGCCCATCACCCTCGAGCTTCACAAACCAAGTCCTAATTTCTGTCGGCACTCATCCCATATCTCAGCGTCACCCGTGCACTACAGTTATCTAATATGTGCTTGGCAGAAGAAATAGCTTACGAGAGGGGCCTCGACTTCTAAGGCCAACCCCTTCTCCGACCCTGCTCCCTTCAATTAAGGACACAATCAACGATAGACAGTTCCATCTATCTAGCTGAGTTCTCAACGTTAGACTACCTATGGCCATTTCCTCAATGAACCGAACAAATGGAAGTGCCACTAATTTTAACCACTTTGCTTCCATCCAACCCCGTAGTTTCTGTCACTGTTATGACTCGTCCGTCACTGGTTTTTATATGCCTCCATTAACCGTTGATCCGCAGCAGGGGCACACCCTGACTGCTGCTTTTTATCTGCTCTCCTTTCCCACGTAACCCCCCTTCCCTCTTAGCCCTTTTTAAACTCCTGTCATGTTAACTTCCACATTTTCAAGGGTTTTGTCTGTTTATTCCATCACTTGTAAACAGCTGATTATGCACTTGGCAGGCCTCGGACGTCTCCGAAATAAACCATTATTATTCACTATTACATTATCATAACCCACAGCTGGAAACACGTCCAGACTGCAATACCCCTTTATTTCAGGTTCGATGTCTCCCACTATCTCAGTCGCAAAACTGGCTAACCAAGGATGCCACTTTGACTCGTACGGACAGAGACTCAAGTGGAACCTACCATAGCAATCGGGACCGAAATTAAACCATACAACAGGAAATACTCCTAATTGCCTATCAGATCGTTGAACGTTTTCAAACGCAACCAACACGAGTTCCAGTTCACGCGCATGCCGCTACTATACAGCCACACTCGACTGATCGACCGACACACACATTGTCCTGCCAGACGAACCTTACGCACTCGATGCTGTCCGTTACCAGAAACGACGCTGAATAATACTGAAGGCAAATGTGTCAACACATACATATATATTTGTCAGTGAAACAGCATAATAACTCTGAAGTCCATGCGGAGACTTCCCACTTTATCATCCGTTACCACTGTTTATCTTTCCTACGAACCGTAGCCGGCTGGAAATTGACTCTCCACTTCTCGAAGACCCTCCAGTTGCGCTTTCTTATTTCAGAATGGTAGATGTTACTGATCCTGAATCTAATCTCACCTTTTTATGGTCTTCTGTTTCTCCCATATCCACCAGTGTTCACTCTCACAAAATTGGTCTCATGCCCCCCTGCTTCAAAACTCATTCCGTTTATTGAACTCCGGTAAATCCGCCATTCAGGGTTTGCATTGTCTTCATGATCGCTATCCTCTTCGCATGCGTTGATTTTCCCGAACATACTTCTTTACAATTTCCCCCCTTTTCCTCTTCCTCAAAAATTTACTCCATCTGCATAACCTCGGTGGGCCTCCGGTTTCCTTGGCTTGCATCATTCTCGTTCATAATGCGCCCTTGGCACTGCGTTAATGATTTTTCGATATCTCCACCGCGAACCAGTGCCCAGGCCGGAATCAAAACCGGTTCAAAAGTGCCGCGCGAAAAATTATCAGAATGATCCATTCAAACTGCTGCTGGCTTTGTTTTTTCATCTTTGATAATCTCGAGTTTCATATTCTGAATTTGTGAATGTTCCATCTTATTGAGTAACGTGTTACACCATGATCATGCGCTACAGCGTGCATCTCGACCATGGCCGAGAAATATGCCAGTATTATTAAAAACGCGCCTTTGATGATACCAGCGAAGAGCGTCGGTTTGTGATGACGGGACCGACATTTTTATACGGATCCCACTCAGGGACCCTCTTGGGCGAGGCTGCCTGCGAGTTGGGTCTTTAGTGGACAACGCTGAAACCCTCGACCTTTTTGACAAGGTCGTGCACAGCGGCTGTTAAAGAGGTAATGGCGGACTAAGCTTGTGAGGAATCCGCTTCACTGAATTTTGGCTCCTAGGTTTCCCCGATTTTGTCGGCCTTCTCAGCAAGTGTTTAGGGACTCCCCTCTGTGGACACGCAACGAACCTTTTGCATATAGCTGGGAAGACTAGAGCCACATCTCCTCCAGGAAACGGTTCCATCTTAGTAGCTCCTAAAAGATCACGCATGTGCCAAAGCTCCTGGGAAGGTTTATGATCTCCGAGCTTAGGGTCTGCAACCAAGCGGAAAATTCACTGTTTGTCAGACAAGCTGATTCCGACGATGACCGCCTCTTTTGTACTTTCGTAAGTGATAGATTATTTCAATTCCAACATATCCCGCACTTCGTCAAGGACGTGTGGGGGAAGAACTGCTACCCCGTGGTAAAATCAACTACTACTCGTGGTCACAAAGAACAGAGCGAAAGCTGATTCTAGCTGCGCACACCCAGCCCCGCTTTCACTCATTTAAACCAAGCAAACGGTGCGGCAAGAGCACTAATTTCTGAGTCAAAAGTTTGGCGTCTCCCGCACTGCTGATTGTAAAACAACTTGAAATAATTCGAGAAAGTAAAAGAATGAAAAAACCTATAAGAACTCGGTGACCTTGACTGAAATTGATGAAATGGTTTGCCGGTATTCTAGGATCTACAAGAAAATAACGGTACACGGCTCGTCGTTTAGGTACTCCAAATACCCGGTACTAGCTTGATTTCTAGAATAGCCTAAGGAGCGGGTAATCGGCCAAAGGTTCCGACGGTTATGAGAAGACAAAGAAAGTCAGCGAAGTAGAAGAAGAGCGGCTTGTGTTAAAATAGTGTCGAATAATCTTGCGTTTTAGGGCGACACCTAAAGCTATGCTAGCTAGTGGGGATAAAGTTTCACCCATTCCAAAGCAGAGCAGTCAAAGATGTTTTTTTCGGTTGGAAGAAACCAGTCATTCTTGCAGCACGCAGGCGAGGAAAGATTATCCCTGAGGCATCCAACAATAAACGAACTATCTAGAGCCATGCTAAGTAGTTATACTTGTCTTCGGCAACTTTTAGTCACGAATTTGCACACTCAAACACTACTACCTCCAAATCGCTTCAACCCACCACTGGCCCCTGCCAGGTTCGATTTTTTATCTTCCGCCGTAAAGTAGAACTGCCTATCACACAGGTGTGCTCTTTCCTACTTCATCACTTGAATAGCATAAGTCGGTGATTTACGGAATCCTGGGCATTTTGAAAGCCCACATAGCCGAATCCGACCAGCTCACCCCAATTCATATCTTGATTGGCAGTTTTTCTGTACACCTGGGGCTACTGTGCGGGCCTTCTTAAACTGCAGCAATTTTCGGTAGCCACCAGCTTGCTCAAACAAACTCACTGCCCGCTCTTTTGGTTTCTATACTCGCCGTGCCTGGCTCTTCCACCAGGATGACTTATTCCTTGTATTGGCAGTGGGAGTAGCAGCAAAATACTCAGTTGAAGCCGAAGCATTTTCCCTGGAAAGCGCTCCTTCTTAGTCTGCTGCATGCTGCTAGTTGTCCCATTCCGCCCAAAAGGCTGCGTTGGTCAGGACCTGGACTTTAATTTTGTCAAAATTTCGGCCCATGTTTTCAGGGACGATGTATAACTTGTCTTCGCGGTAAACCATGGGGTGCCCCGGTCACGGGTAAAAAGAATGAGCTCAAGTTTCCCGGGCTCTATTTTATCGTATTTTCTGAACACTACCGACGAAATAAACGAAGGTTCGGTGAAAACATGGGAGAGGGTCTTGGTCACGAACCTCGACCTTTTATCTCTTTCTGTATCGCAGGTGAGCTGGAAGATGGGCCAGTAGGCAGTGGAAGAGGGTTCATTTTTGTGGCATTCCGTTTGGTTTGCTTAGCACAAACAATCTCGCCTGAGAAGATCCGCCGGTAATCCCAGGGGTGACTTTTCGAGGGATGCATCGAAATGGAAAAGGCCCCTCCAGTTGGCAATACCCGCAGTCCAAACATTTTGCTCAGAAGTACCGGTCCAAGAAACCTGGTGCAAGTGAGTTATTCAGGGAATCCGGCAGCTTACTTATTCATTCTCAGGGACGCCATCAGTATCATTGAGTGGAGCGATTTAGGGAAAAATTCAGTTGACCTACTTTAACGGCGGACCTTCCAAATATACTTGCCAGAGAACCTATGCAGGTGGAAGTTACTGCTTCACTAGAAATGGAGGTTTTGCTGGGGGTGAGTAAACTGAAAAGACTCGAGTCTGTGGACCATGTGGGTCGCTTCCATTTTGCACAAGAATGGAGACCAAACTTAGGTCGTGGATGTATTAAAGCCACAGATTATTCCGGGATAGTGAGCAGATTCTTAGGGAGTCGTGTGAATCAGTGTTGGAACGATTTACATGATGAGTGACAGATCCTCTTGTGGTAACCACGGAGGAACTAGCTTGGTAGATACCACATCCAAACTGCTCATCGGGCTTAATCTTCACCAGTATTCAAAGCCAACGAAATGTGCAGACGTGAGAATCAGGCCAGTTCCAGACTAAGCCGGGGTTTTATTGATCTCTTCTTTACTCTTATACAAAACTCATGGCACAACCGAATCTTCCGTAGGCGCAAAATACTTGTCTTCTTTGCTCTGAAAGCTGCTCTCGACTCAGTAGATGGCACAGTCCTCTGGCTGTGCCTCCCGTTGGAGGATGTACCAGAAATGTTTATTTCTTTTTGTCAGTGCTTGTACATAAACCTCCGAGGCCGAGCTTTTGCTTACGGCCACCTTCTACCCTAGTTCACCACAGAAAGAGGTGTATGTCGGGGCCGCCCTCTTCCACCCATCCTCCTCATTTTCGTATTTAAATTTATTCTGCAGTTAGCCCTATCTTTTTCTCAGGCAGCAAACTGTCCGGCTTGGAGAGTACGGGCGATGTTGTTCTTCTGAGTGAAGACCCAGATAAGTTACAGGCCATTTAGATAGTATAAAAAACAGTGCAGTAACCTTTGGGATGGGTTTTGTGCTTTAAAGTGTAAGTTGCTGTCGCTGGACTGGGTTGGCTCAACGCCAAAACTCTTCTTGGCAGGGGAAGCTCTGACTGAAGTAGATAAGTTCTGTTGCCCGGGCAGTTACCTTCCGCCACGTGGATAGCTGTCTTGAAGTTTCGAAGTATTTCCCGAGTACGAGGCCTGAGCCCAAGTATTCCCGTATCAGAAGAAAAACCATCTCCCTTACATAATGCACGTGTGGCTTCTGCCAAACCCCGTCATCTGTCCCGCCAGTGTGACATCTGACTATCTATTAAGGGTCGAGTCTGCGTCGCGGATGTTGGTTCCGTTCTTTCACACCGCCTCGAAACTCAGAAGTTAAAAGAAGATAAGCAGGGACTGCCGGTAAGTGGGCACCATTATCTCAGTGGCATTGCCCGGACAAGGTTGGAACAACTTGTCAGCCGAGTTGAGTTTAGGCATTAGGTGTTGGGGGCCAGAGTTGGGCCTCTGGGGCCAAGCACTGGATCTGGAAGGGGTTTAGGTTTTTCGAACATTTTACGCATGCCCACCTATAAGCCTTCTAGGCCCAAGCTTTCCTCCATAGCAGGTGGTGGTTGAAAGGTAGGTCGAGGTGGCCAGTCCGTAACACGGCAGAAAGGTATGGAAGGCCTTATCGGCGCATTTGGCCGAGTGAGTCGTGTGGACTTCCGGGCTGTGGGTTCACGCGACCAGATTTCCAGATAGATGGGTACCTAGGGTGATATAACCGGGTGTTGCGGCCCTTGGCTTAGTGACATTTGAATTCTTGATTTTCCCCTCTTACTTCGCCTTCTTGTCTTCTTCAGCTCGTGCTTCTTTATTTTTGCGCCTCACTATATGACGGTGGTAAGTATTAACAAAAACCAGAACACGGAAGAATGAGGTTATTGGCTGAGTGAACTGATTTGCTTCCCGTGTTTCCGTCGAGCTGGGAGGTGGACCACGGGACCACAGGACAACGTTAAGGATACGAAATAGGTCTGCCTCTCAGGCCCGGTTGGGCCACGGAACCTGCGGCTCAAACCATAAAAGCAGCCCAGATTCTTGCACAGGTAAGCTGCAAGATAAATCCCACCGGACTAAAACGTCTGCGATTGCTTTGTGGCTCTTTTGTTTCCTCTGTAGATGGGCCTGGCTTCGAATTGGTCTCGCTATTGGGAGAGTGTAGCAGTCCGACGATTAGGAACTGGGTGATTTTTCAAGTCCAACTCCATTCCAAGAGTACCGTAAACGCAGACAGAGCTTAAATAAAAACTCATCTGTGCAATTTTGTCAGAAGGGGAGAAAGACTGAGGATGAGACGCCAATATTAACCACAGCCACATTGGGACGGATTGTCCTTAAGCTTGCAAGAAGGCTTCCATTAGATTCCATTGAGTAACCTACTTTTCACAAAGAACGGTTTAGCCCCAATAGCCCCTCCAAGTACCACTTTGCCTGAATCCGTTTCACGTTCGTTTAGCTGGAAGATAGATTACTGGGAAACGAATGATTGGTGCTGTTAATGGAGTCCCCTTCAGTAATTTCCAGAACGGGTTCGCGCTTCAGGCCGAAGTTTGCGCAACCTTTGAAAATACAACCTCTTTTAGTAATTTTTGGACCAGCTAAGTATTAGATTATTCAGCAGTAAAAATATGAGCAGAGGCCCCAAAGCAACAATGACTTGGATGCTTGAAATGATACGCTGGTAGGAGGTATGAGAACAAACTCTCCTGTATCATTTTTTATCTAGTCTTTTGAATATTTCCGGTGAGCCGGGAAAAGGTTCACTGAGCCATGGTATAGTGGGAAGGGTTGGGTGCACAAGTCGTGAAAGTATATTGCTTCTGGTTTTGCTGTGAGCTGAAAAATAGCCCAACCAGCACTGAATACCATCCACTTTGTAGTGAACTCTAGCAGAGGTGCGTAGGTTTTATCCAAGACGGCCAAACTGATGTCTTGTTTTGCGCTGGACGTCATTGCGGCTCAAGGTATTTACAACAAAAGAGCATTCTAGTGATGGGTTGACTTCAAATTGTTTTACTGGACTGCGAATTTCTTGTGTATGTCCGCCTTTCCACGCATACGTACATTTAGGTGCGGTTCCAGCCGACATTTCGTTCCACCTTTATTTTGTTCTCTTGGTTACAAGGTACCGCCAAATTAGGCAGCCGGAGGTAGTTTGAAATACTTTTATGAGATCATCCCAAAAGTGTTGTTATAGACTGATTCACAGTAACTGCTGTTGGATCACTTTATTAGGTAGTATCCATCGGCTTATGAAGTGCTGCAAATGTGACACTGGAGGGGTAATATGGCAGTTGAGGTGAAATTACTAATTATAATATGATAGATATAGGGAAGCCACGGCGGATGTAACTAGGCAAAGGAAGTCTTGTGAATTTTGATTGACTGGGGTTACGTACTATTTAAGCTTTATCATCAGTCGGAATTTTGTGGTATTCAGGTGAAACTACTGAGTATTGTTGAAGCAATGGTGTGAGAGTCACTAAACACCTAAAAGCAATAATTTTGAGGTGATAAATATACACTTTAAACGTGCTTCCTCCACCTTTTGTGCTGGCTGGAGGACCACTGGATAGAGGGAGGAGGGAGTTAAGTTTAGAGGCCTTCTCTGGGCTTGATTGGCGGGAACGATTTTGTCTTGAACAATGTACCGCAATTCCAAAGACCGTGGTACAAAAAACCCGACTCGCATCCGTGTGGGGGTTCCCTGCCTTTGATGTTAAGCAAAAGTCTACATGGCTGATATGAGCCTGCTTACTACATAATTAGGTTTTTGAGCCTCGCTCTTCCGCTCGGACTTGCATGGAACCTTTGCAAAATTTTCCAAGGTAAACGTATGGCTTGCGAGGCCAATGGAAAGGACTGTATGCGGATGTGGTTGAAATAGATTTTCATGAACTGACTAACATTTTGGTATTAGTCAGAAAACAAGTCGCGAAACACAGGGTTGTTTACTTTAGGGTAAACATCCGAATACAGAGCCAAAAAGGACCACAGATGACTTAGGAAGGTATCACTTTGACCGTCAAACTAGAAGCAGCTGAATTCGGAGTAAAAATAGGGAGCCACAAGGTGATGGTTGCCAGGAATGAATTTAATGCCATGCCGATATCGACTTGACGTCAAAATCAGGTTTTTAATGGTTTTCGGCTGTTTTCCTTGCTTAAAACAGCTTTTAGAGGAACTTCTAATACTCCAGGCTGTTTGATCCGTGTCACTAAATAACCAGTGCAAGCGATGGAAGCACATCATGGTGCGGATCAGAGTTATTACAGTGTCTTTGTTATATGGACCCATTTAGGGTCTCTTACAACATGAACTACCGGAAACATCCTATGTGACTTCTCAAAGATGACCCCTCTGTTTCATGACTTGCGTTCAGCTTAAATTCCCACACCTAACCTTACGGGAGATGTCTTACCCATGTGTGGAAATCGCGGTTCTATGTAAAAAACCGCTATTTTACCGGTAGATCAAGCCCACTTATTCACCAAATATCCTCTTCAAGATGATCCTGTATAGTCCGATTTACCCCCCGAAGGTCCCTGAAGTTTTCTTAATTTGAAAACAGTCTATCTGTGTGGTTCTTTCTCGGAAGTCGTCCGTTCCGAAGTGGAGTTTTACAGGACTAACCTCGAAAGCGATAGGATCCTTATCTCCTCTTATGATGATTTGAGCTCTGCTCCGTTATCTTATCCGATGTTCTCGGCACGGCCATTATTAAGATTCGCAAATTTAAGACTGGCTTATTCAGAATTGCGAAACAACTTAGTAAAACTGAGCGATGTTATATTCAAATTAGCCTCACTAATCAAATTAACTGAGCCACTTAGATTATCGGTTCAGCTGACTCAGAATAAGTAGGCACACTCATGGGCTATATGGATATAAGGATCCGCAAAAGCATAGAAATTTCCAAAAATGTGGTAGTACTCAACATCCATGGTGTACACTCTCCTCAGCACCAGCAAAATGACTCACCCCGCATGCTCCTGCTTGTGACTGTAAAATAAGTCCTCGAGCTTCATTAGCCCTCCTTAGTTTCTCACTGGTGCTGAATATAGAACCACATCGTTCTTAAGAATTCCATACATCACAAAAGCCCGCACCCCATTTGGAACCGCCGAATTGCCCCACTATAAGACTCCCATTCAAAAGACTTCTACTCAAATAGACATCACCTCCGGGCACCACTACGATAGACAAAACTACCGGATTCGTATTTTCAGCTCTTGGTCGTATATTAGGAAGTTCACAAAGTCTGCACGCGTCGCACTGCACAGAGGCTGTAGCTGTGTTGTAGCCAAAATCTGCCTTTCCTGAAGCAAATTCCCTTAAGACACTTGCCGACCTGGATGCCATCGTCTTCCTGTCACCCACCGAACCAAACTGTAAGCACCTCATGTTCTCTCCTCCCGCCCTTCTTCAGCTCATTCGCCCGGTGCATCCGGTTCTAGCCCTGCAGGCACAACGTTCCGCAGCAGTATCCGTCGTACCTTCCCTCAATTTTGGTCCACGGTTGGCTATCCTGTGCCGCTGAACTTCCGTTCTGTCATCACGGAGGAGCAGTGAGAAACCTCCATAAAATCTCCGCCTACGGGCTGGGTGTAGACAGTGGCGGGCGACACAGCCCCCCCCCCCAAGTTGTGACCGTAGTCAGCCGAACTGCACACCTATTTGGTCTCTGCGTCGCCTTGGATGCGCACTGCCAAATTTTTGTGGTGAATTCTTCACACCCGGGTCACTCTGCAAGAGCCCCCAAAATGAATTCCGATTTATGGCTCGACAAGTGGCTTACGGTTGGACTATTTCCTCTTCAAAATGTGTGCCTTATACCCCTTCTTCCACTCCGCCCACAAGCTCTCTGCCTCCATCAAATGTCAGTACATTTTGTTCTGGGCCCTCCACACCTTGTTCAAACAGACCTCATTCATCAAGGCTTCATCTATAAACAGCTACGTTTTATACTTTCCCCCTAAATGCATTTCGTGAAGCCTTGTGAGGTGGCCAACGATTCAGTCAGATATATTCCTAACATGGTGTTCAGCTCGCCTTCACTGGTGTTGCCATGCCATTCCTCACCCGCTTGCTCAAGCCACTCTTCAAACCGCCTTCGTTCCAAGAATATTGATGCCATTCCTTGTTTATTATTGCTCGCTCTCCAACAAGCAGGCTCAACTTACCATGGTTCATAGCACTTTCTGCCAGCCCAGATGTCGTCCTGGAGACAGAAATGGTCCTCAAACAACACACCTGATAACTGCTTTAGTTTCCCTGATCATCAAACCTTTCTTAACCCGAGACAATGCCAATGCGGCAGAGGGCGCCTCGCCTACGTTCGGCATTCCATCCGTGCTTCCTGCGTAGTCCATGCTGCTCTTGACCAACTCGTGGACTTCTTATCGCTGTCTTCAAGGTAGAACAACAACAGATGCCTATTAAATAACATACACTGCCTACCTGGAGTTGATCCATACAGTATCAGGGCTATCATTGATGGTTTTAACTTAGCTACTGACCACCTTTTCAGTCCAAAAATTACCGCAAGCGGCATTAATTTTCCACAAATCTGCTGCTTGTCACAGACGGGTCCTCCTCATCCGATGAAATATATATCTCGCGAATAAGCCTAAAAGCACGGTCCCGAAGTGTCAACTCTCCCGCAAGAAAAACAACGCCTTCAACCCAGTTCCTCCTCGCGGCCTCAGTGCAGCTAAAACCCAAATTCCATATCTTTTTCCAGGAAAATCTGTGAAGTAATGTCTTGGTCGCTTCTTTGTCCTCCCAATATTCAACCACTTCCAGCTCGCTCTATATTTTCCAGGATTACCAACCGAAGCTCAGTTCTGTAATTCGTACATTCTTCAAAAGCAGACAACATTTTTCTGACCGCTGACCTTTAAGTTACCTCTTGGGTATTTAATCGTTTCCTTCTGAGTGCTTGCCTGAACTCTTCTCAGCCCTCGTCCGTCAACCTTGACTGTCACTCAGAAAGTCCAAAATGGAATTGAAGATCGAAGCCCCACAAATGAAGTATTTATGGCTTAGGGACTTTTCTGTATTCCTTAGGCGAGGGTCTCAGAGGTTCAGATGTTCCGATGAGTGACAAATCCACCAGGAAAGGGCTGTCCCTAAACCCCCTCTGAAGATTGAGCTTCTGTTGAGTTTGCTAATTTCACAGTTTGAATATAATTCACACATTGGCGGCATACTAAATACCATAATGATAGTAAAGGAAGCCCATTTTGGATAATCTCAAAGCGTACTGCAATACACAGTCAGATGGTAGGGGTGCTAGAGCAAATCGACCTTCCAGGGGGATTCTATGAATATGTGCACGCGATGAAAGGTGGGACAAAGTTTTTGAGTCGACAGATTACTGTGGCACCGGGTGAAGTTGAGCTCAGGGTCAGTTGGTCCAGCTGGCCAGAACCAAGTACAGCTGGATGAAATTAGTTAGAGGTTACGCAAATTTCACGCGAAGAACACTGCAACGACTGACGAGGCTGCTTTGAGCCCAGCGCGATTGGGCGAACTTTGGACTAACTTTGGGATGAGGTAACTCGTAACGTTCGTCTGGGCAGATTGCACAGAAGCTTGCAAAGTTTTTTGAGAAATATATTGGTGAGAATATAGCTGTATCTGGTAACTTGTAAGCTTTACAAAAAAACGTACTTTGTAACACCGAATGCTTTTATGACCAGGCGGAGCCAAGCTGACTTTCTTTTTTCTCTGTTGGTAGGATTAGCTCTTCGGTTTTCTATGGCAAAAATGCTCCGTTACTCGTAGGGATAAATGACGTATATTTTTGGGCTAGTAGTAACTCCAGTTTACTGTTATCTCTCTACAAATATAATTCCATCTACGTATATGAGTATGCATATATATATATACAATTTCTTGAACGTGGAAGTAGTGCATTTTAAAGTTGTCAATGAGAGATCCATATGGTATTGAATACTAATAGTCAGATGGCGGTGATCATTCGTCTTCGGATTCTGGGAGTCAGAATACAATGCTGTGCGCGGAGACAAGGTGGGAAAGATGGCTGAGGGGCGAGATAGTCATCAGTAAGAAGAATAATCTTATTTGTGGCAAGGCCACACTGTGAAAGGCACAGGCTTCCGTGGCCCAAATTACAGCCAATGGGTTTGCTAAGAAAAGCGGAAAGTGGTCATATGTTGATTTGTTCAAAACATTTGCTAAATACGGCTGCTTCTGGTATTCGCGCTGTTGAAACAGAGCTGCAGGAATTGGGCCAGCAACATGATTGGAGTTCGGTTTTTTTAACTGAGGGCTTACTCAGTGCCAGCACTTCGAAGTCAAGAATCTATGCTAGTCATTGCGTTTGTAAATTACTCCATTATTTCTAATCTAGTCAAGGCGACGGCTCGGAAGGATTGTGTACTGATATCTACATGGACGATCTTCTGGTCCATATCCGATGACCTTATAACATTCATGCCAACAGGTAAGTAAAACAGTGGAGCTTTGTATGCTTCGAGCCGCGACTTGCCAAGTATCCCGATCTGCTGAAGAAAAACATCGCATAAACTACGGCTCGGCTGAGTTTGGACCAGCTTTCAGGACCTGAGGGCAGCTGGATGGATCATCCAGTTGATTACTTTAATGAAGGGTTTGCACTTCAGGTGCTCCGACCTCATGAAGGATCTTTTCCTTGGTAAGCGCCCCTGGAAACGGCGTGACGAAAGATTTTGAATAAGCCTGCCACAGCTTTTCATACCCGCTTGAATCTAGGGCCAGACTTTTAGTCAATGTCTCTGTCTGACCAACTGTTTCATAAAAATGAAGATTAAAGACAGACAAAGTAGAGCGACAAAAGCTTTACAGAGGGGGTTCTAATGGCTACCCTCAACAAAAAATTCTATCCAAGCCATATTCAGTCAATTTTTAAAGGCACCCGCAGAGGTTGTTTCATTTATCTCCCACTCCAGTTTGGTACACTCCCTGACAGAATGTGAAACGCAGTTTTCGGTCTTTTCTATGAAATGTATTTGGAATACTTGGGACTTTCACCAAGAGACCCGAAAAACCAGCTGGGTAAGTACACCGTAGAATTCAAGAAGTCAGCAATATGTGTGTGATCTGCAAAAGCACAAAACAACGAGAAACTTCATCAACTGGGGGTCGGTAGGTGTATCATTGGGCATCAATACCTACGCCTGACAAGCAACAAGACAGCAGCTCTTTACCTGGCTGTTACGCTTCATAGATTCGAACTTGATTCTTATTTACCGTGGATGACGATGTCGTTTTTCCGTATTTAAAGTCTGGATGCACGCAGTAATTCGCGGGTGAAAAGCTTTATCTCAAGTAATCCCGGATCTTGTGTTTTTTCCCTTTATGTCGGGCGCAGGACCGAGAAAAGCTGGAAAAGTGAGATGGCAAAGGAGCGCAGCGGCTTAAAGTCATCAAGTAGAAAAAGTGAAAACACAACTGCGGATCTGTTCATATCTGACGTTTATACATGTATATATTCGTTGTTTGATCGGTTACACAGGAGAAAATGCTTGATAAGAGGGGAGTCGTCTGGGTGTGCTTGTGTCGCTCTGTGAGCCTCACCGTTTTGGAAATTTTAGATTTTTGGAACACAGCGTGAATAATTCAGTTATGCGAATTTTTACCCGTGCTGACTTGCTCCACATTATTGCCAAGATCCTCCATCATGGACAAAACCATTACATAGCAAAGATCGGAAGGGGCTACTTCCGAATGGGGCAAGGTAATCCCCCCTCTGTGGCTCCTGTCTAATCCCGGAGGGAAGCCCTGGAACAAGCTGCGGAGATGGGAGAAATAAAGGCCACTGTCCGCACACTTAGGGCTGAGATGGCCAGTCTGAGGAGCTCTGTTATAAAACCTCTCCAGGCATGCCGGGAGGCGTATCAGGTGTGTGGTTAGTCTCGGAAATAAAATCTTCATATCCCCAAGAATTTTTGAAGACTCTGAAAAACACTCAAAGTGAGTATTACTTTGGAGTCACCTTCTCAATACGCGGCGCTCCCATGACACTTACGCCCAGGTACTTAACTGCCTCAGGCTCTCGTGTAAATATCGGACATTCTGACTGGTAACTAAGCCGACCAGCTCGACGCACAGCATTTTCACTAAAGTTAGCTTCACGAAGTCAGTCACACAAACTACCTCCTCAGCCTCTAAGCTGAAGCAAGACTCGAAAGGGCCCATGGGAGCGCCGATCTACAAATCACTTCACCTAAGGCCCTGTATTCAGGAGGTCAAGCCAGAAGCCCTACTAAAAGACAATCCCAAGCCCAGGGTGGTGCCCGCCGTCCAGGTGACTAACCTGGAGAATTGAGCTCAGCATTCGCCATCCGCTATTTTCTTGGTCATTCCTTTTCCCGTCGAAAAGTGCACCGAACAGTAGGCCTAATGCTGTGGAAAATCTATCTCCCACTATGGTATTCCAGACTCCACAGATGGAATTTTACCAGTTTTGCTGGATATAGCTAGCTCATCGCTCGGCCTGAATACCGATCTCCAGCCACTCTCTGATGAATGTTACTGTAAGGAGATCAGAGCAACAGAAAAGCCAACTGAAGAGGTTATGCGAACTGAGATCACGACCAAGAATATCAATGCAGTCAGTGCCGAGCAGCTCACAAAAATAAGCCACGGGAAGCATCTCTTTCATTGACGAAGTTGAGGGGTACAAATAGTCCGCCCGGCACACTGCATCCCAGGTTTGAAGACGTCAAAACATGCCAACCTCCTCGACAGATTGCTTTCCCTTCAGCCTCCTATATCCTCAGCTCGTGATTCTCCGCAACGCCTTTCCTCCTCCAACAACTCTCCTTCTTTCCATCTAACCCTGATCAAAATTAGTTGTCCCAGCAATTCTGCAACAAATCCTACGCGTGAGTCCCAGTGCCTTTATAGCCATCGCCTTAGAATGCAAATAATATCCTGGAGCTTCGGCAGCCTGCAGCGGATAGGGAGCCTCAGGTCACAGCCCCTGCAGAAACATGACCCACTGATGACGTAATTGTTGCTGAAATATCCATTCCGTGACACTTCGTAGTTAGACAGGGTCCCAGTATAAGACAAGCTGACGAAGTTCCCGTATACTGCGGTAATTCTCCCTCTCCTCCTAACGTATTAAGGATCCCGCCTTCTGGAGCGAAGATTGTCCATGGGCTGTCTTTAAACTCTCCAAGATCCTGCAGAACCATCAGCCACATCTCCCTGCCGGGTGACGGAAGCCTCCAGCTCTCACATTTTACTGTTTTTAGCTGTATGTTGATATCAGTCTTCCCTTCTAAGCACCCAATACCTTTGGCGTTCACCCATAGTCACATAAACATTCTCATTTTTGTGGAAATACGAGGTTTCTGTCGACTCAACACTTATTGCCTCCTGGGTCCAGAATCAGTCCACCTTCGCGCTCTCAAGAAGTCCGCGGACACATTAGCAGCTTCTTGTGCATCCCTCGTTCAGCTAAGTTTTGACGGTGAGGTTTTTTTTCAGCAGCTGGAAAAATGGTCATCTCTCCCATCTACAGGAAGGGCAGTGGACATCTTGCTTCTAATTGTAGACCAATAAGGCTGGCTAGCACCACCAACAAAATTTTCGAGCCCATTCCGAAGTGTGCCTTCCTTTCCTATCTACTTATTGACAGGGTACTCTCCCAGTCCCAGCATGGGTTTCTTCCCTGCAGATCATGCCTCACCAATTTGCCCATTTTCACGGATAGTCTGACAAAGGCCTACGAAGACGGTGAGCCCTCATAGACAGTACCAGTCTGTTAAGCTAAGGTCTTCGATAAGGGCCCACATGCCCCTTTCTTCTATAAGATCCAGAAGCACGGGATTACAGGCTTGTATTTAACATTTTGCGTAGCTTCCTTATCGACCGCATCCTTATATTCAAGGTGGGAAGTTTTTGTCGCAACCTGTTCCAGCAGCAGCTGGGGACCCACGAGGATCGGTCGTAATCTCTATTCTCGATCTACATAAATCATCTTCCAGCAGCCCTTCCACCAAACAATGCCATGTTTGCGGATGATGCAGCTCTCTGGATTTCAAGCTTTGAGCTTCTGCAAACTTCAGTTGATGAAAAGAAACTCAGATCCGAGGGCTGAAACCTACCGGTTACCGATCACAAAAGTGTGAGCATTTCATTCGGCAGAAAAACTGGTCACGCTTTCTCCGGTAAAGCAGCGGCTTCAATGCCAACGGATAACCAACATAAGTTCCCGGTTTCGGGTGAGACTGTACACTATTTTTCCCACATCATCACCAACTTGGGAAAAGGTCCTCCTCTTAAGTCCTGACTATGATTCGAATGTCCTTCCTGAACTACTATAACGATGACTTCTCAAACATTTTACCTCCGGGCTTCCGTCCTCTGCCAGAATACGGCTGTCAGGTATCTCGTCCCGTCCGCTTCTCATCCCTCAGTCTCTACCTCCTTGACCCAAGACGCATAGGAAGCCATCCTTTTCTAATACTTCACCTTCCTCAACCAGATAAAGGCAAATGCTTCTTCTCTGCCTGTCCAACGTCTTCTCTCCGTGGTCACAGCTGAAAGATTTCTAAATTGAGACCAACTACCTCTCTACGGACTGCCCTTTCCAGTAGCAGGCTTCTTACTCCGTTGAAAGCTTTTCCGAGTGACACTGTCCTATGACAGAGCAAAGCTCTTCGAGAAAAGCTAGGTCCCTAACTCAGCGCATCCCCATTTATTCCTAGTCCGAGGACAAGCTAAGTGAAGCGGGTGTGTCTTATTGTATTTCCATTCAGCCACATGCCCATAAGCCTCGCGTCCTCATTCCTGGTAAGGCAATGTCCAAAGTTAGACATTCATTGATGTCGTGTTTGTTTTGTTTTGGCCGCCACACCTGCCCCCAAGTCTGTTGATTCTCGTTTCAACTTGATAAATCCTATCGTTGACCAACCATTCCATCAGGAACCGGGACAGCTGGGCTCCAAGCTTTGAACGCATGTAGTGCTTTAGGACTTCAAGACAAAGAGAAAAATGCGATGTAATCCATTCTTCTACTTTACAGTTACAATCCTTTATTATGTACTTGTTCTTTATCAAATTTTATTTTTAATTTGTTTCATACTAGGTAAACAAAGGAAAAATAGAATCCGAAAACACGGCTGATTGAAAGGCTGAATTGAATGGGAATAATCCAGGGTTTATCTAGAGTGGCTGTTCAGGCGAGCCTCAAAGGCTGCACTGGATGATGTCTTTATTGTTTTCCTCTGGCCAATTGATTCACAACCCTACAATCCAGCGTGTGAAGAATTTCTGTTGCAAAAGTGAGTGGAGAATGGGATAAAAGTTTAAGTTGCTTATCATGTCCGCGCACAATTTCCAAGGGTTGAAACTTCGAAAAAAGGGATCAGCCTCTTTTGCAGAGAATAAGTTCTACGTAAGGAAAAGGTCTTGTCATGTACGCCTTTCATCTAAAGGATAGAAATTTAGCTCAGTCAGGCAAGCTGGCGAGAAACTGTGTTGTAGGTCACGCACCATCGTAGTCACTCTCGTCTGGCTTCGTCACGGCAAATCTAGATCCCTGACAAGACTAATGTGCACCATCTGACTGCCATATTCAACCATAAGGTAGGCTCATACCCCACGGAGACGAAAGACTTCTTTTAGGATAAAAAGGGAGGAAAGCTGAATCTTATAGAGAATTCATAAGCCGGATCCGATGGCTCTTTCTGGATGGGGAGAAAAAGCGTGAATATCACAGAGCCAAAATCCTAAAAGTTTGTGCCCATCCACACTTCTGAGTTCAGTGCTGTTATCAATTCAGGATGGACCGTCTGGAGTTCTACCAAATATCGCTTTAGTCACTGATTGACAGACCTCACTGAAAAGATCAGAACCTTGCCGCAACCGCAGTCGACTGCAAATCTACGGGGTCTAACTTCCACGTTATCATGTGGTGAGCATGCTTTTCTATTTTGACGGGGATGGCACCAGGAAGCACGTCTGCGTAAGTAGGAAAGAGAAGGGAGCCAAGCATTGAGGTCCGAGGCACTCCGAAATAGAGGAATTGATCTGTGAGAGGGCTTTGGACAACTGGATGTGACTGACCAGAAATGTCATACCACCCTAAATTTGACTGGAGGAGACCATGGGACAATCCTTCAGAAGCCTCAGTTAAATCCATGGAGATAGAACGGGATATGCTTCCGTCGTCAAATGCTTGTTAAATTGTTTACCTAAGTCAGCTTGTTGCTGACGCTGGATTTGTGAGGGAAGAAACAGAATTGGAAGTTGCAAATAGCCCATGCCGCTGAAGGTGATCTAAAGCAACACTTTTTGAGGATCCCTTCAAAGGAGATACGGAGTACGTGAGTGGGACTGACCAGTTCATAATTTTCCGACAAATGAAGCCCTCCTTCGATGAACATGAGAGCTATTGGTGCCTGCCCCATGTTCTCGGGGAAAAAACCGGGGTCTGTGCGTCTACGGAAGAGTATAGCGCAAAGGACGGCCATAACCTAGGCTATTTGAGTAGTCTCGAGTGAATCATGCTCAGACCCATAGAACTATAGGGAATAAGGCGTCATAGATATCTGTGAACGTCAATGAAGTTGATATCCGTGTTTTATCTGTGGGAGGTATACGAAGCTCCGGATCACTGGGAGCGCGATCGCGGAAAAGGCTGCGGGGGTTGAGCTGAGGGAAGACTCAGAGTCTTCTGCCAACCGTACCGGAAAATTGGTTGGGGAGCCATCTGAGAGCTTTAAAGCAAAAACAGAGAACGAGGACTACCGGGCGCGCCTAAGCTATTGGCAAAGTAAAGGCTTATTTCTCCGCGCTAAAGGTAGAAAGCCTCTGTTACGGATTTCAGACATGCAGAGGTCTCTGGTTGCTATGAAAACGTTTGCTCCGGTCATGAGGTTTGCGGACCCATAAGCAGCAAATGGTCACACACGCTTTTCCAAAGTTGGAAATGTACTTCTGGGAAGTGAGCCTTCCTTTCCTTCTGTTTTGCGAGTTCCAGGTACAAACAGATGGTGGAAACCGCGAAGGTTCTACTTGATTGGCCTACTGACAATCGGCTTCCGGTTCCCAGTTGATGCACTCCAGGTGGAGCTGTGGTTTATTCTTGATCTATCGAAGGTTAGTCTCTCGTAAATGATCTAAAGCTCGGGTTCAAGAAACCGCAATCTGACCACTACTTCACTCAGTTACTTTCTTCAGATGAGAGGAGAGGAGGAACGAAGTCCACGAAGTGGCACCCGTTGGTTATGATGAAACCCAAAAACGATGAGTTACAGCCCAATGTGTGTCTGGTATTTGCCCGAAGGCAGTGGGTCCAGGTATGCTCCTCTATCAGCCTAACCAGGAACTCCAAATCTGCAGCGTGAAGGGTGATGTCTGACTCAGTGCACCCCGGGGGCTTTAAACTCACCTGGTGATAAGGACGCGGAAACGAGCATTAGGTCCTGATCTCAAGCAGCTGTTCAATAAAAGCTTAGCTGGACTCGTCTGTATAAGCTGCAGACCTGTTGATGACACCCACCGAAGAGACTTTACTTGATGAGACAATTCTGGCCCATAAACATTCAATAAAATGAATGAGAGCCAAATGTAAGGCCCGGCCCGGGGTCAGTAGGGTACTAAAAAGAACTGAATGCACCACCAGCGGGATCCCTCATTGGGTCCCATTCAATGTTACAACTATCTCAAAGGGATGATTCAGGGCCACAGCGGAACCCTTGTAGGAGGGCTGCTTCCACCAAAGACTCACTCTTCAGAGTGGGAATTGAATCTTCGGCGGGTAATTAAAAGAAATCTGAAGCTGACACTTCTTCGCGAAACTAGGCGAAGCAACTGGGTAAAACCTCAGAACAAAAGCAAAGCTGGTGGCCTCGGTAAAATATCAAAAATCTGTGTTAGAAAAACAATTTACAGCAAGAGCTCACAGGTATGAAAAAACATGAAATTTCACTGCCAGAATGCAGAGCAGCAAGACTCAAACCAACTTCAAACTAATCCCAACTGATTTATACTGATACCCAAATGTGAGGTCGTTATTCAGTCTACTCAGATGTCCTATCGTCTCTACGGTGCTCGGTAATTTTGTCCATCTGGATCAAGCGTCTACTCGGGCTCCTCGACCGAAATCGAGGAATACTGTATTCTAATGCAACCAATGTTTGTAAGTGCCAACTCTTGCGTTTCAGTTTTCCGCTTTCTCCTGTAGCTTGTTTAAAATTTGCCATGCCGAAAGAAGTCTTGTGAAATGGATAATGAACCTTGCTTTTGCACTCTGATCTTACCTTGTGCATGTATACTGACCACGGTGAAGAAATATACAATTATCAATTATCAATTATCAACCACCGCGTGAGTTATAAGGGATCTATACTAGAAGCCATTCCAAAAACTGTACATGCTTTGTGAATGTGACCGTATTTGACATCACTTCGGTAAGCTCGTCTATGCGAAACTCTTCTTCAGGTTTTGCTTGCATGTGTGAGACATTCATGTTTGGCCTTGAACCTTTTCTCACATTCGTACTTGGACCCTTGGACGTTGAATTTTTGTGTTCTACTGGTAACTCGATGTGCCGCATACTTGAGGCTTGCATGCTCTTGTACTTTCATGATTTTCAGCTCAGTGCCGTAGAAAACACGAATCAGTTTTGTTCTGATACTGGGACCCGTGTGAAGTGGTTACGCTTTGCTCGAATGGTTGTTGCAGCGGTTTACGTGCATCTTGGCGGAATCGGAGAAATATACCATTATTGTCACTAGTGTTATTATTATTCGATCTCTTAAGCCACTTTAAAACCAGAGTAATTAGTGCTGAAATTGGTTGTATTTACTAGAAATCTTTGGCACGTTCACCGAAAGGCCATCTTTTCTCTGACCCTCAGGGGTTGTGCTCGTCATGTTTAACTTGGCTGGCGGCATATCCTGCAGATACTGCAAGGACCCGGGTATAAAAGGACTGAGGTATTGCATTATGAAAGCAGCTTGTGGAACAGAGATAGACTTTGCCTCAAGACAAGCAAGGAATTAATTGCACCGGTTTTCTTCCATAAATCATCTCGCCTTCGGATGAAGTGTTCGATGCGACTTGGCGGATTTTAGAGCGGAAAGGTGGTGATAGTGCACCACAAAGTCTTCAACGGTTACAGGACCAGTCACACCTTTTACCCGACCTTAACCTTCAAACTCACCGGGCATCCATTTAAGTCCTCCCATGAGTTCACTTAAACTCCCTACATTTTATATAGTGTGCATACACTTACCATACATTCATCCCACCTTATTCCCCCTTCTGAGCCTATGTATCCTACTTTTTCATGCAAATTTCCAAATTTTCATGAACTGTACTTGTCCATTCCATCACCTGTATAAACATGATCATGCAAGCGGCATGCTTCGGACGTCTCCGAAATAAAACAGTAATATTATTATTACAATTATTATTATTATTATTATTATTATTATTATTATTATTATTATTATTATTATTATCAAATTTTTCTCACTTTGGCCGGATCCAAAACTGCATGAGGTCTGGATTCAACAATAATTTCTTTCGCAGCTCGGGCTGATTAACACTCACGGCTAAGCGGTCGAGCCACTGGACCTCCAACTGATCTTCAAGGGTTACACACAGCAACCTGTGTTTACAGCGTCCGAATGAATTCAAGAAATTTCACACTGGGGCCATGAACCAGCAGACGGAATTCGTCACCCTCGGCAGCTTGAAAATAGGTCAGAACTACGCGGCCTAGAGGCACAGATTTCAGCGCTTCGGAAGCAATTTTAGCCAGGCCTCCTGGACGTGCGAAGAGTTTCATCGATGAGTGCGATGGTTGGCCACCGGCCCCAAGGAAATTCCAGTTTGAATCCCCTACTTATCCTTGGGTACACTGCACCACTGTTTTGGCCGTTCAATCCAGTCTTCAATCTCAGGTACACAAGAGCACAATTTCAGCTGTTCAGTTCTGAGTAACTCTCTAATGCTACGCCATTTGAGGCATCCGTACTATCCGAACTTACAGAAAGTGACGAAATCACTTCATCCTGAATCTAAGCAAACCATGTAAAAGGAAAGTTATGGCTGCGAAACTTCACATCAGTTGAATGGCAGAACGAACGCGTATAAACATGCCCGATCAAAGGAATCACTTGGCAGGTCAGACATTGGTGAATAACCACAAGTCCCTGCTGTACATGTCTACAGCCTTCCTGTTTGGTTGAAGCTTGTGAGTTTGCATAGTTACGAAGCTGTGTCCGGCAGAGATGTGTATAATGGCCGCCGAATCACTACAGTTTTTGCGCTTGGATAGCTCTGTGGGTATGTACTCTGGTACGCTATATTGTGTGGTCGATGCGGTGTGTAAATCGCGCTTTTTGAGTCAGGCTTTAGGTTCAGTCAGAATTCATAAACGTTCGAGAGTGTGGTGGTGCGGCCAGTTCTTCCGAAAACCAAAGGGGACGTCCACGCAATAACTTGGCCGTTGCTGGACCCACTGCGGCTCTCACTAATCTCTAAGTATCCATTAGGACAAAAGGAAGAATCTCGTGCCATGCCACGTTTGCATAAGCTCCCAAAGCTGCTTCGAGCCCTGGTGGGTTGGCCTGATTAAATTGTTAGTGGCTGAATTTCACACCGTAGTTCTCTCTTTTTTGCCTCCACATACGTTCATGGAAGGAGCAAAGGAATTTCGGAAATGGGTCCTTGGATAGAGGGTCACAACGACACGGAACCCAGAGGGGCTACTCTTAGTCCTAGAAGAGCATGAAGTGGTTTCAAATGTTCAACCACGTAAACGCATCACTTCAACCCACCTCGAAAAGCCGTCGGTGAAGGTTAATAGGTGAGTTCTCTAGAAGAAGGTGGAAAACCCGCTGAGTGGCCGCACATTTGATAAAAGGGGCACCTGGCTTGGCAAACATGTCGAGAGGATCCCTAACGTGCCTATGCTTTTAAAATCGCCGACATTTTAGCAAGTACGTGCAAATTCACTGTGTATGTGGAGAGTACTTCATGACACTTCGCAATAGAATGAGCCATTCAACGAGGCAATTGGACTTTGATTCAAGCTAAAGAGAACTGCCTTGAAGAAGTTGCTCGACCTAGGGGCCACCTGCTCGATCTGAGGCAATGACTGTCAAGTCAATGTCGCCGGATGGCGTAATGAGAGGGATGCGAGAAAGAGCACCTGTCACGGGGTTGAATTTATCTGAGATTTGTCGCATTTACTCCGTCAGCTAAGTGACTTGACCGGGATGTCCTGGTTTATTGAGTGAATACTGGCCTGCAGATGACTGCGCGGCGAAGAAAAATGACTCTTCGTCCTTCGAAAAGATGAACCTTCATTCTTTCAACAGGTGCAGAAATGACAAATAACCAAGCAAACTGCTGGAGTTTATGCAACAAAGGCTTTGTGTCCAGATTCGGCAGGCTGCAAACATTTACAGTAAAGTGATAAAGGCTGCAAAGTGCCTTAAGTTTATTATAAAATTGCACCTGTAACCATCCCTGAAGCATCGGCTGCCAGTGCCGGAGTACACTTGGTAGCTGATGTGCAACGGTGTTTATGTTGGAGCTAGCCAAATTCGTCTTGACAGAGGCAGAGCGGGCTTTCTTAGGAAGTTCGAACGTTCTGTTCTCACTAAACAGTGAATCTGCAAAAGTTCACCCCAGCTGCACAACTTAGGAACGAAAAGAGGGTAAAATTGGCTACATTATTGAAGCTACAATGTGTTTTGTGAGACGAGAGTCCGGGATACCCAGGAACAGCCCTCATTTTATTTTTCGTGGTAAAAATGCCTGCGGCTAACGCCATATAGCGAAGAAAAGTATCTCTCTCTTGGCACAATGAACATTGTATAACGTTGACAGCAGTTTCTTGTTGATATACTGTCAAAATCTGTGCTCAGGGGCACATTTTGGTCATCAGCGATTGAGCTAGTGACCAAAATATTGCCTAAGTGTGAACCTTTTAGACGTTGGCTGATCTGGCCCGTGGAAGGCAGCTACGTTTGTGACGCATTAAAAAAACAACTTGCACAGTAGGAAACTCAAACAGGTCAAAAGGTGTGATTAATGATGTCTAAGTGACGTAAGATGAATTTAAAAAATTGATTCCGTGCGTGAACCAAATCTTCTTGACTGGAGATCGTGCTATCGATAAGACCTTTTGCGAGATCTTGGAGATTCGGGGTTACGTAGCTATTTGGCATGGTGCCTATGGTCAGTACCCTATAATCGCCACAAGGCCGCCAATTGGAAGCGGACATTTTTGGTGCCACGTATGGTGGATGGGCTCAGGGCCTTGAAGACGACCTTGAGTACCGTGACTGGCAGTGTAGGTACTCGATCTAGGCTATTATTAGCTCGTCGGGAGCAGAGCCCCTGGTGGGAAGTAAACTGGTGACTCGTCCATGACCAAATGGAGAAGTACGTCAGTTGACCCCCGCGGCAGCGTTATAAAGCTGGAATAATCCAGGAAACTCATGAAGGAGCTCATGGTAGTGGTCTATGGCTACAGGGATGATGGGGATGACGATTCCAATGACGGTTTGCTGATGGTTTATTGAGAAAGGTCAGCAATAACCAATACACGCTGTAGGATACGGCTTGAACCGAGGATTGCAGTAAATGGAGGCTCACCGTAAAGCTTTATGTGTGTAATATTAGCTGCCACTGAACTATAGTTTGACTGACTGAGACCTGTGAAGTAGAGCCCAAAAGCCCCTACCTCTGCTCTGGCGTCCACTAAGAATGATGATCTGGAAATTCCGTTGTTCAAAACTGTGGGCGACTGTGATCGGAAAAGCCTGACAAGTTGTCGCCTGCACCCGTCGGCTTGCATGTAACCTTGGTACCCAGATGGATTCTTGGAGAATTGGGTGCATATGTTTTGCTTTTTCATACGGGTAACCCCACGCATTTGAGATTGTTTTCAGTCTTCTTGTCCGAACCCGTGCCATGTGACAGCAAGCGGTTCAAGTCCTCCAATTGTGTTTGCCGACTTTGCCTTTCCCTGCTTCAAACCTCTCGGATTCTCTGCGCAACCCTTAACCGGCCAGCTAATGTCCAATGGAGTATTGAGTTCATGGCTTGGATAGTAGCACCGTGCGACCTCTGCTCCGATGGCTCCCCGGCACTGATAGGCGTAGGGTTTAAAACTGTGTGCCGAACCTCCCCGCATTGGTTGCCTGAAAGAGGAGTGTGTTAATCACACATTCCTAACTCACTATCAGTAAGTTTATCTTCTCCGTGTTCTACTCGAGCGCAGGCCCTGACAGTGCAAGGCTCAAAGTCAGCTATGGCTTATCTGCTGCGGTATTACCCAAATTACAGTTGGAGAGATCCAAGGAATTGACTCGGGCCCCTCACTTTTCCGCATGCATGTAAATGACGTCTTTGCCGCAGTCCAACACGGAAATTTGTACATATTTGCGACGATATTAAGATAATATAGACGTTTGACCCACGCAACCAGTCCTGTGCACTAAGGAACACTTCTGATGATTTAACCTCCCTTGACCACCGGTGTCACAATTTGCATATGCAGTTCTCGACATCGAAAATTTCACCAGTTACCCATGGATGTACCATAAACCCTGGATCCATCCTACTTAGTGGCCACCCGATCCCCCTTTCTCCCATAGTAAGAGACCTTGGCCTGAATTACTGGTCTTCTGACTTCTCCAAACAGACACCATATCAAATAACCCAGGCTAGACGGCTCATAGGACTGATCTTTCGCTTCTCAAAGCGGGAAGGCAGCAGCGTCACTGTATGCTGCCCCCACATCAGGCCACGACTCGAATACTAGTCTCTCATTGGCCCAAACAAGATAAAAAGCACCTCTGCCGCGAAGGAAAACTCACAATGCTCCTTCGCAAAAGGCTTGATTTGACTAAACTTACTCCCATGCTATTGTGAGGGGTATGACCAACTCGAACTCGGGCCCCTTTGGCTGAGACGCCAATTGCTCTATGTCATTCGGTTATATAAATTTGTGCACTAGCGAGTTTTTCTGCTATTCGTCCACGGTGCATACTTGCGGCGGAGCAGTATTTCATTTTTACCCGCATCGCCATCGAGCCGAGAAGTCGGGTCTGATCTCTTCTTTGTCCTTTATGGTTAAGTGGGGAATAAAGTCCCGGTTGAGATACGCGTAATGTCCGGCCTTCGTTCTTTAAGACGAGCAATAAAAGCATTTCCATTGCTTCTAACGCAAACAACCTGACTGATGAATGCATCTCCATAGGCCATGTCTTTAAAGCGGGCTTTCATCCATAAAGCCATCATGACACCTCTACCAGCTCAAACATTTTGTCCTCACTAGACCACATAATCTACCCGTTTTGCAATCCTATTTCTAAACTGAATATCCTTGCTCTTGTCCCAGCCAACAACCATGTGAAATTTCGTATCTTGATCTCCTTACCCACGTATCATCGAGACTCATTGCAACAGTACCTATGGTATCCAATTAATTATCTCTGGTGACAATCCCTAACCCTTCCTCACAAACAGTTTACTGCTTCTATGCCATCCCCTACTCTTAAATCACAATCAGATCAAGATACCTGCATTAATACAGCTAACTCTCCTCAAGGCCTTAACTACTTAGACTTGTAATTTAAAGCCCAGGCCAGAATACACTATGGGCTCCACTGACGGTCTAACTGAAACGTCATCCTCTCAAGACTTACACAAAACCAATCAGTTCGTTATGACTTGTCACCTTCTAATACCGTCCCCATAACCTTAAAAACTCCTCACTATAGACTCTCAATCAGATCTAGATATTTTGCCGGTTTTCTATTCTAGCCTCTCGTGACTCGCCTGATAATCCCGCCCATATATTAGGCTCAATCTCAGCTTCTATCTCTGACCAAGGAATGCTGCACCCGACAGACTCCCAAATCCTCAGCTATTCATCAACCTATGTCGACTTGTGCAAGCTTTGCTCAACCACCTTTCCTGTCATGAGACTGAGGGGTCAGCACAACCGGACACCAATTACCTATACATCAAGTACCACAAAGTCCTCCTATGACTGACTACTGTTGAAAACCTTTGTTACTCAGTCTACAGGGAGAACAATCACCTGTGGGTTGTCTCTATGCTTCACAACAGGTAGCGCTGACAACAGGTGGCCCAATATAAGCTTAACTTATTTCAACTCCGGCCTTTTTTGAAACTAGCGGTCAACTACGCGTTTCCCGGGTGATAATGATAATGGTAGTGGTATATTTCTTGACCGTGGTCAAGACACATGAACAAGGCTGGATCAGAGAATAGAGCAATATATAGCAACTTGAGGCATTCAAAATTTTGAAATTTCAGAATCACACGGTAACCGAAACAAAAGAGTAAAACTGTGTAGTTCCTGAGTGGACTAAAGTGGGGATGGTTACCGCGGGAATTATGAACCGGCTCCGCATTCGGGGAGGGCTTTGTAGATGGCTGGACGAATGTAGGAATGCCGATATAAGCGGTACTGGAGAACGTCAAAAGGCACAGTGATTGCAAGAACCAGGAAAGCAACAGGCTTCGGAAATCACAACATGAACAGCGATTTGAGGCAGGAATGATACACAGTGTGTCCCATGGGTGCAGAAAACCGGTTGCAGCTGGTCACGGCTTCCAGAAGAAGATGCGAGGGTGCACCAACGGGATAGCTGGACGATGACTAACAAGTAACCTGGTAGGAGTGACCGAAAGACAAGGTTAAGAATAAAGTCAGCGTATGGCTATCAACGTGCAGCTGAAGATGCCAGCGAAATTAAGAATATCGATCCAACATTCTGCAATTTATTGTAGGGGGGTGCCTGTGAAACAAATACTAGCGAGTCAGATGTGATAATAAGACGGACCTTTTAGTATAGGTCATATGGCAATTTACATGAAAGTAAAAAAGCCGCACGGAGAACGCGGTGAACGTTTGAAGAGCATGGATGGCGTATGAATGTAGAACGGACTTTCAACGAGGAGCTGTCGAAGAAATAGACTAATGGAGACAAACGCTACTGAGGCAACCAAGCAGGAGTTGGAAGAATGTTAAGATAAAATCCTCTGTACACCTAATAAGAGAATTAATAACCAAATTCTTGTTGGCTACAGATGGCTGGTATTTTGTTTCATGAAGGCCTTGGTTGCAAGTGATGGCGGGTAGAACGGTGAGGGTAACAGGCAAAAAGAGGCCAAGCTGATGAAGTGGGCAGAATAGGTCGGGAACGCAGCGGCGAGGGCTGGGTTCCGGTCGTTGGTTTGTACTGCAACGCAGAGTGAATTCAACTGTTGAGATAGAGTACTGGATATGGATGTTGAGCGGGTGTGGGTGGCGATTGGTGTCCGGAATCCACTCTGCGATCCGGTGAGGCTTACATGAGGGATTGCTACTCCGGCTATAGGATTATGGTCAGCCGTGTGCGGTGCTCCTGATAACGTCAGCAGGCGAGAGTATAGGTTTAAACCATTTTCAATCCGATTGACCAAATCGTTTAGTCAGTACGGTAATCCGGGAGTAACGTGGAGTTGGCTGACGGCCACCCAAGTAACCAATGCGATCTGAAAGAGATCAGGAGTGCGGCAGTCTGGAGAGTGTTCCAGCTGTGGGTTTTGGTTATCACTTTAATAGAAACCAGAAAATGGACACTTTATTATCTGACGACCAGTGGGCCGATGTATGGAGGATCAGCGGACGGAGACTGGTAGTTTTCTAGGGTATTTGGTTTATAGTAAAGATACAGATAGATATCAAGCGCGGGCTTAGCCGGAGTGCAAAATAATTTGGTTGATGAGTGATGTATAAGGAGAGGGGTATATTGGGGAACCAGGAATAAAGCAATGGAAGAGGCTGGGATTAGAAAGATGAATGGAAAAAAGAAAGCAGCAGTCTGGCCGGTGCACCAGCTGTGGGCGGCGGAGTCAAAAGTAGAGAAAAGGTAAGAAAATGCTTGATGCTGGGTTGAAGTTTTTTCACGTGTACGCAAAAGTGTTGGTATTCCGTGAGATTATGAGAAATCAGAAGAATACGGATTCCGGGCGGAATGGGGTCCTAACTTACCATAAGCATATGTGCAGATCAGTGAGTCTTGGTTATTGAAGAATAGTAATGTGTGTGGCAAGACTCCAGTATACGAGAAAAGTGCAATATAAGCAAGACGGAGCCGTTGAGTTCTGGCCTGTGACAGGAGAATTAGTTGGAGGTGAGCACCTTTCATTAAAGGAGAGAACGGTTTTTCTAAGTGAGCTGGTGTCATTAGACATTTTGGTTAAGTAACTGAGTTGACAACATAGCAGACAAGTAATCTCTGACCTTTGTCATCACTGTTAGTGTGTGTGCTCCAGGAGAACATAGAAAAGGTGAAGTTGTGGACGGCCAACTATAACAGTGCGGTGATTACGTTCCTCTTTCCGTCAACCAATACAGGCGAGGTTTAGCCGATAGCTGTGGACCGTAGGCATACCAATACCGGGGTGTCGTTAGAGCAGAGGCTGCATAGTATAACTATTCCAGTCGTGTGTTGACCACTGCACTAGACGTCAGCAAGCTGGTTAATGGGTTTTTCAGGGAACCCAAAAGGGTTGAAACTGAGAAAGGTGGATTCGACAAGCATGCGTGGAGAGCTCGGGCGGCGTGCTTTCACCCCGCACCGGTTCAAACAAAATAAACCAAAGTCTACTTCAGAAGCTTGGGGTTTCCCATATGCAGGGTAGGGTCTAGGCTGTGATCGGAAGGGAACAAAGAGCATTAGTCCAAGGCGTTCCAGCCGGGAGTTTTTTAATTTCATATTCTACAGAGGAGTGGGGAAGCAAATTTATACCGCAGGGTGATCTTCCCATCTCTCTTTGACCCACCTTTCTTTACACGTGGACCATTGGGTCCGAGACGGCTAGGGATGGCTGTTTCTCCTTATTGCAAGATTGCCACAGACTAGATGCCAAAACCTTCGGGGGCGTTGCTGCCGCAAGCTGTGGGAGGAAAGGATGGAGGACGGAACAAACGCTCAGATAACGGCAACACTCGTAGGACTATCATGGCAATGAGCAGGCGTGAGGTACACGGTCGAAAGCTTTAGTCGTATTGAGAGAGATGACGCTGGTTGACTGGTTGCTACCTGCTTTGGAAGTGAATGAATTAAAGAAGTCCATCTGACACGAACAGGACTTTAGGAACCCATGCTGAGCTGGGTTGACAAGATTTCGAGGAGTAAGATTTGCAAACTGGTCCTTTTTAATCCTCTCCATGAGGCTGGACACAATCTGATTGTGGCTTATAGAGCGATAGTTCCTCGGATCGTGCAAAGTGTTATTTCCGTGTTGTGGAATCATACAAGAAGCTTTTCCTCTTAAAAAGACACCAAAGCACTGGAAGTACTTCTAGGGTCAGAGGTATCCGATTCATGATCTACGCCTTTTCCATGACGGATGAATTCCCCGTTACGGCAACCAAGCGACCCTGCTCATAGGATGCTTCTAGAACAGATGAACTGACGAGCTAATCCTGTAGCACCTCTGTCTGACCCAGGGATGAGTCACAGCCTGCCGAATGAGCTTTCCACATGGAGGCTAACCCCAACTCTCTTGGTATAAACCCTCCTGGGCTCCTTACGCCATTTCCGACCGCCCTTTCGTGCTACATTCCGCAGTCTAAGCAAGCTTCCCAAAGTGCACCAATGTAAAGTCAGCTACTTTCACAATCTTTCTTGTTGACTATTACCAGCACTTATTTTACGCTCCGGTATAATAGGCACACTTATTTTTCTGAAGTTAACTCTGGATACTCACTCATAAATGGCTTGCGACTTGAAAACACTTGCAACTAAGCTAAATTTCCATGCTGCTTAGCCGCATTCTCAGAGCACAAATGAAGATTGATGGTGGGCATCTCGGGCTGCAGTTTTAGGCTTCATCTTCCAAACATCTTCCAACTGCATAAGATATAAAACATTCTCACCACTCACGTCGAAAATATAAACCACTGACATCTGACTCCAGTTGCCGACGATCGAGGCGACACCAAACGCACATCTCATGCCCATACACGTCAAAAGGCAGGAGCTTAGATGGCGACGTCACCCAACACAGTTATCTAAAGCTCCTTACCATATCAATTCTTAAACCAACAGTCGTCTCAACTACCATTCAGCCTACCCCCTACTTTCATGGGTACATGAAGAAACAACGACTCCAAATTTTTACGGGAAAGAGTGACAATTCAAGCAAGATGTTCAGATCCATACTACCCCCTAGCCTGATGCAAGCCATGTAGCAGATGCCATTACTCAACCCCCAGAATATGGTCCATCTATCTCTACTGTCTAGGAGAAGCTCATCTAATTCTCTATTGCTCTCATTTCGAAATTCTGGAACTTGTTCTCTTTCCTCAACCTTGTCCCTTTTTCTTGCCATCATAACCCACAGCTGGAACTGCCTCCAGTCTGATGACCCCCCGTTCGTTGAGCGCCCTGGCCTATACATCCCCTTGTGTGTATTCGTTTGATTCTAATAAAACGGTAACCATGAACCCTAGCCGTAACATCCTCCAGATTGCAGTGTACTCGGCCTTTTTCAGTACTTGCTGGTTTATTGGGTAGCTATTGGTCCACCCAACTTTACTCCCGGATTACCGCATGGGTCCAAAAAACTGACAGGTTGGGTCGTGCTACTTTTCACGTCGAGGGGCCACTGCTTGAACATATACTATCTCTGGCCGTTGCCAGATAGAACTTCCTACACCAGCGGCCAAGAAGACCACAACACTACTGCTCGGGGTACAAGCCACTGTAATACTTTCACTGGACCGACACCGACTATCCTAATGCGCCGCCCCAAAATCTATTCCCAAACTATCTTCCAGATGGTCTCATTCATACTAACATTATTAGTAACGGTTTGTTTCGGAAGCGCCCGAAGTATTCCAGGTGCTTGAATAAATTTGCACAAGCTGTAGAATGGACAGACAAAAAAGCTAAAATGTAGAAGTGAGCATGACATAAGTAGAATAGGTGGGCCTACAAAGGGGAATTAAGAGGGATAAATGTATGATACGTGTGCGTACACTAAAGAAAAGGTTGTGAGTTTAAATGAACCTTATAGCTGATTCAAATGGATGCCCGGTGAATTTTAAAGCCAAGGTCGACTACAGAGAATGACTGATGTAATGGAAACTTTGGGAAGGTCTTACGAGTATGGCAAATTGAAGTAATGGATTTTCTCTCCGTTTCCGTTGGTAGTATCAGCCTCGCACAAGCAAACGTGAAACTGGAGGAAGAGGGAGAAACCGACAATCTGGAAGACAGTGCAACAGACCAAGAGGACTGACTCGTAATGTGTTCATATTTGTATTTTTACATCAATGACAATGTGCCACATTTTTTTCAGATAAATCATTACATTGCTGAATTTCGTCCTTTTGCCTTCGGCTGACTGTTACACCGGTATAATCCAGACATACGGGCGCGGGAAAACGCTACTTTTGGAGCATGTTTCAAGCTTGCCTTATGAATGATACCCATCTTAGTGGATTATATAGCCAACGGTGAACAAATTATCATAAATATGGGAAAAAGTCAAAGCTTTCCTTGGGAAAACCCGGAAACCATTTAAAAAATTTGGAAAACTTTTACGTATAACAAAAGTAGGGAGAAAAAGTTCCAGAACCACTAACCACAGCTGCACCGACAGCAATGACAGCCATCGCGGTCAAAGACGGTGACAACCTTGACCATGACGCTTATATACCCTTGCAGCGGGCGTCCAAACAAAAGTAGCACTATAACATTTCACGTCAATCTCAGTTTCTACGGGTACCAGTTTATCTGTTCCAATCTTTTCCCATATAACCGTCTCAAAATTTCAGCCGGGCAACATTTGAACCCGTGTGTTTGGATACTATCGAGTCTGACTGGTTCAGATGCCTCAGTTTATATGTATATATTTGTCAGTGAAACAGCATAATGATGCTCAAATCAGTGCGGAGATTTTCCACCTTAGTATCTTTTGCAACTGTCCACCTTTCCCTCGATCCGTTTCCGGCTGGAAATTGATCCTCCACTTCTCCAGGACCGTCCAGTTGTACTTTCACATTTCTGAAAGGTACAGGTTACTGATCCCGAAATTAAACTCGCCTTCATGTGGACTTCTGTTCCTTCTACACTCACCAAAGTTCCCAAATGTAAATTCATAAAATTGGTTTCACGTCTCCTAGTTTCTTGACTCATTCCTTTTATTGAACCCCGGAAGAACCGACATTCAGGGTTTGCATAAGCTTCATGGTTTGCTATTCTCTTCGTATGCATCGATTTCCCTGAGTGTACTTCCATACAATCTCATTTTCTTCCCATTTAAAACTTCGCTGTTTGCAGATACCCGGTATAACGCGGTTTGTCATGGCTTGCATCATTCTAGTTGGTAACGCACCTCTAGCATTATGAATGAACGACCTATTCGGTACCCCCGCGGTGCGCCACCGCCCAGCGAGAAATCGAAGCCGGTTCGAAGTTGCCGCTCAAACCATTATTAGAGTGATCCATATAAACCATCGCTGGCTATGTTTTTCTGCCGCTGGAACTTTTGACTTTTACACCTGAAGTTAGTGGATATTTCACCTCAATGAGTAACGCTGTACACCATGATCATGCGCCTGCGCGTGCGTCTCGACCACAGCCGAGAAATATACCATTATTATTATTATTATTATTATTATTATTATTATTATTATTATCTGAAAGCCAACAGATATACGTGAGATGGGCTAGAAATCGATATGAGAGACTGTGTCAGTGAGAGACGTTGGTGGAAAAAGTGAGACTCTCCGATTTGGATTAGACAGGAATGAAGCATCGGTGCTGTGCAATGGACCGTCGACGGACAGGGCACAAAACTCATTGTAAAACAAGGAGCGAGCAGTGCAAAGCGTAAAACGTGGATGAAATGACAGAAATAATTTGGAAAAATTGGATACGGTTGATGTGGGACAAAGATGTAGACGGAATGGACGCATATCATGACGGTCAGTGGGATGATAGCCAGATAACAGGCCGACGAGGAACTACAGGATGCAGAACAAATGCATATGTATAAGAGGGACAGGGGCAATAGCAATGGAGTCCTAGGAAAAAGTATCAATGATTGGAAGGGACACGTGAGGTTAGATCGAATGGATATAGAATCAACCAACGAATATCCTGGTGAATTTTCCCCACTGAAAGTGAACATGGCGAATCAATAAAGAGAGAAAGGGAGAAAATGAAGAATTTGGAAGCACAGACGTAATGGCGGCTGTAAAGAGCGGTTCATAAAAGAGGGAAGATTAAGAAAAGTATCGAAGAGAACAGGTAAGAATAGGTCTAATAACCTGAATAATGTAGGTGAGACATGTGAAGACGGTCGAGAGTGGGAGAAGGTTCGATGAATGAGCTTACATTATTCGGCCAGAAGATGACGGCGATGGAAATGGCTGGAAGGTGCGAAGCGAATGGAAGTACATAATAGAGAAATGTACCCGGAAGGTGGGGCTCCCTCTGGTGCAAAGGTGCAGCAGCGAGAGAAATTAGCGAAATTAGTACCAGGGAATTCGGGTAAAGACAGAACAAACGGATTGAAACTGTGAGTGAAATCCATGACGTAACAATGATTTTACTTAAGATGAAACGTGAAAAAGCAGAACTGCCTGAGAGAGGCACACAGGGAATGCCTGTGTGAAGCGATATACAAAACAGGAGATGGGAGCAAGGACCGAAAAGACAGGCGAGACATAACCAGTCAGATATTTTTACCACAAGTGAAACACGAAAAGGTTAAGAAGAAGGACAGGCAAACCGGTGGTGAGCACAGGGCACGAGAAATGAACGTGCGTTGGATTTGGGGAAATGGAACTGGAGAGCTGCGTACCTGCAGGCAATTGCATGAGTGGATGCAGCTGGGGGATGCTAACTGGGGCACAGCCTAATGGAAAGATCCACAGGGGACCGCTGATTCGAGCAAGGAAAATAGAGTGGCAGTATTCATACAAAAGATGTTGCTGTAAGAGATGCAAAGTTTGAAACGACGAGTTTCAAAATGGTAACTGGACACGCGTGCGGGTGGTACGGGTGCTTAGTGGCATTAGGCATGAGGAGGGAGAAAGACGGAGGATTTGACAGAACGGTGAGCAGTGAGGCACAAGAATGCGATTAACAAGTATTATGGACATAGGGTGAAACCAGGTGAATAGAGACTGCGGGCCGAAAATGAGGACATGTTCGTTGGTGGTTATGCTTGAGGGGCGTATTTCAACCATGAAAGTATAAAATCCACGATCAGGCAGCCAGGAAGCCAGGGGTTTCAGAGGACGGAGCCAGCGGTTTTTAAACGACCATACAGTAGCGTTATCCAGGCGTGTATACCAACGTTCAGGGTGCAATGCATATAAGAGGGGAAATGGGGGGGGGGGTAACCGATGAAAAAGGCAGTCAGGGTGTGTCCTTTATGGATTAACGGTTATTGGAGGCTTATAGAAACCAATAAAGAACGAAGCATAAGGGTGACTGAGACTACGGGAGAAGTAAGCAGAGTGTATGAAAATGATGGAGTTTCAATTCCATTTACTCACTACGGGAATGGCCACGGCCAGTCAGCCATCGAGAATTCAGTCAGATGAATAAAAATGTCTATTGTACATTGTGTTCTCAATCGTAGGTTGCGGGGTCTACGAAGGAGTCGGTCTTAGAAGTCGGGGCCCTTCATATGCTTTATCTTCTGCTATGTAAGTATTAGATAACTGGAATGCTTGGTTGAGGCTGTGTTATGAAATGATTGCCGATAGAAATTTGGACTTGGTTTTAGGCTCAAAGGGTAGTGGGAAACCTGTTCCGGAACTTGGGGTAAACAAGAAGGAAAACATTTTGACTGGACGGTCGATTAAGCTATGCTAGAAAGGACGGTAAAAGGCCTGTGCCGAAGTAAGGGTTTTCACGGGAGAAGCTTGCTGGGTTAAAGGAAGAAGACCGGTTATGTAGCGGGCTATACAGGAAGACTAAGTTTAGTCTTGAGCGGCGGAGCCAGGATGGGTCAAGATTTAGATGTTGGCATCGCCCTCTATAATTAAAAGACCTAGACCAATCAAACAGTTGTTTGGTAAAAGCCTCTGTATGCTTCTTAGCCTATCTGTGTCAAATTTTGTCATGTAAGAAAATATTATTGGGCAGTATTCGGGCAAAAGCCTGATGTGGGATTTGTAGATGCTGATGATGCTGTTCCGGAGATGGAAGGAGCGAAAGAGAATGGCCACACTTCTTCAAGCCTTGGTCGCTTGGATGGCGGCTTGCTAAGAGTAGGTTGAGGAGCAGGAACAGTTGAGGCCCAAATCGCGGATGGTAGGTCGACTGGCTATTGAAGACCCATCAAGAGTTAAGGATTCAGAGGGCAATTGGAATTTGTAGGTAGGAACCTCGCACTTATCAGCGGAAAAATTCATCATCCAGGAGTGGCAACAGTGGTCAAAAGCAGAGAGGTCAGCGGAAGGGTTGCAAGGAGTAGGAGATGCATTAATTAAATTAAAAGGGTAGACTATTTGTATGTCATCTGCAAACAAGAATGGCTTACTAGATCCATTGCGTCAGTAATGTACATTAAAAATGGGAGGGGACCCAGTACACTGCCCTGTATAACGCCACTTGTAACAGGTTTCGGGTTCAGAGCATTTCTGTTGGTCTGAACCACTTGAGAACCATGGGTCAGACAGGGTTGCAGCCAAGAAAGCGGTGGGTCAGCACTGCTAAATGAACGGAATTTAGCAATGAGATGGTGTGTGCAGCATGGTCGAAAGCCTTTGACAGATCTGGGTAGATAACGACCGATGCCCGCTCGTTATCAACAGCATTCGTGGCTCGGTTGAGGAAGCCAAACAGACGCGTGGTGCATGATGCGATTTGGGAAACCCACTCTAAGATTTGAGGCGAGAAGATGGGAAGTAACGCCGTCTTTGACAAGCGTTTCCATTATTCGGGAGATGACGCAGTGTGATTATTGGGACAGTAATTGGCGAGTTCCTGGACAGGTCCTTTTTGTGTCGTGGAATGATGACTGGAAGCTTCCGACTGGACGGTACCGAACTGGATTCAGTTTGCAAAGTAAATACGTTTAGTGATGGAAGTGAAAGACCCGATCCACCGTTAGTGACTGTAGCTGGGGTTAACTTGCCTGGTCCAGGATGAGCAGATGCTTTACGGTGTGAGATTAGCCTGGAAATATTGTTTATTTCAAATGTCAGGGTATTTAGAGAAGGGCTGTTAGTAGCAAGAAGAATGGGAAGGGGGGAGGGCTGCTTCTGAGTCTGGGATCCTGGACCTGTGGAAACAAAGTTCAAGGGCCTCAGCGGTATCAAAAAGGGTGGTGGCGAAAGTTTTATTCGGTAACTCAAAGTATTGAACAGTAGCGTCCGTTGTCGAACTCCTAGATTTATGTAAGAGAGTTTCAGTGCTTTATTGGGATGCCTTCGAGCTTTGGCTGCACTATTGCTGGGCTGGTCTTCCCACTGGTTTCGGATAATATCAGTAAGATGTGTTAGCCTCATGAGAAGGGAGAAGTGGCGGCTTCGGAGGTAGTCTTTGAATCTGAAGGTACTTTTTTTGGGGGGGGGGAGTCACGTTTGGATTTCCTAAGGGAGAGTCTTGGACAACTGGACTAAGCTTTACCAGGCATTTTTTACTTTAGGGCAAAAGTGACCAGCCGCCTGTTTGGGATCGGCCGTTATAAAAGCCTGCTCCAATCTTGGTTACGAATGAAGTCGGGCAGAGGGTCCCAACTTAAACGGAGAGAATCGTTGACTGTGGTCAGATAGCCTGATGCAAGGGGATAAGATGGAAGATTACCTGCCAATATCCTATGGTTGCTACCCGGAAATTTATGCAGAACGGAAACCAAAATTTGGGAATGGCTTAAGTGAATATAAGGTCTGGGATAATGGCGTTTCTAGTAGGAGTTTTGATGTGTTGAGCCCAACCCCCAAAGTGAGCATGGGACATTTATCCATTAGGTTGGGAGATGCTGTAAGCTTCGTCCAGGATATTTTGGGCCAGGTAAAAACACCAGCTATGGTTTTCTCTGTCGAAGGTAGTAGTGAAAGATAATCAAAGGCTCCATTTGAAGGAGATGATTCTGTGGTAGTAGAGGAGGGTGGGCGATAGACACGACCAATGTGCATGACTACAGTTGAGAACCGAGTTGTGAGCCATAGAGGATCCCGAATTGAGTTGAGTATGGAATTCTAATGAGTGATACTCAAAGGGCGCTCCGTAAGTATTCTGTGCACCCACCTCTGCATGACAATCCTATTTACTCTGATAACCTTTTACCATTCAAGCAAAATTTCGCTTGTGGGAGTGTGTTCCGTGAGCCAGGTTTCAGTAATAAGGATGGTACCGGGATTTGACGTTATGACATAATGCTTTAAGTGGTGAAGCTTATTCTGAATGGACCGGGAGCCAAATAAGATCAAAGATAACCCATTCATGATGATGCGGGTATCTGGGCTAAGAAACGTAAGACCGTTGTTGGACGGAGAAAGTGCACGGAAAGAGGCGTGAGTTGGAGCTATCACCGAGGAAGAAAAGTGAGCTTCGGACACCTCCGCCATGGCTTCAGAGGACTCAGCCGCGGACGACCAGGAAATTAGCAATTTAAGGATAATACGAGGTGAACGAGAAGACCTTTGATTAAGTAGCCTTGCCACTTGTTCTGATATGTTGGGATCTTTCAACGCTCGAGTGTGATGATAGAATAGTGGATTATGGAGTTCATCGGCCTTCCCACTTGGTAACCCAGGTAGTGGTCGGTTTTGTGTGGTAAGAGCAAGCCTCAGAAGATAGGAACTGAGAGAGTGTGGGGTGGCTTTGCCGCTTGCTCGAGTGGGGAAGGAAAGGAATCGGCGGTTTTTAGAGGGTGTGTACCAGGGATATTTTGGAAGAAGGTAGTGGGAATACGCAGTGTTGCGTAGTTGGCCTTCGGAGTCCGGTGAGCTATCTAAGATGTAAACCAGTGGCAAGTTGCTGGTATTGGAAAGTGGTTCATTAAGGCCGGGAGAGAAAAGAGATTTTGGGATCGCATGCCACAGGGCGGTGGAAGTTTGCACGGAGGAGTTTGTGGATGTATCCTGTGGGTGAAGGGGTTGTGGTGGGAGGGCAATGGTGGAGCAAAGCGAAAGTTTGATAATGTAATGGAACTGACAGGGTGAACGACTGAGGCACGGAAAGGTCGGAAAATGATGAGTTAGGCAGATGCAGCGTTGAAAAATAGCTGTGAGGTGGGTTGCGGCTATCGTCCAAATAAAGGCGCGTAGAGCTGAGACTTCGCTAAGAGGAAACACGGTTTGAGAGACTATTTGCTTTTGGAACGGAAATTTAAGGCACTGACAATATTGACATCCTAGTAGGATATCTGTTCGCTTCTTATTTTGCATGACCATCGGAGTGTGGCCTGGTGATATAAGGCGGTTGCTGCCTAGTGAACTAGACGTAGAGGCCTCCAGTAAGGATGTAGGGCGGGCTGCCCAATTCTTTATTTGCGGCCATGGGTTTTCTTTGGTACCGACACTCCGCATTTGGGGCTGAGTAAAAATCGTTACCGGCTGTCGGCCCATGGGTGACAAGTCAGAAGACAACGACGCTGCTGTGTCCTTAAGGACGTCACTTCCTGGCAGTTTGTTTGCGTGAGTACGCCCTGAGGGCTGACGGATCTGATTCGCATGAAAATGACCTGGTGGTGCTAAGGTGCGGTCTAGCGGATAGGCTTTAGTCGCGACCAGAGGTTGGGGACAGGAATGACCGTACTTTGGTTTGTGTCGCCTTGGGAGAGAGATGCAATGTTGTTGGGTTGGGGAGGCCACGCGATTTAAGTAGCTGTTTTTGATGCACTAGGCTAAGCTGTCTGACAGGACTCGGTGGATTCGAGCCTCAGGCATCTGCGACTATACTGAGGAGTCTGGGGAGCTTGGGGACTGATGGACTTGGAGCAGGTCCATGCACTGCTTCAGACAAATGTCCGCTGGCTGACGTTGGTTGCATAGATTACGTAGAGTGGGTACAGAAGGTAGGAGACATTTTGGCTGATTTCCGCCCTGAATGTTTGAGAGTTGAGGTTTTTCAGCACTTCTCGTTGGAGTCGTGTTTTGCCGAATGCTACACGAATGCTTTTTGTATGGTGAGTGAGCAGCAATAACGCATTGTTTATGAACTAACCCAGCCAACAAAATGGTCCAAGATCAGTCAGAAAATAGTCCCAAATCAGTACCCATTTAGTCACAAGTTTTTAACCATTTAGCGCCTTTTGGAACACCTCGAGGGAGCTTTTGGGACTATAATTTGGCACATCGAGGATGCAGCAGATAACGTGCATTATTTTCAAAGTTCGGTAAGCTATACTGCACCATTTCATCTTGAGGAGCTAGTTATTGAACTTTTATTAATTTCTATTTGAGAAAATAACACGGTACGTGAATGCACTCAAAAATTATTTGGCGCAACTCGGCTGCTTTCTGGTTCATAATATCCCCACAAAACCCAGCCATTTACAAAGAAGTTAAAGTGCACTTCCACGTTGTGAACCATACCTGAAGTAATTGGCAAAATTCTCCAACTTAAACCATATTGATGAAAAGGTCCCAAAACAGTCCCTTGAGGGACCTTGTGGGACTATATGCTCTACCTTTGAGCTGACTGGGCAGGTAAACCGTGGTATTTTTCAATGAAGTAAAATTATTTTTCCATGTTCTAAGCCTGTTTGAATCTAACGATATGGCAGAAATTCTCAAATTAAATTCTGAAAAATGGTCTCTCGAAGGGCTTTTTGGGACCGGTATGCTTATCCCGGTGCAAACCGGAAACTCACTGGCTGTCAGTGAGTCCGAAAATTGGAAAAGCAGGGGATGCTGATATTGTGTTTGTTTTTGTAGTCTGCTGATACGGCATATCATCTGTTCCATGTTAGCTGCCCTTAGCAAGGTACTGCTGACTATGTTGTTTGGGGCCTTATCAGGGGTGTTGAATACAATGGCCTGAATGGAATTAAGTATTTGTTTCGAAACCTCTGAAGATATACTATTAATAAATATACACGTGACCACTGAGTTGCAGTCCGTGGTTACCGTAGAAGGCTCGAGAAATTAAGCCGGTAGAGTCAGAACCCTGGTGGCTCTGTCAAGGGCCTCAATTCGCGACTCGAGTGAGCTTATGCCTTGTAAGAGGCTGTCAGTCCTACTGTGTGCTTCACCGTGGATGTTCTTCCATGAGGCGGAGCTCGGCTTAGTGAATGGGAGACGCACGGCTAAGCTTGGCAAAATCCTAAAGGCACCTCTGCTCCTGTTGTAGTTGTACACTGTGACGGTAGACTTCAGTAATCAACTAACTTTCGTACATAAAGGTGACAAAAGTATATTGTGTACCTATTTTGTTTCACTATGTGCCTTTGTGACCGGGTGGCCTTTATTGGTTTTGCTTACTGTTTGTCGGCAGGTTAGTGTTTTCAGCGGTGCCCACTTATGTTTAGTATCATAATTGTCAAAGTGTCACAAATAAGTATCGTTCGGACCATACTGGTATTGTTTCGTCGTCTAATTATTGCATTGTGGGCGTCACTTGCTTCAAAATGCCATTCTTCATATAAAAGTAGAAGTTTCTTTCAACGTTGTCATTAGAAGAGTAACCAGTATTCCTGGGAAATAAATAGCATTGATCAAACGGTAACCTGTTGAAACCCATTCTATTCGTCTCTTCTCAACCCCGTAGAAGACATTTCGTTACACCGAAAGAGAGCAACGGAAGATTTACAACTGGGAAGATGCATATTCATAAACTTAAACATGGAGATGATGCAACAGTCACCGTCCGATATATTATTCACCGCTAACTTAGGCATGAAACAGCTGCGTGATGTACTTCCCCGCGTGGGCAAGTTTTGCCGGGTCGCCACTTAATCCGCGGACTATTTCCCTTGTACCACGTTCGTGTGAAAAATTCATCTGGACAGTGGAATATATATTCACGTCGGACTGACTGATGGAGTGAATACGTGCCTAGGCAGCATGGACCTGGTTCAGATTCTGTCGACCTACACCTGAACGTAGATGGGTTGTTGTCGTTTCCGGACATATGCCTTTCAGATGTGGCCAGTTTTGGCAAGGATAGTGCGGCCTTTGGGTCAGCAAACCTTGACTGTTGAATTTTACTGTGGTGTGAAAAAACCATATCCAGTACATGATTACTTGTGCCACACGGCTAAAGACCTGGACCAGCTGTTACAAAATGACCTAGGCTATCTTTGTTCGTCCATACGGTATCGTTTTAAGGCCGTTATTTGTGGTACTTCCGCCAGGGCCTCCGTTCGTCAAGCCAAAAGCCTCGCTGGTTATTTGGGCTTTGATAAATGCAACCGACGCAGCGTGCATATTGATGGAGGGTTGGCGTTCCCCGTCGTCAAGGCTACCGCACGAACGAACAAAATGTTTCGCACCAATACGTATCGCCGTCACCACATAGGCACAGCTTAATTTCGAGCCCTACTCCTCGATATTGTTACCACATTCCTGTTGGATCGTATGCATCTTATATGCCTAGGGGTAAAATAGAAACTACTTACCACCTGGCTGAAAGGCGGTCATATACCACGTTGCCGCTTGAGTAGGCCGCGTGCGGAGTAAATTGGAGATCTAATTATGTGAACCCACAATGCGCTTACTTGTGACTTCCAGAGCAAACGCCATTACACGCGTGTTATCGAAGGCTGGAAGGCGGCGGAACTTTGCCAGTTCCACCTCCACCTTTGCCCTCTGTGTTTACTTGATTTATTACCCCATGATTTATACGACAATATTTTACTTTTATTTGTTTTCTTTTACATCTTTTTGCCCCCCGTTTTGCGTGTCCGTTTTCTAAACTCCGCACATGGCATGTTCCGTTTTTTTGTACGGGAGATAGCAATATTGTATGGCCCTAATTAAGTTGTGTATAACGCTTGTTGTCAGACTCATCCAGCAAAGGATGTGAGAAGACATGAAACATTGGACATCTCATGCTTTTCTTGTGAATCTTATTTGGGCAAGCCAAAATGTTCGATAGAAAGACCTGCTTAACCAGAGGAGCAACTGTACAAGCGCTTGAATGGGGTGAACATTGTTCACTCTGATCTCGAAAAACTTCGGTCCCAGATGACACGCTCTTGGCCATAACTTGTTTCTCCAAAAATCCTTGTTTGTGTCATCAACCGGCTGTTTTTCTAATGTAAGAGCCAATAATATCTTTGTGATAGCCAAAAAACCAGAAACCGTAGTGAATATTTTGAACGATGAAGTTCATTTCGAGATTTTCATTATCGTCGGAGACTTCTTCACTTTCGCTTTGCGCTCAAAGTGTTTATGAATCTTTTCAGTGGGCGGATTGCAGTCCGATATCCATACCTTTCCCGTTCACACTGCCTCCTCTAAATGCTTACCCTTACCGTTCAAATCTTCTCATGTGTGCATCCCGATTTTACATATTTTTTTATGAAATTGTTGTTTTCACTGCTGTTCTTTCTTTGGGCTTTACATATATGCATATATATACATTTATATATAAATATTTGGCCGCTGACCAAAAGTAGGGAAGCGTTTCGGCAGTTGCTGCTTTCGTGTGCCGCACTGCCTGATTCGGTTCCGGTACACGAATTTGTGATGTTTGCCAGAGGTAGATGTTTTTGAAATTTATTCTCTTAGACAACTTCGGGAATGCTTTCGTTTTCGAAAGTAGGCCATTACATAAATCGTTCGTGTACAGCACAGAAGACACGGTGCCACAAGCAGTTTGGTCGGCTCTATTCATTTCGCAGGAAGTAGGGATGGTTATGAGCTAACACTGTTCAAAGTGTACCAACACAGTTGACGTCCGATGACAGTTTTGAAGGGGGGCACACGTGGGTATCTCGTGAACCCTGTGAATAGTTTGAAATGCCGCCGTCTCCGCCACCGGTTTTGGGGACAGCAGTTGATGTTCCATCGTTAGACCAATGTTTAATTACCGTGAAACGTGTCTGACGCGATGCCGCACTTCACCTCAACCCGAACTAAGGAACGCATATCTCAAGCCGCTAAAACTCACCGGATTCCCTCAAAATACTTTGGGCAAAGTAATTATCGATTGTCATGAACAACGTATCATATAGTAAGGTTTCTGCCTCTGCAACAAGCAAGTCGCCAATAGAAAGATTTGCCAAAGATTCGCATAAGGTACTCCATGAGTGACCACTGTATATTCACGCAGGAATATAGTCACTATTTCCAATCCGTCCTCCGAGCCGTTGACAAGTGTTGTCACCCGCCGCTCTCGCTCTAACGACTCTACAAACTACCCACCAACTGCTAGCCCAGCCGCGACATTTCGTTTCTATCCTCATAAGTGCCGCTCTAATCCACCCATAAGCCTACCTGGTACTCCTACCAGGTCCGCACTTGCCCAACTAATCACCACACCCATTACCCCCCACTCTCAATCGGCTTCTGCTTATAGCGTACTCTCGGATCCTCCAGGTGATAACCAACTGGGCCACCATCCGGATTCGACCAAAGCCACCGTCCCTTTAAGTGGCAGTGACCTTCATGGCCTTGCCAGTGCCATTCACCTTTCCACCGCCCCGCACCTCCTTCCACTGTGTTTCCCTCTCTGTGATCGCATGGGTCACACCAACCCTCCATCTCCGTTGCTACCCCATATCCCTCCCTGCCCCCCAGACACCAACCCTTCATAATATAGCCCCAGCATGCCTCCGCTGCTCCCCCCTGCTCACCTCCACCAACCCTCGTCTAACCCTGAAGTACCACGTACAAACCCTAGCAGATACTCTAGGTTCGTACCTGTATCCCGCCTCCTCACCCCACCTCCCCACTTACCGGCTCCCCTGCCTCTCACGAGCCTCCAAACCTTTCTAAATTTCGCCACTCCCTTCCCGCCCCCCACCTCACACTACGTCCTAGTTACTCTCCCACATGCCTTCACCCCCATACCGACCTACCGGCCTTATACTGACTCTGCCCAACAGGTAGGTTACCTGCAGTCAAGATCTCGTTTTTTTCCTGACCGGTGCCCTCCGCATCCGTGGCCATATTGCTAGCCGCCCTATGGACCATATCCATAAACTTTCACAGACTCATATCACTGATCGCTCCCCACTCGATGTCATGCCACTTAGCACCTTACACCACGCACTCCCCCTGTCCACCTCGCTTCGACAGATATTTTTAACCTCTCACTTTGCCATATGGTGCCCCTCCCTCTGCGCCGTGTGACACCCCTCCGGCCCACAGCGATCGGCTGCGCCTAATGCTAACGCTTCTCCTACTTTCCGCACCCCACCCAACACTGCCTGCCTTCCCCCTTCTACCGACGCTCTACCCCCACTGAGACCCAACTCCTATCGCCACAGTGATCCCAATAGTCTTGCAGCTAACATCCATGCTTTGCGCACACCGACACTGAACCCATTCCTACTAGTTCTTATTGACGCTCGCTCAATTATTAGAAAAATATCGCACCTGCGACCTTTGGCATTTACGTCAAACGCTGACATTATACTACTAACTGAATCCTGGCTGTCAGATGATGCTTCGCTTGACCTTGTTCGCATAGCTGGGTATCAATGCTCCTCGAACACCCGCCAGTCCAGGCGTGGAGGGGGCTGTTTAGCCTTTGTCAAATGCACTATCCACGCTGGTGTTATCGACCACCCCCCTCTTTTCCTTATTGAGGATTCGTTATTATTATCTATTCACGCCTCCCGCCAGAACCTCCTCCTTGGCTGCGTCTACTTCCCCCCGGGTCTGGAGCCTGCAAAAATTGACTCTGCCGTGGATGTCTTTAATGCTGCGCTTGACTACCCTGCCAGTGCAAAAATTATTGCGGGCGACTTTAACTTTCCTTCAATTTGCTGGTCCTCCCATACTAGCCCTCCCGCCCTCTCCACCTTCCTTTCTTGTGTCCGTCTTGGTGGATGGACCCAACATGTCTCCTGCTCTACTAGGGGGAACAACATCTTGGACCCAGTATTCTCCATTGATGTTCCTGATATGATAACCCAGGCTACTGATCACTTCCCGAGTAGCGACCACCGTATTGTCAGGTGCAAGTTCAGATGTTCTCATCCGATGCAATCCTCTCCCCCTTTTCCGACTTCCTACCGTTCCTGTACCTGGCTCCTAGTGCCAATGATAATCCGCTCCCCTAACTGGGACACATTTTTTCCTTCCTCCTATCCCCTCACTGTTGTGAACTCTATTCCAACCTCCTACACTGTCTGAGTACCGCCAACCCATGTGCCGATTGACGCCCCAAATCCAGCACCTCACGCCTGTCACTTTTAGAGCGTAAGCTGTCTAGGCTGCAACTTACCTTCGCTAGATCACACGACTTTACAATTCTCTTGCGCATAAACCAGCTACAACTGAGGCTGCGTTGCTTGGTCGATTTGCATCTGAGAAGGCAAGAGGCCATCGCCCTAGCACACCCAAACAAAACTGGCTACCTGTCTAACCTGCTTAGTAAAAGGTCCAATCAATCCAATCATACCTCGCCCAAGTTCCTCATCTACGGCTCATCTACCGCTAATACTCCAGCATCTATTTCTGAGGCCTTCAATGAGCATTTTTATTCCTCCCTTATAAGCTGTCCTGGTATTCCCCCTCCTAAAATCCACCCCTGCACCTCTGCCTCTCTTTCATCGATCGCCTTCGACCATCTAGAAATTGAAAAATCAGTTTCCTTTATTAAACCTTCTTCGAAACCGGGACCAGATGATCTCCCACCGGCCCTCCTCCGCTTCGGTGGTCCTGACCTCCCTTTATTGTTGCTTAATATGTATACCACCTCCATGCTTCACAGTTTCGTCCCACCTCAAAGGAAATCCTCTGTTATAGTTTCGCGCTTCAAAAAGGGTGCACTATACAACCCAGATAACTATCGGCCTATTAATTACACCCCAGTAGTCCGCAAAATCATGGAGAGAATTATTAGAAATCACTGTCCAGTACCTCTTATCCAACAACCTACTGAATTCTGGTCAGCATGGTTTCTTGAACTCCCGTTCCTGCTCTTCCTGCCAGCTTGACTTTCTCAATGTCCTATCGTCTGCTGCCGACGCCGGCAACTCTGTAATTGTCCTGTACCCCGACATGTCTAAGGCTTTTGACCGTGTTCCCCATATTCATCTGTTAGCCAAAGTCCGATCTCTCGGTATTACTGACCCTCTCCTCTCCTGGCTATCCTCCTATCTCTCTCACAGATCACAAGCCGTGCTCGTCGACGGCCACCTATCTTCCACCAAACCAATTACTGGCGGCGTCATCCAAGGCAGTGTCCTAGACCCATTACTATTCCTTATTTATATCAATGACATTTTCTCTTCTATTCGACACGGCACTCCTTTCCTCTTTGCCGACGATATAAAAATAGTGTACTCTTTCCTCCCTAGTGACCTATCTGTGACTATGTGCAACATAACCCATGACTTACTCGTTCTCCAAACACGGTGCGTCTCGTGGTTCATGAAATTCTCTGCGTAGAAAAACCTCCTCCTACTATACAAGTGCACGGTACCACCCGGCCAAATTTGTCTGGACGGCCTGCCCATCCCCATACACCCCATGGTTACCGATCTTGGCGTACGCAACTCTTGTTCCTTTAACTTTTCAGAACAGGCATCGTTCGGAATCGCTAGGGCTAAGCGAACTCTAGGCCCGATCAATCGGTGTTTCTTAATACCGGCCAGTCGCCTCTTCATGTATCTCTCGCACGTGAGACCGCTCCTAGAATATTGTCTCATTACCTCCAGCCTCTGGCCAAGTTCCTCTATTGTATCTCTTGAGAACGTTCAGCGTACCTTCGCCAAAAGGCTGTTGTGCGTATCCCTAGCCCTAACATACCGCCAGCGGTGTGAGCTCCTACAAATTGAGCCTCTATGGATTCGTCGCATGAGGCTCAACCTGATTTTCCTCTTTAAGCTAATCCATAACCAGGCCTACACCTCTTATCCTATCTCATTCGCTGCGCCCTGCTCCTACCCCATCCAACACCGTGCTTTTTCTCTCACTGTCCCCCATTCTAATCTCTGTCTGAAGTCCCGATTCTTTCTGTCAGCCTATTCCAAAATCTGGAATAAGCTCCCCTTTAGCTTACGCAGTGCCTCCTCAATGCTCGCTTTTAGGCGCGCACTTTTGTCATATTTAACAGGCCTCAATGCTATATTGCTCACCAGTGAGCTCGTCTCCGCTGACGTGGAATTTGAAAGAGGCCTCACACTGTAACTCTACTACCTCTGCGTCACAGGCCACTAGGCACACCCCGCGAACTAAGACTATTGCCTTCACTGATCCATAGCAAACCTACCTACCTCCTGCCATCATAAGGTAACCCTATTGCTCACCTACGTTCATCTCTTATCCATCATATTCACCTTTTTCTCCTCAGTATCCGTTGATTCTCAGCTGGAGCACACCCAGACTGCGCTTATCTATCCCTTTTCCCTTTCCAGTGATCCTCACTGGCGGCCAAACTCTTCGGGCACTGTACTTACCATCTCCCTGGCAGGTGCACCCGGATAATATTGCTACACGGTCGTCTACCACTCGCTATTTCCGTTGGCTATCCTGTCCATGGTCTCACGTCTTGGTCAATTGTTCTTGGTTCACGCACCCCCATTGCGGTCGTTTTGTCCCCTGTACAATTATCCATGAACACTTGCGCCACTCCCAACAGTGCGGGGCGCGGTCAGATCCACAGCTATGGCCGGTGCACATCGGGCGCGCAGGCCGTCTGCAACGATGTGCGAGCGCAATTAGACTGGTGGATCACACCTCCTGCTTTCACTTCACGAAGTGTTTTTCAGGTTGGGTGCTTAGCGCACGGCCAGTCCCACCCACTAGCACCGGTTGCGGATGGCACGCTCTAACTTTTCTTGGACTACCGAATCCAACGCTATCGGTTGAAAATTGCATGCTGCTCATCCTTTTCCCGCCACAGCTCTCCAATAATTCTTTTCCCACCTGCCGTCATTGCTGGCTTCTATCATCTATGCGCTTGGTGTTACCATCTGCTCAGAACGCCCATTAATAGCTTCCTTAAACCTGTCGTTCTGTTAAATCCCTCCTCGTGCCCCATGCCATGATGCACCAATCGCACCTGCGCTCATGACCAATCCGCATATTAGAACTTGCCGCTCCAAACTTCGCATCTTTTACAGTCGTATTTATTATATAATCACCACCACCATATCTTTCTCACTTGGCCCCGCGATTCCTCTGTGGTTCTTTCCAGTGTCCTGGTTAGTATACACCTGTGCAATTGTCTGCCGGTACACAGCTCTCCAGCTCCATTGCCCCAACTCCTTTGCGCATTCATTTTTTGTGGCCTTTTTGTTCTATTACTGGTTCACTTATTTCTGAGCTTCCCGCTTCCTTGTCCGCCTCCTTCGTGTATCATCTGCAGTAAAATGATCTGATTGGTGATTTCTTACCTGTGTCTCCTCTGTCATTGCTTTCATCCCTTGATCCGTTTATTGCTCGCTACAGGCATTTTTCTGTAACTTCCAGTATGGTCCGCTTTTCCATGTTCCACCATTGTAATGACAACGTTACGTCACGGTGTTCTTTTACAGTTCCAAATTGTTTGACCTGTCACTACCCGATTCCTCTGGTCCGTCACTGCATCTCGCACCTGCACTGATCAAATAATTAGACCCATTCTTACCCGTTTTCCTTGATCCTGTCTTTCATCTTCACTCTTCCATGAACTGCCCCTAACAGTCTTCATCACTTCTGTGCTTCCGCATTCTATTTTTCTCTCCGTTGGGCTGCCACGTGTACTTGTCATGAAGTTAATCCACCACGACATTCCAAAGTTAATTCTACAACCAATTGATCTAACATTACCTACTCCTCCTATTGACTGATAATTTCTTTCTTGGACCCCATTGTTATTGCTCCTGCTTCTCTTATACCTATACATATATATATATATATATAAAATAAATCCACATATATATATAAACTTACGCATATATATTTATGTGCACGCGCTCTGCATCTTGCAGTTTCTCACCGGCCATTTCTCTTGCTATCATCCCAACGACCGTCATCATAGGCATCCATCAACTCTACATCTGTGCCCCACATCTACCGTATCCAATCCTTCGAAATCGTTTTTGTCATCTGATCATCCCTCTATGTCTTGCATTGCTCGCTGCTTGTTTTACGGTGAGTTTTGTGTCCTGTCCGCCGACAATCCACTGTAAAGTACCAATGCTTCATTGATATCTAATCCACTGTAGTGCACCTCACCTTTTTCTCCATCGTTCCTCGCCACTGCAGTTCCTTATACCGATTTTCAGTCTTTCTCATGTTTACCAGTCTGCCTCCATGTGTAATTGCCCGGGACCAGCCATCCAGTCCACCTGACCTTGAATTTCAAACTCACCGGGCGTCCATTCGAATCCGCCCTTGAGTTCATTTAAACCCCACGCAATCTCTATGGTGTGCATACGTTTATCCTATTTTCATCCTACCTTATTCCCCCTTCTGAGCCATTTTATCCAATATTTTCATGAGAGTCTCCATTAATTCATGAATTATATCTGTCCATTCCATCACCTGTATCACCATGATCGTGCACATGGCATGCTTCGGGCGCTTCCGAAATAAAACATCATTATTATTAATATTATTACGATGTACGATATATGCAACCGTTTGGGCAAAATCGAACGTGCGCCGAACTGCTGACTGTTGAGTTAGGTGCCATACATGCATCAGCCGTGCCGTCCGAGGTGCGGAGGGCCGAGACGTGGAGGGAACTTCAGAAACTTCACCAGGCTCCGAGCTTGTCCGATGTGTATGCTCCCATGGTAAGTATGTACTTTTTAACTGAGCCCTTTCAGATGGCAGTGCTCAGGCTGTTTGCCGATTATGACTTGGCTGAAACCGTGGGTAGCTTGCTCTCCGCATTCATCGGAAACGACATTGTCCTGGAAAGTTGTTGGCTAGGAAGCCCTCAACGAAAGGCCGGTAACGACCATAAGTTGACGGCCCCCGTTGAGAGCACGTTGTTCATATTTACAGTCATACAAAACTTCAGATGCTAGAACAGGAATGGAACGGTTCTCCACCGAGCCAGAGACAGACGTTTAAAATGCTGGGTCATCAAACCTCGGGATAGAGACGAGAGAAGACGACTAAGACGGAAGGCTATTTTCCTATATATGGAGCTGCATAAGAATCCTATCTCCTGCAAGTTGTTTCATTAGAAAGTTTAGCTGTCACAGTTTACATCGGCTTTTGTGTGTCTACTTCGACATGAGATTGTCACTGGTTTCGCAGTTGCAACTAAGCAAGCTTTTGAGCGGAAATTTTGCTCAGTGTCTGGTAACACGTTTGAATAAGTATATATATATATGTACACACATGTTTACGTGCATGCGTTATATATATAAATGAAATCTAGTGCGGAAATATTGTCCCTCAGATGCCTAAGACTTTCAAATCAAAATATAGCTCAAGCTGTTTGGAGATATATCACTGTCTTGTTTGATGTTACACCTGGTAGTAAAATGTCACACAAACAAATTTTATAACCATATTACTTTGAAAAACTCATTTTGCATATTCTTTCGCATTGCGCTTCGTGCAGATAGCAACAACTCAATGGTTAGTGTCATTGAGATAGACAAGGGCTTGATCTTTCCTCACACGAATGCCTGCAACCGGATTACGATTGAAAATTAGCCACAGAGTTTTGCTGTTGATTCTGGCTAGTGTTCCCACACAATCAGCTCCCCATAAGGGCCTGTCTGGTCCGTGGCCCCAGTGAACTTCAATCACTCCAGTGAACTTTACTACCGACTGCCACTGAACACGTGATCTGTGGTTTGTCGTGTGGGCCATGTCTGATCTGTCCACAGCCTGCTGGTAGTGTCCTCCCGTTCGTCACTTACGGGATGCAAGGCGCAATCAGTGTGCGCCAAGTTTACTCGTGACCATTCACGAAGTACTGCTAAACGATTGGCTGAAGTACGTAAGGAAGTCTTTCTGACACGCTTGGGACGGGAACGATTGGACAACGAACACAGAAAAATGATTACCAAAACGGGCAGTATTATATGACGTTTACCACTAGTTCAATAGTACATGCTTTGTTTATGTTTCAAAAAAGTTATTGCGATTTCCGAAAGGAACCCACGAGAAACGTTTTTTTATCAAAGGCATTGGCGTTAGCGGCAGCGAATTAACGAATTGTTTTGGTTTGCCGAGTAATGCCTAATCACGACAGCAAACCTGACACAGTGCCTCACCACTGGTCAAATGTTGGCGGTTCACGTTCATTGGCATCACCGATTGACAGCCACCTGCCGGAAGTTTGTCTGCACAATAAAGGTGAGTCTTTGTTTTCGGTAATACTGCATGGATTTAACAACAATCGAGGAAACAGTGTGACAGTGGTATGTCCGCTTTAGTTTAGAATTGTAAGAGATGAAAGATTTATTGAACGATTTTGAACCTTACCACCAAACTCTGTCAAGGGCTACGTGAACACCATTGGGTGCTCCGTGAACTATGGGAGTTATTTGGATCCAGCCCGGAGAATACTGCATCATTGGTCCACTGAGAGCGCTCCTGAAGATACAAATGCCTATGGTAGATCTGAACCAAAAACTTTGCCAATTTAACTGCACATGGTCGAGATGCACTAGTTAAAATCTTCGACCTGGTGGATATGGACAAATTTGGGAGGACCGGTTGAGCCTTTCATCTCGACCCAATTTCTTATTGGCGTATACTCCGGTGGCTAACAACAGCAGGATGTGGCCAAATTCCTGAAGCCGCGTATTACAGAAATTAAAAAGCATTCAGCGTCAGCAATGGTTGATGGTATGAAAAAAAAACGGTTACTCAGGAATGGAGATCAACGTCGTCAAAGATCCGTTCTAGATACGATATTTGTGACATGTGCATTCAACAGGGTATGTATCATAAGCATGAGGCATATTTTCCTTCTGCGAATAATACATCATTAGACGACTGACGTTTTCTTTCTTCTTGTCTAAGTTAAGCTGGCTGCTCACTTTCTGAAGTCTTAGAATATATATGGTGACAAAGTTTTCTACAGATTATATGCATTGTATTTGTCCGGGAGTAATGTGACGTTTGATAAAGCTTTGGACAGATTCTATCTTAGCAGAGAGTTTCCGTCTTACAAAGCTGGAAATCAAAAAGGTTACGAAAACATCGGTAGAACCAAGAAACCAATTATTCTATGAACTTCTCAAGGGGTGCAGAGGTTGGGATGAATGCCGGTCCTGGAGAGCTATGGAGTTAAGGCAATTTTTTGTATATTTAGGTGTAGTTATGCTGATGGATTCTATACTACTCCAAAATTACGTACACTTTTTACATTTATCTTGTGCAAATAATATTCTAGTTTGCAACAACGACCACTAGTCAGTACAGCTTGCAAAGGACCCCTCACTTTTTTCATTAACGTGCTTCACGATATTTGTGGTTTACGGGAAATGTCCGCGAATGTGCACTTTCTCATCCACATTCCTGAAGATTGTTACCATTTAGGTAAATTGGATACATTCAGCACTTTTCCGTTCGAGTAGTAACTGCATCATATAAGGCTTACACTTCATGAAACGGCAAGACTGTGCTCGCAGTTGTGCCGACGTTTCTCTTAGGTCTAAATCTCAGTTACGCGTGGTAAAGGAGGCACAGTTCCGGCACTGCAACAAAAATCAGGCCTTGGTCAGCAGTTTTAATGTGAATAACTACAGTCCCGACAATGTTGTTTTTGGTCAGCGAATCACCGTGCGTAATAGAATGGATGAAAAATAACGACGTAGGTGGTGTGGAAGTAGGCTACCGTAAGTATTCAACTTTGGATGGCTTTATGGTGCCCCACTTCCCTCCACCCGTCGCCAAGTTTTTTGCTGCTAGCGGTGTCGTAGAGACTATTAACATATGTACTATCAAAGAAGTCGACTGTAGGTGTGTATGGCTGTCAACAGAAAGCGGTTGTTGTGCCATTTGCTTAAGTCATACTATATAATGTTGGCCACGACTTCCATTCTGTTTTTAACCTCTTTTTTAAAAAATACTAACCAATTTATATTTTCAGGTGACTTTCGAAAACTTATTCTCACTTGTCATCTTCGAGAATGACAATGAGAACATCTGGTTCACAAGCCGTTCATAGCTTTCCAGTGACCAGAAGTAGGCTATGATTCCCAGTGTGACCGGGAAGGCTTTCCATCGTACTGTGCAAGCACGCAAGAGGCCTGATGAAAACGCCACAAGGCTTTCAGTAAGGGTTTCGATGCACACCTGTAAGTTATTAGTACATTATTATTGAATCGTTTTCAGTGCACTTCCAACAAGCTGGGAAAGCGCAAAAAAGAGAACTGGATAACCCGTTACCATCCAGTGACGGGGCGGTGACTATGGGATTACTGAAGCAGAAATCCTCAGTCTCCCTTGCGCTGGTTAAAGCCTTAGAAAACCGCCGGACACTTGGATGTTCTCCGTCGAGGAACATAATGAAGCTGAGGCTGTTTAACGGCCAAAGAGTAAGATTAGATTTCAGTACTGATCCACTAATTTTCAACGGTAGCTGTTGGCAAACAAGCCATCACAGCTAACTAGTCCAGAAGGCTACATGCAAGGTAAATTGTCCTTGTCCATTCTAGTTCTGTTTCAAATGCATCTACCCGCGGCAACACCACTAAGGTCGTTCCAGTCACCCCCAAGACCATCGAGTAAGTTACTGTAAATTGATGAATGTCTTACTATTTTAGCTGCTGCCTCTTATATCGCCAACAAACTTTCCCAAACTTCACAGGCTCCAGAAACGATCGTCAAATCATTGATCGCTTTGCACGAAGATAACGTGCTAATTCGGGAAATGTTGGCAAACGCGGTCAAGGTCAACTTCTAGCCTACAACTACTTTGCCGGTGGGAACTCTCTTGAGGCTTTGGGAAGTAGACTGAGATATGTCCGGTGTGGAGGTCCGCAGGCGGATGGTATTTATGTCTTTCCTTTTTGCCTTATGCCCGCAGGATCACATCATCACCAATATGCATGAGAGTACCGTGGGTACTCTTGTGCGTAAATCTGTGTCTCGCATTGTGAATACGAGGTTATCAGCGGAAATTAACTATTCCGGGGCCAACGCAAAGTTGGCTTTTAGGCGGAATGACTCACATGGAATAACGATAGGTAGGTTGAACATTATTTCTCTGATACCGCGGATGCCATTCGCGAAAGAAATCTGCCTTGCAGTGGTAAGGATGGTATAAACTTTGTTGTGCAACAAAGGCAGCATGATACGGCGAAGAACATCAATAGGCGCGATCAACTGCCGGAGATATAAAAGCTCCTGCAAAAAGTCTTAACATTTTTTTGGCAGCAAACAGTCGATGGTGGAGAAAATGCGGCTCCACCAAAAAATGTTGATAAGGGTGCCTAATCGTTCCGTTTATTCGTCGCGTTGATAAATATTGCCTTGAAAAACAGTCCGTATTGTGCTTGGATGGGGTATCGGGAACGATGTTACCTCGGTTGTATTCACAGTGGTACTGGCCAGTATACGATATTTAGTTAATTTTACCGACAAATCGTGGGTAACTCATGTCTAAAAATAGTTTTGTTGACAGAGACATGTCTAATAAGCGTTTTCCGATTGACTGTGCGTCTAAAATGGGTGGGTTTCGTGCAAACAGTTTAGGATAGTTCCATTTAAAGCGCTGATGCAAACCATCTGAAACAGGGGGTTAAGTCCCTTGAATTAGCCCCTGCTTCTTGAAATAACAATAGGGAACAAAAAAGAGGTTGTTGAAAATAATAATCTCACGTTTTGGAGAACTAGAGTAGGCACCACGCTCCCTTCGTGGTATCATTACATTGGTTCAAGGGAGGAAAACGGGTGCTGCGAGGGGGAGGATTGACAGCGCTTTAATTCAGCCCTGGGTTTTAATTCGTCGATGGGGTATGAGTTGCATTGCTCGAGAGCGTAGGGACAGTAAACCCCTTTCGCACCGATTGATCTACAAAAACAGGGGCAAATCCAAGGGTTGCTACTCTCTTGGACCCCACTTTTGGCCCCTGCTGGCATCGTGAAAAGCAGGGGTCGTTTCAGGGGTTTCGACCCCGTTTGAGCTGGCTGAGTATTTATTCCATCTGGCAATGATGTAACTAATATCAGAATTTTTAAGCCCCAATTTTGAGACCTTTTAAACAGCATGCAGAGGAACCAGGATCATCCCCGAGTAGGATGGGTTGATGAAAAATCGATCAGCGGCTTTCTGTAGATAAGTCCGACATATTTTCTAATAAATGTATCTATTTTTTAATAACATGGCCATTTTTGCTCATATTTAGTGGTAATTTAGTAGTTAAGTTCAAAATGGAGGAGAATGTTTTATTGATATATGAGGCGACCGAGAGAAGTTGGAATCATTTGCGAGAAGGAAATGACCGTTCTCCTCGATCTTTGCGACGCACTGGGCATGCCCAACCCCAGTCCAGTTGGGCGCTGGTAGCTCTGTCCAAAGCTTTTCAGTGGAGTTGCCTAACTTTACGACGGGCTAGCCAAAAGTTTGCCTAACCCCAGCACAATGGGACAAGCTCTGGGTGGTGCTGCTTGTGATTAGGGTATTAGCCAGGTAAGGGATGATACCTAGAAGAGGTGAGTTGGCCAACAATCTCTACGAATTTTATAGATGGGCTCGCAAAGGTTGATTTATAGTAGGTATAGATCCAGATTTCCTAGTAAAGGGTTTTGTTGACTCTTCGCGGTAATAGGTTGCAGAATCGCAGTGATTTGTTGCTGTTATTGATACGGACAGTTTGACTGTTCAGTGTGAATAACTGTTACTACTAGGTGCGACATGAAACCAAGCCTTTAAGATGGCAAATGGAGGATAACGAGACAACCTGATTTATACTTCAAGTCGACCTTGAAGCAGCCGAGGGTACAGCATCGTAGCACCCGATGACAGGGATCCAACTAGTGCTCTTCCTTTCTCAACCTGTCACCCCCCTTTTTTTCCACTAATGTCATCTTAGCCCGTTTTGCCTGCCACCCCAAACATTTTCCCCATGAGCGGTCAGTTAGGTCTGGTGAGCCCGTCCCTGATCGGGCCTCACTTCGTGACCTGCCGCCGGTGGCAACCATGAGCTTCTTGAAATAAAATACCAGGCACTAACCGTTGGTTGAAACGTGGCCATGGACTGCTTATTGCAATCATAAAAGGGTTTCTTCTCAAGCACAAGTAAAGCCCGTTGCCTCCGCTGGTCTGGCCGTTTGCAGGTCATAGCAACAGGCTCACATATTTAAATTAATTTGGCATAAGTGTCTCTTCACATGTGCTTTGAGGCATCTGCTACATATCTCTCTCTCCAAGGATTCAATTTCGCGGTCCTAGGCCGAGAATCCAAATGACATCCATGCTACCACAACGGCACATGACGTTCCATGTGAATGGCTTGTCTTCCTGTCCCCTTCAGATGAAACGCCGTTCTTCCCACATCGCCAAGAAATTACCTAAGCTACAATCATGGTAAACTCGCCCGAATAACAAGCGCTTACTCTGAAGGGTCACTCTCAGTTACATATTTCAATTCAAGGACATCCTGGCTTACCTGCTTGTCCAAGTGAAATCAGTGGAGAAAAGCTTACCTGAGTGCAGCTGATACAACTGTAATTTAATGTCCCATGCTGGTTCTGTTCTCCGCTTTGACTGGTTACTTGGTGATGAAGCCTTCCTGCAGTATTTGATACGGTTCCTTCAGGTGTCTAGCAAGTGCATCCGTGTGTTTTCTTGTCTGTACACTCCCAGTTTTCTTCGATTTCTTCAGAATAGACTGTTTGTACACTCGTCACATATACTGCATGTTACACACTCTTCAATAGCGCTTTTCAGCAGCCTCACCCTCAACCAACTCTGCGTAATGCCCCATCCTGGAAATAGAAACCAGCTTCTAATAACCACGTAAATCGTTACCGTTTTATTTCATTCATACATGGCCAACCTACGTTGTACTGTTACTAACACGCGTGAATCCTACTTCCAAACTTCGTGAATATTTCATGCTGCTGCGTACGGCTGTACTGATTGATCATACCTAGCTTATATGTCCTGTTCATAATCAAGAAGTGCACCAATAATATTACTTTTATTACAAGCAAAAGGCTCCGTGAAACAAACCTCTTAAGAACCTGCTTTTTTTTAATAGGTGCACATCCTCATCTGATTCCCTCAGCCTCTAAATCAGTGGGATCACTTCCCTCTTTCTTTGCCTCTTCCAGTAAACTCGAGTCTTAAGGAGTGAATCATCATTCTCAGATGATCAGTGCTCACCGACCAGTGCTTATAATCACAAAGTGTCAGTATCCCATTCGACTTGGTTTCCGTGTGCTTCTGCTTTCTGATACCTTCCACGGAACGGCAAGGCATTATCACCCGCCAAAAGGGGCTTCACCTTAATTCCGAGTGCCTTCTTCTCTTTTATTTCATTTTTGTTATCTATGCCGTTTTTCCCTACAGCTGGGACAACGAACCGGCTGCTGGCCCCTTTTTGTCTAGTTCCCTGTTCATATCACTATGATTTAGCGGCACATCCCTTACTTCGCCAGCTAACTAACAAGCGCATGTGTATTACTTATGTAAGTCACTCGTCTATAATTCCTGGATCACGTTTTGGAAAACTCGACACCGCAGATGGAACACCGGAAGATATTTGATCATATATATGTCCTTAACTGGTTACGCCCCTTTCCCGCTATTTTCGAGTGATTACCCCCGTATCACTGCGAGTATTCCAATAATGAACAGCTCAGGGTGTATTGTACCATCTATCTCACAGAAAACTCATCGTGATGAAAGCGCGTACCCAGCGGCATCAAGATTACCATTCTTCCGAATATATTCTCTGCTTTTATAGAGATGCACGCTCCGAGTGCGGCTTTGCTTGTCATTTTCATCCACCATACTTGCCACCTTCAGAGAAAAGCCGCATGAGACTCAATAAGATAAAATATGTTCGTCAGTTCAAAGGAAATCACTAGACCTAGGCACAGAGGAGTATTCCCATCCCTTGATTCTTTGATTTTGCCTCTTTATGGCCCCGCAGTTTACTAAATGTTTACTTATTTGCTTTTTGTGTGATGCCAAAATTCTTCCACGGCTACAGACCCTCATCTCTTCGGCGAATTGTGGTGTTCGTTTTGGTAACTGCCCCAATTTTTATGTGGCAACGTTCCTTTTTGTATTCACTAATGTGCCCTTTGGTTCCCTCCAAAATATTTGCAATTCCACCCGTTTTATACTAATTTGCTTCGACCGGTGATCCCGAGGAGGCATGCGCCGATAATCTGTGCAGTTGCTTTCTAAAATATGCTTCTGATACTTCTGACGACAACATTAGTTCCAGCAATTCAACGTCTCGTTGAACCTCTATGCTGGCACGACTCGTTTAGGAACTGGTTGGAACTTGCCGCTTGAATCGATTTCATTTTAGTCTGCTCAAACTCATTGCAGCTTCGTTGGACAGTTGTTGAAACCTGAGACCCACTGTAAATTACTTTTTGTAATTTGTATTTTCGACGATGTCTTCGCTTGTCTTACTCGTGAGTAGCGTGTATATGCCTCATGAACCTCGAATACTTGTGACCCAATTCTCTGTTCTTACTGTACTGAGACAGTTCAGATTTACCCGTTTCCGACGTATGGTGCGTGAACATTTTAGCTTATGTTCCCGACTCGATTGTTCTATGATTGTACATTCCCCTTGTAAGAAAATTTTGCAGAACGTTTCACTTACGCTTCCTGACCCACTATCTGTACCGCAACCGTGCTGCGCTACAGTTTCGCATGACTCCTTGCTGAGTGGACCGTTTATGACCGTGCTGTCCCGATTTATCGGATGACTTTCTGTACTGTTGCTCTTGGTTGCTCACCTAGCTGTTAGTCATTGCATTTGTGTGTTTTTATGCATTGCATTGTTTAAAACCACGAAATTGCGATAAACACGGTTATAAATTTGGAATTTGTTCTGCTGCCCGTAGCCGTGTACAGCCCATATCGTGCGTAAAGCTAGTGAGACTAAGTTTTCTGCTATATTGAAAGTTCAAGTAATCGGGATAGTTTCTACAGTCAGCCAGTAACTAATATTTGTCTGGAATGGAGTCAACCACGTCCAGTATACAGTCTTCTAATGATGAATCGGCTGGTTTGCCGAAACACGGCTGGGCCGTTTCGTTTCCCAAATTTTTAGAGTCAATTAAGGCTCCCTCATAGAAGTTAGCCATTTTTGGCAATCAACTAAGCTGCAGCCAAAATTAAGTTCAAAAAGCAGGTGGGTAAATCATCGAGGTTCCTGAATACGTCACCTGAAGACAAAAGGTTGATAAAAAAATGAAAACAGGATGCGGAACGGACTAGCGTCAGTAGATGAAAATTCTACCGCAGAACTTCACAGGCGGAGCCCGCGTGCAAAAATTCTCTCTTGCTCAACAACATAGTTGGCGGTTTTAAAGGGAGGAACGATGTGTGGAAGCGGTTTACAAAGAATTTCGAAAATAGAATGAAGCCTCGGTTGTACCTAAAATTAAAGCAGAGGGCCACAGGGATGCTTGAGCAAACCTGCAGTGCAAGGATTGCAGAGTGAGAAACGTTGAGAAGGGACTCGCAAGAGCTTGTGTGACATTGGCTTTTTAACTAAGGACGTCTTTGTTCAGAGTCGTAAAGTATTTTATATAAAAGGCGGTATCAAGACCTGTGGTTACAAGGAATTGACGCAGTGTCGCCACATTGGACACTGCGGAAGAAGAGAGAAGACCAGAATAATAATGTTTATCTTCGGAAAATAGAGCCAGTGGGTAAGATATTGATTTTTATGTGTGGATTCATAAATATCTAGTTCTTTTAGGCATCTCGAACGGCGCAAGTTAAAGTTTGTGAAGATGGCCCACAAAGGAGCTTGTGTAGGGTGGCTCTTATGTACTGAGGGTTATGCTGACAACCCCAATTTTATTACTGAAATCTCCGGTGGTGTATGTGTTTCTTTTAACCACAAATGTCCAGTAAGCGAAGTGAAATTTATCGGGTTCACCAAGTTTGGTGTAATTTGTAGTTGATTTTGATCGGTACAATTGTCGTGTATAAAGTGGTGGGCACTTACTGCAGTGCACACTACCGGGATACTTGGTTGAATTCAGTTCCGGGAAAGTCATTGTTTTGTGGATGATTTAGCCAGGATTCCGCCATTGGTAACCAAATAACGAAAGCGGTCACAAAATTTGCACAACCGGCTCAGGTTTCTGTGCTTGCAAAGGGAGAGCCGGTGAGTTAGCCGGGAAAGGAGATACAGTGCTTAAAAATGGTATGAAATTTTACCGTATCAAAGGACATTTTCGGACGAGTTTAGCGTATTTGCATTGCGACTGGAGGCAAATTTCCTGTACCGGCATTTATATTATTCTGCGTCATAAGGTATAACCCACATTTCAAAATGGTCCTGGGAACTGGAAACTAACCAAAAGTTCCAAAGTTTGCCCAGAAACTACGAAGATCGGTGGAATAGGCGAACCACTGTTTGTAATGAAATAATGTCGATGATGTAAACGTGCTAAAGTGACTCCGGACGCAGTGCTAACTGGAGAAATCATGGTTCAACCGCCCACAAGCAAGGCATTCAAGTGTGTTGTTCAGGTGTGGGGAACCAATTATCGGTGTAGCAAGCTAACAAAAGGAACGTAACTGTGGCACGGAGGAACATCGAGATGGTATGAAGCCAAGCGCTAATTTGTTATGGCTGTATACAGTAGCGCTACCATGAATTCATACTTTCAAACTACGCCGTCTCTAGGCCACTGTAACCCTTTTGCCTAGGGGGCAAATCTCGAAGTGCCCCTCTGATCTATATACGTAGAGAGTAAATACTAGCAGGACTAGATTTTCTTACGTTTATTTGCAGACCGTGACGGTTTGACACCATATTCTAGGTGGATCCAGTTTGAAAGATTCTCAAAACCGCATCATAATACAGGTAACCACTGAATGTTTCCTGCAAATATCCTTGGATCACACTCGATTTATTTGGAAGCTTCGTCAGCTCAAAACCTACAAATCAGGAGCGGGGAAGCTACGTCACAAACGCATGAATCATCCCATCTAATAACTGACCTAGTTATCTTCAGTGTTGTCTACAGAGTACTGTTCACAGTACTTCCTCTGTCATCCTCCATCACGTAATTACAGCACCTCCGGGGAATTTCGCTAAGGCATCGGTCTCTACAGATCTACCGTAATAACCAGCTTCCGCACTTTATGTCCGCTGGGTTGTCCATCATCTTTCTTCTCATTCCAATTAGACTACTATCTGTAAAAGTTCTCACCTTGGAACTCTTTTGTTTTACCTGCCAACCTGCACCCCTCAATTGGTCCAGTATTTCACACACTGGCTTTTATACCAGCCTCAGTTACAGGGTTTCATCTTGGATTTGCCTCAAGCGAAATTTGTTCCCATTCCGTGTAGTCCACCTGTATCCACCAGTAGCGTGTTCCTTCTCGACAACATACATGCTTCCCTTCGCCAGCCGTCGGTTTGTTTGGCGAGATATAAATCTACTCGGTGTAGACGTGCTTTTGTTGTCTACCACAAATTCCAGTTATCTTTCTTCGAAAAATGTTCCCTTCCGGGAAATACACTCTGATCCTGTTTAATTTCCTTTTCGTTTTGTCATGCTCCCTGATGTATATATGCAGTCTGAATAATAAGCCAGTTCTATCAGGATTCCAAGGACTGAACCGTTCAACGTTAAAGTCGAGTTGTGCCGGGTCATTATTTAATAATCGCCTCAAACAAATATATGCTTTGTTTTGTATTCACGTGAATTATCATGGACCTTTTATGATTTTCTTGTAACATCTAGTCATGCAACCCAGTATGCCTCGGGCTTCTCGTGGGTGAATAACTATTATTAGTAACAGGAGTGGTAATGGCAAAGGTTTATTTCTCGCAAATGGAAGAGATGCATGCAATAAGCGTGGTCGGAGTTCAAAGGTCATGGGCATTTACAGAAGTGGACAAAATTATATCACAGTGTACGAAGCGGATTAAATTGAAGGGTCAAATTGGATTTGCCACCGGTTGAGACAATTTTAAAACGAACCGCCAAACAAAATTGCGAGTTAAGGCCATTGTAAAAAAATGCTCAGAAAGGAGGTCAGCTGAGTGGATTGTCGAGTAATGCGAAAAATTGACGTAGAAACTTTAGAAATGGCCAGGGAATGAGATGGAAACAAAACATTAAGATAGTAAAACGGTTTAAGGAAGACTGCAGCCAAAATTGTATCGATTCCAAAACGGGTTAGAAAAAAAGGGATACACAGTAAAATGAGTTTATTGTTTTCCACTCGCCGGTTGCCGGTTCTTGCCCCACGGAGTGCAATAAAATGAAAATTGCGAAAAATCCCTCGGGTTTTGGTGGAAAGACTCAAGGAAAATCCCGTTCTATTTCGTGGACCTGAACTGCCGATTAAGAGCTGCAACGCGTGTGTATACTAGTCACTGTGGGGGGTGCCACTTATTAACAACTTTTTATTCCGTCTTAAAAATGCGTACCTTGATACGTCAGGTAAAAGGCAACAAGGAAAATATTCCCTGCCTGGTGTTCACGGTATTTTCATCATCGACTTGCATAGAGGGTTAAACATTAATAGGCAGAAACTAGGTGGCGCTTGATGTATGATAAGGAGAGTATCGATGGTATATTCCAGGGAGGCCTCGGGTATTGACAAGAAAGATGATTCAAATGATCCTTTTGTAAAGTCCTTCTGTAGTTCACCACCTTTTGCGGTAATGTGATTTCAGGTGCCGTTAATTTAGTGATTGTCACCCAAGCAAAACAAAAATATATCTTTGAAGTTTTTAGCGGCAGGATATTTGGGAAGTCAAAAAGAAAATCTAATCTGGAAGAAAATTGAAATAAAAACGGTGGTCTGGAAGGGTTCTAGCTGTGGTCTATTGGTTGACGTTATAAAGTTCGTGGAATAACTAGACCATTTTCATAATTCCAGTCCTCGGTGACTCAAAGGATGATAGTACGAATAACGTTGGGCATTACAAACAATTCCTATGCCTTCTTAAACGCCGATAAGTGGTCGATGTAACGAACTTATTGTAGAATATTCTTTTCAAGAGAATAGCACTCTAATATGAATAAATTGGACCGCCGATGTGTCTCAGTAATTTGGATGACTGCAGAGAAACTACCTCGTCGGAATGAGTGCCGAAAGTCGATGGGTATTCTGAGTTGCGGTGACGAGCCACCAATCTCATGTCGTCATTTTACACCGCGATGAATGCAGCCAAAATGCAAACACCCAAAGAACTAAAAAATCAAAGGGGTTATTAGCAAAACGCGTCAGATAATAAAACAAGCAGGAAGGTGAGATGCTTTTTGTTTTTTGCCGTGCATATTTTGACAACTTTTGCCATTTTGGCGATGAAGATGCTATCTTCATAGATGTACCTGAAGTCCCGTTTTGACCTCCTCCTCCAGTCCTCGTTTCTTCCAGCACGAGCAAATACAGTACCAAAAGGTGGACGAGAAGCATGCTCTCGTGAAACGGCCGAATAGGCAGATGCGGTATAGAGCCATCACTCATTTCAGAAGGCGACCTTCGGAGGCTAATACGCGATAGTGCATTTTTTTACTTCTCACTCGATATTTCTACCAGATGCGAGCAACGCATCGGAAAAATCGGTTGTCGAGTCTAGAAAGATACCGGGCATCCCCAAAACGAAGTAGCCAGAACTCGCGCCCGGAAAGCATCACATAAAGAACCGCGGCGACATACATCGGGCTCTTCGAAAAGGGCCGGATATAGGGGCTAGGTCCGAGGTATTGCGGATTTCCAAAAGCTGATCTAGCTCTTGTTATTCGTGAACCAATCTCCTTTGAAGTATCACTTACGGCTGATTCAAACTTCACAAATAAACACAGAGTTGCCGACCAAGTGAACGTTGTTATTACAAAGCATTACCGCAGGCACAGGCTACTGCTTATCTTGCAAGATTTCCCTAAACTCCCGGAGAGTCGAACATTCAGAGTACCTCGGTGCTTTGGTCGTCAGGAAGTAAAAAGCATGCTCCACTGCCTTTGTATTATCAATATTCGAGGCAGTTTCACCGGAAACACGCAAACCGGATACATTGTCGTCCGCGAGTTCAGCCCTATTGCTTGAAAGAAAAGGCACGGCTTTCCACTGAGTGTCCTCTTTGAGACAACCCGGAGTGACAACCCGCAAGCACACTGAGGGACGGGCTTTCACAAATTCCAGACCCGGGAGTGACCAAATACAACAATTTTAATTTGCAAAGAAATAAAACGTTTATGTTGGTTGATGCGGTGTCTAGTTTATTGAACAATGTTAAATCAAGACTTGAATAATCATACTTTGCTGTGATCGCTCTCAAACTGACCGTGGGATTAAAAAGAGACCAACGTTACCGGACGACCTAGAACCAAAATGTCTGAGCATTTCGTAAACTTTCCGTGAAGTTGAAGCGGCTAAACGAAGAGTGAAGACGATGCGGAGGTGGCCGGTCCCGATGTAGCTAACTAAATTTAGTGAGCCATTTTCCATGTGCAATCCGCTACGACGCGTAAGTGGGCTTGACCTTCTCCCATGGGAAAAACTTCAACTTTCGGTCCGTCTGATGTTGACCACGTGATTCACTAGGAGGGCCCAGTTTCCTGTCTTCAAAAGTGTACATTCGAAGAAACGGTCAAAGGATATACGGTCAAGCATCGATGGTGTAAATATAGCCCACTCGTCCGACCAGTTATTCAGAACTATCTCACCGAAAAAGGCAATTATTCGAAAGACTAGTAATATCCCAGTAATAAATCACTAATAAGTTGGAATGACACAACAAAGTCAGTGTGAAGCGTGAACATGAACTACTGACTGACGAAAACTGCCCGGCTGCTCCAGGCAAGATTATTTCTCGGCCACGCTAACTTAGCGATTTCTGCGCATTCCGTGTTTTAATGACATTGTTTCTCAATGTGAGCACCCTAACCTATCATTTTTGACTAGAATGCAAAGAGCGTGAAGCAATTCGTAAATATTCCGTGATGTGGAAGCGGCTGAACGAAATGCAAAGGCTAAGAAGAATAAGCCGCTACCAAGGGATCACCTAAAGTTGGCGATTCTTTTTCCGTAAGTTCTTCACTGACGCTTCACCAGCCACTGCATCTTTGATGAAAACAAACTTAAATGGAGATTCAAGGTGGCCTATCCGTAATACACCGAATAAAATAAGACAGAGCCAATGCTGGCCGTATTATCTGACCTGATATGAGGCATAGCTTGTGTTGCCGATGGCCTTCCATTTGGTTGCACGCGCTCCTGGCTATCATCTTTTAAGCCTCTCCCTGTGGTATAGCAGAAGAACAGGCTGTACGAGATAATTTGAGGTGATTTTTCTGAGGGTTTCCTCGCTGACTATGTCCATAAATGAAGGAAAAACAAAAAATAAAACAACAGACAAACATCGGATGAGCAGAACGAAGTTGCCGGAACTAACCCGGCTGACCATCCAATGGAATTATTTAAAAATAAGAGAAATCTCTTTTCGTTTTTCAAATGCTTTTGTAGGGCACCAAACGGGGGAAGCAACGTTGGCTTTGTTAAAAAGGTTTTCTGTACACAAGACCCTTACTTATTTAAAAAATCCAGGCCGCTTTCTTCTACCACTGATAATTATTTTTAGGCTGCACCACTTGGAACCTGATGATGGCACCCATTGTGATATCTGACGGAACCGTAGCAGCACGGTCCTTGTGCAGACCTCCTTTTCTGGACCATCGTAAAGATGCGCAACTTAAGGACGGTCGACTGAAATAGCTTCCTACTAACACTTTCGACAACGAGGTGACCTTGGTCTCATCACTCAGGTATCCTAGTGGACGTTCCTAAGGCCGCTGTAGAGACATTCTGGTGTTATTCACGAGCATGAATACCTTGGTACACGCAGACATTGAAAGCCGGTCAAGACTGTGGTAGCAGCCAATGCATTTTCAAACGGGGCATCTATACAGCCACCCTTGGGATTATGCGGCACAGCGGCCGTCAGTCACGAAACACAAATTGGAAAGATCTTCAGGCGAGGTGTTAGGACCTGAGAACAACGCAGCCAGAGTGTGGCAAAGGTGTCACACTATCGACCTAAAGGAAGAGCTGAATATATAACATGAGGGTTTTATTGATACGGAATGTCCCGGATTCGTGAAACCCAATGCCGAAATTTGGGCTTCAGCCAAAGCTTCGAGGTCACTGACCCGTGGCCGACCAAAAGTAGTATCTACCCCGGAAAGAGCATCAGGCTACGTTAATCGTGCCAGGAATATGATGAAAGTCGCTGGGAAACTGAGCAGCGAAGCAGAAAGACGCTACTAATGAGAGTTTATCAATTTAGCTGTGAAAAGCATGCTGGTGGCTCATGACCAGTAAAGATTATGAGGTGTGTCTTCAAGTGTATATCGGAAGAGTCCAGCATTACCTCAAGCGTGAAGCAGGTCCTTACCAAACGTAAACCATCTAGCACCGTGTTGAGAGGCAGCGAAATCGTCCCGGATATAAATCGAGCTATATTACAACTCTGGCTTTTCTTTTCGAAATTATTTCGGGAAAAGCATGTTTCAATTTCCACAAATCTCGTCTCCCAAAACCAACCATTAGGCCTCTCGATGACCTAGTCAGGTTGGGATGTAAAATTGCCACGATTCGAGTCCGTATTAATTTTCTGGAAAAATGTGTCCAATGCAACAGATACCCGGTTAAATTTCGTAAACCCTTACGGAGAAATAAGATCTGTGCCTCCACTAGGAATTTGAGACTTTTGGTGCGATGTCAGATTGATGATTATAAAGAAAAAATAACGACGCTTCTAACAACAAGCATCGAAAGATCAATAATTCTTGACGGACTGAACCTCGTTAGCCGAATCGAATTTACCAACTTTTGCGTGGAAAACATCCAAAAAGATAAACTATGTGCAATAAACAGGCTTCAGAAATCCATCGTTCACAAGTTAGCTGAACCGAATTTTCCGAAACAACCAGAAAAGTTTGTGAAGAATTTGTCATCGGTTGCACTGAATGAACTTCAAATACAGGCTCTTTCCTGCGGTCGACGTTTCTGCATACCACCGAAAAAAATGAACAGCATAGAAACACAGGCGCAGTTCGAATATCTGTTTGAACGACTAAAAATAGTCAAACCAACTTCAAAAGATGCGGAGACTTGGTTCAGATCAAAGCTGGTTGACTTGGAACGACAGTACCGGATGACATCGTCCAGACATAAGTCACTCCTCACACCTGAGCGCATATCCGCCATTAAAAAGCTACGGTTGCGACCTGATGTGTTAATTTTAAGCCCTGAAAAGGGGTCCGAAGCAGTGCTGATGGATCGGAACGATTGTGAGAAGAAAATGGAGAGTGTTCTTGACGATCCCAGCAAGTTTGTACGCGAAGATAAGTTTGATGACCACAAAGAACTGGAACAACGGATATCGGTAGAAATAAAGTTTCTACCAGAAGGACACTTCGTCAATGAAAACACAGCTCACCATCTGAAGCCAAGAGGAACTCAAACTCCACAACTGTATGGTTTACCGAAATTACACTAACCCGGAGTGCCGCTTGGACCAATACTATCTATGACAAATTCACCACAACACGAGTTGGCGAAAAGGCTGAAGAAACTGCTTGAGCCAGTTCATAAATCAGTATTCAGACACACTATCAAAGACAGTTCCGAAATAGTAAAGCCTTTGGACCAGATTAATGTGAAAGGGAAACACGTGGCTTCATTTGATGTCCAATCACTGTTAGCGAATGTTTCCCTTCGGGAGGGCATACGTATCATCTGTGATCATGTCGGGCAAAACCAACTCAAAATCGGTATATCAGTATCAATCTGGGACGACAATTACTACTGTGCACAACAAACGTATCGTTTTCCTTCCTTGGTCGGGCTTACAGACAAATTGACTGCGTTGCAATGGGAAGTCCATTAAGTCCCATTCTGGCGGATATATACATGGCCCATCTCGAGGAAAAGGCGAGCAAAATCATGGAACGTTCAGAACTTTACAAACAATACGTTGATGATGCTCTAATCATCACAAAAAAGCCTAGAAGAGACAGCATGGATTATAGATGAACTCAGTCTTCTGCATCCGAATATATGATTTACGATGGAAGCAGAAATAGAAGATACACTGCACTTCCTCGACATTAATATGACTAGAAGGAATGATGGAACAATCGCCAGATCCATTCACCGAAAAGAAACCTGGACAGGCCAATACTTGCTTTTTGACAGCTTTGTTCCTGTGGAATATAAACATGGCTTGGTCCGAACACAATTTGAAAGAGCACGACGTATCTCCACAGAAGACGTGATCGACAACAAACTACGACAGCTGAGAGAAGCCCTGACTGACAAAGCTCACCCCGATGCGTTTATCGAAAGGCACAGCGAGCCTAAAGTCATCAGACAAACGAATTGTTCAGTAGAAAAATTACTAGTCACGCTTTGTCTTCCATTCAAAGGTGATGACGTCAATTGCCTTCTCAAACGACGACTTGGATCAGCGCTTGCCCGAACATATTATGCAGCTGACCTCATAATTGTTCATTGAATGACTGGGATCCTCACACCCTCGGTGAAACAACGTCCATCTCTGTACACCAAATCGAATCTGATTTACCAATTTCAGTGCAGTCGAGGAGCAACCTATGTGGGTAGAATAGAGCGGCAGTTACGTAACCGAGTGATTAACACATTCCAAATTGGGTACAACGTTTTGTGATGCAGTCAGGGTCAGACCAAAGGCATAATGACAACGCTCGAAACCATAAGATCCTGTCGTCGGCCGTCGCCCACCATTTTCTGATGACGCAACATCCAGCTAACCGAAGCACTGCGTTTTGGGTCATTCATGTGGCAAAGAATGCCAGGCTTTCGAGGTTGGCTGAAGCTGTTGCCATGCGTCGATGGAAACCTATATTGTTTCGGCAGAAACAGCTCTTTGTTAATGTGTCTTTACCATGGTGACTTAAGTTGACTATTGTAATTTTTCCCATATTTGTCGAACGTAATGGTTTTACATGAAATTATATAAACAGTATCGTTCTGCAGTATGCACCGTGTTGAGATGCAGCGAAACCGTCCCGGACGTAAATAATGCCATGTTACAACTCTGGCTTTTCTTTTCAACATCTAGCTTTTGCCGGTTGGGGATGACGGAGGAATACTACTTGCCAAAGCAAACTTTGAGGGTTTGTGATGAACATGTTTGGTGCATATGAAAGGAAAATTCGCAGTTTGTGGCGCTTCGCAAAGCCAGTGCCTTCATGACTGTTTGAGGAATGGGTTCTTGTGATTCCAAAGCGTCATGCACTTAGCCAAAAACGTATGAGAAAGGAACCGCCAGCCCACAGTGAAACTTGCTATTTTATGTGGCGACAGTGGCAAGGATAAATTTAATTCTACCTTCCTAAATCCAGACTTACCGCTGCCTTCCTTGAACGGCGCAAACGCGGCGGTAATTATTCTGGCATCAACGTCAAAACCTTTTGGGTGGCTCAAGGGCACACGGTAAAAAACGTTGGAGTGATTCGATAGAGGAAAAATCCGCACAGTGAAAGAATTGACGAGCAGGTTTAAAATTCAGGTAATTCCAACTGAATTTGGTATGATCATTACCCAACGATGGAGTACCTGCAGAAAGTAAGAAAACACCATGAGCTCACTAGTTCAACTAGATCTCAAAAGCAGCCCGGGCAATGGGCAGCAAACCCTAAGCTCCAACCTTTGCCCAGAGATGGTAAAAGTCGGTGGAATAGCTGAGCAGCTGTTTGTAATAAAATAATGCCGACCAAATTAATGTGTTGGAGTGACAACAGACGAGATACAAACAGGGAGAGTTAAGTTTCAAATGTGCACCAACCAACTGTCAGTACAGCTAAGCCAATAAAAGGAACAGACCCGTGGCATAGAGGGATATGAGACTGATCTTGAAGTAAAAGCGGATCAGTTGTTTATCCGCGGCAAAGATTCTGTGAACTTAACCGCTCAAACTTGGCCATCTGGTCGCTTTCACCATTTTATTGGGTTGGAACTAAGTCAGAAGGATAACTTATTCCGAATAATACCAAGGGTAGGTGCTCTCTCCGTTCAGATTCACTTCTTGTCGTTCTCTAGGAAATTGGGTATGAGAGTTTTCTTTCACTTGAGCGAATACAAGACACTGGTTGTTATCCCACTGTGAGGTAATAACGGTAAGTAACACATGATGGACAAGATGGTATTGATGGGCTTACTCTTACGTTGGATATTGTATTGCCCCATTAGTAAAAAACATATGAGGGGTTAGTTGTGCCAGTGGCTGCTATGGAGTCTTGGCATCTAAACCTTAGGCCCAGTAAAATCATTTGGGTCTAGGCGAACCAGAGCCTGGCCGCATAGTGGGTGCGCTTCATCATTTAACTGGAAACAAGTGACTATATTGCGTGCATTCCGTGGTTCATAGGCCCAGTGCCAGACGACGGTGATTCTTTGGGCACCCCCTGTAAGCTATTCAACGAAGTTGCTATTTCCAAGGAAAATTATTATACCGAATGGCTGGTATTCCTCAGGTGGTGTCTCTTCACCGAGCTCGTCTTGTTACCGTGGCCGTTACTGGAAGAATGTTATTATTGGTAAACTTTCCAAATGGTTCGAGATGCATTTACAGGCCAACCATCAATGAGCACAGCGTCATTCATAGAGTAGGGAAATTTTCGTTGCTAGAACTGGACACAATAGTTTTAGTCACTTGGCAGTGAAGTAAAATGTGCTGGAACGACTGGAGTTGCACATAAAAAGCATCTCAGTTGAAAGATAATGGCGGAGAGAATATCAGAACTCAAAAATAAGACGTCGAAAAAGGCCAGCAAATAACTGATTAATGCTGTAGAAAACCGAAACCAGCGAGCACCGAAATTGGAATACGAGTGGAAATTTGCAGGAGACCATAAGTGTGAATCGTATGCTGTGGGGCGATAACAGGATGCAACTTGTAATAGGGTCAGAAGAAAGTGAAGTAACTGAAATTTCGGCGAATATAAAGGATACCAATGAGAAAAATGACATAACCAACTTGCATTTTTGAAGCGAGGGAGAAGCGGGAAATAAATGATCAAGACTTGCGGTGGATTATTGCGGGAAGTTGTGGGGATGGAAGCAAAAGCACAACTGTCCCCCTAAATAATGTAAAGGAAGGAATGTGATGCATGAACATATTGTCCTGGCGAGCCAGGATGTGCCTTAGGAGGGCTGGATATACCTTTTCTTGCCTCGATCGGGGGCATCTTAGTGATTGAGGAGGTATCCCGGGCGCACAATGCCCACCGTGAGGAGGGAAGTTTGAGAGGACAGCCAGACGTAAATATTTCGGTCAGCCGTTGATCCTGAGGGTTTTGAATGGTGACGGGTGCTGTAGTGACGACAAAAAGCTGGGCAATTCTGTGGAAAACCTGAAATGAGGGCAACGGTGGGTTCGGGGGGGTCAAACAGCCGAGCCGTTGGCAGGAACATTCTGGTGCCGGTGGGTAGGTGTGGTGTAAGGCATCACGTAGCATGGCCTCGGTTTCGTATTGGTCGTGTTGCAAGAAGATCTCAGCAGTCCTTGGTGATGGGTGAAACAGGGAACCGGGAAGCCACACTGCAGTAGCCGCGGCCTGGAGTGGGCGGGCTTGCAAACGAGTGGAAAAGCCATTCAACTGGGTTCGAACTCGCTAGGTGCATATCAGCCAGGAGATACGACGATCTCATATCGCGAAAGAAAGTTTTAGCAGTCTGTGATCTGTTCAAGCTGGGGGTTAGCCTGAGCGGAATAGTAAGCGGAAGTCTGGAGTTAAAGAAGGAGCGCAATGAACATGGCTTCGTAAGGAAAAGATGATGGTGACATCCTTGGGAATGGGGAAGGAGGAATGCTGCAGGGATCTATACCAGCCCACAGAGCCGGGGGCCAGTAACCAGATAAGAGTTTATTGGGTGTGCTCTTTACTGCATGTTGAGTTCTAGATATTACCAACCTGTGTTTGTAGGAGCCAACAGCTTTTGCACAACTAGGCTCAGTTACTGGTTTCCGGCTGGGCAGGGTCAAGGTGCACTTCATCCTTGGGAGGTGGTAAGGCTATGAGTGTGCCCCGGAGATATTGGGTCTCAGGTCTAGACGAGGTAGCAAGTAGAACTTGCTGAGAACTCAAGAAGGAAGTTGGTATAATTGGGTTCGAAGATAGGAAAGCCACAAAAGTGGGATATTTGCTGGTATGAACCTGTTGTTTTTTTCTAACAGAGAAGTGGTTTAGCCCGAACGGGCACTTCTTATAGTCTCAAAGTCTGATAAATGTTTAGCTTTTTTTCAAATGCTGGGGATGGTATACTTTCATGGATTTCGAGCACTTCATTATCCGGAAGTTTAGCCAGAAGCTGCGTTGGACACGTCAGCTTCCAACGAGATCTCAGATAGAATGAGAGCGGCAGTCTAAATGGTGTTCCAGCGGGCGCTTCTGGCGAATGTTTTGACGGAAACCTACTAGCACTAGCTTTTTAGACCCAAAGGCTTAGTCCAAGACAACGAGGTCCGCTTTTCGCAAGTAGCCTGGCCTTCTATTGTTTCAAAGCGATGTTCACCGTTTCCGGATTAATTCCATCAATAGAGTCACGAGCACTATTACGCGCAAAACTTCGTGGCACAGATTATCATTCTTTGCAAATGACCTAGCCATCCCAGTTGATCAAGTGATTACCACAATTCGGGAGAGCTCTTGCCAGGAAGCCGATAAGCGCTAGAATAACAATCAAACAGATGTCAGCGTGGCCAGACTTTAGCAATACTGGGCGACCTTGGTAGTGATGGGGGATGGTCTCCGTGAGTTTGGCCGAAAAAGATAAATTACAAGAGGCAGGCGGAGATTGGAGCTGTTGTTTGACTTTATATAAGTAAACATTTTCAAAATCGCGTTTCCGATTCCGCTAGACGCTAAGCCAAGGTGATCAGAAAGTCCTTGAACGTATGAAAGCATTGGTCTTTGCAGGTGACGTCAGCCAGCTAGCCAGGGGGCGCGTATGGGGTATATGAGAGTTGACAGAAGTGAGAGCGTAGTCGGAATGTGTAGGTGGGAAGCTCGGTAAGTTTTGATCATTCATGAGCGCAGGCAGAAGAACAAACGACTCATCTGGCGGACAGAAAGAAGACGCTGCTGTGAGTCCTCCCATTCAAAGCCCTGGTTTAAGATGAATTTCTGGGGCGTTCATTTCTTCCAAAGCTGGCTTCGGATAGGACAAATTCTGGTTATCAGCTGTTTACGTATTACGTCCTTAACCGGGTAAATAAGCCCATTTATGAACTTGTCACAGATCCTCCCCCAGCCGGGTTTTCACACATAAGCAAATTGTGCTGGAGTATACCAGGGGTGGACAGTTTTCCCCAAATCCGGGACCGGTCGCCGCCGACTTGCCTTTGCCTTCGAGAATGTTGCTGAATTGGGCGTCCGGCGGAGTAAATGGGGAAAAGCAAGCAAACAGAAGGGATGCGTAACTGTCCGCTCGCGTCTGGTAACTGCCATTTCAGAAGCTTCCGATCCTATATGCTAGCCAAAACTTGACTACCTGGTTAACTATTTGTGAGTGGAATTGACAGGTTACTTACCCACAAATGATTAGAGGGAGAAGAGGGAAGGAAGAAGCCCACGGAAGTGTGAAGTGATTGCGAATAAACCAGAGTAGGGTCCGATGCCACTAGGCTATAATGGCTTCACTGGAAGCATGGATCACTGCAAAGAACATCGCCCTCTTTCGCATTCTGGGAGAAGTCACTGGTTATCAGAACTTTTGTACGGTTTATAACAGTGGCAGGCGAATGCATTCAAGCTTTTCTGCATTTCTAACCATACTGAACTGTATGGCATTATGATAATGGCAAAGCACCAGATAACGAGTCCCCTTAGATCACTCAACCTCTGAAGCGGCATTATTTTGAGGTTCTGAAGAAGAAATTCATGGGTATTCTTAACGTCGTCGGTGAAAACATGTGAGGTACTTGGAAGCCGAATGGGAAATAAGGGTGATGTGGAGGAGAAAAAGCAAGAGGCCGAGTACATTCCCATTTGTGGACTCACTGGTAGCCGAGGCAGATTTTGACGAACACCTTCTGAGGAAATCAAATGTGGGCAGTTCGATGGATTTGGCGTTAACCACTGTGAGAGGGAGTCGAAGAAGCGGTGAGTTTTGATTTTGTTCGCAAAAGTGGAAGGGGGACATTATCAAACTCCTTGATCATATCATGGTGTGTAACAATGATGGATTTTTCATTATCGGTGGCCGTTGTCATGAGACTGAATGTCGTACTGGCAAGTGGTGCTTGAAAGTGAGTTTAGAAAACCATGCTGCCCATTGTGGATGATATTGCGAGACATTGACAAGTCGGAGACTCACTGTCTGATAAGGCTTTCCGTTAGTCTAGAAGCAGTTGGGGTGTGGTTGGAGGGGCGGTAGGTTGAGGGGTATTGCACTGGTCCTTCCGTATGAGTCTATATGTTTACCGCAGTCTCCTATTCCGGAGAACATGTATTGTACTTGCGGGACTGCTCGTACACTTTGCTTATCAGGGCTGCGGGTTTGGTTCCTCCAAGAAGTGGAGGTGTTGGTGGAAGGCCTCTATGGCCAGGGCTCGAGTACTGTTGGACTCCGGTAAGCTGGCCAGTTGGCTCGTTCAGACTGAATCCTGAACCATATAGTATATGCCCGGCGAAAAAGGCTACCAAATGGGTTGAGGTGAGGATCTATGCCCATGAAATCATCAAATCGGGATATGGGCACTCTGGCTGCCGCGACAGGCGAGATGACGAGCACATTGTCATTAAAAATTGGGGAGGGGGATACCATGGACTAGTATTGATTTTTGTCCATCAGTGGATGTGCCAATTGTGATGAAAAGTCGTCGAGCTGCAGGGAAAATACTCCTTGTTTTTGAGCCCATAACCAGTCCCTATTCTAATTTCTGAAGAGACGGCAAAGCTGCAAGAATATTGATAGGTCTTTACTGTTGTTGGTTGCCTTTCTGAGCTTTAGGCGTGTTTGAGTGCGAGTTATGACTTGGATACGGGCTCTGTTTGATATGATGCGGGTGGTAGCCACCGCAGACGGTAAGTTGGTTAAGTCAAAATATAGTAAATCAATGGCAAGCCGATGGTCGCTACTATAAAGGAAGTCGTTCCGATTTAACCGTTGAAGCTTGCCGGTACGGTTACACCTGTCCTTCTATATAGAAAGACGGTTATAGTGTGTGGAACATGATCAGCATCAGCCTATAGGGCTGAGAAGGTGCACGACACCATTATAGTATCAATTCAAGTTGAGAGATCGAGCTTTACAGCTGTATGGAACAAATGGAGCCTTCCAACAGATGCCGGGGGCGTAAAAATCCCACGCAACTAGTTTGGAGGGACTGGACTGTAATGGACTGTGGCTGAAGCAATCCGTGGTGCGAATAAGATCCATTGCGGCGGGATCAGATGGGCAATACAGGCAGTCAGTGTGAAAAGTTAGATGGGGGAACTTCTGGTCACATGGAATCTTGATTTGCCTCCAAAGGTCCGTGTGAGATTGAAAAGGACGGTTAGGAGCTTTTGACTTAGGTTAAACAAATTACTCTACTAGGCCTGATCCTTTCAAATAACTTGCGAACAGCAGCTGATGTTTGATCTAAAGAGATGGCATCTGTTAGGTTTTAGTCAATATGATAATATCAAAGTCAGGGGATTGAGGGATGCCGTGGATCGTGTTGGTTATGTTCGGTGTTGAACCGGGCATTTATGAGCACGATGGAGAGGGAGGATAACTCTAACTGCGTTGGTGGTGGTGTTGTTGGTGAGGATAATGGGGGGCTGATGATAGCTGGGAAAGTAGTTCAAATGGGCCGAGCTCTGCTGGAGGGGCCGGCTAGAAATAAACAACAGCGATCAAGCAGTGAAGATGGTTAAAACGCGTTGCGACCTCTGGTGTAATAAGTTTTGTGTAAGGAATCTGTGGATTACCCTGGAGGGACTAAGTGTCGGCTGGAGTATAGAGTTAGTGGTATGATAGACAGAAATTTTAGATAGTTGAAAGGGAGGAGGACAGAGTAGGTCGAAATGGGGTATAGATGATGAGGCTTATAATCGACGTTGCGCAGCAGGGTTCAAGTCTGCTTGAAAGGCCGCCAGAATTTCGCTAAACTGCCGCTTTCTCATTGTTCAGAGGTGGATTATTGGCGCAGTGAGCTAAAACTACGGTTATCAAAACAAGCTTTGGGCTATTAGAAAGAGAACCTCCATCCTATTTCGAAGGGAACAAGCCCCCGTGGGTGGATGAATCGGAGAAAACTTTATCTGCATTGAGTGTGCTAAAGAGTTTGTCCAGATCGAGTGATAAGTTCGGGCTGTTTTGAAGCTTGATGAGTTTGCCGAGCGGCTGAGCTGGCCAAGAAATCGTTGAACTGTCTAAGTCTGCCGCGACACTGCTATTTGTAGCCTTTGATCCTGTCGGCTGATCGCTTGTTTTAGGTAAGGTAAGGCTTTGGGAGGGATTACCCGTCGCATTTATACTGGGATTGTTGTTCTGGATAAGGCATTTGTGAACATCCGACTTATAAAGGGGTTTTGTCAAAAATACCTTAAAACTATTGAGGCCTGTTTCGGCTAGGACTGAGGCAGGAACTTGAGGATACAGTTAGTGAACTAGGATGTTTTGTTAACTTCTTTTCAGCGGCGGGGTTATGAGCCAACGTCACATGCTTCTTATACTTTTAGCCGTTAAAGGAGATAGTCTACATGAAATGCCGAACATGATCGCCCTGTCTGCTTTTTAGCTAAGTCAAAAACTTTTGGAAGTAACTTTGTCTGCAGGTTTCGTAGCCAATGGCAAGTTGGCTTGGATAAGGTGGGTGAATGGATCAAACAATAACTTCGAAAACATCGGCTGACCCATGATCAGGTTGGCCGTGTCAGTTCGAGACGAAAGGTAGCATAGAGTTTTAGCTGTCCCAACGGTCTTCCCTAAGCTTCCCCAACTACATCTTTTCGGACAACAAACTGTTCTCCTGCATGCACTTGAGTTTGGCAACCGTGAGACGGCGGTGATTGATGGAGACTTTGGGCTGATTTTTGGGAGACGTAGGCATCCAAATAGTAGAAAAGGGGTGGATGGGCTGTTGGACAAAATGTGGCAAAAAGCTAAGGCAGGCAAATAATGTCAGTGCCTGGGGATGAGGGCGACATGAGGCTTCCACATATATATATGCTTTAGAGGGAGATCAGTACCAGCATCAACAGTTACGTACCAATTATTCAAGCTTACGATTTAAGGTAGTCTCCGCTGATGTCTCTGCTACCATACTTCAAACGTACTTTTCAGTTCAGAAGAAGGGATAAGTATTCGCAGTCCACTCTGCCGTAAACTAGTTTATAAAGCCTTGACTGTGGTCAATTTAGTGGGGTTACTTTCATCACGGGTTTTATTTTCTAATTGGGACAGGTATTCCTTTTGCACATAACATAAGAGTCGGTCCAGAAACATTTTCGCTGAAATTTTCTGGGCCATAATGTGTCTTTAGAAGGTGTAGTTTTCAGGACAACTCTGGATGTTTTGGTGAAAGCTCTACCGATAGGAGTTCGTAAAAGGATTCGGTGTGGTGCTGATCCTGGATCTATCGGTGAGGTCCCCGCAGAGGAGCGTCACATGTCAGAAGAAAACGTAATCTGCCGTTGCTGTTGTGGCACAGGAGGCCAGTGATGGCACTGAAAGTGAGCCTAGCCATCAGAAAACGTCGACGACTCCACGGTACACAACTCTCATGTCTTAGTGCAGGCAAATGTATTTGTTCCCGAAAACATTCTGCCGCAGATACTTTCTAGAACCTATTTAATAAATGCCTCTTCGCTGATATAGCGAAATGTCGTTAGACGGCTGGTCAAACGGTGGACTTGTTTTAAATAATTCCGTGTGGGCTGCTGCACGATACTCTGAGGTATAAACCGCACTGTATCTAACGTGAAGGCAGTGACGTGGCATGCAAAAGATATATCTCATATTTGTCCAAAGATTTTGAGTTTCGACAGTGCCAGAAGGAGCTCACAGTAGGGGAGCAAGGCTCTTTGATTTCGCTGATAGGATGTTCCAAGTCGGTTTATTCAGAAGTAAAGCCGAATAACAACACTTCACACTAGGTGGAAGCACTGCTTTAGAAGCATTAGGCTGGTGTATACATACACACTAAACTGCTAGTTATAGATCACACTTTCAAAACAAACTCAAACAAAAGTCACCAAACCATGTCTTGCTATGAAAGAACCCCCAGCTTCTACTAATAAAAAACTCGATCTTTTTTCGGCACTTTACCTCAATAATATGTTGTAGACTTTATCAGGGCAATAAACTCAAAGGACGCCTCAATTTGTGTGACGAAATTCAATATCTCACCTAGAAGTCAAAGGCTCGCTGCAAAGTCCATTGTGGTTATCAAAAAAGTTTATCATAAACATTTTTGATGTATTCGCCGTTCTTAAACAGCGCTCAAATAAAGGCGAGGCAAAATTTGTGAAAAGACCTGAGAAAAAATCCATTATCTCAACAAAATCCCTTAGTGGGCTTCGCACCTTGCTCCGAGCACCGCCCTAAAAACCACTCAAGTCCTTTCAAAGTCTGGGACGACGGCGGACTGTACGATCCCCCAGTTTCTCTAACTAATGAGCTTTTTGGTCTCCAGACAGCTCTATGGTTATAAAGAGTAGTCCTTTCTTCGTAAGCTTCTGAAAGCGATGTTAAGCCAATTTTCATTTTACCTCTTCCACAGTGCCTCTTTTTATTCTGACCAAAGGATCAAGCAGTTAGCTGCCAATTCTGCCTGATGGGAAGGTTTCTGGTAGCTACTCTTGCTGAATAGTCCGTGACAGGAAGCTTTTAGCCAAGGTTTGAAGCATTCGTCAAAGCTGGTGCGGCGATTTCAGTTCAGCTCACCTCAATTGGCGCAGGGCTACTGTGGCTAGAGCTAGCGGCGTGCCTAGAGAGAACTGGTACCTGCCAGCTTCCGTAGCTCCCGAATCTGTGACTGTTTTTCTTCTGAAGAGTAGACGTTTTATTCAGTATAAGTTCCAACAGAAGAAAGAGCCCTCAGTCCGCCTAGTAAGCTTTGGGATATGCCGCTCCAAAACACTGCCATGTTTTGGGAATTCCTCAAGGTCATTTCTGTAACTTATATCTGAAGGCCTAAGATAAATGGGTAGTATCGTGTGAAGCAGTCCGTAGTAGAACACGTAACAGTAGTCTTCGGTTTATTTTTTCCGACTTAAGCACAGAACCTAGCAGTATCCAGCGAGTGAGCCCCCACTCTCCAGAAGCCTTCTATGAAACTTCCGCGGACGCAAAATCTAACTGAAGGCAGACTCGGTGCTCAAAGAAGGTTTACATCTGCGCTCACTTCATGGGCAGCCCTTGGATCATTTCTATGAATTATGTCCTTTTTGGCAGCAAGCTTCTCAGGCTTGACAGCGTTTTTTCCGGGGTGACCCACGTTGTTTCATGCCGAGAAACTCGCTGCAGTAAGAAAACTCTGCCCCGTATCATTTTATCGGGGAAAGACAAAGATATATAGGTCGTTGACCTGTATTTCCACTCGTTACACACCACTCGTTGGTTCGACCGGTGTGGGTGGTCTTGCATTTACTTTTAAATAGGGCTGACAGGATTCTTTTCTCATCTATCGATCCATTCCCTCGATCGTCTGTCCTGTCACCCGAGGTTTCATTGCCTCGATCCCAGGACTTAGTGCACCACAAGTGCTGACGACCAACAAGACTTGGCTATTCACCAGCTTTCAGTTGGCAGCTCCCCCACACATGACTTAGTAGATGGTAGCGAAACCCCCTCGCTTCCTTTGTGTCATTGTGGACCTAAGCCGAAAGAGTGCCTTACAGGCCATATATGCTGTGGTGGCGCACTGTATGGTGACACTACATCAACTACCGGCAATCTTTATTCTCGCTCCCACCTCATCTGTTAAATTTTTTATGCCACTACGATCTGGGCTACTTTTCGTTCAATGGCCCGTCTGACACAAATGCTCATGAGTGTTCACTGATCGTATTTCGCTTTGCACTGTGCTCTATGTTTTTGCATCTTCATCTCAGTGGTCCACCTCTTCGGTCTTCCTACAAGGGATTACTCATTTTGCAAAAGTAGTTATAAGCAGCTTTGGTATATCGTTCGTTTCTTCAACCCAGCATTCTGCCTGCAGCTTGCGAATAAATCTTCAGGTTCACCTTGATATACTCTTCTCTCAAAAGTCGGCAAAGTATTTTTGAATACTTTTGAACTTCTAACTGCAGCGATCATTTTATTTGTCATTCACAGCGGTATTTTGGATTTTCAACTGGTTTCAATTAGGAATAGCTAAACCAATCCTCTGACCTTGAGTTCTAAATTGAACGGGGGCAGTTTTCTTTTTGGTCCACTTGAACCTTCCCCTTTAGTCCTTCGTAGGCACATAACTTTTCCCCCTATAAATTTCGATCCTGGCTTGACTTGCATCAGGTGATCGGGCTCCGCAGCGTGTCTCAGGCTCATCCGAAATATACCACTATCATTGATGAGCTCTGCGTGATCCCTGCAAACCAGCCCCACTTTTCATCTTCTGCTCTTGTATCTCTCCCCGGTGACATGAGTCCTTTTCACTATCCTATTTATAGTTGCTAATTAACCATCTTTCCAACCGGGATATTGAGGCATCTTTCTGAATGACTAGTGCAATATTTCAAACTGCGTGCTCCTGTTTTTTGCTCATAATAGATAAGTTTCGGGGGGACCTCTATACTTGGGTACGCTGCTTTTGTGATCAACTATCGCAAAACTCATTTCTACAGTCCATTTGCTTCTTTGATGGGTTTATTGGGATGCAGGTAAATAAGAACCAAGACGTAACATCCAGCCACTTACGTTTTAATCAAGCCTATTCGTCAAGGCTCAAAGTAGCTTTGAGAGCCCATGCAAACCTGGCATGACATGGAACTCTCCCTTTCATCTAGCTGAATATTTGAAGATAAGTGAGGGCCGGAGTGAGCATTACGTTGGTCGAGTTGTGGCATGGATGTCTCCTTTGGTTGTTGCGAGAGCTGGCTGCAACACAACATTTCCAGCATTTTGAACATCCTGACTTCGCCTAACGCCTCAATTAGAAAATTCCGTGATCTTCACACGGCATTGACTAGGGAACATAGAAAGCCATTGCGCACATCCATGGGGCTATCTACATGCACACACGCCTTCTTTCGTTGTGACAGTATACGGCACCTTTTTCGGGCTCCCTTCGTTCCGGTGCGCTTAGTGCTATGGATCGAAAATATTGATGATGAATCATAGATTCTAAGGATCAACGAGAAGCAGTCACAGAGGAATCTCAAGAGAGTACGCTCCACTCACGGTCCAACAAGGAACATTTTGGTTCTGGGTGGGTAAATAAACTTCATGGATGGGGCGGAAATAAAGTCGACGATTGCCAGAAAAGAATTATTGCGGCTTTACTAGGATTTATACTTAATTCTGGGAGATTCATAGTGAATCTCTCGTTTGCGCAGTAGAAACTAGAAATCCACCCATATCTCTCTTTTTAAAGTCACTTTCATCAGTTAGAAAATTGTAGTCTTTGTTACTTCTCAAATATGAAACTTTGCGAAGCTTACCAGGCGACCCACCCGGGATTATTTTGGCCTTCTCAGGGTCCAACGACTCTGGCTAGTCAGACAGTAGGTTTCACAGTCAAACTTGGCAACGAGCGACAACTCTTACTTAGAATAGAGGCAAACAACGAAAAAGAAGGAAGGCAAAAACAGAAAACATGGTCAAGATGATGTCACCTTTAGGTATATTCCAACGAGCAGCAGGTTATTTAGGATTGAAGGTACATTGTTCTGACCTGATTATCTACCTGATGTCGTATATCGGTACAGAAGAGCCTGAGTACCCAGCCGATATCCTTTAACGCACCACCCAAGGGGCGTAATATAAAGTGCCCGGTCGGGAGTGTCGACGGGAGAGCTTTAAACCACCCATCCCATAATAACTATTAGCAGACAGATATCCAGAGTTAACTTAATGCCAGCACGAGCATCTTCAGTAAAACCTGTTTAATTTCCACATTCAACAAGTTTTGGTAGCGTATGACCAAGCAAAAGAGATCCGGCGAGTCAGCAAGCCCACCAGCTTCTCTCAAATAGTAACAATACTACAGCACCCGGTTTATGACGGCGAATGAGTTGAACAAAAGTATTAGTCCAGCTTGACATATTGAGTTAAAGCTCGAAATACGCAGCAAACCACAGATACAACAGCATCTACTAGACCGGTCTCCAAAGAATTGCCGAGAATTTCACCCTGGTTGGTTGCCGATGTGCTCTCCCTAAACGGATACTATTGGAAGATGACGATTTTACTCCTCGTCTCTGCAAGGAGGTAAAGGAGAGGACTTGTCCGTTTACTGCTCACTGTGTAACTTCAGCATCATTTTCACTTTTCACTTTATATTTCGTTTCCAGACGATACAAACTTTTAATATTCCGTTGACCTATTGGGTTCACATCAACCAGATAATTCCTTCAGACTAGGGCGCCATTCGCTCTGAAGGTTTTCACTGTCAACTTCATTCGCTGAAATCTTCCGAGAGGATTCTCACTGAGTGTCGGGTCCGTCCTTCCACAAAATACTTCTGCAATATAAAACGAGAATTGAGACGGTTACATCATCCCCCCCCCCAATATCTTCAGCCACTGCGCATTTAGGTAAAAAGTAACTGTGCTAAAGACAAGTTTCACTATCCTACTTTTGGTGAGTTGGGGTGTCCGTAGCCTGGAGCCAATACCACCGTTAACGAACTTTTTCGACCAATAGATAGAAACGCATGGTCTTTTGCCTCACCATAAGTTCCGCCATGGGTCTCATAATTGCCATATGGATAACACCGGAGCCATCTATCTTGATAAGTACGAAACTGCCGAGAAAATTGGGCGCATCACTTGCTGCAGTGCTCCCCCCAGCGGTCGGGTGCGCTTACTCGATGGGGGCCAGCGGGCGGCCTGAAGTCCCGTCGTTCCTACCCCCGTGAGCCTTAAAAATGCTCCGTTGAAGAGATTCTGCGGACTCAAGAATATTATTGGCTTCCTCACACTGACTGTCTCTTGTCCTTTTTGTGACCACACTCAGAACCACTTTGGACTAGATACATTTGTTGTCCCTCATAGGGCTGAGTCAGACGCTCCTGGTAGACGCTTCTCGTGCTTCTTTCAACCTTTACTTTGCACTGCTATTTGGCTCCTTCCGCAAAAACCGGGATTAAGGTCTACGTTCACCCTCTTTCCGGCGCCCACCTCGAACCGACTTCTTCCTCTGGACAGCCTATCGAACCCGGCTGGACTTCAGTGGCTGGGCATCCGTGAGGTCTTGAAGCTTTGAAATAATATACGGGCTGCCGACGGCTCGCCATAAAGCAGACATCAGCAGCGCACTGGATACTACTAAACCACTCATAGATTAGGAGAAATAGAGAACGAGCTGGAGGACGAAGCATCAAATAACGAAGGAAGAAATCACAAAGGAATCCAGTATTTGGAACAGAAAGTGATATCACTGATCATTTAAGAGGTAGTAAGCTACTTGCTCAGATCGGGAAAATTAATTAGAAGTACGCCTCACTGTTCCACGGCTCCAACTTCAACGCTACGTTTAAACCAAATACTTCCGTATATCCAGGGCAAGCCTAAGAATGTTGAAAATGAGCTCTGGCTGGATGTTTCTGGGTCATAGGTTGTGACATATTTTATGACAAGGAGGCAGGTGCCTGTAACCTATCTTCCGAAAGCTGACTCCGAACTCTCTCTTCCTTTTTTCTTGTTCCACCTTCAGTTCAAAGGCTGCAAACGCCATTACTCTCTACCAGAGGTGCTTAGACCATACAAACACTTACATCGAGCAGGCTTGAGTGGCACCTATTTTTTTGTTGGCTTTTGCGGTCAGCTGGCCAGACCAAACTTAGCTACAGGAAGGAGAATTTGGAGATGGCCGTTTTTGGGGTTTTGGGAAAATACTGCCAAGCCAAGTGTCCCTAATTCAGCGCGAGAGTCCTTTGGGACGGTAGGTGTTGCTCTCATGCTTAATTCGGTGATTTACACTGGATTCTGTCCTAACCGTTGCGTTTGGTTCGCAAAAAATGTTTTTATTAAGTATGTTCTATCCGAAGTCGTGAGGATGAAGTGTTGCAATGTGGCTTATGAGATTCAAAGATCCGCTTTTGTGAGTATCCGAGAGATACGAGAATGGTAAGTTAGATCTTTAGATAGAGCGGAACAAAAAGAGGAACCCAGCACCGTCCTATTTAAATCATAAGTCTACATACTGACACCCGTTTTATTGTTAGTGTGGTAACAGACCAGGTCGGGTCAGCTTGAACTTGACCCGCTATGACTGTCCAGAAGTCTTTCTGCATATTGCACGGCGATTTGTGGCTATCGCTGTGATCTTTCTAGTTCTTCTGGTTAAGTTGCCCAAAAGGTGACACTCTCCTCCAGTGTGGATGGCATAGAACGAAGCAGTAACACTTTTCTTCTTCTAGACTAAAACAGCCATAAATGGTGCTTTCAATCGCTTTTGATGCCTCAGAGTGTGGGAAATTACACTCATAGAAAGTGGTGAGCCCTAGGTTTTTGTGACTTTGCCCCAAAATTCAGCATTCTACTTCTGAAGGTGGCATGTTCCACTCAGCATCTATAGTCCTCACGCCTGGTGCGTGGCCAGCTTTCACTTAAAGGATTACACATTCCCACTACTCCACGGTCGAAGACATTCACTGGAGCTTTTAGTCTAGGGCGTGGCTTCCACCACCTACACTGCTTCCCCTCGTTCACGGATCCGTGTCTCCCCCAAACATACCACAAATGCCTATTTCCGGCCAACTGGTCTAACGTTTTGATTCCTTGTCAAGACCTCCCGGGAGCCTTTATTTCCAAGTGTGTTGTCTTCTGTTTTTCTTACACCAGCCTTCTGGCTAGTCACCGTATATTTTCTAGGCAGTCTGCACTCACTTTCGAAACGCTCTCCTAAGACCACAAGCAGAGCTGCAAATGCGACCCTACTACCTACTTGTGCGTAGGTATTAACACCTCTGCCCTTCTGCAGGGAACCGTTGGTTGCAGCCGAGGGAGCACATTCAGTGCTTTGTGAACACCTAACTTGCCCTGTCTGGCCTACTGAAGGTCGATGGTCGCTGCGACACCCACTTTGCTTGCTGGCCGCGTCACCTCAGCTGCGAACGGTCCATTTTATCTCGTTACCGTCTCTACCGCTGAAGCTCTTGGCAGTCACTTTTTATTCCGCCTAAAGGCATGTCCCATTATCGCCTATGTACTCACCAGACTAAGATCCTCATTTAGTCATTACGATCCCCTTATAGTTGTAACCATCTGCTCAGGCTGGATAGGATAGCCGTAAATCTGTCACCGAATCATTTACGCGGATACGAGAAAGTAGTTGGTCCAAAAAGATCCTTGAGTTGTTCCGCTGATTAACTCCGCTGGTTCTGAATTGACATCCCTGGCGTAACACAGAACGCCCCACTGGCCAAGAAGGTTGTAACCTACCTGTTAAATTGTCCTCACATCCCGAAAATCTGCATTTTCCCTATTAGTATTCAGTGCGGAGCTGAAATGAAAGCCTTGTCTAAGTTCTGACAGCAAACTTCAACCATCTTGCCCTGTTCCAGCATTTTCTCGATTTTGCTTAAGAAGCCCTTGTGGTTTGTATAATGCTACTTGCTCCTGAAAATCCAACGCTGTAATCTGCTCGAAAAGATGCGGCTCATGAAGTGCTCTCATGTTTTCTTACCAGCTGCTTTAGACGCGTTCAGAGAATGCTTGTGTGACTTACCAGGGGTTTTTCCACCCTACTGACCGCGATCCTTTTGTTACAGCCGCGACTAAAGCTAGCCTTCATCCCATGAACAGCACCCTGTGACTGACTTTGGCACACGGGAGAGGAAACGCATACCTTCTAATCACAGCAGTATGGGGTTAAACGAAGACTGAGTGTACGCCATTAGGCCCCTTTGGCGAATGTACTTTTTGCCCTTCTGATATTTTTTATCTCCCTCGCCATTATTTGCAGGTGTGAGAAGACGGGTGTGCACTTTACTGTTTTGATTGATGTTCGCTTTTCTCCACCGTTTCTGGGTACCCTCAAAGAGCGGACACAACGCAGCTGCTTCGCTTTGGTTACCATCACAAACGTTTCTCCCACCCCTCATGAATAAAGGCTCCATCCCACTCTTAGGCGTAGCCTTTGATCGAAAGTACTTGGAGTACCTCTTCGGGGTTGGCTTATCCTCTCCGACCAGTACTCTCTCAAAGGATATCTTGGCACTTCACCAGGATTTAATGGCTGAGTTCCATCTCTCCTTTTATCTTCGCCAGGCTCTTTTGATAACATCAGCTTTGAAGATGTCAGATTTTACCCCGCCCCTTTACCGCTCGTCGAACTGAAGGCGCCCATCAAGACGGATTGGCCCAAAGCTGACTATCTCGAAATGGAAGAAGAAAGTCCCGTAGGTTCAGGTTTTCCCTGATACTCTGCAACATATTCTTATTCGATGGACTAGTTCTTCAGACCCCGTTTTGAACTAATCAATGTTGAACTTTGCAGAACTTCAAATTAGTTTTCCTGCGGCCCCCTCATGTTTAAGACAAAGGGCACATTTTACACTGACCTGATAAATTTTGTCTAATGCTTCCGGAATTATCAAATCACTTATGGCACTGTCGAGCTTTCTGATCACGTTCAAGAGCAAAGAGTGGTAATTCTGCACATGGAATTAAGTGGTGTGGATAACGCTTACTCCGGTCCAGGCAAAACAGAGACCACGGACAAGGTTCCGATTCCAGTGGAATAAAATCCAAAGCCATCTTGTGATACTGCAATATCATTGGCGTAAACGACAAAAAGTACAAACCTCGAATGGCGAGATATATCTTCGTTAGCCTTATTCAAGAGCACTGAAAGCTAGGGCTTGTTTCAGAAGCATAATTAACAAAACGACAGTTCAAAAAATACCAGGAGACAGCAGGACCGCCGCTGGTGCTTCTGAGTTCAATGAAGCAGCGTTTCGCTGTTTAAGCTGGAAGTAATCGGACGAACAACCGCACACAGAACAATCATGGTGTAGCACAACCCAAGGTACAATTTCCTGTTGTTCAGTTTAAGCCCGACAGGTGAAAATATCCAACTAGTGGTAACTCCCTTGTGATGCCTTGAGCTTCTTTAGTGCATGCCGTTATCTCTGGTATTCGTTCAAGGTGGAGTTCAGGATCCTATACACATTCGCAAAAGCTGCGCTTCAGTTCGCTTTCTTACTATCGGAACGCATATTCCAGTGTTTGCTGAGGAATTACCCACTTCTGGTTTCTAGCGCACCAATACTTCCACGAGGAGGAGGATTACACCAAAACCTGCTCTGTCATTTTTCCGGTTCTTTCGTCAGACTCTTGCCTCTGGCCCCCATAACTTTGGTGGCCATACACTGAATTCGTTCTATATACCTAGTTACCATCGGTGGATAGAGTGACTATGTATGAACATATCAATAAAAGTGGGTTGAACAATCACTTAAAACAGCTGCATAAGGGCCTCGCTTTCGGTAAATACCAGTGCCCGCCTGAGTTAGAAATGCAGTTCGTAAGCGGCCCTGGCTGCCCCCAGCCAAGGCTGATTGTGCGAAGTAGGTGCGGTGCTGACTAGAAAATCGCTCAAAATCTTTGGTTATTTACTCCTTGGTAGACGTTGCAGGTTATTGGCTGAGTGCAAAACAGAGTTATGTGAATGCGTCTGACATTTGGAGATGTTTTACGCCTATTTTGGTCCACTGTATCACTGCTTGGATAACCACTTCTGCGTCACTAATTTTACTTCTATTCACTTTGACTCCGCCAGTGAATCTGTGACACGGAAGTTATTTGTGGTTTGTGAGACTGTCAATGGAAGAAGAAAACAGTAGAAGGGTCGTGAAAGATTTACGTAGAATTCTGATGACCAGCTCGCGGGCTTTGAACTGGATGGTGCCAACCTTCATCTGGAAAGTTTTGCTCATAAAGTAGTCAGGCGTCCAATAGTTCAGTGCTTTATCAAGTACAAAGCCAGATTATTTTTTAGCTGTCTTCCAGGTAAAGCGGCCTAAGGCCCGCTGAATTTCAGGCGGCAAATTTTTACCTCTAATCCTTCATCAAATTGATGGACGACGTCACCGAGTTAGCATTAGGTTTGCGGGATACGGGCGGCTTATATCAAGTACATTTTGTGCATAATTTATTAGATCTTCGACGGCACCTGCAAAACTTCGGTCCCTGATGAGTCTTCCGTGCACTTGCCTAATATCCTGGACAGACCGATGGGTTTGTAATTTCCTACGCAACTCCACAGGCCAGTCTTGTCTATTTTTGTAAAAAGAGCTGTTCACAGTCAGCTCGAGTCGTTCCTTTGAGGAGTAGGGCGGGGAACAGCTCCTGAATCGGATGACATATTGCTTTTGCCATGAATTTCACCATTCTTGAGAGAACTTTTCTCTCTTTTAGTGTCCTTTGTGAATTCAATCCTTCCGGAATCTGAGATTGCTACTGAAGTCAGTCTTAAGACCCTTTGCTTGGGCAAAAGCCTGAAGTGAAAAGCAATCCTCGCATCATTTCCGACTCCGTATGTACTCTCAGAGAATTCGTACAAGCTGGTCGCCCTTGGCTAAGTGCACTTGACCTTATCTCATTATGTAGGTTTAGTTCCTCCACCTCCTACTCAAAGCTGCTCGGGATTGTAATGATCTAAGATAATAATTTGGATAGGCCTTTGCTTATGAAGGTGGTGTTAATTTGAATTTTCACCTGGGGAACAGCTGGATTGCGATGACCATTTCCAATTTACTTTGTACTTCTCCAAATCTAAGTGGTTGTGTGAAAGTGAGTGCTTCTGCGATAGCACCTTCAGGGGCAATGTCGAAGGTCCACTTCGGAAGAGCTCAAGTTGGTGGCGGAATCAGAACCTGTGAAAGAAAGGAAGAGAAATAGCATATGATTGTGACAGTGGACTGTGGAGGGATGGATGGATGGATGGATGGATGGATGGATGGACGGTGCGATGTGTGTGGGAATAAAATTGAATTTTTGAAGGACATGTGGATCGGTGAATTGTGTGTGAATGATTGATGGTAATATTAGGGAGTAGGCATACGTGATGAGTGTGAAAATGGTGTTGGCGGTTGTGTGGTTTCGAAGGGCATTTCGTGTTGTCATCGAGTTGGAATGGGATTCTACTGATGTTGGAAATCGATACTTGCGGCCAAGTGAGGTTGTTGTGAATGTTCTCCGTGTTGATGGATTTGTTGAGTTATGAAGAAACAGCATGTGATTGTGATGGTGGACTGTGGAAGGGTGGAGGGATGGATGGATGGATGGATGGATGGATGGATGGTAAGATGTGTATGCGAATGAAATTGAATTTTTGAAATGCATGTGGATTTAAGAATTGTGTGTGGTTGGTTGGTGGAAATATTAAGGATTATGCATACGTGATGGTTGTGAAAATGGTGTTGGCGGTTGTGTGGTTTCGAAGGGCATTTCGTGTTGTCATCGAGATGGAATGGGATTCTACTGATGTTGGAAATCGATACTTGTGACCAAGTGAGGTTGTTGTGAATGTTCTCCGTGTTGATGGATTTGTTGAGTTATGAAGAAAAAGCAAGTGATTGTGATGGTGGACTGTTAAATGATGGATGGATGGATGGATGGATGGTTTGATGTGTGTGCGAGTGAAATTTAATTTTTGAAATGCATGTGGATTGGTGAATGGTGTGTGGTTGGTTGGTGGAAATATTAAGGATTATGCATACGTGATGGTTGTGAAAATGGTGTTGGCGGCTGTGTGGTTTCGAAGGGCATTTCTTGTTGTCATTGAGATAGAATGGGATTCTACTGATGTTGGAAATCGATACTTGTGACCGAGTGAGGTTGTTGTGAATGTTCTCCGTGTTGATGGATTTGTTGAGTTTTGAAGAAATAGCAAGTGATTTTGATGGTGGACTGTGGATGGAAGTATGGATGGATGGTGCGCTTTGTATGGGAATAAATTTGCATTTTTGAGGGACATGTGTATTTGTGAATTGTTTGTGGATGATTGGTGGTAATATTAGGGAGTAGTCATACGTGAATGTTGTGCAAATTCGTTGGTGGTGATGTGCTTTCGGGGAGCATTTGGTGTTTCGATCGTGATGGAATGGGATTCTACTGATGTTGGAAATCGATACTTGTGACCAAGTGAGGTTGTTGTGAATGTTCTCCGCGTTAATGGATTTGTTGAGTTATGAAGAAATAGCAAGTGATTGTGATGGTGGACTGTGGAATGATGGATGGATGGATGGATGGATGGACGGAGGGATGTATGGATGGATGGTGCCCTGTGTGTGCGATTGAAATTGCATTTTTGAAGTACATGTGGATTTGTGATTTTTGTGTGGATGATTGGTGGTAATATTAGGGATTAGGCATACGTGAATTTTGTGAAAATTTGTTGGTGGTGCTCTGCTTTCGAAGGGCATTCCGTGTTGTCATCGAGATGGAATGGGATTCTGCTGATGTTGGAAATCGATACATTTGACCAAGTGAGGTTGTTGTGAATGTTCCTCGTGTTGATGTAGTTGTTGAGTTTTGAAGAAACAGCATGTGATTGTGATGGTTGACTGCGGATGGATTGATGGATGGATGGACGGAGGGATTGATGAATGGGTGAGTTGATGGATGGATGGAAACTTGAACAGTTAGCTTCGCTGCCAGTTGATTTGCTGGGCTCGTTTCAGTAGAGGGCCACTAAAAATTCAGTGAAATCTACCAGATTACTTCGCAGACCACAAGTCTGCCTTTTGCTAACACGGTTGATTCTCTAAACATCAATCTTACGCATACGTCGGCGAGTCTCTGTTTGCCCCCTTCCATTTTTTCGTCTGAGTGTCTCCTGGACCCACGGCTGTTCATCCCTGGCTTTTCAGCAACGCGTGGTAGGGTCAACCCAAGTCCTTTAAGGGACTTGTCAGCATTTGATAGTGAAATCCTGATAGAATCTGGTAGTAGTAGTTCTCTAGTAAGGTTGATGAAACTTGCCTAACATTTTCCCGAATAAACACTTCCTTTGGTTCCTTGTACAACGTGGACTATTTAAACGTTACGCAAATGCACGCCACCTTATAGACACGTTAACCAGAACGGTATTTCGCGCGACCCGCGAGAACGGGAAGGCGATTGTGAGAGGGTGAATAGAGTGCTTCTGAGAGCACGCGTGGAGAGCTCGTAAGGGCAACCGCGTTTGGCAGTCTGAGTTCAGCTAAACAACGACTTACGGTAAAAGTTTGGATGGAGACGACTTTTCCTACAAGGGCTTACATGCACAAGTTTGACGGGATTTGGGCTGTGATCGAGGCTGTGGTCCGGATACACTTATGGTCGAGGAACTACTCATGCCTCGTTCCATGTACGGATTTTGAAGTCGAAAGTCTACTGGTGACAGTTCAACGGTGTGTGCCCTCTCGACATCTGGTCAGCGTCTTTCCAATGGCGTTGGAATAACGACAAGCCTCACTAACTGAAGAGCCAGAAAATGTGGGGTCTGGCCTATCCCAAAAATGCGCTCAGTCGTTGTTGCTGGCGTCAGGCTGAACTGTCGTCCCTTTTTCCAGTAAGCGTTTATATTCTTCATCGTATAATGGAGTCAGCTCATATTCTGATGTAGCCAGTGTGCCTTTGTGAATTCCACTTGAGAGAGGCAGGTCTCACTGGATCGAAGTATCATCTGCAAATGCTGACGGGTGGTGGATCATGCTGACAGATAAACAAACCAAGTGTGGTGTTGCTGTACTCGCTAGGAGACCTGAAGAAAAAGAAATTGTGACAACTGATAGTAATCTGTCTGAACTCCTTATTAGTTTATCTGCGTTGACTTTTGCTGCAGCGTCAGCCGTTAGCTGGAAAATCCGTCACCAAATCAGCAAAACTGACTGACTTCCGTGAATTGACACCAAGAGAGCTACTTAGGGTCGTCAGTAATAGTATCATTGGTTGATTTCGAAGAGGTTTAAAGCTCATTGTATACAAGCCCAAAAGTTATAAATGATAGTTTGGCCAGGTATTGCCTGATAAAGCAGACGAATCTGTCTGACGTAAGGTAGGTAGATTCAGGGGTAATGTACATGTGCTCACCAGGGTTTACCAGAACGGGTTTGAATAAACACTCTGATAAATTCAAATGGGAGCCTGGTTAACTTGAAAAACGATGTACAACGGTAGAATCTGGCTAAAACAAGAAAATATAGCTTTAAAACCTTAGCTTGGAGAGACCAAAATGGAGTTGGAACAGCGGGGGCAGAAAAACATTTCAATAACAAATTGATTAACATTAAAAAACAATGGGAAGTAATGGAGACGATATGAAGAACAGCTGCACTATGACGAATTATAGGTTTGAGGATACAAAACCCCACGTAAAACAGCGAGAAAAAGGTGACGGATTGTGGGAGACGGGCTAGTTGGAAAGAATATTTGGACAGTTTAGTTTGTGTTGACTGTAAGATACATATAGTTTCAAAGGGGCTGCATGTCAAGAAGGGTGGCTGGGGGATGGCTAGGGAAACGACTGGCGAAGGGCTGCAGAATACGGGGTGAATATACCCCCCATATATTTGATGAAACGTTGACTACCTCGAGGGCGTTGAATGTTGTGGGATTATAGAACACCGGAAATACCGGTGGAAAACAAAGCAAGAACGACAGGAATGTAGCAATGATCAGAAGAGGGGGGAAAGAACAGGTCAGCTGGTTTAGAACTGCTTAGGATAATTGGGGAACATCGTCTTCTTTATGAGAAATACATGATAAAATAGAGGAAAAACAGAGAACGAGGAAAAACTCGTTGGAAGCATAGATGTGGTGTTGACTGCGGTTGAGTGTACTCAAGGTAGGGAAGGTAAGCAAAACTGTGTGGCAAAATAGAGGCAAGAGTAGACCAAATATATTGATCAAATGCGGGTGCGTCTTATGATGACGACTGGAAACAAGGAACATTGGAAAAAGATGCGCTTCAATGAAAGTGAGGAAAAATGATGGTCGCTGGAATGCTTGGAGAATGTAAAGCGTGTGTGAGTTCAAAATGCTGGACAGGCAGTAGACTTCCAGTGGAAAAATGGAACTTGGTGTGGGACGGACTGTGACGCGAAAGAAAGGCAATTAAGTGGCCAATGATCCAGAAAATAAGTGAGGATATAAAACATCAGGAGAGCCAGAGAAAAGTGGACTTATGGTTCGGCATTTCGCGGGATAATCATGGGTTATGGATTAAGCAACTGTTGCGGATAATTGGACTTTCTGTACCGTTCACGCACTTCCTATCCTCACGAAACGCCCCATTATTCCTTCGGAATAGCATTTTTGCTTTTATTCGGGTCATTGAAACTATCGGTTTAGATGTAAGTTTATCATCGCCAATAATTTTTAAAATTCTTTGTCGGTGTTTTTTCAAAGCTTATCTTTCAAGGTATTGCTGGAATTCTTGAGCACTTCATCCTACTCCTCCAATAACTTATGTATTTCGATCCCTTAGCAAATTTAAGGCGTTCTTGGGTGATATGGCCATCTGACCTCGATATCCAGTTTTTCCGGGCACTCAATTATGTGACCACTAAAACTTCTGCACCCTTTATCTGCACGTATTTAATCTTTCTAGGCAATGCGGACAAGTTGTTCTACACCAAGAGGCAAAAATAGTGGCTTCATTTCTCAAAGCGTACCTAAGCACCTGTTCAAGAAATCCAATTGTGTTCTCTTTTTAACCGAGCGGATGCTCGAACTAACCTGTTATAGTATCACTGAAATAAATATTTTCTCAGTTTATCCGAGAACATATAGTTCACGAAATGGTTGAGCGAGAGGAATTGCGAGCAAAAGCATTACTGCTTCTGTATGACACCTGGAAAGCCAGTACTCAGAGCTCAGTGTCAACATTCCACAAGTGGTCTTGAAAGGAAAAAAAATTTGGACCCACCAGAGCGAAGAATTTTGGCACTTACGTGCAATGAATGGATTTTCACCAACTCCAAAACCCGGAGTCAACAATATGCAATAGGTGTCATCCAATCGGAAAGAAAACGTTTCTAACAATTGATGCGGTACCCAAATATTGACTATTATTAGATAAAGACTCTACAAATCATACTTTACTGCACACGTTCCCAGGCTGATTGTAAGAGTAGAACAGAATCAATTTCCTTGAGCGAACAAGAAACAGCCGTCCCAACAGTTTGTGAACAGACACGAAAATAGGGCAGTAAACGGAGCGTGGAGACGAAGGAGAAATAGCCACTCACGATGAAATTGACTGAGTTTAGTGAGCCTTTATCCATATGTAGTCTGCCACGACGCGTCAGCGGCCGTCACATATGGCTTCCCTTTAATGGGTCGGAGCAGATCATTTTGGTCTTTTGTTAGTGAAGCATGGTCGCTGCATTGAGAAACGATATGAATGCATCCCCACATGCCTACAGAAACATGCAGAGCACATAGGGGTTTCTCATCCTCTAGGCATAGATTCACTCATTGTGAAATAACTGAGTTCCATGTCGAGGAGTGGTGCATTTTCGGAGAATTTCTACCGCAACGGTAAAACTTTGTTGGGGCTCGGAGGGAATCGAAAAACCTAGTGGCAGACTGGTCTAGTGATAAGACTGCTGAAAGATTGTTGCAACGGAATGTGCAAGTGGTATTTCAACCCCCATACTCTAGTCACTGCGCTTGCAAATGGGAGATCCTGGTGGGTTTGGATGGGAGGATATTTCTCTGAATTTGTGACAAGCAGTCGATGGCTGACGAAATATAGATGACTTTTCCTATTGAGTTTGAGCGGATAGTAAACGGACGACCGCTAGTACCCGTCAGCCTGGACCGTCATAATCTGCCAGTGTCCACGCCCAATGACTTACTTATCCTGAGAGCACATTAGAGGAATATTCCAGCGAATTTGTTGCCAGATAGTGTGATTCGTCAGTGGAGACAGGCAAATTACCCTGTATCTATCTTTCGGAAGAGATGGACCTAAGAACATCATTCACTCCCACGGCAGCGACAGGAGTAGACAACTCGAGGAAGTAATTTCTGATCAGTCAATTTGATGTTATCCGTTTGCCAGGCTTTGCCGCGCGGCGAATAACCAACCGGAATCGTCGAGTTCAGTCCAGCTTCAGAATTCAATTTGTTGTGAACCGTCTCTATGCGAGTCTCCCGGGGTCCGATTCAGGCCAACTGATATGAGTGTATTTTGCTGGTTCTTTGGCGGTGATGGGGATCGGAGAACTTTTGGGACGGTGGTTGTAAGTGGATGGTTGGTTTGAAATTCAGGGTGACCTAGACTGGCGATTATGCCAGGCTTTTCTGTGCGGCGAATAACCAATCGCTGTTGTTGAAAATACGTCGCTCCCAGATGGAATTCATCTGCCAACCCTCCTCACTTTGGAGCCGGATTTTCCGATCTCCCTCAACTATGTGTAATGCGGAAAAACAAACCACTTGATCGACTAAGGGCTGCTACCGATGATGACCAGTTCTCGGAACTGCGAAAGTGTGAGATGGGCCGTGGCATCAGCCAGACTGCACCCATCGGTGCACGAGAAAGATTTGTTTTGGATATCTGGTTCCTGTGAAACAGCTCAACAAACCCTGTGCCCATCCTTTCCATTCATATTATTTCCTTTTATGGGCCACCTTCATCGGAAATTCGATTGTTTGTTCCATTGCACTAAATATTTGTCACGAGTGGGACCCTCATCGGTGACTCGGACCTCAGTCACTGAGCCTGAACTTTGCTGTGACTGTTTTCGACCTTTCCGTTTTTCCATGATTTTGCTGTTTTTCGGCTGCAGCTGTTGGTTCAGTGTTCTATCTTGGGGCGCAAGAACCCAAAAAGGACCCTATTTGGGGATCGGCCAGTTTGAAACCGCCAAATTGGTTCTATGGATTACCGTATCCATTTGGAACCGACTTCGTTTTGCGTCGTGTCGGAATTGGTAGCAGCATCTTGCTCCGTCGTTTCACTGGTTGGTGTAAGTAGCTGCCCCGAATTAGAGGAATTCATCACCAATTCACTGAAGTCACGAGGCCAAACAAGAATAATTCATAGGTTCTATGGTACTAAATTGGAAATCGAAAAAGCGTAAATATATACAAGACCTAAACATGCGCCCAGATAGACCCCAAGGTAAAACCGAGAGTTTCGGCGTCCTGTGGTTCAAGCTCGATGGCCACCTGAGGCCAAATATAATTTCCTCACAGAAAAATATCGCGCAAAAGCGTTATGTATAGGGGTGTTCGGCAGAGTAATATCGAAAAAATTCGAATAGGTAGGTAATCAAGGCAAGGAATCAAGTATGCAACTTTGCTCTCCCGTAGTGGGCACACTTTGACAGTATAGTGATTTCATTCTGTTTGAGACCTGCTAGGATGAGAAAATAAACAGAAACCATCGGTTACCAGCCTGATCCCGATCTGTTTGCTTCATAGCGTTTTTGAAAGGAGAATAGGTGCATTCAGAAAGGAGGCTGCAAAATCTTCATGATTACATTGGAGTTGTTCGCTAATATGTCCCTCAGCTGCATTACGCTTTGGCAAAACTTTGTTTCATTGGATCGCTGTTGACCACAAAGCAGTCATCGCTGTAGCCTCTTTGCTGTGGGCTTTCGGCGTTGCCACAAGTGAATCGTATGCTCTATTCATTGTACCTTACTGGCGAGAAGGACTTTCAGATACCAGTAGCATGGTGTCATGCTTGCGTAACAACGAATTTTTCGTGCTCATAAATTCGGGTATCAAACGGCTGCCATGTAATCAATATCACATATCGAACATGAATCATAAGCATACGTTTATAGGTTTGCACGAGATTCACCCCTTTTATTGCCCACTCAACGTTCACCAACTCGAAAGCTTTTTCGGACTTGTCTGTCACTACGTTTTCTCGTTTTATCGGTAAATAGCCCGTATGCTTTAAGTATTGGTAAGGGTACCTCTGAATGACTATCAAGTTTATACACTTAGATACCAGATGTGCCCACCGTCTGTATGATGGAGATATCACCACAAGTGCAAAATACTCAGCCTTGCAAAGAGCCCCATTTTTCCGTGACAAATTTATGGGGGTACTGTTGTGGATCCCCATCAGCAGCCCAAAGGTATTTTTCGTGATTAGCCCTAAAGTTTGTTGGTCCATAGTTCTTAGCCCCGGTTGACGGGGTTGTGCAGCAGAATATCTTGACAATCAAGGAGCATAATCCTTCACTAGTAAAGGTAGAAGTTTGTTCAACGACAGCTGCCTCTGTGGATCGCCGAACGCACGGCTGCATTCCTCCGTTTCTTTCTTCACCGTTACTCTGGCGGTCTCTTCCTCTAGATGTTGTATCCACTTGCGGTACTACTGCTTCCGTCCGTGCCTTGCCACCAGATACCACCGCCATGTTCGTCGACTGATTTACCTTTTTTATATCGGGTGTTCTACCCCCGCGCTTCCACTCAGTCTTATCAGCCCTGCTGTTCTGTTTTTCCGTCGTCATTCCTTCATTCGCCTATCACAGGGGTCAGTTGTCGATGTGCGCTTAATTTCGCACTCCACTTGCAACCAAAATCACCGCAGCCGCACATGGCCGATTGATTTACCACCATAAGCTCATCTTCTTTTTGCCACTTCATGACGGACCTGTTATCGGACAGAGAATTTGCTGAAGACTCCTGATTTTCCTCCGGCCATTTCCTCCAGAATCAATTTGACCTCCTCCCCATCATATTCGTCGCTCTTTTTCCTTAGGGCAGACTTCGGCAGCATCCTCTCACCAAACTTTACCTCTATTGTGATCGACTGATCAGTTACCCTTTGTGTTTGTTGTTCTATTCTTGTAAATAGTAGAAATTTTGCTTATTTTCCCCCCTACACACTACAGCCTGCCAGTAACTTTTTACATTTTTCTCGCCAATTTATTTTTCCTTCAAAAGTGAACAATTTACCCCTTGATTACATGCGATTTTCCCGCCGTCATTATCCCTTACGGTGTGAATTACGTATGCACTACATCCTTCCAACTCTCTTCGCTCGACACCGGCCGACTTGATAAGCCAACCTTGGATTCCAGCTTCTTCGGGCATTATTATAATGGGTTTATTTTAAATATTTTATTCCTTTGTAAGCCCATACCTGTTTTGGTCGCCAGAAAACTGATACCGCCATCTCAGGTATCATCTAATCGTGCACTGTTGCATGCTTCGGGCTCATCCAAAATGGGTCAGTGTCATTAAACAGTCTGTTACCATTTTTCCCCGTGGCTGGGGAGATGCTCCCCTGTTTTGTCGCGGTTCCGGACACAAAGCTTATTTCCCAGCAGCCATCTGACCTCAGCCTACCACTGCCTAACTCAACTAATTAGTCGCTTCTCTCGGCTGCGACCAGATAGTTTCCTCCACCCTTCCTTTATAATAATAAATCAGCAATATGAGACGGTTCACCTTCAGCTCTAGGTTTTAAGCCCTCGACGCTTACCTCTGTCATCTACGAAAGCACCCTCAGTCAATGAAATAGCTTCATGATGGGCAAGGATTTTTCACTGAATCCCCCAGCACATCTTGCCGGTATTGTACCATGACTCTTCTGTCTCTAGACCGCGATCAATGGGATTTCGGGCGCAACCAGCATACCCTTCAAAGCGTTCTCCGGACCATCAAGCCACAAACCGTAGTTTGTCACAAGTAAAATATTTTTTGAGGTGATCCAAATGTGAAAAGTATTTGGCCTCGGCGGGATTCGAACCCACGCATGGTCACCACCCTCGCTTTAGTATCGCGAGTGCTCTACCAGCTGAGCTACGAGGCCACGCCGGAGGACCTTCGACTTTCTGCATATTGATCACAGTATACCCGCCCAAATTACAGTAGCACATGGCATCCACCACAGTGAACTAGCTTATAATTTGGATGCCTACAGCAGGATTTCCCTTTGTACTAACCGGACTCCACCAGTTAAGTGCATTGGGCATGTTTACAATGTACTGATGGTTGGCAGATTTTGATAATGTTTTGAGGTGATCCAAATGTGAAAAGTCTTTGGCCATGTGCTACTGTAATTTGGGCGGGTATACTGTGATCAGTATGCAGAAAGTCGAAGGTCCTCCGGTGTGGCCTCGTAGCTCAGCTAGTAGAGCACTCGCGGAACTAAAGCGAGGGTGGTGACCATGCGTGGGTTCGAATCCCGCCGAGGCCAAAGACGTTTCACATTTGGATCACCTCAAAACATTATCAAAATCTGCCAACCATCAATACAAATAAAATATCCTGGCCCTACAAATTTTTATTCAGTCGCCCAATAATTTCCTCCCCTGCTATCCAAATTTGTTATCATTCGTTCCAACTTCCCCCCTGGTATTTCTGGGCCAGCCCTGATGAGCATATTTATTTATCTCCCACTAAAGCTTTTTATCCCGAAAGACTATTGCATACATCCGCCTGATGGCCTCGATAAAATCCTCTCAAAAATTATCGCATAATCGCGGGTCTTGGTCACCCTGAATTTCAAACCAACCATCCACTTACAACCACCGTCCCAAAAGTTCTCCGATCCCCATCACCGCCAAAGAACCAGCAAAATACACTCATATCAGTTGGCCTGAATCGGACCCCGGGAGACTCGCATAGAGACGGTTCACAACAAATTGAATTCTGAAGCTGGACTGAACTCGACGATTCCGGTTGGTTATTCGCCGCGCGGCAAAGCCTGGCAAACGGATAACATCAAATTGACTGATCAGAAATTACTTCCTCGAGTTGTCTACTCCTGTCGCTGCCGTGGGAGTGAATGATGTTCTTAGGTCCATCTCTTCCGAAAGATAGATACAGGGTAATTTGCCTGTCTCCACTGACGAATCACACTATCTGGCAACAAATTCGCTGGAATATTCCTCTAATGTGCTCTCAGGATAAGTAAGTCATTGGGCGTGGACACTGGCAGATTATGACGGTCCAGGCTGACGGGTACTAGCGGTCGTCCGTTTACTATCCGCTCAAACTCAATAGGAAAAGTCATCTATATTTCGTCAGCCATCGACTGCTTGTCACAAATTCAGAGAAATATCCTCCCATCCAAACCCACCAGGATCTCCCATTTGCAAGCGCAGTGACTAGAGTATGGGGGTTGAAATACCACTTGCACATTCCGTTGCAACAATCTTTCAGCAGTCTTATCACTAGACCAGTCTGCCACTAGGTTTTTCGATTCCCTCCGAGCCCCAACAAAGTTTTACCGTTGCGGTAGAAATTCTCCGAAAATGCACCACTCCTCGACATGGAACTCAGTTATTTCACAATGAGTGAATCTATGCCTAGAGGATGAGAAACCCCTATGTGCTCTGCATGTTTCTGTAGGCATGTGGGGATGCATTCATATCGTTTCTCAATGCAGCGACCATGCTTCACTAACAAAAGACCAAAATGATCTGCTCCGACCCATTAAAGGGAAGCCATATGTGACGGCCGCTGACGCGTCGTGGCAGACTACATATGGATAAAGGCTCACTAAACTCAGTCAATTTCATCGTGAGTGGCTATTTCTCCTTCGTCTCCACGCTCCGTTTACTGCCCTATTTTCGTGTCTGTTCACAAACTGTTGGGACGGCTGTTTCTTGTTCGCTCAAGGAAATTGATTCTGTTCTACTCTTACAATCAGCCTGGGAACGTGTGCAGTAAAGTATGATTTGTAGAGTCTTTATCTAATAATAGTCAATATTTGGGTACCGCATCAATTGTTAGAAACGTTTTCTTTCCGATTGGATGACACCTATTGCATATTGTTGACTCCGGGTTTTGGAGTTGGTGAAAATCCATTCATTGCACGTAAGTTCCATTCTTCCGGGCTGCGGTACAATACTTTGCCATTGCATTGGAGAGCGTTCTCCAGCGTCCTAACGGTTCGTGTCAGTATATTTGCGATTAGTCTTATATTAATATGGCTTGCCGCTTCATATTGGATCAGTAATAATAATCTCCGTGTTCTCTTGCATACGAAAATTTGAATCCTCCCCTCCTAGCTCTGCTTCATGATTTCTATTTGTTGACTCGCTCTTCTTCAGCTGCCCGCCACTGCCAATGGAATTAGGTGGAAAGGAAAATTTTGACTGTAGGTCAGTTGCTGAATTTTTCGTTGCTCTCTCCGCTGGTACGTATCCCTTTCTTTTTTTCCGGTGAGGATTTGTCAAGTTTTAACGAAGATTTGAAATTAGAATTGGAAGGTGCTCGGTTAGAAGCGGAAGCCTCCGTGGCTATAAGTAGGCTGCTGATATAAAATGAATGACTGCTGAGGAGCTTTGAATACGTTTTTTAAAATTGTTCCAGGAAAGCCACGAGCTGCAAAAAGGATTGATGGCCATATACATTATCGTTTGCTTGTCCTGTATACTAGCCTCTGTAAGACTGTGGGCGCACCGGCGACGACCTTCGCCACGTTGACAAATGTGACCTGAGTGGTGTGGAATGACCAAACCGAATACCGGCAGGATAATAATTGTCTAAATGTGAACTTCTTGAGCTTAGAGGTTCACCTTTACCTCCGGCCATCTGAGAAACAGATCGGGAACAGGGTAGGGGACGGCAGTCAGCGTTTGGACTATCCGTTTCTTTACTGCAGCGGGAAAGAGTAAGCGTATATTCAAGGCTGTTTGCTTTATCCCGCTTGTGAAGATTGTCGGGGGGCTAAGACACACCCAGCGATTATTTTTCCAGGATTTCATAACGTGTGTTGCATTCTATATTAAGTAACAAGAAGAGGAGTGGCTGCTCAATATTTGGGCGCTTTTTTCTTGCGTCGACCGGTTGACCCTTTTCGCAAATGCACTGGGCTACTGGGATATTTTGATGACCTCATTTTGGTCCACACCTTAAATGCTTCGGAGCTATTTCCGCCTAATTGATGTAAAAACAACGAGTAGGTTCTAACAGGGACTCTTGTGCTGACCGAACGATTTGAGGCTGGACCGAACGACATCCGTTGGATGCTGAACATGTATCGGCCGAAATATACGAGCCCTGGTCAGGGTGAAGTTTATCCAACGACTGACTGCCCGACCCCCTGAATGATCAAATTCACGCATTTGGGATGGCTCACCTCATGCAGCAAACCGAAAACGTCTTTCAGCATTGCATAAAATCCGTTAAACCCTGCCTCGGGTGAGAGCATACTGCGCTCTTCTTTGGCCTCCCTTGTCCTACCCTTGCAGTAATGCAGTAAATACAAAAGATTTTACCCTTTGTCCCCGGTTCTTTAGTTTACATAGGTGTGGAGCTGTCGGATAAATTTTCAGTATGCTGTGGGCCACCCGTCTAAGGTCAAAAGATCGATGCTAACTTGGTCCATACTAACAAAGACATTCTGAACTTCGCTCGTTGCCTCAGCCTTGTACACTTTTATCCCACCTGTTTTGACCATCTTAGCCAGGCTGTGACATTCTGCCGATTCGGCGTGCCAGTCCACCTGGTCATCGACAATCTAGCGGGCTGTGTTCTTCCATCTCACTGGACTTAACAAGCGCAGAGATAAATTGCCTCCCAAATGTCCCACCAGTTCTGCCTTTCCTAATTCTTGATGATATTCCAGGGGCCGGTTTGCCTGCTTTTCTTGAATCTCTTTTATTTCTTGTCCGATTTTCCTAATAAAAACTGGCTTAGCTCAATCATTAGAATACCTACTTTTGATTCAATGTTGAGCCGACCAGAACCATTAGCTCCTGAGCCATGAAAAGAGGAACCGCTCATAAGAACTTACCAAATACCCGAAGCTTCCCGATCCATGTCCGTTTCTATCTTAGTCGATTCGCGGTTTCTTGCTTCTTGGAATTGACATGTCAAAGTGCCGAGTCGACCAAAACGTACGAGTCCTGGACGGGGTGAAGTCTATCTAATGACTGACTGCTCGATTCACCGAATGATTAGCTTCACGCATTCTGGATGTCTTCTCGGAACCTCAAAGTAACAAGGGGCCCAAATCGATGCGGAACCCAAAGCAAAATCAAGACCACTGCACAAGTTCTCAGATACTATTAGTAAGGTAAAACATAAGTCGTCTTGGACTTTTGAAGTAGGTCTTAGAGTAGTACACGGGTACGATCTCAAAACCCAAATGTTCCCGGATCTTGTGATTATCTTGTTATCCAAATGTCACTTGTGAGCTGGGAGACATTTCACTGGATAATGGCGCAGCGGAGAAAAGGGATAGGGTTAAAATACAAATCTTGATGGTGTCTTGCATCTGGTATTGCCGGCAAACTGGAAGATAGGCTACTGTACAGTTCGGAAGGATTCGGGACAATAGTCTTGAGTGAGTGTTGCGCCTTGAATTGTGGGTGATCTGGAAGACAGACCGCTGGAAAGTGGGAGAAGGTTCAGCCTCGCGGCAGTGCTTTCAACTCAAGTGGCCCAAACGATTCCGTCATAGGAAAACTGTCAAACATCAAACAGCGAGCTTTTTGAACAGCGCTTCACGCGCGGCCATTCAGCAGTTCACAGCAATCGCACCTTCAAAATTTAGCCTTAGTTAATGTCCACCTGCGACGTAGTAAGAAGCAGGAAAAGTATCTGTACAGAGAGCACAGTCGAGGGAAAAGAATAAACAGGAAGTGCCTGTCCTCCAATCAGAGCAAACAGGGTAAGTTGTCCACGCCTGATCAGGCCCAACAAACAACTTTCTGAAATTGAAGCCAGAACATCGACGTAAACGGTCCGAAGGTCTTCGATTCATGACCGTGAGCGAGAGGGTGAAGCCGAATCGCTATAAAACAGACTGCTACAAGGCAGTACGATTCATTTCCATACCGAGTATTCAAAACCTTATCTCTCCAAGAAAACATAACCAAGAAGGAAAAACGTAAAAGCTTCAATAGTAGAAAGGAAGACGACCACAAAACGGTATCAGCAAGAGTAAAGTGGGAAATAGTAGTCCAGAATCCATGGAGAAAATTTATAAAAGTACTAGACGATGAATTTTTAATCATTCAATCTTGGAGGTCGTTCTGTTAAGAACATGTGCCTTACACTGTCTGCCGGATATTGAGTACAAAGCGCAAAAGTTCTTTGATAAAGATTTTGACGACAGTGATCGGTTGGGTACCTCGCTGTCTATGGGGAAGAATGGGCCACCAAAATTCTGAATAAGTGTGTGCCACTTGAAAGCGGGCATCTTGGTGTCACTTCGCCATGGAAGGAAAATAAACTTGTGGGACTTCACGATCGGTCATTCGCTGTTCATCATTTGAGGTTGTTGGGGGATAGGTTTCTCGAGGACCTAGAAATTAGAGTTGAATATACGGCTCTAATTGGGCGCTACTTTGAAAGAGGATATGAGGTACCGGTGCCGTAGGAGTCCATGGCAGATAGGCGAGTGAGTTGATGTCTGGCACACCATACGGTGCCGAATCCTAGAAAGCCTAAAAGTTCCCGCGGTCTCTTCGATTTTGCTGCAGTAATCCGGAAGGAATCAACATTATGTGCGCTTACAGCAGGGTCTTTTTTAGTTCTGAGTTTAATAGGTGCACTTTCGCGGTTCCGTCAGAAGCCTGTGGCCTAGTGCCCCAATACTGGAGAATGTTCCTGCAAGTACACATGTCCGGAGAAGTCCAAGATTCCCTCCGGTTTCTCCGCTGGTGTGATAGTGGTACTGTGAAGCCGAAGGAATTTGGGATGTCAATGCATCAAGTTAAAGCAATTTGGTCACCATTTTTATAGATTTTTCTGAAGAAGACAATGACCTCATTTGGTATGCACGCAGTATTTGCAGTGCACACGCAGGCATTGAGTTACGCTTATCTTCGGATGCGTCAAACAGGGCTGCGGGGTAGTATCCCATTTCAGACTGGCGCCTGATGTATCGGAATCAGGGCAAAGGATTGAGTTCACTAAGCCAGCCCTGGCAACTCTGGAGTTTGTTTCCATACCAAGGTTGGAGTTGATCGCAGCTTTCGCTGCCACACGGATGTCAGAAGTGATCTAGAAGGAAATAGATCCGAATTTGCGCGACTTTCGTTATCGGACCGACTCTGTTGTAGTTTCCTATTGCTTTAACTTCATTAAAAGACCCCTTGCTACTTTTGTAGTGAACCGAATGTCCACGATTCCCGGCTTCTCACTTCTTGCTCTATCAAGATACGTGTGACGAAATGAGGATCCAGTAGTCCCGGCTTCTCGAGAGATGTGATCTGAGGATCGGGATTGTCGTTGTAGCTATTGTGGTACAACTAATCTGGATCATCGAACGTTACCGAATCCAAAGAGAGAACGCCCATCAAAGTGTGTCCTTAACTTCTGAGGACGAAGACGAGTGCGGGGGCCAGTGCAACCGACTGAAACTCATTAAGTCCTTCTTCGAGGACTGTTCGTCCAGGACTACTTTTTTTTAGGAGCATTGCTTGGATATGAGGATATGAGCCATATCCTCCCATTATCCCCAAAGGTCGAAGTAACGAGTCATTGCAAGTGTGTCATTAAACGGTCCGGGAGATGGGAAGTAGTTGTTAGGTAGTTGTAAGGTTGATACAAAGGGAATGTTTTTGTACCGAGATGGAATTAATGGGATGAGGTAACTGCTTCAGGGACTGCATTACGCACTGTCTTACGCAAAAAGTCAGCCCTACTCCAGTTGGCTGGCCCTTGTGCGTAGAAGGACAGTTGGTTTGGGCCAGTATTTTGGAGGGAGCTAAGCATATAATTATTCTGCCAAAGGTGTACGGAGCGACTGAGTTGCTCTTTGAACGTCGTCATGAAACGGGAGGTCACGTTGGATGCTGCCCTTCTCTGTCACATATTCGCCGGTTATTCTGGATTGCTAACGAGAGGAAACTGCCTGCACCTTCGCCGGATAACCTGTATCTGGGTCAGCCTCTGGAGAAGAGCACAGCTGGTTGCTGATCCATCTTGTCAACTTTGGAAGACTGAGTGTGAACTTGTTGCAGAGAGATGCAAAAGTAGTTGGCAAATGAGGCGTGTCTGAAGTCGGGAACCCTTTTCTCTAGATTAGCGATGGTCACCATAGGAACCGATGGCTGCTAGGGCTTCTAGCGAAGATCGGTCAGGACAGTGGTGAACAAGTCCAGGAGGCCCTGGTTTGCAAGCCCCACGGGTCGTTGTCGCGTCACATACACAGCGTTCTTTAAAGAGTGCAAGCGGTCAGTTTAATTGTGTGCAGAGTATCTTGTCTGTTAGTCAGCATTGTCATGGTAAGTAAACCAAAGAATGTTCTTATTATTGAAGTTGAAGCACGCATGCGTTCATTTTATTTACATAAAAATATTTATCTAAGCTAGGTAGGTGGGTTGGTTATGTTCAGTAAGTGGGTGATTACTCCTACTTCTTCACAGCGCCTATTACCTTCTGGTGCTCCCGGTTAACATGGTTGCACTCGAATGTTTGTTCCGCCGGATAAATGCGGGTTACCTCGGGCTGCGATGAAGCGCGTCCAACACGCCGAAGCTCCAGTAATGTATGCTTAAGGTGTTGGGTTGGTTAGCGACGAAACGTGTTAGACGGTGTTTACATTATTGTTCATTTGGGCTCACCCGTGCCGCCATGTGCAGTCTATGTCTCACAGCAAATGTGGCTCTATATAGAGCCTGGTGTGGTTGGTCTCTCTCGGCGCGCTTGTCATGTGTGGTCCATGTCTCCGCCGCTTTCTGGGAGGTTTTACTACTCACCTATTCGCAAAGCCCCAGATTGGACTCGCACACTAGTTGTGGACCGTTGAAAAGCAACCATTCATTAAGGTCCCGCCTATAGTCACTGTTACTCGGAAAAACGACGGAAGCAGTTGAAAGTGTCTGCAGTGAGAGCCCTGTGTGTATTCTTCGAGTCACTTTTTTCGACGAACGAAGATACCCTGAGGGGCTGGGCATGTGAACAAATGCTGTTACAACGTGCAGTTCATGGTCGTCACTAAGGTGCCGTGACTCAAGCAAGACCTTCCCATTTTGCGCAGCAAGCATTTGCTTGTTAACCGGTAGTTCATGTCCATACTTCACACCTGTGCTGTCATGGCATTCCAACCCAGAAAAGGTTGTTATTGAAATTTTTGGAATCCTATGATGGACTGTTCTGTTTGGTGAGAAAATAGAAAATAACTGTTGATGTACTTGGACTTCACCTGATCACTGCTGCTCAGTTACTCGCAGGTTGATGGTTGCCTTGAATGCAAATACGTAAGAAGAATGAACTGAACCCCACTGGTATTAAGGTAGTAAAAATCAGACGGAGTGGAATTTGAAGGTCTTTCCTCCGAGGAGAGGTGTGTTACGATCGTGAACGCGTCGTAGCGGACTACAAATTGATAGATGCTCACTAAACTCAGTCAGTTTCATCGTTAGTGGCTATTTCTCCTTCGTCTTCACGCTCCGTTTACTGTTTCAACTTCATGTCTGTTCACGAACCATTGAGAGGGCTGTTTCTTGTTCGCTCAAGGAAATTGATTCTGTTTCACTCTTACAATCGGCCTGGGAAAGTGTGCAGTAAAGTACGATTTGTGGAGTCATTATCTAATAATGGTCAACATTTGGGTACCGCATCGATTGTTAGAAGCGTTTTCTTTCTGATTGGATGAAACTTGCTGGATATTAGTAATTCCGGGCTTAAAAGCGACGAGAACGAGTTATTCATGGCCCTCAAGATCCATTATTCTCCAAGGACCTGTGTCTTCTCCGCTGAACTTTGTTCGCCGTCTAAGGAACTACCTTCTCCTTGCCTCTAACTGCCAAATGGCCCTGACATTTTCAGCATTCTTTAAGTACACATTTGTCGTCAGCTTCATCCTGTACAGTCTTGAACGCTTGCGAAGTGCGGCGTGTACCTGAGATGGTCCCACGTGTCCCTCGGTTGAGGTTTAGCGTTGGATTATTAAGTCCGTAGTGGATGAGCTTTGGACACAACCACAAAATGCTTCACTCCCTGAAGCCGAGTGCCTTTGTTCATTCGTCCTCCAAAACAAGTCATCCCGTTCAACAGAGCTTGACCAAGCTCCAATGGCTTCTTGCACACCGGATAAACCTTAGCGCATGAGCTTCGGGTTCTGTTTAGCAACTACTTCAGTTATTCACCATGAGCCCCGGGCTTGCACAACGAAAAAGCACCTTCTCTCACCTGAGCGACATCGGACAATTTCAGTAGCCCAGTTGTCAGCCGCGGATATGAGCGACAGCCTCCCGTAACTGCAAAATGTTTTTAAACGAGTTGGCTGAACTGCCGGTCGCAGCTAGCAAGACATTCTGGAGTACACTGCCGGCAACGAATTAGTCCACATGTCCTGTAAAATGTTATATATTTACATATATATATATATATATATATATATATATATATATATATACATACCTATTCATATATATACATATATATATGTGTAAATATATAACATTTTTATATACTATATATATATATACTCACTACTGTCCTATAATTATTAACACAAGCACGGTGAATAACTCAACGCTCCTCGATATCTCTTAGCTTACAATGCCTCTCTTCCGCACCAGGTCCCACCACATATACTTCCCTCACCACCTCTGCGATTTCGAACTGGAAAATCCAGTCTGATTCATCCCACTTAGCGTGACTCACTAGCTGAACTCAACACCCAGTTATGACGTTACCATTTCTGCTCCCACCCTATCCCCCAGCTAAGGTTCTTCTGTAATTTCATGCAGAACTTGGTCTTTACTCCTCCTCAATGACCACTCTAGGCAAAATACTAACTTTCCCATTGAACGCTTTAGCCACACTTAGGCGTTTCCCTTTTAGTCTCACGTTTCATGGCCTCAATGTGCCTTTGGGATCCGCCGCACCGATGAGCCCGTGCTTAACTTTTGTCCTTCTTTCCGTTAACCGTTGATCCTCAGCTGCGTCACTCTATCTCACTTTCCTTGCCATAGTCTTTTTCGTCCGACCGCTTTTGCATGACCCGTCCGATGATCGCACCCACCTATACATCAATATATATATATATATGTATATATATATATATATATACCTTGGGTATGCTCCACTCACTTGTCCCCCTTTCTAACTAGATTGTGCCATTTTACAACACAATTTGCATATATATAAATAAAACCGCTCCGTCCTTTAGCGATGGGTGCTCGCTGTCACTTAATTCCTGGCTCAGGCTAGAACTCAGCCGTCCCATCCTGCTTTTTTGGGCCTCTCTCGTACACTGAAGCCTTGCCACACGGATTACCATCCCTTAGTAACTAGGCTTCACTTCTCTACGCGCATGCTCATGGTAAGTTGAGACCCCATTCCAACCGGAATCCGTATGCCCCTGCCGAATACCAGCACGTTTGCCCCCACATGAAAAATCCTCATTTTTACACTCAGTGTTTTTCTCCTTTTTTACTGTTTGCCGTCCTCGACCACAGCTGGTGAACTGACCAGACTGTTATCTTCCTATTTTTTTCATTCTTCTTCCAGACCAGACCATCTACTATTGTTTTATTCCTGGTTCCCTAGCGGACACCCTCTCCTCATCCACCGCCTACCTGATATCGCCCCAAATCTCTACTATCACCCAACTACCCTAGAAAGCTACCAATCTCCGTCTAGGGATCCCTAATAGACCGGTCCACTAGCCAAACGATAACTAACTGTTCGGATAACAAAATTTTCATTTTCTTGCTTCCATAAAAACGATAATTATAACCCACAGCTGGAACACTCTCCAGACTGCCGCACTCCTGATCTCTTCCAGATTGCATTGGTTACTTGGGTAGCCATCGGCCGAATCGACGTTTATTCCAGATTACCGTAAGGACTGGACGATTTGATCAATGGTTCAAACCTATACTCTCGCCCGCTGACGTTACATGGGGCACCGTACACGGATTAACAAAACCTCATGAAAGTCTCACCGGATCGCAGAGGTGATTCCTGACACCAACCATCAACACATCCGCTCAACGTTTATTCCCAAATAATCCAACCCAACAGTTCAAATTCTTCCCGTGTTGCAGTACGAAACCAATGGCCGGAACCCAGCCTTCGCAGCTGTCAACTTCGTCAAACCAGCCCTTTTTTACCTGCTTCACTCAACATTCTACCAGCCGCCACCTGCAACCAAGGTCTTTAGGAAACAGAATACCAGCCATCTGCAGCCAACCACAACTTGGTTAACAGTTTTCTATCACATACAAAAACAAAAAAATCACACTCTTCCAACTTCTGCCTAGCCAAACCATTGACGTTTTGTCTCCACTAACCCGTTTCATTGACGGCTTTTCTTTTCTTTAAAGGTCCGTTATAAGTCCACACACCATTCATGCTCTTCAAAAGTTCACTGAAGTCCCTGCGAAGCTTTTCGCTTTCATTTGAATTTCCATATGACACTGTAATCACCTGCACAAAAGGTCCGTTTTATTATCACCTTTGACTCACTTGCCTTTATTTCACATGCCTCCTCCACAATTAGTTACCCAATGCTGGATCAGTGTCCAATATTCCGCTGGTATCTCTGACTGCACTTTGAAAGCCCCACGCTTGCTTTACCTCTAACAATGTTCTTTGGCATCTCTTCCGCCCGGTTACTCGTTAGTGACCGTCCATTTGTCGCTTATATCAGCAATCCCACGACTGTTCAGCTATCCACACCGCCCTCCAGCGATTTCGAAACCGATTCGGAATTCCCGCCTCAACCGTAACCACTTTTGTTCACTCAAACACTACATGACTTTACTGGTGTATTTCGGTTGCTGTGTGATTTATAAATTTAGAATCTGTGAATACCTCACATTGACATGTACTGCTGTATACTCTGATCTTGTCTTGTGCATGTGTATTGACCACGGTCAAGAAATATACTATACCCATAAGGTTTCACCTTTCTTCAAGAATTAGGGACCCTCAAACCAACAAGTAAAACCACTCGGTAAAATTCTACCCTCCGATGCTAAGCCTGCGTGGTTAGCTTCCGATGTGACATGAAGCCGTTGCCAAGGTTCTTATTATTGGAGGACTTCAGCCAAACGACTTTAAACTATGAACTGAATCTCGTTTCAGCGTTGCTTGTGTGGTGCAGAATTATGGCCGGGTCCGCCCAGTAGTGGATCATATAAAACTTGGTTTGAGTTTTTTATAATCGTCCGGGAGACTATAACGGCTGTGGCTTACTCCAAAAAAGGGTCATTACGGTTTTTAGAAAAGACGCGTATGACCTGGAGAACAGTGAGATACAAAAGAAGCTATCCTTTAAAATAAGTCTGGGATACGCAACGGCTCCACGGCCAACTTCCAAGGCGCACAAAACTTGTGAAGCTGCCCACAGTTGTTCAAAGAAACACCCCTAATGACATGAAGCTGAATTCTGAATAGAAAAAGTTGTTCCATACTCCCAATCCATTCATCACAGCAGCCTGTTGGTTTTTCTCCAACTAGGTCCTCCTGTGAGACACCTTTGAACAGTGCTTGGCAAAATTCGCAAAGGATCCCGAAATCAGAAGACGATTATCCGTGAAATTCTACGATGCTAGATTATTGAACGAACAGTGGCACGAAACAGATACAAACCCAAATTATGTACCACAAGGGCTCGAAAACGAGAACAAAATTGCGGCTTGCAATAGAGGAGAACATGCAGGTCCAGAACAAGAATACGACAAAGCAGCGCGCTGGATGCGAACAAACAAAAGCTGTTTCATAAAAAAATACCGCGCATAAAACAAGTCAACGGTGTTAGAAAGTGAGTGATGTTAGGGAAAACATGGAACTGGAGTGTTTTGGGGGAGGGAGATTTTCCACGGCCAGTCGTTACACGTCTCAATCAGGTTTTAAGCGACACAGTGATTGAACCGAAGCCTTGGCGGGCAGAATGAAAGACAAAGCTTATTCCATTGGGTTGAAAACCGGTGACTTCGTGGACGACAATCCACGTAGTTTTTGCGGTTTTTCGCGGATCGTAATTGAAAACAATAGCTTTTTTTCTATGGTTTTTATTTCGATCATCAGGTCCTCTCTGGCACTGGTAGGCAATCATCACCTTACAAGATGGGAAGCTCCGGGTCGGATTTCGTCAAAATATCCAGGACCTCCCGGCGACTACATGCACACACCTGTGGTTCCAGAAGCTACCGCGGGATAGTAATTCACTCATCTGAATCGCAAAAGCTCTTGCTTTCTCCAGCGTGGGCAACGACGCAAGAGAGGTTTCTGCACATAAGTTATCACAAGTGGCCCTGAAGATGTAATCTTCACTTTGTCCTCCTCGACCACCCACCGTGTGATGTAACGTGAAATCCATACAAAAAACGGGGAGAGGCAAAAACGGGGGAGAATTTATTTGATGTTCAACAAGAATACCGCAAAGTTGACCAGTTTCCAGCCGGGGGAAACCTTAGTTCGCCGCTGTGCCTTGTCGGCACTCGGACATGCATAATTATTTCCTTAGTGTTTGCAAATAAAGTAACAGTTATTGGAAAGCAAAGCAACATAGCACCAGAACTGCTATCATGTTCGGTCCCTGCGGGAAGTAATAATTCAAGAAGCGTACCTGGAAAGCAGCCCAACAGTCAAAAGCTAACCTGAACCTGTTCAAATTTTTAGACTTCGTTGCTGTGCGACGTGGCAAGTAACATTTCGACTCATAACACTTTTATACCGGTATATCGAGTAGTACTTTGGGCACGAGCCTTGCGCACGTACCCTTCGATCATTATACAGTAATAATCGAATATTTCAGGATCCTCCGAGATTTTTTTGCCGGTCTGTTCAACCTCCGTTAGGCTCTAGTACAGCTAATAGAAAGTCTGGCCGAGATACTCCTCCACAAGAGCGCAACCTCGTGATATCCGTCCGAAGAGGCTACGGCAGGGGCAACCGTGTCAACAGCCTGTTAATTTTCTGAAGGAGGAGAGACAGTACAGCCAGGCCACCGGAAAGTTCAAGCGACGCGTAGCAGAAAATTTCGACACAATTCAAAACAAGGTCGATTCCAAATAGCTACGGTACGATGTACAACAAATTAACCAATTTTACAATAATCAAACCGCAATAGTGTTCCTTCTGGGCTCTTACGCTCCAAATTGAACAACAGATCAACAGTGGCAGCTGAATTACGGCAAAAGGTTAGATACAGAAGATGAGATTACCGAATACAGTCACAACGAAATTCAAGCTCAGCGACTCACGCTCGAGTCAACGGTACGAGTTCGGTTTGTGGCAAAGATTTAGAGCAATAAAACGAACAATCGGAATTCCGGCAAAGATAGTTCATACGAACGAAAAATGTCGCTTGTAACATGGTTGCTAATGCATGGAGTGGGGTATCCTGAACTCCTTTACACCGGCCCCCAAAATCCGACCCGGATTTTTCCCGTGCACCGCTAGGTGTGGTCGGCCTCATGTATCGGCTCGCATTAGGGTTTCTCAATTCGTAAAACTGGCCACCGTAGGTAGCAGCTTCTAGTTGGACGTGTTACACAACTCTCAGTGGCCCCTCCCGGTCCGCAAAATCCGAAGACCCGCCACCCACTTGAGGACAGTTGGCCTCTGAACTTACACCGCCAGTGTCAGGTTAACTTTCAATAAGGCAAATCTCTCCAATGTCACGGAGCATTAATCCTTCATTAGTTCGCACTGTTGCCGTTCGCACCAAGCCATCGTCCAAAACTGAGATGCTTTCGATAACTTCGATCGGCCACCGGCCATGCGGCAAAGCCTCCGAAACTAGTAGCACTACATCACACGATCTGAAGTTGCTTTATCGAGTTATCCATTTCTGCCGCCATCGTAATAGCGGAATATATTCCCCGGTCCATCTCTTCCAAAACACAGATGTTAGGTAGTTTGCCTGCCTCCACTGACGAATCATCCTATCGCGCAACGAATTCGTCGGAATATCTCGTGGGTTCGCCCTCAGGATAAGAAGGTCGTCGGGCGTGAGTACTTGCAGATCACGACAGTCAAAGGTCAAAGGCACCAGCGGTCGTCCGTTTACTATCCGCTCACTTTCCGTAAGGAATTTCAACAATATTTCGTCAGTCATCGGCTGCTCGTCACAAACTGAAAGAAGTACTCTTCTAACCAAGTGCACCATGATCTCCCATATTCTCCCCCGGTGACCAGCATGTGAAGGATTGAAGTGCCACTACACGCCCCGTTGCAACAATCTATCAGCAATCTTATCACTCGACCATATTCTACTAGGTTTTTAAGTCCCTTCGAGCCCCGAGAAAGTTTGTACCATTGTCAATAAAAATCTCGGACGGTGCCCCTCTCCTCGACATGAAACACAGTAGTGTCATCATGAATGAAACCTCACTTAGAGAATGAGAAACTCCGGTATATGCCGCACGCATCTGGGGGCAGGTGAAGATGCATCCACTCGTTTCTCCATCCTGCGCCCATGTTTAACTGCAAATGGGCCAAAACAATCTATTCCGACGCACTTGAACGGAAACCAACCTTGTTGGACTCTAATGGCTGGTAGAGGAGCCATCATCTCTTTGCCTACAACCGCCAAATGCCTCTGGCATTTCCAACATCCTCCAAGTACTCGCTTGACGGCAGCTCTCCCTGTAGAATCCAAAATATTTTGTGAAGTTCCGCAAGTAACTGAGATGGTCCTGCAAGTCCTTCCATCGCGTGATACCGTCGAATTATCGAGTCTGTAATCGGGTGAGTCTTGAGTAGTGTCGCCGGATGTTTCACACCCCGAAGCTCACTGGAGTAGATCAGTCGTCCACCAACACAAATACTTCCATTTAATAAAATTGGATCGAGTTTTATTAGTCCTTTTCATCGGAGATTTGTTAGTTCATAGGTTATTGTTCCTGTCTCGTATCCATTTTAACTCTCCACCATAGACCTTAGCTTGTACAATCAGAATAACACTCCTCCGCTTTAGCAATGTTGTGTAACTTCAACGGCCCAGTTTTCAGTCCCAGATCTCTGCGCCCGACTCTGATGATCGCAGCGTACTTTCATAAACGGGTTAATAACACTACCGACTTCAGCAGATGAAACCAACTGGAGTACCCAGCTAGAAGTGTATGCGTCCAAGTATCCTGCAACATTGTGAGAACTGCACCCGAGGGCTGCTTCAACTTAACGTTTGGTGGTGCTGCGGACACCGTAGGACTGGCCGACCATAAGGTTTCATCGTTCATCAAGAATTAAGGACCTTCGTACCAGCAGCTGATATCACTCAGTGATGTTATGCCTCTTGACGCCAAGTCTGCAGGGTTAGCCTCCGATCCGACATGAAGCCACTGCCAGGATTCCTACCACTGATGGACTTCAACCAAACGGTTCGCAATGTACGCACTAAACCTCATTTTAGTGTTGTTTATGTGGTGCAAAACTATAGCGGATTCCGTCCAGTAGTAAGTCTTATCAAATTCGATTCCAGTTTCTTCTACAAGAATTCGAGAGACTCTTGCTGCCAGTTTTGCAGCGACTAACTCCAATCGAGGCGTCGTTACGGTCCTCGGAGGAGCTACCCTTGACTCGGAGAATAATAGGGCACAATAGGGGACTATGTCCTTTGAAACCATTCTGGAACAAGCCACCACCCCACAGCCAAATTTAGAAATGCCACAAAACAAGTGAAGCTGTGCACCTTCTTTCGGTGAGTCACCTCTGGTAACAGAACGCTGGATTTCGAATGCGCAAAGTTGTTTCATACTCCTGAACCACTCAATCCAGCATAGTAGGGGTTTTTCTCCAATTGGGTCGTCCCAACCAAGTTTCAAGCAACACAGTGATTGTAATAACACCTTGACTGGCAGAGTGAAAGGCGAAGCCAACCCTGGTGGCTCAAACACTGATGACACTATAGACAACAAGCCACGCCTTGTATGGCTTTTTTCGTGCATTGTAAGTGAAAACTGGAGCGTGTCTTCTATTGCATTCCATTCCGACCCCAAAGTCTTCTCCGGCACTGGCGCTATCATCTATTCCCAAAGTGGGATGGGCCAGCTCAGATTTCAGTAAAATATCCAGCACCTCCTTACGATTACACACCCACTTCTGAAGCCCGAATACTTCTCGTGACAGTCACTCACTCATCTGGATGGCAAAACTTTTGGATTCTCCGGTGTGAACGAAGACACAAGAGAGTCATCTACGAAGAAGTTGTTATACGCGGCCCTGGAGACGTAATCCTCATACTATCCTCCCGATCGTCTGCCGAGCGACGTAACACAAAATTCGCACAAAATGGGGAGGAAGTGGCACCAAAAGGGTGAGCATTCATTTGATATTCAACAAGATTGCCACCTAGTTGACCATTGTCCCACCAAAGGAAACTCGGTGCTCCTTTGTCTCTCGTCGGCACTCTAACCTGCATGAACATTTCTTCAATATCCGCAGCCAATGCGACAGATTCCTTTTGAAAACGAAACAACACTCCAACTAGGCTTGCTGTCGTTTCCGGTCCCTGTAGCAAGTAATCATTCGAGGAGCGTCCCTGGAATGCAGCCGCACAGTCAAACACCACCCTCAACTTGCTAGGCATTTCAGGGTTTGTAACTGCGTGAAATGGTAAGTGCCAATTTGGCTCAAGACCCATTTATAAATGTACACCAGCAATAATTGAACGTGGCTCTTGCACACATAACCCTCTATTATTGTAGAGTATTTATCAAAGAATTCAGGGTCACGCGCAAACCTTTTCTCCAAGCCGTTCAACCTCTCTTTGGCCACAATATAACTAATTGGAAGTCTCACTACAGGATTCCTCCACGAAAGTGCAAATTCATAGTTTCCGCTAAGCAAGGTCATGGCATTGGAAATCATATCAATAGCCTGGTTGTCTTTTAATGAAGGAGAGATTTTTGATGCACATCCACCGCGGAAATCGGCGTTGTATCGTCGATCGATGTGTTCTGCTAAGGGATCGATTCCCCTCTCAGCGTGGTTTACTGTCCTCTCAAAGCGTGGTTCCTGGTTTATCTGACCAAGAACAATCCAGCTTTAATCGTCCGCATGACATGGGTTGTTTTCATTTAGTGCGTCTTTGCTTCAATGCCCGCTGTGCTTCTGGGATGTCGGCACCCATCAAGATTCGCACCCCCGAATCTTACAGATTCTGCCTTTGGACGCAATGCAGGTGATATCGGGATAAAACTCCCGCATTTGAGAAATGCTAGACTTCTTGGATTGGTAGGCTATCAACACAGAAGGTTTTCTCTATATTCACGAAATCATTCTCTGACAATGAGTAAAGTCGCAGATCCTTTATTCCCAAATTCCAAGTGGTAGCCCCATTTTCGGCCAAAACCAAAGAAGGGGTCGGAGATGCCTTCAGGCTTACCAGTTCCATTATGTCTTCTTGTGTTAAGGTCACATCCGATCCGCTGTCCAGCACAGCGTAGGTCTCCACTGAGCCCACCGGTCCGTCTACTCGCACTGGTAGCACGCCTAAACGGACCCGACATTCTGGCCTAAGAAGAGCCATACAAATATTGGTCCACTGCCCAGGCCTTTTTGCATTGTCCGTACCCAGTTTATCCAGCTGCGGGCTCCGTGTTGTATCTTTTGTGACTCGGTGGGTACATTGCTTCTGTGCACCATGCAGTAGAGGGTGGTGCCGTTTCAGACAACCTGATGTTGAACATGGTTCGGAAACTGGACAGTTGCTAGACAGATGTCCACACTTGAGACACGAAAAACGAGCCTTGATTTCTTTAACCAATGCCCAACGACCGGGTATATCACGAGACAGGAATCGCTGATATTCCTCAATCGCCTGTATTCCAGTACATACCGAGCACCTATTAGCTACGATCAACAAAGTACCACCCTGATTTGGCGTGAACCGCGTCACTTCTGGATGCGGGGTTTGTGCATAACTGCTCCAACTGGGTGACCGCGAATAGCCCTGAGCCTTGCTATCGGCAGCCAGTTTGCCAAGCCTACTTCGAGCAATCCGTGCCTCACGGGATGCTAAGTGCTGCGGATCTTAGAACCTCGGTTCGTCTCCTCTTCCCAAACTATCATCAACGGTCCTAGCCCACAAATCCTGGAGACGCGTTGGTAGCAATCGGGTGATACGTTCCATGGTCTGCAGTGAGTTGGGGTCTGACATGCAATTCATCTGCGTGAGGACAACTTCACAGTTCCGCGTTTTCAAAGAAAACTTGATCAGGGCATCCGAATCTTCCACCAGAGGCTTCAAAACTTGCAGTAAGCCGTCATTTGGTGAACGAGTCACTACATGATCTTGTGCATACAGATCCTTTAAGATTTCCCTAGCCCTAATGTATGCCAGTATTGAAGGCAGTGTACAACATTCGGCAATCGCATCCCTTGCTTTCCTCTTGCAGTAATGCATCAAATAAAGTAAGCGCTGGCCATCTTCTCAAACTCTAACTTGGACGTGATATTCGAACTGTTTCACATACCTCCAGTACCTTGACGGGCAGCCCGCAAATGACTCCGGTTCCACCCTGGGTAGGTCCAAACGATAATCCACTGCAGGTTTCGCCGCTGAAACCAAGTTTGTTGTTTGAGGTGCATCGTTCTGCACGTGGCAATCACCTAAGTAACCAGAAAGATGTTCAGTGACCATTACTCAACCCTTGACTTCACCTCTGTTGACTAGACTTTCTTCTTCCTCAGCGAGTGCTAAACGTAGTTTCGCCATTTCCGTCTCTTTCCTCGACTGGAGCAGCTTACGTTGCTGATCTAATTCTAATTTTTCTGCAGCCTGCTTCTCCTTCAGCTCAGCTAACAACAGATCAGCCCTAGTTCTATGGGAAACCGAGCTAACTCTAGAACAACCTGATATACTAGAGCCTGAGCAAGAAACATGACCAACACCTACGGGCAAAAGGGCTTGGTTTATCTGCAGAGTATTGTCCTTTGATTCGAAACGCCTTGCCGGATTGCTGCGTAATTCCGTATCTGATCGGTTGCCAAGGGCAGTGGGCACTGTGAAGTCCAGCCACCGGAAGGTTCAAGCGACGCGTAGCAGAAAATTTCGACACAATTCAAAACAAGGTCGATTCAAAATAGCTACGGTACAATGTACAACAAATTAACCAATTTTACAATAATCAAACCGCAATAGTGTTCCTTCTGGGCTCTTACGCTCCAAATTGAACAACAGATCAACAGTGGCAGCTGAATTACGGCAAAAGGTTAGATACAGAAGATGAGATTACCGAATACAGTCACAACGAAATTCAAGCTCAGCGACTCACGCTCGAGTCAACGGTACGAGTTCGGTTTGTGGCAAAGATTTAGAGCAATAAAACGAACAATCGGAATTCCGGCAAAGATAGTTCATACGAACGAAAAATGTCGCTTGTAACATGGTTGCTAATGCATGGAGTGGGGTATCCTGAATTCCTTTACTGAGCCTTTCGATGCACTTTGATCGTAGAAATCGGCGCTTTACGGTCGATTGGCCTGTCCCTCCAAAGGATCGATCTCCTCTTCAGTTTGGTTTACCTTCCGCACAGAGGGTGGTTCCTGACTTGCCGCTCCAAGAACAATCTATCCTCAAGGAGTCCGCAAGGCACAGGATGTCCCTTTTATACTGCAAATCCATTTAACCTCCCAGTGTGCTTCTGGAAGTTAAGCTTTTTTAATGATCTTCCGGGTGCTATCTTTTGACTCAAAGTTGGGTAGAAAAGGGAAAACTTTCTTGTCTGAGCTGTACAGAACTGCTTGAAGTTGCAGCTCTTCAGCGCGGAAGGCTTGCTCTATATTCACAAATTTAATCACAAGCTATGAGTTGAAGAGCAGTTCCACTATCGCGGAATTCAAGTTGTCAATCTCGTTTTCACTGCGTAACGACCGTACCGCTCAAGTTCTGGTCCGGGTGAAGCCTGACCAACTATTCCATGCTCGGTTCACCGAATAATAAGATCCACTCATTCTGCACAGCACCTAGGAGCCCCAAAGCAACGGTAGCCCGTATCGAAGCAGAACCCAGTCCGAGAACAAGATTGCTCTGCGGGTTATACGGCACTATTAGCGAGTAAAAATATAACTACAAACACGATCATACCTTTGGCAGTGAGCCTCGGCCACTATTCAGCCAAAAAGGTGGTCGAAAGTAGGAAAACTTTCTGTAAAACGGAAACAGCTGGCCGAAAAGAGTAAATAATAAGCATCTTTCATGAAGTCCAAACAGATAAAAACAAGTTCTCTGTCCTAATTAGGCCCGGGGAACCATTGTCCGGGCTTGGTAGCCAAAAGTTAGCGTAAATTAGCTGAATGTCTAAAATCAGCCGACGTAAGCGAGAAAGCAAAACCGAGCCGTAATAAAACAAAACTGTGTTCAGTCAGTGTGCTTTACTTCCGCACCAACTTCCCGCGAGGTAATTTCCGTAAGAATGCACGACCATAAATCAGGAAGTAAATGGACAAAGCTTGGATCAATCGTCGACCACCAAACAGTGTCGGCAAGAACAGGTTGAAAAATGCAGTTTAAAATTAGTCAGAAAGTGTATATGATGAGCGGGAGAGTAATTTTTCAATCATTATGGAAGATACACGGTGGAAATCGAAAGTGGGGTGAGAGATGTCTTCAGGCCTAGTGGCTGAAATAGTTATAATGTCATAGAGGACAGGGCCTATCAATGGTTTAGGCCTCTTCGAAGCCTCCCGGTTAGTCGACCCCTATTGGTAGCACACCTGAACTGACACGACACACCGGCCGAGAAGTAGCCCCACAATTATAGGTCTACTGGCCACGTTTTCTTGCATCGGTCGTTCTCAGCCTTTCCAAGGGCAGCTCTTGTGTTTAAACTTGTATAATGTGGTGGGTGGATCGCCCCTGCGTACCGCGCAGTACGGGGTGGTGCCCCTTCTGACAACTTGATACCCAATGTGGCTTGGAAGCAGGACAGAAGCTGGACAGACGCCCACACTTGAGACAGAAATGCACGCCTCGATTTCTTCAAAAAGTATGCAAAGACCGGGTATGAAGCAAGACAGAAAATGCTGGCATCCTTCGAGTACATATAACTGATTACTTACCAAGCATCAGTCAGCGACAACCAACAACGAACTACCCAGTTCTTAGGTGAGCAGTTTCACCTATATAATGTGCTGCCGTACAGAGAGACTGCAAGGCAGTCACCGAAACCAGGCTAAAAGCAGGGGATGAAATTTGGGTCTTCTCCTCTCCTGGCCACTACTGTAAATCAAATCTCGCAAATCGAGCAACGCGTAGCCAATTCAAGCGAATCCCAAAACCAGAACAAGATTGATTCATAGCTTCTACGGTACTAAATTGAAATGCACAAAGGATACAAATATATACGAACCTCAAGTATGCGGCCAAATAGGCTCCACAGTAAAACCCAAGGGTCCAAAGCCCCGTGGCTCAAGCACGACAGTCAGAAACGGTTCAAGGCCAAATTCAAATGTCTCACATGAATAAACAAACGTGAAAATGCGTGGTGTATGAGCGAGCTTTCCAAGATAATGTTAAATATAGTCAAATTCACAAAGCACGTTGAACATTAAGAAGGATTTTCAGTATTCGTTCTTTACACCGCCGGCCAAAATCCTTCCGCGAAAATGGTTGTCTAAGGTTCGGGAAGGGGTCATGATTCTCGCCCTATCTACCTTTAACTTATTGTTAGTGCCTGTGGTTACTAACTTCTTGTGTTATCTGAAAGTGAAACAGGTTTTCGCCGTAGTCGTCATCGCACAATCCATAAGGAATCAATTCCAAATCCAGCTGCACAACTTGAGATTGACATATTCATCTGGAGACCGGCGCATATAGTCAGACGCACGATGAAGATGAAGGCTTCGCAGAGTGAAGTGTTTCGCCGCAAGAGATAAGTCTAAGCATCACAAGCAGTAACTCATTGCAGCAACTGGTTAGACTAATTTTGTTTACAAGCATGAGCACAGAAGTTGAACGCAGGTGCAACGCCTAATGAGATATCGCGTAAAATTGACAGGTCACGAACCAAGGGAATTACATAAAATTAACGCACCAAATCTTCCGAAAGAAATGAAAACCGGTTTCTGATTATGAATAAATTTCGAAAACAAGTGTAGGGCGGACAGTATCGAAATACACATGAACACGGAGATTGATCGAATACTGGCATCTATCAGAGTATTTCAAAGTTTTTCTGTGCACAAAATATGTGACAATCAATATTGTATAAAATGTAAATAAATGTTCTTCTTTAAAGACAATAATAGTTTCACAATGTGCTCACAGTTTGTATGCCTCACCTGAACTGTTCAAGTGAAATACTGGTGAATTTCTCCTGTTCGCCTATGTGCACGCTAGATAGAAACTGGACCTTAGTACATTTGCAACCTTTCAGAAAAAATGGGTCCAGTTGATTAGTTGTAGAGCATGAAATGCAATAAAGTGCTGAGTAACTCGGAGCGAGGCGATCTGCGAGCTACTTTGTCTTTTGTATGTGGTTTCGAGCTCGAATCATAAACATTTACCTCGCTGTTTCCTGCAACGAGTGGATTAACTCTCTGATGTCTCGAACACGTTCTTCGTTTCTCCCGTTTCCTGTAATGTAACACAACTGTAGGATCTGTCCAATAGGCAAGGCTCAGTTCGGCAGTGGTGCAGTTCTCTTTTAGCATTCGTGCTACCTTAAAACCCAATACCAGTGCAGTCGTTTTGAGCTCGTTTAGGGATACTGACTTCAGCTCAGCAATTTTTGTTTTGGCAAAGGGTACTTTGTTTCGCCGCCAGCCATGCAGTTCCACCCAGGTACCGTACACTGTCACTGGGTCGGCAAATTTCAAGCTGCTTTGCGTGACCTGCTGGTGTCCTTTTTTTAGATATTTCAAAAGCCTCCGGGCAACTTCTCCTTTTCTCGATAGGTGACTTGACGGTGGTCTCTTGGGTATAGCAACTTCATGTTGCCCACTGTGACGTCCCGTCTTTGAATTCGCCATCGAAAGCACCGACTGATCCTTTGAGTGAACTTCGCTTTCCTGAGATGCACCGTTGGATTCAATATCGAAAGGCTGATTGTGTTCTACAGAGGCACTTCTCTCAGCAACATTTGAGCAATTTATTGATGCCGATTGTTGAAGTTCGCTCGTCAGGGGTCCGAGAAGTGTCCAGCCTAGTATCGTTCGCGTAACGAATGGTTCTTTTCGATTGCTTATACTCTGTTCAAGCACCCAGTGAGCCTCTGGTACATTGCATCCAACTAGTATGTCGAAGTGGGGGCTAGACACTTCTTCGAACTCTATGTCCCTGAGATGAGACCATCTCTTGGCGATCGATCTAACAGAGTCGACTGGTCTCATTGGCAAGTTGTCTATTGCAAAAGCTTCCGGAATTTCTACGGTCCCCTCATCAGATAAAGACGTTAACTGCAGGGTCAACCTCTTAGAATTGCTAACATGACCCCCTGCAATCGTGCTGATAGTGAGCGAGGTAGGCTTGCCTACTAGTTCACAGCTTTCTACAAGCTCGTGAGTAATCAGCGAGGTATTCGACCCCGTGTCCAAAAATGCATTGACCCTCCTCAGTCCTTTAGGTGTCACAATACCGACAGGTACGATGCCTAATCTTGCCGGTTTGAAATCATCATGTCCCGTTGAACAGACAATTTTGGGTTCATCCGGCTGAATAGGTATATTGTTGAGAAGGCCATGCAGTAACGAGTGATGATTACCCAAGCATCCGTCTTGGTTACATTTCACTCTTAAGCTGCATTCACAGGCTCGATGAGAGTTGTTCAAACACATAAAGCATGAGCCAATCCTTTTTACTGCGCACCATCGATCGGGTACACTCATCCCATGAAAGGTCGGACAATCTGGTAACCGATGCAGGGAGTTGCATAGCTTGCATTCAGCTGACCTCTCGGGTTCTTGACTTATCATGTGCATGTTAGCCAAAGACTGGGTTTGGTTACAGTCCTTCTCCACAATTTGAGATGTTGGTTCCCCTCGCGCCAGTCTGCAACTTTCGCGTACGATTTGTCCAAATCGACTGTTGGCGATACGGGATTGACGACCTATGAACTCCGTCAAATCGTTGAACGTAGATTCCCGCTCAAGCATATTTATTTTTTCAGCTTCCTCTGCCCATCGGCTCTGTAAATCAATAGATAGACATCGGACAATGCATTCCTGTGTGTGCAATGCATTCAGATCAGACTGGTATCCTAAGTGCTCCAGTGCTATACTGCAATTCTGCATTTTTATCACCAAACTCGACAGCGATTCAGCCTTGCCCTCAGTCCTATTCGCCTCCAATAAAACACTACCAATTAGGCTTCTAGCCACCTTGAATGGTTGTCCAAACAAATCTTTCAGGATTCTGCGCGCCCTGATGTACCCCATCGGTGGATCAAGCATCGCGCAGCCTTCGATAGCACTTTTGGCTCTCCCACGACAGTAATGTAATAAATACAAAAACTTTTGACCAGGATCTGCAACTTTGCACTCAACAAAATTTTCGAATTGTTTCATGAATATACAGTATTGCTCGGGGTGCCCGTCGAAGTGGGACAGCTCCACTCTCGGCAGGTTAAGAGCCAAAACCTCGGTAGTTTCAGGCTGTCTCAAGGGTTTATATTCGTCGATCACAGTGCCTCTTCGATGTTGACATTGTGAACTACATGGACTCTTTGCTGGCTCTCTGAGACCAGTTCCTTGTGTAAGGGGCTCTGCTTCCTTTCTGGCTAACCACAGCTTGTTTTCTAATTCTATTACTCTCATTCTATACGTACTAATATCGTCAAACGCATCGCGGTTAGAGATATATGACCTGGCACTGACAGAGCTAGTAAACTTAGCATTGTCTAGAGAATCAATAACACCCAAACCATCCCCAGAGACTTGCCGAGTTATTTCCTGTTGTCTCAAAAGGTCCTTGCTTCCTCGTCTGGGCATTTCCAATGAGTTTTCTTGTCCAGGTTCCACTTGAGTACTGTAAATCAAATCTCGCAAATCGAGCAACGCGTAGCCAATTCAAACGAATCCCAAAACCAGAACAAGATTGATTCGTAGCTTCTACGGTACTAAATTGAAATGCACAAAGGATACAAATATATACGAACCTCAAGTATGCGGCCAAATAGGCTCCACAGTAAAACCCAAGGGTCCAAAGCCCCGTGGCTCAAGCACGACAGTCAGAAACGGTTCAAGGCCAAATTCAAATGTCTCACATGAATAAACAAACGTGAAAATGTGTGGTGTATGAGCGAGCTTTCCAAGATAATGTTAAATATAGTCAAATTCACAAAGCACGTTGAACATTTAGAAGGATTTTCAGTATTCGTTCTTTACAACTACTTTCATCAATGGCGGATAAGAGCATGGTGTGGGTGTTACGGTGATAGTCCCAGAAACAACAAAGCAGACAGCCGGGGAAAATACCATAGCACCGGATGCACAGGCGGTGTTTTGTGACCTGAAACTAAACCAAGCTGAAATACATGTTGCCCGTGCAAGCCGAAGCTCTTCTGCTGCTCCAGCAGAGCACCTAGACTTGCTCAGACACCTTCAAAATGTAGTAGCCGGCGAAGATCAACTCATGATCCTGGGGGCTTCATTGCCCCAGTATAGACACGAAATGAATCCACGGGCAGCGGGAGAAGAGTTTTTTGTCAGACCACTGGACTTCGTGCTGGAGAGGGCACATGTTCAGCATGTTTTACGATCAACCAGGTAGAGAAAAGGGGAGTAGTGAACTACTGGATCCAGCAGCCACCAGACACACGGATGGTATAGGGAGCCCAAAACAGTCGCAGCCATCAAGAGTAAGCGACCGTGGGGTGATACTTTGCAACTACCTGACCGTGAAGGATATCCCGCTTCAAAAATTAGGCGCTTTAATTTCTTGATGAACAAGTTGTAATCACTGCACCCCGGGCACAGGGGTGCGGCATTCATTGCGAAAGTTTCCCGAAGGAATGTATGGCATTCAGGGACGACCCTGTACTGCGCACAGCTTTCTGTGCCAGCTCGCATAATCGATAGGAAGAGAAGCGCTTCTAAGTGGACCTTCAAGGTGACCAAGGCTAACATCTGGAATCGCAGTGCGTGTTGTGGGTACCAGCAGGCAGGAGGCCGAAAGAGGCGCCTGCGGTTCAAATGCCTCGAGAAGTGGCCACCAGGATCCGGAGGCTGTTAAATCTCTCTGATGAGATACAATGGGAAATTCGAGAAGATCGTACGGCCACTTCAAATTTGAGTAGTGAAATTTTCCTTCTATTTTAGCTGGTCGGGTCAACCCTGCGCAAGCGGACGGAAAAATGGAAGCAGTGGAAGAAACTACCAGGCTGGAAGACGGTGAACAATCAAAGAAGACTGAATCCTTACGTGTTTATACTCGTACTTTTACATTAACAGTATTGTGGCCAATTTTTTCAGATAAAACCTTGCACCAAGGATTTCTGCCTTCTCGCCGTTGACTGACAGTTACAAAGGTCACCTCAGCTAGAAATGCCAAAATGTGCCCAGGAGCCTACTAAAACTAAGTACATTCAAAGAACAACCACGAACATGGCTTTGGATACCGTTAGGAACAAGAATGTAACCGTGCACTCGACAAGGGTGCCAAAACAGAGGTACGGCGGGAGAAATTCAAGGAAATGCATGAACGAGACAATGCACTAAACCCGCCAGTATCAGACAGCACAGGTTTCTCAGATAACCCCCGCGTTCACTCCACCAATGTTACGTTCCGAACCAGGTAGCATGGGCTCCTGACAAGGGCAGAGCCCTCGTTATCGTCTACCTTGATATGACAAAAGCCTCTAGCAGAGCCTCGCAAATGAAATGGCTGCGGGAGCTTGGAGGTTGCCTGACTGGAAACCCCTGCTTATCTGACTAAAATACTGCCCACAAAACAGTCGCCTGCATCGATGGCCAGATATCAGATGCCCACCAGTTGAATAGTGGAGTTTTTAAAGGAAGTGTTCTAGTACGGCTGATATTTCTACCTTATATAAATGACCTCTGCAATGTCGTTGCCTGCGGCGAGATCCTCTCACTTGCCGAAGACATGGAGATAGTTTACGAATTCAAAAGCAGCAAAGTACCCGCAGCTCTAGATAACGTCATGATTGATATAACGCCTTTATCATCCCGGTGTGGCCACAAGGAATTGCATTGTACGGCAAACCAGAGCAGTTATCTCGCTCCGAACAGGGGTATTTCCCAAGATACGCTTGAGATAGATCATGTCTTAATTCTACGCCCCCAAAAATACGCAATCTCGGATCACAATACTCTTGTACATTCAACCTTTCTGAACATAGTTCCCGTGTAACTGCGTGATGAAACAAGTCCGTTGGCTCGCTTCCGAGAAGCTTCCTCCTGCTGAACTGTAAGCTAGAGATGTATGGAATCCGTATAGATCCAGCTCTGGGATACCGCAAGCTTTTGTTATCTAGCATACACAAACATGATATTACTGGTGCCGTAGATGCTTAGGATCGATTTACGAACAGATCAACCGGGCTATCCACAAACTTCAGCTAGAGACAAGGCCACGTGCCCCTGCACGTTGACATCATGTGGCCTGGAAGAATAAAGCACGATATGGCCTCTTTGTCCAGTTTACTCCTCGAGCAAGCTCAGTCCTCTGGTCATGTGCACTTCAGCAAAATCACAACGCCAGCTGTGCGGTAGGGAGCGTCATATAGCGGCCCCTGGATCCCGGATATCCTTAGGGAGAAACTTCTCTCCTTAAACATTCAACCTTATGGAATCAACTGCTTATGGATAGTTGGTCCATTTCGTATTTAGGCCCGAACCACACACAGTACCGGAAGCCCAGAAAATATTCTCCCTTTGAAATTCATGCGTGATTACTGATGGGACCTACGAGGGAAGGGCTGGACTCTAACCTGAACCATTGTAAGTTACCGGGTTGTGCCTCACCATTCAGAGTCGATGTTCCTACCTGGGCATAGAATTACCGCTTAGCATTGCCCTAATTTTGACTGACACATTTACGACCGAGGACAGTACCTCTGGAATGGTCGTTGAATATGAACAATAACACAAGTTACACAAAAGCTGATCCCAGGACATTCTGAGAACTACTTTAGACTTAGCCGTCGTCCTCAAATCTTTGAACTGAAAAGTTCCGCCCATCAGACTCCTTAACCTACACCCAGTCACCCCACCTAATCAAACCACTATATACACGTAGCGCAACTATCCCCTCCCTATAACTGGACTAATTTTTGAACCCTTACCAAATACCGAACATCAGTCCACTCAGTGCCACCGCGTCCCCCAATGATCAGCCACCATGGGGGTTTTGAAGCTAAGTCACCAAAACTATCAAGTATATGCGTGTTTTACCCATGTATGGTCACAGGTTATGCCGACAACAGTCGGCCAGCATATAAAATGAGAAGCGTCGGGACTTGCACTTTTCAAAAGACTGCGGCAAAGTTTGCATTCCTCGAGTGTTGAAAACTTTCTGCGTGCTTCCCCCCCCCCCATGGTTACTCTTTTCCATAACCGAAGGCCGCGGCACTACCGGTGGGGAGAAGACAGAAGGTCCGCGGTTGTCTTATAGCAAAAGAAGACGGTAACACTGGCTGTGGCGGACCCCGTGGGTCACGCGTAAACAATGGCTGACGGGGGAGAGGGGCAGTGCCCTACGCGGGTTAGTATGCCCTCCTGCTCCTCTGAAATAAAACAAACATCGACGTAATAGAAACACTTCTTGCTGCAAAGGTACCGGATTCACGCCCTGTCCCCTCGCCCCACCGTAAGTAATGAATCCCCCGTTACATCCATGACCCTATAGGGTCATGTCCTGCACAGACAAACGCCTCAACCGACGAAAGCTCACGAGTATAGTTCTCTTCATCCCTGTATATAATGACTGCCTGCTTTCCACAGTAGTATTCGTTTCATCATATTTCAAACGACTGAATCCTTAGCGTTGCTGGAGCCCAAAAACGAAACTGGTTCGCGTTATCCACGTAGACGGTCACCACTTTACTTTATTTAAACGGCCTCTAGTTTTAGTACTTGGAAGCCAGATTTCGTAGCCCCTCGTTGGCAGCTTCTTTAGTATTTTACCTTGCCTACGAACGTCATAGAACTTGATCGTGCTTCCACAAGTGCATTCCGAACACAATCGAGAATTATGCAATGTTCATCTAAGTGCAACCCGGCATGCGAGCGTCCCCCCCAGTAGACCGCGGATGATCGATCCTTGTTTCCTCTGACGAGGTATAAAGAGCGCCGAGGGGTCCTTGTGCACAAGAGCAGCCGACCAGGCGACATATATGCGACCGTTCTGCGCCCCCTGCCTGTTTTGTTCCGTCTCACTAACTCCAGTGAGAACTCACATCTGCTTCAGAAACACTTCCTTTTGTTAGCAAAAAAAATAAGAATGCTCTCACATTCACCCACTTTTTGCACACAACACTTTGGACCGACTGGTGTGAGCAACCAAGTCTTGAGGCCTCAAGCGCGTTGAAAAGGCTCATCTCTCATTTGTCGACCCTCTACGGCGATCGGCTGTCTTGTCACAGGAGGTTCCGTTGTCTCAAGCCTTGGGCTGGATACCGCACCAGTGTTGACTTCCGACGCAACTTGGCTGTCCGCCAACGATGGATTAACCTATTTTCTCACGCTACCAAATATGGCCGCTTCTCTTTCTGGGATGTGCGCAAGGTCGCTGGACTGTGCGCAGCTACCCGGGGATCGACCGACAGCGGAAGTTTTCCAAGTGCATAAAGTAGGGCTGAAGGATGAGATGCAAAAGTGTCAGCCGGTTAGTCTACTACCTACACCCCCCAAGAAAAATGGCGGGACTGATAAGGGACCGCGCGGTCAATCACCTGGCCTAAAATGAGAACTTCCAACAGGCAAGGTGTTTGTCAAAAATCGATCGTGCTTGTCCAACTTGCTCCCTTTCGTGGACAAGGCAAAGGCCAGGTTGGACGGATGCACGAGGCGTGGTCTGCTATATGGACCTCCAAAAGTCCTTCGACTCCGTAGATCACCCGCCAGCACCGACAAATACTCTAGGTTTGGGCACAGAGTTCCGGGTGCTGTAACAGACCGGGGCACCTCTCACAAACAGAAGGTATTGCGTGAGGGTCGGTGGCAACAAGTCCACGGGGGCTATGGTTATTTCTGGGATCAAACAGGGTTCAATCCCGGGTCTCCTTTTGACTTATTCCAATTCTACAATCTACTGGAGGAACACAAAATCCAGGCTACCCGTTTGTCGAAGATCTAGAGTGGATTGGTGATTCAAGAACCGCATCACTCCAGAGAGGCTTGGATAGGGTTCACTCTTAGACCGCGCAGTAGCTACTGCCGCTCAACATAGAGAGGTGTGGGCACCTCACCCAGGAGTTCGGCGGAGGATGAAAATGGTTGGATTTACGAAAGCCGTAAGCGGTAAGAAGAGCTGCAAACATCACTGACCTTGGAGAACTGATAAAGAATTATCACCAGCCTTCTCAGCATTGAGGCTCTCGTGGCTAAGGCTAAACGGGCACTCTACTAATTACTGCTAACAGTGGCTTCTGGAGAGGCTTTCGTGTTTTTGTCCTTCCCCACAGTACTAGTTAGGCCGCACCCAGGATATTGTGCCCGGGCTTGGGCTTCACCCTTGTGCGGGATACTGTTGTACTGGAGAAGTTTCAGCGATATTTCACAAGACTGTTATTGGGACTCCGGCACAAAACGAACCCAGAGTGGTTAATTTCGCTAAAACTCTTCTCTTTGAAACGAAGATGACTCAGGCGGAACTTAATTAAAGCCTTCGAACAGAATAAAGGATTATCCATTTCAAAGGAACCGTTGTTAGTATTGACGCAGAATTTCAGACTCAGAAGATACAAGTTTAAGCTCGTCAGACCGAGAGCACTGAAGAACACAAGAAGAAATTTCTTAGCTCTGAGCATAGTCGACCCATGGAGTACATTGCCGGCTGAGATGGTGTCTGCCACATCTTGGTAGGCTTTAAGGCTAGGTTGGACCTTTGTTTGCTTGATTTATTCCTTGAGTATATCTGAACCCACGTCATTAAATGGCAGAACTGGATGCAGCTCCCGTCCTTATTAGTCACCACTATCCATCAGTATTATACCCAAGTCTTTGAATTTCACTCTCAACTTTTCTCCACCATCCAGACGATGGGCTCAGAGGACACGAGCTGAAGCTTTAGAAAAGCCGTTGCTGCACCGTAGTTAGGGAAAGTTCATTCTAAAGAATAGCAAATCGACGGAATAAACTTCCGTCCTCCGTGGAGGAGATCCAGACGGTAGTTGACTGCAAGAGAAAGTTAGAAGCCCACTGGAACAGCTTGTTTAGAGACCTAGCGTAGAGAGGCAGTCTACATCACAACCCCGTGAGTAACAGGACACGTAGAGCTTGAAGCTACAGTAAAAAATTTCATCAGAGAACCAAAGATCTGGACCTTGCAGTGAGGCTTGCCTGCTGATGATGCCGAAATCCAACGTCTCCCGCTAACCTACAAGGGTAAATTCAAACCCAGTTTCGTAGGATAGCCAAACAAAGCTGAGTATACCTATCGTCACACATATTTTCCACACTTTTGTGCGAAGCAACTAAGGACCAAAATGCCTATAGCCGTGCACACAGCCCAATCGCCGCAACATGTGAGGCACGACCATATGGGAAAGAGACAGGAATAATCGAAGTGGAAGGCTGCTAAACACTACCCTCATTGCTCTCCTCGAAAAGTCATTACCATGGAGCCCTGATCCTTGGTCTGGCTAAAGGCTCTTATAAAACTAAAACGCAAGAGGTGGTGTGTTGTACTCTCCGGTTTGTCCCTATCTTGGTAAATTGCAGTCAGACTGTGATGTGACCAAGGGAGCCACTGCGCCTCTGCGGTGAAAGCAGACAAAAAAGTGAGGTACCATACTAGACTGCAAAAAATCATGATTTTAAAAAAGTTGTGAAGGACACTCTGGAAGCCCGAAAGCCCAAAGGTTAAAGATCAGAAAAAAGAAAAAAGCTAGGCGAGCTCCTGGACAAAGGGGTCCAGGGACCTACCTCCCTGCCATCACTAAACACAAAGCAACACATAACCCACTGTCACCCAATGCTCGACCTGTCCTCAACCCGTTATGGAATCAACCTAGATACGTAGCAGAGATTGGCTTGTGTTGCTTTGCAGGTGGAGTAATAGTATTGTGAAGTGTCCCATACCTGACATCTTAGGTCGGCACATTTTCACTCCCACTGAGGCCAGCATTGCTGCTACTTCTAACCAATTTCCAGGTCGATGAACACTTCTTCCTCGTATTCCTCTATTTCCATGTTTTATTATTTTACCTTTCGTTATCGTCACTAATTTTCTCTTTTTCTTTTTTCTTTTTTTCTGGTATTCCAAATTCACTGCCACACTCCCAGTGGTGCTTTTAGACGTTGTAGATAGAGAGACTTCAGTATCCCCCAAGCAAGCACTACCATGGCGGTCTAGAGACAGGACCTAAGAATATGAGCGTCAAGGTTTCACTTTCGATGAAGACTGCTTATAGAGCTACCATGTCCCATAACTCAGTGGGGTCCGAGGACGCTTGTACTTCTGCCGGGGTTCTCTAGTTTTGGGAAAAGGAATGGATGATCAGACAGCTAGAAACCCTGCCGCATTTTCGTGACCACTAGAATGTACACTATGGCTTCGTTCTTCTGTTGCAGTACGTGAGGATCTCTGGAGCATCGGGTGCAAGAAACTGCATGCAGATTTGTCTCGTGCCTCCTTATCCTGTGATCTGACCTGATCTGATCTGATCATCCCGCATCTTGTAGCCTTTCTGCCCAACTTACCACCATCAACACTTTACCTAAACTCTTTTTGTGTTTGTGGCATTCTCGGGGGCTAGACTTCGAAAAGGACTCAGTTCGTAGCCCTGGGACTGCTCATCTCTCCCGACGGCGAACTGAGTCTGAATTCTATTTCATTTACTGAGCAAACAAAAAAAGCATTACACAATCACAGAAGTTGCGGCCCCGAGAGATTCATCTCGGCACCTAATGGTGAAAGAATCTGGACTGCTTTGTCGACTCGAACCTCAAATCCTGCGACCTGATCTGACCTGCGTGTAAGTGCCGCGCGGTTTGAATTCATAGTGCTCTCGTCTTTGAATTGAGTTTTTGAATAGTTTTGTGAATTAACCCAGTTTAATTCACAATACTGAGCGTATCATAATTGCATTTAAGGTGCGCTTTATCCGGAGAATATTTTTATTCTCCTTGTAGCACTGCCGAGTAGTGTTCGGTGTTTTTTTTGAGGCGATCTTTTCTCGCTTCTAGTCTTCCTTTTTGTTTTTGCTTTTTGTGTTAGCGGGATTTACCTGCTATTGTCAGAGTGCGTATTTTGTGTTTGGGTAAAGAGCTTTTGAGTTGTATTTTCCCTCGTTTTTGCGGTTTTCGGTATGACACGCGTTTCCGACCCGTGTCTAGCACCCAAGTGCGGAAAACGAGTGGTAAACGGTATAGAATGCGAGATATGCAAGAGATGGGCTCACCCAAGGTGTTCAGGGATAGCAAAGGACATTTATGTCCTTTATAAACAGAACCCATGGGCTGAATGGGTCTGTGCCCCCTGCAAGGAGGCGGCCAGTCTGGCCTTTAAACTGCAGGACCAACGTCCACCAAGTAGTACCTCGGTTGTAAGCCCCAAACCACCGCAAGCAGGTTGTAGTAAGTCGTTTGCGGAAGTAGTATCAACACCCGAGAGGACGATCATCCGAGCGAATGAACCAGTTCCGAAGGCTTGCCAGGCGGTCGTTGCCTCCACTCCTTTGAAGCAGACCGACGAGGGCCAGTGGACGGAGCAGAAGCCGAGAAGGGAGAGGCAGGTCAAAAAGAAGGGAGACTGTAATAGAGCGAAAGATGGGTTGTCTAGGGTGGATGACCCTGCTCTTCTGGTATTAGAAAACAAGGTGAAGGACCTGCAGAGGCAGGTCTTGTCGATGGGCAGGGTCTCAAGCCACAGGCTCTTGATCCTAAACCAGGAAGAACCCTTTATAAGGGAATCGAAGGCCAGGAGAGACATTGACAGGAGGAGGGTCTGCGACATACTGCGAATCGCAGGTGTTCCGTACCCTCCTACTCTAAGAAGGGTGCACAGGGTGGGGACATGGAAGTCACCACTGGGGAACAAAGGCGAACTTCGTGCGAGACCAATACTGGTGGAGTTCGCTGATGAGGCTACCCGGGATAGACTGCTGGCGAGGGCAGCGGTAGTAGCTCAGATTACAAAGGGCAGATACCAGATTGTGCCGGACGAACATAGGGTAAGGCCTGGTGGTCTAGCCCCAAGAGGTATCCTTGCTCGACCAGCCAGGGCGCTGGTGAGAAATCTAAAAGTTCAGCGCAATGCCGTACTCGGCTCTCAGACCCCGACCCCGGCAATAGTAAAGAAGCCACGTGCGGGGTCGCTAATAGTTGTAATTGAAGATGCGCTGCAAGACGAAAATTGGCAGCGCTGCCCGAAGATAGATGACAGCGTGATCCCTGCCAGGCTGGATGTTGTGGCCACTCCTATAGAGATGGATTGGGAGTCGTCAGAAATTCTGGACCATCAGCCGGCTTCATGCACCCCAGTGGGGACATCGGAAGCAAAAAACGTGCCATCATCTCAGGCGTTGCGCCTGAGAAACAGTCAGGAATGAATGAAAAAGACACCTAGGCGACGGAGCAAACGCGGTGCTGTTATATACTAACGCGTGTAGTATTAGAAACAAATGGGCGGAACTTGCCAAAACCGCTGACGAACAGAAAGCATCAATAGTTGCCGTCACGGAAACGTGGCTTTCTGAAGAAGACCATGTGCCAGGCCTAATAAGTAACAGCTTTGCAGCCTACAGGCAGGATCGGGAACAAGATTGCCTTGGTGGTGGAGTAGCCATCCTCGTTAGGTCAGGTGCAAACCACCTTGAGTCCCAGACCAAGATGTGCACTCGCAATATCCAGCTATGCGCTGTTACGATCATCCTTCCAGGCAGAAGGGTTAACGTCGTCTGTGTCTACAGGGCACCAAGCACAAACCACGAAGAGGACGTTTGCTTGCTGCGGACTTTGACTGAACTAGTTAAGGACGCACAAAAGACCCTCATAGTGGGTGACTTCAATCTTCCGCACATCGACTGGGTGGCTGAGGTCTGCGTGCCGGGATCGGAGGAGCAAAGCTACTTAGAATGGCTGCATGACAATGCGTTGCATCAGCATATTAGGGAGAATACCAGATATAGGACTGGATGCGTTCCATCCCTGCTGGATCTAGCTATAACGAACTTCCCCAACGATGTGGCTGGACTGCATTATTGTGCACCGCTGGGAAAGAGTGACCACGTGTGTGTCAAAATAGTTCTATGCATGCGGCAACCGAAGGTACCCTCAAGGCTGATTAGGAATTTCGGTAGTATGGACATAGATAGGCTTCGTAATAGGGCGATGGGTTTGACCTGGGACGCGCCAGAGGAGGCTACTGTGGAGGAGCGCTGGCAGGCCATAAAAGGATCCCTGACTGCCCTACAGGAAGAGTTCGCACCCCTAAAACGAAGGAGTGGGGAGGGCAAGCCCATGTGGTGGAAGGCTGCAATAGCCAAGGCCATCAGACGTAGAAACCGCTATTGGAACCAGTACAAAGCTTCCGGCAGCCAGCTAGCCTGGAATCGCTATACGAAGCTGAGAAACGAGACTGTAAGCCTTTTGAGAACTTCTAAACGGGAATTTGAGCTGAAATTGGCCCAGTCTGTAAGACAACAGCCGAAGAAGTTCTACAGCTATGTACAGTCTAAAGGCTCAACAAGAAATGCCGTAGGTCCGCTATCCACTAGAGAATATGGTATTGTCACTGACGACCAGGGCAAAGCAGACGCCCTGGGGGAATACTTTGGTAGTGTACATAGGATAGATAGTGGGGTACTAGTAGATCTGGCGCTGATACATCCTCCTCAGTTAAACGAGCTAGATCTTTCAGAGGAATGCGTGCGTAGGTACCTACAGGAGTTAAACAGCCACAAGTCAGCGGGCCCAGATGGCATTCATCCAGCTATCATCAAGCCGTTGGCGGATATCATAGCTCCATCGGTATGCAGATTGTATAGATCCACGTTGGACCAGGGAAAGCTGCCTCAGGACTGGAAAGTCGCGGCAGTCGTGGCAATACATAAGAGTGGGCCTAAGTCGGATGTGCAGAACTACAGGCCGGTAAGCCTAACTAGCATTCTCTGTAAAGTTCTCGAGAAGATCATCCGTGCTCATATCTGCCAGCACTTACTGCAGCACTCCATGCTAAGCCCGGCGCAACACGGATTCCTGAAAAATAGATCTTGCCTGACCAATCTCCTGTGCTTCTTAGATGAAGTAACTCGACGACTGGACGAAGGTAAGCATGTTGAGGTATGTTACCGCGACTTTAGCAAGGCGTTCGACTCCGTTAATCATCGTCTTTTGCTTTGCAAGATGGAGACTTTCGGGATAGGTGGGCCAGTATATAGGTGGCTGGAGGACTTCCTCTCCCACAGGACGTTTTACGTCAAAGTGGGGGACAGGTGCTCCAGTTTGGTGAACGTCACCAGTGGTGTACCTCAGGGATCCGTCCTAGGCCCGGTCCTATTCTTGTTATTTATTAATGACCTAGCATCCACTCTTCAATCGCCCAGCTTTATTTTTGCGGATGATGTGAAGATTGTTGGATCTAAGGGTAGGGCGGACTTGGGCAGGGAAATAGGCACCGTCCTAAACTGGGCATACAAATGGGACTTACCTCTAAACGCTCAAAAAAGCCATTTGTTGTCAAGGGCAACAGAGAGCCTAACTGTCGCTCATGATCAAGGGCTGTTCACCGTAGAGGCAGCCAGTAGGGTTAAAGACCTGGGGATCATCATGAAAAGTGACTTCAAATGGTCGGAGCAGTGCAACGCGGCTGCGCATAAGGCTCGTGGGGAGCTCTTTAGACTGCGATCGGCTTTGTCTTGCCGGAAGCCGGAGGTATTCGTACCTATTTACATGGCTATAGTACGACCTCACTTAGAAGGTAGTGTGCAGGCTTGGTCACCCTTCTACAAAAAGGACGCCGCCTGCCTAGAGAAAGTCCAACGTCTCGCCACGCGGATGGTTGAAGGGCAGAGGGGTAAGACTTACGAGCAGAGACTCTGTGACCTGAATCTCTTCTCGTTGGAAAGGAGGAGAAGTCGAGGAGATCTCATAGAAACGTTCAAGGTAATGAAGGGCTTTTCTGGCCTCAGACCAGATAGTCTATTCCAATTGGCCGTAGACTCCAGAACAAGGGGACACGAAAAGAAGTTGATAAAAGCCCGATCTAGGTTGATGGCTAGATCGCACTTCTTCAGCAACAGGGTTGTGAACAGTTGGAACGGTCTGCCTGGTGAAATGGTAGATCTGCAGACAGTCCAATCCTTCAAATGTGCCCTTGATCGCAAGTGGTACGAGATCTTTCCTTGTAGTGAGCCTTAAGAATATCAACTAGATGGATGACGGGTAGCACTGTGGTCCTTCTGGAGTATGTTTTAGCAGACTTTTTCCCTCATTGCATACTGTCTCAGTGAACGCTCACGATGCATAATGTCTCTCGCAGTTGATGTGCGATGAGGTTTTCCTTTTCCCTCTCATTTTTAGCGGGGATTCGACGAAATACACTCGGCAGTGGTGGGTGCATAACTGGTGTGCATACCATCGAAGGAATTCTGGACGCTCGATTGGCCGTGGCCATTACCTGTCCTGTGCAAACTGAACTGAACTGAACTGGACCTAAACGGAAGGTAACCGGAGCAACGGTAAATGGCGGGTTTACCAAGAGAGGTCGTACATTGGCTCTTAAGTTTAGGTATCCTGAATAACAACGAAAAGATCAAATGGTGAGTTTACCTGTGTGATAAAGTATTGTTTCAGGTCGGTTTATAATGGCACACTGCCAGCGACTGTCTTGAACCGCTATTTTCCGTCCAAAGTAAACCTCAATGTCATCGTAAATGAATACGCCACTCTTAAAAGAGAAGGAAACTGGAGGAAACTTGAATCAGTACTTCCCTTTGATATAAATAACTCCTAGATTTTTCATAAACTACATCTTCATATACGTTCCGAGGTAATAGAATCTGTACTCAACTGCAAGCGGGGATCCGTCAACGTGTTTTTGCAAGAACTGCATGCGGCTATAACACGAAAGAAGTGAACTAATCGGTAATCATTAAACGTTATAAAAGGTTCCCCCTGGAATGTGGACAGCAGCCAAAACTCCACTGTTCCCCTCCTTACGCTCGTGAAACCGCTGTTTGCATCGTACGAAACAATATGCATACTGCTGAGGCGCTGAGAAGTCAAGATATTTATGAAACAGAGAAAAAAGTAAGTGCCAAGCAAAATTGTTTTTGTTTTCTGCAAAAATGCCTAATTTTTCGCTGTACGTACTCAAGCAGCTTATTGCCCACAGCTGCTGTGGCCATGGCCACCTGCAGGTGTGGGAATGCGTGGGGACGGTATGAGGTTGGTTAGAACCTTACTATGTTGTGTGCTCATTCCAAGCATTTGTTAATCTTTTCTTTTATGGACGGACTACCCGTCCGCAACTGTGCCACTTCGCGGAACGCCGACACGATAACCAGAGCCTAGGCAAGCTTGCCTCCCACGACCCATGACATCCCTTGTAGCAAAACTGATGCAAAACCGCTCCGAAACCGATCGGTTTTTGGTGGGTTTGTTTAGTAGCCATTTAATGTGGAGAAACATTGATTTTATACGAAGGAAATTGAAGACCGGACCCAAGCAGCACTGCCCAACGTTTGCCCAATTGGGCTAGGGCTGGGCAAACGTTGGGCTAGCCCATCGCAACGTCGGGCAACTCCATTGGAATGTGTTAGGCAGAGCTACCAGCGCCCAATTGGGCTAGGGTTGGGCAGGCCCAACGCATCGAAAAAATCGCAAAAAATGGTTATTTCCTTTTCGCCAATAACTCCAATTTCGCTCAATCGCCTAATACATCAATAAAGTATTCTCCTTCATTTCGGGCTTAACCACTAAATTACCCCTATATGTGAGCAAAATGGTCATTTTAATAAAAAAAAGTAGATAAATTTATTAAAAATAATGTCGGATTTATTCACAAAATGCCGCTGATCGATTTTTCATCAATCCATCCTACGCGAGGATATTCCATGCGCTTCTTCATGCTTGGACGACTGTTTCGTTAGCTGCATTGTGCAAAGGTATGACTAACGGCCATCTGGTGAAATGATCTGCGCAAGAAAAAAGGTATATGCTACCATTTGAAGGAGGTAAAGGCCCTACTATGCCAACATGCATGTGTTGGAAACGTGAGCCGACAGCTGGAAATTTGCACAGTGGACTTTCTGTGTTTATGTGCTTACGATTATTGGCATTGGATGCAGCTACGGGCCCATGTGGTGACATCACGGTTTATGTTGTGCCAAACATGACGGTCGCCGATGAGTTTGTTGGAGGCTTTTATACCTAGATGGGACAAATCTCGTAAGGTTTCAAAAAACTTGTCGCCTAAAGGCATTGGGTGGTCTTTGGACATGTCGCACAGTAACTGACGTTCAACTGAGGGAATGGGAACCGGTTGGAGCCACAGCGATGAAGTGCTAAGGAGTTGGTCTACCCCGGGATCGTCTGCTTGTGCGGATGCAATAGCTTCTAGGTCGATCGCGCCGGGGGTGCTGGTGTCCAGGTTGGGAATGCGAGATAGCGCGTCTGCGACAGGATTATTGGAGCCTGAGACATGACGTACATCACTCGTGTACTCAGTGATGTAATCCAGGTGCCTAGACTCTCTGGGAGAGTATCTGTTCGCGATAGCACGCAATGTATGAATGATTGGCTTATGGTCGGTATAGGTCACGAATTCGCGCCCTTCTAAGATGTGTCTAAAGTGACGGATGCCTAGGTAGATAGAGAGGATGCCGCGGTCAAAGGTGTTATACTTGGATTCAACCGGTTGAAGCTTTTTGGAAAAGATGCAACGGGTTGCCAAGTATCGGTCAAGTATTGTTGCCGTACCATGCCCACGGTTTTGTCTGATGTGTCAGTGACTAACCCAACTGTGGAAGTTGGTTTCAGGTGAAATGGCGAGACTATGTTGCTGATAGCCTGATTTAGCATAGCGAATGAGTCTCGTGCGGTTTCTGTGAAAGCCAGCTGCTTCGCTTTGACTTTTAGAAGATCTTTAAGCGGCTGCATTAGCTGAGCGCATTATGGAATGAAATGCCGATAAAAGTTGACCAACCCGTCAAAATGCCGTAATTGTTTGAATTAAATAGGTTCTGGGTAGTCCACAATAGCCTGCACCTTGTCTTGCAATAATATGATCCCTGTGGAAGTAACCTTTTGGCCTAGAAATTCAATGGCATCGACACCCATTAGACACTTATTCGCGTTGACCGTGACCCCGTGTTGAGATAGGCGGTCGCAAAGTGTGGGCATATGTGCTAGCTGTTCTGTCTTAGACGGGCTAGCAATCAGGATGTCGTCAAGATAAGCGAACGCAAAATCCAAACCACAGCATACCATATCAATGAGACGCTGGAAAGTTTGCGTGGCGTTACGGCTGTTTTGGGGAATATCTGCCTCCGCTACTGGTATTTGGTTATATGCCCGCACCAAACTCATTCGAATGTAAATCACCTTACCCGCTAAACAAGCAATGAGATCCATGATGTGCGGAATAGGGTATCGGTCGGACGTAATCACTCGGTTGAGTGAGCGATTATCTCCGCACGGTCTCCAGTCATCAGGTGACTTCTTCGGGACTATGTGTAGGGGTGATGCCCACGGACCGTTGGTAGGCCGGATAATTCCCAAGTAGGGCATATGTTGGAACTCGGAGCGGACTACACGGAGCTTGTCTGGGGCCAACCTGCGGGGTCGAGCGTAGACCGAGTCCCTTTGTGTGACGGTGATGGGCCACGCCAGTGGTGATTGGAGGCAGGTTGTTGCTTGAGTGGACAAGATTGGGGTACTCGCTGAATGAACTACCAAATCCTGGTTCGGAAGTGGGAATTGGCGCGAGGGTTGTTGGAGATTGAGCTTGGGTCAGGAAACCAACCACGAAAGTTGATGTTACTCGATCTACGAGCTGTTGCCTACCGGAACCCACTACTAGACCGTGGTTCTCTAAAAAAATATAAGCCCAGAATAGCCTGCTGCACTTGGGCGACGACGAAAACCCACGGGGAGGGATGAAGCAAGCCGAGGTCTAGGTTGAGAAATTGACTGTCGTATGTTGGGATTTAAGTGCAGTTGATGGCTTGCAGTGTCAGGGCTGTCGGAGAGACAGTGGACCGTTTTGAAGTTGATATTATACTGACCTGCGCTCCCGTGTCGATTAAGAAGCGCATACCGGTAGTCTTGTCTTTCACGTAAATGAGGCAACTTGGAACAGGGGCGCCGGTAGAGCTTGTCGCCATCACCTGGTTGGAGTGTAAATTACAGGGCTTTTCGCATTTGCGAGCTTGAGGTCCAAAACGGCAGCTGAAGTAACACTTGCCGGATTGGTAATTTGGCTTAGAGGCACAAGTCTTGAAATGACGGCTGGTTGGGCTTTCTTTGCGAAGGCTGTTGGAGGCGCACTCTTGTTGTTCAACCACGCATAAAAACACAAGCCTCGTAACATAACGTCTGAATGTAAGAGTTGCTACTTGGTGCGTTGTGGTGAGTGATTTTTGATGCAGGGTTAAGGACAGCATCAAGCGGAGCAGCGGAGGCGGTGCTGAACGCGTACGACTTTCAAGCAAATGCGTATGCATGCTCGAGGACTTTGTCTGTAGCCTCTGCGCACTTATCTAAACCGTCTATTTGTATTAAAATGGCTACTGTACTCTGGGCATACAGCGGGAGTCGTTGCATCCATAGTTGACGCCGGACTGCATCGCCCATGGACGTCGTGCCTATTAAAGAACGCATTTTCCGTAACAAATGTGAAGGTGTCAAATCTCCCAGTTGGATTTCGGAGAGGACGTGCTGGATGCGTTTCTCTCCCGACGCTGGCACGTGCTTAAGGAGAGCTACTCGAGGTGCATCGTGCTCCTCAATGTGGGAGAAGGAGTTCATAACGATATCCCTGATTATTGGGATCATTTTGGCTGGCATTGCCGAGCGTAGTTTATTGTACCTGGATCGTTGGATAGATATGCAAGCCTCCTGGAGGCTATACTCTAGGATGGCAATGAAAACCTCCGGGTCTTCCGGTACGAAATCCGGGATTTTCGTGTGCCTTGCGTAGCACCCCGGTTCATAATCAGACTCATGATCCGTGTTCAATAGGAAAAGGGTGCTTACTGTGGAAACAAACTAGGCTGGGATTCCAAGATGTTAGCTACGCCTGATATGCAAAAACATGTAAAAAAAGAGAACGGAAATTGACTGCAGCATTAATGACCACCAAAAAGGAAAAATATGACTTTGCCTCAAAAAGGAATTTATGCTGTTGAAGGTTTCCAATCGGAATACCTATCTCCATACCTGATAAGTTTGATTTTGGAAAGAATATATCACTGTCGAAGGGAGAAAAACCGCCGTAGATGTGAACTGGCTATGTCACTTGGGTGGAATTCGTTTAAAACGATAAAGTTAATGGGCTCATCAATTATTGGAGGCACACTCCCTCAGCTTCTACGATTGCCTTCGTCAAGGAAGCCAATGAGAAAGGACCGTAGAGTGCCAACCGTGTGTATTCTCACAGGGCCTGAGTACAGAGACCGCACGCTGGCTTATGCCGAGGAACAGTGTTGGATATAGTGCTAGTGGTTGCTGCGTGCGCGAAAAGCACAGTGAAACAAATGGTAGATGGAATGTGACCGGCTAATCACTATAATGTGCCCTTCTGTACCATTGTAGCACACAGCCCATTCATAAGATCGGTTTCCAACCGGTTTTTGGTCGGTTTGTTTTGTAGCCATTAATTTACAGGTCAAAACTGGATTGACACAAAGAAAATGGAAAACTATGGTACCGTGCATTTTTGTTGAACATTTTATTTCGATAATTGCATATTATTACCAGTCACTGATAAAAAGAACTCAAGCTACAAATATTCCTGTCAGATACACCTCACAGTGAGTAAAATAAGGACGATTATCAGAATTTTATCAATTAGTGAATAAAAAGGAGTAGAAGGAGAAAGGACAAAAAGTAATGAACTATTCCACTTATTCCATATCATCGGTTTGAACCGCTCGGCCCCCACTCAGAAACCGTTCAAAACCGATCAGTGCAGTAGCGCAAACCGCTCGAAGACCGGTCAAAAACCCGTCGGTTTTGGAGTGGTTTTACTACAAGGGTACTTACCAATTCCTTTTCCAGATACAAACAGTGTGTACAGGACAAAAATACATCGTCAACCAACTGAACCAACAAAAGTGAACATGTCGTATTTTTAATGAGCGTATTTCGTAAATTTGCTTCATATATGCATTTTTCCTAAAGTGTGATGTTCTTTTCAAAAGTAATTGGCGAAGCAATGGTTTAGGATGAGAGTATAGGCGGATTTGCCCAGGTTTATTTGAGTAAGGCAACGGGAAATCTCATTTCAAAGTTGTGAATAGGGTATTAATTTTCCGCGCGTTTCGTCCAAAATATGGGTATGCCCCTATGGGCCCCGGTAGCGCTGTTGAAAACCGTAATGATAGTGCCCACAGTTTTCCCAAGTGTGTCCCATATGAGCCCCGTATGGGCTCGCCGCCTCGGTATGTGAACTATTTACGGATGCAGTTTATGGTATATCTTGGGTGCAAAAAATGCAACTGAAGTTTTCAATATCTAAGATCGAAGCTTATCTTGTCAATGAGTGCATTCTGTAAAACTATTTAAGGCCCAATAAATCACATTCAGCCGTGTGCTGTTTGTCTCATTGGGAAATGACAGACAGGGCTGGCCCAGTGAATAAACTTAAAATATTTTCTATGTACCATTGAACAGTAGTTCGTGCATCACTGAATAATCTTGTGCGTTATTCACACGTAACTGGCTGTACAGCGACAGCTCACCTGGTGGAACATTTGTTTGATAAGCGGAGGGCCGCCAGTTCGATTCTGACTTGCACCGGTAAACCTTTGAAAGCGCAAAATTCAATTGAGTTTTGTATAACCCAATGTTAATTTGTTTATTAGCAACTAATTGTGATAAATATGTATTTTTATTTCCGGTAAAATAGGTTTGTAGCTATTTGTACTATGTGTTACGTACGTACTACGTAGTACAAAGCACGAATATTCGTGGTTTGTATTAGGAGCCAGTCAGAATGGGAACAGATAGTCCTGTTGACCTTTGACCTCCAGTATGCATTGTTCTCTGGTTTACCGACTGACGTATGCATTTTCGATTGTCACCCGAATACACTCGAGTCTCCGGTGTGGTCATGCTCTGTGCCTCTCATCTGAGTTAGATTGAAAACTTGTCAGTGGCGACGATGACGAACCCACGCGTTCACATCGAAGCAGAATCATGTCCAACCAAATGGATAATTTTCTACAAATGACTGAAGGACAGAATAAACTCATTGAACCGTTGGCAAAAAATGGACCAATGTTCATCGCATCAGACAACAAATGTTTAAGATTTATCTCAGTTAAGTCAGGACCTGCTCCCGTATAGAGTCTATAGCCCCTGGTCCTCGGTTTGTGACACGATAGCGAATATACTCGGCAGCGCGCAAAGCAGAACTCAAAACGCTGGAGCGGGACAACGTGTACTGGAGGAGCGCAACGGCGTGCAGACGACGTACACAGGCGGAGCAAGTGGCGCCACCAAAAACGGTAATTGTTCAAATAAACAAACTTGTTAGTCTTTGTCATCGAGTGCTTTATTGGTAACACTACAGGGGTCTCCCCCTAGAAGGCCGACGCAGTTGGGCTTCGACCCGTGATGGGTACGTCGGATTCGGTGGCGAGAGACGTTTCCCATGCCTCCCGCCGCGGTCGAACACAACAGCGAAGCCAGCACAAGCCGTTCTCCATGACTCACACTGGTCGCTGTGCGTCGATCGCAAAATTGCGTCCTCCTCAAAATGTTATCCGACCGGGGTAGATCCTGTTTGTGACCTGGCAGTGGTGATTGTGTTGTAGGGTTTGTCGTTGTCGGCATACCCCAAAGTTCCGTGTCCCTGTGGTTGTTATTGCCTTCGTAAGCGAGCCAGTGTCCGGCGTCAAATGAGTCCAGTCGCGATCCAATGAGCGTTGTGTTGGAGCCATGCGAGATCCTGGAATTCCATATGGTTCTGTCCGACGGGACGAGCTGGAAGGCAAGAAACACAAGGAAGCTGCGCCTCGAGGCGCGATCGGATATTCGACTGAGGGGGACATACCGGCGCAATACAGGCTGCCGCCACCCTTGTCGTGATAACCACGTGGTCGTGCATTCATGCATAATAGGACTATGTACAAGTTGAATATGAGGAGTAAACTTAAATATATACAACTGTTACATATTCAGCAAACCTCGTTGGCTGTCGCAGCTCGCGGCCGCATCGATTTCTCCTGTTGACGGGTGCAGCTGTGTCTTCCGTGGAGTTTGGTGTTGCAACAGGTAACGAGGGGTCGTTAGTGGGAGTAACAGGGGCCGACTCGGGATGACTAACTGAAGGTTGTGAGCAGGTGGGGACACTGAGAGGGTTGTTCGAGGTGGGTTCTGCCTCGATGAAGGCTGGTTTGAGGCGGTCTATGCTGATGGTCTCTTTCCTGCCCTCGACGTCCACCACGTATTTCTTTTCCTTTCGCTGGACGACGCGGAACGGGCCAGAGTAAGCCGCCTGCAGTGATGATCGCACTGCATCTACTCGAATAAACACATGGCTGGCGGTCTCTAGAGTGGTAGGTATGTCGTTGCTGAGGGTTTGTTCTCGTGGTGGGGTGGGCTTTATCACCCGCATTTGGTGTGACAAGCGTTTTGCGTAATCCCCGTAATTAAAACTCATAGATGGTAATGGAGAAACCGACTCACCTGGAAGTCGTAGTGTGCAACCATAAACCAGTTCAGCTGCCGTAACACCCATATTGACTTTAACGGTGTTACGCAGTCCTAAGAGAACGATCGGCATAACTTCACTCCATAATAGGTTATCACGAGCACGAAGGGCAGCTTTCAGCTGGCGATGGAGTCGCTCCACCATGCCATTGGCCTGAGGATGATAGGCCGTCGTCTTGTTGTGTCGGCAACCGAATGCGTTCAGTGGCTCGTGGAAGGCACCATTGAAATGAGAACCGCGGTCAGTGGTCACGATAGCAGGGCAACCGAACTGACTCACCCAACCAGTTAGAAATGCTTTTGCAGCTTCCTCTGAGGTTGGGCGAGGAATAGGTATGGCCTGTGGCCAGCGAGTGAAACGATCTACGCAAGTGAGGATGTAGACGCAGCCATTAGATGGCGGAAGTGGCCCCACGAGATCCACATGCACATGATGAAAGCGTGCGTCCGGTTCGCAGAATTTGCCTAACGTAGATTTGGTGTGACGATGTATCTTAACTCGTTGACACTGAAGACAAGCGCGGGCCCAAAGACGTACGTCACGTTTGACGCAAGGCCAGACGAATCGCTCGGTGACAAGTTTCACTGAGGCGGTTACACCAGGGTGCGATAAGTTGTGGAGGCTGATAAAAACTTGTCGGCGAAAACTGGCAGGAACTAGTGGTCGGGGTCGACCTTGTGACACATCGCAAATGATAGTTACGTCCGAAGTTGGAAGGGCCACTGGCACTAGGTGCAGGGAGCTGTTGTGTCTGAGTTGCTCTACCTCAGAATCTGTTGTTTGGGCTGCGGCGATTGCTTCTAGGTCTATGCCCATGGGTAGTGGGTCGTCGATATTGTGGACGTGTGAGAGTGCGTCTGCTACGGGATTGTGTGCCCCAGAGACGTGTCGAATGTCCATATTAAACTGCGAAACATAGTCTTAGTGGCGAATATCGGTCAGAAGCTGACTGGAAGGCGTAAACTAGTGGTTTATGATCTGTGAACACTGTGAACATTTGGCCCTCGAATGTGTGCCGGAAGTGTCGGATACCCAAATAGATTGCCAGTAGTTCTGTGCTGAACGTGCTATATCGGGATTCAGCAGGCTGGAGACGCTTGGAGAAAAAAGCTATTGGTTGCCATGAATTGTTGACGAATTGCTGCAACACTGCTCCAACAGCCGTGTCGGAAGCATCTGTTCCTAATGCCAAGAGAGAAGAAGGATCGGGATGTGCAAGGAGTGCTATGTTGTCGATAGCCTCCTTGATCAAAGTAAAAGCTGCCTGCGTCGTGTCGGGAAAAATGAATTTCCGCTTACCTCCACGTAAAAGGTCTGTTAGAGGCTGCATTATTTCGGCGCAGTGTGGGATGAACCGGTGATAAAAGTTAACGAGGCCAGAAAATTGGCGAAATTGTCGGTAAGAGTGAGTCTCAGGATAGTCGCGAATTGCCGCCACCTTGTCAGGCAGGGGCTGTATGCCTGAGGCTGAGATTTCGTGACCTAGGAACGTGATGGTCGTCCTACCTAATTCGCACTTGGCAGGGTTAATGATTACACCGTGTTGGCTAAGGCGCTCAAAAAGAGCACGCACGTGTGTCATATGCTCTTGTTTTGAAGAACTTGCCACAAAAATATCGTCTAAGCACACGTAGACATTCTTCAAACCGCGTGTTGCTTCATGCATAAACCTTTGAAAGGTTTGGGCTGCATTGCTGAGCCCAAAAGGCATGCGCAAAAACTCGAATAGTTCGAATGAAGTTGTGACAGCAGTTTTAGGGATGTCAGCCTCTGCGGCTTTTTTTCTAAAACGGCGAGCCTTCAGTAATTGTGCCAGGAGGGAGCGGATGGACAAAACATCAACAAAAAGTGTATAACAATAAAATAATGTCTGTCGATAGCATCGAAACAATCATTCCGTGTGTTACAAAACATGGGAAAACATAAACGAACCAGAAAAAGGTTGTTTTGCGATTTTTTAAGTACCCATACATAAGTGCGCATAATAATTTATATTCCACGTCATGGGTTGAAAAATACTACTTCTGAGAAACCGGCGGGTTTCTTGATCACTCGGGTACGATTTTAAACCTCAGAAGACTGTTATGGATTGAGGGTTGTAACCGGACGGTCCGACGGCTGTCTCCTACTTTGATGTGGTCGGCGCATGAATTGCCGGTGGTGTGGGTGATAGTCCAGAAAAGTTTGATGGAGTGGTATCGGACGGAATGAGTCTCGCCATAAAAGCCCGTTTCACTCGGACCTTGGCAATCCTGTCTTTTCTACCGCTATGGTCTATGATCAGTGTGGTCTGCAGCTGGCGTAGGAACTTATGGGGATCGCAGTAGGCAAGTTGTAAGGAAGTGCGCACCTCCATCTTGAGGAATATGTGAGTACAGTATTGGAGATGCGTGTGTGTATACCGTCGTGCTTTGTCTGCGTGCCGCGGGAAGGCGTCATTTACAAACCTGGTTCACTAACATGGCGGCGTAATGAGCGCAGGCAAATGTGACAATGGACTTTAGCCCTACCATATCACCAGGAAGGCGAAGTGCACAGCTCAATATGAGTTCGGCCGTTGTGATTTTCAGGCCGGCCCTAAGTGCGTTGCGGCAACCAAAGAGTACCAGTCTGGGATTTTGTGAGCCACCAAAGCTGCCTTAAGTTGCTAATTAAAGCGCTCTACCATACCGTTTGCTGATGGGTGGTAGATTCCATTGTGAATGCGACGAGTGCCCAAATGTTGCCAAGGACTGCTGAAAGCTTCATCGAAACGCAGGTCACAGTCTGTGGTAACCACGACTGGGCAGCCAAATGATCCAACCCAGTGTTTTAATAAAGCCTAAGCGACTGTTTCGCTGGCTGTGTTATGCAGTTGTATAGATAAAGGTCATCTGGTGAAGCAGTTTACGTATATAAAGAGGTACATGGTACCTTTTGACGGAGGCAATTGCCCTATTTGGTCAACATGCACGTGTTGGAAATGTGATTCGACCGCTGGAAATTCGGATAATGGGCTTTTGTTTGTCTGTGCACCTTTGATTGTTTGCACTGGATGCAGGTACGGGCCCATGCAGTAACGTCTGGGTTCATTTTGTGTCAAACATATCGGTCAACGATGAGCTTAGCGAAGACATCTATATGTGGGTGGGACAAACCATCTAAGGTTTCGAAAGCATGTCGCCTAAAAGCCAATTGAACGACTGGTCTTTGATGGCTCTTGGGCATGTCGCATAGTATGTGACCTTTGACTGAAGGAACAGGAACAGACTGGAGCCGCGGCGATGAGGTGCTACGGAGTCGCTGTACCTCGGGATCACTTATTTGCGCGGATGATATCTCCTCAAGATTGATCCTGCCGGGAGTGTTGAGTTTCAGATTGTGGATGTGAAATAGCACGTCTGTGACAGGATTGTCGATACCTGAGATATGATGTATATCGCTCGTGAAGTGAATGACGTAGTCCAGATGTCTAGACTCTCTGGTAGCAATGCCGTTAAGCAACATATGATGTTGAGAAGGCACCTGTCTAAGTATCGCATGGGATGATCTAGCATAATGACCTCATGAATGACAACTAAGATTTAAGTTTTAACTTCTGGGGTTGTTTCATGAAATTAAACAATGCGTTACACGTGTGACATATCATAACTTAAGTCCTATCTGGCGAAGCGAATTTAAATAAATACGATTCAGCAATATAGGATCATTATTTATTGTATTCAGATGCGAATATCCCGGTGCACCATAAAAACTCAATGAATGCCCATTTTCACATAAAACGTAGAGATTTCGTTCATGAGATCTATTAACTGTAGTCATATTCGTAACACAAATTGGTAATCAGTGCTCAGCAATGGACATGAATTTGACCCCATAAATGCTGATAAAAACACCCAGGCTTCTCAACAAGTGAACATAAAACCAAATTTTCAACGTAAATGAGGCCATATTGTTTAAAACTCGCAAGCCCGAATTACGGTACTGTTGACCTGCCTATAAGAGGCAAACACTTGCACCCCCGTCCTTTGCGCAGAATATTCCACGCTCACGTGCATTTCTTTTTACGCCCAAATCTTTAAAAGCCGTCCGCAAGTTTCTCTGAACTTATCGCAGTCGTCCGCCTAGTTTCTTGACAGGTTTACATGTACGATGCACTCACGGTTTCTCACTGTCAGCTGGGCTGTCTGTAAATCTCTATTCTTATCAAACTATATATGTGTAAGTGCCTGAAAACAGATATTGGTAAGAAGGTTCTTATCTGCAGCCTTTTGAGTGCATCAATAGGTATATTTAGAAACTCGAGATCCCTTTCAGTTTGTCCACTCAGTTCAGTTAGTACTTGAATTCCGCATTTTGCACGGCCTGTTATGTCACCCGTTTTGTGAGAATTCAGTTTATTTGGCTACTGGTCTAAATAAAATGACACCGTAGCCTTATATGTTTTGCCACTTCAAGGAACAGGGTTATGTTGCCGGTTCACCTCAGAAAACTCATGACAGTAACGATTCATGAAGGATCATCGCTCACGTTTTCTCAGCACGCGCTACGGGAACAAAACCTGTGCTCACCAACATTTGCTGTTTGAACCATAATACTTATTTTGTACGCCCTCCACTGCACTCTTCTTTCCTTGTCTTCTTTTTGACAAGAACTTAGATCTCTCCTTCGCCCAAAACTACCCATTTCCAGTCTTCAAACTACTTTTTCCATTCCTCATTTTCACCCAAAGTTGGTATCGGCGCCCACATCTATCAGCCTGTTTCTACCTCCATATCCCACGCTTACACTTTTCCAACAATGAGTTCCAGCTGGTCTGACTAAAACTCCGTTTCCCCACTTTTAACCATTATATTTTGTACCGCTTATCGTCTCCCTAACAGCAGCGACCCCTCGATTTGTGTCTTTTCGTCTTCAATCGCAAAGACCTTATTTGCACCAAACTCCAGTTTCCGAGTTAACGTTCTTGGTGACTTTCACATCTCCGGTCGGAATTGGCGTTTACGTTCATCCAACAATTCGGCAGTGGGGCGCAAAGCCAAGGCTTTCACTTTGGTCGACAACCCGGGCCAACCCGTTGACATCCTCACACGTATTCGTAACTAGACTGGCGATCGTACCCACGCGTTAGACCTTCTTCCCACTTCAGTCCCCTCCTTGTATTCTGACATCAGCTCCATTCATCCACTGAACTCATCAAACCACTGTCTCTCACGTTCACTGCCATTCCTCGCCCGCTTACTCCTTGCAACTCCAGATGCACCTTTCGGCGTTATGATCCAGCAAACTGAGATGGTTCTCACGAATTTCTGGCTTCCTATCCCTGGAGTGGCTGTTTCTTTATTTCTGATGTTTCAAACTTTACTGAAATCGCTCCGCAAATTGTACTTCTTTTATTCCACATTTTTCCAATCCCGATAAAGTACGATACTCAGAGTGGTGTAACCACACGTACAATCGTGTTGTGCGTTTGTAGAACCCGATATTTAGATAGCTGTACCACCCTCTTACATCTCAATATCATTGTCTCAGCGTGCAGACCAAAATAAATGCTTGCTTTCCATTCATAAATTCAAGGACAGTTTTATTCGCGATAAAACCGAACTTTTAGCCTATTCTACAACTGGTGGCCAAACAATTTAGTCCCTCTCCTAGGCCAATTTTAGAATATTTTACCCTTTCAATTCATCCCCTATTTGTAACTCCTTCGGCTCTTTAATCTGCGAACCCACGAGGAATCAGTGGATTTGTTTCCCAGTTCGCCTCTAATTACAGCTCGCTCGACTCTTTAATTCTTACACTCCCATTCACTTTCAGTAACCGCCCTTTGTTCCCCAAATAACAACCAGAAAGTTCAACCAAACATTGCAATTACTCAACCACATGGTCCGGATGGTATCCCGCCTATCATCCTGAAAATGTATGCTTCAGGGTTAGCGCCAGTTTTGCGTTGTTTTTCCTGCTTTTCTTTCCAATCTAGTACGTTTACTGCCCCGTGGAAAGAAGCCGTAATTTCTCCTATTCTCAAACTTGATGACTCCTCCAACCTCAACAACTACCGACTATTTACCTAACTTACGTTATTTCGGAAGTTATCGAGACTATAATTTCCGACTAACTGTGATCGTTCCTTCAGTGCGAAGGTTTGCTAAGCGATCGTCAGTACGGGTTCCGGTCTCGTAGATCCACGGTCCATCTACTTCTAATGTTTTTGCACACCTGGTCAGCAGGATTCGATAACCACGGAGACACACATATAGTTTCGATAGACATATCGAAGGCTTTTGGCCGTATCCGGCACAACGGTTTACTGTCTAAAATGCACATTTGGTTTCCTTCCATCCCTTCTCTTGTGGACGTCGAGTTTTATCATTAGCCGGATCGTCTTCTTTAGAGCCAGTGGGATACAATCACAGCCTTTTCCCTAAGGTTTTGTACTCTCACTCACCCTCTTTCCGCTTGTCACTAAAGATCTCTTTTCCGCCACTTCCAACACCATTCCCACTTCTTCCGACGATGCCACCCTGCACCGCTCCCCTTTTCATCCCACTTTCCACCATGCCACCACCAACATCGATCGTGACCGTTGCACTCTCATTACATTTCTCAGCTGACCTTGAACAGACCTCCTCTTGGGGCTCTGAAAATCGCGTTTGTTCGTGCTTCTAAAACATCTCTTCTATTATTCTCTCCCGAACACTATTCCTTTTCTCCCTCCTAAAGTTCCATTCGTTCCACCAACTTGCCTCTACTGGATCTTTCGATAATCTGTATGTTTGTATTGGTCTCCATACGTATGTTCACCTGCTCCTCGTGTTGCGCGTTTTGTATTCCGCGCGAGACGTCTCTTTAAACCTACTCATCTTATCTCACTATACAAAGCCCAAATTCCTTCCACGCACGAATACTGCAGTCCAAAGTACTGCGTCCAAGGTAAAACCAGCCGCTTAACAGGCGACCAAGCTTTGACATCCAGTTCACGTTGGCTTGCCCATCGGCGAATAGTTACTTCATTTTTCCTATCCTACCTCTATTAATTTGCTTTCGTTTCTCCAAGATTAACTCGGCTGTTCCTGTTTTCATTGTGTTCATCGCCGATCCCGAGCACAGGCAACCAGTGATCCTTACCAGGTTTCTGTCCCTGAATTCTGTACCTCAACCTTTCAGTCTTTTTTCCCTAGACTGCTAGTTTATGAAACACACTTCCATTCTATCTTTCCACCCACCTACAACGATTATCCTTTCAAAAGAAGAGCAAATTGTGCTTTGACGTGAATGTTCCCCACAAAATCACTTTGTAATGTTTTCGAATTGTAATTCATTCCGTGTGTAATAAATGAATGACAGAACAACCGATTCTTTAGGGAACGTCGCAGTTGCATTTATCTGATCCGCAAGTGATTAAAAAACCAACTCGTGTGTTTTTATGAGGACACAGTCACTTCACTAGTGTGCCACCTCCGTAAATTTTGCTCCTAACCCGTATTTCTGAACTGCTAATGAACTTCATGTATACAGTAAACTCATATTAACTCAGGAAGTCATGAACTGTAGCACGTTTGACTGATGCTCATTCCCAGTTCCAGCATAATTGATTTCATCTTTTTATTGCTTACACTCAATACAAGGTAATTTCGCTCGCAACAGTTTTGTTAATGTTATTATTACTGTTACTATTGCTATTGTTATTATTATTATTAATATTATCGTTATTTATTATTATATACCTAACCTGGAGTGAGCCTTGGGGCCAACACCACGAATACAGAAAAGAGCAATAGTTACCTGCATCCCAATGGACAGAAAAGAAAACAACCCGTTGTTGAAAATTCATTCTTACGATGGAAAATCTGATATTACAACTTTGAATTCTTTTTATAATGTCATTCCAGTTTCTCGTTTCCGCCTGAAAGTATCACAATAAAAGTTAGCTTCGAAGTTACCTTGATCAAGTTAGAAACTATTGAGTGTCGCTGGTTAAAATATTGAACAAGGTTGTTGTGTAATGTTTATTTCGTAAAGGTAAGCAAATATCGATGCTGATAGACAAACTTAAACTATTATTCGCTTGTCTTGTCTGTCAATGTGGGTGTGGTAGTGTTTGGTAGCTAATAATCAAATCAGGTGCCCTTGTATTCAATCCCATAATGAAACCTACATAATACGTCAGTAGATAGGTCAACCCGGAAAGCCATATGTACTAAGATAGATCAGTTCAGTGGTAACACTCAACCACAACGGGTAATTCCGGAATTTCGAGCATATCTCACTCCTGGGTCTATTCATGAAATATTCCTTTATGTACGAAAAAATCTGGCATCACTAGAAAACAGAGTGCTGGCCACTAAGTATGAGATCCGTTTGCTTTAGGATAGTCTAATTACCCGATCATGGTTGTGTCTGATTGGTTGAGTTCTGCTCCCGTTGACGGACACGAGTGCACTGTCACGACAGAGCACCTACGGTGCATCATAAATTAGTAATGCAGATTATTGTTTGACGTTATAAACTTGTCACCTAGGAGGTACGAGTTTCGGACCTCGCCACCTCCGATCATATTTGTGATAGATTGCAATCCACTGTCATCCGCTTCAATGATGAACCTGACCCAAAGTTATCCCCTTTGGTTTTTCCACTTCAAATATCGGGTTGCTGTTTGCCGAATGCAGTGGGTTTTCAATTGGTCTTTAGGGTTTGTCCTTCACATCACACTCGTACAAGCGCAAAGAATAAGAATCTAAATGAAATTATAAATTAACATATGGATGTGGTGACTGCTTTGATACTGAGAGATTTATTCTCCAATCTTCTTAAGATAATTACATGCTGCTCTGCGTTCCTATAGAGTAAACTATAAATGACTGATTTATTGTCAAAGCTTACTAAGCCACTGCGTTTTTCATCTTCATATCCGTTCCCCATTTCTTGACAAATTCTATTGTGCAACTCACAATAGGCTGCAAAAATATTTTCAGTGACATTTTCCTTGATCTGTCAACATTAGTGAAAAATGTACCGGTTGCAATACTAAATTTGGCATTAGTCTGTCTTCCCGTTATTAGGTGAAACCATGGCAAACCGCAAACGCGATGAATACTACGGCTGTCGTTTTGTTCATGGTGATTAGTAGACAGTTTTCTGCGTTTACCTGCACTAAATACCTGTAACAAGCTTGATTCTGTGATTAAGTTGTTTGTAAATTCCTTTCGTGTAATTTGTTCCAATGGCATTCGCACCCAATCCACGTAGAATAACCTATTTTGTCAGTTTCTGATGCGCCGAAATAGTTTATATTTGCGTTTTACGATATATAGGTATGTCCATACGTGACCGTCAGACTATGAGCACGGTTAGTCAGATTTTGCACAGACCGTGGGCGAGAAAAACAAATGTGTTGTCCTCGTGACCAACGAGTGGACGAGCCTCAATTGACCTAAGGGAGCGATCTTGTCGTAAACAAATCCAATTATTCGAACGAGACGACTAGCACACAGGTGTAGACCAGATTCGCGAGCCTTTTGGTGCTTACGTGTGCATCGTCTACAAAACTGTCTCCTTTTCGTGCATAAATTCGCCGGTGTCGTTCATTGGTCGTGTAATGATAACCAAATATGTGGTCACCACCGAATTGCCTACGAAATCCCTCTAAATCAAATCATATTTTCTGCTCATCATTCTATTTCATATCCCTGTGTCGCAGTTTATTTCATACTTCATTATCTTAATTGCTGTAATACGAACCTAATGCCTGCACAGGATTCACAATGAAATAAAATACGCCAATTTGCCGCGAGCCAATTCGACTACTTTCCAGAACCCGAAGTGATGCAGTTTTGTTGCTAACCCCTTTTGGTCGACCGAACGTCTCTCTTTGCTTAGCGCTGTTGATTTTCTATCTAGGCAAAATGATTGCGGATCGATATCCACTGAATGAGACAGTTTTGTAGACGATGCACACGTAAGCACCAAAAGGCTCGCGAATCTGGTCTACACCTGTGTGCTAGTCGTCTCGTTCGAATAATTGGATTTGTTTACGACAAGATCGCTCCCTTAGGTCAATTGAGGCTCGTCCACCCGTTGGTCACGAGGACAACACATTTGTTTTTCTCGCCCACGGTCTGTGCAAAATCTGACTAACCGTGCTCATAGTCTGACGGCCACTTATGGACCTACCCGTATGTTTATATTCCTGAGTTTGCTGTCCTAGGTTCGTACATCTCCATTGTAAAACAAATTTTCTCAACGTTTCATCCATGTGATAGGGCTGACCGGCGTAAGCTCGAACACCCGACCTTAGCCTCACTACTAGTTTTCTACACCGTTGAAACACCGAACGCATCTGCGGCACAAATATACCTATTGCTAAGTCTGTTCGTTAACGTTTACACGTGTCTCTTCTGTCGTTTTGAGGTACAACCATTTATTCTTTGGCATTGGTAATTCTTTTGCATATTCTAACCGCAGGTTATTTTCTTAGCCTGCTACTTGAACAATCAGGTTATTTTAGCCAGAAAGCCTCTAAATTTACTGTCTGCATCGCGATCATTTTGCGCCGAAGTTTCCCTTAAGACCTTGCTGATTCAACTGCTTGTGACTGGTCTGTCCCAGTTTACTGGATGGCTGTCTGAGCTGTTGTTCTTCGTTGCTCACCTGGTCGATGAAGTTGAAATTTAGGGATAGCAGGACGTAAAACATAAATGGGGGATTGAAGATTCGACAACTACCGGTGTCCACAATACGATAGCGATGAATTGTGTCACTAATGTGAAATGAACGAGTTCTGCGTCGATGATCTGTATCCAACGCTGAGAAACCAACGTTCGAAAACTCCAAGCACTAATTTCTTGATTTCTTCTAAGATCAGGGAAATTAGTTACTTCGGAAACGCCAGAATCTTAGTAACATAAATGTTTTAAGTCGTCCCACTAACTCTAGGGATAAAACTCTGTCCTCGAATCATCTCGTTTTGTTGGCGGAAAAAGAAGAATGAATCGGTTGTTGTCCCATGTGCTCACTCGTTGCACACAACGCACTGGTTCGATTGGTGTGAGCGACCACACCTTTAGACCTAAACAACGCTGACAAGAATCGTCTCCCGTCTATCGACCCACTCCACCGATCGGCTGTCCTGTCACTTGAGTTTCCGTTGTCTCAGGGCTTGGGCTTGATACCGCACCAGTGCTGACTGCCAACGTGACTTGGCTGTCCACCAACGCTAAGTTAACACGTTCCCTCGCCATCACAGGTTTACATACCCACAACAATCAGGAAAACCCCAGCTTTTCGCCCCTCTGAAATGCGATCACAGACGATGCGGTACAGTTCAAAACGTTCGAATTAATCCTCAACCTTGCGCACGAGAGAAGTGAGATTTACAAGTTATATATCGCCGAATTGTATTGCGTAAATCAACTGTCGCAAAGCCAAGTATAATATCTTAGCACAAAGAATAAGTAACAAGGGTTATCTTAAAGCCGAATAAAGTACAGAACTCAATGAAGTGCCAGATACGAATCACAGATATGCATTCATGGTCGCATTTGTGAAATGCGGTAAAAGCATGATAATAAGTAAATAGGTTATGAACAGTCATCCCAAGCACTTAAGATGTTAGGACTAGGACCACGCGCTAACTATTTGCGATTGGTAATGGGGTTAGATAAACGACCTCCTGTAGATGGTGAGCTACCATCTGCACCTAATGTGTGGCAAATTATCCCTCGTTACACAATTGAACTCATCATTATAATCCTGAGTACAAATACTAACGACATTGCATTTCCTATAGAGTGGAGAACAAAATAAATAGTGCATGACGTAATGACATCCAAGGGGACACTTAAGTGGAGCTGATAAACCTAACCGGGTCTTAAATTCCTATTCAGAGTTAGGTTCTATACAATAAATCTTTGAACACAGAATTGACACGCATCATATCGCATGGTGTGTTACGAAGCATTTAGCTGCATCTTTACTTGGGGGTACTGCAGTCAGTGTGGTCGTTTTTAGTCTTTCAAGTATCTTCCAGGCAGTTAACATGCACTCGCGTTATGCATCCCACTCTAGCATAATCCACGGTGATTTCAGAGAAAAAACCCTGATAAGATGAACATGTTAACGCTGAAAATGAAATGGTAGCAAAATCAGTTCGCATTTTTGGCAGCAACTCGTCCGGACTTGTGGCATTATCAACCTTCATCTTCGTTGGCAGCCCATACACTTGGAAGTAATATATCACTTATACACTCTTCGTTTAAGATTAGCTATTATTCTACATTAAACATCGGTCAAGGCTCGTAATTTCCTTCACTAACATCTAGTTTCTTCGAACACTCTTCTCTACGACTTTATTGTTCACGGTGTGGCACTGGCATTATTTTTTCTACTAACGATCTTTAGAGTAGTACTTTGTGAAATTAAAACTATGAATGTACTCAGTATTTTTCTCCATACCGTGCAACCCATATCGTGCGTAAAGCTAGTGAAACTAAGTTTCTGCTAGATCAACATCCTAAGAAATCGGAACAGTTTCTACACTGCTGAAGGTTTGTATTTGAATTCACTCAGCCGTAATTAGCTAGCCTGATTTATAGAACGGTGTAAAATATGTAGACTCATTGCATCGAATTTCGATGTATTAAACTTAGAACACTTCTAAACGTAAATCATTCTTACTGTTGTTACTGGCACTTTGTGTAACGACAAAAAGGTGCCAGTTATATCAAATTTTCAGTGTCCCTAATAAGAACACCTAGAAGATGGTCGAGTGCCCCTTTGCACTGTTTGAAATGTTGTTTGTGACTGATTCACATCAGCGTGACTGCGGTTTTGTCTTTTGCGAAAATTACGATGATCGGTCACTAAGCTTTTCAATAAATCCAAACAAGAACACACATACATTACCAACGACGTACGAGAATATTATCAGTTGGTCTGAATGGTCGTACGGAAGTTGGAGTTTCAGAACAATAGGGCAACCAATCAGGGTGCGGGGAGGTAATACTGCAGGAAAATGGTGTGAAAACGCAACTTAATTGCGTCTAATTACACCACATGTGTCATCACTGTGAAAACATGGATTAGGAACCAGTCGTTTGCTGTGAGGGTTAAAAAAGATTGGAATAAGCTTTCGGCGATCGTTGAAACAACTTCAGAAGATGCTTTTAAATATTAGTGGGATGAGGTCTGAGGGGGAATTGTTTGGTGACAAGCCAGTAAAATCTCCCTCCTCCACTCTTCTTCTTCCCTCCTACAGTCTACTTTTAACGGAACTTTCTTTCCATGAGGTGACGAATCAAGCAGAGTTTACGATTAAAAGCTTGATCCTAGTGTCAGACCGGAGTGGAACAGAGATATGAGGTCTAACCTGAAATTCCATGACTCACCGTTCCTAAACAAGCCTGCGAAGGAGAGGCCACTTTTCATGGCGTCGAAGCACTTGGCGATCAAAGGAGCTCATTTGTGCACTAAACTGAATGATCTGGCATATTGCCGTCAAAACATAACTAAACCTTAGTGAAAATGACTGGTAGTAAAATCCACATGGAAGTGTAAGTGTTATTGGTTGCAGTTTTTAAACTAACTCTATTAGTTTTCCGTGTTAAGCAACAACATCCATTTCAGTGCACTAGTTCTTGGAAAAGGAAAACTTCATTGCCTCTTTTAAAGGCAAAAACAGAAATTGGTGGAAAGTTAATCCATTATTGTACTTTTCCTGATCAGCGTTATTTCGAACCTTTCAGGCGACATCAATACACAATACACGTATGTATATACTTATTGGAAGAATCAAATAATCCAAACGGAATATGCTACTTGGACGTAATATAGATTGTAGATAAACTATAAGTAATAATCAGTCTTGGAAGGGCCACTGCTCACATTCTATTATTTGACACCTTGGGAAATGCATCTTGGTTGGTTGAAGTGTAGCTAAAAGATGCCAACACAGTTGAGATTAGCAAATCTGGGGCGAATTTCATCAAGCTGACGGACTTTTGTTGCTGTCAGGACCATCGTTTCTCTTTAGATGCAAGAGTGTATGGTTATATGAAGCGTCATATTTTGCCCTGGACGTTTCGCGCTGAGTAAGCTTGCCTGTTTCTGTTAAGCAACCGGTGTTGAGGAAACGTTTTTTTCCTTTGGTGGAAACAAGGTGTAATCCATGATGAGGCTTGTCGCATTACGTTGGTTGCGGATAACCATCATCCTAAGTGTGTGTTGATTTTGACACGTAATTGTTCACACCGCCTCACGCAGACACGCAAGCAAATGCTGTTGTTCAATACTTTGCCAAAATTTCTCACTTTGCTCATGTATTTCATTCTTACGTTTCATGCTTTCCGTTGAATCAGATCACAGCCTTACTAATTAAACATAGGCAAATGCGAGCTTTGGAGCGAATGCAACAGCCGGAAAGATTCACTGGTAATCCTCCACTATATCAAGCCTGCAGGCGACTCAATTCCCAAGAATATCAAAATAAAGTTGCCAAGTGCCGACTGACTGAAACCAAGAAGGCTGTTTTCAATGACCACAAAAGTATGACTTTATTTTTTTCTTATCCGATCCGTCAACAAATTGTTTTGAAATCAAAAGCTGATTTGCATTAGGAAGTGGGTTATTTTAGAACACAGATAAAAAATTCTCACTAAAACGTTAGGAAAATGTTTTACAATCAAGACTACAAGAGAATTAACCTGCGTTTCGATGGAAATGCATGCACAATGTGGACCATAACATGATGGTGTAGTGTCTCCGAACCAGTCCAGTGGTTGTTTTGTTGAAGGTAACTTCAAAAAAGTGCAGAACAGCATACGCATCTTTCAATAAGAAACAAAATATTCTGCGGTAATATACGAAGAGTGATGATACTCCAAAGATTTCCTCTCCAGTGTTTATCTCTTCAGCCTTTTCTGACTTTATATGGGTGTATCTAGTGTCGGTTGATCATCCAGATCGTTGTGTTGAAAAAATAGTTTTAAGGAGCATTGCGTCTATTTACGTTGATTCAGAATTCGAAGTCACTTATCAGAAAAGCCAGTATCATCAGCTGTTTCTACCTGTGTATCACCGAATGCTTACCCTCATTATCCAAGTGGTGAAATTAAGTACTATGTTTTATTTATCAATTTTGTCGGCACTTTGGGTAGCCAGACAGCACAGTTATTCCAGACGTTGTTCTTTAGGTTGATTTTCTTCAGGTGCCCTATCTTGTTCGGCATTCATGTGTTCTATTGAGTTTGATATAACATACGTACAAATCAAATGGTTGTAGATACATTTTGGTCATCCGAAATGGATGTCTGATATCTGGATAATAAATGTTTATTCAGCACTTTTTATGACGTCCAGAACAGCAAACATTACGAAAAAGTGAATAGATTGATTTATGTTATTTCTGGTCATTCTCTAACCAGTTTTACTCAAAATGATGAGGAAAAAACTATTTAGGATGTCTACTCGAATACACGAAAAATTAAATGAATGAATGCAGAATAAATACAAAATAAATTTGATTGAATGAAAAGTAAATGGCAATGATGAGGCGGTCATCACGACGAACTCCAAACCCAGAAGCATCGAGTTAGAATTCTGCCACCGTAGATCAACTCCCTCTCGGCAGCTTTACATTGACTGCTACTCCCTTCAAGAAATGTTGTATAATTATTTTGTGTAATAACTAAAATGGATGGAAAATATTTTCATTATTTACCGCAAGAGTGATGCCATATGAGCGGGTGCCACTTGAATAAACTCTCTCTCTCTCTCTCTCTCTCTCTCTCTCTCTCTCTCTCTCTCTCTCTCTCTCTCTCTCTCTCTCTCTCTCTCTCTAGTTGTTGATAATTAGCGTCATCTGTGTTTCTCCTACTCCATCTAGCTGTCCTCGAATATTGTCGTGCAATTGGGAGATTTCGTCTTACCTCAATCAGCAGATATAGTTGGTTTTTCTCCGTCTGGCAGCAAATCTCTGGTGATCATTACTGTATGGTGGTGATAACACTGATGAGGTAGCCATGAAAGTCGGCTTTAAATGTCAGCTAATAGTGTTACACCATGTTTTATGACTCAAAAATGTTTTTTGTCGCTGCTTACCATTTGTCCTGCTCAGTTCCGCTCACCTAAATCAGATCATGGTAGTGCTGGTTATAAAAGTTGACCTGATTAGAGAAAACATGACCTTCAGTGGAGCATGAAACATTTATTAGCTAGTTTTCGCCACAGATCATTCTTCATGATTGTCCAAATTTTATGCAAAGTGTGACAGCTGTCACTTAATAGAGAATGTATGAGATACGACTAAGAAATAAGACCGGAACCAATAAAGGTTTAAAGCGTGAATGGTCGTGTCCAGCTACATACAATGAAAGACACCGAGTTCGGACTCATATGAATGTGTCCTCTCATTTGTCTTCGTTATTAATTTTAGTGCTGGAAGCGTGTCCCATCTTTTATCACCGAACTTCCGATTTACCTTATTGGTTCCTAGACCATTTTGGTGTCTTCAGTGATACCGTGTTCATTTACTATCCATGCGGTTTTCTAGACAAAACCCAGGCACGGAAATAATCACAAGTAAACGCTGAAATGAAAATGAAAAACCAAAGCACATACTTTCCTTTTACCAGCTGTTTCTTTCACTCTGTTCTGCTCCTATTTTTGTAACCGTTGTTTCTGAGTTGGCACCATGCTTGATTTCAAGGCGGTGTAGTATATATATATATATATATATATATACTGAATTCATAATGTTTAACTTATTCCAGAGACAGCTGTCAGGGACAAGTTGGAAAATAACTTCGTTCTTCAACCTCATCAGCAAGTGGAATTCAAATAACAAACGGTTATCATTCAATTCGTTCCCCAACTCAAAACACATTCACTCTGGTGTCTTCATTCTCCTAATATTTTTTTAGATGCAAATGAAGGATTTTCTTATTGAGTAATTATTTGTGGCTTGTTCTGTGACTAGAAAATTGAAGATAAACATATTCAATCACCCGACGTTCTAATTCTTTCGCATATAAAAATTTCGAAGAGTATATTTCTCATGTGTCAGTGTATCGCATGGTTAGAAATTGATGGTGACTATGACGCGAAAAATACATAATTTATGTAATATTTTTGTTACTTGTTGTTCTTGAGTACAGAATAAATACAAATTAGCCACAAGTAACCACGATCTATTTTATTCTGTTTCTATCCACCAGGCCCAAAAAGTGCATGCTTTGAGTTTTGACGAAGTTCCAGTTTCGATTTAAACAAAACCACTACACACGTAGGAGTTTTTGGAAGTTTATCACTTTCCAGAAACTTTATCAATAAAGACAATAAATAAGAACTTTTGCATATGGTTTCCTGAAGAGCAAGGCAAAAATAAAAGGAAGGATCCAATTTTTACGACCGCTATCTAGAGGTCCCAGTAGTTCACCTAATCATAAGGATTTTTACTATTATTCGCAAACACGTATAGAGCCCAGCCGCTAAAATTCAAACGGCTAACCTCTCTTTAGTTAATATCATTAAAAAGGTTATTGGTAAGGGTAAAGGTGAAAAGGCCCAGTTTATAGAATCGGTCATGAGTTGAACATTGACACTGCATGATAAATCACATTATGTATATCAAAAGTCGAATTTTTATAAATAGTGGGCTGGGAAGTTCCATGTTCATTTTAGTGGGTTAGGTTCCTGTCGTTCGGAAAACGGGGAACAGATTTTGCCTCTGTGCTCCAACTGTCGGCTGTTGCCAGCAGGTACAAACTTCAGACGCTCTGGTTGCCAGTATGCCCATTGGCTTTTGCCTTCTTCGAGTCAGTAATGAACCCAAGTCGACCACAAGTTGTGGGGTTGAACACAAGACCGCTGGTCGTACTGGAGGACTCCTGCTGACACTGATCACTTACTAGTATGCACTAGGCTTGTAACACGCAAAGGCGATGCCCTTCCGAAATTGGTTGCACATGTTGAGTCTGGAAAGTACAAGAAGAAGAAAAACTCCACGAGCCGAGGCTCAGTAAGGACATCAACAGGTACCAACGATCATATTAAACGGACATCAAAATGGTGGCCTCTGATCTGGCCGTTACACGGCTCTCCTTAACGAAGGGACACTGCACCCAATTTTCCGTACTCCTCCAATTCACACAACAGTGGCACTCAATTGTCAAAGGCCATATATCGGATAAGCCATTCCACGAGACCTCTACTGTGCTTCACACAGACTGCCTCCACCAGGTCTATCCCCAAGGGCCACCCATTCTCTTCGGTCCCCGTGAGTGCTAAAAATGTAACATACGAAACCAGTGATCTTCTGTGTGGGTAGCACATGTCCAGACTGCAAAAAACAATACTCTTTGAGCCGAAGCCAAGTAAGTTCATCCGCATTATCCTACACTTACAATAATAGAATAACAAAACTGCTGCCTACAGTCTGCTTACGACGAGCTTCCATTTGATTCAGTGTGTCTTCCAAACGTATGCCAGAACGACGGATAGACGGCGACAGCCTATCTCAAATAGCTCGCCTGACCACCTTATGAAACATACTAGCTGAAAAACTAAAATTCACCCCATCTGATAACAATTCCCAGCCGTGACCACACACCAAGAGTGCCCTGCATCGAGCTGCTCCAGTGAGTTGTATCATTTCACGTCGCACCTTAAGACCGTGGATTTTTGACGAATCTCGACGCCTCCTTGACGCAAGTCGGTCAATCTCCGGCGGCAGAAACGAGCATAAAGAAATGCGGCTCGCAGTCTCCGATGATCGAGACGTGCGCCAGAGATGTGATGTCCTGCCGCCCACGGGTAACTTCCGTGAGCTGTTCTACCCCATTCGCGTCACCGTAAACAAACCAGCAGATACGAGTAAAATGATCTGTGAAGCTGACGCTTCGCCAGATCACATTCAGCAGTAGCATCTTGACCCCTGGTTGGAGCACCAAAGAGTTTGACTGACTCTCAGCGTCAACCTCGTAAGTAGCTACTTTAGCACTCGTCCAGTGGTCTGTTTCGACAATTACACCTACTGAGGCGGAGATCGAGAAAGAAATCCAACCATTAGGACGTCACATAGCACCGGGTTCCGCTAGCCTTCCCCAGCCACACTTAGAGATGCTGGAGTACTGGTTGTTAGATAACTTTGTCTTCTCACTAAGGTTTAAAATTAAGATCTAGTCCTCTAATCCAAGGAGAAATCTAGTGTTGCCCCCATTTTTAAGAAGGGCTCGCGCAACGACTGTGCCAACGATAGGGGTATAAGCCTTATCCCACAAGCATCGGAGCTGCTATTGCCTTTTATGCATCACAGATGTTACTAAAAGCAGGCAGAGCAGACTAGCGATATGCAATCTGGATTGCCTGCCGGCTATGGATGCACCGATCAAATCGTTGCACACTCACATCTACTTGAGCACCGCCATACCTTCCATGAACTAACGATAATTGTGGTCCTCAATCCTGTCGATAGGACTGCACTATATGACTGTTTGTTGAAAAATGGAGTACCTGAGAAGTATGTGTCGGCCCTCAAAGAGTTATACCGTCACACCTCAGGTTGGATAAGGGCCTATAGCCATTTTTTCCAACTTTTGCCGTTTCGAGTAGAGTACGACAAAGCTGCCATGTATTTTCGTTTCTTTTCCATAAGGGATATTCTACAAAATTCCTTGTCTGATTTTGACTTAGGATACGCCGATGGTATTGTCTTTCTGGGTATTATTATAAAGGCAAAACAATACGTTTTGAACCGCTTGCTGATTGAGGTTTCCAGATATGGTATACACTGTACACCTTCGAAGTACGAATTGCTTTTATAAGGCTGTCAGGAGCCTGGGTCTGCGATCACCTCGGATCTTCTATTTTGTATTTTGGAGGATTGATTGCAGCTGGAGGTGGAATTGGGGATGAAATCGTGGCACGAATAAAGAAGGCCAAGGCAGCTTCACCAATCTACGACATCTGTGGCGCCACCGTGGCATCCGGCTCTCCTCCAGGGGACAAGTTTACAGTGCCTTACTTTGTAGTGTTTTGCTTTACGGTTTCAAAACCCGGCCATTTGGCGCTGAGGATATTTGGTGACTTCCCTTGTTTGACCGCCGACGCCTCCGAATCAGTGCTCGCGTCCGATGAGGACATCAACTGAGCAGTGATTAGGTTAGTACCCATGTACTGGTTGCCCAAGTAACCGCATTCCACTGGTTCCGATGGTTAGGACATGTTTACCGTATGCGCGCCCACCAACTGTCCTTTCGTGTTCTATGAAGGCGTGCTGGGTTATGTTCGAAAAAGAGACGTGGTCGCCAGATCAGGTCCTGGCATATGGGTATGAAGAAAATAGCGCCCTACGATTGGCTGCGCAACAGTTCGTTTTGAACTTGATCACCATCACTTTGGAGTTGTTCTAATTAACGTTGCAAGCCACCCAGAATTAGTTGCTCGAACAAAACATTCACTCTGGTTAGAGACACACATTTTTCTGTTTCATCATCAACAAATGAAGCCTGTGAAAGTTAGTCGAAACCAAGCTGGTCTAGGAAATACAAGCTCAATAGCAGGCATACTGTCCTTGGTCGCACAATACCAAGAAACAGGACAGTTCCCGCATAGGTCAGTGCTAAAATTCAGTCCTTATTTGGAAAAATGCCACTTCTAACCAGTTGTGATCTTCTATGTAATAATGAAATGTTATCCCGCACACGATACTGTGGAGTCCAAACACGAATACATCAATCGACGTAACTGTGATAATTCTGTCCTACTCATAGGCAGTTCGAGAAAACTCATTTGGACCAATCACTGTCCGTTTGTTCAATGTACACTCTAATCAGTATCCATACATTTCCTCACACAAACAAACACATCACGCGCGTATGATTCATCTTAGTGCAACCATGGATATTGATTATCGCAGTATGCATGTCTCGCGTGCATGATCTGCTTCCACATCACGTGACAATGTTTGGAAAGTTTGTGCCCACCAATCCTATTACCCATGGATCAATACCTGTGTACCTATGCGTTCCGTTTCGTATTTCATGCCTATATAAGTGCCGTCTTTTATATGCTAAGGGACTAGTACATTTCGGCGTCAGTCGGTGTCTTCTGATTTCGTTTCGGGCAGTTCGGTTATTACAATAACGTAGTATTCCGTGTATTGAGCACAAGTATATATCATATCATAATGAGTGAACACAATAGAATTGGCAGAAGTCTCATGCATAGTCAGTCATGATTACCATATCCACCACACGTAGAATTAAGCTCCGGATGTTTGTAATTCCTCGCAGGCATTGCTCGTATTTTTGCTAATTTTTTGACCGCGGATTCCTTGGATGCTTCACTGGATCCGGATTGGACGTCAGCATGTAGAACAGGAGCATCAGTGGGCAAAGTAACAGTGTAGCCGTTCTCAGATTGACATTCTGTGTTGAACAGTGCCCGATGAATATGTCATCAGTGACTTGACAAGTCGTGACGGCCAAGTATGATGAACATTCGACTACCTTTAGTGCCAGAATTACACCATTGGATGGTCGCAAATCTTTCCCTCTGAAAAAGTTTACATCGGCAGAAGAAACACATTCAAAGTGGTTCTCAAACGAGATTTGAACAATTGCGCTGGACTCTTACTAGTCGTACTATGACAAGCAAATCGGTAATGCATCAATAACTTATCAACAGCTCGATCTAGTTCAATAAAAGACTAGGGATTAATAGAATGCATAGCACTCTTAGGAGTTCGAACATAGTTCTCAGCAAGTCCATTAGGCTGAGGATAGCGGGTTGCAGTATACAAATGACAAAATGCTGAAGGTGAGAAACATCGCCTTGAATGGTAAAGAACGAAATACTGGTATGTAGCTAACGAAGAATCTATAGGCCCAGTATAGACGGACCAGAATCAGAAATAAGAAATTCTTACTGAACGGGAGAAGAGTTGGAAACCGTAATCGGAATAATTTATGTACCTAAAATGGTTAATGAACGACCAGTAGTACCTCTGGCCGTAATATCCGTGGGCCGAATACAAGCATCAGAAGCAGAATATTCTAGATGAGATTTCGAAATTATAGATTCGGCACTACCTGTGTCAACAATAAATTTATGGTAATTACCAACAAGAATGAACAAAATGTGAGTAACATGAGAAGAAGGATTACGAAAAACAACTAAAGTTAAAGAAGAAAAGTCATCTTTAGTTGCAGTTGGGGAGAAGTTTGGATTAATGGTCATGCGGCAAACTTCACGCTGTCGACAGACACTTTGTATATGACCGGTATTACCGCGGGGAAAGCACTGAGCATTCCGGTGTGGACAATAAAACCGAGAATACAGCTGCCAGCAAAGGACACATTTTCCCAGCAATTCATGCGGGGAAACGAGAACTACTCGTACCACACCCATCGGTTTTTTTTTCGGTTTTCCTTAGATCATATATATTCCTTTGAGAAGTAAGATCTTGACTTTTTTAATCTTCGATGATAAGAAATGTCGGTCCGTCTACCATAAATGATAAGGGTTCGCAGCAACTTATACCACAAAGCAGCCATCTTATCCGGAATAGCTATGCTTCTTAGGAGGTATGACCTTACTGAAGTTTCTTCTTCACTCGCAAACTGGTCCAGGATGGAAAGCGATTAGGGAACGTGGCACTTCAGAGGTGTAACATTATTCCTTTTCATTCCCACTCGCACACGGATCATGGAAATTGGGAGATCATTGCGGGTGGCTGTTATGAGGCATGACCTCAATTCCATTTTGTCTAAATTCAAACACGGTTCTAGGATTATTTTGATCCGTCCCACTAACTCCACTAAGAATACACTTCTGGCTTCGAACAATCTCGTTTTACTATACGAGAACAAACAGTTCATATAGGAAAACAACTGAGTGCAGTCAAAACCATGGTACGAAGCGCATTGGTCCTGAACGCTTTCCATAACCAAGTTTTCTAAATGGTTCTTTCGTTTACGTCCCCGATTGGTTGATTTCATCCCGGTCGGTTAAGGCAGCCGTTGACAGTTCATTGATTGATTTTGTTTCGTTCGTCTGAGAAACTCTTGGTCGCTGACTGGTTATTTTCGTTGCGTTCAGTGGAAACAATGCTTGGCCGCTGACTGGTTGATTCTGCTCGGTTCGGTGAGAAGGATTGTTGGCGGCCGATTGGATGATCTCGTTCCGTTTCGTTGCGAATTGATTGAACCATCAACCAGCTTCGCGGGCTTGAGCTTGGCCATCGATTCTATGCAGATGATGATGTGCTGTCTGCTAACGGAACTAGGCCACTTATGGATGTGTCAGTTACAACCCTCACAAGGATGGTAAGGAATTGGGAAAAATGTAAACTAAAAGTTGTTCCGCTCCACCTCCCAATAGCACACCGTCATTTTTGTACTGATTGTTGTTGTGTCCCATCTTGATGAAACCACTCAAAGTTTTCATGGAGAACGAGTTCGTCTTTAATACTTTCACTCAACCAAAATTCTTCGATACGGACTATACAGGTTTTCAGTTGCAAAAATTGGTGTGATATTCACTACTGACTACGCACGTGACTCTTGTCATTTCTATTGTATTCACCTGATTCATCTGTGGCATCAATATGACATCCGTTTATCTATCAAGGATCGAGTGTACGTTGCAGCGGTCAGGCCCATGCATCTGTATGGTTCGGAGACGACCACTGCGGGTGGAGGACATACGACGATTGTTGGTATTTGAAGACCGATGTATTCGTAGGATTGCTCGAATCTGGTGGGAACACCGTGTGAGCAATGCTGGGGTTTGGCGGAAAGTCTTAGGTTCAAGGATCAAATCATTAGATGAACCACTTAAGCTCACCAGGCCAAGATGGTTGGGACATGTGTTGCGCATGTCCCCTGACAGGATCCCTCGGCGTGCTATGTTTGCTGAGGCGGGTACCGGTTGGAAGATGGGTAAGAGTGGTCAGTCCATGACATGGAAGAAAGATATGAAAAGCCTAACTGGTGGACTTGGTCATGTAGTGCGTGTTAGACTTCCTGGGTGGAGTCCAAGAGACCCTCCTACTCAATGGTTAGATACGTTGGGGGATATGGGTAGATGCCGCGACCAGTGGCGTTCTTGCATGCACAAATTTTCTTCATCGACTTAATTCCAATAATGTAATTCTCCTCCTACTCCTTTCATACTCTCTTCTCCTTCATTATTTCCTGTTGAGGTTGCCGCTAGGAGATAGCAACCAAAACCACCGCACCCAGTGAGTGCATGGTTAATGGTTGTCTGAACTGAACTAAACTGAACTGAATTGACCTACCAGAATAGGGTATATGTTTGCACGTAACATAAGGAATACTACGGCGTTTTGTGTGCCATATTCGTGTTTTGATTCCATAATATCTTATGCGGGATAATACTTCATTAATCCATACAGTGTCATATTTGGCGTCGCGTACGAAATTTTCATCATACATTCAAATCATATGGAACCGTTAGATGTGAATTGTACCTCTAGAGAATGCGAGGCCTTTTTCCAGCTTTTGAAATTTGGTGTCTGACCAAAATTGGATTGAATACTGAAAGCAAATGACATTTTTCTCACATTTGATTGGCAAAGATGCATATGTACTGGTGAAAAATCTTGTGTTTCCGGATACTCCGGCAAGTTTCTTCCATGAAAAACTGAACGCTTTTCTACTGCATCATTTCAAATCCATCAATTTTATTGCAGATGAGCGAGTCATGCTTTAATCCCTCGCCCACACAGAAAACCAGTCCATTCGTGCTCTCGTTCTTAAACTGCACACACAAGCTTCGACGTGTGATTACAGTGCGCAACTGAATGATCATTTACCGGACCGTTTGATAACTGAGATCAATATACCAGGATTGCAGCGGTGACTGCTAAATCATAGTGACCAGACGTTCCAGAACATCATAAATGTTTTCGAACAGTATCAAGATGTCAAAGTTATAGGTGTACATGCGATTGATCCAGTGCTGTACAATTCAACTAGATGCCATAAAGAAACACGGGTCGAAACTCCACAAAAGCTAAAGTCATCGGATGGTTACCGCGTCATTTCTGTTCCTCCTGTCCTGCTGACACAATCTGTGCATTTGGCTGTGCGTATTCTGTGTAACGCACGCGCTGCATCCGCTTTTGACAGTGCACTTCTGATTGGCCGTTGTTACGCCACAGTGACTGATGATGACGCTTCAGGCTGTAGTATGAAGAAAACAATGATGCCTTGTACGGCTGTCGATGGTAGCGATCGTACATATGTGATGTATGCCTTGACTGTGGTAACGTGACGAACTCATGTGTACGGGCAATGTTTACCACAGAAGGGCTTTGTCGCATGTTGTCCAAGAAATTAAGTGCTATTACATTTCAGTCGGTCCTATCGTGAAAACAATCTGGAATAGACTTTTCAAAGTATGCTACTGTAGTAGTATAACAATGGTCAACAATACTAGCGTGTTTGGCAAATGCGTCTCACAAGACGTTCAGTTCAGTTAACTGTAGCTGACGGGTAGCTCAAGTTGGAGCGTAGTAGTGAATGATGTATTAGTATCAACTTGTGAATATATTGATACCGTCAAATAAACTGTGCTATCTAAATGAATATAACAAAATAGTTCATATTATTTTGATAATGTTCTTTCAACAGTTATTTCTGTCATTTCCATTGTATTTCAGGATTTGCCAAATGTTGCACAATACGATGACAAAGGATGGAAATTCATTGCCAAAATTTATTGTACATATTAAAAGGTACTTTTCTTAGTAAAATAATCTTTTATGAAACTAGGATTTTGTAAACAGCCGGGAACTGATTCCGCTAAATGATGCATGCGGAATTTTGGTTAAAGTAATCAACTAAACTATGTTAGAAAACTGCAGTGTGAATGGATTATCACGTTTAATAAAAATAATCTCTGTTCCGTGGTCTTAAATTGCACGAGTATCACGCTAATTACCACTTCTTTGCCTACTCAATTTAAGGCCGCTCAGGATCCATGACAAAATTGTGGAATTAATGCCGATAGTAGGGCATTGTACGAATAAACAATACGATTTTTAACCATCTGATGGAGTGATTGTTTCCTTCTCTGATTGAAATGTGGTTAGTAAATATTGCTAACATAACTTTACACTATAGATAATGAAAAGTGCATAATGAAAAAATGACAGCGAAATAAAATGAAAAAATAATCACCCTCATATTATGCCCCACTATGAACAAGAGACGCATGTTATGAAAACATTATGTAACAGCATGAGGATGAATCACTGAAAACGAGCCTGGTTGCCAATCTGCGTTCTCATAATGTGCTCATTTGGGATAATCGGACATACCCAATGGTTATCTGCATACATAGATATTAATTCACTAGGCAGGTTCATATGCGCCCACTTATAGGTAGTCTTGTATATATGTATACATATGTGAGTCTATAAGTTCTTATGATGAACGCATTAGGCTGCATGTTATATTGTGTTGATTGTGAAACTGTGAGGATAACAAAAGAGATCTCTTTTAGATCGCTATGAACTGTGGCATATAACTGACTAAAATATCGGTAGTTTCCAATGGGATACTGGGTAAATACGGTTCGGTTCACCTTTGTTGATAACGATGGGTATTTTCTCGTGAAAAATTTGGCTTTTCCTGATTTACCCGTTTCTGAGCCGTATAAAGTTCTCAGAGATTTGCCTGTTGGACATTTGCAGCCAGCTTATTTCGAAGTTTCGGAACGAGCTAAATCTTATTCATTGGTTCGTGAGGAATAGCAGCCCATCCGTGATTTCATTTTGCAGCTGCAAACTCAGGCTTTTCGGTGCAATTTTGGCTACCAGTTACAAATTTAGTTACGTGACTGAATAATTGCCGGTATTAGTTGTGTTGATTTACAAGGACAGTTACTGTTGATTCCGGATAGCACATTCCAGTCTGCTAAATTCTTGTGTGAACGGTTCCAAGATGTGAACACAGTTGTTCATGAGAGGCCATTCATATTGTTTAATGCTGTCAATGCCCAGAAGCCAACAGCCCCAAAGCCGCATCGATTCAAACGCAATGAGACTGTCAATTGTTCCATCGTTGCTGATTTTTCTGTTGAAGTGGCGTCGATTTTCTCTTACTATTTGATTCATAAAGGCGTTTGAATCGATGCGGCTTTGGGGCTGTTGGCTTCTGGGCATTGACAGCATTAAACAATATGAATGGCCTCTCATGAACAACTGTGTTCACATCTTGGAACCGTTCACACAAGAATTTAGCAGACTGGAATGTGCTATCCGGAATCAACAGTAACTGTCCTTGTAAATCAACACAACTAATACCGGCAATTATTCAGTCACGTAACTAAATTTGTAACTGGTAGCCAAAATTGCACCGAAAAGCCTGAGTTTGCAGCTGCAAAATGAAATCACGGATGGGCTGCTATTCCTCACGAACCAATGAATAAGATTTAGCTCGTTCCGAAACTTCGAAATAAGCTGGCTGCAAATGTCCAACAGGCAAATCTCTGAGAACTTTATACGGCTCAGAAACGGGTAAATCAGGAAAAGCCAAATTTTTCACGAGAAAATACCCATCGTTATCAACAAAGGTGAACCGAACCGTATTTACCCAGTATCCCATTGGAAACTACCGATATTTTAGTCAGTTATATGCCACAGTTCATAGCGATCTAAAAGAGATCTCTTTTGTTATCCTCACAGTTTTACAATCAACACAATATAACATGCAGCCTAATGCGTTCATCATAAGAACTTATAGACTCACATATGTATACATATATACAAGACTACCTATAAGTGGGCGCATATGAACCTGCCTAGTGAATTAATATCTATGTATGCAGATAACCATTGGGTATGTCCGATTATCCCAAATGAGCACATTATGAGAACGCAGATTGGCAACCAGGCTCGTTTTCAGTGATTCATCCTCATGCTGTTACATAATGTTTTCATAACATGCGTCTCTTGTTCATAGTGGGGCATAATATGAGGGTGATTATTTTTTCATTTTATTTCGCTGTCATTTTTTCATTATGCACTTTTCATTATCTATAGTGTAAAGTTATGTTAGCAATATTTACTAACCACATTTCAATCAGAGAAGGAAACAATCACTCCATCAGATGGTTAAAAATCGTATTGTTTATTCGTACAATGCCCTACTATCGGCATTAATTCCACAATTTTGTCATGGATCCTGAGCGGCCTTAAATTGAGTAGGCAAAGAAGTGGTAATTAGCGTGATACTCGTGCAATTTAAGACCACGGAACAGAGATTATTTTTATTAAACGTGATAATCCATTCACACTGCAGTTTTCTAACATAGTTTAGTTGATTACTTTAACCAAAATTCCGCATGCATCATTTAGCGGAATCAGTTCCCGGCTGTTTACAAAATCCTAGTTTCATAAAAGATTATTTTACTAAGAAAAGTACCTTTTAATATGTACAATAAATTTTGGCAATGAATTTCCATCCTTTGTCATCGTATTGTGCAACATTTGGCAAATCCTGAAATACAATGGAAATGACAGAAATAACTGTTGAAAGAACATTATCAAAATAATATGAACTATTTTGTTATATTCATTTAGATAGCACAGTTTATTTGACGGTATCAATATATTCACAAGTTGATACTAATACATCATTCACTACTACGCTCCAACTTGAGCTACCCGTCAGCTACAGTTAACTGAACTGAACGTCTTGTGAGACGCATTTGCCAAACACGCTAGTATTGTTGACCATTGTTATACTACTACAGTAGCATACTTTGAAAAGTCTATTCCAGATTGTTTTCACGATAGGACCGACTGAAATGTAATAGCACTTAATTTCTTGGACAACATGCGACAAAGCCCTTCTGTGGTAAACATTGCCCGTACACATGAGTTCGTCACGTTACCACAGTCAAGGCATACATCACATATGTACGATCGCTACCATCGACAGCCGTACAAGGCATCATTGTTTTCTTCATACTACAGCCTGAAGCGTCATCATCAGTCACTGTGGCGTAACAACGGCCAATCAGAAGTGCACTGTCAAAAGCGGATGCAGCGCGTGCGTTACACAGAATACGCACAGCCAAATGCACAGATTGTGTCAGCAGGACAGGAGGAACAGAAATGACGCGGTAACCATCCGATGACTTTAGCTTTTGTGGAGTTTCGACCCGTGTTTCTTTATGGCATCTAGTTGAATTGTACAGCACTGGATCAATCGCATGTACACCTATAACTTTGACATCTTGATACTGTTCGAAAACATTTATGATGTTCTGGAACGTCTGGTCACTATGATTTAGCAGTCACCGCTGCAATCCTGGTATATTGATCTCAGTTATCAAACGGTCCGGTAAATGATCATTCAGTTGCGCACTGTAATCACACGTCGAAGCTTGTGTGTGCAGTTTAAGAACGAGAGCACGAATGGACTGGTTTTCTGTGTGGGCGAGGGATTAAAGCATGACTCGCTCATCTGCAATAAAATTGATGGATTTGAAATGATGCAGTAGAAAAGCGTTCAGTTTTTCATGGAAGAAACTTGCCGGAGTATCCGGAAACACAAGATTTTTCACCAGTACATATGCATCTTTGCCAATCAAATGTGAGAAAAATGTCATTTGCTTTCAGTATTCAATCCAATTTTGGTCAGACACCAAATTTCAAAAGCTGGAAAAAGGCCTCGCATTCTCTAGAGGTACAATTCACATCTAACGGTTCCATATGATTTGAATGTATGATGAAAATTTCGTACGCGACGCCAAATATGACACTGTATGGATTAATGAAGTATTATCCCGCATAAGATATTATGGAATCAAAACACGAATATGGCACACAAAACGCCGTAGTATTCCTTATGTTACGTGCAAACATATACCCTATTCTGGTAGGTCAATTCAGTTCAGTTTAGTTCAGTTCAGACAACCATTAACCATGCACTCACTGGGTGCGGTGGTTTTGGTTGCTATCTCCTAGCGGCAACCTCAACAGGAAATAATGAAGGAGAAGAGAGTATGAAAGGAGTAGGAGGAGAATTACATTATTGGAATTAAGTCGATGAAGAAAATTTGTGCATGCAAGAACGCCACTGGTCGCGGCATCTACCCATATCCCCCAACGTATCTAACCATTGAGTAGGAGGGTCTCTTGGACTCCACCCAGGAAGTCTAACACGCACTACATGACCAAGTCCACCAGTTAGGCTTTTCATATCTTTCTTCCATGTCATGGACTGACCACTCTTACCCATCTTCCAACCGGTACCCGCCTCAGCAAACATAGCACGCCGAGGGATCCTGTCAGGGGACATGCGCAACACATGTCCCAACCATCTTGGCCTGGTGAGCTTAAGTGGTTCATCTAATGATTTGATCCTTGAACCTAAGACTTTCCGCCAAACCCCAGCATTGCTCACACGGTGTTCCCACCAGATTCGAGCAATCCTACGAATACATCGGTCTTCAAATACCAACAATCGTCGTATGTCCTCCACCCGCAGTGGTCGTCTCCGAACCATACAGATGCATGGGCCTGACCGCTGCAACGTACACTCGATCCTTGATAGATAAACGGATGTCATATTGATGCCACAGATGAATCAGGTGAATACAATAGAAATGACAAGAGTCACGTGCGTAGTCAGTAGTGAATATCACACCAATTTTTGCAACTGAAAACCTGTATAGTCCGTATCGAAGAATTTTGGTTGAGTGAAAGTATTAAAGACGAACTCGTTCTCCATGAAAACTTTGAGTGGTTTCATCAAGATGGGACACAACAACAATCAGTACAAAAATGACGGTGTGCTATTGGGAGGTGGAGCGGAACAACTTTTAGTTTACATTTTTCCCAATTCCTTACCATCCTTGTGAGGGTTGTAACTGACACATCCATAAGTGGCCTAGTTCCGTTAGCAGACAGCACATCATCATCTGCATAGAATCGATGGCCAAGCTCAAGCCCGCGAAGCTGGTTGATGGTTCAATCAATTCGCAACGAAACGGAACGAGATCATCCAATCGGCCGCCAACAATCCTTCTCACCGAACCGAGCAGAATCAACCAGTCAGCGGCCAAGCATTGTTTCCACTGAACGCAACGAAAATAACCAGTCAGCGACCAAGAGTTTCTCAGACGAACGAAACAAAATCAATCAATGAACTGTCAACGGCTGCCTTAACCGACCGGGATGAAATCAACCAATCGGGGACGTAAACGAAAGAACCATTTAGAAAACTTGGTTATGGAAAGCGTTCAGGACCAATGCGCTTCGTACCATGGTTTTGACTGCACTCAGTTGTTTTCCTATATGAACTGTTTGTTCTCGTATAGTAAAACGAGATTGTTCGAAGCCAGAAGTGTATTCTTAGTGGAGTTAGTGGGACGGATCAAAATAATCCTAGAACCGTGTTTGAATTTAGACAAAATGGAATTGAGGTCATGCCTCATAACAGCCACCCGCAATGATCTCCCAATTTCCATGATCCGTGTGCGAGTGGGAATGAAAAGGAATAATGTTACACCTCTGAAGTGCCACGTTCCCTAATCGCTTTCCATCCTGGACCAGTTTGCGAGTGAAGAAGAAACTTCAGTAAGGTCATACCTCCTAAGAAGCATAGCTATTCCGGATAAGATGGCTGCTTTGTGGTATAAGTTGCTGCGAACCCTTATCATTTATGGTAGACGGACCGACATTTCTTATCATCGAAGATTAAAAAAGTCAAGATCTTACTTCTCAAAGGAATATATATGATCTAAGGAAAACCGAAAAAAAAACCGATGGGTGTGGTACGAGTAGTTCTCGTTTCCCCGCATGAATTGCTGGGAAAATGTGTCCTTTGCTGGCAGCTGTATTCTCGGTTTTATTGTCCACACCGGAATGCTCAGTGCTTTCCCCGCGGTAATACCGGTCATATACAAAGTGTCTGTCGACAGCGTGAAGTTTGCCGCATGACCATTAATCCAAACTTCTCCCCAACTGCAACTAAAGATGACTTTTCTTCTTTAACTTTAGTTGTTTTTCGTAATCCTTCTTCTCATGTTACTCACATTTTGTTCATTCTTGTTGGTAATTACCATAAATTTATTGTTGACACAGGTAGTGCCGAATCTATAATTTCGAAATCTCATCTAGAATATTCTGCTTCTGATGCTTGTATTCGGCCCACGGATATTACGGCCAGAGGTACTACTGGTCGTTCATTAACCATTTTAGGTACATAAATTATTCCGATTACGGTTTCCAACTCTTCTCCCGTTCAGTAAGAATTTCTTATTTCTGATTCTGGTCCGTCTATACTGGGCCTATAGATTCTTCGTTAGCTACATACCAGTATTTCGTTCTTTACCATTCAAGGCGATGTTTCTCACCTTCAGCATTTTGTCATTTGTATACTGCAACCCGCTATCCTCAGCCTAATGGACTTGCTGAGAACTATGTTCGAACTCCTAAGAGTGCTATGCATTCTATTAATCCCTAGTCTTTTATTGAACTAGATCGAGCTGTTGATAAGTTATTGATGCATTACCGATTTGCTTGTCATAGTACGACTAGTAAGAGTCCAGCGCAATTGTTCAAATCTCGTTTGAGAACCACTTTGAATGTGTTTCTTCTGCCGATGTAAACTTTTTCAGAGGGAAAGATTTGCGACCATCCAATGGTGTAATTCTGGCACTAAAGGTAGTCGAATGTTCATCATACTTGGCCGTCACGACTTGTCAAGTCACTGATGACATATTCATCGGGCACTGTTCAACACAGAATGTCAATCTGAGAACGGCTACACTGTTACTTTGCCCACTGATGCTCCTGTTCTACATGCTGACGTCCAATCCGGATCCAGTGAAGCATCCAAGGAATCCGCGGTCAAAAAATTAGCAAAAATACGAGCAATGCCTGCGAGGAATTACAAACATCCGGAGCTTAATTCTACATGTGGTGGATATGGTAATTATGACTGACTATGCATGAGACTTCTGCCAATTCTATTGTGTTCACTCATTATGATATGATATATACTTGTGCTCAATACACGGAATACTACGTTATTGTAATAACCGAACTGCCCGAAACGAAATCAGAAGACACCGACTGACGCTGAAATGTACTAGTCCCTTAGCATATAAAAGACGGCACTTATATAGGCATGAAATACGAAACGGAACGCATAGGTACACAGGTATTGATCCATGGGTAATAGGATTGGTGGGCACAAACTTTCCAAACATTGTCACGTGATGTGGAAGCAGATCATGCACGCGAGACATGCATACTGCGATAATCAATATCCATGGTTGCACTAAGATGAATCATACGCGCGTGATGTGTTTGTTTGTGTGAGGAAATGTATGGATACTGATTAGAGTGTACATTGAACAAACGGACAGTGACTGGTCCAAATGAGTTTTCTCGAATTGCCACGGCCTCGGCGAAATCTAGTAGTCTTCCAGTCTTCTGGTGACATATAACCCGAAACGCCTCTTTTGGTTTGTTTCGCATCTTCCAATCAAGTAAATGGCGAGCGATGAAACTGGACGAAGATTTTGAACCATTGAACTCTAAATTCCTCGCGAAGTGCTCTGTGGACAGTCATCTCTCAGTTCTTCTGGTATACTTCCTCATGCAAGTACACCGAAATATGTAAACTTAAAGGAGGTATCTAGAAAGTCCGTCCTGTCCAAGTTGGCTTCGTCAGTCGATCTTGTCGTCTAATGGAGCCTTATTTACAAAGCGGCATCGTACGTACGTGTTAGCATCCGGATTACTAAAAAAGAACTTCGTCACTCTTTGCAAGGGCTTACGCATCATTAGTCTTGTTTCTGGTGTAGCCTTTAATGACCTAATCTTGGAGCTAAGAACAGCATCCGTTTGCACAGAAAATCTTTTCTGATACTTCGGGTCCATTGCATTCTGATCTTATTCTTTTTCAGTCCCACGCATCGACCCGGTCGAGATATAAACTGCTCCCTTGCAGATTGCCTTTATACAGGAATTCCATTGTTCCTTTTCTAGCACGTGTCCTAACAAACAAGGATGTCCTTGTCTTAAGTGAGATCCCGTTCTGCTCTGTAACTTACTTTGGCGGTATTCTTTTTGGCTGAAAGTCATTGTACAACTCCGCTGAATCTGGTATGTATACAATATATAATATAAAATACAATATACGTAGATCTGACGAGAAAACTAACATCTTTCCCTGTGATTCGAACATCCAAGAAGTGGAGGAAGGAATTGGATTCGTGCTCTACCGAAAATTTAATGTTCGAATGGCAGCGGTTTGAAGTTCCCAGCATGTTTTTGCTGGCTCCCGGACTTTTCGTCGCCGGACATTCGGTCGCTGGACACTTGGTCGCCAGACGTTTGGTCGAACGGACATTTAGTCGCCAGACATTTGGATGATTGAAATACGCTATATTCACTTAAGTCTGTCAAACGCTGCCTATCACGGGACGTTGAGCGTGTAAGTGACCATAATTCGCTCATCGGTCGATAACGCAGACTATATGCAATTCGGGAGAGCAGGACGATCACTTACTCGCCAATGGCTGTGATCGGTATCCGTCATTCTGCCGATAGGTGTTTCCTCCAAGATTGGGCTTGCAAATTAGGGCAGCTGGAATGTTCAGTGAAGACAATCGGTGGTTAAGACAAGGCCAGTGATGAATCCTGTTTTGGTTGCCGCATTTAATCGTTAAGATGAGCCATTTTATTCACATTCTAAGGTAGTCAAGTGGATCAAGTGTCTATCACCTCAAAAAGGACAAAATCTTGAATTCTAGATTCATCGGCCACTGTTGTGATGGACCGCACTGCCATTTCAGCTGACCTAAGTTCCAAGCCATCGGCTTTAGGAATTCTAGTGTGAAGCTGTAGTGAAGCTACAACGGTCAAAAGAATTTGGCCGTGATGCAGTTGCATAACAGCGTACGGCAAGACTTATCGCTTACCGATTCGTGATCAATGTATCCCTTTATAACTCTGGATTACCAGGTGTTAACTACAAATACCGAGAATGGCCAGGGGGACGGGCTACGCCTAATCCACTTCCTGAGGATGTGACATTTGATTGACCTAGGCGAATAAAGCTTAATTCAATCATCCAAATGTCTGGCGACCTAATGTCTATTCGGCCAAATGTCCGGACACGATTTGTGCTTGTTTCCTGTCTTCAATGACGACAAATGTGTCATGGACATAGGTAGTGCCTTTTGCATACAACGGCTTAGCTTTGACTTCCCCTGAAGATATCGGTTAAAACTGGGTCTTACGTGGTTATTCCAGCACTCGTCCAGTGGTCTGTTTCGACAACTACACCTACTGAGGCGGAGATCGAGAAAGAAATCCAACCATTAGGACGTCACATAGCACCGGGTTCCGCCAGCCTTCCCCAGCCGCACTTAGAGATGCTGGAGTACTGGTTGTTAGATAACTTTATGTCTTCTCACTAAGGTTTGAAATTAAGATCTAGTCCTCTAATCCAAGGAGAAATCTAGTGTTGCCCCCATTTTTAAGAAGGGCTCGCGCAACGACTGTGCCAACGATAGGGGTATAAGCCTTATCCCACAAGCATCGGAGCTGCTATTGCCTTTTATGCATCACAGATGTTACTAAAAGCAGGCAGAGCAGACTAGCGATATGCAATCTGGATTGCCTACCGGCTATGGATGCACCGATCAAATCGTTGCACTCTCACATCTACTTGAGCACCGCCATACCTTCCATAAACTAACGATAATTGTGGTCCTCAATCCTGTCGATAGGACTGCACTATATGACTGTTTGTTGAAAAATGGAGTACCTGAGAAGTATGTGTCGGCCCTCAAAGAGTTATACCGTCACACCTCAGGTTGGATAAGGGCCTATAGCCATTTTTTCCAACTTTTGCCGTTTCGAGTAGAGTACGACAAAGCTGCCATGTATTTTCGTTTCTTTTCCATAAGGGATATTCTACAAAATTCCTTGTCTGATTTTGACTTAGGATACGCCGATGGTATTGTCTTTCTGGGTATTATTATAAAGGCAAAACAATACGTTTTGAACCGCTTGCTGATTGAGGTTTCCAGATATGGTATACACTGTACACCTTCGAAGTACGAATTGCTTTTATAAGGCTGTCAGGAGCCTGGGTCTGCGATCACCTCGGATCTTCTATTTTGTATTTTGGAGGATTGATTGCAGCTGGAGGTGGAATTGGGGATGAAATCGTGGCACGAATAAAGAAGGCCAAGGCAGCTTCACCAATCTACGACATCTGTGGCGCCACCGTGGCATCCGGCTCTCCTCCAGGGGACAAGTTTACAGTGCCTTACTTTGTAGTGTTTTGCTTTACGGTTTAAGGCGAGGAAGCCTCCATAGAACTGAGAATTCTTCTCACTTCCGTCGCAAATATTTTAAAACGGGATATTTACAAAAGCTATTTATCGCGACCAGTGCACGCTTTATTCCTCAATGACAAATAGTGGCGTTTGGAATTTTGTGACTGGTTCCAAAATCGACTCCTTTGGCAAGGATATCAAGGATATCATATTCTCCGACGGATCTACATTCTACTTTCATAATGTGAGAGGCTTCCATCACGGGACCAATTGGGATTAGAAGAATACCTTCGTCTACCACGAAGGCCATTGACAAAGGTGACAAGAATGTGAGTGTTTGGTGTGCACCCCATCACTCCCGAATAATTGGCCTAGTGTTTCTCATTAATCACGCATGGTTCCTCATAATCCAGGTCATTGCAGTTTTCTCTTGACTCCGAATGCTTCAGTTATCAAATACCAGTTTTCCCCAGCTTCATACGCGTTCGATACACGTGACCTGGTATCGGGTGTATGAAATGTGCGTCTCGTTGTCAAACTCACCTTCGTTAAAATGAGCGGAACATTTCACGAGCTACTAGGCTCCATACAGAACGCAGCTTAGTCACATGCATGGATTGACTCCGTTTTGCTAGGCTATATATATATATATATATATATATATATATATATATATATATATATATATATATATGCACACTCGGGGTCGATTAACGCCGTCGCTTTGTTGGTTGTCTCAGTTCGTCCCTGGTCCTTTGCCATTTAACCACGCGTTCGACTCAGTGGTAACATCTCTCCTCCGTAGGCCCTCGTACGTACTGTTAGATTTATCAACGAGAATTTGGCTCACCAGTTATCATCGCGGACAGGTGACAAGTTACCACTACGAAGCCAATCGCACGTCTGCGTTTGCAGAGCGATGCGATTGAGGCTTCAGTTGAAGTTACGTGGGATTCACTCCAAGTGTAAAAGACACAGAGATAGCTGGCTGAATCCATCTAACATGTAACAGCCGCGCGAGAGAGAATCATCAAAAATGTGTGGAGTGGTCCAGTATCGATTTCCTCGACTGCATCGCTCATTCTAGTGTCGTGCACGGTGAAGACAAGAATGGTACGAAATTTGGTGTGTGATTCGCTAGTGTTGGAGGTGTCTCGAGCCATCTAATGTTGCTGGATGGGTGTGACGATTTTAGACCGGCTTATCTTTCCTGTGAGGAGAGAAAAAAGGAAACACAGCATCATGACAAGATAGACGTAACTATGTTTGGTTGACTGTCCTTTTAGACTCCACGTTTCAAGCGCAAACCTCAGGTCATCCGAGTCTGGTGCTTCCGAATGCAGGTTGGTCGGATGACCTGAGGTTTGCGCTTGAAACGTGGAGTCCAAAAGGACAGTCAACCAAACAATGATTAAACAATCCCACACTACTCGCAAGTAATTGCGTGATATACAGACGTAACTGTGTCCCTTTGACTTGAGGTTAAGCCTTTACTAGTTCAAGTGAATCATGTGTAACTGCTCGTAAAGCCACCAAGTTTTTTTTCACAGATATTAGGGTGCAAATCAAATATCTTCTTGCTCAGATAAAACTATCGTTTAGAAGATATACCACTGACTGCATGAATACCTCGAATCGTTCATTGACAACAATGAAGATGCTACGAGGAAGAAAATGAGTACGTTTGGTAAAGTGCGTTGAGAAACAAAAGTAAGAGTGAATATAGATTTACCGCAGAACTAAGTGAGAATACCCGGCTAAGGCATCAGAACACCCGGTAGAGAACGAGATATTTTACGGTGCTTCGCGAATGGCTAAACGTAGCACATTTTATAAGCACTTAAATAAAGATTATAGAAGAACAAGAAACTTGGTAATCATGGTGACTACAAATGACATTTTCGTCTCCACATAGTTACAGTGCCATCGGTGTCATGAAAGATAGTGTGTTGATAGTTGTCATGCAGAATTGCCTGAGTTGTCGAATGTGGAATATAAGTCAGCAAAATACGCGCACACAAATGACACCATGAGAATATCAGTACTTAACGTCACTCCGAGGTACTAAGGACATCGAACTCTGTGTAACTGAATGGTATGCGGAGTATAATCATCCTTCGGGAAGGCTGAGTGAGGTGGGGTGAATATACTCTCAGAACACAACGAAGGGTTGGAGACAAGATCACTTTGTTCATAATAACTCACAATTCTTTGGAGACTATGAGACAAAAAAGCCCTTTGAAATGCATTTTTTACTCCTTTTTTATTTATTATGCGATGAAGTACAACAATTCAGGAAGGGGGCCTAGGCCAATGAAAGGCTGCCAAGTGAAGAAGTCCCCGGTGGTGGCAGGAAACGAATTCGGTTTTTTTTGTCCAAAGTCCACAGGGATAACTGTCTGACCACCGTTGGTCAAGCAGCATACAATGTACCAAATAGTTATGACATCAGCATAGTGTGTTGGATATGTTTTTGTTTTACCACATCAGTGGCTTTTCCTGATTGGTCAGAAAATGATTTTTGTTTGGTGCATTGCAAATCGGGCACTCTGATTGGCGCAAAAGGCTTTATAAACCACCGGATAATGAATGGTAATCGAGATTTCCTTGTTGCACGCTGTAACAATATACTGATTGCATTTCCCGAAGAACTGACTTTTGGCATGATAGCAACGGAAACTGCTGTCAGTCTTTCGATATCGGAGACACGAAAGCACAATCGCCTGCAGATCCACCCACCGGCGCACTTGGTGATGGAAGACGCGAGTCGATTGGCTAACAACTGGAGGCTGTAGCGAACGCAGTCTGAGGATTTCCGGACACTGTCGGCGATGGAGTACGAATCAAAGGCTGTGCAGTTTGGGTGATCTCTTCACACCATTGGACCTGCGGCGCTTCGCATCATCACTGGCTTTTCATATGATTCCGATGAGGATATTGGCGACTGGATGATGGTGATGCTTAAACTCGAGCGACAATGTCTTGGTGAGTGCAAAGAAACATACGAGTGTTTTGTTTTTAACCAAAGAACACAGAAGCCTGACGAATCATTTGACTCTTTTTTGGTGTCGGTAAGAGCACTGGCACGATCATGCAACTTTTGAGCCTGCCTAAAGGAGAGCTTCGTGCAGGATCGGACAGTGGTGGGATTATGTGAACCAACGGTGACTAAAAGGTAGTTGAGTTTCCAAAATGATCACTCCGGCGATGCGTCAACATCTGCCGATGTCAGAAAGCAGCCGAACAACGCATGGAGACGGTAACTGCGTCAGAATCGCGCGGTCCGGACAAAATAACATCAGAGACACGCACGGTGCCGAAGACGGAATGTCAGTTTTGTGGCAGGTCACACTTCGTGGGGAGAGACAATTGTCCGGCCTGAGGAAAAACGTGTGATAGCTGCAAAAAGCGCAACCATTTCGCATCAAAATGCTTCCCCAGGACAACAGTGGACAGAAAACGAAACCATCACAACACAGATCCAGTGAATGGGATGAAAATGCCAGCAAAGCGAAAGGGTGCCTTTGCCAAGATGGTGGTAGAAGGAGAAGAGGTGGATTTCCAGTTGGACACACGAGCATCGGTGAACATCAGCCTAAGAACGCTGTATAATATTACACTGACACCGACACAGAAGAGACTCACTGTATGGAACGGTGAAGAAGTTCAGCCAAGAGGCGAGCCAATGTAGAAAGCCGTCAATCCCAAGGATGGACAGTTATCACTCATAAACTTTGTTGTAGTCGACCAGAGTTATGTTCCCATCCTCGGATGTGAATCTATCGAAAATCTGGATTTCGTGTCATTCCACTATGATTCATTCATTCACCATGTATCTGATAATGTCGAATATTACTTTGAAAAATATGCCTCTGTTTTTGACGAGAAATTAAGAAAGCTTCCTGGAGTGGCGGCGTTAAACGTGTATGAATCCGCAGAACCCGTGGCATTACCAACAAGGCGTATTCTATATGCGGTTAGAGAACGATCTGAGCGTGAGTTGGACATTCTCAGATCGAAAGATGTCTTGATTAAAGTTGAAGAACCGACATTTTGGGTGAGTCAAATCGTGATCGTGAGGAAAACATCCAGGAAAATTCGCATTTGCGTTGATCCCAAACCGCTGAACAAAGCACTCATGCGAGAGCACTTTTCGTTGCCTGTTTTTGACGATAGTCTTCCTGAGTTATCAAACGCGTGTTGCTTTACGAAAGTTGATCTGGCTTCAGCGTTTTGGCATGTAGATTTGGACGAAACCTCGTGTTATTTGACCACATTCGGCACACCGTATGACCCCTTTCCATTGGAAACGACTACCTTTCAGCTTGAAGGTATCCAGCGAAATATTCCAGAAAAGGATTCTTCAAGCAGTGGACGCTTTACCTGGAGTATTCTGTGTAGCAAATGATGTTCTTATTTTCGGCAAAAATATCGAGGAACACAGTAGAAGTTTCGATTCTTTTCTGCAACGATGTATCCGTAATGAAATCAAACTAAAACGAGACAAGCTGATATTTTGTCAAACAACAGTCAAGTTCCACGGCCATATTATCACAAGCGCGGGGATCAAGCCGGATCCGGAAAAGGTAAGCGCGACTGTAGACATGCCGGCGCCAACCGATACGATGGGCGTCTCACGTTTCAACGGGATGATCAACTATCTGAGCAGATTCTCACCAGAGTTGGTGGAATTGATGAGACCGATCCGCTGATTAATACATAAGAGAGGAACGTGCATTTGGTCAAATGAACAGCAATTAGCGTTTAATCACATCAAGCAGCTTATTGTGAAGGCCCCAGTCCTAGCATATTATGATTACACCTTACCTCAATGCGTACAATGTGATAGCAATCAACATGGTTTAGGAGTCGTTCTGTTACAAAATGGGGGCCCGCTTGATAATCGTAGTAGGATGTTAACATGTTGTGAACAGAAATATGCGCAAATTGAAAAAGAACTACTGGCAATCGTGTACGCTCTGGAGGAGCTCAGTCGTTGGCGCACCCCACGAGTGGCTGCTCTACATTTTGTTGTGAACCTGATCAATGTCACTTTGGGATTATTCTCAACATCAACTCATGTCACTCAGAATTCGATACTCTGAAGAATCATTCACTCGGATTAGAGACATAAAATGTTCTGCTTCACTATCTATTACTCGTTTTTATGAAAGCTGACAAAGATCAAGCTGGACTAGGAAACGCAAGCAAGCCGGCTGGCAGACTGCTCTTAGTCGCACAACGCTGAGGAAGATGACAGTCCCCGCATTGGTCAGTACTAACATTCGGTCCTTGTTTGGAAAGATGTCTTTCCTAACCAAAGTCCTGAACTTTCGAATTAACACGGAAACCTGTGTTAAATGAAAATATTGATGACGAACTCGTTCTCCTTGAGAACTTTGGGTGCTTCTTTCCAGACAGAAAGCAGCGCAAGAGGAAGACATGTGGTGGTGTGATTACTTACATCAATTCCGAGTGGTCTTGCAAGTCTGAAGTTATTTTTACTTTCTCCTAAGATGGCGTTGACTGTATGGTTGTTAAATGTCACCCTAAATTTTCGCCTTTTCGAGGCACTGTGATCAGCAACTTGTATATAGCTCCTTTCTGCTCCCAAAGTGACATCGACCTATTCTTTGACGCTCTCATACCAGTCCTGGTTCCATTACTGTCCCGCTGTTTATGTTTTTTTGTTGGTGATTTTATTCACTCGCCTACGTATTCCTTACTTGCTTTTGTTTAAATCGGCTTCTGTCTTATTCCAACTTAAAGGAACGCTGTTTTAGACAGAATTATCACAAACGATCCCGATATTTTTCGCTTACAAAATGAATGCTCCTGTTTCAACGAGGGATCACGTTCTCATTGTCATTAGACCCTAATTTTATTCACCTTTAGCGCACTGTTCACTCATCCGGAGAAAACAACTAAGGAAAACCTCCAGAAACCTGTCAACTATCAACATTACTCTTCTCCAGAGATCCCTTTCCATCGTTACTTCGTGGTTTTCCTTCGGTCGCTCTCTTTGCCCGCTAGATCTGTTTACGAAGACACTGAGTGAGGTATTTGATTTGTGTTGTCCTATGCAGACTGCATTTTTAACAACGGCAGAATAGCTTCTCCATTGCTGAATTCTCTGAGAAGGCAAAAAGAAAGTGCCCACAAACCACACCACCAGGCTTCGGTGAAACGACACTCCATCCTGATCAAATAAGAGATTCGACGGCTGAAAAAGACATTTGCCCACCAGTTCTTTTGTACCACCAACACCAAACTTCTCTGGCAAAGAATCCGGCTTCCATGCGGACAACGAGCCCGATGAAAAATCTATGATACAGACGCTGACAGCAAGAACGTCGCGCTTATTCGTCTTTCATCGGATACCCTACCATCTTATTTCCCTTCTGTTCCCTCAGATATAGAGCCTTTTTCTTCAGAAGAAGCCTTCAAGCTTCTTTGAACTTAAAAAACAGCTTCTACTGTGGATCCAGAAGGTTTACCATTCATAGTTCTCAAATTTGGAACACGTCAACTATCCGAAATCATGCCTTTCCTCATCAATAAAACTATTGATGTTGGTGCCATTCCTGCCTCCTGGAAACCCGTGACAGTAGTGCCTATTCCCAAACAATTCAAGTCCAACATTTTGTCAAAACGCTTTCGTCCCATCGCCATCACTTCTTCTATGCTCAAGTTGACCGAGCGTGCTATCCTAAGTTGAATGCGTTCTTCCCTTGCTGTTCCAAATGACCCCCATCAGTTTGCATACAAACCCACCGGATGCACTTTGGATGCAGTTGCTTCAGTTTGCCATTTCATTTCAAACAACTTAAATCGTTCCATAAATTCCGTTCGATGTATTTTCATCCACTATTCTTCCGCATTCGATTCGGTTCTCCGTCGTCTACTTCTAGAGTCCTTTGGCTGTCCCGCTTCTTCACTCTCGTGGTTGAAAGACTACTTTCCCAATAGAACTCAACGTACTAGAGTTGGTGCAATTTTATCGAGTCCTGTGATTAACAATTCAGATGTTCTTCAGGGTGCCGTTCTTTCCCCCTTTCTCTTCACCACATATATTAGCGACTTGACCACTGCACCACCTTCAAAACTTTTTAAGTAAGCTAATGACGTCGCACTCTGCCAACCTGTCTCCAACCAACAAGACTTTAACTCTTTTTCCGAAAACTTACATAATATTCAGAATTTTTCGTCTCGTTCTGAACTACATATCAACACTTCCAAATTTTTTGAGGGTACTTTCTCCCTTTCTCCCTTTCTCTTTCCTCTTATCCCAATGAGCAATCAATCATCAGTAATGCCCCAATTTACAGAGCTGCCTCGGTAAAATACTTGGGCGCCACAATCAGCTCCAGTTTACTATGGTCCTCTCAGATTCTTCATTGTGTGGAAAAACTGCGTAGACTGTCTTTCAAATTCGTAGGCTAAGGCTGTCTGGTGCCACACAAGATGCCACTCTTTCTTTCGTCCATCAATGTGTTCTATCAATCTTACTCTGCTGCTGTCCCGTAATCTTTCCTGGTAAACTCAAGAAAGATTTTACCATTCTACACCGCAGCCTAACCATTATCAGTCGTGTCTCTTTGATTCCCATGGGCTATCTCATCTCCAAAGTTCGCGATTTGCACTTTATAGCCTGTGAAAAATTCGCCAAGAAGGTTCTCGCTGACCGCACCCATCCCCTGTACCGTGACTTATTTGCATGCCCTTCGCATTCCTCCACACGTACGGAATTTAGACTTATCCCATCCCGCATAAATGTCTATCGTACCTCACACGTGTTCTGGTTGACAAAATGAAAGTCACAAAGGAACTTCGAACTAACCTCCGTGGCTGAACCAGTTTTATTTTTAAAGTACCTATGTTTATGCGTATTTCAAAAGTGTCAGTGATCAGTTTTCCCTTTATCTGGCTAAAATAAGAGTTCTTGTTAACTTGCTAAAGTCTTCAATACAATACAATACAGTAACTACACGTTCGGGCGACTTACGCACACATATTCAGGTCACAAGCCATTGATCACGATCGCGGATAACCCACCATGTCGAGCGCCAAGAAGACTTCAGTCGATGTTAATACGTCTCCAAAAGTATAACTACGAACTTCAATAACAGCTAGGAAAGCAGATGTTTGTAGCTGATACACTCTCACGGGCCACACTGCCGAATACGGAAGACGAACGTAGAAATGAAACGGTGAACAAAGCATTGGCGATTATGGAAGCTGAATTATCCCAAGTCCAGAACGCCACGATGGCAGATCCTTGTCTGCAATCCCTGAAGGAAGTTATCACTCAAGTTCGGCCGGACAATAAAAGAACCCCATTGGCAAAATCGTTACTTCATTTCAAATTCCATGATGATTTAACAACAGAGGATGAACCGATTTTCGAGGTGAGCGTTTGGTGGTACCGTAAGCTTTTCGAAAAGATGCTCTACGTCGGTTACACTGGTCATACGCAGGGATCAATGGATATAGCACCTAAGCCAGAGAATCATACTACTGGCAGGGCACGGTAAAACAGATCAAACAGATGGTAGCAAATTGTGAACCACGCAGACAATTTGATCAACGACAAACGAGATAACCGATGGAAATGCGTTCAATACCTGACCGGCCTTGGCAAACTGTGGTGTTGGATATTTTTTACCCTAGGAGGGACAATTACTAAATGACCGTTGATTACTACAGTGTCTTCTTCGAAGTCAACCTTCAGAAAAGAGGAACAACTGCAGAAATTATCAACAAACTGTGGACCAAATTTGCACTACATGGAATCCCGATTCGAGTGGTTTCCGAAGGTGGTCCTCAGTTTCACAGCACGAAATTCCAGCATTTCTGGGAGGTGTGGCAGTTCAGCCGTCACATCAGCAGTCCTTACCACAGTCATTCCAACGACAAAGCAGAAAGCGCTGTCAAACAGGCGAAAAAGATACTCAAGAAGTGCAAGTTTGAGGGCAGCCATCCGTTTATCGCTCTGCTTGAGCTTCCAAATGTCTTCTGCGATCATGGGAACAAGCCCGATGAAACGTCCATTTTGAAGACGAACGCGCACGACCTGCTGATTTACTGGACCCAGATATCGTAGCGCCTTCACTAGTCAAACTGAAATTGGAAAAGCGAATGGTGGTGCAAAAAAGATTTCACGATCGCGGCAGCAAACCGCTGCATCCACTCGAGCCAGGTGACAGTCTGGATTTAAGCAATAGAACCGACAGAAAAGTCTTGGACAGAAGGTGAGGCACTATCGCACGTAACAAAGAAATCTGATAAAATCCGAAAAAGATGATGGTGAGGAAGAGAAAACCAATGGAGGCGATAAAAAAGAAGAGGACGAGGAAACCACAAACAATGACGAAGAGACCGATTCAGATAACATTATACATTCACCCGTCGGACAGCAGCATTCACCGTCTAGAACTCGGAGTGAACAAGGTTACCAGCCGGTAGGTAATCAGAAGTTTCTCAAAAGAGAAAGGATGTGTCGGATGTGTTTTTTGTTTTATCACATCAATAGTGTTTCCTGATTGGTCATAAAGTGACTTTCGTTTGGCGCATTGCAAATCGGGCAGCCTGATTGGCGCAAAAGGCTTTATAAAACACTAAATAATGAACAGAAATCGAGATTTCCTTGTTGCACGCTGTAACCATATACTGACTGCATTTCCCGAAGAACTGATTTTTGACACGTAAGTAATTACAATTCCGGAGGAGCCATACGAGAGGCTGCTAACGTAAATGGGAGGAAAAGGGCGGAAGCATAGCAGCTTGGAGAGTGCGAAAGTCATTATTCAGGAATCTGGACGACTTACCAGAAAGTCTAGTATTCGAGATAAATCCCAAAAGTTGTTCGTATGTCATGCCAATAAACTAAATGAGAAACCGAAGGGATGAGGCTTGTGTAGTACCAGTGGTCCTGGAATGAAGGTAAAGGTTGAAGAATAGTCAATAAATATGCTCCTACCAGATCTAACAGAGCTATTCGGCAGTTTCTGTTTACAATGAACTGAATAGGATACATCACATCATTCAACTTTTGTGATGCTTCAGTGGCAAACGCATGTGTTATTTTTTCATTCAACGGGGAACATCAATGCTCCTGCACTTTCATGTTAAAATACCTCGGTCGGCAACTAGGTACTACATCACTTACTCATAAAGGATACTCCGGAAGAACTGGTTAAACTTTAAAAGCTGCAGAAGTAATAACAAGGTCGGTTGAAAAAGATCATACAGAACGATAATTTTGTATTTCCAGTAAAATGCTTCAATTCTGGTTCACTTTCCCGGCTTGATGCAAAACAAGGTGACGTGATTTTTTCTCTCATTCCACATCATTCTTCCTCATCAAGTCATCTATTTGACTGGAAAGTTACACGTTCCATAGAGTGAAACCATCAAATCGAATCGGAAGTATCAAATAAAATCACAGATTTGTGGATGAAGACGATAACAGCAGATTTTGGTGTAGCAATCGGCGAAAAAGCAAATCAGTTGTTCTTGGATGACCTACTAATTTGCCGTATGACCAATCAGATGTCAACCGAGACGGATGTAATTCGTAACGAATTGATTTAAACTTAATTACAAATGCACAAAACACCATAAGCTACCAAGACGGTATGGGCATCTAGCTGCACTTGAAAGACGTTCGTGGCAGTCAAAAATGTTGATCCTCCGGTCACGACCAAGCATCATCGGACGAACCCCGTTATCCGTGGCGATTGATTGAATTTTGACTATTGACGATGTCTTTGAAAAAATTCGACCGAAATCATGTCACCAGACTCAGTTTACAGATTGTACAGGACGGCCAGGTCGCATTGGTTGCTGCAGTTCAATGATTTCGGATAGCGCTGTCTGAAGCGCACAGGTGGCATCTATGATGGGCGAAGAACTACTGGAGCATCATCGTTGCTCGTCGTCTCCCTTCATAGACTATCGTCAGGGTGCGCCACCTTAGGTCCGTCAAGTGATAGTCTCGTGATAACCTTATCGATCAGCGAGATAAACACGATCGCGTCACTCGAACACCTTAAATAGACCTCCGTGGGGCCGCTGGCGCGGTAATATCAGGTTTATAAGCGGAATGCAAACCTAAGAGGACGGCTGGAAACACCTGTACCCAACTAAAGCTGTCAGCAGCGGTGAGCAAAGCATTTAGCTGGAGAAGGAAACGCCTAACCATACCGTTAGCTGCAGGGTGATATGCCGTCATACCAGAACGGTGACAGCCTAATGTACGCAGTGTATCACCATACAAGTGTGACTTAAAATATGAGCTTCCACCAGAAGTTATCTTTTAAGGGCAATCATACAACGAAACCCAAAATTCCATAAAAGCACCCACTACAGTTTTTCTCTACATTGGCTACGGGAACAGCCCCTGGCCAACGGGTGAAACGCTCGACCGTGTTAAGATGGTAGCAAAATGCTCTACGGGGGCTGTGAGGACTAAATTCCTATATCGATATGGAAATATGATGGGACTACTTCTGAGAGGTGGTCTCATAGAGCCATAGTATGTCTACTTTCCTTCGGTCTTTGGTACTGAACACATGAATGAGCCCAATTACAAATATTCTCTTGCATACCATACCAGACGTACCTATCTGCAACTTACTTGATGGTAGCTCGGATGACAGGATGAGCTTGATTATGTAGTGCGTCAAAGATTTGGCGGCGCTAATACATGGGCACGATGCGGAGCGGGTGTGGCAAAGTTGTGTCAGACATTATCGAACCTGAGGAAGTGGCTAAAGGGAACTCCGAAGGCTTAAGTGACGCGATTTGGCTTGGATCTGTGACATCCAATTCCGAACGTTGGACTGCAGCCAAAGCCTCGAGATCAGTGATCCCTGGTTGACTAGAAATAACGTCTACTCGAGAAAGGGCATCAGCCACAACGTTGCCAGTGCCAGAAATGTGATGAACATCACTGGAAAACTGCGCAACGAAGTATAAATGACGCGACTGATGAGCGTTTACCAGTTCAGCTGTGAGAAGCATACGTTGATGGCTTGTGATCAGAAAAGATGATGAACTGTCTACCTTCGACGATATGTCCGAAGTGTCTAAAATGACTGTAAACGGAAAATGGTTCCTTACTAAAAGTAGAATATCTGGTTTCAGCTGATAGAAAACGACGAGGAAAAAACTAGTGGTTTCCATTGTTATGTAGACCACTGCTGGAGCACGCCACCTATCGCCCTGTCAAAGGCATCGATGGCTATACTCAACTGGGCCTCGGTGTCGAAATGAACGAGCGAAGCAGAAGAAGCCAATGCGTCCATAACTGTATTGAAGACAGTTTTGGCATCCTCGGGTAGTTCTACAGGATCATTCTTAGTACCTCGAAGTAAATTTGTTAAAGACTGCATTAAGTGAGCTTAGTTTGGGAGGAAACGCCGAAAATAGCTTGCCATCCCGTTGAAACGACAACGGCGGCTGGCGAAGTAGGTAAAGAAAAGTCACAAATGGCTTGTTCCTTTTCTCCTAAGGGTCAAATACCTCATTCATCAACTATGATGCCTAAAACTCAACTGAATTTTCGCCAAAAATACTTCTTTTCGCGTTGGCGGTCATACCGTGTGCGGCCAAATGCTCAAACAACTGATGTAAATGTTGTTTATGTGCGTTTTGAGATTCACTGATTACTAGAAAGTCGTTCATTCAGGTGAAAACAAAATCTAAACCTCTCCTAACCTGGTCAATAAAACGCTGAAAGGTTTGTGTAGCATTGCGCAAGTCAGATAGGATTCGCAGAGATTCGAAGAGGCTAAAATGTATTGTTACCGCTGTCTTAAGTATATCCTCAAATCCAGTGGGAATCTGGTGATAGGCGCGTACCAGATCCATTTTTGAAAATACACGATCACCTTTGAGGTTCGCCGTGATATCCTGAATATGTGGGATGGGATACCTATCTGGAATCGTAGCATTATTGAGAACTTTATAATCTCCACACGGTAGGTAATCCTGACCTTTGAGGAGCCATGTAGAGTGGGGAAGCTCGAGGAATATTCATTAAGCGAATGACAGATTAATCAAGTATATACTCAAAATAAGTTTGCGCGACTTTAAGTTTGTCGGGCGCGATGCGGAGCACCCTAGTAAAAGCTGGAGGCCCTGATATGCTAGCGTGATGACTACTACAGGTAGTACGGACGGTGGGTACAACAATTTTGGGTATGCATCCAGTACGTCACCGAACAAATGCGAATCGGTAGTTTTAAGTAGAACATGACTGACTGGGTTTGAATAAATCGAAACCCCATTCACAGATAGATTGGCGACACAATCCACAGGACTTTTGCGGCGGGAGTCGACCAAGAGGTCAAAAAGATGAGGGAAATCAATACCAAGTATGGCGTTTTGAACCTATGCAATCAAGAAAGCCAAAATAAAAGTCCAACGAAGGCCAAAATCTACTGTCTCTGAAATTTGTCCATAGGTCTGTATAGAAGTACCATTAGCGGCGCATAAGTTAGAGAAGGGGCACCTACCTAAACTTTGACTTGAAGGTGGGAGCACACTAACTTCAGCACCTGTATCTACCGAGTAGCGTGTCCCTGAGTTATGATCGGTGTAGAATAGGCGAATACTCTAGCCAGTGGAGTCCATCGCAGCTACTCACCGGCGTCCTCGTTCCCCTGACAGGCTGGAGCCATGGTACAGGGTGGGGTGCAGGAAAACACCTTAGAACGATACCTCTGATGATACCAGCAAAGAGCGTCAGTTGGAGATGGAGACCGGAATTTTTATACGGATCCTACTGGGAGACCTATTTGGGCGAAACTGTGTTAGATGATGGCTGAGTTTGGTGTCCAACACTGAGTGCCTCGACCTCTTTGATGACGTCGTGCACAGTGGCTGTTAAAGAGGTAATGACAGACTCAGTTTGTGGGGAAGTCACCTCACTGACCTTAGGCTCGTAGGCTTCTCCGATTTTGTCGGCTGTCTCAACAAGTTTTTCGAGACATTCCTTTGTGGACGCGCGAAGAACCTTCTGCATATCGCTGGGAAGACGCTAAAGCCATGTCTCTTTCGGGAGACTATTATCGATCTTTGTAGTTCCCGAAAGAATGCGCATGTGCCGGAGCAACTGTGAAGGTCTACGATTTCCTAGCTTAGTGTCTGCAAACAAACGGACAATTGACTGTTTGTCTGACGTGCCAATCCGATTACTGACTACTGCTTTTATGCGTTCGTAAGGGTTGGGTCCCTCTGATTCCAGCACATCTTACACTTCGTCGATGATCTATGGAGGAAGAACTGCAACCACGTGGTGAAATCTACTACTATCCGTGGTCACATTGAGCAGAGCAAAAGTTGATTCTAACTGCTCAAACCAAGCCCTAGGGTTCATGAATTTACACATTCAAATTTAGTCATCTCCAGGTCGCTTCGGGTATGATTCCCGTCCCTCCCCTCATCTATTTCGCAAATGACTTGTGACCTGTGATCTTCGCATCGATTTTGCTTAGTCGAGTGTTCCTCGATATCTACAGATTTGTCATTGTTCTGAACGAACTTTCACGTGATCGTATCAGAATGGTTGAGAAGATTGCGCGAAACAATTGAAATTTCACCTGTCCTGTGATGATGATTATTCCTGCTTTCATGAATTTTGTTAAAGGGAACTGAATGTACAAATTTACTAAAACGGGGCTTCCCTTCAAAGGAAGAGCGCTTATTGAATAACTTTGTCGATTTAAGATGTCTCAGGTGTTGTGAAACAGCCTGCAGACACCCAGATATACACTTCACTTTTTGAATCCTCTTGGAGAAATAAGAATCCAGTTACGAAGAGCGACAAAACCTTAAATAGAAGCTTCAAATCAACAGATCTCTGAATTACGAGGTACCGTTGAACAGATCAAACCTGTCCGGGAGAATTCAAGTATCATATCACGAATAAAGTCGTTCAACTTCGTCCCCGAACTGCAACGGAAAACTGCGCTACGGACCATAGAAGAGCTTGACAAATCCTTCATGCTGCTTATTTTGGTGAACAGTTCCCACCAAATCCGAAGAGGTACTTCAAAAGCCTATCGAACGTTACATTTAATCAGCTATGCCGAACAGTAATGCAAATTAGCACTGGGTCCATATCTATCGGTTGAGGCACATGGCTGCAGGTTTCACCCGCGGTCGTAGGTCCAGTGTCCATCAGAGAAACTGCATTCGGTAAGTTTCGTGAAGCAAAAATTTCAGCTCTTAAACTGTGGCATATAGATAAGATACGAAGACACCTACAAATGCAGGTCACAAAAAGCCTCATGAATGATCGTCAAAATTGATGGATCAAGGTATCCGAAGAAATAAAAGTAGCAGCTACTTCAAGTAACAGTCAAAGACTGTTCATACATATTCGTGACACCGGTGGAAGGCGAACTCCAATAAGTGAAACGATGGGCCATAAAAATGAAGAGCCTATTCATGGTAAACAACAAAGGCTCGACAGCTGAACCGAATACTTCAAGGAGCAGTTAAGCTGGTCGCACGCCGATGTAGCTATTCCGACTTCAACAGCAGCGATTCCTTGGAGAGCATCAGTTGACCTTTCATCGGAACTGGAAGCACAGTGACGCATTCGATTACTGAAGCGCAGAAAAGCGGCCGGTCCCGATAAACTCCCCTCATTTGTTTTCAGACGGGGTGGAGATGCCATGGTAAAGTCAATTACCCCTTTAATCCAGGCCATTTGGAAAGAGAAGCGTATTCCGTTATCATGGGGCGAGTTATCGACTGTATCCGTCTTCAAAAGCAACCATTGTGGAGTCAGTTTATTTCCGCTAATCACCAAGAAATTAGCCTCGGTTTTGCTGCGCCGTTTTACACTGGCTCACGAGAGGAACGCTCGCGAACGAGGGACCGGACTTCACCCAGGTCGAGGATTCATCAAACGGATTCTTACACTGCCAGTTTCTTGAAACACACGTCATACGTACCGTACGCCGACTGTGGTAGGTTTCCTCGACTTGGAAGGCGCCTTCGAATCAGTTGGCCGAACAGCGTTACTCAACGCTCTTCACCATGAAAGTATGCCACAGAAGTTCGAAGATCGACTGAGACCACTGTACTCTCATACTTAAGACCGCGTGAGGGTTTACGATGAACTATCTAGTCCATTCGAAACAACCAGTGGTGTTCGAAAAGGACGTCCCATTTCTCCATTCCTGTTTTACTTCGTCATGGACGAGATACTCCAGAATGCATTGCGAAAGCTTCAGGATATGGGCGTCCAACTAGGAAACAGTGGAAGGTTATGTGATCTAGATTACGCCAACGATCTTGTATGCCTGTTCGAACGCATATCATGCACTAAGTAGATTCACAAAAGCTGTAGCTCAATTCGGCATGAGCTTTTCACCTCCAAAGTGTAAAGTGATATTGCAATACTGAACGTCAACTATTCCGAGACTGATGCTCGTGTGTACTGTGCCGCGGTGCGTTCACTTTCCTTGTATAGTTGCGAGACTTAAGGTCTGCGTGTGGACTACCGGCCACCGATGCTTGCGTAGTATCGCTAAGATTGGATGGAATGGCCGGGCGAACAATACTGACGTCGGATATCGGGTATTGTGTACTAGTTCAGAGAGTGCTCTATCACGGCGTATCAAGCTTAGTAGACTTCGGTGGTTAGAGCAAGTGTTACATATGGCAAACACACATCTACCGTACCATGCCTTATTTCCCGTTCTTCCTTGGAAGCAGAAGCCATAAGGAGGTCAACAGATGACGTGGCAGGAGGAAATGAGAAAATTGAGTGAACTAGGTAAAGTAGGTGCTTCATATCTTGATGATTGGGGTCCGCAAGATCCCTCAACCAGTTGGCTGGAGACACTGGAGGATATGGCAGCGAGTCGTGAACAGTGGCGATCGTGTTGTCACTTTCTATCGAATCAGAATGACTGATCGATGTGCGTTGGTACAGTTAGACTTTGTATTCCGTGTGTTGGCTACTAGGGCGTTCTTTCCTTTTCGCACTCCTGTAGGTCCACTTCCTGTCCACTTTGTATATATTTATTCCCTCTATCGTTGCATGCTACATGGTTAGAAAGGTAGTGGTCATTAGGGCTCGCCCTGCTGTTTAGTATTGTATGATGACGTTGATCTTTTGTGAATAGTGATGCGACGTCTAGGAAGAGCATAGTCTTCTTTTGCATGCTTATATCTTGTGTGGTGGAAACGAATTAGACACTATATCACGAGCCATGCTTGACAAGACCTGTGTAAACGGGCTCCAGTAGTTTTACTAACCTCTGACCTGTTGCTCAATTTGATGAATTGGCCATGGTTGTCCTTTGGAGACCGTTAGCATTCGAAGCGATTAGTTTTCGTGCCCCGGTCAGAGATTTACAAAGGAGCGTGCACATAAGTCCAAAGATAATGTATCCGTGATACCCTTTTCAATACGAATAAAGGTATAGTTCATTTATTATTATTATTATTAACTGCTTGTGCATGAGTGCAGAGGTTCACTATGCTGGTAATAATAACCGGTAACCAGACCCTGGCACTTGAAGTGGAGAACCACATAAGGTCCCAATACGTCAGGCGTGGTAACGGACTTTAGTGGGGAAACTTTTATCGCGTAAATGGCATCACAGATGGACTCATTTCATGCCAACCAGTTTATTTATTGCAGTTCATACTCCGTGATGGATGCCTTTGCTTATTTGTCCCATTACATTCTGCCGTACTTAGATAAGAAAAGAAAAGCTGTCATAATCCTCTTTTTAGATTATACTACCGCTTTCAGCGAAGTTGAATGAGGGAATTTACTCCACATTCGTTCTTTGAGTGGCGCTCACATTTACACCGTTACGTTATTGTCTGATTACTTCGATAAACGCCAACAATTTACTTGCTACCGACGCAGGGCTTCTTCCCTCGCAACTTTGGAGTTGGGAGTTCTACAGGGTACCATTTTATCAATCCTTTTATTTTCTATTTACCTATCTGCCATGCCTATTTCTAAAGAATAATTGGTCATAAAATATGCCGACAATTTAGTTTTTGATGCATCCTACCCCAATGACTCTGCTTTTCCTATTCTGCAGCAAGGTATCTCGAGCGTGATCGAGTGATCTCCGAACCACAGCTTGGCTATTAACCCTTCCAAATGTTCTGGTTTAGCTTTCTCCCATCAAAAAAGGGCCTAGGTACACAAGCAATGTAGGATCTACTTTGCTTGTACACACAATGTCCAAAGCTACACTGTGCGCGCAAATGAACATGCACATAATAAATGCGATTACTATGTATTCCGCCAGAACAAACTAGTGATTTCAGTTCACCTCCTTTGAGAGCTTGAACGAAATTAACGCAATCATGAGTTTGGTTTGAATGATTACTAGTACGCCACTTATTACACACTATATTAAACTCGATACATAAACTCCACTAAGTGATCAGTCCATACCGTAGGAGAAAGGAATCAAAAGCCGAATCAGTGCTATTTAGGGCGAGCCGTGCTTCAGCGTTGGGTCTACGAGACGCATCCAGCCAGTGATTATACACAGTAAGATATGACTATGCACAATAAAGTAAAATTCTTGTATTAAACCAACCTACTCATGGAACTGATACTATGATTTCGTGGTGATTCAGCCGCCGTCACACGTGATACGACCAGGTACAGCTTCAGAGCCACGCCTCAACCAATCGGGATCTCTGCTATCAAGTCCGACAAAAGCTCCCTGTGATTGGCCATCTTCGAGTCTACCAATTATCTTCTCTGACTTAACATTTACACGAACCAGTTCTGTGATCCAACTAACGTGCTATTCTGCAGCCTTGATTTTCATGCTACTGTCGTTCGCGTATTTCGGGGTTGGGGCAATTTCAATACGTCCTGTCAGTTCAGTTCATTGTGATTACTACAAATTCGTAGCTCACTTTGTGTTGTATCATACTGGTGGTAGAATCTATTGCACTAGTGAATATTACCGGCAATGACACTTTCCGAGCTACATCGGTAAAGTAACTTTGCGTGACTCTAACACGAAATCCATTACGGTGTGACCATATTTTCGCCATTTTTGAAAAAGTTAGAAAGCTAACATTTTACTTCCTGCCTCTCAAAAGATTCTCCATACTACTTTATTTAATTCAACGTTTTGTGTATGTCTGTATCCTATCATTTTGGCTTTATGGACCCCCGGGTAGTCTTTCCCGGACTGCTTGCAAAGGATTTGGAACTTTTCTCTAGATCACTCAATCATATTTAAAGATGCTGCGGCATACAGAGCGTGCACCCTTCTCAGTATTTGTTAACACAACACTCCAATGTTTGCCACAAACTGTTCGGAAAGATTTTAGCCGATAGCGCTCATATACTTCACAGCGACCCTATCAAATGCGTCTAGAATTCTTCTACTCGGGCAAGTTGCAAACACATTCGTGCGTACAAAATCCTATAATTGTTCTTTTATCCCCTCTCTTGAACGACTCTTTAACAAGCCTGGTCAAACCATGTCTGAGTTAAGGCCATGCTTCCGCGAATTTCCTTCATTTTTCCTCATTCACAATATATTGCGACTATGTGACATCTGAATATGCACTTCTCGGGATCCATAAAGCATTTACTTGAAGAAGAAAAACAATCAAGTAGATTAACCATCGCTAGGCATTCTGGGCAAGCCCTAAAGACGTGGGAAGATCGAACCCCTCGGTTTCAGTCCTTTGTTAAAGGCGCTGTTTAGATGGCCACAATCTATCAATCTTCTCAAGCGTCCAGCTAGTTTGTTTTTTTAATTTTGTTTCGTCTTTTCCCGCGTGACATGTAGAGAACTTAGTTGGGTCTTGAATTAATTGAGAAACTTTTCGAAGGTAATTTGGCTTGTCCATAAGGACCACACCAGATCTCTTATCTGGTTTTAGCATCAATATATCTTTTCATTTTCTGAGTTCTTCTGGTGCAGTCAAACGTTGTTGGTTTGGGGGATCACGGTTTTGGAAAACCACTTTGCGGTATCCGCAGCAGCTTGTCTCCAGCACGCTTTTAAATCTTTCGAGATCCATTTTGGACACCGGCGATAGATCCTTGTTTTGACACATCAGGTTCTCGAACCGTGGCTCCATTTCAAGTTGTGTTGTCTCACTTTGCTAGACAGCAGAACCTCCAACCAAGTTAAAGGGCTTCTATCTGAACTGGGCTAAGTGTCGTGCTGGAGAAGTTGCGTAGGTATTTTGCCGGCTTTATTGGAAACGTAGTTTGGAGTTTTATTGAATCAATGCTTCTAATCAAACGTTGATAAACAATCTCGACGCAACGTGCACATATTAGACTTACGAATTCTGTAAAATAACACTTCTGTTCATTGGAACCCGTTCGCATAGGTCTGACAAAGCGCAGACTGCGACATAGCATCGACGTGGTTTTCACCATACAAGATTTATTCATACAGAAGAAGGCTATGCTCTTGCTAGATGTTCCCATCACTGTACAAAGACGTTCCCTTCTAAAAACCGTGAACTTTCGATGTGATTTCATCAATACGTCAAACGTACAAATGGTCATTTCGACTGAAAATCTTAAGGAATTATTGCTACTCGATACGCTGAACTGTCAGTCCCTATTTAACGGATGTTTCTATCAACAAAGAGACTGCATTGCTATGGGTTCCTCCACGACGTCACTTGCTAGGGAACATTTTCATGGTTAAACTCGAAAACGGAAAACTGAAGCAAACTATAGAAAACTCTGCCCGTTATAACCGGTACATAAATGACTTATTTTGTTTATTATACCAGGATTGTAACGCATCTAACGTTCTAGGAGAACTTAAAAACACCCGCAACTCGTTAGCCTTCACTATGGAATTGGAAACCGAGAACCAATTCACTTTCCTCGATGTGCCAATAGCCAGACGAGATCGATCAATCCAACGGTGGGCTTTTAGGAAAAAGACACGGAACAACCAACAACCATAGCTTCGTGACACTGTTGCATAAGCGAAACTTAGTTCGTTGTCTTATATTCGGTGTCCGGACAATCTGCTGTGTAAAGTGTGCAAGATGTAGTTTGTTTTGTTCAACATGTTTTGCAAAAGAATGGCTATCCCGAAAAGTTTATCCAAAAGAACATAGAACCGAAGTTGTCTGTGGAGCAATCTCCCTGCGTATCACAGAAGGAAGTTTTCATGAAAGTACCTCATTCGGAGTCATAGCAGGCGGCGCTGGCTGCAAGCCTTGATGTGACACAGAAGTGTCGTCAACGGACAGTGCAGGGTTAACATCGAATCTCGTGTCAGTGGACTATACACTATCATCAACATGCGCGGCTTTGGGACGATCGATGCCAACTGTGACCGGACATTGCGTTCATATTGTAGACAATCTGCTGCAAATACAAGAGCCATTCGTTTGCTTTTGATTATATTTCTCGTTCTTTCCCATTTCTCTACTGTCATCGTAACAAGATTGCCTTTCAAATTGATCCTATCGAACTGAAATCTGTTATATCTTGTTGAGTCTTTAAATCAGACACTTCCGGTGTTTTACCTCTTCATTTTTCTGATATATTGTGTGACATCCTTGCTGTGCAGTAATCTTCTTGGACCTACTTTAGAAGGAACTGCTCGCACTCTACCGCAGACTGGCTATTATCAACCAGCAAAACTGAGTTTCCATAGTATAATAACCGCATGAAACATAAATGTGTGGCTCATCGACTCTCTGATACACTCAAAACCTTCTTCAACCAAAATAATGCTAACCTAATTAGCAGTGGATACCTAAAACTCGTCCGTTTAAATCGTAGCAAACCCAAAGTAGCATATCGTATGTACGCTTAAACAACATTAAAAAAGAAATACGTGAACAATGATCTCTTACGAGTTACGAGCAACCGTACGCTAAAATTGTACATTGCTCTGCTCTCCATACTGCTCACCTAAACTGTACAGTCTGCCCAAAAATTCGGGATCACCTCAGTTCGGTCAAAATCCTGACGTACGGTCGAATTCCAGTTTATGCTACTGATACTACTCCTGCGTCTGTTGTGTATTTTCCGCTACTGACAGTAGTATCAGCTGTATAAACTGGAGCTCGACCATATGTCAGGATTTCGACCAAATTGAGGTAATCCCGAACTTTTTGGACTGTACATGCGTTCATCGATAAGCACATATCTGTTTTTCGATGGTCGCATAAGTATGCAGGATGATAGTTGCTTAATTTTTAGTTACCGTTTCAACTATTCTTTCTCGAGTTTTTCAACAAGGCTTCAGAGTATGGGGTGTTTCATGCGTATTCTTTGTTCAGAACCCCTATGCCAACCCTCAATCAATTTTGTCGTTCGTGAGACGCCATGTAACAAGCGCTCACGCACATCCCACAACACTGGCTCATAGTTTGGTCTTCGTCCATTGCGAACGTCGACTATTCCAATCTAGGTGTTTTCAAACCAGAAAGAAACCCGAAAGCACGTCCAAAACTCCACGCCCGACTCTGGATAAACTACTGAGACATGCAGACACTTCGCTTACTGAAACGAGTGCCAAGGCCTGAAGTGATTTCGAGATGATAACATAGGTTTTGCTACTGTACCAACTTTGCAATCCCAACGACTGTATTTTCATCAAAGGCACTGTCCAAAATGAAGAGAACATCCGTGCACGTTATTGCTGGAAAAGTTCCTCTTAAAACTGCTCATCGTAGCTTTCTCGTAATCAGTTGTTACGGAAGTAGGGTTAAGCTGTGGCCCTTCTTGTTTGACCGTCTCAAAAATCATATCATCAGTAGCCTGCATTCTATTACTGCTAATACAACAAACCAGCGGGACTGTGTGGTTCCCACTCATTTCGGCGAGGATTGTGTACAGCTGGTGGTTCAGCGGTGCTGTGTCAAATGTCCCGTCGCACTTCCAGTGATCCTCACCTTTTAGCAGTTGCCAACTGCGGCTCGTGGCTAAAGTAATCAGATCAGGACTGTTGTGAAGAACGAAATTTTCTCCACGAATAGTTTTCACTAGAGATTCAGAGAGATTCAGTATCCGGAACCATGTGTTTCCTTCTGACCATTCGAGACAGTGACTTTTTCTTCGGAAGAGCGCCCGCAGCGTTGAGTGGAGAATCAAAAATACAGTTCTGTATCAAACACGAAGTCGCTTCCTCTTACTACGATGCCAAATGTGTACCGTGCTACATCGTGTGCTGTGCCGTGTTCCGCGCAGCACCTGGACATATGACTGATTGGTACTATGTAGAACAGTGTGCTTGTGTTTTCAGCCTTTCACAACATTGACCACGTTGTTCATATTTCCAGTAGGTAACATCACCGTTGTTTTTTCCTATCGCATAGGAGTAGCCTTGGTAGGTTAGCTTCATTCCGCCTCAACTAAAAACCGTGAATTTCATTATCTGCAACGTAGCATATACGAAAGCTCAGACTTAGGTTAAGATGATGAGCGAACGTTGCCGAGCATAGGCATAAAACCAACTAAACGGTCGGTGGAATGAAAGTAAGCACACGCACTCCTCGACTGAAAACCTGTCATCTTACGTACTTAAGGATCAATGGACAAAAAAGAGTACATAGTGTGTTATGGAGCCCAGTTGTAACCATAAGGCTTATCTATCCCCGAACAAACGATTCGTCCAGAGAAGTTTAAAAATACAGATTGGAACGTGTGTTTTATCAACCACCGCACTACAGACTCGATACACCTACAGGTTAATTTATCTGCTGTGGCCCTTGGTCCAAACGAAATACACCGAATCATGGATGGAATAACAATCGGAGCAAAAACGCCACCCGTGTACACGTGATTCTGAACGGACGTGTTTCATAAAACAGTGCATCACTAGAGTATAACTCTAGCGCCGTCAGTTTCTCTTTGTTTTTGCGTTTCTCATCGATTCAAGACAAGTGCAAAGAGAAACAGCCATTCCGTTGATCACAAGAAAAGAGTTGTTGGAGACTTCCGGGCCAAGAATCATTCGGATTTCTACATGGAGATAAAGCTTGACCTCCGAATGGTCCGAAAATGAAGAGCAGAGTACGATAACCTCAGACACAAAGTGGAAGAAGAAAGTGCCAAGAAGTGCAAGGATGAATCAGGTCGGTAATCATTGTTTTCTGAACTAGAAGATATCATCTGTGAATGGACTGCTGACAAGAGAGCAAAGAATTTGGTTGTGTGCATTGCTGATACTAGGAATTCGTTCTTGCAATCGCATCCCATTTTTAAACCCCGGCAGAATTCAGAGCATCTCAACACTGGATGGATGGCTTTCTTCAGTGATATAAACCATTTCCATGAAAATAGACAGCACTGTTCAAACTGAATGATATTGAAGTTAGTAAACGTGCACTTGCATTCAACTACTTTGTTGATGACATAGACTTTCCCAAATAACAACTCCCCAGCATGACGCATGCATAAAACTGCTTAGTATCTCAAGCGATAACTGATCAGACGAATGCCTCGTCAATCCACAATTCGTTCACTGGTTACGAAAGTACACTTGTTACCTGTATTTTGGGTGTATGTCTGAAAGGGAGGAAAGCTCCACCTCTAGTCATTATAAGGGGAAACAAGGGTAAGGTTGAATATGTTTCTGGTATTCACGTTCTTGGAATCGGAAAAGCCGGGTGTGCACAAGCAATGATAAGAAAGCTAGTCGATTTAATTCTGCCTGTTGTTTTGCGGGGTGATCAACGAGGTATTATAGCCTGAGATTCAGCTAGCACCCAGCGCGTTTAAGATATGAAGAACTTCCTTGTCGATAAACCAATAGATCAAATACTTATTCACAAGGCAATGACTTCATATCTCCAAACTCCTAATATTGCAATAAATGGGCACTTTAAGGACCATTTGCGCATAGAAGTGAACGACTTTTCCTCCCATTTGACAACGCCACGACAGTGACATATAGCCTGACCAAAGGCTAACGAATTACACTGTTACCTCACCCTTATGAATTGCAAGAGCACAAAGATTTACTGAAAACAACTGTTCTCTGTCAAGCACTTATACTTAATGGGACCATGATCATGAGACAGTTTAGACCATTATGTTTTTTTCTCTTTTGAATCTCTATGACCCGTCTAAAGATATGGTGCCCATGTCTTCCGACAAAGCCGGTTGGTTCGAGGCAAAACTAGTCGCACCCGCATGCCAATGGTGTTGTTTGTCGTCGGAACATCGAATGGCTGTTAAACAAACCGAACAAACGGGCGATTTATTGTTTCTCTAACCAGAAGAAGGATCAAGCATTGTAGCCATGAAGAAAAAGGAGTATACGCAGAAGATGGAAGACAATTTCTGATTTGCAAAGCTTCAAACCGGACACTGCGCCGGATAGCAATATTCTGGTAGAGAAATAGATATCAAGACAGCTATAAATTCTGCTCTTACATGGATTCATATCCGAAAAACGTACAAGAAACTAAAACTCATTGAAACAGACGCCTTATTTAAGAGAGTCATCAGAATTCCTCAAGTCTGGAGTTCCTTTGGGGCCTATATTATATATGTAAAATTCGGCGCATCATAAACTCGCAAACCGGCTTGTTGAGATACTTGCTCTCATTCGAAAACGTATAACATCACTCCGTCTACAGGACTCGTTTGAACTGCAGACACACTAAACAATATTTTAGTGGGGTCTGATAAAGTGTACTCAGTCGATACCGAGTTCTTTTTTTACTAAAGTACCTCTTCGTAAGACAGTAGACTATCATGATTTTATTTCTTCGCATGACTTTCACTTACCCATTTCTCCTGAATACATTAAGGACCTCATTTTTTTATACACAAAGAATATCGTTTTTAAGTTTGAAGGGAAACCCCACAAACAGATTGATGGTGTGGCCATGGAAATTTTTTGGGTCCGACCCCGGCAGATGTATTTCTGGGGATGATCGAAAGACAACTCAGTGACAAAACCGACCTTCATTTTTAGCTAATTTGCATACTAGAAGGACACTAGTTGTTTTTAATGTGAGTTGATGACTTCCATTTATCAATTTCCGGCCAATCCATATATAACTGCCGTCTACTGACACATCAGAATTAATAAACTTATCTTTTCGGCCGTGTTACATTCTGAATAAATCCAAGCGAATGCGCAATCGCATAATATGTACAGCCAAGTGCCTATATTATACAGTTTTACGTAGATGGGGAAAACAGGTAGGTTGTCACATGGACGGGGACAGGTATGTCTATGATGGTGAATGGATGTATAGCATGTGATACCCTCAAATCGTGGTTAACTTGGAATCTGATGGCCCAGCTACCGTCTTTCTGATGGTACGAGCTTTTTTCTCTTCTCTGGCGCACAAGCTAGACACCGTTCATGGGATATATGACCTGTGCTCTTGGTCTGCTAAATGCTACGTGAAAAGAATGAGCGGAAGAGTCAGTGCACATTAACAGGAAATTTGAAATCGACCAAGGGTTACAGTGAAATTTGGATGATTCCATTTGTATGCCTGGCAAACATGGGCTTACACTGATTTCGGGAGTAGCTTTGGCCTGGATGGTAAAACTGCGTCACGGCTGTATTGTCCATTTTTTGAGTATCCATCCACTATCACTAGCAATCAACTTTTAACATTGGTCCATCACGACGAGACTTCACCTTGATGTGGTGATGGCTTGATTGCCTCCTCTGGTGAGTACGAACTTCTGCCATCACAAGCGTCATAGACTGACGTGGCGTCTTCCTGCGTCTTCACAATGTTGGACTAGGAGTGACTATATTGTGATCGGTCACCGCTGGCGTGGATCAACTGAAGATTGTCGTTCCTTTTGGATACGATTTCCAGACGGCGCTGTCTACACGGTTATCCATGCAGCCGGATGTCCAGGACCCAGATGAATGTTGACACCAAATCAAGGACGCTTCGTACTCCTCTTTAATGTCACACAAGTCTCTGTTTCAAGTCGGTCTCACAAACGACGAATATCTTCGACATCAGTTGCTCTGTTGGATACTCGCAAATCCGTCCCTCCGGATGCCACATTCAATGAAGTGCGTAAATCCCTGAGATACCAACTGAATAGGAGTCTGAAATGATTGCAAGCAGTGGTGGATTGCGAAACGTAGGGAAATGGAAAAGGCTGCGTCCACTGGCAATACTCACAACCTTTTCCTTTGGATTAGATGTACCGGTCCATGGAAGCCTGGTGTGAGTTAGTCAAGGAATCCGACGGCTCACTGATTCATTCCCAGGGACGTTGTCTGAATCGTTGGGCGGAGCACTTTAAGGAACAATTCAGTTGGCCCACTTTAACGGTGTACCTTCCGAATGTACCTGCCAGAGAACCGATGGGGGCAGATATTACTGCCCCATAAAAGATGGATTATGCAGGAGACAGGTTATTTAAAAAGGTACAAAGCCGGTGGACCGGATGGGTTGTCTCCATCTTTTTTCAAGGATGAAGGTAAAGCTTTTCTTTTGGAGTAATCCAAACTCCCCCGGGGCAACCTGGGTTAGTGAGCAGATACCTAGGAGATGGTGTGAATCAGTGGTTGTGTCGACTTACAAGAAAGGTGACAGATCTCGTGAAAACCAAAGAGGAACAAGCCTGGTAAGTATTGCAATCAGACTGCTCGCCGAGACTATTCTTCACCGTTTATCCAGTGCCCGCGAAATGTGTACCCGTGAGAGTCAAGCCGGTTTCAGACCCAATAGTGATCGGAGCAACTAAATCTTCACTCTTTGACGAATCTGAGTGCAAAGACACGTCTTCCGTAGGTTCCCAATCTCTACCTTTCTTGATCTGAAAGCAGCCTTCGACTCAGTCGACCGCACAGTTCTCTGGCTCTGCCTCTCACTGAAGGGTGTGCCAAAGAAATTTATTTCTCTTCTCCAATACTTGTATGCAAACAGCCGAAGTCGAGTTCGTGCTTACGGCGAACTTTAACCCGAGTTCACCATGGAACGTGATGTTCATCAAGGTTGACCCATTTCACCCTTCCTCTTAACTTTCGTGATTGAACGGATTCTCGAGGTAGCCCTATCCTGGTGTAAGAACAGTGGCATCGATGTTTGCTCAGGCAACAAACTATCTAACTTGGAATACGCGGAGTGAAGCATTCTTTGATAGCCTAAACAACAACGTAGCAATATTTGGAATGCATTTTGCAGTTTAAAATACTGCCCCACGACTGGGTTTGGGCTGCACCAAACCTTTTCTTGGTAGGTGAAGTTCTAGCTGAAGTAGATAAGTTTTGTTACCTGCCAGTTACATTTTACCAGGCGGACAGATATCGGATGAAGTGTCACAGCACATGCAGCAGGCGAGTTTGACTTTTGTCACTCTCAGCCATTTGTGGTGGCCGCGTGACATCCGGCTGTCTGTCAGAGGTCGAGCGTACGCTGCGGCTGTTAGGTCTGCTCGTCTATACGGCTCAGAAAAGAGAGTAGGAAATAGATGAAAACTGTCGGTGTTCGAGCATCGACGTCTCCGTAGCATTGCCCGGATATCACGGGAACTCCGTATGTGGTGGTAGACAGCACCCTCTTCGCCCGGCTCACTACCACGCCTAATCTATTGAGGCCTTATGTGGTTCGCCACAGGTTTGTCTCAGGATCATGGTTGCCGGTTCCCTTCACATAAAATAATGGAAATACACAATCATACATGTACTCTCTTTGCTCACTCGGAAAACAAGCATGAACTCATCATCCTCAATAACGTTCTCGGAATGAACCACAATTTCGATTCTGCACATCAATTTCTCCAACCATCTTCCTTTCTTGCCCTATTTTTGGCCGAAACTAAAATCCTCTCCCCCCAACCTCATCAGACACCGCCCACCTCCAATTCCCTAGCTACGCCTTACGCTCCTCTTTTTCACACAAAGCTGATGTCTGTGCCTTTGTCCACCCGTCAACCGCCACATTGAGAACCCATAATTTAGACTATTTCAATTGTGAATTTCATTTGATGCGGTTTTAGCTCCAACTTCCTTATTTAAATCACTACTTTTGTGTTGTTTACTGTTCATCCAACGGTAGCGACTCATCAATCTTTCGATTTCTTATCTTCGGAAATTGGGCACTTGTTTGTTACGGATCCCAAATGCCATATCATGATCTCAGATTTTAATGTTTACAATCGAGATCGGTTGATTCACTCATCTGTCACCTCGACTCTGGGGCGCGAAGCCAAATATTTTTCCACATTCAACAACCTGCGCCAACTAGTTGACCTCCCCACACGCATCCCTGATCGAGCTGGCAATCGTGCCCATACCCTTGATCTTATTCTCACTTCTGTCCCTTCTCTCTTCTCAGGCACCTGTGCTCTTCCTCCACTTGGCTCATCTGACCACTATTATTTCCTGCTCCAACAGTTTTACTCGCCCCGATTCTTCACTCACTTTATCTTTCAGGATCACTAGACTTGTTCTGCCGTGAATGTTGCCCACAACCCACTTTTACGGTGTTTTTTGATCATGGGGTCTACCCGTTATGCAGTAATTCAACTTACGTGTAATAAAAAAATCAGTAATGCCGAGGTTAGAGGTAGGGTGTTGGGACCAAGCACCAGTCACTGGATCAAGCATTGAATCTAAACAGGTTAAGGTGCCCGGGACGTGTGTACCGCATGCCCACCGACAGGCTTTCTCGGCTTATGTTGCTTTCCGCGGAAAGTAGTGGTTGGAAGGTGGGTCGGGACCGTCAGTCCGCAACATGGCATCTGAAATGGAAGTTTCCCGAGCGGTCGGTTATGTAAAAGAGTACAAAGCTGTTGGACCGCGTGGGTTGCCGCTGTACTTTTTCAAGGGTGAGGGCGAAGCTTTGGTATCTGACTTTAGGAAAAATCCTCTGGGTAATTTGTGATAGCGAGCAGATTCCCAGGGGATGTTGAGAATCGGTGATTATGTTGACTCACGAGAAAAGTGGCAAGTCTCGTTGTAAAAACCGCAGAGGACCTAGCTTGTTAAGTATCGCATCCAAACTGATCGCAGGGATTATTCTTCCCCGACCATCGACCCCAGTGAAAGATTTGCGTGTGAGAATCCGGCCCTATTCGAACCCGGACGGAGATGCCTTCATCATATACTTACCCCCGATAAATTCTGGAGCACGAGCGCACCTTCTATAGGTCAACGATTCCTGTGTTCCTTGATCTCAAAGTGACCTTCGATCTAGTCGACGGTGGCACTACCTTTCATTGAAAGATGTGCCAGATGACAACTTCCTTTTTTCAATTACTGTATGCGAATAAACGAAGCGAAGATCATCCTCATTTCGGTCTATCACTACGAGGAGGGTTGGTCAGGCTGTCCGTTCTTTTGAACGAAACTATTGCGACCATGAGACGAAAGACCATAAAGATTTTATTCGTAGTCGGATTGATGGCTGGTTCCAGTAATCAGTAGTATACCACTTAGCACAGATTGTATCAAACTCGATACGATACACCCCATAAAGTGATAAGTCCGCAACACAGAAGAAAAGTATCAAAAGCCGAATCAGCGCATTTGGCCATTTAGGGCGAGCCGTGCTTCAACGTGGGGTCTACGAGACGCATCCAACCAGTGATTATACACAACAAGATATGGCGATGCACAATAAAAAGTGAGATTCTCGTAATCAAATAACATAATCATCGAACTGATACTACGATTTGCAGCTCGCTCCGTGCGTTACCATACTGGTGGTTGTTTTGATTACCTCTTAATGTTACTGCTGAGCATTAGCAATCAGAAGCGCCACAATCAGTGAACCCTTAGTGGTTTGTATTTGTATTTCCTTGTACGGTGCCTAACATTATTTCCTCTACTTCAATATCATTATGATATCTAGGGACATAATTCAGCAACATTAGGTTACAAGATGTATTCCTCAACACTTCGGTGCACCTTCCTAGTACACACCCCAGCCAAGGTGATTGTTTTAAATAGTAAATCGAACATCACGAAATTACTCATCCAACAACTGCTACCAGACGATGGGCCAGTTGACAATTAGAAATAATGACTTATATCACTAAGCATTGTCACCCATCTCCCAGCTGTGGGTGCCGATGGCTAATTGCTAGTGTCGGACCGCTGCATTTGGTCATTTAGAACGTATCCGGCTTCCCCAACGTGTTACACGAACACGAGATCCATCCAATCAATGATCATGTACGGGAAGATATGACTACGCAATATGAAAAGTGACACGTGCATTTTTCACAACTTAACATTCGAAATGATACCATTATTTATAGTTTTCTCCCTAATTTTTAATCCTGATGATTGTTTCGATATCTAAGTTGGATTGCTGCTGAGACGTAGCAATCAGTGAACCGCTGCAATCAATGAAATGTTACGATGGAATAAGATCCGCTAAATTTTCGGCAATTCAGGAGACCAATGTGAATATACATGACTGAACCGCGAACAGTGTTGGGAGCTACACAAACGCGCCGGCAACAACTATCTGGACACACTATCGGCTCTAGCCACACAAAGTTTTGTGCAAACTGAAATGAATTGAACTGCATTAAATAATAGTGTTCACGTACGCTCGTTGGCGGCGGCATTTCAAGATGTCCAATCTCTCACTGCTTTCTCGATGTGAGTACCCGTCCCAGAATACTTCTCTGAGAAACTTGTCAAATCTCTTTCAGAATTCATTGAAATATGATTTTACGATTGTTAGTTGTGGTATCGTTGGCTTGGCTACTGCCATAGAGCTACAGATGCGATATCCAAAATCAAAGTTTGTTCTACTGGAAAGAGAAAAAGCTAAGCACCCATCAGTCAAAGAATAACAGTGGATTAATACACAGTGGTATGTATTGCGCTTCAGAATCACTGAAGGCGAAATCGTGTAGAAAGTATAAGACTCTCTTATGAGTACCTTGAACGGAAACGTCCATCTTACAAAAAATGTGGGAAACTTATTGTCGTTACGACTGACTTGGATGTGACACGCCTGAATGCTTTGCTCGAAAGAGGTACACCGAATTAGGTTCCGGGGATACAGATTTTGACCCCAGACGGAATTCGTCAGATTGAGCCACGATGTGTTGAAGTGAAAGCTATTTACCCTCCGGAAACGGGAATGGTTGACTGGCCACTTCTTCGATGGCTATAGCCCGCTATATAGCGGAAGAAGCGTGTTCGCATTTCGGTCTGTCAGAGCCGTCAGACAGGAACTATTCACAGGAGCCCATAACCTTGTATGAGCAAAGCAAGTAAAAACACTACCCATACTTTTTATATGGTTATTTATACTGGCTGATTTTCATTGAATCCAACAGACCCAAATTCCCAGATGCCTTCGATATTTGGACAGTTTTTGAATGTGCCAATAGTTTTTCTGATCATAGTTATGACTTCTGATAATTCAGTTGACGTAATGCACATTTTGGTCCAAACGACAGGCTGATTTACAGGATTCGTCAGTTTTTATCTTTCTGGTACACACAAACAGTTTCACTGTTGACTTTGTAACCCCGAGCTTACATTACCTTCTATGCCTTCGTATACTGTTGTCCAGTTTTTTCACTTAAATTAACGTTCTTAGCGCTTTTGAAGTAAAGCCTGAGATTCGGTTGCATAATATAAAGCCCAGCAAAGCTTGAGTTGTTTTTCGTTTGTGTTTTTGTTCTCCTGTTTCAGAAAACTGCGCACAAAACCTACTGACGGTTGCAATGACAAGAATAAACTTTGTTAGCCTGATGCTACATCACGGTCAGCTAATCGATTTGCTATCACACCGGAAACTTGTCATTTATCAGTTATACCACCATGTCTGATTACGCTTTCAAAGATGCTTTTCAAGATGCTCACCACCCGAACGGCCCATGTTTTGTTGTTCGGTTGGATGCACACTCTCAAAGTTGGACATTTCCCACATATTCAAGCAGAATAATTGGCTTTTGTGGCACTTCGGTGAAGCAGTGCGAAGCTGTGACTTTAGTTATTGACATAGCTTCGGACCCTTCATTCATCTGTCAATGACCTACGGACTTTAAGATAACTCCGGGGATTTACCTCAGACGTGCTTCACTACGAATGAATGTTCCACAGAGCTCCGAAGCCTGGAGGTTGCAAACTGCCGAGGACAAAACGGTGGTGTTGAGTAAAACTAAAACCACCGTGAATTTGTTGCATATAGTGTTAAAGTTACACAGATAAGTTGTGAACGACTGTTCTCCAGCTTACCCGAAGAACCGACTCGTGACGGACAAACCCTGGTATCGATTCATCACTTTCGCTAGCTCTTATGCTTACGAACATGAATAAATAAATTGAACCATAAATGTAGAGCGCCTTGTAAAGAACGTCGGTTTCAGTCACTGTTTTCCTTCTTCATTTGGCTGATTAGCTCTGCGAGGGTAGCAAAATGTTCAGGGAGCTCATACTATGGACACGACTCCAAGAAATATTTGGTTCAAGAGGCGCGTCGAAAATTGCTCGAATGCCTTCAACGCTCGGTTAAATACAACGTAAATTTGATCGAACTGACGAAAAATGGCACTTTTCAGTGTCAAGTGGGAGTCTGAGATCTTCCAGCTTTCGTAGGATCTCTTGAAGCTGCGTTCCATGCATTCCGCAGTTCGTCCAAACACGTTATCTACGCAGATCACTTAACCTAGTAACTAAGCTAGTAATTGCACCACAATTTTCTGTCAGACAACCAGGTCTGAGCTTACGCCTACTGGTCTTACTTTGTGTTGAAACAGTCCACTCAAAGTGACAAATGCCACCAATGATCCTGAGTCTGGTGCAAGAGACATGCTAAAAAATTTCTCTCGCAGGTCTGCCTTGGAAAGTACTTAAACACCAGTAAGTTCGATAAAGTATTGGCGAGAAGAAGCAGACTGCGCATTGGTAGTGGAAAAAACATGATCTACCAAAGCTATCGAGAATTTGGATTCCGGATCAGATGAGAAGCACAAAAACGAGCTTTATGCCCTCGTTTATCGCAGTTCTTGCAGTTGACTTTGTGCTTTGGGCATGATGTTCAGTAGGCTTTTTAGGTGGGAACTCCACAGCGGAAACATGTCCAGGGTCTTGGGTGGCCGTATAAGTTAGCAACACTTCACTAAGGTTTGCACAGTACACTAAACTGTTGGAAGTACAATCAGAGATCAGCCGAAGACAAGATTATCATCTAAACCATTCCAACTCTCTGGAAAACAGTAACAACATTAGCAATAAGGATGAAAAATTTTTGAATAGTCGTATTCATCTAGACAACGCTTGGTAAAAGTAGACTGAATTGAGTCTTTAGTACTCCGGATACCAGGTACTAACTAGATCCCGAGGATGGCCTACGGAAAAGGCAGAAATTTTGACGCGTGCCGGAAGACGGTGGAATATGTGAAGGACGTTTTGTATTAAAACAATGTTGTTCGCGTTTGTGTTTAGCAGAGACACCGGGCGCGACACTAGCTAAGGTAGCCAAAGGTTCAACCGTCCGCAAGCAGAGCAGTCAAAAATGTGGTTTTTCAATTGACGGAAACCAACTGTCCTTACAGCAAGCAGACAAACAACGCGCAGCCCTGTGGCATCGGACAACATATAAACTGCTCACAGCTTTACTAACTGGTTATGTTTGTCTACGGTCAATTTTGGTCATGAATTTACACATTCAAACTCAGTCACCTCCAGGTCGCTACAAGTTCATTGTGGATTCCATATGACTTGAGTGTAATTTGTTCCGAAAAGCATTGATGTTCTTAACCTCAGTCGGCTTACAAATAATGGATGTCACTTGATATCTGAATCGTGTTTTGGCTCACGAAAGAATCAAAAACTCACAAGAGTGTGAAATCGGAGCTAGAACAATGCGCTGTATCAAACTACCAACATACTCGAATTTTAACGTATCTCTGTTTTGAATCGTTGATTGGTAATGGCATGTTACATCAGTGGTTTGTTTTCCAGTGACCGATGGGCTGATAGCTGCTAAATGTAATTACTCCATCAATCTCACGAAGAAAAAATCCATCCGTATGAGTCATGCGACGTGCTGTTACTGTCTAAAACCAGCGACCAATAAGCATTATACTGAAAAAGGTTGTCGAAGCGCAAACCGTTTGGGTAAGACCCACATAGCCGAGGGGATGACGCGATCTCTTTGCACGAGGAGTTCGAGTCCCAGTTAAGACTTGCTGAATGCTCAGCGCAGCGTGGACGGTGTGATGTGAGTAGAACCCACAGCCAGATTGACAGTAGCTTCGACTACCTATATAAAACTATCGGCGAGTCAGTTATCATTTATCAGCGGGCTCCTCTGAAAGGAATATCCACTCACACTCTTGATTGTTGTGGACGATTCCAAAACCACCCAGTCTCACTTCTGGAGTGTTGCCGTAAAGAAATTCAATCTAAGCTATCGGAAACCGAATTTTGTGTTCTGCGGTATTATCAGTTATCAATTTAGTAAACGGAACTGGTGGATATTTGACAAGCTAGTGGTACAACTTTGTTTCACGTAGATGATTCGTTGACTGGTTGAATGGGTGTGGCGTCATACGACACATGGACAAAAAAACCTTAAAGCAAAGTCATCGTAAGGATTGCATGGATTTCTGATTTACTGTATAATCCAACGGCTATGATGAAAGTCTATCGAATCAGTAGGGATCCATAAACCCCCTGATTTGATTCAATCCAATCGAATGGCGAACGAGCTCCTAGGGACCCACTGGCAACTTTGCATCAACACGCGGTTGCCTTGCAGCCCGCACTTGGTTATGCAAAGGCTTGATGTGCGTCCTCGAAAAAGGCCGAGGGATACTAGGGACGCCTCGTGTACCCAACACTCATGAGACCTTATGATCATGTCATTTAAACGCTGTTATTCATGCTGCAGTTGTGACCAACCGCCCAGCATGGGCATCCGCGATCAGACATTAATGAAGTCGCCTTTCGTCTCCAACGACCCAGCTGCAGTAAAGTGTTATCGTAAGTACTGTGCAAATCAAGTCAGTGATAGATTTATGCACCCGGTTGGGTAAGTTTTCGGTGTATAAAACAATATCTATGGATATAAAAATACAGAATCGGTTATTTACATCTAATTAAAAAGTTCTGTAGGTCTATGGTGACTCTCGCTGAGTGAACAAGCAGACGAGCATGATTCAAAAAATAGAATTGCGATGTAGAGAAGTAGGAGCAAATAAAAATTCGAATTTTGAGCGGTTACATGTTGCAGACAGCTTCTGAAATTTTGTTGTGTAGGGGATGGTGTACGTTTGAAAACATTTCTGAAGTAAACTGGTCAAAAGCATTGAAGTGTTTATCACTGACAGTATCAACAAGTATATCTCTGGATATGCCACTGCACTTGGAGGTGTTTTATGAATCATATCATCAAGTTAAGGTGTTTCTTCAATAGGCCAAGGAAAATAACTGGAGAGCAGTACGACTAGTGTGGGAGAAGGCATGCAGTCAGCAATTGGAAAATTAACTGATTTGAGACCGAAAGTAATCTTCGACGGAGCGATAAAAATCACAACTTTCTAACTTAACAAAAAGTTGAACATGCGTGCACAGTGAAACGTTATGGGATTTTGTAACAATGAGATATTTAACTGCTGGCGATATTGGACTGGGTTTATTATTCGTAGATAGTAGAAAAACCTGTTCGTGAGAGCTCTATGTGGTTCATCAGAAAGTGCGGAAAACAATACATCCCGTCATTCAGAAGCACTTAGTACAAGGAAAAGGGATGAGGACGAGTCAACAACTTCATTTAGTTTCATCTAAGTCTGTGAAGTTAATTAAACTACATCGTCTGCTTACTTAGAGACAATGAATGTCGGCTGGAGCGGAAGTTGTTTACCGCACAAAGAAAAGAAAAATATGCAACTCGTAGCACACCAGAGTCAACTAGAAAAGAACTTTTGGCCGTTGAAAAAAAAGTCTTCGATCAGCGAAATTGACCTGCAGACGTCTGGGTCAACACCACTCACGGAGAGCATACTGATCAGTATTGATCGATCAATGCAGCCAGATGCGTTTTGTAATCTAAAAACACGATCCTGTCAGTCTTACATTTCCTGACTTTGACCGAAGTTATTGAGTGGACTGTGTAAGCTACTGCATCAAGTGTGGGGCGCGAAGGCCGATAAGCAATCTGGTGCGTGTCTTCCCCAGAAGACGCCAAGTTCATCCACGGTAACAAAAGCCTCGCAAGCCATTTGAGCATCACAGAAAGGCAGGTGATGGGGCGGTACTTCCCAGATTTCTCCTTGGGGGCTGGCGCTCTCTTGGCCAGTGTCTCACGATGAGACTCCAACTTGACGTGGTGTGATGGCTTGCGTGCCTCTATCACCCAAAGAGCTACACAAGATGGCTTCTTTCAGCCAGAGATGGAATCATGCCTGAAAGGTCAATGGGTAGAGGTAGATCCAGTCTCCCGGTCCGCCAGGTTCGGGGTCGATTTAAGTTGGCAACTCAACGTAATCAGTGTAAGAATAACTGAGCCAAGCTAATGGGGTTGGCCCTACGGTTGAACGCTGTACGAGTATTATTATTATTATTACTATCATTATTAATAATAGCGATAAATACTGCGCCAGTATATGACACACTGCAGAGAGAAAACTATTTGAATTGTGATTTTACTCGAATTTCACATGGAAGGCGCTTCAAAATCGAACAGCATGAGGAGTTTATTCACAGTAGACGCGTCCATGTTGGTTTATTTACCACCAGCATTGCCGTGGCAGTACGTCGACCACTTTATGCAACCGCTACAACATAAAGTGCACCATTTTTCAAGCACAATGAACAAGTCTCGGTATCGGTCATCATCATCGCCTGAAGCGGACAACCCAAAACATTCTTTCACCGGATATCAAAAGCTTGCTTTTTCTATCGTTTGCGGTAGCGTATCGGGAAATCTCACCGTCCCGGGGATGGACCCAATTCCGGTGAACACACTGGATAAACGAGCAAGATCAAAACTGACAGTATTCACTCACGGAGATTTGAACTCCCCACCTGCTGAAATGACTCACAGGACCAGGGTTATTGGCTTGATACGACCACACTGGGAACTATAGGGTTTGCTGTGAACCCGGTTTTCTGAATGATCTACTTTGTGCGATGTAGATACCTGCCCCAGTTGATTGTGAAGAAAAATTACGTGGTGCAAATTTTGCGAAAACAAAGTCACGAATCTACAAAATCGCTGACGGTTCTCATGATAGCAGGTTATTCTCAAGACTGAGCAGACTCCAAAGACCACTCCGTTTAACGAACTTGAATCGGAATTTCCCGATTGTCGTTGATGAATACTCACGCCTTCCTCCCGTACTTGTGCGAGTATACATTTTTCGCTGTCGGCCATCTTCGTCAGCTGGTCGCCAAGTTCAGCATGCCAGGGCAGACGAACTTCACGTCAACCGAGATGCATGAATATTCAAGTATCAAGGGTGAAGCCTTCAGCCACTTCACCGGCTACGATCATCACGGAGACGGAGAGGTCGATAACCCGAATGATTATCTATGAAGTGCAATCTTTATGGCCCTCAAACCTTGGAGTATCTCAGCTTGTAAATGAGACCGTTCGCCAGTATGCCCTGAATATTCCCTGTGTTAAGTACGGGCACGAACGACACTTCAAACGCGGCTTAAACTGTTCCCGGCGACCAACTAAAGAAACTTCTTGATGTGGCTTAGTTACTGGGCCCGTACCAGTTAAAGCGTTGAATTTCTCCTGAAAGTTCGAAGCAGTGGTTTAAGAAGTCGACCTCACGAGTGGAAACCAATAGAGCCTGATGGTAAGGAAGAATGTTTCCGAACAACCGATTCCGAAAAGCGGTGACTAACTTCCCATGAAAGCCTCTGGAACCGACAGCACCATCCTTACCCATAAATATCATGTCCCACTTGACCCCCGTATTCTTACCTGCTTGCTAATGGTGGGAAACCGTTTTGAAGGCTTGCATTATCCTTGTACCTTAACATTTCACGAACTAACGGCTCACCAGATTGATAAGGCAAGGAGGACGAATGTTCCTGTCCTCAGAACCTCTCATTTAATACCCAAACAAGAATTGCTTGCCAGACTTCAGTTTGGATACTGACAACTTGCTTTACCAAACATGAAAATGAATGGGAATGCGCAGACACCCTTTCCTTACTAAAACATGTTTTTACCCCGCCTTATATTCACTACGGGTCCAGATGCAAATTCTTCGCGTGGACTCTGCAGCTCCATCGAGCGAAGTTCGAAAGCCTTCTGCGTTCGTTACAGACGTAATCACCCACATGCGACTGAGATTTATACCTATCAGTACAAACTCAGCAGTTCAACTATGAATAAAACTATAAATTCAATAGCTTTGGGAATTGATGTTCATGGCTCCGACTGATGGTTTTGAACTACCTGACCGCTGAGCAAGACAACCAACCACTGTTATTGTTTATCTCCCGTAATTTCCGTAAGGACAGCAATACTGATATCACCCGGCGGTTGTCGAATACTTTAGAGCGTTTCACTACCACCTTAGAGGCTAGAGGTTCGAATCTCTGCCATCACCGGTTACTTTGGTGGTGGACAGTAAGCCACTGTCATCCTAATCGTGACCACCCCTGACCTATTGGGACCTTATGTGGTTCTCCACTTCAAGTGCCAGGGTCTGGTTACCGGTTATTATTACCAGCATAGTGAACCTCTGCACTCATGCACAAGCAGTTAATAATAATAATAATAAATGAACTATACCTTTATTCGTATTGAAAAGGGTATCACGGATACATTATCTTTGGACTTATGTGCACGCTCCTTTGTAAATCTCTGACCGGGGCACGAAAACTAATCGCTTCGAATGCTAACGGTCTCCAAAGGACAACCATGGCCAATTCATCAAATTGAGCAACAGGTCAGTGGTTAGTAAAACTACTGGAGCCCGTTTACACAGGTCTTGTCAAGCATGGCTCGTGATATAGTGTCTAATTCGTTTCCACCACACAAGATATAAGCATGCAAAAGAAGACTATGCTCTTCCTAGACGTCGCATCACTATTCACAAAAGATCAACGTCATCATACAATATTAAACAGCAGGGCGAGCCCTAATGACCACTGCCTTTCTAACCATGTAGCATGCAACGATAGAGGAAATAAATACATACAAAGTCTAACGGTACCAGTGCACATTGATCAATCATTCTGATCCGACAAAAGTGACAACACGATCGCCACTGTTCACGACTCGCTGCCATATCCTCCAGTGTATCCAGCCACTTGGTTGAGCCATCCGGTGGGAACACCGACTAAGTATTGCTGAAATTCGGCAAAGAATCTTAGGTTCACGAGTCAAATCAATAGACGAAACGCCAAAAGTCACCAGGCTAAAGTGGTTAGGACGTGTTGCGCATGTCCCCTGACAGGATTCCATAGTCTACCATGTTTGTTGAGACAGTTACCTGCTGGAAGATAAGTAAGGGAGGCCACTTCACGGCACGGAAGAAAGGTATGAAAAACCTGACTTGGGGACTTGGTCATATAGAGCGTGTCAGACTTTCTGGATGAGGTGAGACCCTCCCACTCAGCGGTTTAATACGTTAGAAGAAATGGCTAAGTAACGTCATCAATGACGCTCCTGAATTCACAAACTTCTTTACTCGACTTGATACCAATATCTGAAGTTCTCTTACTGTCCCCTTAATATTCCAGTCCATCCCCATTGTACCCAATTCAGGCTGTTGCCATGATTTGGCAACCAAAGCCATGGCATTCAGAACATGGTTAATGGTTGATTGAACTAATCTGACTTGATTCTCGCCTCATTAGACTCAGCGACTCTTGAGAAATCCAGGGTCTTTATTGGACATCAGAATTATGGCCACAGGCGAAACACGCTGACACGTGCATCATCTGCTTCATATCAACTCACACCTCATCTACATTACCACCCGTCGTAGACACCAGCTCCTGTGACAATTTGTTCACAACTGGTGCGAATCTCTGGATCAGACAAACGCTACATGGCTAACTGGGTTTGCGTCGATGAACATGAAGCTGGAGCACAAATCGCGCCTAAACTAATGCATGCTCCGACTCTACGTACGTGAATCAGTCGGATCTACAGCCCTGGATAGAACTGCGCCACTGGTAGCTTACGACGATCCGATCGATCCGGCTTAGAGTAGCTGTTGAGTTAAAGCACCACGTCGCCGTGCGATGCGAGCTGTGTCGGAAGTTCCTCCTATGAATGTACAACCGATTGTCTGCACAGAACTGGAGAAGCTTATCCCCGTTATGTGTACGCCGAGCGGGTAAAGCACAACGCCCAACCAGACATTTTGGGGCACCAAATTTGCTGAGTGAAATCCCATTAGCTTGGCTCAGTTATTCTTACACTGATTACGTTGAGTTGCCAACTTAAATCGACCCCGAACCTGGCGGACCGGGAGACTGGATCTACCTCTACCCATTGACCTTTCAGGCATGATTCCATCTCTGGCTGAAAGAAGCCATCTTGTGTAGCTCTTTGGGTGATAGAGGCACGCAAGCCATCACACCACGTCAAGTTGGAGTCTCATCGTGAGACACTGGCCAAGAGAGCGCCAGCCCCCAAGGAGAAATCTGGGAAGTACCGCCCCATCACCTGCCTTTCTGTGATGCTCAAATGGCTTGCGAGGCTTTTGTTACCGTGGATGAACTTGGCGTCTTCTGGGGAAGACACGCACCAGATTGCTTATCGGCCTTCGCGCCCCACACTTGATGCAGTAGCTTACACAGTCCACTCAATAACTTCGGTCAAAGTCAGGAAATGTAAGACTGACAGGATCGTGTTTTTAGATTACAAAACGTATCTGGCTACGTCATCTGTTGACCTCCACGTGGTCTTTCCCACTCCCTAGGAGGGGCGGAGAATACGACACGGTACCGTAGACGTGTGTTTGCCATACGTAACACGTGTCCCAACCAACGAAGTCTACTAAGCCGGATACGCTGTGACAGAACGTTCTCTGAAATCGTACCCAATACTCGCTTTCTGACCTCATCGTTGCTTACTCGGCTATTCCACCCAATCCTAGCGATACCACGTAAACATCGATGGTCAAAAACCTCAAGACGACGACTATCTTCAGCACTCAGACTCCAAGTCTCGCAACCATACAACAAAACTGAACGCATTGCAGCACAGTATACGCGGCCTTTCAACTTCAGTGAAATATCAGGTTGTCGCCACAAGTGCTTCAGTCCAGCGTACGCCGCTCGAGCCTTGGATATCCGCGTGCTCACCTATACTACTGTGCTCCCATCCGTCGTCACGCAGCTACCGAGGTAGGTGAAGTGGTCGACAACTGACAGCACCTTCCCATCGAGCATCAAGCTCGGAATTGTTGACGTCTAGTCTCGTACCATCACCTTGAAATTTGAAGGTGCAAAGCGCATACCGAATGGAGCTACAACTCTTGCGAGATTACCTAGTGCATGCTGAGCTTGTTACGTGCATTCGAACAAGCAGACAACGTCGCCCGCGTAATCTAGGTCACAGCTTTTCACTATTTCCTAGTTCGACGCCTACATCCTGAAGATTTCCCAGCGCATTGTCTATTATTTCGTCCACGACGAAGTTGAACAGGAATGGAGACAAAGGGCATCCCTGTCGAACACCACTGGTCGTTTCGAACCGACCGGATAGATTCACCGTAAACCCTAACGCGGCCAGAAGTATGAGAATTCAATGATCTCATTAGGTTCACGAACTTCTGGGGCATACCTTTTCGATGAAGAACACTGAAAAGCGATGTTCGATCAACTGAATCGGAGGCGCCCTTCAAGTCTAGGAAAACCATTATTGTCGGTCGGCAATGCAAGTGACGCGTTTTAAGTAGTCAGCGAAAAGTGAAAATCTGGTGGATGCATCCTCAACCTGGGCAGAATCCAGCCTGATGTTCACGGGCATTTTTTTCGAGCCGGTGTAAGACGATGCAGCAAAATCGAAGCTAGTACTTTGGTGACTATCGGAATCAAGCTAATCCCACGATGATTACTGCAGTCATTGCGTATTACCTTCTTGAAGATGGGAACAATCAATGACTCGTTCCATGTTAACGGAATACGCTCCTCCTTCCAAATGTCATGGAGCAAGGCGGTAAGTGATTTTATCAACGCATCATCACCCAGTTTGAAAAGAACTGGAGGAAGTTCGTCGGGACCTGCCGCTTTCCCACGCTTTACTAATCGAATACATGACTCTACTTCTACTCAAGTGATACCACCCAAGGAGTCGCAGTTGTTGACACAGGAGTAACTGCACTAGCGCGCGGCCAGCTAAACTGTTCCTTGAAGTACTCGGCCCATCAGTCAAGCCTTTGCTGTTTGCTATGGATGGGTTCTCCATTTCTATCCCAAATCGTTTCACTGACCTGAGTTCGCCGTCCATCGGTGTCACGAATAAGTTTGAACAGTCTTTGACTGTTACCTGAAGCAGCTGCCACTTCTATCTCTTCGGCTACCTTGACCCACTAATTTTCGCGATCCTTCTTAGGGCTTTTCGTAACTTGTCTTTGCAGCTTTCTCCGCATCTTATTCATCCCCTTACGGTTCGAAAGCTGACGTTTTTGCTCCATTATACTCAACGACTCTTGCGAGATCCAGTGTCTTTGATGGACATAGGATCGAGGACCACAGGCGAAACCTGCTGCAACGCGCATCGCCCGTTTGATATGAGCCCAATACTCATCTACATTGCTGTTCTCCGTGGATCCTAGCTCATGTACTAACTTCTGCTCATACCGGGTGCGTACTTCTGGATCACACAAACGTTGCACGGCCAATCGGGTTCGCGGTTCGCGACGATGACCATGGAGCTGGAGAGATAATCGCATTGAAACTAAGGCATGGTCCGACCCTACGTACGTGAACCAGTAAGATCTACAGTTCTGAACAGAACCGCGCCACCGGTAGCTTACGGCAATATGATCAATTTGACCCAAAGCACCTGTACAGTTAGAGCGCCATGTCGCTGTGCGACACGAGCTGTGTCGGAAATTGGTGCTAGACAGGAACAATCGATTGTCTACACAAAACTGGAGAAGCCTATCCCCGTTATCTGTACGCTCAGCAGGTAAGGTACAACGCCCACCTAAACAGGCTTCTGACACACTAAGTTTGCCAACTTGTGCATTGAAGTCACCAGCTAGCACTACAATGTCGGAACCTTTACTGCTGGGCACGAGAGTGGCGAGGGCATCATAGAACTCATCTTTCTGCAAGTCTGAGCTGCAGTCCGTTGGGGCGTACGCCGAGATCACAAACAAATTGCGTTTAACATAACTATCCTTTCGAACGCCGACTGACCCTTGGAGTCTCACAGCACATAAACGACTGTTAACGGGAATCCAGTCTAAAAGGGCAGCCTCAGCCTTGTCAGTCAAGACTATTCTTACACCACGTTGACCTACAGCTCTAGCTGCTTCGTCTCCTGAGGTGCGCAGAATATACCTCGATGAGATACCAGGAGCAGTTAGTTGAATCACCCTGCTCTAATCCTGGATACGCGTTTCACTTACGCAGCAGACATCAGTCTTCATGGAGTCTATTGTGAGTGCTAGGCACGCCTGCTGACCGGCCTGCATGACTGTACGCACGTTGAAGAAGCCGAGATTCAGAGGCGGACGAGGCTTGAGAAAATGTGAGTTACCAGACAGAGGATTATTCCCGATACTATTTGACAGTGAATCGTTGCGAGTATCGACCGTGTTATCAGTGGGAGCATCATGGGTGGATAGACGGGACAAAGAGGGATGGTTAGGGACAGAAGACAAAGGCTGAACAAACGAGAGGGAACCCTGAGCAGTAGCCCACTTATCACTACCCATCCCGCTCGGTGCAATGGGCAGCGCGGTCCTCATCATCCCGCGCGACGACCGATGCAGTATGGACATCTTTTGTATTCGTGCAGTTCATGGGAGATGTCGGACGGGTACTGCTAGGGTGTCCAGCAACAAAGCAGGAGAACGATTAGGGTCCTCATCCAAAGCCTTTAGTTCTAACAAGAACCTATCTGCAAAGCAGCGGGAAGGCTTAGTGGAAGTCCATTTGCTTGGATCAGTTATTCTTCCACTGATTCTGCTGATTGAGTTGCCAGTTCAAATCAACCCCCAACCTGGAGGACCAAGAGACTGGACTTTGTTTGATCTCTACCTACTGACCTGTCAGATATGATTGCATCTCCGGCTTAAAGAAGCCATCCTGTATAGCTCTTTGGGTCATAGAGGCGCGCAAGCCATCACACCACGTCAAGGTGCAGTCTCGTCGTGATGGCACCCGGTTAATATTACCAAGATCCAACACCGTACTTGTAAACCATCACTATGCTCAATTCAGTTCAACCCACCGTTGACCGTACATTGTGTAGTGGCTATGGTGACTGTTCCCCAGCGACAACCTCGTGCAGCTGTAATTAGAAAGAATGGAAATATGAATGTAGCAATTAAAGGACTACAAATGTTTGTATCAAGTACGTAAAGTCCGCGGATTCAAGAGCGCCACTCAGCTACTTTCTCTAACGTATACAACCGCTGGGTGGGGAGGGTCGCTTGGACCCCACCCAGAAAGTCTAACACGACCTTCGTGACCAAGTCCAGAAGTTAATTTCTTTAGGGCGTTGAAAGCGCAAACCGACAAACAGCATCTTTGGAGGCAGGAAATCACTTTGAGCTGGGGTCAGAGCCGAAGGATTCAAAACTTCGACAATATTACGCCCGAGGTACCACAGAATTTCTCTGAATCAGCTTGTTGAAGAGAAGCCTCACTGAACAACAACGAAGCTATTCATCAAAAAGCAATTCGCTGAATCAAACGACACCCGAGGAATGACGGTAGCAAGCGAATAAATGCAGCGCTCACGAGTCTAACGGCGAATCGGTCCGACCCTTTGCCAGAATCAGTGGTTATCAACAATAACGGTTTGTGCATCCGGGTGAAGTCTTAGGCATTCTATGACCAGAAACACCCAATACCCCTCAAAACAGTAGAGTATTTTTATGTTGTTTCAGTGGAATCAAGGGCAGTAATATCCATATTCGCTCAATTGGTACAATATTTCTGATCGCTGTGCCCACTGAAAGTCCTACCCCGCAACGTCTCTCCTTTACTACACGCATGCGCGACGGTAAGGACACGCCCGCAGCCACAACGAACCACAGCGCTATCAGGAATAACCGGTGGTAAGACTGTGATGCTTGGAGTGGAGAAGCACATAAGTTCCCAATAGGTCAGGTGTGGTAAGGATCCGAACGGCAGTGGATTAACGTCTGTCGCCCTCGATGATTAGTCTCATGTTTCGATTGCATTCGTGACGTTCTGTCGACTCGTTCGGAGCAGGAATCAGTCTGAATTCGCCGCTGGTGGTCCGCGGACAGTGGAGAACGAATCAACATAAGCAACAAAACACTGTTCGTTTTTACTGGGACATGGTGTGCTAATTGCGGTGTAGATCAATCAGTCTCTTGAAAAATCCCCTAGCATTATCTTACCGTTCACGGAACCGGTAATATACTTGGTGACAATCCTGGTTTCCTCTGGATTACTATTAATAGGTCATGTAAATGAGTCCAAGTTGACGCCGTTATTAACAAGACCTCGTAGCGGCAAGACAGCACTTTCAGACTATAATCAAGATGTCATTGGTAGACTACCGTACGTGAAAATTTCATGCTCTGCAGAGCCACGTCCGAAATGGGTTGAAGACATTCGAATTGCGGCTCGTTAACGGGTGCTTGTTTTGTTCACTGGTCGTTTCACCATGACCAATTATCACATGCATCGATTAAGTTAGGGTGGATCACAGACGAACTACAGGAGAACTGACCAAATTGCGACGTAAGACAGACTGGAGGTAACGATAACACTGGACGCCAACAGCTCATCGAATTACCGTGTACTTGCTTTTTTAAGACGGTTTACATTGACCTATGCTTAGGAAGACGATGCGACATGCAGATACACTTGTAGCACCCAGCCCGTTCGTACCATCGGTTTTCGTTCGATTTGTTCAGCGGCCATTTTTCACGGATTAACACTGGATTCATACAAAGAAAATTGGCGACCGAAGTAATTTGCAATGTTTGGTCTAATTCATCGAAATGTCCTGAAAACCTCGGTGTTGACTGCTCACTTTTTATCTGTCGAAATGAGTAAATTAAGGACGATTATCAGGAAATCGAGCATTAGAAAACAGAAATGAGCATTGTGATACGTCATTTGCGTTAGTGAAAAAATTTTTCAAGCATACCACGTATCCTAAACGACTGGCAAAAACCGCTCAAAAACCGGCCAGAACCCGCTCCAAATCCGATCGGTTTTCAGTTGGTTTCCGAGCGTTTTTTATTTTTCTGCCGATCGTCATACGAGCGGTTTAAGAGTGGTTTGTGACAATCGTCTGAAATACGTGATATGCTCCGTTAATTCCTGTCACTTGCCCCATATAGCGTTCCGCAATGCTCTTTTCTATCCCCTAATTGATGATTTCCTAATTAATTGTCCTTATTTTACCCATTTCGAGGGGGGAAATAAAGCTGTCTGTGCCGGAGTATCCCAGGACATTCCGACAAATTAAGCCAATACATTCAAATAAGATGACATCCAATCTTTGCACATTACTCCGATCGTTGATTTTCTTAGTATCAATTGTTTGTTGACCCGTGTAAAATGGCTACTAAACAAACCGAAGGGGAACCGACCGAAAACCGATCGGCGTAATAGTAAATACCGATCCAAAGCCGGCCGAAAACCGATCGATTTCGGAGCGGTTTTGAACCTGTTTTGCTACAAGGGTATTGCTGACCTGATTGAGCCCCAATATAACAAACGTCAACCAAGATCAATTTACCTTCTGATTAATCAAAAAGAGAACCATACCGCGCACACAATATATTTCAACATCAAGCCTTGGCAATAGGCTGGATTACCCGCAGATTCTTCGCATGAGGAATGTTCTGGAAGATTAGAAACCGAAAGAACAGTACTCACCATGCTCTGTAACATCTCTTGCGTGGTGGGACAAAGTTCGATAGAAAGTGTGTCGAACACTGAAACCTCTGGAGTGTAGTTGTCTCTCCGTTCGCGTTCTTCCTCCTGCAATTTAACACTAATACCCTGGACGGGACCCTTTTCGAAGCGTTTCATGAGATGTGTAACATAGCCAGCGATCTTGTTACGGAGCCGCTTCGAGTTAATGCACGCGATATCTGCACAAACTTTCTTATTTGTGTGAAAATCTCGGGTGAGACGAGAGTAGAAGCGCTCGATTATGAGGCGCGATGCTTTCTTCACTGTTTTAGTACGAACACGACCCTATTAAACGATGTCAGATAGAAAAACCCACACTCACCATCTCACGCAAACTCAGCCAAGAACCGCGCCCGTAAGCAGACTAACCGGAAAAACAACAACACGAGTCGAGGTCAATCTAGTTAACAGAACTCGCTGCTTAGTTCGAAGTGATTGGCCTAGTTCGGTTCAATCCAGTTTGTTTTCATGTTTTTCCGTTTTTAAGTCAGCGGCTTCTTGTACTTGTCCTCGTTTGCCATTCCATGTTGCCCCTCTTCTTTCAACCCCATACCCTGATGCAAAAGACAAACGCAAGTTCCGGGAGTATTTGGGCTTAAGCCCCGTACTTGCAAGTCACTTTAAGACTTCACGACTCGTTTCTGGCTGTTACCAGCAGGTAGCCAGTGATCACTGGGACCATGGGTCATAAAAGTTTCCAAAAGCAGACGAAGGCCAAATGCGATGTCTTAAGTTGGGCAGAAAGTACCACGGTTCATATAAAAGGGGACTGTGAGCTAGAAAGTCTGGGGGAAAAAGAAAAGAATAAGGCAGGTGAGCTAGAGAGCTTAGGAGGAAACTAAGTGAGCATGCATCAAGTCTTATCTTTAGACATGCCTCCATATTTTCCACCCCTCTCCCCTCGAAACGGAACTGAACTGCGCGTTACCTTGGCGTGATCCTGTGCGGCGGTCGAACTGATGATAAAAGCGTATTAGCAGGGATGGAAGGTTGCTGGCCCCGGCAGAATTTCGTGCCGGTGTTAGAAACCCACTCGTGCGGATCAACAGGAAACAGAAGGTCCAAAACATTCAGCTTATGCAGCACCCTGGCCGTTGAAACCTGCGGGACACTGAGAAGGTTCTGTTTTGTCCGAAGGTTCTGTAACAATCAGTGACGAACAAAGCGGCTGGTGAGTCTCTCACAACCCGTGTTGATTCTACTTACAATTTCGGTTGCTACACTAGCGGTGTATTCTTTATCTGGCCCCCTTACAGTAGTCCCTCGCCCAAACTCTCGTCCCCTCGTGGTAATGTTTATTCGCTCCCTGTATAAATGAACCAGAGACTAAAACGCGTGAAATCCAGCGCTATTAGGCAGACCAGAGCTAGTTCCTTTTGTGGGAATGTTATATTCTCTCAGAAGGCAGAGGAAGAAATAGGGTGTGATTTCTGTCACAGCCAGTATCTTCGGAAGTATAGTAGACTGTGTCTAAGGTGCTTGATTTATACGATGAACACCAACGTCTTGAATGGACCTGCTGAAATTGCCCCGACCTCTGCAAAGGTAAACTTCTAGTGGTCGTAATGCCGCATAGACTGGAGATTAAGAACTGCTCTGACTGTTTAGAGTTGGATACGATCACTGAAAGAACCCCAAAACCCAGCTCCTTACCAAGAGGTTTTGACAGTAACAAGCCACGTAAAAGCCTAGGGATGGAAACCTCTCAAGCGCGTCAAAACGTAGACAGGCACTAAGCAGACTTGGAAGCTGCCAGGGACAGGTTGGTCACAGTACCACTCACCCCTGTAAAGTTATTAAAGGATACGGAATTAGCCCGCCTTAGGAACTGCAATATGGCTTTCGATCTGGCTCCTCTCGGGCCATGGCCCTGTGAACTCCATGCGCGGGGTGTCCGGCTAGGTGCATGAATCATTGACGTCATATCCTCCAGACTAATCCCAATTAGTCGCCGTAGAACTTCACTAACTGCGCAATATGAGGCAGTACGTGGTCCATTGCTTTTCTACTCTATGTCAACGACACTTCATGCAAATTACCGAGGAACCCTTTTTCTTCTTGCAGAGGACGTTGAACTTATTGTGGCTTCAAACCTCGTAATATTTAGACTTCCATCGAGAAGGTAACCAATGAACTAGGACGTCTTAACCACTGACGTGAAACCCAGGGGATGGAATTCCCGGCCAGCGAAAGTTCGTAAATGACCCTAAGATGCCAGGTACCCCCGTAACCCTGCTTATTCAAAACCCGTCCGTTTCGTACAGCCCGTCATTTTGAGACCCTGGTATTCGTTACTGGTGTAGCTTCAAGTTTTCCGAGTATGTTCCACTCCAGAATGCTGAGACGGGAAGAACCACCAGTCTCATCACTAGGGCTTTTCGATCACACGAGTACAAGCTGATCACATGCAAGCCCCACCACAGATCTCAGCTTGAATACCCTTTCGCTATGTTCGCTAACATGACGAAATCCGGTGGCTTTGCTCCGGAATCTTTACAGCGCTACTTCGATAGATAATCAATGGGATTTCCCTTCACCTTATGCTACAAGGGTCAATGTATCCCACTTAGACTTGATGGCCTGTAGCTGCGCCGCGTGGGGCCTAACCTATGTCACCGCCTGGCCCTTTCGCGTATAGAATCTATTCATCTCACTCTCTCCACCGCGTATGCCCTACTCCATCGTTCACTGCGAGTTTCTGTTCCTGGATCGGGACTATCGTTGAGATCCAACTTTTTCGTAAACAAAATAATCAAACACAAGGGATAGACTTCGGGCAAGCCGCCATGAGTCCTTATCTCTCAGTTCAGGGGCGCTTTAGGACACTGATTGGCCACCCTTTGACTGACCCTTCTAAGCGACCAAAGTGTCAGCTAGGAGCTAGAATTCGAAGACTGGTTCGATTACTGGAATTATAGCACCGCATCGTGAAGCTTCCATTGCCCACAAAAAGACGAGAGCTAAGCCCACCATCTTCTATCACGTTATGCTTTAAATAATCTTTATAGCAGTAGCACACATTTTACTGCCCCTTCTAACCACAGCTGGTCAAATACTTGTCGGTTCTTGCAATTCTAGACTGCACCCATTCCCTCCTACTGCCACCCAGTCCCTACATGATCCTGATTGACTTACCTCCCCTGTCGGTCTTCGCAACTGTAAGTGGGCAGTTGCTGATTCCCCCTCCCCCTAATGTAATATTGCATGGGCCATACAGAACATTTTTCATCCTGGCCCAATGTCTTAAGCCTTTGACCCTTCTCTCTGGCTCCAAACAGAAAAGTGGTACTGGATCCCAGAACATTGAGTTGCGGTGCCCAATACCTTATTTTTTGACTGTCCTGCTCCTCTCCCATTCATCCTAACTTCGATTTCCCTCAGCCCTCTCGCCCGGCCCTAGTTCGCCTTCTCTAACTATCCCAATCCAAAATCTCTTGTCCCAAAAGCTCACCTTCCAGTTGCCATCTGTTGGTTCCGTTTCCAAGTCTTAAATTTTCAACACTACTACTGGTCTATGTGGCCCTTATTTCTAGATCTGCAACTCGCCTATGACTACTACCTTGCTGTCCGTCTGTGCCATCCGGAATCCCATAAATGAATTTAATCCCACCCATACAGGATGACCTGGAATGGCTCCTGATAGGCTTAGAAAATATGGGCGACGTAAGAAGCTCCACGTACATACAGAGCTGTGCTCATATCATCGGTTGTCCCACCCCGTGTGTTTCCTTAGCGCCACCCTGCGTTTCTCCAGCCCATGTCAGCAAAAGCCCGCGATGTGACGGTCACCAGTACCATAGCTCTTCCCACATGTGAGGGAAACAGGACACCCACGGCAGTTGCGGACGAAGACAAATAAACGGAAAGTTACGGCCTGACGGAGGGGCTGTGGAAAGTTTCTATATGGGTGCAACTGCCCTCTGCTGAAAAAGTAAAATACAGAAAGGTCAGCCGGGATCAGCTTAATCTCCAAATACCAGCCACAAGGCTGTGAACGAAATGAGCAAAATTCAATCATGGGCATGCCTACCGTCAACTCAGGTATGATCCTGCGAAGGGGAGATCTCCAAACCGCCCTTGTTCGCTCGAAATGCTCTCGGTACTGAAGCACGAGACAGACTGGCGCGATAGCGCACTTGACTCTCAACATATGCTCGTTTACCTCCCATCAAAGTTTCAGCCACCACACACACTTTTTGCGCGCCTGGCATCCACGGTAAAGTGAGCTGCAACCGTTGTCGCAGCAGTCGCTTTTTTCACTCCTCTGGACTGCCTACCAAAACATCAGACTACGAACATCTGCCTCATGCTAGCACAAAAGTAGAAGCAAGAAAAACCGTTGGCATTTTCCATTCACACTTATGTGTTTTCGCTCTTAAAAAAGAATAATGGCGGCGTTTTCCATGTCATAGCATCCAACCTACTTCCTAGTTTAAAACTCAAACTAACAGCAGCATCCAGCGAACCTAAACCCGTGACCAACCTGCAGCATAAGGCCTGTTTATACTCCATGGCTGCACATGTCATATGTCCTTCAGACCAACTATAAGAATTTTCTGAGTACATCCCGGTTATTTCCTTGTTTGGTCATCAGATTCCAGTACCCCCAGAGTGCCCCCACAACATTGCTACCCCCGAAAATGGGATTTCCGGAGACGCCGCCGAGCAGACAGTCGCCGAGTGGGCCCACTAGTCCAACTACAGTTAGTCTCCACCAGCAGGAATTCGCCGTATGTGGGACTCGACATGTTATAAATCACCAGGAAGCTTACTTTGTACACTGCCTTTTACGTCTGTCCCCGTAGGCTCGTACAGATCCACGTAGCACCTTTTCCTCTCACCCCTACGAAGGTCATTAACACCATCCTGAGTCATGTCGCCTGGCCTCCCAAGTTTAGTATTTCTACCTGCCATTTTTCTCACACTGACCCCTACGTGAAAACCGCTCAGACTGCAGACCTTTCCTTCGTTTTCGGCTTCAGAATCCCCCGCTATTCGTACCGCTTGGAAGTTATACATGCAGAATTCTTATCTCGCTGATTTCCTTGCCCCCCCCGTTTGCAACCTGGTCTATTACTGCCTACCAAAATACAATCCGGCTACCCGGTCTCACCCACATGCTGTCTTGATATTGCCCACATGCCTCGCTCATGAATGTTGGGGACTTGCTACGGCACGGCCTTTCCAATACCGAAGTCATGGTACATGAAACCGAACATCTGAAAAGTCTGTCAGCACCCGTTGCTCTCGCCGAGACTGTCCGGCCGTTTGACCTGCCCTCACCCAAGTGGCCCTTAGTTGTGGTTCTCTAACAAAAACCCAGCTGTCTGTCGATGCTTCAGCACCCATCACTCGTCAACGCCCCAATGGTTAGCGGCTGACTCAACCATCCAAACTTAACAGTCCATTTCAATTATTTCCATCAGGGTCGGCCATCCAATGCCGGGGTTAATCTCTTGGCGATCAATAACTCCGCCGATCGAGACAGGAATCGTCACGACTGATCCTCCAGAGGCATATTCTGGCTTGCCAGAATAACATTCACACCCCACATATTCTATCATATTCATCAAATATTCCACTAACGGCGACCCGTTTTCCTTTTCTGGTGCTTCTATCAACAATTTCGACGTTGATCATGATTACTTTGCTCCGCATTTTCACACGCCCTACGCTATGCCATTTTCCTCATCCGCCTGCTGACATTCTCCAGCTTTGCAGCTCTTTTGCTTTGTTCTGCATTTTTTATGACCTTTCCGACATAAAACCCACGCACTTTGGTCCCCCGTAAACTTTCTAATCGTACTTGGCCATCGGTGCGTACCAGTTTTTCTTTTCTGAGGCGTTTTTGTTCGCCCTCTCCACCGTCTCATATTCACTTAGTGAGCCCTTCTCCACGATTGCTGTTCTTTCTAGTTGTATGTTGCACACAATTCCAGGCGTTTTGGCGCATTTTACCACCGGTCGACACTGTTGCCAAGTCACTATCATCATTTTATGTTTGTTGGGAATAATGTGGAGTCCTTCCTTCTGCGAGTGATGCAGTGACCATTGATGGTGCACCTATGCGGCCTCTCCACCCATTCGGTAAACATACCAACATTGATATTTGTTATTTATAAAAACTTGACAGTATCCTGCTTTTGGTGTTTACGATGATCTGGGAGATACATCAGTAAGCAACGGAGCGGGATTATATGATTTGGCATTCTGCCTTGCTTACACAGGGCAAAAGATTTCCTCTTCAAAAGTGTACCGAACATCCGGTGACGAGTTTCTGGTCTTTGAGACTTGGTGTGGCCTAGCAGTGACCGGAACCTTCAAAGTAATGGAGAGCTTTGTCTGTAAAATGTTTGGTCCCCACCAAAAGCTGAGGCTGAATGGCAGCTCAGCTTTTCGAGGAAGTGGTTACCAGCTACTATGGGAGGGAGTAAGGATGCAACTGATGGCCAACGTTTTCTCAATTGTGGTATTAAGTGACTGAAAACAGATACCCAGCTACGTCACAAATGTCTCATCGGTGTCGGTCCGGTCAGGTCAGTTCAGTGAACTTAAGGCTTGAGCCGACAAGGCAGCCGGGATTTTGAACCTGCTAGTGTCGATATGAGTCCCACCTGGCCACGAATTCTGTGTTTGCTTCGTGCCTCTCTTGTTTACTTTGCAGATAAAGTAGGGCTAAGACTAAGTTCATTGCCGGGAGAGTGTAGCAACCCCACGGTTTAGAAGTGAATCCGCTTCCAACCCCAGCCCCCCAAAGCGTATCACATGTACAGGCAAGGCTTGAACGAAGTGCGGGTAACGGTAAGTTGGACAGAAAAGTCACAAGATAGGGGTTGGCGCTGAAGGATTGGGTGGTACGACGGGTTGTGTAAAAATCCTACAAAGGCACTACAGTATTGTGACTTCGTGGAATTAATCATTTAAGTATATTATTTACATGTTTCGTATTGCTTACTTTTCTGTGAATTAACCCTTGTTGATTCGCATCCAACGAGCTACTTTATCATATCCTATCTTGAACCTGCGTGATTCACGTACCTATCCGCCTCGCGCCGTGAAAGTGGTTCTCGTTTTGGAGTGTGTGTGATGGCTAATTCGAGGTTCGTATGAAATTCGTGATGTTGTTCATTTAAAAGTTTAGCAACGTAGAATTTACGGATAAATCTTGTTTTGGATTAAGGGTCGTACGAATTTGGGTAAGTCTTGCTCAAATCGTGTTATAATACCCAAATTAATCAATTCTAAGCAAGAAAACAGGCGGTTTGCCTGGACGAAGAACAAAGCAACCAGAACCCGGGCAGGACGCAATTCGGCGTGTCACTTCGGAGTGCCTGGGTACAGTTGATTCTACGGATAATTTGAAATCACCTAGCCCTGTCAGTGTGAGTTCTTGCGGTAATGATGGTGTTGTTGACTGCACGAGTGTTGACTTGTTCGCTTTGTGGATATTAGAGCTGGAGCAGCAGTTACTATCCGCTGGGCAGCAGGCCCAGGACACAGAGGAAAAATGAGGACGGAACGAGCTTGAGCATAGAACTCGTGACAACGATCTCTTCGTCAGACCAGGGGAACTAGAAGTGTGAAGTCCTGCCCCGACCGTCAAGCAATAAACGCAGACGCAACCAACTATTGGTTTACTAAGAGGGGAGCCGAAGACCCTCGACGGACCACCCGACACTGTTGCAAGTTTGGTAAGCAGTCTGCAACCTCCGCCGAGAATAAGGTAGTCGTCCCAGGCAAGGGCTGTCTTACCTGACTCACTATTGTCGGGGAGGTGCCAGAGAAGCTAGTGATAGACGTGCCGTGTCTGACTCAGGACAACCACACGCATGGGCGAGGAAGATTTGGAAGTACTCGTTTGGCCAGCCTTTCAAAGTTGCTCGCAGTCCGATAGAGGGCGTGATTTCAGAAGCCAAGCGAACAAGGGGGTGATGTCCATACCACGGCCCATCTTGTCATTAGGAGGCAGAATTGTTCGATGGCCCTTGATCACCTGGGGTACCGAGCTAATCTTGACACGATGCACGCACTGGAGGGGTTAGTTGGCTTGTTTTGGTCCGAGGTACATGGCCTGTGGTCCGAAGTAGCATATCGCAAAGTCCGGGGTAACATCGGAGTCTATTTTGGGGATCTGACAGGCTATTCAGATAGGCGAGCAAGAATAGCTGACAGCAGATTTGATCAAGTCATTCGCAATAGCAACAGAACAAACCGGCTTAGCACTATTCAAGCTCAAACCGCTGCTTGGGAACACTGGAAACCACAACCCTGGACAAGCAAGCACGCTCTTTCAAGCGGGGAAGTAGCTTTCCCACGCTGCACGGCTTGAGAAGCCAATCACGTGTTATCCGACTGTCCGAAATCCCTCAAAGCTACCGTGCATGAAAGATGGGGAGTGGCGAGGACGGTAGGAGTGTGCTTCGTTCACCTTAATACCTCACACCGGGCGGAAGCTTGCCGAACTAGAGCTAGATGTAATCTCGCAGGTTGTCCGGGCAGACACCGTCTACTATTATTCCGGGTAAGAGAAGCTACGACAGGTGAGAACACCAAGCCCAATGTGGTCTGCTCAACATCACCATCTACCAGCTCACCATTGCATCTGGGAGTGGTCGCTGTAAGAGTGATGACCCTCAATGAAGGGACCAAGGCCTTGGCCCTTATCGACAGCGGATCGGACACCGCTTTGGTGAAGGAGCGGTTTGCCGATGAACACCAGCTCGCAAAAAGCTCAACGTCGCTGTCTGTGAGTAAGGTGGGCGGAACCCAAGTAATAATTTTAGGTCCGCTGAGACTGCAGTTCACCTCTCCGAACACCAATGGTTAGGTCGAGTCGGCAGAGGCCTTCACACTGGCTGACCTCCCCATGCAGGCAACAAGGCAGGTTAATGCAATTCTATCTGGATGGCCCTATTTGCAGGATGTAACCGTCGTAGATTTGGAGGTTGATGAAGTAGACCTTCTTATCGGTTGCGACTAGCCGGAAGAACAACGAGTGTTATACCTGAGAGTAAGCCGCCGCCGGGCATCCCACTCCGTACGGGTCACACTAGGATGGATCCTAAACGGCCCACAGGAGGGCTTGGCCCCGAAAATTATGTCAGAAGAAACGGAGCACACAGAGCCCCAGCTGCAGCGTCTGCCCAAGCAAGAGTTTCATGAACCTGGGGACAAACGAGGGGACCATCTCCTGCTGTGGACTGTAAGGCAAATGACCAAGGGCCTAAAAAGCCGATCCAAGGCACCCCTACAATGGTGTGCACAGGCCGACCCTCTGGTTGAACACGGAACTCGCACTCTCCGAAGATGACCGCGCTCGAAAGAACGTTTTGATCGGGATGAGGATCTCTGGGAAAGGTACTCCGAAGTAATGACACGAAAGGAAGCACTTGGCTACATAGAAAAGTTGCGTGCAACCATAAACGACCGAGAAGAGATATGGTATCTGCCTCATCATCCGGTTCTCCATCCAAAGAAAGCTGATAAATTGCAGGTGGTTTTTTAATGCGCATCCGAGCTTCAGCGGAAGTCTTTACATGATCGTTAACTGCAACGACCAGATTCGACGACACCAGATTAAGGTCATACGCCGGTCCAGACTAGGCAGATTGGCTTTGTCAGCTGACGTCAGAAAGGCATTCCTCCAGGTGAAAATGCCAGTAGAAAAAAGAGGTGCGTTGCTTTTTCTACGGTGGGACGAGAACGACTTGAACAAATCGGAGGTAGATCACGGAATGGCAGTTCGTCCAGTTCGAATGACATCATCACTTTTTTTGCGAACTACGCCCCGCGAGAAGCCGCGAATAAGTATGGAGCTCAGGTTCACCGGTCAGTAGTGGATAATGTCAGCAGGAATTTCTACGTCGACGGCCAACTTAGATGGCTCTATGAGGTTGACTCGGCCATGACAAAACTGAGGTGACTAACAGGACTGCTACAGAAGGGCGGTCTCCACTGAAGAAGTGGGCTTCGAAAGCTCTGGAGGATTTTGAAGCCATTCCTCACCATGAAAATGCGGAAAGGGCTTGACATCTGAACGGGTCACTACCTCCATCAAGAAGCACTCTAGAAATGCAGTGGAGTGCAGAAACGGGCGAATTCATTTTCGGGCTGAACTTCCCCTGACCAACCAGCTACTCTTAGTGGCCTACTGTCAGCCTTCCCTAGCCTGTTCATTCCACTCGGTTTTGTTTCTTCCTGGTTGTTGCCCGGAAAAGCCTTGCTGCAGCGGCTCCGTCGGAAGAAGGTTGACCGCCACCAGCTGCTTGAAAAGGGGGGCAGGCTAGAACGGGGGCAGTTCCTGGACACTTTAGAGAAATTGGGGAACATACGGATTCCAATGCGCTTAACTTCTGATCACACAACGCAGACGGGAGAGTTGCGCGCCTTGTCTGACGAGCCCGAAGCCGGGTATGGGGTTGTAATGTGCGGACGGTGGTGCCTGGGTGATGGACTGTGCACTACGAGGGTCCTGTCTGCCAAAGCCCGCCTTAACCCACCGAAATCGGTTTCGATTCTGCTTATTGAACTCACTGCAGCCGTGTGAGTAGTGAGGGCATTACAAACCGTGAAAGCGGCTTCAACTCTAACAACTGATCAGGCTGATTTGGGACTGACTGGATCGTTGCTCTGTACCACAAAAACGGTGCCACCAGCCGTTTTAATAATTTCACCGCTAACCAGCTCACAGTTATACACGAAGAAGCCACTGGTAATCAGTGACAGCACTTTAAGTCCCTCGAAAACCTAGCCGATTTGTGTTTCCGAGGTTAGACCAGATTTCGGAGGTTGAGCAATCTGATGGCGGGTCGAAATTCCCGTACACGCCTGAAGAGGACTAGCCTGTTTACGAACTGAGGCTACCTCTTGAATCAGAGATGGAGATCAAAGGCGCAGTGATGCCAGTAGCAACCGCCGAACCGACGTCTGTCTCGTCAAGTTTGGTGACGTTTTCCTCTTGGATAAAGACGCTTCAGTCGCCGACATGGTTGACCTCGTTTAACAGGCTTTCATTGATCATGAGGAGTATCCGTCCGTTCAGCCGTGTACGTGTGGGTCCAACAGATCCTGATGAGCTAAGACCCGCAAAGCAAAACCTGTTCAAGGTGATCCAAATCGAGGCCTTCTCACAAGAGTTCGAAATTTCGGGAGGGACGGGATCAAGCGACGGAAGGACCTCTTGCGATCTGCCAAGCGCGACCTAGACCTGTGCTCCACCATGTCGTTGAGTGTGCTGGTATCGGTACAGTTTCTACTATGGAATCTAGGGTAATACGCCAAAAAAACAACTTCTCAGGATGTTTCTATGACCCTGAACAAATCAGGTTTTTTTGAGATTAAAATTTGAGGTAAGCAACTGACATACTGACGGCCGTCTATAAGAAGTCTTTGCTAAATCCGGTCTAAGTCAACTACAAATCCCCTTATTCACCTCATTCATCAGCGTAGAAGAACCAAACTTTCCCGACTTCCTACCTGCCTTGTCCAGTGTCAATAGTCAACGTATACGGTGAAACCTGTAACAAATACAATACGCCTCAGAAAAACTTGTTGTCCTCAGTGAGGCGGTTACGCTCCGTAAATGTTACTGTGACCATGTTGTTGCCGCTCGCATAAATCTTCGACCCATCGGAACATCGGAACACTAAAAGTCTACCTCGGCTAGCCTCTTCCTGGACTCATTTGCGTCCGAAGTCCACCGAAGGATAAAAATACCAAAAATGCCGTAGCTTTTAATGCTCCAGACCGTTTGCCCCTCTTGTCGATCAAACGGTTATCGCTTATGGCCTGCTGTGCGTCACTCCACGAATGCTACCGAAAAGGCGCAGAAAAAGGTCACTGCGGAACATAGGTCCGCATCAGTTTCAATCCCGCGGGGAAGATTTGGTCTCGCAAATTATTAGAAAGAGACAGTCCACCGCAAAATCCACTTCACTTGAAAATATTAAATTGCTCCGGACAAAATCCTGCTGCAGAAGAAGATCCTTAGATCGATTTCCAGCAACCAAGTACTCTCACCACCCTCTGATCCAGTGCCACCAAATCTCCCTAAACAACTTCCCACTGTCAGTAACTCGTCACCACTCCTGCTGACCAGTGCACCAGCGCAAAAAACGGACGTTGATTTGTCGCCTCCAGCACCACGTAGTCCCCCTAGGCGGCTCCATGTTTATCCCAGTCTCCACCATTGTCTGCCCACTGCTGGGTAGTACAGCCCCTCTCCTCAGCCGGCGGCCATTCACAACCTGGCACATCTGCCAACCTGGCCAAGAAATCGCATGCTTCCCATATGCCACCCTACACCACTCAGCCGGGTACAGCGTCGTCTCCTAGCGTTTCGGTCACAAAATCACCCCCTACACCTGTTGCTGCTGATGGCCAAGAGTCCCCTGCAATGACCTCATTAAACTCCATCTTTAAATGGCTGCAGATCTACGAGCTTTCGGGCCCCAGCTATCCAGCCTATTACCCATCCACGTCATCCAGCACTGACATACACACAGGATAGCGCCGCTTACCCTGGCGCCAGTCCAACAGCGCATTTATTCGCCCCCTCAAAGATCCGCGTACCCCACGGCTACACGCCACTTCCATCAACTCGGAAGCCGCTGTCATCATGTCTAGGGGGGCAGTACGACATCATAAGTTTTTGTCCAAGTGTGCCGCATCCATCGTCGGTCCCACCGTACACGAACCACTTAGGACGAGTCACCAGCATAGTTGCCAACCGGAACCACAAAGTGTGGACCACGGCTGAACCTTTTCCGCTCCATGGTATGCCCTATATTACCCCTCCGCAAATTCATCCTCCTTTGCCCCTCACCACCCAACGGCGCCGTATTCTACTCTGATCCCACGTGCACACTATACCAACTGACCTTTCATACCAAAGCTTCCTTCATCCCCAGTCCTTTTGCTACCATTCCAGCCCCTCACTCTCACGTCGGGAAGCACTTTGGGATGCCCGCCGCTTCATTCAGTTCTACCCACAACATTATATTCATCTCACTTCAACCCCCTTTTACCTGTTATTCGTCACCCTGCCCACAAAGCCGCCACTAAAACCATGGTTTTTTTCTCTACCACTGCCCTCCACATTCTGCCCATTAATGCACGCTCTCATACACAAAATCAATTCACTAAAGCTCATGGCAAGGTATGCTAACCTAGATATTGTTTCAATGACCGAAGCTTGGCTCTCCGAGCACACACCTGCCAGTTGCGTTATTATCCCGGGCTATCAAACCTCCTCTGGTCCGAGGCTTTCTCGAAAGAGGTAGTGGGTGTCTGGCATACGTTCGGTGCTCTATTCATACATCCCCTACACCAAATCCGACTTCTGAACTCTGTAAGGCTGTCTTTGGACAGGAAAAACTGTAGCTGCCTGCTGGGTTGCATTCATCGTCCTCCTGGCACTGACCCACATAATATCAACGCCGTCATCTATGCCTTCAACCTTGCCTCTGATCACACCTCCAGTTTTAAAATCACTGCAGGGGACTTCAACTTCCCACAAATCTGCTGTCCGTCACACGCAGGTTTCCCTCACTTATTGTACTTCATCTGCCGTATATATCCGGATCCGTGCCGCCAAATTGTCAAATCCCCTACTAGAGGCAGGAGCACCCTCGACCGAGTTTTCACTCTTGGCCTCACTGCAGCCAAAATTCAGGCACCCCTCCATTCCCCTGGTAGTGACTGTAACGAACGTTTGAGCAATGCGCAGCCAAATTCGCAACGGATCCCGAAATCAAAAGACGATTATCCGTGATATTCTACAATACTAGATTATTACAATAAACAATGACATAAACAATATACAAACCTCAATAATAAGATCACGAGGACTCAACAACGAGGAACCGAATAGCAGCGTGTGAGCAGACAGCACGTGCGTCAAGCAGGTCCTGAACAAGGATGTGCCAAAATAGCGCTCTGGGCGCGAACAAACAACAATTGGTCCAGAAAAACAACCAGTTCGTGAAGACAAGTCAATAGTGTATGGAAATGAGTGATGTTGGGAAAAACACTGAATCGCGAGGGAAAAAGGGGGATTTTCCACGACCGGCTGTTACACCGCCCACCAAAATCCTCCTGGATCCTTAGCAGAGTCAAAGGTTCGGTATAAAGGTACTGATTCTTCCTACCTGCCTAGGCCCTGCTGTCAGTGCGCGCGTCTAATGCTCGTCGTCAACGTTCTACTACTGGTCGCACCTAATCCATTGGATACATAGACGTGAGGCTAGTCTACATCTTCCACAAGACCAAATGAACGATGGCGGGCGTGAATGGTCGCATAGACGTTGTCCTCGTAAGGGGCCGTTCGGTGTTGGATGTACGTGCTTGAATGTGTGTGTGACTGCGTGTGTGTGTGTGTGTGTGTGTCGGGGGTACAATGAAATCACAGGTATGACTACACATCAAAGGAGGACTTTCTGCAATGTCAACAAAAGACCGCGTGGCAAGGAAACGAGTAAAGTGTAGGCATGCGTGTGACCTAAGCTCCGCTACTTCCGCATATGCAAGGGGCATTCGGTAGCGTCAACAAAAAGCAAAACAACAAACACTGTCACATGTTTGATGGATTTACGGGATGTAGAGTGCGTCGTGCATGCGTGTATGTATCGGGGTGTACAATGGAACCGCATTCATCACCACATATCGGAAAGAACCTTCTGTAATGTCAACGAAAAGACCGCGAGCACCTTAACGTGTTTGACGGAGACCGTGCGGTATATGTGGTGTTTCTTTATCCACCTCGATTTCTGGTGTGAAGAAGGTTTACTAGGCCTCAGGGTTATCAGCTCCTCTGTCTTCACTATCGAGTAGGTTAATACTGCGTATGTCACGAATGAGCACTCCGTTAGCTGTCTTCACCTTCACCGTTCTTATCAGTCCGTCAGTGCTTTTGATGGTTTCCGTAACTGCTCCCAAAGACCAAGCGCTGAAATGTGCGCGTTCGTCGGCGATCATAACCACGTCCCCAACTTTGAATGGTCTTGTTTTGGCCAGCCACTTCTGTCGAGTCTGCAAAGCCGGTAGGTACTCCCGTAGCCATCGCCTCCAGAAGACCTTGGCCAGATAGTTCGCTTGCTTCCACCCATGGAGGTAGCTCCCACGAAGGTTTACCGGCCCTTGGAAACCCTCGTTCGACCTTAGCGTCAATAAGTCGTTTGGGGTGAGCGCCAGGTGGATGGGGTCGCCGTTCAATACTGGGACCAGGGGGCGGTTGTTCAGGACTCGCTCCACCTCAGTCATGACGGTGTTCAGCGTCTCGTCGTCGGGCGGCTGCTGCTCCATGATTGACAGCAATATCCGTCTTGCGGACCGGATCATGCGTTCCCATATGCCGCCTCGGTGGCTGGCCTGTGGGGGGTTGAAATGCCATCGTATGCCGTAGGCCACGGTTCGATTTTGCAGTTCGTCCCTATTTATGTTCTTGTGCCAAAGCTGCAATTCCCGGTGAGCGCCCACAAAGTTCGACCCATTATCTGAGTATATATCGGCCGGTACGCCTCTTCGGTTGAGAAATCTTTGCAAGGCCCGTAGAAACGAATCGGTCGTCATCGAATGTGCGACTTCTAGGTGTACCGCACGTGATTTCATGCACGTCATGATACATCCGTATCGCTTTTCTAATCTTTTCCCGCACTTGATCCACAAGGGCCCGAAATAGTCCAACCCGGTGTCACTGAACGGCCACCAGCCCGTAGTCACTCTGCATTCTGGTAGTGGGGCCATGAGTTGTTTGCCTGCTGTGGCATTGCGTCTCCTGCATTGCACACACCGTCGGATTACGCGTTTTACAGTCTCTCGTCCTCTCAACAACCAAAGACGCGTTCGGATGACGCTCGTCACGTGACTTTCCCCGGCATGTCCCTCCATGGCGTGGACGTGTTGACTCATTAGCTCTACTACAGGTTGTCTCACAGGCAGCAGTATAGGACACTTTGTGTCGAAGTTCAGGTGGGCGTTGGTCAGCCTACCATCCACCCGCAGCAGTCCGTTGATGAGTTTGGGGTTTAAACGCTTCAGCTCGCCCCTTGGAGATGGCATGTCTCTATTGGTCGGCCCCACTTCTTCCGCCCTCTTGAGTTCTCCGGCGAAAGCCTCGCGCTGTATCATTCTGAAAATATCGTACTCTGCCGCTTGTAGCTCATCGGGACCTATCGGGCCGACCCGTATCCGACCTGAGGGCCGTAGCCCTTTCATGACTAGTAAATTTCTCTTGAACCTGGTTAACCAAACTAGCGAACGAAGCGTCTTCATCCAGGAAGAAAACCTGACCAGTCGCGATAGAATGGATGACGCTTCGACGACGTTGGTTGCTACCACTACGCCTTTGATCTCCAGTTCCAATTCCGTAGGGGTTTTTAATTCGAACACGGGCCAGTCCTGTTTGGGCAATTGCAGGAAGTTCGGCCCTCTCGTCCACGTGTCCAGTTGCCTGAAGTTGTTCGCATTTCGAGAGCACAGGTCGGCCGGATTATCGCCAGACCTGACATGACTCCACTGGTGCGTGGCTGATTCATCGTGGATAATCTTGAGCCGGTTAGCAATGAAAGTACTAAACCGGCTCCGGACGTTGTTGACATAGTAAAGTACTATCGTTGAATCCGTCCAGAAGTTCACCGACAAAATGTAGAAGTCAAAACATCTCTTCACAGCTTGCACCACCCTGACTGCCAACACGGCTGCGCTGAGTTCAAGGCGTGGGATTGAGACCGACTTCAGTGGAGCAACGCGGGCTTTGGCGAACAGGATCCTCGTGGTATATTGTCCATCTCCTGCGCACCATCGTCCGTACACCACAGCTCCATAACCGACTTCGGATGCATCGGAAAAGGCATGTAGTTCTCCAGTCCGTGTCGTATGGCCAGGAGTCAAACATCGTGGGATTCTTATGTCCCCTAATTTCTTCATGGTGTTCAAAAATTCTTCCCAGTCCAGCCGGTCCTCTCGGTCCAGTGACTGGTCTCAATCAACTTTCTTACGGCACAGCCGCTGCAGCAAGATCTTTCCGGGTAGCAGCCATGGTGAGACGAAACCGAGCAGGTCTAAAAAACTTGAGACGGCAGATAGTATGCCACGACGGGTTATTGGCAGCTCGGGAACGTTTAGTTCGAAAACAAAATCGTCCGTTTCCGCGTCCCATTGTATCCCTAAAGTGCGCTCGATAGGAAGTGGAGAGTCGTCCAAATCTCTTACCATTTCGGCCTTTTCGTGATACGGGATGACCTTTAGCACTTCTGAAGCGTTCGACATCCATTTAGTTAGATGGAAGCCGCCCTCTTCCAGCAATCTCGTCAGACCCATGAACTGCTCAAGAGCTGATTCCACATCATCGAATGACCCAAGGTAGTCGTCGACGTAGAAGTTCCTGCTGACGCTTTCTACCACCGTCCAATGTACTAGATCGCCATGTTTGTTCGCTGATTCTCGGAGGGCGTAGTTTGCACAAAATGGTGACGATATGTCTCCGAAGGGGTGGACAGTCATCCTATAATTCACCACTGCGTTGTCCCGGTCGCTCCCTTCCCACCACAGGAAACGCAAAGCATCTAGTTCTCCTACCGGGATCTTCACCTGATGGAACATTCCCCTAATGTCGGCAGACAAAGCCACTTTACCCACTCTGAAACGGCACAAAAAAATCGATCAGTGGTGTGGTCCAGTCAGGCCCCTGTAGTAGGCGATCGTTTACCGACTTGCCCTGGAATTTGGCCGCACAGTCGAAAACCACCCGCAGTTTATTGGGTTTCTTGGGGTTGATAACCGGATGGTGAGGCAGATACCAGATACCCCTTTTGCTGTCGGTGTTAACAGGCACCTTTTCAACGTAACTGAGGGTATCGTTTCGCTTCATCAAATCCGCGTATCGTTCCCACGGATTCTGGTCTCGAATGAAGCGTTCTTTTAGTCGTAGTAATCGTTGGGGAACATAATTTCTGTTGTCAGTCCACGGGTCGACCAGTGTGCGCCATGGGAGGGGAACCTCGAATTGTTTTTTGAGGCCTCTAGTGCCTTGCCGCACCGTTTGTAAGGCGAAGTGATCCTCTTGAGACAACGTCGGTCTTTCGTCTCCAATGTCATGAAACTCCTTTTCATACAGCCGTTGCAGATGATACTCTATGCGGTCCGTTTCGGCGGATAAGTAATTCACGGAACCGCGTACCCCTACTGGACCGTATAACATCCATCCCAGGGCCGTGCGTACGGCATAAGGTGCCTGGCGGTCGCCCACTCTCTGGTCAAGAACCCAATGCGCCTCTGGCACGTCGCAGCCGATGAGGAGATCCACTTCATCATCTCCCCACTCTACAACGGTTACATCCTTCAGGTGGGGCCACCGAGTCAAGATTGCGTTCACCGACCTTGGTGCTCGCATGGGGAGATCCGCTAACGTGAATGCCCCCGTTGGTTCAATTTCCTCGTAAGTGTCTGGAGAGATGAGTTGCAGCCTTAATCTACCGGCAGTCATTATCTGAGTTCCGCCCACCGTGCTCACTGCTAACGACGTCGCACCTTGAGCCAGTTGGTGTTTGTCGGCAAACCGCTCTTTCACTAAAGTGGTGTCGGATCCACTATCAACGAAAGCCAACGCCTTGACTATCCCAGTCGGAGTCACCACTCCCACGGCCACTACGCCTAAACGTACCGGTTTACTGGCAGATTGTGAAGTTGAACAAATCACGCTGGGCTTGGCACTCGCCTCGGATATGGTTACTCTCGCCTGATGCAGCAGCCGATGGTGTCTGCCCGTGCAGCCCTCGTAACCACATCGATTCCTTGTCCTACAGGCTGCTGCCCGGTGCGTGGTGTTGAGACAGATAAAACATGCTCCTGCCATCCTCGCCATTCCCCACCGTTCGTCTATTGTGGCGTTGCCGAACTTGGGGCATTCTGGTAGGCCGTGGCTAGTACCACAGGATCTGCAATTTGGTTTTGCCGTAGCACCTCGTGAAATGACGTGTGTACTGGTCCAAGGCTGGTACTTTGGATGTTCCCGTACAGGAGTTTGGACTTGGCTAGTACTGGGCTTGTTTGCTCGGTTGCTGTCCCGGATGAGTCGGCCGAATCTGCTGTCAGCTATCTTCGTTTGCCTGTCCAAGTATTCAGTCAGGTCTTCGAAGTTAGCTACCCTGCCACTTCGGCTTATCCGTTCAGCTTCTTCCGCCCACCGACCCTGTAGTTCGGGAGAGAGGTGACGGACTATGCCTTCCAAAGTGTGCATGGCGTCTAGGTCAGCCATGTAACCTAAATGGTCGAGGGCTATTGAGCAGTTCTGCATCTTAATCACCAGGTCGGCCATGGTGTAGACGTCGCCCTTGGTTCTCTTTGCCTCTGCCATCACGCCCTCTATTAGGTTACGGGCTACTTTGAAAGGTTGGCCAAACAAGTCCCTTAGAATCTTCCTTGCCCTTGTGTAGCCTTGTTCTGGGTCGAGCATGGTGCACCCGTCGATAGCTTCTCTTGCTCGGCCTCGGCAGTAGTGAGTAAGGTAGAGAAGCCTTTGCCCAGAGTCGGTTACCTTATTTTCAACCAACGTTTCGAACTGCTTGACAAACTTGCAGTATTGCTCAGCTCGCCCGTCGAAAACCGTTAGCTCCACTCTAGGCAGATCGATCGATGGTGGTTTGTAGTCGGCGACCGGCGTGGGGTTCCCTATCTTATTGCACCCTAACCCATCGGAAGTGTCGAAGTCACTGGTCTCATGCTCTCGCTGTTTCTGTGTACACTTCTCTGCTTCCTGCGCCGGTAGTCTAGCCGATAGTAACTGTTGCTCTAGTTCTAGTATTCTCAGCTTATATAAATCGACATCCTTACGATCAATAGTGTTCTCAATAACACATGAACTAGCACTGACAGGACTAGGCGATCTAGCATTAACTAAAGAATCATATGTACCCAAAACCTCCCCAGAGACTTGCCGTATTACTTCCTGTCCGGATTCGACTGCTTTTGATCCTTTTCTTGGCATTTTGCGTGATTTTTCCTCGTTCCAAATTGATCTATTGAGTATTGTAACGAACGTTTGAGCAATGCGTAGCCAAATTCGCAACGGATCCCGAAATCAAAAGACGATTATCCGTGATATTCTACAATACTAGATTATTACAATAAACAATGACATAAACAATATACAAACCTCAATAATAAGATCACGAGGACTCAACAACGAGGAACCGAATAGCAGCGTGTGAGCAGACAGCACGTGCGTCAAGCAGGTCCTGAACAAGGATGTGCCAAAATAGCGCTCTGGGCGCGAACAAACAACAATTGGTCCAGAAAAACAACCAGTTCGTGAAGACAAGTCAATAGTGTATGGAAATGAGTGATGTTGGGAAAAACACTGAATCGCGAGGGAAAAAGGGGGATTTTCCACGACCGGCTGTTACAGTGACCACAAGGAGGTTCCTTGCACACCGCTGTCTTCTGCCAATCTCCAACCAACCCAAGAGCCCCCCATATCGTTTAAAGTTACAAATTGGGGTCCCGTTTCCTCATTTATTAGTTCGTCAAACTGAGATGCACGTTTCCTGTCGAGCGATCCCCCATTGGCCGCTGATTGTCTATAATCCACGATTCTGAGTGTTTGTCTAAGCTTGCCTCTGCCATTGCCAGCAATTGTGCGAACCATGAACTTCAAAATTGTGATTACCCTACATTACGGTGAATGGCTGTGTTCTCTGATCATGCCTTGTGCATGTGCCTTGACCGCGATCAAGAAATATACCATTATTATTATTATTATTTCGCGTACTCTCTTCTACTCCAATGTAGCCTCCCCGCCCCTTCCCTGCAACAGTTAACTGACTCCACCCTGTCTAGCATCTTTTTTGACGCTGAACGCATTCAAAAGATAGTCGAACTGAAGGAGTCATCTTATTGACATGGCTGTGATGGAATCCCCCCTGCTCTGTTCCGTTTTAATGGGACTGATCTCCCTTTTATGCTTACGAACCTACCCACGTTGTCCACGAATAGTAGTCTGATGCCAAAGTAGTGGAAGATCTTCACCATCACTCCCCTTTTTGATAAAGAATCTCTGTATGACGCCGACAACTACCGCCCTATAATCCACACTCATGCTGTGTTTAAGATGATGGAACGGACCGTTAAATAGCAAATTCTCGATTATCTGCTTAACGAAAAGCTACCTAACCCCTCCCAGCATGGCTTCATTAGAACCAGATCATGCACCAACTGTAAATTTCACTTTCTCAATTCCGTAACTACAGCAGTGAACGTGAAGGAAGCAATCATCGGTTTTTTCTGGGCAAGAATAAGGCATTTGACAGGGTCCCCCACACCCACTTACTATCTAAAGTTCGCTTCTTCTGTGTCACTGACCCCCTTTTCTCCCGGTTATCTTTTTTGTCTTCCCCTTTCCTCTGTAGCTCTGATCGATGACCACCTGCCATCGTCCACGTCTGCCACGGGTAGATTGGTTCGGGGAGTGTCTTAGGCCCCTTACTTTATCTCATGTGTATAAGTGACGTCTTTGGCTCTGTCCACTTTTGCACTCCATATCCTTTTGCTGGCGATATTAAGATAGCGTGTACCTTTGACCCATAAAACCTGCCCGCCACACTTACCAACATTTCTGATGAATAAACTTCCCTTGACCACCGCTGCCACAAGTGGCAAGTACAGTTTCCGCTTCCAAAGGTTCTCTGCTCGCCCGTAAAAGTACCACGAGCCCCGGATCTGTCCCGGTTAGTGGTACCCAATCCACGTTTCTCCCCTATTAAAAGACCTTGGCCGCCTCACAGCGTACAGCTTTTGTGTCGGGCCACTCTAAGTACTGCCCTTATCGGCCCTAACATGACAAAAGTCACCTACGCCGTAACTGAAAACGTCCAAACCTTCTTCACCAAAAGCAGGATTGGACTTAACTCACTTCTATCTTATCGTGAGTGGTATGACCAACTCGAAATCGAGCCCCTTTGGCTTGGAAGCCTGAAGCCCAGTGTCATTCCGCAGTGTAATCCTGTGCACAGGAAAACTTCTGCTGTTTATCCACATTTTACTGTCCACAGTGTGCACTCGCTGCGGAACCGTATTTCATTTTACCTGTATCGCCATCGCGCCCAAAAGTCGAGTCTAGTTTCTTCCTCATCCCTTTTAGTAAAGTATGGAATAAACTCCCAGTTAAGATACACATGCTGTCCAATCTCCTCTCGTTTAAGTGAGCATGAAACGCATTTCCCAATGGTCCCAATGCGATCAACCTGAAAGACGAGTGCATTTGCATAGACCACGCTTCGGAAAGGGGTGTTCAACCCCGAAGTTCTCATGACACCTCTGCGGCTCAAATATCTTGTCCTCACCAGATCACATAGTCCACCCGTTTTTCAATCCTATTTCCAAAACGGACACCGTCTTTCTTGTCCCAGCCGCCAACCAAGTAAAATTCCACTTTTTGATCTCCTCACTCAAGTATAACCGGGTCACATTGCAGCCTAACCTACGATATCCCATTTAGTATCTCTAGCGATAATCCTTAACCACTCTTCACAGACAATGTACTGTTTAATATACTGTCCCCCAATCTCGGCTCCTATTCAGATCCGGATATCTGCAGTAACATGGGAAAATCACCCTAAAGCCTGCACTATTTAGACTTGTGCTTTAAAACCCAGATCGGAATACGGTATAAACTGAAGCTTTGGCCCCAACAGGAAACAGATCACCATCCACCAAATACCACAACTTCCTCCTGTGATTGGCCACTATAAGACCTTTTATACTGAGTCACCTGCGGGTCGTCTCAGAGTATCACTACTGGTTGTACTGACAGCGGATATCTGGCATATAAACTGAAAGTCTTTGGACTACGGCCTCATCTAAGGCGAGCGGTCAACTATAGGTTCCCGAGTGTTGGGATAGTTCCGTGTTCCTTTTTTCCACATTCCTTCCCTTCCATAGATAAAAGCTACGACTTCGCCGATGAGCAGAAGGCAACTAGCCCGCGTTCGTCTTGTTCTACGGGGAAAAGACAGCCAAACTTAGCAACCGCGGACCCCATGGGTCACGTGTAAAGAATGGCTGGCGAAGAAGAAATGGGAAGTGCGCTCCATGGGTCGACCATGCCCTGGCGCCCCTCGGAGAAGAACGCCAAAGGTATCGGATTCACACTCAACGCCCCTTGAATAACGGGCGAATTCTCCTGCACAGCCAAGACCCGACCCTGCTTATGGGATGACCTGAAATAAGCGTACCAGCTGGGCCCTCAGTACTTCTGCCTGACCCTGAGGGGGTGGGGGTGATGGCGTGCCGAATAAGCTCTCTACGTGAAAACCGACATACGTCTGTCATTATAAACCCTCTCCAGCGCTATACCTCATCTCCGACCTGCTCGGTGATGTGAAATTTCGTAGTCCACACCAGCTTCCCAAAGCTTAACCGTGTGAAGTCAACTACAATAATAATCTTCCTTGTGGACCATCACAAGTAATTGTTTTGCACGCCAAAATAATACGTAAACTAACCCTTCTAAAGTCAACCCTGGAAACTCTCCAGTAAGTGTCTCACGGCCGAAAAATATTTGCCACTCACCCAGGTTTCCACTAGCCTACTTCATTTTTTGGGGGCGCAGCATCACAGAGTTATATCAGCTGCTGGTTCGGAGGTCCTAAATTCTTGATGAACGATGAAATTTCATGGCCGACCAGTCCTACGGTGTCCGCAGCACCACCAAACGTTGAGTTGAAGCAGCCTTCAAGTACAGTTCTCACAATGTTGCAGGATACTTGGACGCATACACTTCTAGCTAGGTGCTCCAGTTGGTTTCATCTGCTGGAGTCGGGAGCGTGGTTAACCCGTTTTAAAATGTACGTTGCAGTCAAGAGAGGCGGGCGCACAGATCTAGGATTGAGAACTGGACCGTTGAAGCTACACGACATAACTAAAGCGGAGGAAAGTGCTATTCTGATTGTACAAGCTAAGGTCTGTGGCGAAGAGTTAAAATGGATACGAGACAGGAACAATAACCTATGAACTAACGAATCGCCGATGAAAAGGACTCTATTAAAACTCGATCCAATCTTATTAAATGGAATTATTTGTGTTGGCGGAAGACTAAACTGCTCCAGTCAGCTTCGGGGTGTTCAACATCCGGCGACACTACCCAAGACTCACCCGATTACAGACTCGATAATTCGATGGTATCACGCGATGGAAGGACTTGCAGGACCATCTCAGTTACTCGCGAAACTTCGCAAAATATTTTGGATTCTACGTGGAGAGCTGCTGTCAAGCAAGTACTTGGAGAATGTTGGAAATGCCAGAGGCATTTGGCGGTTGTAGGCAAACAGATGGTGGCTCCTCCACCAGCCATTAGAGTCCAACAAGGTTGGTTTCCGTTCAAGTACGTCGGAATAGATTATTTTGGCCCATTTGCAGTTAAACATGGGCACAGCGTGGAGAAACGATGTGGATGCATCTTCACTTGCCTCCAGGTGCTTGCGGTATTTATCAAAGTTTCTCATTCTCTAAGCACGGTTTAATTCATGATGACACTACTGTGTTTCATGTCGAGGAGAGGGGCACCGTCCGAGATTTTTATTGATAATAGTAAAAACTTTCTCGGGGCTCAGAGGGACTAAAAGAACCTAATGGGAAACTGGTTTAGTGATAAGATTGCTGATAGATTGTTGCAACGGGGCGTGTAGTGGCACTTCAATCCCCCACATGCTGGTCACCGTGGGAGAATATGGGAGATCATGGTGCACTCGGTTAGAAGAGTACTTCTTTCAGTTTGTGACGAGCAGCCGATGACTGACGAAATATTGTTGAAATTCCTTACGGAAAGTGAGCGGATAGTAAACGGACGACCGCTGGTGCCTTTGACCTTTGACTGTCGTGATCTGCAAGTACTCACGCCCGACGGCCTTCTTATCCTGAGGGCGAACCCACGAGATATTCCGACGAATTCGTTGCGCGATAGGATGATTCGTCAGTGGAGGCAGGCAAACTACCTAACATCTGTGTTTTGGAAGTGATGGACCAGGGAATATATTCCGCTATTACGATGGCGGCAGAAATGGATAACTCGAGAAAGCAACTTCAGATCGTGTGATGTAGTGCTACTAGTTTCGGAGGCTTTGCCGCGTGGCCGGTGGCCGATCGAAGTTATCGAAAGCATCTCAATCTCGGACGATGGCTTGGTGCGAACGGCAATAGTGCGAACTAATGAAGGATTAGTGCTCCGTGACATTGGAGAGATTTGCCTTATTGAAAGTTAACCTGACACTGGCGGTGTAAGTTCAGAGGCCAACTGTCCTCAAGTGGGTGGCGGGTCTTCGGATCCGCCGAACCGGGAGGGACCGCTGTTAGTTGATCCACTTGTCCGACTGGGAGCTGCTATTGATGGTGATCGGTTTTAGGTATTGGGGAGCCGTAGGGCGAGCCGATGCACGAGGCCGACCACACCTAGCGGTGTACGAGAGAAATCCGGGTCGGATTTTGGTGGCCGGTGTAAAGGAGTTCAGGAAACCGCGTTCCATGCTTTAGCATCCATGTTACAAAGACATTTATCATTCTTATGAACTATCTTTGCCGGAATTCCGATTGTTTGTTTTATTTCTCTAAATCTTTGTCACAGACCGGACTCCTACCGTTGCCTCGAGCGTGAGTCGCTCAGCTTGAACTTCGTTGTGACTCTATTTGGTAACCTCATCTTCTTTATTCAACCTTTTGCTGTAACCCAGCTGCAGTTGTTGACTTTTTGTCCAATTTGGAGCAAAAGGGCCCAGAAGGAACATTACTGAGGTTTGATTATTGTGAAATTAATTAATTTGTGGTATATAGTAAAGTAGCTATTTGGAATCGACTTTGTTTTGAATTGTGTCGAAATTGATTGCTACGCCTGGCTCGAACGTTCCGGTGGCTGGACTTTGCATGCGGCTTTATTTGTCTGCCGTCATTGCGTAGTGAACCCAATGCAGTGCCCTTTAACTGCTGAGCACTTATCTGACGTCCAATCTATCATCTGTTCTGTGGACTGTCCACCTTTATAGTGGCTGTAGCTATGTGCACCCCATATTTGTTCATCCTCCATTTTAGACCGAGGTTACTGGACCAATCTAGTATAAGCAAACAACTCGCTCTACGTTACCTGTCTTCTTGGACCTTCCATTCGTCAACAATTTGGTGGTCTCCTTATACTTTCGGAGGTGTCCATCATTCGCAATATAACTGACCCCACCAGTATGCAGCCACCAACTTCTACTGCCATCCCCACCATCTATTTTATTTTATTTCAAATCCGAAGTCCCTTTGCCATTTTTCTCACCAGTCCCAATGGTCCCGTATTTGTCTCTTCACGGCTTTAGTGTGACCCGCCTATCAAAATGGTCATCTATTCACTTGCCTGCCCTCTGCTCCATTATCTCTTCTGTACGATATTCGCCTCCGCAAACTCCATGTAAGACATCTGCCACTGATATTCTGTCATGATTCCATAACCTTGCTGAGATTACGGGAAACATCTAGAAAAATGTACTAAATTCGCTGCCCAACTACCGGCCTTTTTATGGCTATTTCTTCCATCACCGCCCATGAAATCTCTCCCTCAGTCCATCGGGTATGCTGTTCCCTCTCATTGCGCTCGACCCCTTCGGAATCTCGCCGTTAAACATTCTGGCCTTACAGGCCGTTGGTTCACTCCATTTTACCTCTTCGCTCTCGAAAGATGTTAGGGAACTGAAGGCTTACAAACGATATTCGTGCGCGTGATTGCGTGCAAACACTCGAACGTGGCTACGCTCTGGAATGCTAATGGGCAGAATCAGTGGCATGCAGAAACCTCGGAACGATGGTCGAAGGTAGACCAGAGTCGCCACCAGTGACCTCGGTTGAGTGAGTTGTCATCCAGGTATGCCACATCAATTACGTCCAGCTTTGGGCAGCTTTTATTCAATATGATATCCGGAGGCCAAATCGGCAGGCTCTCTGGTTGCAAGGGACGATAGCATTGGGGCCGAAACAGGGTGCAAACGTTGATGCCAAAATTCTCCGGATTTCTTGGGACCGGCGAAGCACGCCATGTGGCGAGGTGCCATGAGAAGAAAGGACACGGAAATGTGGAGCAGCAATCGCAATGGACGTGAGAAGTATACCGTGGTAACTAATGATGCATGCTTAACCGTGTCGAGACTATGACCACGAGAGTTATTATTACAAAGTGCAATAAATAGCATCGTGTTTGCCCTAGTCTAGAGTACAATCTTCCGACAAGAGTTTGAGACGGGAGCCTCATTAGCGGACGGGCCTATGGACGTGCGCCGATGGACCGAACGTGAGACGGTGTTTTCATTCAAGGACGGCAGAAATGGGAGTATCCTCGGGTCACTTCGCAAATCTATCGATGCGCGGTAATAAATAGGTATACCCGTGTGGTGGGGTCGACAGACCTACAATTTCAACGTGGATATGATCGAGGTGAGCGTCAGGCGTGGCATAAGTACCGGTAGGCGAAAGTACTTGCTCAGGTGCTTCAGATAGTTGACACTGTAAACTCCGTTTTACCCACGTGCGAACATCTTTATTTACGGACCATCAGAAGTAACGTGCACCTACCGGTCGGAGACTGGCTGCTATGCCCGGATGGGAAATTTCATGTGGGGTGTCGAACACAAGGCACCGATATGTAGGGGTGCGACTGGTCGAGGCAGGCCAGTAGACATGTTGCAGAGTACAGTCCCAGCACAGGTAGCCAGAGGTATGGCTGACACTGTCGCGACGATGACTGAGCAGCTTTCATACATGGTGTATCCTGTGCCCGTGTTGCAGTCATTGTTGGAATGTCCAAAGCCGGAGATTTAATGGCATTAGGTGGAAAATGCGACAACGCATTTTCAACGCTGTTTCAATCGCCTTTCACAAGTCGTACATCAGTCGTGAAGTGAAGAATATGGTCTAAACATCTGACCTCTCATAGAGAGCAACAATTAGACTGAGCATGCAATGCTTACTTCAAAGTCTTATGGTCGGTTTAAAGGATGAAATATCGACCCTCGACTGCACTGTGTAAGCGTTTGACGGCGTTATATGCAAACAGCAGTTCACGACCGACAGCTATATATTTCGTTTCCGTGGGACTGAGACTTCGAGACAAAAACTCTAATGGTTGCCAAACCCCATAATCTAACTGTTGCAGGACCGCTCAGATGGCAAAATTAAATGCCCCCATCGCCATGCTTAGAGTGGCCGACGGAGATGCTTGCATCAGAGGCTTAGTCTGAGCCAACGTCGCTTCATTTTCCGAGAACGCTACTCGTGCGGCTTCCGCAAGTGACAACTTACGTGGATTTCCATAAAGCAGGTCAATAACGCTGCAAGCACTCAGCAGCATGGGGTATAAAACGACGACAAAAGTCAACTAACCGCAAACGGCCTTAGGCTCCTTGCCCGAGGACGGTATGGCGTAATCTAGAATAGTGCACACCTTATTCTCGCAGAGCTTAACACCATCTCGAGTGAACTTGTGGCCGAGAAACACGAGTTCCGGTTTTCGAAGTTCACATTTATCGGGATAGACTACTATTCCATGTTTAGACAAATGTTGAAATAGTAACTTCAAGTGTTGGATATGTTCATCTACACTGGATGACGCAGTTGGCAAATCATCGACATAAACGTGAACAAATTCCAAGTCTCGTTTAACGCTATCGATGAGCCCCTGGAATATCTGAGCAGCATTTTGCAAACCAAAAGCCATACCTAGGGACTCAAGAAACCAAGAGCATTGGTGACAGCAGTTTATTCGAAATCCTCAGCGGCGACTGGGATCAGGTAATAAACTCCAACCATCTCGATCGCAGAAAATGCAACTGCGAAGTGAAGTGAAGTCTTCATATTGTGTAAGTGGGGCATCGCTCAGCTGTCATAATGGGTAACCGAGTTTGGTGCTTGATACTCGCCACAAGGTGGCCAGCCAATGCTGTCTTTTCTAAGAACCATATGTAGAGATAAGGATCGTGTACTGTGGATGATACCTTTAGAAATTAGTGCCAGAATGGCCTTCGACGAAAACCAGTTTGTCCAGTGCCGGTCGGAGTGGTCGTACCTTGACTAGAGGCCCGTTGGTGGCAATGTTGTGTGCCACACGATCGGCCACTATCACTATCTACTCAAATGGTTGGGTGAAAAATGGAGAATTTTACAAACAAAGACTAAAAATTGTGAGGAATGTTAGAAAACAAGTCTGTGGCTCAGTATGCGTTTGTTTGAGCTGCGCGACCCCTCAATTTATTGTCCAACGAAGGGTTGACAAGTTGGAGCCCATGCGACCCAAAAAGTAATTCATGGCACCGCAGGAAATCGATTCCCAGTGTGCCTGTGGGAGTGTCAGCAAGAATGAGTGACCACAGATACCGTCGTCGTGGCCCCAGGTTGACTGCAAGCTGTCTCATGCCGTAGGCTAGAACTGAGTTATCACTCGCAGCAGACGGCCGAAGCGGGAAAGCGCATGGCTTGTACTCACGAACCGGATGGGCAGAAACTTGGGCCTCAGTACCAACTAGAAATCTAGCTTTAGTGAACGAACCATGCACGTGAAGCACATGACCAACATGAGATTGATTGCCGGCGAGTACGGCCGCTTTTGCTCACCAAAAGTGGCCCTATAGCGGCTTATGTACATTGCTGCCTGTGTCTGTGGGCGGTTGGTCCAAAAACGCCGTGGAATCAATGAAAGCCGCTGGTAGGATTTTCAGGTTTGATAAGCCCAGGTGAGGCTGATGCACGGCGGATGTGGGCAGTGGAGGGCACTCGTCCGCGCTTTTTCTTACGAGGCCTTTTTGAAGGGTGGGGAATTTCATTCCCTCTCTAATAGACGGTTTCTGGTTGGTTAATTTAGGGTGCTGATGCCTCTCCGGCGATTCTTCAAGGTTAACACTGTGAAGATTGCACGATATCGTAGTGGTAAGGGTAACCCTTTCACGGTAGACCCGGGCGGCAATCTTGCCAGACACGGAGGCTGCTCGTCATAAGGGCGAATCCTCGGGAAAAGCAGTTACGGTTGTACGGTGGTGGAAGGGCTAGGAATACAAACACAGTACCCTAAGTCTCTCCAAATCCCCAACAGCAACCCCCGCCAGGGACCGGGGGTGAGCTTTTTGGAGCTGCGTTTTGTGCCTCCGATGAGGTGTCTCACAAGTGGACGGCCCAAGCGTTCGTCTCAGAGGGGCAGGGTATGCATGAGAATGGTCTCTTCAAGCCGATGTTATGGTTAATTTTGAAGAGATTTTAGAAATAATTCCTGACTGGGGAGATAGAATGGCCAGGGACTGCCCGTGGGGTATGGAATGACCTTTGGCTTTGGCCGAGGATCCTGGGTGCCGCAAATTACAACACAAAGGCTGCGAGTCGAACCTCGGGATGGAAAATATAAAGGTCTCAGGTTTGAAGGTAAGAGCTGGCAGCTTGAGGCCTGTGCTGGTTTTCGTCTTATCCTCAGTTATGTTTGCGTTGCTAGGACGTAACGTGGAAAAAGTATATGGTGCAACAAAATGCGGACTTGAAGCAGCAGCTTACCGATATCGAAGAAGTTGGATTGCGGTTTATGGACTAGTCTTCTAGCCGGTCCTACAGATAACTATTACCAAGATCCCCTTTATAGAAAGAACACAGAAGGCTTGAGTGGGGGGACAGATGCTGAAGAAAGAAACGGTGACAATACGAGAAATACACGAAAAGCAAAGGAAAGCTACGGAGATGCAGAATGCAAACCGAGTGCGCGTACAGTAGGAAAAGGGCGGAAAGTAAAAATGATTCATGAGCAAGGTCGACTGAGACCTTGTAAGAGTCGGTTCACATAAACCTATGCAATCTAAAAAGTATTGAGGTCGGAACCAAGCTTTGGAAAGGAAGTTGGAGAAAATAATCCAAAACGGGGTCCAGGAAAAAAGTCATTTACCCAGCACGATTGAGGTCACCACAACGCCTGGGATAGAACCCGATTACCTGCACATGCTGGCGGTATTCTCCAGTTGTATCCCTTGGAATTGTTCAGCATGCCTTAGGCAAAATGATCCTGGGCACGACAGAAGCCTTACCTTTGGCCCAGCTAAGTGAGTTCCTAAATGATGAGCCTCTGTGGCTTAGCCGCGTGAGGATCAACCTAGTGTTTCTCATTGGGCTATTATGTAAGCAAGTCCACACTTGCCATATATCTTTCGCCGCCCCCAGTCCTAACCCCTTTGGTCACCGTGCCTTTTCCCTCTCTGTGCCTCAATGTGATCTCTATCTGAGGTCCCGATTCTCCCCGCCAACCTATTCCAAAACCTACGATGAGCATTCCCTCAGTATACCCAGTGCCTCTTCATTGTACTCTCATAAGCGTGCAATTCTTGTCCGCCTAACCGTATTTAATGCTGTACTGATAGCCAGCGAGTGTGTCTCCACCGACCTGACACCGAAAGGAGACCTAAACATACAAACGTCTTACCACTGCTCCATAATCCAATGCAAATTTCCAGTATCTAACCCTTTTCTTCTCCGAAGGACCATGGACAATGCGCACTGCAAGCAGTTTTCCGCAGCGAATTTATCTGTTATTTTCAGTGTGACAACCATACACCTGAACCACTCTCGTCCGTATACCCACCCTGAGTACGCCCGACTGTTCCTACCTTGCACCGATGATCTGAGCATATCACGGATTCCCGCTAACTATAACCATATTAGTTCAAAAGGCTGTGGCCATTTGCACTTTCAACTATCTCCCAAATTGTTACGGGAACCCACTGCATCGACGAGACCTTGTTTAGCCTTTTTTACTATTTTTCGTCCGGTAACCCTTGATCCCTAGCTAGAGCATATCCAGACTACGTTTTTCTATTCCATCTCCCTTTCTAGTGACCCTCACTGACGGTCAGCCGCTTCGGGCACCGCACCGATTAGTTCCTTGGCAGCTGCATCCGGATAATATTGTTATGTGACCGCCTGCCAGTTGCTACTCCCGTTGACTTCGCAGTTCAAGGTCTGTCACAACCTGGTTAATCGATCTTGGACCATGTACCTATATTGTGGTTAATCTGTCCCGGTATATTCATCCATGCTCACCCATGCCGGTCCCAGCGGTGCGGGTCGCGGTCAGACCCCCGCTTTGGTCGGCGCGCATCAGGAGTGCAGGCCGTCTGCAACGATGTACGAGGGTAATTAGGCTGGCGGATCACCCCTCCTGTGTTCGCCTAACGAGGTGTTTTTCTGGTTGGGTGCCCAGCACGCAATTAGCCCCACCTACCAGAGCCGGTTGCGGATCGCATGCCCCAACTCTGCTCGCTGTGCTGTATTCGACAGAGGTGGTTGTTGAGTGTACGCACCCAATACCCTCGTTCTAACACGGTATGGCCAACTTTTTTCTAGTCATCAATCTTATCGCTTCCCATTGTCGTCGTCCTGCCACTGTATGCACACCTGCTTACCTAGTCCATTCTCCTATCATTTCTTCCCGCCATAGTCCCCACTCCGTGATGTCACGACCGCCTTATTCACTTACCCCGCCCATGCCCGTCAATATTTGCTTTCCTACCCACGTCTCCCGTACTGAATGCAACCTTCCACTCTGCTGCTGCCGACCTATGCCCATACAGCTTATTGATCGCATTTTTATAACCCACTGCCCACCGCTGCTTTACATCCTTCCTTGTCCTCCTTTCTCACGACTCATGCTACAACGCACCAGCCCCACCCGTACCCAAGCCTAGCTCTCATGTCAGGTCTCGTCATTTGCAACTTTTCATCCCTCGCGGCTACACCTATCATCGATCTATCACCGCCATATATTCCTTGCTTCGCCCTAAAAATCCCTCTTGGTCCTTCCAGCTACACCGCCTTATATCATCCAGATTCCACCCTTTAGACTTGACCTTCAACTTTGCCGGGAATCCCTTGAGTCCATCAACGGGTCCGTTTAAACCCCCTCCCTTACCCCTTGGTAGGCATATATTTATCATATATTTTCCTACATTTATCTCTCCTCAATCTATCTGTTTACGTTCGGCATAAGGTTTCATACATTCTCCATGATTATCCGTCTATATTTTGGCTTGTAACATTTGATCATATATCCGGCATGCTTCGGTTCTCCCCTAAATGAATCGCTGATATTATGACCAAAGTCCTGAACACAACGCAACAGAGTCAGCATGAGGTCCATTGGACACGTTGCTTCATTCTAACTGGGGTGTGAGGAATGAAGAGTTTAGTTAACTAGAGGCGTTGGATAGTGTAATTCTAAAGATAACTCTGTTGTGCAGACCTGATCAGCCTGTGTACTGAAGTCCCGTTCCGGCAGTTTCAAACCGGTTTCGAATCCGGGCTGGGCGGTGGAAATATCGAAAAACCGTTAGCGCAGTGTCAAGGACGCATTATGAACGAGAATGATGCAAGCTGGGGAAACGGAGGCCTGCTGATGTTCTACAGATGGAGTAAATTTTGAACAAGAAGAAAAGGAAGAAAAAAAGGAAAAAAATTGTAAAGAAGTGTTCTCGGGATAATGCCGTCACTTCTCGTTTCTTCCGATGACGCGGAGAAAGCCTTGGGGGCCCTAACGAGAGCATGGCGGCCGGTCCCGAGGGCACTCTTGATGCGGTTCTACGCATCTTTTCCCGAGTGATGACGGCCTCTTTTGCTTGACTGTACTTTAGGTCGCTGGATAATGCCCGACCACGTGAGAATTGGCAGACGGCCAGGTTGCCCAGCCAAGTATAAGAAGGGTTCAGGGAAGAGGCAAGTGTCTCAACCGGTCAGCCAGCTACTTAAGCCCCTAGAAATACCGGAGGAACTGGTGGCCAGTCAGCCGGAGGAAAACAAGATGGTCTCAAGCAGACAACAAGGGGTTGTCGAAAAATGAACCGCGCTCGCCCAAGCCGCGTTTTTACCCGGACGAGTTAACGATCAAGCTAGACAGGGTTGAACTATGCAAGGTCTGAAATTTGAACTTCAAAAAGGCCTTTGACTGTATATGTCACGGGTTGCTGCTACGCAAAATGTGGGCGTTACGCACGGCACCTTAGGTGCTGGAATGGACGCCAGAGAGTCACAGGCTGACATTAATACGTAGGGGGGGGGGGGTGGGAGTAAGTTCATAGGGACTGGAGCTAAAAGTATGGTCGCATGGGGGTTAGTCCTGAGTTTACTGGAGAGTATATAAAACCCAGACCAACTGCTTGCGGACGGCCTTAATTCGGTAGTTAAAGCCAGAACCGTTTTTCTCCAAGAGAACTTGAATGTGTCGCACTTGAACCACTTGGTGACCACTACCACGGAACATCGTGCAGTGTGGCCTTCTCACAAAGGACGTCGAAGGAGAAACCAGGTACCCAGACCTACAAATCCTACAACAATAAGATGGGTTACATACATCAATGACCTTACAGTCCGGATGAACAATTGATGCCAGCCAGTCCGTCAGTGTTTGGCTGAAGCGGCCAAGGATAAGCGAGCTCTTCAATAACCATTGCGCACGGCAGGCTCAAGAAAAAACTTTCGCAATGTTGTTTCTCCATAAAAACTAATAAGGCCAAACCTAGAATATTGTGCCCAAGCTTGGACTCCGCTATTGTGTGGGACGATGTTGCACTGGAGGAAGTTTCGCGACGCTTCACCAGAGCGGTAATGGAGCCCAGGTGCAAAACATACCTAGAGAGGCTTATGGCACTATACTTTCACCCAAGTGAAACGGAGGAGACCCAGGATGACCTAATGGAAGCCTTTAGGCGAATTGAGCGGCTGATGATGACAACAGAGCTGTTATTAGTATTGGCTCGGGTTTCCAGACTCGTGGAGGAATGAGTCTGAATTCGGTAAACTGAAGGCACCAGAAACTTAAGGAAGCAGATTTGCTTGTCCCGCTGTCAATCTGCAGGCAGCACTGCCGGCAAAGTTGGAGTCAACCACCTGGATGGTGGACTATGAGACGAGCTTGGACTTTTATTTGCTTGAATCACTTCCTTTTTGCTTTTTAACCCTCGTCTGTGGGAGGCAGAACAGGAAGTGGCACTCTACTTTTTATGAGCCCCTGTTGGCGCTGTAATTATCTCTTGGACTTTCGCCTCACCCCTTCCCCACGGCCCTCTATGTTGTGCCCGTTCTTCCCAACTTATCGTAGCTGGAACTAAATACAAGGTCACCTTTACTTTCGGCACTCCTGGAGGAGCTACTCTGTGAAAAGGACACAGGATGTACCCGTGCGATTGCCAAGCTACCTTCAAAGCGAAGTAAGTCCCAACCCCATTGCATCTGTGGAACAAAAAGGGGCATCACAAAGCGAACACAGAAGCCATGGCCCGGTGAGATTCATCTCGTCGCGTACTTGGGCAAGGACCCAGACTGTTCCACCTGGTAGCAGCACCAAGGTTTCTCATTCTGAAAAACGATGGACATTTTAGTTCCGCAACAGACTGTTTTTTATTATGCAGTTTAAGAAGAATATTGTCGGATGATTATTTTCAGGAAAATCTGGAAAGTGTAAAAATAGCTTTGTTTCATTGAAACTTACCACCCCACTAGCTTAGTCAGCACACAGATGGGGTTTCCAGTCCCTAAAGTGTTCAAAAAGGAACTGCTTTTGGACCATCTTGATAATGTGGTATATGCTAGCGAATTCTGCTTATTATCGTATGTGTTTTACCGAGCGGAAGCACACCGTGGTTTCTTCATAAAATGGTGCATAGTATGAGGATAATGGGCGTCCAAAAATACGCAAAACGTGTCAAGTAATTATTGAGAATGTTTAGAAACCTTATTCTTTTCTCAACTGGAACTTCATAAAATCCAGTAACTGATACCTTGAGCTTAAATAACAGCACAGTTTGCCGAATTTCAAAAAAGCAAGTGGATGCACTCTTGCCGTGCCCAAGAGAGATTCGAAAATATCTAAGTGGAGGTCAAACGGGACAAACAGTGGACCATTTTGGGACATTTTGTGACCCTCCGGAACTAACCCAGGCCTTTTTAGGACCGTGGTGCTGACTGGGCTTGACATTTGAAACTTTGAACAAACCTCAAGAAATGGGCTGGGCAGCTCTACCAGTGCCCACTTGCACCGGGGTTGGGAAGCCCAAAGCATTTAAAAATCGCGGAAAAATACTTGTCCCACTTCCATCAAAACCCGAATTTCGTTTCACTGCTTAATCGGTCATTGAAACGTTCTCCAAAGCTTTCAGCATAACCACTGAGTTACCGATGTATGTACAAGCAACGTGGCCACTCGCACAAGATTGAAAATGTGTATCGTATAAAAAGCGTTAGAAGTGTACATACAATTCCATCATCCGTTGCTGGTCATTCTTATATTCCAGAGAATTCTGCTGGTTCTTCTTTGTGTCAACGGGATCAGTAAAATAAACGCGTGGAGGGCGACGTATTAATTGTTCAGAAAGTCTTGAATGAAGCAATTTTCAACTTCATTTTTCAATCCGCAACTTCATGGAATGGCTCCTTGGAGCCAGTTTATATATATATATATATATATCTATATATATATATATATATATATATATATATATATATATATATATATATATATATCGGTGTTTTCAATTTTACGAAAGGAGTACGCAGAGGCTTGTGTATTATATGCATTTCATATATTTCCATGAAATACTTAACTGAAGGCTATGAAAAGTATACATTGCACGCAAAATTATCCGTGCTCTCTTTCTCAGCGTTACAAAATGCATTCTTGTGATAGAAAAACCGAATGATCACTTTGTGGCTGAATAAGCGCACCAGTGGATGATGTTCTGCTTGATAACTTAAGAATGAAGAAATTGTTACGGAGAAGCCCTGAATGGAAGCAAAAGGACCAAAAACGTCCTACCGTGGTAGCCGCCTTCCTTCTCCTCTATCCCAAGCTCTGATACATCAGAGCATAATGTCTTCCTGTGATTGGACTCGGTTCGTCCGCAAACCTTTTCGCCAAAAGCACATGGCCTATTGTCCCGTGATAAGAATAACTGTATCCACTTAACCATTACGGCTGCTATCAAGTTAAGATTTTGAGCCGGCCTCGGTTGTGGGTTCAATAGTCTGCAGTATGTCGTGGCAACCTCTTCACTAGTGCATGCAGTCTGCATACCTTGTGGCAAGGCATAACCTGCGCTACAGGTGGACGTGCCTTGGAGTAACCGATTTCCAAAAATGAAGGAGTCTCCAAAACTATCTGAGAAAGTGTCTCACGTGAAGCGATTCACCTGCGTAGAAAAACTCCACCGATGTGTACCCTGAACGAAGTCAAATAGTGGTGCGCCTAACAGTAGCGTTTGGCGGTATTGCGCAAAGCTTTTAGCCCGAGATCATCTTACGCTGTGGCCGGTGACCACCCAATCGCTGTAAACCGGGGCAAAATAATTTTCGGACAAAACTTTCACAACCAGGTACATCTAAAAGGAGGCACATTACGAAGTGAAGAAAAAAGTGCGACTGGGTTCTCGGGCGCAACAAGGTGATGCACAACATACATGCTGCTAGAGAAAAGTTAGGCTGACGGTAAATCAATTATGAAAAATGCGAAATAGGAACACAAATGGCTATAATAGATAGATAACAAAAAACACTTACATGCTTATAATAATATAGTTACAAAAATGCAGGACAGAAGTACACACGTGCCACAAGTTGACAGATAGCATCAGGCATTCACGTGAAACAGCGTTAATAAGTGCGTGCTAAATAACAGATTACAAGCAGTTCGTTGAAGAAATTTACAAGTTGGTTGAACATAACTCATTCACGAAAATCTTCCCCAGAAAGCTGAAGTACTGGAAGTGAAACTCATCGATCAGAATCTTTAAAGGATCCCCGGTTTGCCAGTTATCAACACAACGTTGCCGGTGAGCATACTGGAAAAAAATATCCCTTTTATCACATAGGAGCAGGGCGTTTTTCATATACAGATTATTGGTATAAAGGTGTCATCTGAAGGAAGCCTTCTTTCCTGATGAGAACGTAAAGTATTCACTCCCAAAAACTTTTGTACAACTGTTCCGCTGGTCTTGCGGGCCTTTTTGATCCAGTGCTTCAGTTCGCCTAAATGAGATTCATATGTGAGGCTGGAGGAATTGTCCTGCTTTCCGTGTTCCAGCATTCTCAGCTAAATGGGCCAAACCGCGTACTCTGTAACCAACATGCTCGGAGCCATACATTGTCGCCATTCGTTGTGCAAAAACAAGCAAAACACTATGAGCGAAATCCACCATAGAGCTATGTGAGGTGGGGTGCAAAAAAATATGTTCCCAAGTAAGCGGAAGTAAAAAATGACTAAATGACTCAGAAGTTAATGAATCACGTAAGCCAACGGGGCCAAGATAGATGGGGAACAAGCTGAATTCCTCTGCCTCCCAGCTTTCACTGTCATGTGTGAGGCGGCATTCACGCTGAAAGCCACACGAGAAAGAAATGTGCGTTCTTAGGACTCGATCGCCTATTCCTTTTGCGGCCGTGCTACCAAGACAGAGACACGATAAACGGCTACTCTGCAGCCAGGCGGCAAGCAAAGGTAGGGTAATCCCGAGACATACCAAATGCATGTAATCCAACTGTAGTGTGTGTGCCATATGGAAGGATACGGACGGAAGTGGACTGTCATCTGTGTGGTCGTGACGACACTTTCAAGCACGGAAGATTTCGTCCGTGCGTGCTGTGGCTTCAGTGATGGGGAAAATTATTCTTTCATCGATATACACTCGACCTCGGTAACATTTACCACAGCCAAAATAATCAGCAGGGCCCTTGAGATGACGAAAGAGCGACATCATACATAGGCATTGCGACAACTGGGGCCGCTTTGTAATATTCAATTCAACTCTTCCAATGTACGATGCATGTTTTCATTCAGAAAGTTTGGTGTTTTCCAACCACAATAAATCCCATCATTCACGACGGGCTGGCTTGTTGGCCGCGCTACCCCTGCCAAAATTGGGCACAGCTGGGTAGCAGGTGACCAATAAATCGATATTCCATCGATATTAAGCTAAATATCCACAAGATCCGGTACAATAGTCGTACTGATTACGCTTACATTCAAGCCGTTTTTCAGTCCTTGATGAATGTACACACCACTGTCGGGCCGGATCTTATGACCTGAAGGTGGTGTATGGTAAATGGTCCTTTGATCACACGGGACACCGGGAACGCATTGACTTTTAAATGACAGCAGATGGCAGCACTGCTCTCTTGTTTATGGTAACCGGCGTTTTCTATCAGTTCCTCTTGATGTTTCTTTGCAAAAAGATCATCTAATTGGAATTTTCTTAAACGAACTAACCGGTAGAAGTGATAACGAGGAATGCAGAAGCAATCGGCCCCATGGCGTTCCCCGTTGGGTTTCTAAAAGCCTCCTCAACAGCCATCTGCGGGGATGGGGGGATCTTTTCAGAGGGGGCATCGGACAAGCAAGCCACGTCTAGAACTAATGCTTCGCGAAGCTTATACTGCATTTCAACTGAATTAGCCTACACTGAGTCTTTTCTCTCGGACACGAAAATCTGTGCTATTTCGGAGTAGCCTCGTGGCAAACAGTACACCTTTGGGTACTGAGCAGCTTCTGCTTCGGTACCTCTGATGCTTGCTCGCCTTCAGCGCAGTTAAGTATGCCCCAGGAATGAAATCCACCGGGCGATAAACTAATACCGTCTAACCGATGACTTCGGAAACACACAACCTTTAAATAAATACCACAAATGCTGAAGCGATGTATTGCTTTGATGTTTGCAAAGCCATAACAAAGGCTTTAAATTTCACTGGCAGTGCTGGAAGATATACAAATATTTCCCTAGCAAACCAAGTGTATACGGACATTCGAATTCCTGATATGATACAAGGGGACACAACTATTGAAAAAATAGTCAGAACACGGCACGTTTGTCATATAAACGTTGACAGCAAAGACACTAAGTACTTCACTCAAAAGGGGAAACCACCTACCGCCAAAGGATACGGCGAGCCAGTGTGGCAACTCGTGGTCACTAGGTTGTTCAGTAAAACAAAATGTCCCGAAAATGTAACAAAGTCATACCTCATGATTTACAACAAAATTATGCATACCTAAAGCCCTTTGTCTTTCATAAAAGCCTGTTCTGATCTTTGAAAAGGATGCTGATGATATAGGCCGCCCCAAAGATTCTCTGGGTTGCGCCCAACAGCGTTAAGCATCGTGCTACCCGGTCCTCTTCCTCTGAGGTTAACTCGATTCCATTGTCTTATACTGGAATAGACAAACTCAAAACATCGAGAGAACATCTTTGCAGTCGAAGCAAGGCGAGACACTGAGGTTCCTCGGCGCAAGAATCTTGGCAGTCATTCGCCAATCTGCAAGTCTTGTTTCGGTTTTGGTTTTGCTAAAACGGTTACAGGAAGGCCGTTGTTTCAGGCGCCCCACCACTAGGCGGTGACTGTAACTGAAGGTGAATTGGAAGGCAGGGCACGGAAAAGCTGTGTACAGAGACAAAGGCTTTCCTGGGCCGCGTATCGCTGTGTCTCTAGATCAGAATTCGGGAGCAACGAAAATTTGACGCCGATGAGGCGTACATAAGAAGTCGAGCTGTAAAACCAAACGGCCGTAAAAGCAGGCCGGGACATCGATGTCCGGTAACTGATTTCTAAATACTTAACTGTCACTCAGGTGCTCCGACCGAGACGAGGCAGGAATTGAACGTGGATAGCGATGTTCTGCCGGAGGAGGCTATTTTGCGTCATACAATAGTGACTGTGGCGTTAGAAACAAGTGGTTGAGATGGACAGCCGAAACTAGAGGTCGTAGAGCCCAAGTGGTTGCATTACGAGACAGGGGTGTTTGAAAACGACCGTATCTTGCAGGAGGGTGAAGCCTATCACTTGGTCTATCAACGGAACAGATTCACGGATGTCCCAATCGGCTCACCGCTTGGCTGTAACATATCACGCATGACGCTCATCTCGTTGACCTCCTTTTCTACTTGCTTGCAACCCAGTCTACTGCAGAATACGGAGAACAAAATTTAGTTACCCGGTTCCGCACATATGTTGCCCCGCTTCCGTCTAACGTTTTTCGCTGAGAATAACTGAGAACCTCCTACAATAAGGTAGTTCCAACATCAGAGCGGTGCTTCATGAGACCGAGCACCAAAACCATCTAACGAAACCCAATTGATTTAGCCAACACAGCCAGATTGGTTGAAGTTATTCCACCTACATCAGCCCCAGTAGTGGCCTTCCACCCAGCAGCGTATACCACCACGGCTCCCATCGAGGGCCAGCATTATCGGAGTCGAAGGCTGATGGAACCACCCACTTTTGCCTGCCTCTCCAAGTCTCCCCCTCAGGATAGCCATCGTATACCTGGGCTGTTTTCCCACTAATTACGAACCCCTCCTGCCCAGAAGAAGGAAGCCACAGCCAACACCCCTGTAGAACATCCTGGTTAGTTAGTACGGGATATTTATACAATGCAACGTTATCCAAATTGTGAGAGAAGTGTAGCCAAAACGACCAAACCCAAGTTCAAAACAAAATTTATTCGTAACATTCTTGAATTAACAAATTACGCGAGTGCTAGCCTTAGAGAAAACTTAGGTGTACGGCCACATCGGATGGCAAATGAGAACCAAAGTTTAGTAAAATTCATGGCCAGATACTAAGTCAGGGTTGTCAGACTTCAGATCAGAAAGAAGCCACGGAACATATGATTTGGATATAAACAAGTGTTCAGGTATGATGATTCATATAAGATATCGGCTGTGCAAGGATCAGCAAACAAATCACACAGTTTCAACACTGCAAGTATGCGAATGTGATTGAGGAGGAGTTCTAGAATTTATCCTCACGCATCCCAAATCCCGCCTTGTTCATTGTGTATTCCACCGACAGTTGCTCCCTTTCCATCGACCACGCGTTAACCTTAAATTAGAATGTGCTTCCTGGTGTTTGTTTTATCCTCTATCCTTTCCTCTCACAGCTTGCGGCGGCAACACCCCCGAAGTTTATGGCACCTAGCCTGTGGTAGCCTCTCAATAAGGGGAAACGGCCATCCATATCGGTCTTGAGCCCAATGGGCCACCTGTAAAGAAAAGCGGGTCAAGAAGAAATGGGACAATTACCCCATGGTGTAAATTTGCTGTCCCGCTCCTGCGTAAAATGATGAAAAAAATTCACCTCTGGCTGGGAAGGTCCTGAGCTAATGCTCTCCGCCCCTTCATTATCAGGTGGATTTCTGATAACAGCCTAGACCCGGCCTAGCATATGGGGAACCCAAAGCTTTTGAGGCGGCCTTCAGGTCTTTTTGTCGGAACCAGCGCGGGTTGACGGCAAGCTGCTCCACCTCTCTTCCTATTCTTACCGACCCCTTCTTTCTGTGCCTCAACCCTACTGGGTTCTCTGCAAAACTCCCAAACAGCTTGCCTATTTCCGTTAAAGTAGTTAACGCACGGCATGAATGGTTATATCATGCAGCCTCTGCTCTGACGACACCCCGGAGTTGATACACCTACGGTGGACATCTATGGGCTAAGCCCACCTGTATAGGTCGCCAGAATCTTCACTCTCTGTGTTGTTTTCGGGAACAGGCACCGATGATATTGTCCAAAGCCGTCGATGGTTTCTCTGCTACAGAGCTGACTGAATTGCTCAACCAAAATGCCCACTGAATTCAGCTCCTGTAACAAACCATCTTTTCTTCTAATGATAAGTGCATATCTTCATTGAAGCTTCTTGCCCCAGGCCACAAATCCGTGGTCACCTCGTCCTCTTTCATGCAATTCATTATAAAATCAAGTCCTACCACACAGCCAACTATTCTTCAACAACCAGAACTCACCGATCTACGTACAAGTTCATGGTATGCAAGGGCCCCATTGAACCCGACTTCAGTATGCCTCTGATTTGTCTTCGCCTAACCGAAAACCAGCTCTACCGCATCCACGTAATGTGGTCTCACCTTAGGTCGGAGTATTTTATTTTTTCCCTTTCACTTTCACCATCTTCGCCCCACTTGTCTGCAGCTGGTACAACGACCAGACTGCTGTCTTCCTTTTCTCTCATTCTCCATTCTGATCCCACCCTCTTTTTTGCTTTATTCTTGGCCATCAAGTTGGTCACTCTTTTCTTCTGCCACCTAGCAACCTAGTAATTTTGCACTCTGCCTAAGCCTGCGCCCAATATCCCCCTATAGCTTCATCACCACCCATCTACCCTACAAAACTACAACAGTCTCCTCCCGTTAATCCCCATAGGTCGGCACACTGGCCGTCTGGTGACAAAGTAATCATTGTCCGATATCTAGTAGAAAGGTAATCAAAACTCTCAGCTGGAATGTTCTCCAGACTGCCGCATTCCTGGCCTCTTTTGGATTGTACTGGTTACCCGGGTAGCCGTGAGCAAACTCGACTTTACCCCCGGGTTACGGCGCGGACTAAAAGATTTATGCCATTGGAATGGCCGTGGTTTGAACCCGCACTCTCGTCTGCTGACGCTATGTGAGTCAGCTTACATGGCTGACCAGCGACCAGGATCATTTAACCAGGGCTAGAACCCATCATGATAGTCTCACCGGAATACAGATTGGATTCCTGGCACCAACCATGGCCGCATAACCCTTCAAAATCCACTTCTCGTACTCCATACAAAAGGTTCAGTTCATTCTGCTTTGCAGTACAAAAACGGTGACCGGAATGTTGTCCGCTACGGTCCCAACTTATTTTTCCATTTCGTTCACTTGGCCACTTTTTGCCCGCTGCCGTCATCATTCACTACTTGCCATCACAGACAACCAGGGTCCTTACGAAACAAAATGTCAACCACCTGCCGCCAGTCAGAATGTGGTCATTCATTCCTCTATCAGGTATACAGAATATATCATCTTTACACTCCTCCAACTTCCGCTGTTCATTCGGGTCTGGCCTTTACCTAGCCACTGCCGTCCCCCCTTCTCATAATCTCTGCATATTAACTTCGTTGTATCAGCAGCTTATGTCCCCAAAAGATTGTTTCTTCAAAGACTCTTCTTTGAATTTATCTGTTCTGCGTCCATTCACCACTGATGCTTTTCAGAAGCATACTGGTTTCTCGGAGAAGTTTTTGCTTTCGTGTGAATTCCATATGGCACTGAAATGACCTATGCATAAGGGCTAATCTGAATAATTCATCGTACTCACCCCCATTTTATCACAAGCTATCTCCGCAGTTGGTCATCCAAAGTTGAAACAGCCTTCTCTGTATCTAGCTAGCGTCTACGACTGCAGTTTGATAACCCCACGCGCACTTCATTTTTACCCTGGTCTTTTGGTTACACTCTCACCAGGTTCCTCGGTATTGATCCTTCATATACCTAGTTGGTGCATCCTCACTTATCTTTCTATACCTCAGGACCCCTCTTTTAGTATCTCCTTCATTCTCCACTTTGTCTCTCTGTTTTTGTACCAACCTACTGCACACCAACTTCCGCAGGTCGGCATGCTCCATCCTCCATTACCGAACCCACTGCAGCCAGCTTTAGGCACCCATAATGCACATCGTGTGTTATTCCTGCCTCAGCTCCCTGTACATGTTGTGGCTTTCGACCCCAGCTGCTTTACAGGTTCTCGAAAACAATGTATTTCAGCTTTCTTCAGTATTGCTTTTATCTGCATTTCCACCTTGGCTGGCTATTCACAACGTCCTTTCCATGAAATTGAAACAAATGTACAACCGCCACTTTGACCATCCTTGCTTTAGTACATCCAAACACTGCCCAACCTTATGGTTTTATTACTACAATTGTATAAGTCTTAAATTCCAAAATTGTCGACACTCTATATAGCTGTGTTAGCTGTTTTTGCTGATTATGCCTTCTGCCCGTCTTGACACCGGGCAACAAGTACAACATTATTATTATTATCTATAATACAAACATTCTTGTTTTGCTTTTTCTCGCATTCAGCAATGGCGGCTCCATCGCGCCAATTTTGTCGTCAGCCTTCCTGACATTTACCAATAATTCTACCTCTCATTTGTTCTTAATTCTTTTCAAGTTACATCCTTTTAGCCACCCCCTTCATGTAATTCAAGCATATTGGTCTCTTTTTACCATTTTTACCGTGTTTGATCTCCAATGCCTACCAGCACTGACTTTCTGCAGTGTTTCGTAGCTCCAAATACATCTTCCTACTTTCGAATTTCCGTGTCTTGCTTTATTATGCTTGATAGCAAGGTGCAGCTAAAGCCTACATCTCGTCGTTTGAGCGTGATCTAACTGCGCTCGGCACCGCTGTTATGCGACTACCGGTACTGTATTTTCGCTTTGGGTGCCGTAAGTTTTTCATTCTGAGAAAGAGGTTGTGCTCATTGATCGCGCACTTATTAGTGCTTCTCGGCCCTTCTGGAAAATATATCAGTAATGTCATTATTACTGTGCAGGAGGCAAAGGAGTAACTGTTCTCATTAGAAGGGGTTTGGTTCACACAGAATTGGCAGTAAAGATATGTATAAAGAACAATTAGCTGTCTGCTGTCATCATCGAAAATCCCATGGGAAAACTGAAGTTTCACGGGATTACCAGATTCCAAGCTGGAGGACGAACGAGAAGAGAGACTCTTTCAGCCACTAGAAGAGTAAAAGGTAGGAGAAAGTGCAACACTAACTGTTTGGGGACCTAGTCAGCTGGGAACGGAGTGAGGCATGGGGAGCTGTAACCACGATAAAGCAAGAGAGAGATAAATTGAATGGCTTTACTCGAGAACCTCATTAAGCTCATAAGCGAAGAAGCCAAATACAGAGGAAGACTGAGGATCCATTTTAGGCCCGATGATCACGAAATAAAATAACTAAATAAATAGGCCAAGCTTCCAACCCCCGGGAAAGGATGATCAAGGGTGTAAAAAGTTTACATTCCGCCCCGAGCCTGAAAGAGTAGCAGAAAAACTTGTAGGAATTCAGGAAAGCTAAATGCTGCCAAACCAAATACAGAGGCGGCTAAACTAGGCCGGGGCGTAGGTGAAGAGAGTTCTGCAGTGAAAGAAAAAAGGCACACAATCAACTGAAATTTGCTGGCTCTGCAGTAAACGTTTCCTCACTGCATCGAAACAAGCACAAGAACAAGTCTGAGTGATAAACGGCAGCGGTCAGAGAATCTGTCCGGAGAACAGAAGAGGTTCGGCAGAAGTTTACAGTGGTCGGAAGTCAGAGAGTTTGGCCACAAAAAGCCGAATATAAGAACTCATCTGTGAGGAAAAGGAAAGAAGCCCCCAAAAACCTCTGAGCTATCACCAGCAAGGGCAGCCAAGCAAAACTAGAGATACTTAGTTTGTTGTACCTGTGCCCGTTGATGCTGCAGATCCAAGTGCCATCACGACAGTGGGGGCCGGACAAGGTGCGAAGGAATGAAATTGCATCTCCACTTCCATGACAGCCGACCTAAATCTATCTGCGAAAACACTTTCCCGTCTACTCTAGGCTCCGTTAAGTAGCACTTTTTTCTTTCAAGAATCTGAAGCCGCCCGGAACGAGAAGCCTGAAGCAAGCTTTGCTCGCCGCAGGTACGAAAGGGGACATGTGTGAGCGTGGATAGCTCTTTAGTTGGGTACACTTATATGCCCTTTGCTCTAGCCAATGCCTCTTGCAGACTATGCACAGGCTGAGTTAGGCGTTGGGTGTAATCGGAACAGGTCAAAGGCTGCAAAGGTTGGGCTGTACCAGTTTCCCCGGGAATCAAAAAGGACACCAAAACAAAAGCTTTTTTGGGGTTTGGATGCAGTAAAACACATTGATCTGCCACCACCTAGCAAAACAATGGAGGGAACCCGTTTTCATGCCGAGTTTGCACGAGCTCCTGATGCTGCTTCGAATTGTCCCTGAAATGGCTCAATCAAACAGTTAGTGTCTGTATAATACAACGTAGTTTTTACCTATTTTCATCTCAATGCTTCCATCAGGGAAGTAAATGAACCTCAAAAATGGGTTAGTCGATCAGTAGCCACAACAGTGGGGCATCCAAATGGGGTCACCGAGCTTTCTAGAAAAGCGGATGCTGTTGCTTTTGATGGACTTTTGCTTGAAGATATTACCTCGGCCCACCTCACCAAAAGGCCGAAATATGTTTAGAAGCGAATCCTCGAGATGGGGGCAGGGGACTCACTAGTTCGACGTTCACATGATGGAAAAGTGCACCTTGTGTAGCAAACACGCCGCCAGGACTTTTGTGCTCCCCCAGACTTTAGATTGCAGACTTTTTAGACATCTACTTGTCCATTTAGTTGTATGTTTTTTAATTTTGGTCACAAGCAACGCTCAGGCACTAGCTTAACCGAGGCTAACATGCCGAGGTTCTGTAACCCAAGCGGTGCTCTGAAGACTTCCTCCAAAAACGTAAGTGGTGTCAGTGAACAAAGAGTACTTTGCTATGCGCAGCACAAGATCGTGCCTGCAGATGGAGTGAGCGTTATTTGCTCGAGAAGGGAAGCTGCTGTGACGGAGATGCTCTCTTTCTCGATCATGAGCTTGCTCTGGGGCACCGGCTGCCAATCCATTGCCACTGGTTGGTGTAACAAAATGGGCGAGAGAAAAAGCTTCTACCACATTGTTAAGTTCATCCGAGATGTGTCGCATACTCTGCGCGAGGTGAGGTCATGGGATTTGCTGGGAGGATATCAGTCTGCAGTTGACAGCGCAGCAAAGATTGGCTTCCGGTCCATGAATACACTGCATTTTCTGTTTTCTAGCTCTTGCTGAAGACAGCAGACGGCCAAGCTAACCGCGAGAAGCCCTGCTACCGAATGTGATATACCTGAATTTAGCCGGCCGCGGACGTTTGGAGAAGAATGCTCCAGATTGCCAAGTGCCTTGTTTTCATTTCTGCTGCACAACATCAACGGCGTACTACGAGGCCGCGGTTGAAGCTACAGGGAAGCTTTTGGCAGGTGGAATGCAACAGCGGCCATGCTAAGGACAACTTGTTTCAGTGTGAAAAAAGCGAAACAAACGTTATCGAAAGAGTCGAAAGTTTTGGTTTTACCTAGCGGCTGCATAAACCGGACACACTTGGGAATAAAGTGAAGGTAGAATTTGACTGAGCTATCGGATCGTCGGGGTGTTTTGAAAGACGAGGGTTTGGAATATAAGGAAGTTGCCTGCACTCCGCCTTTCATGGATGACAAGCCTGTGGGTGTAAACTTGTGCTGTCCTGGCCAGGTGAAAACTTTGCTGTCCTGATAGTTGCCTCATGTTATTTATAACTTGAATCGTCACAGGTGTGAGGCTTGAGTCTGACTATTCCTGGTTCTTCGTACATCCTTTCCAAGGTATCACCAAGCTGAGGTGGTAAACTCGACCACCAAGAGTCATCCATTTCTGAGAAGGTGACATCAATAATAAAATAACAATTTCGGATGTTATACATAACCAGAACTCACAGACTTGGGTACATCAGTACGTCAATACTGGTTTGTTTTTCTTATAATTTATACCTAAAGGTAATATGCATACATTTTTGTGCAATGGAGGAAAATAACTTCTTTCATATCTCCATACGTGTCGTTATATAGGAGTAAAGACGGGAGTTTTGAACAAAAGAGAAAATATTTGGCTTGAGGAAAATGAGGAAGGAGTGAATAAGGGGCTAGTCCTAAGCTGTTTTCTTAGCTGGCCTTGGAGGCTTCTTTTGAGGGGCAACCTCTACCTCTTGGTAATGACTATTCCTGAGAGACTTTTTCCGAGGCAAGAAGCAACGTATTCTAGAGAAGGTATACGGGTCAGTGGAATATAGATCAAACACTAAAGAGAGGCCCCTAATGACTCCTATCTCAGGTGAATGGAGATTAAGAGAGTGAAGAAGAACTTGGTGGGGGTTAATAGAAAGCCATGTTCCTCTTTGGTAGCCTTTAACTGAATCCACTCCAAATTTTTCCGACCTATGACGAGCCTAGGGTTTACAACCTGGGTGCCGCATTTTAAAAGAGGCGGAATATAAGTTCCGTATGGAAGGCGACAATCCCCTTTGGAGATCTTTGGAAAAATCTTCCGATTGGGTTTAGTGTTCGGAAAGCAGGCTTACCGGCCTTCTGATGGCGACAGGAGAACGGTAGTTCGTCTGAAACCAAGAATATGAGGCTCATCCACTCTTTGGACTTGCGTGCTTCCATTTATCCGGAGGAGATAAGGCCGAGGGTTGCCAAATTACACACTTGCTTATTCGTCATCATTTGTTGGGAGGCTCCAGTCAGCCGATCCGCTTTTGACCGAGTCGATGTCTGACCTTACCGCGTTTGCTTCTGTCTTCCCGATTGTAAAATTAACTGAGCGCGCCACTGTGATAACCGAAATTGTCTAAAGAAGGTCTCTGATGTGAGTGAGTAGCAGGAGAAAGCGGCAGACAGAGCCCTGAGGGACACCTATATCAGCAGGTGCAAGTTGAGTCTGAGATGTACTCACATGAGCCGAGGAGGTCCCGTTATTTAGGGAGCTCTTGTTCAATGACAACAGACTATACGAGATGCAGCACATCCCAAGTCTGTTGCAAAGCTGGAAATGAGGGACACCATTGAAGGTTTTGGCGGAGTCGATGAGTGTGGCATGAGGTAGCTTGCCACCTTTTATCAAGAAAGAAGCCTTGCTGCGCTGGCGACAGAAACGTTTGTCGTGCAAATGTGTCAAAAATTACGCTCTTTAGGACGCACTTGAAGACTTTTGTGAGGGCACTAATGGAAACCAGTGGCGCATGGCCCATAGGAAGGAGTTGATCTCATTCTTGTGTAGCGGGATCGTAACGGCCTGCTTTTGTGAGCTTGAAGACTTTCCATTCCCTATGCGCCGTTGATACAGCTTAAAACATGATGCCACAAGGATAGAAGCAACTTCTCCAAGAGTTTGAGAGTGAGCTTTTCGGACCCTATCGGGCTAACTGGGTTGAGTTTGCTAAGTTCCCTCCACTTCCTCATGAAACAGTTCAGTGCCCTAAAGAAAAGACCAATGGTCATGTCTGAGTAGCAGCCTGTCCACAAGCAGGGACTACTAGCGTGCTGGACACTAACAGAAAACGGGCTTGAAAAACTCGTGCCATCTCAAAAAGGAGGCGTCAGGAGAGCCATCAGAGAGGCACAGCGCAAAAGCTGAAGAAAGTGATACACGACAGTGGCGCGGGTGCTATAAAGAAAGCAACGATCTACAAGCAACTGGTCTTATGCCGCTTTCTGTATTTTCTCGAATTTCTCGAAGACTCCGGACATACCTGAAGGCTTCTTCGTCCTCCGGAAGGGATGTGGCCCGATATCCTTCGGTTACTGAAAGCATTTGTCAAGAAGTCGTCTGAATGGTGGTGGCAGATAGGCCTTTCCGTTTGGGATCAATCGGATTCTAGGCACATAAATCAGCCTTCAGTATTTGTTGCTCCAGTAGCTTGCTGCTTTCATTATGGCTCACGTTTCCGGTGTCCCCACTTAGCCCAATTCTAATGGAGAACCCCGCTCTCTTGAAGCGCGTTCGCTCCAACAAACGAGCTTGTCTGTGTAAGAAGGTTGTAGACGGACGCTCCAATATGCGGCCGAAAATCAGAAATTCGAGCTCATTCCTGCCTGGGGTTGTCAGAAGATCGACGCAATAGAAGCCGTTTTCAAAATAAGCGACAGGCTTTGACCGAATTTGAATCCGGCGAGTCAAACCACCTGTTGTGTAGGACCGTTCAGCCAATACAGCTACTGAAGCCTTGACAACCTGGCTCTCAGCGCTAAGTTTTTCCCAGCCCACTTCATCGGGTTTGAATTCCCCCGTAATAAAGTGGATGGAAGGGTGAATTGTCATTTTGGGTTTGCAGAAGCCCTACTGTCGGCGAAGTCGAAGGGGGACAGCAAATCACACTCGAAAGTAAGGCTTCGGGCAGGACTGCAGAATAAGCAGCGAAGAACCCGTCTCAGCTAACAAAATATACCGAGGAAAGACTGCTGGAGGCAGAGGTTGCTAATGTCACCAGCTACTCTACCAGTGGGTCCTCTCCCTGGGTCATGATGTTGTAGGGAGTGGCGGGCTATTTTTGCTCCACCGTCATGGTAGTCTGGTATCAGAGGTATCGTAGTGACAGCGACGCCGTTGGGTGCGGGTTACTAATGGTTACAGCCGCAGCATTGTTTGGAGAGCTAAGAGACTCATGTGCAGGCTTCTTGGTTCCGGCTCGCTAGAAACAAAATGAATTACAGCAGGGGGGTTTATTGTCTGCAGAGGGGGCGCCTTCATAAGAGTCAGCCCCGGTATAAGAGGGTTGGGGGACTTATGCGAGGTATTTGGTAATGGGAGAGTTCCCTCTCCAACTGTGGAGGCTGTAGGGATAAAAGTTTTTAGGTGTTCTTAAATACAGAGCTTGGCCGCCGGAGTTCAAACTGCCGACAAAAATATCATCTTACTGGATGCAGACTCCCTCTAAATCTTGGCAGGCCGGTTTTGTAGAACCTCTGGGATGTTTTGTGCCGCATTTCAGGGAACGAATGGCATTTGGAGAAGCTTCAAAAGGTCCAACACTGAAGTCAAGCCAGTCTTTATGATGTTTCTGGGGCGAAAGCGAATTTTTCTGTACATGAAGACCTAGTCTATGCAAATGGGAGTCTTGCAATAGCCCAAACTTGTGGTGGATTCTTGGATACATGGACTTGGGTAGCTGTTTGGTGTGGAGCCGTTGTTTAGTGCAAAATAACAGCCGCGGGGTAGCCAATCGTCATGTAGTGAAAAAGCCCATGGACTTGAAGATGGTCCACTGAAATCGAGGTCTTGCATGTGGTGAAAATCGGCCCGGGTGATTTTGAGATTTTTGGGCCGAAAGCACCTGGGTAAAAATGAAGCGGAGAACAAACTGTGACCATAGGGCTCATGGCGCCGTTCGTAACCTGCGGTAACAGGCTGGTACTCCGAAACAGACCAGAAAACTCGCGCAGGGGCTCCAGGCGGCAGCTTTTATGACAAAGTTGGCGAGGATTGTGCAGAACGATGGCTCCAACAGCTGTGTGCTGCTAGTTTAGACCTTGGTATTCTCATCCTTAAGACAAAGGTCGCAGGGGTCTAAAACAAGTTGAGTTAACGGAGAGGGCAGCTGCTAAAGATCTGGTGAAATGGGCCAGCGATAACAAGTGCCCACGGCATATTGCAGCCTAAACCGAAGTACAGTGTGGCGGAAAGCTCATCGCAAGCCTTGATGAGTGTGCCTTTAGCTACGACCGGCTCGAAGTCTGAAAGACTGCGGCTGTCCTTGGAGTAAGGTGGAATACTACTTATCAGTGCACCAGTGTCCACCAAGAATGGGGTTTCGCAAATTCTCTGGGTTATAAAACATTGGCCGTCGTGATTGTGAAGGCCTGACACGGTTGTTTCTCGCATCGGTCGAGCAACGCGTTTCCCTTGTACCCAGATCGATACCTGCCGGTCCTGCTGCGCACTATTCTCCATCGCAGTGGCGGCTGGGGTGACAACATATGTCAGGGTTTGTAGGACTAGGCTGCCGAGAACACTGTGAGCTGCTTGCTCTGCTAGGTAAGAAATTTGATCGCGATGACTTCAGCAGGTTGGCCTGGGAGGATTGCAATTCTACCTGCTGGGCCAGGAGCTCCATGTTGTTAACGTGGTCTGCAGCAGGGTCCTCAGCCTTTTCCCGCGCAGAGGGTAAAGCACATACTTATAATCGATCAGAGACTTCTGCTAATTCATCTGACGGTGATTCACTCCCGGGAGCTGCTAAGGTAGCTCGGATGTCATCAGGAAATACTTATATCCAAAATGCGCGTAACATTGTATCATCCAATTTCAGGTTTGAAGTATGTCCCCCCAAAAAACCGAATTTGGGTTGGTGTTTGGGTGGCATGAACGCCAAACAAAATGCCGAACACCAGTCGCCTTATCTGATGTTCCGCGGACATAACAGGGCTTCTCATCATTGCTTCTCGGTCTATAGTACGGGCTTTATTCGAGTGGGCTGCGCACAGTACCCCGAATACTGGAGCCAGAGCCGGTGTCAAGTGCACCACCAGACATGTAAACCAGGTAGGTTGGCTGGTTATGTGGTGTATTCGAAAAAATATTTCCACCTGAACTTAACGAAACTGGTTACGGGGGCAAGAAACCCGGGTATCCTCGTGCGTACTGAGGATTTGCTGGGCCGTCCTAACTCTCCTAAGTCTTCATCATCTAATGGTGGTACCTCCTGCAAATAAGTCATTTTCGGCAGTAAAACAGACTAAAGTAGGTATGAAGACCAAAAAGAATTTTGAGACAATCACTGGGAATGGAAGGTTAATCTATCACGGAAATCGGCTGAACAGCAGATGAAAAATATGATACTGGAACGAGCTCCGTCCGGTTGGAAAAACTTCTATCGAGAGTTCGAAAAAGGCACCTGAGTGCTGAGTTCACTTCGGGCTCAAAAGTTTAGCGAGCAACGGTAACGATGCGAATGGCCCATGGAGTTCATTGATAAATGAAGCAGAGAACCAAATGACGGTTAGCTGGTAGCCAAAACCCATTCCAGCCTTAGGTACGTTCGTAAGAACCTGTGAAGTGAAAAGTGCAGATCGAGAGCGAGTCAGACGGGACTCACAAGAGCGCTTCTCGTATTTGCTTCCAGAACAAAAACAGCTTCGTTTGAAGTGATTACCCAAATTCTGAACCTAGGGTGGTCATCAGGATGCCAACTGACAAAAATGGGCTCGTTTTTGATACATTCTTAAAATTCTGAAAGACGTCATGGAGATATGAGCTGCAGATGACCCTGAGATGGATCCCGACGAACTCGTGATAGGGAAAAGTACAGATCTGTGGGAGGCTCGCTGAAGGCTAGAATGTGCGGGCCGTCTTCCGAAAGAGGAGTCAGCCTGCGCAAGCTGCCGACCAAAGCGCTGGTAAACTTGAAGGAAGTAGAGTCTTTCAAATAAATATCAAAGAAAGCGGGAGAAGGTGTTCTTGGGCTCAGCTTTTCGGAGGAAAAGGGTAAAACTGAAGGTTGAAGTGTGCTAGGTGTCCCTCATGAAGATTCAAGACTTGACACTGGTAAACCCACGCTCACACAAACGGTTGTCTCTAGCCTAAAAGTTGAGATATTCGCAACAATTTTCGTTTCTGTAAAAGAGCATCAGTGTAATATTCTATGAAAACTACGGGAAAGAAAAACTCACTAAACTCTCAGGGGAGTGCTATGACTCCAGCGTCTAACGGCAACAGAAATCTGGGCGCCCGCTTGGTCCGGGCCATTACCGGTCCTCCTTTAAGTAAACCGACCACCTCAGAAAGAGGGACACCCCATGTACTGAGAACCACTGAGAAATAGCCCTCACCTGCGAAAAAGTGTGCCATTAAGAGACACCTAAATGCCAAGCAGTGCTGGGAGCTGCGGCAAAGCGAGGAAAACTCAAAGATATGGGCACATCTTTGGGCGTAGCCGGAAAAGTCCCGTGGTGCGATTTTGTTTCCTCGATAAGTCTCGCCGTTTCATAATTTTCACATTTCTTGAAAACGAAGTCCTTAGCCCTAATCAAAATGAATTTTTATCTTCACTTATTTACTTCTGAATAATGTCAAGCTTCTCTGCCATAGATATAACTGATCCACTGCCGAAATCAGACTGGGCTAATTTCTCCCTGGGGCAAGGTATTTCTCCGTCAATGACCAGTATCTCATACGTAAAGCAAGATGAGACGGTTCTTTACAACTCGATTGTTAAATGACGCAATGAAGAGATAAATCAAAGATGCAGACGAACTTGAAGCCACTGTCTGCACTCTTGGGGGTGAGCTGACCAGCCAGGGGCCCTGGTTATCAAGTATCTCTTAGCATCCCAAGCAGCCGATAAAGTGTGCAAAGTATCCGAACAGATAAGTCTTGATGTAACCAAAGTTTTGCAAGATACCGGGTAATGCTCACAGCGAGTTATCCTTTGCAGTCGCCTCCTCAATTCAAATCACCCCCTCGATACTTATGCCTAGGTTTTTACCCGCCTCGGGCTCCCTCTTCCATCTGAAGGCCGGTCCGATTGGCCTTGAACCAAGCGCGGCAAACTGGATACATTGCGTCCTGCTTTGTACCGTCAAGTATTTCGACTTGATGTTTGGAATTCTATTTTTTGTAATTGTTTAGTCTGTGGACAATTATTCATCCACAGTGCTTCCAAAAAGAGTCAAGGATGTTGCATCCGCTTGCCCATTTCGTTCAAGGGTTGTTCATCCTCACGACTAATTGATCCAATATGAAGGGAATGATGGTTGGATCCACCTTGAATTCTCTGAATTCAGTAACAGTCTTTACGAAGCCCCCGACTAAAGCCTTTGCGGAGTTATTCGAAGTTCTGCGCTCCATAAGCACTGAGATACCGACATTTGTGGGGCCGGCAAAAGGGTCAGCTAGGATGGAGCTCCCTGTCACAGATACGATGGCGTTGTCATTACCATTATCAGGACCACCAATCAACAGTTCATCACAGTCATTAGCAGAAGGATCAAGGGCACAATCATCCTCATCTTCCTCACCAATGTCACCACTGTCACTATTGTCATCGCCGTCAGAGGGGAAGAATTCTGCCTCCGTCTGTGTTATGGCCTGTGCTACATATGCCCGGGTGGCATCGACATCTATCACAGAGCCAGCAAGAAACGAACTCCGCCGAAGACAGAAACAGCCACAGAAGACCACTTATCACAATGCGGACCCAAATGACACTAACGTGGCTGAACCGGCACAGGAGAGTACAACACCCGTCCATCGGAGCCCCGGCATGGATGAAGGTAAACGAGATTGGATAAAAACGGCGCGTCTTCCGCGAAGAGCGTCAGCGTCTAGGAAGCAATGCCTCCCGATAGTGAACTTTCTTGATGCCACGAAAACCATGGCACAAGCGGGTTTAGACCATGATCTGAAACTGTTTGTTCTTGGGTGAGAGGAGATTGCAGTGAAGGCTCGGGTGAAATCATCATTCATAATTGGCGAATCAAGCAGAGCTGGTCGCCCCCGTCAGCCGAAAGTAATGCTTGGTTCCGAGGAGGCCACGGCTTTTGTCTTACGAAGATCCTACAGACGGAAGAGCGAGCAAGTGCGGCTGCACCGAAATCTGAACCTTGTGGGTCGTGTTAATTGTACGCTTTGACTGAAAGGCATCCGAAATTACGGGATGCGAATCGGCGCTCCATTCTACGACAGGAGCCTTTGACAAAGTGTCGCCGTCAGTCCCGCCAAGATGAGGCACGGTGCACAAACGTCCACCTTTGGAAAATGGCGGTCATGCTGCCTACCCATGCACGTTTGAAGTGGTGACCAAACTGAGAATAATTCAATGCGTTGCCACACGCCTCGTGGCCGGACTACGTGGGTTCATCTACGAGGAACGCCAGGGAACAACCTGGTCGCTTTCCATTGCCTACAGAATTCTTTGAAGTGGCCTTACCTACCCCAGGCAAATACTCCGTGGTGATTTTTGCCTTGACCAGCGGTCAGAATTCCGCTCAGGAATAATGACCGTTCCCGGGGACAGGCACTGATGCCCTGTAAGAAGCATTCCGCCGGCTTGCCTGCCAACTATCGATTATAGCCTAAAGTGGCAAATGTCTGGAAGGCCCTATCGACCTACGTGGTGGAAGAGAAAAACTGAATAGTGTTCAAGAGGGAATCAGACCATGCCCCGGAGGTTTATTTGCAGAGCATAGACATCCAGCAGAGTCACCATGGTACAATGAGTTGGGGCTTATGCTGGATGACTTTCCACTGCCCTTCACCGGAAGACTGATGACCAAAGAGTGAAATGGGCTCCACAGAGCCAGTCAGACAAATTATTTCCCCAGTCACAGAGGTAAAGCAGCAAATAAAGGGGCTCAGTGGAGTAACAATAAACGAACTACTCCACCCAAAGCTTTGTGTCGAGAAGGCTGAGCCAGAAACCCCACCAAAATAAGATCGCCAGCTCAGCTGGTTGCTGTCGTCTGAGTAGCCAGTCTCGAGAACCGGGCCCAGTATCCACCCTCCGCTATTCCCTCAGTCTTTTTGTCTTTCGTTGCGGAAGGTATGCCCGGCGGTAGATCTGATGTCAAAGAATCCCTGTCGCCTATAAGAGGTAGCTTAGACCCCACTACTAGTAATCACTCTGCATTGACGGATGTGATTCGACCTTCCTCGAGCCCAATTTCATACCTAAATTTCCTCAGCTAAAAAGCACAGTAATTGGGTTCATGCATCCTAATTGACAGCTGATATGATAATGCAAAATGAAATACTATTAATAATAACAATAATAATAATAATGGTTCATATTGGAGGCTCGAGGCACGCTAGATAAGTGATCAAAATGTCACAGACGGATACAAGGACAAATATTCAGTGACTGCGTAGCACGGTGTATGGCTAGTATAGGGTAGATCAACCCGATGTAGACAGGTGGACGAAAAATAAAAGATAAAAATAGGATAAATTTATGCACATCAGTGAATAGAGGAGAGAACTTTTAGTCGGCCCACTGATGAATTCGAAACAGCGCCTGGTGAATCCGAAAGTCAAGGTTAAGTGGTGGGGTCAGACTGGCCCAGGTGGAAATAACTGGAAGAAGAGGGTTGTAAATGAGAGAAATGAAAATATGGTTGGAATAGCCGGGTTAAAAAAAGGCGGCGAAGAATATATTTTATGCGCGGAACAGAAATGTATAGAAATGATGCATTGCTACACTACGATAAATGATCAGAAGCAGGTTGCAAGACTCTGTGGAACATAGGGCAACCGGAACAGGATTTAAAAGGTGGGTCAGAATTACTGTATACAGTGGCTATAAGGTACAGATATTCTCAGAATAGATGAACATCAAGAGAGAGGGTTGGATGTCGCAAGGGAGTTTGCTATCGAAAACCGGAGGATGTAAAGCGAAAATGTGCTCCTTGTCAACAACTACATGTGGAACATCAGCGGGAAATCATGACATACTGGGTTATTTGGGACAACTGGAAAGTGGTGGATCTGCAGCGGAAAACTCGGGCTCAAGGGCAATGATTCGGCATCAGCTGTGTTGAACGGCTCGTGAGGGTTAAAAAGGGCGCTCAAGGAAAGCAAGTGGGAGTATTTTCATTACCTTGTTCGAAGCAAGTGCCTCATGTGAAACAGAATGTCAACGCTCAAGTCCATGCGAAGATTTCCCACTTTATTATCCGTTACCACAGTCCACCTTTCCTCCGAACCGTATCCGGTTGGAAGTTGACTCTCCACTCCTCGAGGACTCTCCAATTGCGCTTTCTCATTTCTGAATGGTACATGTTACTGATGCTGAATTTAAACTCACCTTCTTATGGACTGCTGTTTCTCCCACATCCACCAGTGTTCACTTTCACGAAATTGGTCTCGGTACCTTTTCGAAACTCATTCTATTTATTAACATCCGGTAAATCCGTCATTCAGGGTCTGCATCGTCTTCATCGATCGCCATTCTTCGCATGCATCGACTTTCCCGAGAACTTTTCTTTACATTTTTTTCCTTTTCTTCTTGTTCAAAATTTACTCCATCTGCAGAACCTTAGCAGGCCTCCGTTTCCTCAGCTTGCATCATCCTCGTTCATAATGCGTCCTAGGCACTGCGCCAACGACTTCTCGATATCTACGCCGCGCACCACCATCCAGCCCGGATTCGAAACCGGTTTGAAACTGCAGAGCTACCCATCAATAAAATGATCCATATAAACTGTTGCTGGCAATGTTTATCTATCGCTGATACTCTTGGCTTTCCTACTTTGAACTTGTGAATATTCCACCTTATTGAGTAACGTGTTACACCATGGTCATGCGCTAGCGCGTGCGTTTCGACCATGGCCGAGAAATATACCATTATTATTATTATTATTATTATTATTATTATTATTATTATTATTATTATTATTATTATGTGATGACCATTGAAAATAGGATGAGCAGTATGAGGTGCATGTATAATCTGAAGCGGCAAAATGACGACGATGGCAACGGCTAGGAAAGGCGGATAGAATGTGGTTACGTAGAGGTCACAGCAATGCGGAATAACAGCAGTGATAGGGAAATGGGTTATAAATCGGACTGAGGTGCATGGGTACAACAGTTGTAACGGCAAACGAAGTAGGAGCAATATGAGTGTATGGAAGATCAGAGGGGGCAGACCACATAGAATTTGTTTGTGAATTTCATGATATAACAAGCATTTCACGACAGGTGTCATGCGGGGGAAAAAAGCAGCCGGAAAAATGCGGTCGAAGTGTCTGTGGCGAAAAAATATAAGCCAGGGGGGTGAAAAATGGCCGAAGCGAAACAGGTGCGCGATGAATAACTAGGTCATTTTACCACGGGTAGAGCACGATGTGGGCCGAGGAAAAGTAGGACTCCAAGACAAATAAAAAGATCCACAACATACATCTCGCGGAGCTCACAAACGTAAACCACGAGAAAAACCTCATTCTTTTTGGAAATGGAGGGATCTAAGTGGCTTGCCTGGTTGAATACCTCCCCAGGTTGGCAGACGGCAAAACCGACCAACCCCCTTCGCGGCTCGCTTCCTTCCAGCCCCAATAACCTCAGCTGTTGTCGTCTCAAAGGCCTCTCCTCCACCTATAACTCTTTCTCTTCCCCCTTGAAACCCAAAGTCGGTTGTCTCTGCGGATTCTGCAACATACCCTGAGCATGTGCTTAGGTGTTTCACAGCAATTGCCTGGGTCCCCAGAATAAGATCGCGAAGCTTCGGCAGCTTGCAGTGGACGTGGAGCAATGGGTCATAGCTCTCACAGGAACCTGGCTCAACCGTGACACACTTGATGCTGGAACACCCGTTCTGGTAAGTATCGTTGGTGGGCAGGACTCCAGCAGAGGCTTAGCCGGGGAATTTATCATATACTACCATGTTAAAAACTTCCATCTTTTCGTAAACTGGTTGCCTGTGGGCATTCTTCGCACTTCCTACGACGGAAGCCCCGCTGATGGCGTAGTTTGCCGCCCTACCGCATGTGACCCTACAGGTAGCCTAGAACTCATACCTATTAGGCTCCTCGGGAAGCTCCACAGAATCGATCCATCTATTATTCACTGGCTACTTCACCTCCTTGTTTATCAACGGGCATAGAACCGACTGCCCTGCTTTAAGAAAATCATGGGTACGGAACGTAAATAGTCCCATCAGATATCGCACTTGACATACTCTCTCCTCGGCGGAGTTGAAAACCGCTTGTGAAACTTTCCTGGTAGATGTGGAGCACCAATTGCCACCTCTTGACAAAGTGGTACGATTCTTATTAGGCACGGCGGTAAGGCAAATTGGCCTTTTCTCCCTTCAGAAGTCAAAATTTTCAGACCCCTGATCAAGAAAAAGCATTCAAGTCGGCGCATCCCCTTGCTTCCAGCTGAACTAGGCCAAACTAAGTAACTCCGCTCACGAGATGGCAGAAAACCTCAGGGAGTGGATGGCCCTAGCTGAATGGCCACCTGTTGCCAGAACTGAACACCCACAGGCCAGTAAGTAACGCCTACCTCGCCTCATAAGAAGTATTCCGGAGAGGTAAGCAGGGACCTTTTTCCAGGTATAGAGCTAAATGTTTTGCTCTTCATGCGAAAGGCTTCAGGGCCATCTGTAAACGACGAAAAAAGTGATCAGATCCTGTCAAATGGCAGTCCGAGGATCTATAGGTGATCGAGCAGGGACTAACAAGACATTTCCCCCCGCTCCTGCACAGGCATCTTCTGGAGCTCAGCCCTGGCGCTAATAGCTCCAGAAGATCACGCCGGATCCAAAATGAGATCTCTAAGCCAGGTGGCGGAGCTTTCAGGTCTCAACTTCGTACCGATTTTAACTCTATGCACAGACGCCGATGCATGCCTTGGGCACGATCAAATTTTTCCAAGCGATAAGATGGACACAAAATTAGTGAGAAACTTTGAAATACTCCTGGAAAACTTGGGGTAGATAAACTGAGAAGGGAGAAGAGGAAATAAATGAATGCGCACTAGGGAATAATGGAGGGAGTTCAAGTGAACTCAGGGTGGATTCAAATATCTGCCCGGTGGATGTGAAGTCAAGGCCAAATGGTGGAGCTGGCTGAGCCAACTGAAAAAGATTGGAACCTGAGGGTTTTATATGAAGAAGACTGAAAATCAGCTACAATACTGAGAGAAGGTGAAAAAAATAGAGTTTCATGGCAAGGGATTAGATAGCCACGAAGTAAGCTACATAGTAATAAATGGACAATATCAGCCTGACCTAGTATTTTTCCTCATATTTGCCCAACTTTATCTTCCTGTTCCTTTCTGAGCTAGTAGAAAGAGGTGTAAAATACGGCCCAAAGCATACCTGATTATCAGGATGGACTTTTGGGGGGTACACCAGGGATTGACCTAAGATGACGATCCAAAGGAACCTTAGTGACCGCCTTGGGTGATGCCCCCACTATTTCCTGTGGACCATTACTCCGTGGTGATATAATCTTGCCGGCGGAGAAGCTTTAGCAGGAGAAATCTGATACACGATCAAGGTTTAAATACAAACCGGGGAAGTTGGGCTTAAGCATCTAAAATGGTGCAGTGCATTAGGACTTCAACTTACAAAGACTGAAAACCTCTCAGAAGGCAAAGTCCAAAGTAGCTTCGTGCGTAATGCGCCTAGGATTTGGTTGCTTGAGGCTCAGCCGCGTTTACAGAACCCTGTTAGTGGGAAATTGGGGGAAGGCATGCTCACAGAACATCCACACGAACAAACCACCGGGTTGAAGGAATGGTGATAGTTGGGAAACCTAGCTGTCTCGAAACAGACCAAGAAGCTCTCTAGGCTCTGGGATGGATCCGCAGGGCAAATGTTGAACTTAGCCCGCAATTTAGCCCAGATAAGCATGTAAATAAGCCGACTAGATGGAGAATGGAGCAAAATCCTAAGTTGCTCAATATGGTCTCGACAGGATTCACGATTGACAGATAATTTGCGATTGACTGCTCCCTTATGCAAGAGTGACCATGACATCCTTAGGTCCAAAGCGAGGAGCGAATCAACTGCTCTCCCCAGAAAGAAGAGAAAAGATTAACCAAAATTATTATCGAGCCTTAGTCAATGAGGCGTTTTGATTGAAATGTGACCACAAATATGATACGGCGGGAGAAGGATGGAGGTTCTTCAGAGACAGTGTTTTGGGTCCATCTGGGGCGCTTCCCCGTTAAGCACTGTCAGAGGACAGAAAATTCACATTGGAGGGGGCTCCAGGCGAAGCACGCACATAGACGGTAGAAGAAGCAGGCTAGTCGGTGGCCTGAGAGGACTATGGCAGTTTAAGGAGGCCTGCCATTTGGCCCTTAGAAAGCAAAAACTATCATTTAAAGTGAGTAGGCACCGGTGATTAAGATTAGGTCTAATCTAAAGGCGTGCCACAAAAAGCACAATTCAAGTGGGCCTAAAGAGCCACCTCATTATGGATAGTTGGAGATGGCGGACATCAAGCCACTGCAGGTGGTTGCGAGGCAGAAGAACTGAAGTGTCGCTTCAAGTGACTGTTTTGATTTTGATTCAAATCAATGTACAGCACAGACGAATGGCTGTTTGATATATCTAGATCAGTCAGTGGGGGCAATCAGAACCGCGAGAGACAGTAAGGCAGCGGGATCAGATAGTGGTACCCCTCTACCATCATAACCCTGGAAGCAGCTACAGCTGAAGCCTCAACCTGGTTGTTCAACATGCCCTCGGAAAAAACCCGATTTTTCTTCGGTTGGATGATTTCTGGGGTTGCTCTCATTCATAACGGTGGGTCGAATGTATGTTCGGGAAATCTCAAATCAGTAAGAATTCCACAGTCCAAACTTAGGTTCTTCGAAAAAGGTCCAATGAAACAAGATCACGGCTCGTCTCCTGAAACTTGGCCCGACCTCTAAAAGGAGGCGTGGCTTACTGGAGAACCGACCGCGCTTATGAAACCTGCTCTGTGTCCTTTTGCGAAGGGAGTGACAACTTTGAACAGGGGTGAACATGTTGAATTTTGTTATCGGGACTTTCAGGAAGCCTTCGACTCTGTAAATCTTTGAATTTTGCCTTTCAAATTAGGCGGTAAGGGCACAGTCCTCGGAGTGATGATCTGGGTAGAGGGCTCTCTGATTGATAGGTGGCTCTACTTTTGGGTGAAGAATGGTAAATCGAAAGTTACCAAGTCCTGTGGGGGGGGGGGAACGCTTGGGTCACACCGGGACCATCGGCATTTCTTGTCTACCTCAGAGATTTAACACAGGGAACGACGTCCCCTCGTTTTCTACTTCCCGACGAAAGGGAACCTGTGGGAAATTCCTAGACGCTAGCACATGGGAAATCTGTAACGCACCAGTGAGTGAGCGAATGAGTGGTACCTATTTCTAAATGCAGGGAACCGCGAATACCTGCTACAAGCTACCACATAAGAAGAGGCGAGGGATGTGGAAATGCCTGCCCCCACAGTTTTGAGGGGGGACAGATAGTATATTCGGGAGGTAGCTCTCATCATTTCTTTAAGTTCGGTCCACAATGCTTTCTCGAAGCAGCTAGAGCATCTAGCGCACCGCACTGATTGGACTTTACCTTTTACTTCAGGGACCCAGCAACAATGGCATATATTTATAAGGCGATGATTCAATCGCGCTTCTATAACTGTATCCAAGCTTAGTCGCCGTCACTTAAGTGAGACAAACAGGTGCTGGCAGAGGTACAGCGACGTTTCACAAGGCCTATTAGGATTAACACCTCCCGATAAGACTGAGACAGCTAAACCAGTTCTCGCTAGAATGGATAAGCCAGAGAGGCTGCATCATCGAGGTGCTTAAGTCGTTGAGAACACTATCGCAATCAAACCTCCCTTTCCCGACGCGCAGCCCCGACACGGCTCTCAGGCACATGAGCTCAAGCTGGCGGAACCGCAAGCGTACCATATTTTCATGGAACAGCTTTTATATGCTCCCTGGTGAGCCCCTGGAACCAGCCTCCAGGGGGTGAAGCGGCTCCCCAAAAACGGCAGTGTTCAAGGCCCGCCCAGACCATTGGCGGTCAGAAATCTTTTCTGACTGCTTTCTAAATGGTCACTGATAAAAATTCTTACAGATGGGTTTAAACCTTCTGCCTGCACTTGTCCCTATCTTCCTCTTGTCGAGCTTGAGCTGACCCCTGATTTAGAAGCTTTTGCTGTTCTACTTTTTATTCTTATTTTTCTCTTTTGACCACTTCTTTCACCACCGTCGATATGTTTATCCTTTTGGCTAACTTAAGCCGGTGAGGCCTCTGCTAAGGAAAACAAGGAAACTATGATAGCGTGAGCAATTTGTGAGACTGTCGACTCTGGTCATGGCAAGCCTCATTCTTTGCTCTATGGTCACAGGCAAGCCAATTACCAATTTCCGGAGCACTCACCTTCGCTGCACAGTGAGATTCATTCAAAGCTCGTTAATGCAAGTATTTGGACTCTTTTTTTGGGGCCATAGCTGAAGTTTCCGTGGCCTATGGAGTACCTACCAGAATATAAGGTACATCAAATCTAAGTCAACAATATCCAAGACAAAAATACTAAGCAAAGCTGGGCGAAGAAGAGTGTTCAGATGAAGAGGCAAAGGGGTATGTGCAATGGGAATAAAACGAAACAGAAGATATAACAGACACACAATTTCCCACCTTTCTCGTGATGTAGATACTAGCTTCAAAGAACCAGCATAGGCCAATATATTTAGTTCTGTTCTGTCTGACAACGGCTTGGCGAGCCTTCCAAGATGGTGTTGGAAAGCCTGACGAATGATACCATTTAAAATTCTAAAATGGTTTGTTCTCCACAGTAAGATCTGTTTGACGTAATTTTGGGACAATATAAATCAGTTGGCGAAACCGTGCCAAAGTGAGATCTACTGGTAGCTTTTTGTACCGCGCGGCCGTAGTATTGGTTAGATGACAATTATGTGCGATCAAACTTGTTTCATCCACTTCCACTTTTTCCTTCTTTTGGGCTCTATAAAAATCAGTACTTTGAAGCGCGAGATGAGAAATGACTAATGAGAAGACATTGCGGAATCAAAAGTCTATGTTTCTCTGTTCTGGTCGGCTCTTTTGCGCCATCCCTGCTACGATCTGACTATACAAACCCCCGGTGTATGTTATCGCAAACGTTGGTGTGAGTAACAATAAAGATTCTGTGGGTTGTTTCTGTGTTCTGATTTTGGAGAGTAGCTCCGTTGTGAGTTGATTCAGAGTTTGACGTACGTGCTGTAACCTCAGACTTGAGTGAATGCTGCACGGTGGTGGTGGTCAAAAAAGATGCGTTGTTGTATACTTTACAGCGTCGGCATACCAAATGAATGTTGCATGAAGTAAAGCTGAAAATAATGAAAAAAGGAAAAAAATGTACTCCGCTATACACCGTGATGTAGGAAGAAAAGGACGCCTCTTCCAGGTCATAAACCAGGAACTAAGAGAGACCGGCTTTGTAAAGGGGGTTGTACATATCACAGAATTCAACGAAAGATCACAAGCGCCACCTGAAATGCACCTGTCGAAAGCCAGGAGAAGGGAGAACCTGAAACAAAGGAGCTCAACCTACAAGAAGCATAGAAACAAGAGCACGGTGACTGCGAGGACAAATCCCTCAAAGGTGAGTTACTCCGCAGTTACCGCTTGTAGAAGGATCCGCTCAGTAACAAACCTTTATACTCACCCACCGTAGGTACTTATGTCCTTGAATTCTAGTTCACAAAACCCTAATCAATCTTCCAGGACGCGATGGTTGCTGACACTTTCACGGCTGTGGTCAAGAGGTCTCCCGTGGCAATTCCCGATGCGGTAGAAAAAGATGGAAATATGAGGTGGATATGGCGGGCATACAATGCGATGTCCGTGAGAACTGGCGTCACCCTAAGTGCACGGCGCTAATAAAACAAGAACGCAGTGTATTGTGAACGCCAGAAACTGACAGGGGTCTGCCCTAGGTGCAAGATCAGGGCCAGGACTGGGGTTAAGCGGGGGAAGCCGGCAGCTGAACAGGAGAAGAACACTGCCAAAAACAAAGATGTCAATCTCACCGAGCTAGGTCCAAATCAGGATTCAAGTAAGGAAGGCGGGGAGAACCAGAATGGGAGGACATTGTATTCACCTGGTAGGACGGATCTCCCGCAGCAACGCATATAAAACCCGATACGGTGAGATCCGCAGTGGTAAGGCGCGAGGAGTCTAAGGATAACACTGTACTACTGGAGACTAGAAAGGAAATGGTAGGAGCTGTAAACCAGTATCATACTACTACGCTATAGCAACTGCTAGAGAGCAGCGATGTTGCGCAGGGGCGGAATGCGAATGGGGATATTAGAGGCTTGTTAGAGCCCGTTACTAAAGAGGGCTGAAAAAGGGAACATGCAGTAATCTACCACACAAAGAACTTGTTGAGGAAGGTGGATTTTTCGTGCTAAGTAGTCCTCAAGAGAGCCTTCCTGTTAGGGGGTGGGGGTGGCAACCGGGAAGCAGGAAAAATCCTGGACCACTGCTCGTAGAACCTGCAAATCCGGGACACCACGACAGGTTCCCGGCCGGAGCGGGCACGATAAAAGAATTGTTCCAGGGTTTGACGACGTTGGGGCCAGGCGATGATTCAAACCACAAGTGCGAACCACCCATAGTGAGCAGGGAAGGAAGTATCCTTATCTCAACCACGTCGCGGTGCGTAACTCTGAGCAGACTGACGAAGTGGGAGGCAACAGTTTTCAGCAAACCAGTGGGAGCGGCATCCTCCCCAGTATTTATGGCCAGGGGCCATCTTAGGTTAGACCCGAACGAGCCACTCTCATGAGGATACAGTAGCATCTCCGTCAAAAACGGAGAGGGTGCTCGGGTCTAGGAATGGAGTATCACACCGCTTCCTCCGGCATTGGCCCGAATAGAAGGATGGCTGCGATGGAAGCTGTTTATATGAATGAGACCAGCAGAGAAAATAAATTCGGGCCACTGGAGGGCATGCACATGGTTGACGTCATATCAGTAATGGAAACATGGGTGTCACCGGATTAGTAGGTAAACAACCCCGCCCCGGGGAACCTCACTGTGGTCAGGGTAGGCAAACGTGTTGGACGAGTCGGGGGAGAAGCCATGCTGCTAGCAGCAGGCCAATACATCTGCACGGACGGAGGGTGACTAGCAACGCTAAGCGTGCATGAAGTCGACGTTATAGCACAATTAATGGAGTAGCAATAGGTCATGACTTGGCAACGTACTTCGATCAAGAGACCGGGTGGAGGGAGGGGCAGGCGGCATAAACTGTGGACCTTATGGTAACAAGGTACCCAAAGGATACTGCGAACATGAAAGTGCAAGCTCCACTAAACAAATAAGACCATGCAGTTACTTGCACTAATTGAGGCTTTATAGGTATAGCATTTCAGTTAAAAATGAGAAACTTTCCCAAGATAAATGTAGACAATTGCCTGATGAGATTTACCGCGAACCGGGAGGTGGGATAGGGAAAATGCACGGTCCAAGAGCAGTGGCAGAACGTAAAGGGTAACATCCTGAGGTTGAGAGATGAGGTCATCTCAATCCAGAAGTTTAGCAGGGCGAAGGTACTGCCGTCGTGGCGTAGTTAGGTACAAAAAGCAGACCGCATGAAGCAAGCGGAGTGGAAAAGACACTGGGCAAAGGAAGGGGGCCGCCTCCTCCTTCACTATTTGGCTGATAGTAGCAGTGCAGACTACCGTCCAAAGAACCTAACATCCACCAAGCTGAGGGTTATGGAGAGAGTCATTTGGAACAGGATAGCTCTGCACCTAAAACTACACAGTCTGGTCCAGGATCTCCATCGCGAATTTGTGCGGAAACTTTCAAGCTTGTCTAATCTTTTGTGCTGCTTGGTGAAAGAGGCCAGAGGGGAAGATGGCGGGGAACTAGTTGAGGTCTTTTACCTGAACTTCCAGAAGGCTTTTGACTGGGTGAACCACGGTCTAATTATGAAGAAACTGCCAGGGTTTAGACTGTCGGACTCGATGATCACCTGGACTGAGGGTTGTCTGCTCGGCAGTACCTTCCATGTTCGAACAGAGGAAAGCTTCTCTGGCGGGAAGCACGCATATTGGAGCACCCAAGGGATCGGTCTTTACAACCCTGCCGTTCGTCCTATGTGTAAATCACTAAAAACGTTGTTCACAAAACTCGTGCTTCGAATTTATCGACGATGTATAAAGAGCAGGAGCAGTCTACCATGAATCGGTCCGCACAGTAATTCACTCTTTTCTGGATTGTTAATACTGTTAAAGGAAAAAAAGAGATAAGAACATAGTGGAAACCGGTCACTTTTTCCATCTATACCCCTCTATCTTCCGTCATCTTTTTTAGAAAGCGGTCTTCTGGATGTCCTAGCATCCAAGCCACGCTTAGGTTTACAACCCTACCTAAGAGTAACCACTGCCTCCTGCCAACTACAATCACTACCGCAGCCTGCTCACAATTAAGTTAAATCTCTGAAATGCAGAAACAGCAGCCCACCGGGTTTACGCTATCTTGCTAGCCTGTAGTAGTACTTATCAACCCCCTGCAACCCTACGTTACTTAAGCTCTCTAATTAAAACCCAGATCAAAGTACGAAATGTAACACTGACAGTCCACATAAACCCAGCCAGTTCTTTATTAATTGTTGCTATTTATTATCATAACTAACAGCTGGAACCACGTCCAGACTGCTGACACCATTTATTTCAGGTTTGTCGTCGCCCACTCTCTCGGGCACCACTTTCGGTGACCAATGTCTACACTTTGACCTGTACCGACAGAGACCTTAATGGCATCTTTTATACCAAACGGGATTGCAATCGGGCCACACGACCTAAAACACCCCCAAATGCTTACAAGCAGATTGATAGACGTCTCCTAATGCAACACCTCTACTACTGATGTCACTGTTGAAGGCTTCAGAAATAACAGTTCGCAAGCAAACTTCTATTGATTGATTGACACGTCCCTTAACCCGCCTGATGAACCATACCCACGGGATGCTGCACATCACCTTGGTCTCATGTGAAACAATCCAATAACTTAGCCAGAATACGCAACACAGGAATTTCCTCTCATTAAAATTCGATATGTTATCCGAACGCGAGTCCACTTGTCCCTCACATCCTTGGTTCCCAACAATGATGCCGAAGATCACTGAGAATCAATAAGTCAATATATTTGTCAGCATAACAGAACAATAAGGCGCGAGCCTACAAGGAGATTTTTCGCTCCGTTTTCTCTTCCAAGATTTCATTTTTCTTTCGATCGGTATCCAGCCTGAAATTGACTCTTCACCAGTTAAAAGCCTTCAAGTTGCGCTGCCTTTTTTTTCTGAATGATAAGGGTTATTGATCCCGAACCTAAACTCACCTTATATATGGATTGCTGTTTCCTCCACATTCATCAACGTTGCCTGTCCATTTCCACAAAGTTTCCTCATGTCCCCTCGTTTCATGATGAACTCCCTCTATTAGAATCGGGAATATCCATCATTCCGGGCCAACTTCATCTCCATAGAGAGCCGCTCTCTTCATATTCACCAAAGTTCACGGTTGTACTCCCATCCATTTCTTTAACCTCTCCATGTCCATAACTTACTCCGTGCATAGAACCAGCAATAGGCCTCAGTTACCCACATCTTGCATTATTATGACTTATAACGCATCCCTAGCGCTATATTTTCACGATATATTTTGTATTTTCACGGACCACCACCAACCAGTCGAATCCGAAACCAAACCGTATTTGCCGCGCAAACCTTTATAATTTCGGTCGACTCAAACTATCTCTAGCTATATTGTTTTGCTTCTGACGACTCCACTCGCTTTCTTGAAATTCGTGTATAGTTCATTGTTTTGAGTAACGTTGTACACCATGATCATGCGCTTGCGCATGCGTCTCGACCATGGTCGAGAAATATACCATTATTATTATTATTATCTGACCCATTTCGAAACTATATGGTTCTTCGCCACTCCAAGTCTTAGGGTCTGGATGCCGGTTATCTTCAGCAGTGCAGTGGGCCTCCGTGGTTATGGAGTAAGCGCCCTTCCACTGAACTCATGCGCAAGCAAGTAATAAAATAGGGACCTGGGAAAAGTCCAAGAATGGGCTGCAAAGTGGGACGTGTCACGGAACATGCACAAGTGTATCCATCTGGCTGATGAGTAGTTACCTCACAGACTATGGATACTGGAAACGAAGAGCGTGATGGTAACGATGCCGGCAAAAGTACCGATACAGGACCTGAGGTCATATGTAGGGCTGGTTTCCAATCCCAAAACCCAGTGTGAAAAAGCGAAGAAAACCGCATCGAGGGCTCTGTATGGGCTCCGTCAAACAATCAAATCTAGGAATCCCTCGGTGCTTGCTCCATTCTATAGGACTGTGGTTTGGCTTTTGTCTTAGAACTACATCCGGGCCTGGTGCCCATAGCTGGTTCGGGATGGGCAAGGACCGGGGAAGTCCGGAGCCGGTTTCCCAGATTCCTCCCATTTTTGGGGGAAAACATGAGGAACTCTAGGAATACCTCAGACTTTTCTCCAAGGAGAGGAGAAGGAAACCACCGGACCTCATAGAGGTGTACGGGGTCCTCACAGGCAGGATGGACTTAGAACTCTCGTATCTTCCCTACCGCCGCCCGGAAAAAGCCACAATTTGACAGGTCATGGACTCGGGCCAAAGAAGACCAGATTACTGACAAGAATTTGGGCCAAGTTCTTCAAGCAAGTTGTGGTAACTTATGGGGGTAAACTGCCAAAGTGAGTGGCCGAGGCAACAGCAGTGGCTGAGTTTGAGCTTCGACTGCAAAGGGTGTGGGTTGGACGCTCCCGGCATGTATATACGGACTCGATTCCAGTCTAACGGACGGAACATGAAGAACGATAGCAATACATGAGTTTTGGTAATTATATTGGTTATCCTGCATAACCGACGGGAGACGGAAGGCTGAAGGAGCTAGTGGCTGGAGCTGACGAGCCAAAGTGCGCCTTGCGGCTAAAGTCACGTGGTGCAAGATGGCAGCAATATTGTCTGCCGTACCAGGGGCACTTAAGCAAACAGACTTTGAACAAAGACTTTTCACACTTGGATCACCTCAAAACATTATCAAAATCTGCCAACCATCAATACATTGTAAACATGCCCAATGCACTTAACTGGTGGAGTCCGGTTAGTACAAAGGGAAATCCTGCTGTAGGCATCCAAATTATAAGCTAGTTCACTGTGGTGGATGCCATGTGCTACTGTAATTTGGGCGGGTATACTGTGATCCATATGCAGAAAGTCGAAGGTCCTTCGGCGTGGCCTCGTAGCTCAGCTGGTAGAGCACTTGCGGTACTAAAGCGAGGGTGGTGACCATGCGTGGGTTCGAATCCCGCCGAGGCCAAATACTTTTCACATTTGGATCACCTCAAAACATTATCAAAATCTGCCAACCATCAAGACTTTGAACAGCCAGTCAACTGAAGAAACTGAGGTTAAGCTGAATTCCTGGCCTATCGAAGGGCGCGATCAACTTTCGCTTGGCCACTTGCGTACCCCAGTGGGTGACTAATGAGAATCACCCAAAAGTCCCACAGGACTCTTAAGACAGGCCTGTGTGTCCGATCGAAAAAGACTATCATGCATCACTAGTTGAATCAGGCCTAGATGTGTGAAGGTACTTTGAAGCACAATTGTCCCGACTGTAAGCCACTTCACACGACCGGGAGGAAAGATTCGAAAGAGAAGATTACCCATAGCCAGCTGAAGACCTAGTACCAGGAATAGGTGCCTCTAGGGAGCGGTTTTCAGCCCCAAGTAAACCCGAGTACAGATACGTTCTCATGAACGAGGCTCGCCCAAGCTGCGAGCTCACTATTGCATTTCGGCGAGTTTGATCTCTTCGTACCTATTACATTTGACCTGAGTGTCCCACAACGGGCTGCCTTGTCTGAGATCTTGTGTTTACTAGGTTTCCATTCTGACCTCCCTGTAAGCTTCCGCCCTTATTTTTGCGTTGGCTCCTTTGTTTTTGTCCACCCGTTCTTCCCAGTCTGTAGCAGCTTCTCTCCACATACGTGGTTTTACTTTCACCATCCACGTTTCCATGCACTCTCTTTCGTCAATACTTTTGATCTTATCTCTTTTGCTCCATCATCTTGTCTACCATCTCAGCCTTCTTTCTCCCAAAACCTAACTGGAGTGTACGCCCAAATGGTGTTTCACTGCCACCAACGGTGAACTTCATGTGAGTGGATGCGAGAATGAAGCTCGAGAAACTTTTCAATCCTATTGTCGCAGCTCCGGAGGACCCGTGGATCCCATCTGTCCAAGAAATTGGGCTTCCTGTATATTTGCTGTGCAGTCCTAGAATCAACCCGAAAGCGGCACGTCCGAATTTTGGGCTCCTCTGCCTTGTCGACCGTATTCTCGCTCACGCGGTAAACTGGGTAGTTTTCCCCACTTCTGTATTCCTCAGTCTGCCCATCTTCGTTGGCAAAATGTCTGACGTCACCGGAAACTATGGGACCATACCCAAGAGCCAGATTGAGAGCTCACCAGAAGGCGGGCCATGTCCTTGCCCCATCCTGAAGGACTCTCACGAAGCCGTGGATACAGAAGAGCCGAAGACAAGGATAGCAGCCCTCGAAGCAGAAATAGCCAGTCTTAGGACTTGAAACAAAACCACGTTCCCCATATCAGCTGTAAACCAGGCTATAGTGGTATCAGACAGCTAATTAAAGATACCACGAAGAGATCGCAAGCTTCGGCAGCCAGGGCCAAACGAGTAATTACCTGGGGCAGAGCTCCAAGAGGTGCAAATCCAACGCACTGAGCCCATGATATAGTCAGAACGCTCGAGCGTTCCCCCCAAAACCTGCAAAACGCTCCTGACTAATCTCCAAAAGGCGAAAACAGATATCGGGCTAAATCCTGGAATTCTCTTTTGAGGAACCGGCAACCAACATGATCGCCCAAAAAGCGATGAATAAAGGGTCCTATACTTGGGTGCGCGGAGTAGAACTTGGCCGCCCATTGCAAGCTCGTAAGGTGACAAAGCAGCGGAACACCCAGTCGGCAGTGGCAGACCCCAGGTTGCAAGAGTCGCCAGTGGTCCAAATACACTTGGAGACACGGGGCAATCGAACTCTGAGGATCCAAGTGAGTCAGATTCCACCACAGACGCTACCGTCTGCACAGTTGTTCCAACTCCCCGCTCAATCCCAGCGGCCTCTAGCTCATTCAATAAGAATAGCCTTGGGGGAAGTAAGGATGCTCCTGAAGCAAATATCCAAATTGACCCTAACTAGAAATTAGAGGAGGTACGTAAGAAGAACGCCCCAGACGAAGCCACAGTTTCAACCAAAGTTTAAAACCGGCCAACCGGAGGGTATTCTTGTGTTATTCCAGTCCCAATTTTACAAAACATCCGAAAATGGAGCCCAACCTATGGAGTATAACAAACGGAAACCATTTAAAGGAAGTTACTCCGCCCCACATCACTCAAACAGTAATCGACTTCAACAACATGGCCGTATTCGCAAGTGAGCAACTCAACCCCGTTCACCTGAGGGCAATTCCTTTCTTACCCGCTAAGCTGGGTGTCTCTGAAGCCCCAGCTTGTGCCCCACCACCCCTTGTGTCGGCACAAGCCCTTATGAGGACCACTAGTCTGGAGACGATGAACACCTTCCTATTAGAATTTCTGTTTCTAGTAAGCAGGCACTAAAGTGCGTGTATACAAATTGTCCCATTTTAAGGAACAAAATGCTGGAGCTGAGGCCATCAGATACGGACAAGAAACCCCACATCATTGACATCACGGAGACCTGGCTCACACCAGACTATCAGGGCGGTGAAGTAAGAATACTGGGTTACTCCCTCCTCCGCCACGATTCACGAGGAGGAGGGGCTGTTGGAGTAGCTCTCTGCTTTAGCGAGTTCCTACCTCCGGGCGTCTCCCCTCGATATGTGGCACCGGCCATGGTGGACTTCTTGTGGGTAGTCTTTCACTTCTGCCCCTCCTTTACTTTACTTCTGGGTGCGATTTACCGCTCCCCTTCTACAATACACGTAGAATAACCCTTGATGGTAGAGTTCCAGAAAACCTTCAAAACATTTCACTCTTTAATTCACCCACTTCTTATGAAGGACTTCAAAGCCTTTGGAGTGGGTTCGGAAAAGCCTGAGCACTGGTATCCACTACGGTAAGCATTAGAAGATCTACTGTCCCAGCAATCCTGGACACAACACGTGGCCCGTCCCACCAGGTTTAGAACGGGTCAAAGCTCATCACTTCCAGATCTGATCGTAGCCGGTTCTAAACACATGGTAAACGTTGGCAATCTTCGACAACTGCTAGGTAAAAGCGATCACGCAGTCCTCTCTTTCGACTTCAAGTTGAAGTGGCCAACTATATTTCCCCCATACAAACCAACTCGCTCGTTGAAGGAAAAGGAATATCGAATGATGGGGTCCTACATCAGAAGCAAACTGAGCGACTTATCTGACAATCTGGACTTGGAAGAACGCGACAGGCTCCTAAAATAATGTTGCCTGAAGGCAGGTATTCTGTATGTTCCTAGAACCCTGCAGATCCGTTAGGGTAGGGCATATCTGCGACCATTAATTAGACGCCTTCTTGGGAGGCGTTCTCAGACGTTCCTCAAGTACAGAGCCACATCCTTTCCGGCGGGCACAGCAGCGTTCAGATGCATCGGGAATCCTTGTAAATCCGAGGTTTAGGAACTCTTTAAGGAACTACAGGAAGGAACCTTAGACTAGGCGCGTACGGATCGCTCTTTTCTCTATAAACACCTGCACAGAAATCATGACTCAGGGTCCTCAGCGCTCGCGCTTTCAGAAGCTTCCACATCTAATTTTGTGTCGGTTTTCATCACAAGAGTATTGCTTGCGTGTGGGTACCCATCGCTTCAGCTAAAACAGCTAGCCTACCCACTGGAGCCCTTCACTGAGTCACATGTGGAAGTGGAGAGGCCTAACAAAACTTAACCTGTTCAGCTCGATGGTACCTGACGAAGTTCATAGCCGCATTCTTCAACAGTCGCCCCCATAATTGCAGCATCATACTCTACGCTTTTTCAACAGTGCATGGAAAATGGATGCTCCTGGAGCAACTATCCAAATTGACCCTAACTAAAAAATAGAGGAGGCACGTAAGAAGAACGCCCCAGACGAAGCCACAGTTTCAACCAAAGTTTAAAACCGGCCAACCGGAGGGTATTCTTGTGTTACCCCAGTCTCAATTTTACGAAACAACCGAAAATGGAGCCCAACCTCCAGCGTTTTGAGTTCTGTTTTGTGCACTGCCGAGTATATTCGCTATCGTGTGACGAACCGAGGACCATGGGCTATAGACTCTATACGGGAGCAGGTCCCGAATTAACTGGGGAGAATCCTAAAGACCTGTTCCCGATATACGATCTTTTCCTAACGGGATTAGTGAATCAGTTTTTCACTCGTTCGAATTTGGAGACCCTACGAGGACACACGAGAAAACCCTTCAAACCCCGTCCACCTATCTTCATTGGACAACATTTCTTCCCGTCCGGATAATATGTCCATGGAATAGCCTTCCACAGGATAAAGTGAGCGCCTCATCAACAGAGGCTTTTAAGGCCAGACTGGATAGCTGGGTGGGACTATTGCCAATGCCAGCCCATTTTCTGATCGCCCTCGGGTAGGTCATTCTCTCCATGTTTTCACGTCTCGTCTTCTATCCTATGCACTTGTAAGTGCGCGCAGTTATAAGTAGATCCATCTTCTTCCTCTCACGGATGTATATGCAAATCAATCCTCTGTGTGAATTCTAAAACGACAAAACTAGAGAAATATTGATGTAACCATAATCATATTGTCGGACTCATGTACTACATGGGAAACAATAATCTCTATTCTAACTTCGTCTTCTCGGAAATGGTTGCCCTTTTTCGTCGAGTTTTGCCATTCCAGCTCGGTGTCATCGGAGGAAAGAAGATACATACAAGAACCGGGAACATTTGGGCTCAAGCCTCGCACTCGTGAACTACTTCAAGACTTCAAGACCTGGCGCCGATTCGAAAACAACGCGGAAAGTTAGATACCAACCAATTCGAAAGTAGTCGCACTTGATGGGCCTTTTTACTCATGGATTTTTCTGTTTCTGTATTCTGCAGATAGAACACGAGCCGAAGATTTTCATTTCGACATACGAAGCCATAGTTAGCCTTGGACGGCACAGCTGATGCGTGCGCGGCACCCAACGCGACAGTTAGCCCATCAAGCGCACGTTCGACCTTACCCAAGCGGTTGCGTATATCGTACATCGTACCCATAATCATACCTGAATATATGTAGTAGTCACTCACTGATAACTTCACTCAAATCCTTGCCAAGTCTCTCCATTGGCGCTTCGCTTGTTGCAGAAGCAGAAACGTTACTATATGATAAGCTGTTCATGACATTTGATAATTACGGTTACCCATAGTCTTTCAGTGGACTCCGGTGAATTCGAGTGACTTGAGATTCCCGTGTCGCAGTTGGAGTTGACGTGATATGCGGCATCGTTTCAGATAAACTAAATGCACAAGTTTTATAGGAATAAAATAATTGTCTTATGATGGAACACCAAGTGTCCTCTCCAAAACCGGTGGCGGAGACGGCGGCATTTCGAAAGATCCACATGGTTCACGAGATACCAACGTGCGCGCCTCTTCAAAACTGTCATCCGACGTTAACTGTGTTGGTACCCTTTGAACAGTGTCAACTCAGTCCTTCCTGCCACCTGCGAACTGAATAACGCTGGCCAAACAGTGTTTGTGGCACAGTGTCGTCAGTGCTGCAGATTGACGATTCATGTAGCAGCCTACTTTCGAAAACGAAAGCATCCCCAAAATTGTCTAGGAGGGTTACGTTTAAAAACATCTACCTGTGGCGAACATCTCCACGAATTCGTGTGCCGGAACCGAATCAGGCAGTGAGGCACCCGGAAGCAGCAACTTCCGGTACGCGCCCATACTTTTGGTCCGCGGCCACCGGACGCGGTGGCAATCGACCACCAAATTGCTGTGAACCACAGCATACGAACTGTCCTCTACAAACTTGACTACGACGTGCATCTAAACAAGATTAATGATATGTAGAAAAAAAGTGCCACCTTCGTCGGTGCTTTCCATGTTGGTTCTACTGCTGTTCTTCCTGTGTACTTGATGTATATATATAAAAAGGTATGTAAAATAAGAATACACACATGATAAGAGTTGACCGATAAGAGTAAACATTTACAGGAGACAAATAAACGCGTTGAGCGCAACGCGTGCGTAAAAAAGTCTCCGACGATATTAAAATACACTAAATGAACTTCATCGTTCAAAATATTGACTACAGTCGCCGGCTTATTGTCTATCACAATGATATTATTGGGACGTACATTAGAGGAAAATATCCCGTTAACGACACACGAAGAAGTTTTGGAGAAACGAGGTACAGGCAAGAGCGTATCATCGAGGACCAACGTTTTTTCGAGATGACAATGAACAGTGTCCACTTCGTGCAGCCGCTTGTGTAACTGCTCCGCTGGTCTAGCTGGTGGTATTATCAAACATTTTAGCTTGCCCAAATGAGATTCTTAAGGGAAGCATGAGAAGCTGTCCAAAGTTCCATGTCTTCTCACATCCTCTGCTAGATGGGTCAGACAATAAACATTGGACACAATCGAATTAGGGCCGTACAATTTTGCCCTCTCTTGCACAAAAACACGCAAAATTCCGTGTACAAAGTCTAATAAATGTACATGTACAATGGGATGTGAAAAAATGTATACAGAAACAAACAAAAATAAAAAATGGTCATATAAATCATGGGGTAATTAATCAAATAAGCACACAGGACCAAGGTAAAGGAGGAACTGGCGAAATTCCGTCGCCTCCCAGCGTTCAATATTACGCGTGTGACGGCATTTGCGCCGGAAGTCACAAGTAAGAGCACTGTGGGTTCCCAGAATTCGGTTGCCAAGTTCCTCCGCACCCGACCTACTCAGATGGCAACGTGATAAATGACCGCCTTCCAACCAGGTGGTAGATAGTTTCTGTGTTACCCAAAGGCATATTAAATGCATATAATCTAACGGGGACGTGGTTACTATGTCGATGGGTAGGGCTTGGAACTGAGTGGTGCCTATGTGGTGACGACGATACTTCCCGGCGCGAAACTTTTATCCTTTAGTGCGGTAGTCTCGACGACGGAAAACGTCATCCTCCCATCAATATGCAAGCCGCATTAGTTGCATTTATCACAGCCGAAATAATCGGCAGGACTTTTGACTTGACGAACAAAGACCCTGGCTGGAGTATCACAGATAACGGCCTTCAAGCAACATCGTATGGAAGAATTACGACAGCTTAGACCATTTTGTAGCAGTTGGGCCGGCTTTTTAACTGTAGGGCACAAGTAACCATGTACTGGATATGGTTTGTTAACACCACAATAAAATCCAACAGTCATGATTTGCGGACAAATTGGTCGCACTGTCCTTGCCAAAATCGGCCACATCTGAACGGAAGATGACCGAAACGACAGCCCATCTATATTCAGGTGTAGATTCATAGAATTTGGAATAAAATCCATGCTGCTTAGGCACACATTTATTCCGTCTGTCAGTCCAACGTGAATATATATTCCACTGTCTAATTGAATTTTATCACACGAACGTGGTGTACGAGAAATAGTCCATGGATCACGTGAGAGACCCGGCACAAACGCACCCATACAAGAAAGTACGTCTCGCCGTTGTTTCATGCTTAAGTTTGAGATGACGAATAAATCAGACAGCGACTGTTGCACCACATCCATGTTAACGTTAATAGATATATTTCTTCCAAGTTGTACATCTTCCGTCGCTTAAAAGAAACGCAATATAGAAACGATATCATCTTACCCGATGGAACAATCTCCACGGATGTGCACGCAATGGGGAGTGTATCTCCACTTATCAGGTCCCCGGGCACTTCTGTTTGTACCTCCGGCGTTCGTGGCTCCGATTCAAGAAATGCATCGGAAGTGCTAGCTATAACTGCTGTTCAACAACTCAAATAAATAAATCCTTTTTAAGAGCATACTCCGGATTCTTTCTTTGGGACACGAAGTTCTGTGCTCCCACAAAGTGGCATCGTGACATATGAGACACTGCATGGAGCCCAGTTCCCTCTTTCTCCTCCTATACCTTTTCCATTTGCTCTCTTTCGGTATAACAAAATGTTTCCTATAGGATTGAGAAGCGACGAAAGAATGGGTTTCAACAGGTAACCATTTTATGATTGAGATTCATTTTCCAGGAAATACTGGTTACCTCTATAATGACAACGTCGAAACTTCTACTTTTATATGAAGTATGGAATGTTTCAGGCAATTAATACCTACGATACAAGAATTAGATGACGGAACAGTAACAATACAGTTTAAACGATACTTATTATCGACGCTTAGACAATTATACTACCAACGGCAACTACGCACCGCTGAAAACACTCACCTGCCGACAAACAATAAGCGAGGCCAATAAGGGCCAACCGGTAACGAAATTTATATATATAAACGGCGCCCTGCAGTTCAGAAAGATCTATGCCATTTACGTTGAAAAGTATCGTCATCGTGCGCCACCCCAACGCTCCGTAGGGCAGTGCCTAACGGGGTTGGGCAATGTTCTACTTGGGTGGGCACCGTACTACCAAAAGGATATAGACTGTTTGGAGAACGTGTAAAGGCTAGCCATTAGAATGGTGACTGGGGAAGGAGGGTTTAGGTATACAGAGCGTCTCCATGCTCTAGATGTTTTTGTTAATTGCATAATATATCAGTGAACGCTCAAGATGCACAATGTCTCTCACAGTTGACGTACGATGTTTTCCGTTTCCCTCTCCTTTTTAGCGGGTATTCGACGAAATGAACTGAGCAGTGGTGGGTAGATAACTGATGTGCATATCATCGAACGAGTTCTGGACGCTCAATTGGCAGTGGCCATTACCTGTCCTGTGTAAACTGAACTGAATATATAGGTAAGACTAATTTCAGTCGACCTAAATTCATTCTGGCAACCCTGTTAGGATTCCTTCGAATCCCAACTCCATCCTAGTTCACCCACCACAGGTTCGCAGTCGGCATGGGAGTCCATATATATATATATATATATATATATATATATATATATATATATTCACAAGTAGACCAGGCAGCACAGAGGGACACTCAACCGTTTCTTTCCGGGATATTCAATTTAGTTTTTCTAAAGTTCCACTGAATTTACCTCCGGGACATGTGAAAGCTCGTCGTACATAAAACACCAGAAAAAGGTCATAAATTTATAGTCAGCGCCTCTGGTTTTTTCTGGCCTCTAGGGGGCACTCAGCGGAACGTACCACTGAGTGTCCCCTAAAGATCCACTCAGAGGACAGACACATCTTTCTTCAACGTTGACCTGTGATCTGTGAAAAGACAGCATGGATGTTCTATGAAGTTATACGTATTGAAATCAAGATTTGCATCGCTTAATAATAGGATGCGATGGACTAGTATCAAACTGCTGGAAATAGCCATGGAAAACTGTTTTAATTCCAATTATAGAATATTACATGTTGGATTAGAAGAACGAATGGGAATAAGAATGTGAATGAAGTGGGAATATGTGTGCTGAAATGTGACCGCATTTGTGGTAGTTGAATATGTGAATGTGAGTTGGATGGTGGAATATTATGTCAATAGACAGAAAATTACTCACCCTCATATTCTTCTCGATTTGTCGCGATCTCGAGAATCGCTGAATCAGCGCTTATTATGTCTGTCTGTGACGGATATGGGTCCCTCCGCGAACCTCGCACTACCATGAAAAGCACCCGGTGGTTGTATAATAATGAAATTCATCAACCAACCCTTGACCGCCGTGATTATTTGATGATCATAAGTTGGTTGTTTCTGAGGGTTCCCAAGAAGAATCTAGTGCAGCCTGTTCGTAGATGCATGCTGCTAACACATTCCGCACGGTTTCAGTTAAATCTGTGCAGACATACCACTTGAGCGTTTCAATCGAAATTTCGTTCATGCCGAGTTAACATCTTACAATGTTCGATCCCGATACCCTGCCTCTTTGGGCATTACAATGTACATCGTAGTTAGACGACTGTAAACAGCAACACGTCCCTGGAACAATGGAATTTATCACATAGTAATAATCATACTGATTAAGACGTCTATTATACACGTCGGCAACAATAAGTACTATAAAACAATTTCAATATGATAAGTATGTGTATTACACAAAAGCTGCTTACATATCATGAAACAATACATAAAAGTAGGTGATGTTATATCCATGGTACACGTACATATAATAACAAGGACATTTACCACTGGACTACGGCCCTCTACAACGGAAAACCTGCTATCATCACGATATGAACCAAAACAGTATGACACCGCTTGGTACCAAGGGTATTAATTAAAACAAGTAGGCCTAATAACTTGGTCTCCGGAGTTTTCAGGAACATCATCGCTCTATAGTGCTTGGTGAATGTTTTTTAACGATCAATGTAATTCTTGGGGAAATTCATTGCCTCGATGAGCCACCGCAGCGCTACGTTGGAAAACGCCCAACAGTGTTGGGATTTCAGCTGCTTGGGTGGAGATATTCGACATCGAGAATTCCATGGGTTGTGCCACGTAATCCCTGTGGATGTATACAAATCATTTTCTTTTCTGGAACGGAAACGGATAAAAATAAATAAGCTACCATCTTAAGAAGAAACGATGCAGTATGGTTTATCGTAATTCAAAAAACGTGAACACAAGTCGCTGCATTTTCAATATTCGGAAATGGTGCCTGAAGTGAAACAGGACTGTCTTAAACGGGTTTGTTTTGCTGACTTGGTTACGGCTACGGCCAATAGAGCGGCTAGTACTCGTTGGATGGTATGCACATAAGTTAAAAACCTGCTTTCGCAGTGTATTTCGCTGATTCCCCGCTGAAAGTAAAAGGGGGAAGTGAAACCTCGTCGCATATCAACGTAAGAGTGACATATGGTAGCTGGTCGGACCCAACTGGGTTGCGCAGTCAGCCAAATAACGTGAAAATTCCTGTTGCAATTCCCAAATAGCTCAAGTCGAAAGAGAGGACTTATGTGGCATGATTTCGCCACATGAGGATGCTAAGCAGCAGCTTTCTCTGAAAGTGCATTATACCGCACATATCCGCATAATAATACCTTGTAGGAAATGGAAAAGAGTTAGATGACTGCCGCGCTGCGCTCGATAAAACTCATCAGCCGCCGTAGCCAGATGGTGTGATAAAGGAATCGATTAAAGTACTTACTCTATTTACCGTATGAATGAGTTGGTACCCACAGGGAAACTGTCTCAGGATTAGAAGCCCATTATATGAAGATGACGATAAAGACGCTGTAAAGTTCCAGAGCATGCTGTCAACTGTTGACGTGACAGTCTACTATAATTCATTGGCACAGTCACGAATCACTTATTGGCTACTGAACCGCGGGAACATATCAAAACTAGCAGTCGGCTGTGAGCACAACAAAACCTTTTCTCGAAAAAGCAGATCGTGCGCGCGGAGTCAGAGATTTGCATGCGAACGTTGGTAGTGTCATTGCTACGGGACACCCTACGAACGGACTCGATATGGCCTTTAAAGGGCCTGAAAAAAATACCACACGATCGGAAGATTAAAGGACCGTGGTTCTTTGTTTTCAGATCCCCGCTTTAAGGAATCGAGCATTTGTTGAAAGGGAGGATCTTTATCGTGAGAGTTGCATAGCACTACGTTAGTTGCAACGGTATCATACATGAAACCGTCCTGGTTCAAATATTTTGCCACCCGCACGTGACCGACCCTCCGCCTATATTCCAAATAACGTATTTCATATACAGATGACTCGGAACTCTGACATAAGATCATGCCAAACGCAGATCAACGTATTATTTAGAGGGAGCCAAAGGGCTCTCTAATGAGGGTCACTAACGGATCATGACAACAAGCGGGCGAGCATGCGCGGAGATAGCAGGTGGGTAACGTGGGGTACTACAGACACTGCCCTCGCCCCTCGCTTGTTGCTCATGGGAAAAAAATCAGTTTGTTTTTTGCTTCGCATTTGTAAACCAAAGCTCATGCGGTCCAAGATTTTGTCCCCAATTGGAATTATTTGGATGACTCTAGTGACGTTTTCACGGTCATTTACACTTTTTCTGCATATGCGTGCATACTGTAGTCCCGCCACATTCCAGTGTAAAACCTAAAAAGTAGCTAAATTGCGAGGAGTGCATCAAGGCAAGTCGTATCACTGTTGGACTACGAGAAATCAGCTATGAATATCGTCTCCAGGCTACCGGGATATTTCCAGAAACACCAAGCAATTCGGGATTACCTTATCTGCATCAGGTTCACTATCCACTAAAACATGGATCCTCGACTAAAAACGGATTTCGCTCGCGCACATTAAAGTAGCAGCGGTCTGCGGGCCTACCTTTGGTTTAACGTCTATCCCAGTGGAGATTACCACAACGCGGAGCGCATTCTCAGCTGATTTGATGAAAGAATCTAACGATCAACTATCCAAACAACTACTTCATGTATTTCTGAAGATCTGTTAGTAGAAGACTCATGTCTGGATTCACGTTTCTGAACTGAGATGACACGCGGGTTGTGTGGAAACGTTTGATTAAACACGTACACTTCTTTTTCATTTATATACTTTTGTTGTATTGCTTTAAACCGTCGCGTTAGCTCTAGTGAGAAGTCCCTTTCGCCTCCGAATCACCTCGTTTATTGGTGCAAAACACAGTGAATACATAGGACACTGGTCCAAGTACCCAGTTGTTGCATTCAGCTTACTGGCCCGACTGATATGGGCAATCAAGCCTTGAGGCTTATGCACCGCTGACAGGTTTCAATACACATCCTGTTGATCCACGCCACCAATCGGCTGTCTTGTCACTCGAGATTTCGCTGCTTCAAGCACCGGCCTTCGTTACGCACCAGTGCTGACTACAAAAGTGACTTGGCTATCTACCAACGATAATTTAAAACGTGCTCTCTGTCGGGGAGTCGGAAATGTCCCTGAAGACACGTGATCAGCAAAGCTGCAGCACGCATTCTTTCAACTCACGGACAGGGTGCTTGGTGAACACGAACCAATACCGAGGCCCGCATATCCCACATAGCAGTGCAGTGGTGACGCGTGTGACCATGAACCAATCGGCTTATCACACACCACTTCTCACATCGACCACTGAAAGACAACCTAATGTCTACCCTTCACACCAACCCGCCAGCCAATCAGACCCCTGACAATGTGATCCGACCTAACCAGTCACATCTGCGCACCACGCTGGGCAATCAATAACAACGCCACACGTGTCCATGCATTCCTTGGCTCATGCTATATAGATTGTTGATTCTTGGTTGCAACTGAATACAGTTTCCGCACTTGTTCATGGTTATTTTTCGTTGGGGCAGGATGATCGAGAGACCATTGACCGAGGAAAAGCCAGAGGTTTGCGCACCGACAAAACAAATTGGTGACGAAGAAAATTTTCAAATTCACAATGTCAATCTCTGCCAAACAGTCAGTCAGTTTTGAGGCAACGGCAATCACAGCTGGAAGTAGCCCAATTAAAAATCATGGGATTGATGATGCGACAGTTCACTTTGTAGACCCACGATCCAACAACAATCAGTCAACATTAGCGGATACTATTGCTGTCAGCATTTGTGAATTCTTGCACGATCCAGATTTGGGAGTGACTTTCAATTCGTGGTCCAAACGATGGGAAGATATATTTCGAGTCGATTTTGCCAAGGCTGGTGATGCATGGAAGGTAGGACTTTTGCTACGCTAACTGGGTACCAAAGAACACGAGATATACCAACACAATTCTACCACAAAATCCTCGTGATGTGACACTCGGCGACACGATCAACCATTTGACGGAAACCTTTGGAGAAAAAGCATCACTTTCCAATACTCGTTACCATTGTTTAAAGTTGGTAAAGAATGAGGCGGACAATTTCCCACGGTTTCGAGCATTGCCAATCGCGAGTGCGAACACTTCGAGCTGCATTCAATGACAGAAGACCAATTTAAATCCCTCACACTTTCTGCAGTTTACGGTCACCTCGTGATGCCGAAGTCAGAATCTGCCTGCTGAGCAAAATTGAACAGGATACTGAGGCGAACCTCCGGACATTGACCGCCGAGTGTCAACGGTTCTTTATTCTGAATCAAGATTCCGCCATCATAAAAAATCTTGGCCATTTTTGTCCCTATGCAATCATCCAAGCCGTAACGAATTCCAAGACGATCCCAGCCCAAAAGCTCCCAGTAACATCAGGCTAACCCCCAAACGGCTGGGATTGAACGATCAAGGAACCACCAACCGCTCACATAAATGAACAGTCTCCTACATTGTACAAAACTTGTTCCCCCATTTCCACTCCTCTCCCATTTAATGTTCCATTTTCACATCCCACGGATTCTTCAGTTGACCGTGCCTGCTGTAGTGCCACTGATGGAAATCCTGGCTACGTTCTCTCTTGTCCTTCTTCGACTAGTTTCCGAGTCTCACCGAACCCGCTATCACTAGCTGATGCCCTGCTTCGTCCGCAATGTCCATTCAAACCAGCCACACTCAACGTGTGAACCCTGATGCGTATAGGACAACAGGTGGGTTTAGCTCGTACGCTTGAATCTCTTGCCATCGATGTATGTTGCATTCAAGAGACTCGTATATAAAACTCCAGTTCCAAACTTAGATTGATGCCCCCATCTAATCGTCCTGTAAAGTTTCAATTTCGCCTTTCTGGGGACGCTGAGGCTGTAGGTTCTGGTCTTGCTGGCACTGGCATTGTTCTTAGTGAAAGAGCTGAGGCGGCGTTGCTAGACTGGATTCCAGTCGACAGTCGCTTATGCGCAGTGGGACTCAGAGGTTCGTGTAATACGAGCAGTCGCCGCTCCGACGGACGAGGTTTGTTTGTTGTTACGGCGTATGCACCCACCCATCATAGCTCACATGGAATCAAAGATAACTTCTACCAAAAGCTCCACGACCTCTTACGTGAAGCAAACCGGACTGATATTGCAGTTTTGGCAGATCTAAATGCTACAGTGAGTCGAATGAGAAGCACCCAGGAGGCCCTTTTGAGCTAGATTCCTGCCGCTCGGAAAACGGGGGATGGTTTCTGGCCCTGTGCTCAGACCATCGCCCGTTTGTCGCCAGTACGAACTTCAGACGTTCGACTCGCCGGTACGCCACGTGGCGTTCGTGCTCTTCGACCCAACAGTGGACCCAGATTGACGACATTGTTAAAAGCCACGAATGGCGGGGTTGCATACAAGATTGTCACTCGTACTGGAGCATCCCAGTTGATTCCGACCATGTATAAGTTTGCGCTAAGCTGTCCATTTGCTTCGGCGGGCGCCAAAAACGAACGCAACAACGACGGTTAGATTGCGTTAAGCTCTCCGATCCATTTCGCTAATCCGTCTTCCGAAACGCGCTAGCTAAAAAGCTAGATGTAGACCCACCCGGTAACATAAACCAGCACTGGTCGCTTATCAAGAATGCTTTGCATTCTGCAGGTCTAGTAGGTTGTGGTCTGTCTCGTCGTGCCGCCAGACCCTGGAGTTCGGCTAAATCTCTGCGCCTTCGCGATGCACGCCAGTCGATTCCGGCTAGAAGCGAGTATAATGCAGTATGTCTCGAAACGAGACATGCACTTAACGCGAATCTTCATAGGGACCGCGAAACCTGGTGGTCGCAACGTGCATCAGAGATGGAACGTGCCGCCGCTATGGGAAATTCCCGCAAGCTGTTCTGTCTCATTCGAGTCACCGGTAGGAAGCCACTACGTGTAAGTAAAACAACCTGTGAGGCCGACGGTTTGCAAACTCACAATCAGAAGCGGCGTCTCGATCGCTAGGCGGAGCTCTTTCAGACACAATTTAGTTGGCCCTTGGCGCCGGCTTCTCCTGTAGCTCCTCCGGCACATGTGCAGTGGTGCGTTTCGACAGATCCACCCAGCGAGGCGGAGATCCAGGTCTTAGGCCGTTACAAATTGCCGTGCTCCGATGGCATTCCCCCTGTCCTATTTAATGATGGTGATGGTGGTTTGGAATTCTGAACAGGTCCCGTCCTTGTGGGGGGAGTCGATTGTTATTCCCATCTTTATGAAAGGCTCGCGCACTGACTGCGCTAACTATAAGGATATAAGCCTTATCCCAATAGCGTCAAAGCTGCTTGCGTGTCGTACTTCGCAAATTGTACCAAACGCGTGACGAGCAGATTCGCGGGGGGCAGGCTGGGTTTCACGCCGGTCATGGATGTACTGATCAAATTTCCACCCTCCGACAAATGCTAGAGCACCATCACACTTTCCAGAGACCGACAGTCATCGTGTTCCTGAACATTCGCGCGGCCTTCGACTCCATCGATAGGACTGCAACTGTGGAATTACTTGTTGAGAAATGGAATGCTTGAGAAGTACGTATCAATCCTCAAACAGTTGTATCGTCACACCTGAGATCGAGTACGGGCCTATGGCAGGCTATCGCCCTCTTTTGTCGTCTCCAGTGGAGTTCAACAAGGTTGCCCTATATCCCCGTTTCTCTTCAACTTTGCCACAAAGGGCGTTCTACAGAAAGCTCTGGTATTCCGAACGGTGGAGTTGAACTCCCCCAGGTAACAAAGTTTCCGACTCGGAATATGCCGATTATATCGCCTTGCTGAAGGATAATGCACAGGCAGTGCAACATGCTTTGGACCGCTTGGCGATTGAGGTATTCAGATATGGAATGCATTTTACGCTAAGTGCTTTTACAAGATTGGCAGGAGCCCGTGCCCGCCCTCACTCTTAGTGGTGATCAGCTAGAGTTAGCCGACAACTTTAAGTACCTCGGGAGCTTGATAACAGCTGGAGGTGGCGCTAGGGAGAAGACTGGTTCACGCACAGCTAGAGCAGTCTTCGCGAACCTGCGACGTCGCCGTGACATCCGGCTCTCTCTTAAAGGACGGGTTTACGTCGCCGCGGTTCGCAGTGTTTTACTCTACGGTTGCGAGACCTGGCCACTTCGCGTTGAGGATGCTCGGCGTCTTTCCCTGTTCGACAACCGATGTCTCCGAAGTATTTCTCGCGTCTGGTGGGAACATCGAGTGAGTAATGACGAGGTGCGCCGTCGCGTGATAGGCACGAATAGCCGCCCTCATTACGAAGTGGTCGCTCCACACCGTCTCCGGTGGCTCGGACGTTTAACGAATGCCTGTCCATCGTCTACCTTTCCGTTCTCTATTCGTATGTGCTGGGCAATGCTGGAAGAAGCGACGCAGTGTTCATGTCATAACTTGGCGTAGGGGGTTGAAAAATCTAACATGAACATTGTCTTTGGAGCTGCCCACCTCCATGGTTGGGGCCCAAGGGATGAGGATTGTCGTTGGTTAGAGACATTGACGAACACGGGTCATAAAAGAAGTTAGGGGCGTGAACGCTGTGCGGTCTGTCTGTCGAACTCTCGTGTCCCGTGACCACATAAATGTCAAGCTGACAAAAAACATCAAAAAGTGTACGGTGAGAAGCTTCTAAAAAAGCATCCTTTTTCTGTCACTAACGGTTTTTTTACTGTATCGTACGACGCTTCCCCTATTTTTTAATTGTTGTTGTTGTGTTGGAACCTTGCTTGATCTCAAGCCGATGTAATTTATATATATATATATATATATATATATATATATATATATATATATATATATATATATATATATATATATATATATATATATATATATATATATATATATAACCACTGACCGGGGAAAATTCAGAGGTTTGCGCACCGACACGACATTCACATCATTTATTGTACTGAAGACTCCAGAAAGTTAACAAACTAACAATTCAGCCAAACTGAGAGAAATTGGTTAGTCACTTAGAAGTGAGTGTAAAATTAAACACTGCGAAAAAACCGGTTCATTCACGGAGGTTCATGCGAAGTTGTTCTGTGACTTTCACTTTGCCAATTAGAACAAGTGCTAAGCGAGGCACAGTAGAGTTGCGATCGGTATTAATACGGAAGGGGATAGGTCTAAATATGGAACGGGTGAAGGGATGTGAAAGGTGTATAGATAAGTCAAGGTACAAGGGATGGGTAGGGTTTGGACGAATCTTCTTGCCGAATTTTCCAGAAGCTATGATGTGCTCAAAGTAGTAGCACAATATTTCAGGAGGGGGGTCGCGGCCAACCGGGGAAAGTGACCGGCGAAGGAAGAACACATCAGAGACTGACCTCTGAAGCTGTCTTCTGTTAAGCCTCCGAACGAACTAACAACTAAAACCCTAGAACCGATTGAAAAGATGAGACTAAGTCGGTGACCAAATGAAAATAGTGTACTGAACAAGTCGCGGTACAAAATCAGTACCAAAGCGGCTCATAAACCTGAAGCGAACCGTGGTATAAATGCGATCAGATGCAGACGAAGTGTGAGTGAAAACTGAAAGCCAAGAGTATATGAAAGCTGAAGTCAACTGAAACTTCATTCCTTTCAAGTTCACAAAAACACACGAGACAGAAAAAATGTCCGTAGTCAAATTCAAGTCTAGCCGTAGGCATTGTTCCGCACCTGAAAACTACCGATACCAATGTGCCATCCACCTCCGATACAAAGTGCGGAAAGACTTGGGAGGTGTGAATAAGCGAGGTGTGGTCATATAATTATACGCATCCGTATAATAGAGTGTAAGATGCGCCAATAACGATTTGATGTAGGATGCCGAGGAGAAACATCCATAGCATGCAGGAGCCATGCAATATTGGTCAAATGTCTACAAGATTCATTGCGAATGACAGCAGTTTCGGAATTCGTTATGCTACAGTAAATATATATATATAAGGATAAGTATGTACATATATTAAGTTCGTGACAGAAACTCTCGACGCAGGATAGTAGACAGTCATGTAAACGCGTTCTGTACCCAGCACGCAAATGAAGAGGAATAGTCAGACTCAATATTGCAATGGGTAGTGATCGCAGAAGGATAATTGCATAAAACTGTGGGTTATTTCATCAAGTGCCAAACCACCAATTCGACCGTGACGGCGGAGATGGGAACAGCTTCGGGCCATGTAGTTAATCTACCAACCAACGTTAGTAAATAAGTATACTCGTGTGACGGAGGCAATGGACCAACAACATTCCACTGGATATGATTTAAGCAAGCAGCAGGCGTGGTAAAAATGCCTATGGATGACGCTGCATGGCTGTGGACATTATTTTGCCCACATATGAACACCTTTGTTCATGAACGGCCAGATGTGTCAGGCAGCGACTAATCGTGGACTGGACTTGAAAGACCGTATAGTGTATCAAATAAGAGACACCAATGAGGTCACGGCTGGTGGGTATAGCCTAACAGACATTTGACAGTACAACGTTTTGGTATTTGTTACCGGTCGGAACTGCTTCCATGGAGGACGTATTCTGTTCGGATGCAGCAACCATGACATAGATGTCTAAAGCTGGATTGAATGGCATTAAGTAGGTTACAACGCAAAGCAATTGCGGGGTCGTAGGGATTATATTTAGTGTAGCGCATGCTAGTCGTGAAATATGAAATGTCTGGTTTTTCGCGGTTAGTAACTGAAAGACTTGGTATGAAAAGTAAACGTGAAGTTTGTAGTCGACAGTGAGGATGGAATAACGACCCTGGACTGCGTGGCATTATATGCATCCAGCAGTTCTCAACCACTAAATGTGGTCTCCGTGGGAGGGAAGAAACCCCATCGGTTGCCACACCTCAGAAACTAACTATTGGGGGAGCGCCCCCATACCAAAGTCCAACGGGAAGCATCGATAAAGAAGTGAACAAAAATCGAATTCTTGTATAAGGCTATCGAAAAAAACCTTAGAATTCCTGGGAAGCATTTCGCACTCCAAATAGCATACGTATGAAATCAAACAAATCAAAAATAGACGTGATAACACTTTGTTTAACGTATTCAGCGATGAATAGAATTTGGGGAGAAGCACATATCAAATCGATTCCAGGAAATATAATCGCACCATGAAGTGGCGAGGTAGACAAGATAACTACGATAATGGTTAACCTAGTTAAGCGCGAAGTATTCGACAGCCAAAACCATCTTTCTTAAAAACCATTTGTAAACGCTAGACCCATGAACTGTAAGGACAAACAATACATTCATAGAGTAAAGGGTCGAAACAACAGACCACGTTGGGACATATCATAAACACCATACTATCTCATTATCCATTAGACTAGCATGCTTTTGCGACAAACTGAAGAACAACAACCACTCCCACGGATTTTAACGATATTCGCATTGGATCTCAGCGCTAACGGATTTTACAAACGTTAGCTTGGTCCGAAGGTTTGTGGTATCATCCTCGGTCGGGTTTGAAATACACCTTCGCTCTACCTGACCAGCTGAGGTTATGGCATGGGCTTCGGATATTCTGCAAACAGACCACGCTGGCTATCCGCTGAAAGCATTCCGGGGTAATTCGTGTAAATACTAAACCAAACGACGGCAGTGACACTAAATGCTTCAGTCTGGTCATAAAACGCCTATGTAACTAGCGGTTACACTACTTACGCTTTATTTTATGCGACCATCTCCTGCTAGAGGATAATTCGACTCCATGGATATTGTTCCCAAAATTACCGATGAAGATTATCAGAAATAGGGTATAAATCGGTCTCTCAACACAAGGTGGGGGGTAGGCTAACATGACCTCATCTAGCTTTTATGTTCGAGGATGCACCTCTAGCTTGGGTACACCCAAACGCAACCTGAAAGGCTGTCAGAGACAAGCCGGTAGCTTGGTGTGCGAAATGTTCGCCTCTTCCGGAAAACGCTGTTCGGTAAAGTGGTGCAAGGGGTGTCGGACAGTGTTCGCTACAACCATGCAGTTCACAGACTTACGAGATGTTTTATGGTGGAGAACGCCAATTCGGCTGAAACCCAGCATATTGTAGCGGTTGCCATCTTCGTTCATACTTTTACCACGTTTATTGTTTAACTGAACGCTGACTGCCAAGCGCGGTGGCCATTTGACCGTTGCTCTTGCGCACGCTCTCACGCACACTCCTGAAATATACGCTAACCACTATCTCTCCCAATCGCCTTCTCGTTCTCACGGGGCGCGGAGAATACTGTTCTGGTTAACATATTCGTAGTGCCGAGCATTAGAGTAACGTGCAGGTGGTCCGCGCAGCACAAAGGACCGAAGCACGCGTTTACTAAGGAAACCGCAAAGTAAGGTCTAACCAACCTTACAAATTGGTGAGCCCGACGTGATCCCCAGGTCACGTGAGTTTCCTTGTTTTCTACCGTTCAAGGTCCCGTCTGCATACATATTTTGTGTCTAATTCGTCGCGATTTTTTTTTCGCGAAGACTATAGTGCCCCGTCTGTATTCCATGAAGTAATCGCTATGTCTGCCGAACGGAAATCTTGCTCAGATCCCACCGTTGGGGCGATCACGCTGCACATACCGGCATTCACGCCTGCTGATCCAGAACTCTGGTTCACGCTGGTTGAGTTAGAATTCGAAAACTGCCGTATAACCAGTGACGCCAGCCGTTTCAGGTGGGTAGCAGGCCGCCTCCCGCCAGAGGTCACAATGCAAGTAAGGGACGTAATAATCTCTTCCCGAAGCTATGAGGCCTTAAAGGAGGCCGTCATTGCCCGCACGACCCCAACGCAGGACCAACGGATGCAACAACTTCAAAACGTTGAGCTTGGAAGTAGGAAGCCCTCCGAACTGCTGCGTGAGATGCAGCGCTTGAGAGGACCGACGGTAGGCGAGGACCCGCTCTTAAGGGAACTTTGGCTGCAGCGTTTGCCGCACAACATCCCAGTTTTACTAAGTGCCACGCGCAAGTGTTCACTGGAGGAAACTGCAGCAATAGCTGATGACATTATGTCACGGTACAACCCCGCTGTAGCTGGAGTAACCAGGTCCTCCGTCACAACGGTGCCTGCCCTGCCAACATCTAACGACTTCGCGTCAGTTTTGTCTAAAATTGACGCGAGCCTGCAACGCTTAGCAGTAAGAAGTGGGTCACAGGAGCGGCACCGCGCACGCTCACCTGGGCGCCATAGTCCGTCATTGCGACGACGTTTCGTCGGTTCTTTAGAAGAAGGGTATTGTAAATACCACAGTCGTTTTGGTGAGGGAGCCAAACGACGCGAACGAGGGTGTACGTTTCCCGGTGCTCATCAGGGAAACAACCCCCGGCCCGTGGTGGCGACCCACGAAGCCGGGTATCAGACCAACAGTCGTCTTTTGAACGTAAGGGACATCATTTCAAATAACCTATTTCTTGTAGATACCGGTGCCGAAGTGAGCGTCCTCCCCCGAGCGAAAGACGACAATAGCACGCCGCAGGCCCAAACACTACGCGCTGCCAATGGCACGGCCATCCCAACGTTTGGCCAGCGGTCGCTCACCTTAAACTTAGGTTTGAAGCGTAATTTTCGTTGGGTATTCATCATCGCCGACGTCCCGTACCCAATTCTAGGCATTGACTTCCTGCAGCATTTTGACTTGCTAGTTGATGCACGGCGCCGCAGAGTGGTGGATCGTCAGACCACTCTTGCTGTTGCGGGTTGTAATTCGCGAGTGAACCACGTCACGCCTTTTTACGTCCAACCACCGGCACACGAACCTTATAGCGAACTCATCGCCGCCTACCCGGCCATGTTTCGGCAGGCCGGGCCTCTCCCAGCAGTGACGACCAGTGTCACTCACCATATCGATACTAAGGGACCCCCAGTGTTCAGTAGGCCGCGTCGGTTAGCACCAGACAAGCTTCGTGTTGCACAGGCTGAATTCGAACATATGCTAGAACTAGGTATAATACGCCCTTCTAGTAGCCCTTGGGCTTCCCCTCTTCATATGGTCCCTAAGTCTAGTGGCGACTGGCGACCCTGTGGTGATTACAGAGCGCTTAACAGAGTCACCGTCCCTGACCGATACCCGATTCACCATATACAGGACCTTACTTCGTCTTTATCAGGTTGCTCCGTCTTCAGCCGTATCGATTTAGTTCGTGCGTACAACCAGATCCCGGTAGCAGAGGCCGATATCCCTAAAACTGCCGTCACTACGCCTTTCGGGCTGTTCGAGTTTCTGCGAATGCCGTTTGGACTCAGCAATGCAGCCCAGACCTTTCAACGGTTCATGCACGAGGCAACTCGTGGTTCGGAAAATGTCCACGTATACCTGGATGATATCTTGGTGGCCAGTTCTTCAGAGCAAGAGCACGCTACACACTTACGAGAACTTTTCGAACGCCTTAGCCAGCACGGCGTTACGATCAATATCGCGAAATGCGAATTAGGCCGGTCTGATATCACCTTCATAGGACATTCTATTTCATCCTCGGGTATCCGCCCTCTGTCAGATAAAGTTTCCGCTATTCGCGACTACCCTGAACCCCAATCTTTTCGCCAGTTGCGTCAGTTTGCCGGCCTGGTGAATTTCTACCGCCGATTTATTCCTCACTGTGCGGAAATGATGCAACCCCTCACCGACCTGTTGCGCGGAGGTAAGCGAAAGTTCGTGTTTCCCGACACGGCACAAGCCGCATTTGCCTTGGTCAAAGATGCTGTCGCCAACACAGCACTCCTTACACACCCCGACCCTTTGGCTCCTATTTCGGTAGTGACGGATGCCTCGGACACAGCGGTTGGAGCAGTACTGCAACAGTTCGTAGATGACTCTTGGCAACCTTTAGCATTCTTCTCCAAGCGCCTACAACCCGCCGAATCTAGGCACAGCACGTTCGGTAGAGAGTTATTAGCCATCTACTTGGGAATTCGTCATTTTCGACACGAACTCGAAGGCCGTTCGTTCACGGTGTTTACAGACCACAAGCCTTTGGTTTACGCACTAAAGTCAGTTTCGGATCGATACTCACCACGCGAGATTCGCCACTTAGACTTTGTCTCACAGTTTACTGTGGACATACGACACGTCTCTGGGGTACTTAATCCCGTCGCAGACGCCTTATCGCGCGTATATCAACTAAGTCTGTCACAAACGCCTAACATCAACTTGGACGCAATGGCACAGGCTCAAACTATGGACCATGCCATCGAACAACTTCGACTAAACGGTTCTTTGAGTTTAACCACAGTGCCTATCCCAACTTCCCAGAATACCATCGTGTGCGATGTGTCGCAAGGTCGCCCTAGGCCAGTAGTTCCTGCTGCCCACCGTTATCCTACGTTCCTGACACTCCATAATCTGGCTCATCCGGGTGTGACTGCCTCGGTGAAACTGATAACTGAGCGTTTTGTTTGGCACAATGTCAAACGAGATGTCCGTCAATGGGCTCGTGCTTGTCTGCAGTGTCAACGTGTTAAGACCCATAGGCACACTAAGGCGGCGTTAGCCAGGTTCCCAGAACCTGAAACACGTTTTCATCATGTGCACGTCGACCTCGTAGGACCACTCCCACCTTCGCTTGGGTACGTTTACATACTCACATGCGTGGATCGTTTTACTCGCTGGCCGCGGGACATCCCTATCCCTCGTCCCACGTCGGAAGAGGCCGCGAAAGCTTTTCTGACCGGTTAGGTTAGTCATTTCGGTTGCCCGGCAATAGTGACCACCGATCGCGATCCACACTTTGACGGCGCTTTCGGCAGCCTACTCGCTACGCTCGGTTGCCAACACGTTAAGACGACAGCTTACCACCCTCAGGCCAATGGTATGGTCGAGCGTTTCCACCGGCAATTAAAAGCCGCCCTTCGAGCAAACGGTAACCCCCTTTGGAGTGGAACACTACCATTAGCACTCTTAAGCCTGCGTAGTACCGTTAAGGAGGAGTTACACACAACACCGGCCGTACTAGTATATGGCTGTACACTTCGTCTGCCTGGGGAGTTGGTAGCCCCCTCACCAACCGTGACTTTCGACTACGGTGACTATGCTCAGCGCTTTACGCAGCACATGCGAGTGCTCAAGGCCAGTCCACCGCGTGAACAACAGTCTACGAGTTATGTCCCAACTGCGTTAGGAACCGCTACTCACGTATTCCTTCGCGTTGATGGCGTTCGATCACCACTACAAGCGCCAGACACTGGCCCGTTTCGGGTGATAAAACGTAGGGCAAAGACATTTGTCATAGATATCAGCGGACGACACGACACCGTATCTATCGATCGTCTCAAGCCTGCCGTCATGGAGTGCGAGCCGCTCGGCCAATTCACACCTACTCAAGTCGCTCAGTCACCTGCATCGAGCGAGTTACCACTCGAACCACCCCCAATTACGCCTAGTGAGGACTCGGCAGCTAGTCCATCAGATTCTCCAACCGTACCCGCAACGCGAAGTAGCCATCGCGGTCGCCAACTACGAAATCCCGTCCGCTTTGCCGATTTCGTGACGATTTTTACAACCGACTTTTAGCAATAAGTTGGGAAGTTCGCCATGGATTTACCAATTGCAATCGGTAGTTATGATTTCATTTTCTTCTGGTCTCCTAGCGACTCCAACAACACCGAACATCGTTTGTGTGTTGTTATTACGGTCCAACGTCCGCCGGCGCCCTCAGGCGCTATTTTGTTCCAGTTTACCTTGCCCTCTCTCAGACGGATCTACACAGTCACATCGGCTTCATCCGTAGCCTGGCTGACTCCCGTGCACGTTCAAGGAGCCAACCGCTCACTGGACAACGGGACGATTGGTCAGCCTGGCACTGGTGACGGCAACTGGACGCCTTTTTGGATGGACCTGACGAGGCATTTTCCGGCTCGCATTCGTATGAGACCCGTGGGCGCCAAAACACAGTTGGAACTACGCACATCGGACCTCGAGAGTGCAGGCACCGGTAAACTCATCAGCAGTCGTTCGACGTCACCAACAATATAACGGAGAAGCTATGAGGAGTTCCTGGACAACCAATAATTCCGGCTTACCATCACGATCGAAGCCCAACTCCGTCGGACTTCTAGGAGGAGGCCCCTGTAGCGGTTGCCATCTTCGTTCATACTTTTACCACGTTTATTGTTTAACTGAACGCTGACTGCCAAGCGCGGTGGCCATTTGACCGTTGCTCTTGCGCACGCTCTCACGCACACTCCTGAAATATACGCTAACCACTATCTCTCCCAATCGCCTTCTCGTTCTCACGGGGCGCGGAGAATACTGTTCTGGTTAACATATTCGTAGTGCCGAGCATTAGAGTAACGTGCAGGTGGTCCGCGCAGCACAAAGGACCGAAGCACGCGTTTACTAAGGAAACCGTAAAGTAAGGTCTAACCAACCTTACAATATCATCGAAAACCGCGCTGACCGTCTGCCACCCGTTTCTCAGTGACCTTATTTACGGCAAAAATGGTGGCCGATCCCCCTATTCGCCATCTAAAAGCGAGCCCATCAGCACACATTCCTGCTAGCCTTGACTAGGATTTTTCGGAACTAGAGAAGCCCACATTTTAATCGCAGATAAGTTTTAAACAGACTGTGCAGTCTTTTAACTGGTGTTCCTCTAGTGGTTCAATTCAAAGATTATAGTCTTAGGTAAAAGGCTCAAATACCATTTCACCAGTCATCTTTGCTGATGGGCAAAACTCCGTTGTCATCCTCGAGTGGTTCCCCACTTTTAGTCTCGGGGCTTTGGCGAAGTATTTTTGTTAATGATTACGTCCCCTCAACTGCAGACTCGTGCAAGTATGGAATGAAAACGATTTTACGTCTTTTTAGTGTGACCTGTCGATCTAATAGCGAAAAGAAACAAAGTTGACAAAACATCAGGAATAAAACCAGTTAAATGGCGGCCAATGTGAGACAACTTATCAAATCGCTCACGGAACACGTTTTTCCAGTGAACCGCAGGGAACTCGAGAGACTGGAAGCGCAGAGACGAAAAACAGGTAAATCATAATTACCTAGATCATTTCTTTAGGTTTCGAATATGTTTCAAACTTGCCTTTGCAAATGCTGATTTACTTCAATTGTTTTTACGCTCCGTTTTGGTTTATTTCATCTTTAGTTGCACTGATACTTGAAGTAAGCGGTTTTATTCCAAAAACATGAAGTAGTTTGATCATTTACAGTTTGTATACAAAGTCATTAATACGGCAATATTCAGTCTATACGCAGTATTAGAAGGTCCACGATTATACCTTGGATTCTGTGGGAATCTGATGGAAACGGTAGGTCTGATTTTGCAATAAACCATTGCTTATATAGGTACCTGAATTGGTCGGGTCATGGCTGATAACGCTTTTAATTCAGCTGCCAGCCATTTCTATCATGATTTTCAACCCATACACGATACTCACTTCTTTTGAACGCGTTATACACGCAATAGAATTTATTTTCATTCTTCTAGAAATCTTTGTGGGTTTTTTCGTCATCAAACTGCTCGTACGTCATCAAGCGCTCAAATTCCATATGAGAGTTATAATGGAGAAACATGACAAGTCCGCACGCGGCACCAACTAAAGGAAGAGTGCCTGTGAATTAATCCCCAAAATATCTAGCTTTTTCATCATAATTGTTGAATATATAACTAACAACAGAAAACGGAGTTCTGGTTTGCAGATGACAAATACGGAGAATGAGAAACGTGGAACTAATAGAATATCCATTTACAATGGGCACCCATCGGATCATTCGCTCACAACGAGCAATAACAACGTAGTGTCACTTCCAGTCATGGTGAGAGAATGATCGACTACAATATTAAGTTCACAATTCAGTTCTTTCAACCCATACCACGTTTCATTGCTTCGGTTTCGGTTCCGTTAAGACAAAGAAAGGGCTCGAACGTAACTACACCAATGACCGTGATAACTGGCCATGTCACTTATAGAATCTAACTATCTAGTAAACAGGTCTCGTGGACTCCATATATATATATATATATATATATATATATATATATATATATATATATATATATATATATATAACCACTGCATCGTGCTACGTGTTATCGTTGATCAGACCCGGTTAGAAATCCACGGTGTGATGGCTGTACTGAAATATGGACAGAAGGCTGATGCAAACTTATCTCGTGAGTTAAAAGTACGATAACTTAGTGGCAATATTTGTGACTTTAACGAGGATGCCCCATAATATCTTCATAACCCACACCACAGCATAGTAGAGTAGTTGGAAAAGAAGCAATAGCTCCCACTAAGAGTCGACTAACAAACGGAGAAAAACGCAAATCGGATAACAACACGTTCTATTTTATCACTTTCAGCTTATAAAGTTCTAAGTATTCATCATTAATCATAGTAGGAGCACCACACATGAGATCCTTGCCACCAGCGGCTTTTGGAAAGGCAATCACGTCCCGAATTGAATTGGCGTCCAGGAAAATAGAAATCAAGCGGTCTAATCCTGAACAGGGAAAACATTAAATATTGAAATAATTGGATTCTCACCTAGGGCAATCCCGCCATGAGGAGGAGCTCCCGAACGGAGAGCTAAAAGAAAATGCTCCATTTCTTCCGTATTTTCCTAGAAAGCATACGGCAACTTACGACAAATAGCACAAAACTCTTTACCCGCAGTATGTCTTGAAGCACGTACTCCTGTAGTTGTGGGTCGTGTATTCGTATAGAACCGCCACCCACTTCTTGACCATTGCACACCAAATCATAATGCTGTCCGACGACACTCAGCGGTTCTGAGTAAATTAATGGCAGCGTCGCCTCCGTGGGTGCTGTGAATGGGTGATGCACTGACGCCAGATTTCCTGAAGGAGCGATAACGTAGTGGTCACCATGAATGGTGGAGAGTGCATGAGCGGGCCTCACGTAAATAAACCAAAGATGCAATGAACATCTCTAGGAACTAATCTCGGAAACATCCACATTCAAAAAATACTGGCAGGGCATAACTGTACATCCTTTTTCAACAATACCAAAAAGCGAACCACACGATAACGTAGTCATTGATTACAACAGTAAAGTTCACCACATTTATCTCACCATTAAATGCCGCATAACTGTAACAGCAGTGAAAACAAAACGAGTCGATTTTGCCCGCGAACTGTCTTCCTGATTAAATGAAAGCTGCCTAAATCTCCAAATTTTACATTCAAATATATTTGAGAACTACTAGTCTCGGGTTTAGGTGTTGTGACTTTGTTTGCAATAACTCAGTCGAGCGTACCAGAAAGAGAAATGTGACTTCAATTTCGATATAACCGTTTGTTGTTCTGTGGGCATTCAAATTCAAGGGGTATAACAATTCCACCCCTAACTGCAATTCTGTCCTACCTTCTAACACCCAGAACTGAAAATTCTCTTTACTTGAATTCAGAAAGAGACGCCAGAGAAGATAAAACTCACCCAGCAACGATGCCAACAATGCAGTACTGGTATATCAAGTAATAAACAGCCAAATTCAGCTATTTTCTTAGTTTATCTGGGAAGAAAAAAAGCTCAAAATGTTTGACCAGTTCAGTTCGTTCAACTACTACTTCGGACTTGTACTCTTTTACTGGCTACCACCTCCAAGCATCAAAAAGTTGAAGGCAGAATGAAAACAAACATAAAGTGGGAAGGAGTCGAAAAGAAAGTATTGAACGGAAATCATATATATATATATATATATATATATATATATATATATATATATATATATATATATATATATATATATATATATATATAAGGATAAGTATGTATATATATTAAGTTCGTGACAGAAACTCTCGACGCAGGATAGTAGACAGTCATGTAAACGCGTTCTGTACCCAGCACGCAAATGAAGAGGAATAGTCAGACTCAATATTGCAATGGGTAGTGATCGCAGAAGGATAATTGCATAAAACTGTGGGTTATTTCATCAAGTGCCAAACCACCAATTCGACCGTGACGGCGGAGATGGGAACAGCTTCGGGCCATGTAGTTAATCTACCAACCAACGTTAGTAAATAAGTATACTCGTGTGACGGAGGCAATGGACCAACAACATTCCACTGGATATGATTTAAGCAAGCAGCAGGCGTGGTAAAAATGCCTATGGATGACGCTGCATGGCTGTGGACATTATTTTGCCCACATATGAACACCTTTGTTCATGAACGGCCAGATGTGTCAGGCAGCGACTAATCGTGGACTGGATTTGAAAGACCGTATAGTGTATCAAATAAGAGACACCAATGAGGGCACGGCTGGTGGGTATAGCCTAACAGACATCTGACAGTACAACGTTTTGATATTTGTTACCGGTCGGAACTGCTTCCATGGAGGACATGTTCTGTTCGGATGCATCAACCGCACGTAACACGTGCCCCAATCAACGAAGTCTTCTAAGCTGCGTGAACTGTGACAGAAAACTCCCTAAACTGGTACACAGTACTCTGTTCCCGACTTCAGCATTGCCCACTCGCTTATTCCACCCAATCTTAGTGATACTACGTAAGCATCGAGGGTCGGAAACCACAAGACGACGAATATTTTCCACACACAGACTCCAAGTCTCGCAACTACACAACAAAACTGAACGAACCGTGGCATAGTACACACGACCTTTCAACGTCGGCGAAATATCACGTCGCCGCCACAAGTGCTTCAGTCCACCGCACGCCCCTCGAGCCTTGGATGTACGCGTGTCCACTCTGCTATTGTGCTCCCATCGGTCGTCACGCTGCTCCCGAGGTAAGTGAAGCGATCGACAACTGCCAGCACATCCCCATCAAGCATCAAGCTCGGAATCGTTGACGTCCAGTCTTGTAACATCACTTGACATTTTGAAGGCGTAAAGCGCATGCCGATTGGAGCTACAGCTCTTGCGAGTCTATCTAGTGTACCTTACACGAGTTTCCTGCATTCCAACAAGCAGACAAGGCCGTCCGCATAATCTAGGTCACACAGCCTCTCACTATTTCCTAGTTCGACGACCACATCCTGGAGATCTCGCAAGGAATTCTCCATTATCTCGTCCTTTCGCGAGCCAGTGTCAAACGGCGCAGGAAAATCGAGACTGATACCTTGTTCCAAATCGGAATTAAGCTAATCCCACGATGGTTACTACAATCGTTGCATATTCTGTTCTTGAAGACAGTTACTATCAATAAAAGGAACAATATCATCCACGTATTCCAAGTCAGACAGTTTACCAACTGGGAGGAGACCGATGCCATTCTCATGCGAGAATACAGCTATCTCAAGGACTATTCCAGTTAAAAAGCTGAAGAGGAAGGACGGTAGAGGGCAGCCCTGACGAACACTACATCTCGTGGTGAAAGAGCACTGCAAGCACGAAATCGGCTCCGGCTGTTTGTACACGGCCATTCGCAAATAAATTTCTCTGGCACACCCTTCGATGAGAGGCAGCGCCAGACAACTGTGCGGTCGACTGAGTAGACTGCTACTTTCAGACCAAGAAAGACAGATTATCGGTCTACGGATGGTGTTTCTGTGCTCCAAAACTTGACAGTGAGTAATGATATAACCAATACAACCCTCATCGTGGGCTGGATACTCGGTGGAGAATAAACCCGGCGAGAAGTTTGGACGCAACATTTACCAAGCTGATTCCTTTATGGTTTTCACAAGAGGATTAGGTACCTTTCTTTTAAGTTGGAAAAATCACCGATTCACACTGTCTCCCGAGAATCTGCCCACTAACCCAAGTTACCCGAAGTTTTGTTAACTCCGAAACCAAACCTTCGCCTTCATTCTCGAAAAAAGATGGAGACAACCCATCCGGTCCAGCGGCTTTGTACCTTTTCAAGTAACCTATCTGCCGCATAACCTCCATTTCTGATGGAGCAGTGATATCTACCTGCATCGGTTCCCTGGCAAGTATACTGAGAAGGTCCACTGTTGAAGGAGGCCAACTGGATTGTTCCTGAGAGTGCTCCACTGAACGAATCAAACGACGTCCCTGGAAATGAATCAGTGAGTTGTCAGATTCCTTGATTAACACACCTACACCAGGATTCCGCGGACCGGCACTTCTAATAAGACGTAAAAGGTTGTGATTAGTGCCAGTGGACGCAGCCTTTTCCATTACCCTACGTTTTGCAATCATTTCAGACTCCTAGTCAGTTGGCATCTCAGGGATTTGTGCACTTCACTGAAATGTGGGATTCGGAGGGACGGATTTGCGAGTATCCAACAGAGCAACTGATGTTGAAGATATTCGTCGTTTGTGGCAGTAAAGAAGCGTACGAGGCTTCCTTGATTTGGTTTTAGCGTTTATCTAGACCTTGGACATCTGGCTGCATCGATAACCGTGTAGATAGCTCTGCTTGAAAAGCAAATCGCCGGTTATCGTCTAGAAGCAACTGGGCAGGAGGGGTGACATTCACGTTAGTGCGAGCACGGACGATACGTAAACCGAAACGAGCACGTACCAAAGCGAGATCTGATTCCCCAGGCGTAGACCAAAATGAACGACAAAATACTCAGAACTAAAAAGACTGGTAGGCAGGGGCACGCGAGTATACCTACATATTGTTAGATCTGCGCCGTGAACTGGGTTGGTACTGAGAAAGAATTTACGGTATGTGTTCATTTAACGTGGAATCCAATTTAACCAAACTGACCAGTTTCATCTAGCTCAAAAAGCGGGAAATCACTGACCCAAAGAAAGTGAAGACCGGGTTTGTAAATACTGTCGCCTGAAAGGAAAGAAAAAATGGGATACAAAATTAAACGATTAAAAGAAACAAAACCAGTGACAACAATCACTACATTCTATGACCATGCATAAGATATTCCAACAGGGTTGAACATTAAAGAGATGCATATTAATATACATCTACGATCGATGCAGTCAATGCGCGATGAAACAACCATAAATTAAATTGATGATCGAAACAATCCTAATACCTTTTTCGTGCAACATTTTTGCAACCTCAGTCCTGGCCAAACCTAGCGATTTTTTCTGAAACAAAATGAAATATAGGAATGCCAGATAGCTGTTGTTACTTGACTGTTAGAACTCCCGCGAATAAATACTACATAGTCATCGGGATTTGCTTGAAGAGCATCAACCAGCTCGTTGAAATCTGAGGGAGCAAATGCAGTCTTGAAGCTGGTGATATCCTGAAAAACATGGAAACAGAGAACACATGCACTGATTTGAATACAGTCAAATAACTACGGGGAATGTTTACTTAGCAAGTGCTTCTCAGACTGGTTACCTGCGTGATTTATACACTTTTAGATTATACAGGTTCTAACAATCTTTATCTCCCACTCTATAACATTTCTCGATTTCGGAATTATGTTAAGTATTTAGAAGTGCCACCCGATCGGCTGGTTGAGATGTTTTTCCGACTGGTCTAAAACCCAGCGCGTCAGCCATCCTCGCCCCTTTGAAGTCAGCGGTCGCACGGCATACTCATCGTCTGCAGATCGCTACGTGATGTGCAGAAAAATGGCGTAGACAGATCCGATCTTGTCGTGACCGGAGCTGAGGATATCGGTAACTATCTGCGATGGAGCTCGCAACTGTGCTGCGATCCGACCAGCTGACAGTTCGATCATAGGAAGCTAGGCAATGTGCTTTTTTAGTAGAGTCAATGAACCTTTTTACGCCTGTCAATGAAAACATTATTAAGGGCATCTTTGTTAATTCTGGGGCAATGAGAAAACAGTTTCAGCATCTCAGTAATAAGACAGAGATGTTTTCCTTCAAACCATGGAAGATTACGAGGAAACAGTTAGGCCAGTGCGTCAGAATGCAATGAGAAAAACTGGATTAAGATCATGCGGAAATCTCACGTTTTTATTTTAATAGAAATCAACACAAATTTTCAGAAGTACAGAGAAAGTTTTCGGACTTGAGCAAACATGGTTTCGACGTCACTAGTCTAAGAAATATTGCGTCAGAGTGGCTAAGACACCGAATCGAAGATTCTTTGAGAAGGCAATGGTTGTTGAAATTGTGGGAAGTTATTAGAAACAGGTGTATGACGCAAGCAACATTTAAGAACGATGGAGGAGAATAAATGGGAAACGCGACAGTTACGAATTTCGATCAAACCGTCTTGAAGAATAAATTCACATTTCGGATTGTGAACATAGCTAATCAGGCAATTGGACATTATATTTTTAAACTCCACTGATAGGACCGAGGCGCAAGCTGATGAACGAGTGCTTTTAGACTCTTTCATAGGGACAGATCGTATGTATACGGGTCTGCAGTGTTCGGCAATGAAACCAGAATAACCGATAATCTACGCGTTGGCTTTTGACAGGTTGCATTCAGTTGAGCGCCCTATGGAGCCTAGCAGTGATCCGCTACTATGGTGGAATTGCTTACAGTGACTTAACTATGACGAAGACCTGACCAAAAGCCAGTAGCGTTTGATTATTCGAATAACTTTCGAAGTAACGGAATAGGTTTAATTCGCGATGAGCTGAAAACTTGCTCCTTCCGGACAAATAAAGTACATCATTGACTTGACTTTACTGACACATGTCCCATCACTGCAATGAAGACAGGGGGCGACAAAAACTGAACTTACCGATCCAGACGCATCCTTAACTGATCTCCGTATTTTCTTCCAGTCACTATGTGATAAGAATACTGCCTAAAAAGTGAAACAACAACATCGAGTTTTTAAAACGAAACTCATGTGCCTCCACAAATTCCCCTGAGAATAATCAACTTGAAAATTCCAGTTATAAATGTCCAACCAGGTACGGTTAGGAATAAGAAGGGACAATAAGACCTACCGGTTTTAGTTCGTACACCAAAACGGATTTTTAATTCAGTGGCTGTTTGGATTCATTAGGAAAGTGCAGCAATTTAACGTACAATGAAGACGAGGCTGCACCTGACGTGGTGCGGTGGCTTGCAGGCCTCCATGACCCAAAAAGCTAAACGGGATGGCGTACTTAAGCCGGAGATACAATCAGACCTGGCAGGTTAAGGGATAGAAGCCCGACCAAGTTCACCCTCTGAACCAGCTGATGGGCAACATTTGTTGCTAACCGCTACGCCCCTGGAGAGAACACTCCAGCGAATAAACACAGAGACAAACGGTTTACCGGTCAAAAACTTTCCACTAGATGGACGTAAGAAAGGAGTACCTGGGATTTCTCTCGACAGCGAACGAAATCATCGCACTTCATAGGGAGGCTATCGCCCGCCCAAGCCGGGCAGTCCCCGGCTCAAAGGATGTTGCCCCGTCAACGTTCCGCTTGCACCATTAGGGTTAAGGAATGCGCCTAAAAACGGATCGACAACGAAGCGCCAGCGGAGATAAAACAAGATGCATGCAACGATCAGGTCTCACATGACAGAACGGAAGTTCCTTCATGAGTGCTTTGGTCACGTTCCCGTTCTGGGTTGATGCCTCAGAGCCTTGCGGGTCAGACAATTGAGTCACTGTGAAAGAAAACTCCCTAAACTGGTACACAGTACTCTGTTCCCGACTTCAGCATTGCCCACTCGCTTATTCCACCCAATCTTAGTGATACTACGTAAGCATCGAGGGTCGGAAACCACAAGACGACGAATATTTTCCACACACAGACTCCAAGTCTCGCAACTACACAACAAAACTGAACGAACCGTGGCATAGTACACACGACCTTTCAACGTCGGCGAAATATCACGTCGCCGCCACAAGTGCTTCAGTCCACCGCACGCCCCTCGAGCCTTGGATGTACGCGTGTCCACTCTGCTATTGTGCTCCCATCGGCCGTCACGCTGCTCCCGAGGTAAGTGAAGCGATCGACAACTGCCAGCACATCCCCATCAAGCATCAAGCTCGGAATCGTTGACGTCCAGTCTTGTAACATCACTTGACATTTTGAAGGCGTAAAGCGCATGCCGATTGGAGCTACAGCTCTTGCGAGTCTATCTAGTGTACCTTACACGAGTTCCCTGCATTCCAACAAGCAGACAAGGCCGTCCGCATAATCTAGGTCACACAGCCTCTCACTATTTCCTAGTTCGACGCCCACATCCTGGAGATCTCGCAAGGAATTCTCCATTATCTCGTCCATGACGAAGTTGAACAGGAATGGAGAGGTCGGACATCCTTGTCGAAGACTACTGGTCATTTCGAATAGACTGGATAGTTCATCGTAAACCCTTATGCGGTCGGAGGTATGAGAGTACAATGACCTTAGTGGATTCACGAACTTCTGTGGCATACCTTCACGGTGAAGAGCACTGAAAAGCGCTGTTCGGTACACTGATTTGAAGGCCCCTTTCAAGTTAAGGAAACTGTCGGTCGGCGGTACCTGTGACGCGGTTGAGGTAGTTGGCTAAGAGTAAAATTTGGCCGATGCGTTGTCGACCTGGTCGGAATCCGGCACGTTGTCTGCGGGCGTTTCTCGCTTGTCGGTGTCAGACGGCGCAGCGAAATCGAGTCTGATATCTTGGTGACTATCAACATTGAGCTGATCAGACGATGCTTACTACAGTCATTGCGTATTTCCTTCTTGAAGATGGGTACAACCAATGGTTGGTCTCATAATGACGGAATACGTTCCTCTTGACAAATGCCACGCAGCATAGTGGTAAGGGATTCATCAATGCACCACAACCCACTTTGGAAAGAACTGGGGGAAGTTCCTCGGGACCGGCCGCTTTCCCACGCTTTAGTAATCGAACACATGACTGCACTTCCACTTCCTGTGGGGGTTCAATTGATACTCCCCAAGGAATCGGGTTAACTAGACTAGTGCGCGGCCAGCTAAACTGCTCCTTAAAGTAATCGGTCCAACAGTTGAGCCTTCGCTGTTTTCCATAAATGGGCTTTCTATTTCTATCGCAAGTCGTTTCGCTGACAGGGATTCGCCGTCCACCGGCGTCGCAAATGAGTCTGAACAGTCTTTGACTGTTACTTGAAGCAACTGATATTTCCATTTCTCCGGCTACATTAACCCACCGATCTTCACGATCCTTCTTATGGCTTTTTGTAGATGTCTTCGCATCTTATTCATCTTACATTTCGGGAGCTGACGTTTTTGCTCCATTAGACTGACCGATTCTTGAGAAATCCAATATCTTTGATGGACATCGGATCTGGGGCCACAGGCGAAACCTGCTGCCACGTGCATCGCCCGTTTGATGTGGACCCAATGCTCATCTACATTACTGTTCGTTGTAGTACCGAAGTTATGTACTAATTTTTGTTCATAACCAGTGCAAACTTCTGGATTACACAAACGTTGCACGGCTAACCGGCTTTGTGGTTTGCGTCCACTTCCATGAAACTGAAGTGATAATCGCATTAAAACCAGTAGGATCTACAGTTCTGAACAAAACTGCGTCACCGGTAGCTTACTGCGATATGATCGATCTGGCTTAGAGTAGCTGTAGAGTTAAAGCACCATGTTGCTGTGCGACGCGAGCTGTGTCGGATATGTGTACTGAACAAGAAAAACCGATTCTCTGCACAAAATTGGAGAAGCCTATCCCCGTTATCTGTGCTCTGAGCGGGTAAGGCAAAGCAATCACCTAAACAAGCTTCTGAGGCACTGAGTTCGCCAACTTGTGCAATAAAATCACCTGCTCGCAGTACAAATTTCAGAACCTTTGCTCTCGCGAACGAGAGTGGTGAGCTCATCATGGAACTCATCCTTCTGCTTGTCAGAGCTGCAATCTGTTGGGGCGCACACCGAGATCACAAACGAGTTGCGCTTAACACAACTATCCTTTCGAACGCCAACGGACCCTTGGAGTCTTACAGGACATAAACGACTATTAACCGGGGTTCAGTCTAAAAGGGCAGCCTCAGCTCTGCCAGTCAAGACTATTCCTGCATCACATTGACCCGCAGCTTTAGCAACTTCGTCTCGTGAAGTGCGCAGTAAATACCTTGATTAGATACCAGGAGCAATTAGTTGAATCACCCTGGTCTAATCCTGTATACGTGTTTCACTTACGCAGCAGACATCAATCTTCAGAGAGTCTATTGTGGGTGCTAGGCCCGCCTGCTGACCGGCCTGCATGAGAGTACGCACGTTAGAGGAGCCGAGATTCTGAGGCTGACGAGGTTTAAAATAATGTGAGTTACAAGATAGATGATTATTCTTGACACTGACAATCAAACGTTGCGAGTATCGGCCGTGTTTTCAGCGGGAGCATTATGGGTGGATAGACAGGGCAAAGAAGGATGGTTAGGGACAGAAGACAAAGGTTGAATAAAAGAGAGGGAACTCTGAGCAGTAGCACACTTATCACTACCCATCCCGCTCGATGCAATGGCCAGCGCGGTCCTGATTATCCTGCGCGACGACCGATGCAGTATGGAATTCTTTCTATTCGTGCAGTTCATGGGAGATGTTGGACGGGTACTGCTAGGGTGTCCAGCCACAAAGCAGGAGAACGGTTAGGGTCCTCATCCAAACGCGCGAAGAGCAGTCTCGCAAGGGTCATGCTGTGTTTCGCGCCGGTCGTAAATGTATCGACTAAGTGTTTACAATTCGACTGCTGGCAGATCGCCGCTATACCTTCTAGAGACCAACGATCATTGTGTTGTTAAAGATTCGCACAGCCTTCGACTCTGTTGACAGGATTGCACTAGAATTGTATATCGAGGAATAGAGCACCTGATGGAAATCAGTCGCATCGCCATGCCTCACGTTTGGTAATGGCTTACGCCAGCGTTCGCCAACCTTTGTCGCCTCTAGTGGAGTACGTCAAGGTTACCTGCATGCCGATTTCTCTTCAACTTTGCCATAAAGTATGTGTATCGATCTGGAGATGACTAAGTTTGAATGTGTAAGTTCGTAACCAAAGATTAACGTAGGCAAACAACTAATTAGCATTTAGCCCCAGACAGTTTTTATGCTGTTCGGTGCCACAGGGCTGTTCGTTGCTTGGCTGCTCGCTGTAAGGACGACTGGCTTCCGCCAATTGAGAAACACGTTTAGCTGCTCTGCTTGCGGACGGTATCACATCCGGTGTCGCTCTAAAACGTAAACGTGATTCACATTGTTTCAATACAAACCGTTCTTCATTCATTCCGCTGACTTTTACCGTCTCTTGAGAACCTTCGGAACTTTTGGGTTGTTGCCCTTTCCTCGGGTGATTTTTGGGATCTAGTTAATACCTGGTATCCGGAGTACTAAAGATGTTCTACGGAATATCTTATCTGGACTACTAAACGGTGGAGTTGGACTCCTCCTAGAGAACAGTTTTCGATTTGGAATATGCCGTTTATATCGTCTTGCTGGGTAATAATGCGCATGCAATGTATTACGCTCTAGACCGCTTGACGATTATGCCCATATATGGAATGCACTTAGCGCCTCCCAAATAGAAAGTGATTTTACGGGACTGTCAAGAGTGTGTGTCTGCGCTCACCCCATATGGCGTTCCGCTAGGTAGTGAGTACTTTTCATTACCTCGGGAGCCTGATTACAGCTAGAGGTGGTGTTGGAAAGATCAGTTTAAGAATAACGAGAGCTAGAGAAGATTTCGCCTATCTGTGACATTGCCGCGACACACGGCTATCCCTAAAGGGACGGGCGTGCAACACCGCGATTTGTAGTGTTTTGTTTTACGATTGTGAGACTAAACCACCCCACGTTGAGGATGCTTGGCGTCTTTCTGTTTGTGACAACCGATGTCTCCGAAGCATTGCTGGCGTGTGGTGATAACATCATGTGAACAGTGATGAGGTTCGTTGTCATGCTCTGAGTGCAGATAGTCGCCCTCTGACTGAAATGATCGTTCTCCACCGCCGCCGATGGCTTGCACTTGTTTTGCGGATGCCTGTCCATCGTTTACCTTTTCATGCTCTCTTCTCACATGCTGGTTAAGGCTAAAACAACGTGGTGGTCAAGGCATGATTTGGCGTAGGGGCAGAAAGAAGGTTGTATCAGCACTGGCTTTGGTTAGTTTTCCTTGGGTGAGTCCAGAAGGATGGGGATTGGCATTAGCTAGGGACGTTGGGGGTCAGGGCTCGGAATAGAAATCCATGGCACTCTCGTTCTACGTAAACACACAAAACATCAACAAGAAAACAAATATGTGCACATTGAAAACAAAAAAAATATCTGCATTGTGTTGTGTAGTGAACTAGAATCACGCAACAGTGTTCCAAATAAGGAGTCAAAGACCTAAGAATAGGCTTTATTCAACAAACAACTGAGGTTTGCAATCTGGAAGGTAAAAGAAGAGCGTTAAGATGATAAAAACCAGGTAATTATACAACGTTTATTAAATGTCCTCTTCCATCTCTGTTTGCCTCGTTCTTTCCGTTTCTGTTAACGTTGTTGCTTTGGCACCAAGCTTGATTTCAGTTCAGTGATGATGATATATATATATATATATATATATATATATATATATATATATATATATATATATATATATATATATATATATATATATATATATGTAGAGTACCGTTTATAGTGGTACATAGGAGGAACCTTATTGAGTGTAATGCATCCGGAGGAACCTGCTCCCATTGTGTGATTGTTAAACCTTTTATACGTAAAGCTAACGTGAAAGCTTTCCATAGTACTCCACTCATTCGTTCCACATTGCGGGTTGTACACTGTAGTTCTGCTAGTCACCACACCCTTTTTTTGAGGAAATTGTTCGAGTTCTTCGGACGTAAATGGGGGACCACGATCGGAATGAATGTAAGAAGGCGTACCAAATATCGAAAACAAGTTAGTCATCATCATCGTACAGCGATAAGCAGTACGGCAAGCCCCCCTGACCACTGCCTTTCTCACCATGTTGCACGTAGAAACATAAAGAACAAATATAAACAAGGTGAACAGGGAGTGGACCTACACGGGTGGGAAAAGGAAAGAATGCCCTAGTAGCCAACAGACGGAATACACAGTCTAACTGTACAAACGCACATCGATCAATCATTCTGATTTGACAGAAAGTGACAAAACGATCGCCACTGTTCACGGCCACCTGCCATATCCTTCAGTATCTCCAGCCAACTGGTTGAGGGGTCTTGCGGACCCCAACCACGAAGACGTGAAGCACCTACTTTTCCTAAGTTCGCTGTTCGTTTTCTCATTCCTCATTGTCACATCATCTGTTGAACTCCGCGTGGCTTCGTCCACTCCCCACGGGAAATAAGGTACGGTATGGTAGACGTGTGCTTGCCATACGTAACACGTGCCCCAATCAACGAAGTCTTCTAAGCTGCGTGAACTGTGACAGAAAACTCCCTAAACTGGTACACAGTACTCTGTTCCCGACTTCAGCATTGCCCACTCGCTTATTCCACCCAATCTTAGTGATACTACGTAAGCATCGAGGGTCGGAAACCACAAGACGACGAATATTTTCCACACGCAGACTCCAAGTCTCGCAACTACACAACAAAACTGAACGAACCGTGGCATAGTACACACGACCTTTCAACGTCGGCGAAATATCACGTCGCCGCCACAAGTGCTTCAGTCCACCGCACGCCCCTCGAGCCTTGGATGTACGCGTGTCCACTCTGCTATTGTGCTCCCATCGGTCGTCACGCTGCTCCCGAGATAAGTGAAGCGATCGACGACTGCCAGCACATCCCCATCAAGCATCAAGCTCGGAATCGTTGACGTCCAGTCTTGTAACATCACTTGACATTTTGAAGGCGTAAAGCGCATGCCGATTGGAGCTACAGCTCTTGCGAGTCTATCTAGTGTACCTTACACGAGTTTCCTGCATTCCAACAAGCAGACAAGGCCGTCCGCATAATCTAGGTCACACAGCCTCTCACTATTTCCTAGTTCGACGCCCACATCCTGGAGATCTCGCAAGGAATTCTCCATTATCTCGTCCATGACGAAGTTGAACAGGAATGGAGAGGTCGGACATCCTTGTCGAAGACTACTGGTCATTTCGAATAGACTGGATAGTTCATCGTAAACCCTTATGCGGTCGGAGGTATGAGAGTACAATGACCTTAGTGGATTCACGAACTTCTGTGGCATACCTTCACGGTGAAGAGCACTGAAAAGCGCTGTTCAGTACACTGAATCGAAGGCGCACTGGGATTGGCATCCATCTGAGCATGAAAGCTGAGCGTGCACCAATCGACTGGATCCCAGCCGGCAGCCGTTTGTATGCGGTTCGGTTGAGTGGTTTTGTACGTGTTAACGAGATAGACTGGAGCGTCGATGCCTGTTTGTCGCGTCCGTGTACTCCCCAAATGACTGCAGCTCTCTTGATGCTAATAACGAATTCTGCAAAGATTTGTCTCGATACTTCGCAGCGTGCATTCTACGGACATCATGGTTGTTGTCAGTGATTTCAATGCCCAAGTTGGAAGCCTAGACGAGACAAAAACCATATAGAAGGCCGATTTGGCATTCCAGCAGACCAGACAGATGACGGTGATCAACTCATCTATGTTCTGACCATGGATTATACCTAGCGAGTACAAATTTCTCGCACGAAGTGGCACTGACTAACCTGGCATCCTTCACGATGTAGGATCCAGAATGACAATACTGCTGTCCGGTACCGCTGGCGCGGATCAATTTAGGACTGTCTATTATGTTGGTTCACATTTGTGGACAATGATCGCCCTCTTGACCGTAGGCGTTTTAGCCTACGTCTCGTTGGCGGCAGAAACAACGCCGACTTAAACCGTCCTCCGCAGCTCCTACAGGATGATAACCATCTACCTGTTTTCCAAGCACAATTATCCACCAGATTATCGACGCAGAAAAATACCAAAGATCCAGAAGGGCGATGGACAGAGGTCCAACAGGCTCTATTTGAAGCTGCTAATGGTGTCCAAGGTCCAACAACCAGACACACACACACATAGACGTTGGATATCTGCATTATTAGTTGCACTGTTAGGTGCCCGCAGATTACTTCCTCCGGATTCCAGAACTGATGAGGCACGGAGATGTCTTAAACACCAACTGGTTCGGAGCTTGAGAAACGACTATGAGCAGTGGTGGATTGCAAAGCATGAGGAGATGGAAAAGGCTGCAGCGACCGACAACTTGCACAACTTTTCTCGCCTAATCAGAAATGACGGTCCATGAAGGCCACGTGTTAGTCAACTTTGGTGGTAGACAGTAACCCACTATCACCCGGATCGTTATCACACCTGATCTATTGGGACCTTATGTAGTTCTTTGCCACTCCAAGTCTCAGGGTCTGGTTGCCGGTTATCTCCAAAAGTGTAGTGGGCCTTCGTGGCTATGGGGTAAATGCCCCTTCCACTGCACTCATGCGCGGGCATGTAATAAAAAAGAGGCGAACGACTCACTGATTCAAACCCAGAAGCGTCGTCTATTTCGTCGGGCGGGACATTTCGAAGAGTAGTTTAACTGACCTTTATCCACGACAGGTTTGCTGAGTAGCACGATGTTTTAACCTCTGGTTGTAGATAACAACCTTGGTCAGAAACGTAGATTCTCCGTAAGATAGGCTACCTTAAACGATCTAGGGCTGCTGTACCGGATGAGTTTCCCTTGTCTACTTTCAGAGTGGCTCAGCACTGTTACTGGAGTTGATAAAACTCCGTTTGGCATGGTATAGGGAACAAGTGTCAAAAAGTGTTACTGTGAATTGATGGTCGTACCGGTCTACAAGAAGGGCGACAGGTCATCCTGTGAAGGTCACAGGAATAAGCCCGGTTAGCGTTGCATCTAAACTACTTGTTGGTATCATTCTCCAATGTTAATCAACCACTTGCGAACAGTGCTCGCGCGAGAATCGAACTGGGCTTCGACCTGGCTGAGGTTGTTCTGATCACATCTTCAATGTCCGACAAATTTTATAACATAGGTACACCTTCCGTGGGTCCATCAATTCCGTTTTTCTAGACCCAAAAGCGGCCTTCAACTCGGTCGAGTACACAGTTACCTGGCGCTGCCTCGTGTTGAAGAGTGTACCAGATGAATTCATTTTCATCACAGTCCCTTCACATGAACAGCCGAAACCGAATTCGGGCTGACGGTGATCTTTCATCCGAGTTCATCACAGAAAGTAGTTTACGTCAGGGTTGCCCACTTTCTCTTTTTATATTAAACTGTGACTGATATGGTCCTAGAGACCGCGCTTTCATCAGATGAGGATGGTGGTACTGAACTTTTCCCGGGTGGAAATGTATCAGACCTTCAATATGCGGACGACAAAGGTTTTCTGAATGCAGATCCGGGTAAGTTGCAAGCTTTTCTAGACAGCTTGAGTAACTGCGTACTGATTTTCAGTATGCGCTTTGCACCTTCAAAGTGTAAGATGTTGTTGCAGGATTGGGTTGGTCAAACCCCAAACTTTTTCGCATCTGGGGCAACCATAGGCCTGGCATATAAGTTCTGTTATCTGAGCAGCTGCATTTCACCCGGAGGTCGGATATCGAATGGGGTGTCTTCGCGTATGCAGAAGACACGTTTAGCTTTTTCCAACCTGTCATCTGTGACGTCAACGTGATATCCGTCCGTCTATCAAAGATCGAGTGTACGCTGCATCTGTCTTCTGCATAGTTAAGAAACTTGGCCACTGCGGATGGTGGATATACGAAGATTGTCAGTATTTGAGCACCGATGTCTTCGTAGTATTGCTCGGATCTGGCGCGAACATCGTATAAGCAACTCTGAGGTCCCGCGGAGAATCAGGTACACAAACCGAACTATTAGATCACACTTTGGCTCACCAAGCTAAGGTGATTGGGACGTGTTATGAATATCCCCGGATAGGATTCCTTGCCGCACATTGTTCGCTGAGGCGGGCAGTAGCTAAACGATGAGTAAAAATGGCCAAACCACGACGTGGGAGAAAGGTATGAAAAGCATAACCAGGGGGCTTCACTATGTGAGGAGTACTAGGCTTTTTGGGTGGTGTCTAAGAGATTCATCCACTCACACACTGGTGGATATAGATCGATAAAGCCGCCACGATTACGGGCGCTCCTGTATTGAAGACACTTCCTGGCAACTTCATGCCATTCGTAGATCTCCTCTTACTCTATCCATACTATTCCTTTTATTATCACTTCTGAGTAAAGTTACCGCTGAGACAGCAACCAAAGCTACCGCATCTAGTGCACGGTTATTGGTTATGAAACTGAACTAAACTGATTTTCTTAATTACATGTTTACGCATGAGTGCAGTGGAAGGGATGTACACCCAATAGCCACGAACGCCCGATGCACTTTCATGGATAACTAGCAAACAGACCCTGAGACTTGGAGTGGAGGACCACATAAGGTCCCAGTAGGTCAGGTGTGGTAACAATTCAGACGACAGTGCGTTACCGCCTACCACCAAACACGGTACTAGCCACACTCTACAGGAATACATGTCACCACGTTCGAGAGCGTTGTTATCGTTGCGTTCCGCATTCGTGAAACTCGCATTTACAATTTCAGATCTCTCGTTCATGTCACTCTCATGTTCCAGGAATTCCGAACTTTCAGCATCTGGCGTAGTGTAAAGTGAAAAGTCGATGTCGTGGTTTTAGATGCGGTCACAATATAAGCAGTCAACAGTCCGATAAACTCAGCCTTCCTCCCGTTAGGGCCTATGATTCTCAAATCGACAGCTGGATACGGAAAACGTTCCCGACAAAACATGCACGAATTCTCGTGCAAAGCAAGACGGACCTATTGTGATATGGCAGAGTAAGAAAAATATTACAGTGGACTAGACTGGACTGAAAGCTCTAACAACACGTTTGGGGGAATAGTGGGAAGTTCCTTCGATTGGTGCCAAGATAAAAAGTATAATGTGGCAAACATTCTTGTGCGCAGAGCGCTGACTGATGCATCATCGCTGAATGCCAATAAGTTTAGTGTTGGATCGTGCAGCATCCAGAAGTATTGGTGGGGTCAGCTTTGTGACCTGAAGCGATCACGTTTTACAATCGAAGAAACCGAAGATTTCATGTCACAGTGACCGCAGCGGTTTGTGCCATCGATTAATGCATGATTGTTGGAGTAGATCCATTGTCAATCAATCATACGTATAAGAGGTGATTAAGGACTCCATTTCCTGTCGTTTGGGAGAACTTTGATCAATCTGTCCCTCTACAGGGTAAAACTCAGGCGCTCCTATCATTGGTGTTCCTATTCTCGAATTCCCGCTAGAATGCGATATAGCGCATTGCAGTCCACAAATGGTGATATCGCATTAAAGGCTTTCAGTTATACTGAACTAACTATCGAATTTCATAGTTTAATTTTTTCATAGCTGTCTATATGCCATCGTAAGAAGTAGGACGTAAGTAAATGGACTAAGATAAGAGGTTCCAACTAGCTCGGTTCTGAATGACGACTAGCGCAGCAAAGCAGTCCTGATTCACAGAAAGGTTTTACAGCGACTGAAAGACACGGTGGTCGCAGTGTGCATCAGATTGAAAACTATATTCGTCATGATAAACTCACGCAAGTTATCCCATTTGATTCAGGCTCCTCGTGCCAATAATATATTCTACAAAACATCTAAGACGATTTGTGAAGCAGAACGTATATCGAACTCAAATAGCCATGATGCCTTGAGCGCCTTCAATGTGCAGTTTAGTTTGCTTTTCATCTCTTTTTCTGGGTTTTCACTTCATCAACGTTAGTCGGACGGCCAGCATCATTGGTTTACAGCCCCTGAGTACCAGGTTCGAGTCCTAGCGTGAGTCAGTTCTGCCCACTAAGAGTTAACAATTGCTTTTATCCTCTTTCACGAGGTATTATACAAGTATGGTATGGTAAATAAAAGGAAGTGGAAGATCGTCATTTTACTTATTCCAATCATGTGCGTCTGCAGTCTCAATGAAGCCGAGCAGAGGTAAGGATCTACGGAGAGATTTAAACCATCATGGAACACAAACGAAGGGCTTTGATGTGGGTTTAGTCGAGCGAAGGAAGTATTAAAATGGCAGGAGAGCCACGATTCCCGTTTTAAACGGATTTCAGGGGACGTCTCTACATTGTGACACCAGTTGTTGCACTGTTTGAGTTTGTGCAATAACTACGTTAACCACCATAGTATCGGATTTTACCCAACCTAAATAAGATCATAATAGGTAAGGTGTAGTAACGAGCCGGACGACAGTGGATTACTGTCTACCGCCAAAGTAACCGGTGATGGGGGAGACTGGAACCTCTAACCTCCGAGGTGGTAAGCAAACGCTCCAAGTCTCTCGACCACCACCGGAGACAGTACAGGAATCAACTGGGCATACCATCTGATGTCCTGACTTGGCCGTCGAAGTGTGACGTCAGCTGGTTCAAGTAGTTCTAGGCACACTTTTTGACGGGGAAACCGAATGGACCTCACCGATCCACTGAGTTCAAAGCTCTTTTGAGGTATGGCAAAAGCGCAAATAGTTTTTGCCTACCTGCAACATTCAACTCTCTTTGAGTGGAAGAGTGCAAAACGCAACGGAAGGCAGCGTTTCTCCCCACTGTTGCGGGATGACCAATATCCCTAATGCAATGCAAATGTCTGATGGCAGCAAAATATGAACAGTTATGAGATACGGCTCTGTGTCTAGCGTTGAGTACTTGCAGTTTCCAACTAATTGTAGTAATTGAAATTCGCCGTCTCTGGGTTCTCCAACATGCTTTGCAGGTGAATGTACATCGCTTACCATTTGAAACGACTTTATCACTCCAGATGAACGACTAAGAAAACAACCGAAAAAGACTGTCTGTGAGTTGCATTGATACGAAAACGCTGACGTCAGTGCTGAATTCGTTTTGTTTCCCGACATTTGGTTCCATTCAATTGAAGAACAGTCTTTCGTTGAGGGTAACAAGACACAGGGCTCAAAACGGAAATTAGTGATGTGACTGCTACATACGTTTTTTTAGTACATGCTTGCGCATGAGTGTAGTGGAAGGGTTATATACCGAATAGCCACGAAGGCCCACTGCACTGTTGGGGATAACCGGCAACCAGACCTTGAGACTTGGAGTGGCAAAGAACCACATAAGGTCCCTATAGCTTGCTTCTAAACACCTAAAGCAGAACAAACAACTATACTGAATGAAGAATCCTATGTCTAAAAGTGGAATATTGTTACCTACGTTGCCTTACAGTCCGATCTACTGTATCAGTGCTTCTGTGATATGCCTAAGATCAGTTGGTATATGTATATGTAATACCCGTAATATTATATATATATATATATATATATATATATATAATAGTTATACAACACACATAAATGCTATGAATGAACAAGTTGATACACATACGCAGTTATCAATGACCTAGTACATAGTACTGTGGCGCCAATCCACGCAACTTACTCTGACATAAACGCGGATGGCTCCTGGGAGAAAATAACCCGGCCTAGTGATAACATGGTCATGAGATTTCATGGGCGCCACGCAACATATGACCAGGAAACGTTTACAGGAAGTTTTTCGATTTTTTTCGTTGGCTGAAACATGTTTCCGCAACATAATTCTATGTAACTCCAAACCATGCCCAACAACGTTTTCAGTTAAGCGTGCTGTTGATTTCTTACTGATAAAATGTTATCAACTAAGATATTACTGGCAGGGATTACCAACCGTATCTTTTCACCGCAAAATCCAACGTATTCTGAAGAGGCAGCTACAATGCCGTTTTTTGTACGAAAAGATAATTATAATGTTTTTGGAAAATCAACTTGCATTCTTCACATCGAAAAGTCGGACGTCGAGTGCCGGAATCGAACCAGCGACCCTCCGCATACCGGGCAGATGCTCTACCAGCTGAGCTATCGCGGTCCGGAGAGTCCGGTGAGAATAACGTTAGTGAATAATCGATAGTGCGCGAACCACTATTCCAATGATACACAGTATCTGTCCTGGTTTTAATCATTCGGCTAGCCTCGTCGGTCACTTCCCAATGGGACGAACGATGTGAAGAATGCAAGTGGATTTTCCAAAAACATGCGATTCAGGCTCCTCGTGCCAACAATACATTCTCTAATAATAGTGGTTGGATGGTCAACTTCTTTTCTCATAGAACCGTTAGGTTTTGAAAAATCGGACTTACGTGAGAAGCCGGAACACTAAATCCAATCAGATCACTTTTAGTGGGTTCGCAGAAGGAAAATTCGAAACGAATATCTGGTTTGTCTGTTCCAAAACGTGACATACAAGTCTGGTATTTCATGCGATCGAATGAAGGATGGTCGGCAGATTCATCCGATTTTACTTTTCGAATTAGATCCCAACAGGCAGAAAGTGTGTTCTGGATAACTTGAAAAATGTCCTCCATTGATACAAAAGACATTTCTAGATCTAGCTAAAACGAGTAAGACAACCTGTAAAACATCGCAATCAATTTACCTGTGTAAATTCTGGCTGTCGATCAGCTCTTGACGCCTCATCTCGAAAACATCGAGCAATTTGCATGTAACGATCTATTCCTCCAACCATCAATAGCTGCTTGAACTGCTGAGGACTTTGTGGCAGACTGTAGAATAGGCCAGAATTACGAGTAGGTACAACAAATTCTTGAGCACCCTGAAAATTTACCATCAGAAATCCATTCTTACCCCAGGGGTTCTTCTAAACAAATAAGGTGTCTCAACCTCCACAAAACCTGCTCATGATGAAGCACCATTATATACGTGTTACCATAGGCCTTGCTCAAAAACTGACGCATTCGAAGTATAAAAGAGGAACGAAATCGCAAGTTTCGCTGCAGCATTTCAGAACGTAAATCCAAAAAGCGAAACTTCAGTCTAACTTGCTCATTAACCTGGATAAACCAAAGCATACCAAAGAAACCACAAAAAGTACCTCTGTCGTGAGACTATCTGTGAACGGTAGTTGGACTGTAGGTGTATTTAAAACCGTGATCCTTTTAGGCGCAATCTCGATTTCACCAGTCATCATATTCTGCAATCAGTATTATTGTTAGCCCCAGATGTACCTTGTTGACATCCTTTGTTGGTCTCTCTATCACTGTCCCGGTTACATGAACGACAGAACCCGGTTTTAAAGTTGAGTCCGTAGTTCGACTTCCACTAGTTGCCAGGGAGAGATTAACCTGAGTTATGCCAAATGCGTCCCAAAGCAGAACAAAGCGGGACATTCTGACGCGATATATCCAACCACAGAGTGAAACATCTGCACCTACATGCTTGTGATTTAGTTCGCCACAGGTATGAGATCGCATGGGAAAAGCATTTGAAGAAATTGGACAGAAATCATCTAGAACAAAAAATTAAATCGTGTGAGTGGCCTACGTGTGTCACATGTGCCCACGGTAAATTTGCAGTACGGTCCGAAGTGAGTGAATAGTCGGGACAGTGAGATCAGCCTTCTTAATGAAATGATCTGAGGAATTCGACCAACCGCGCATGTTATCCTTTGAATGGCCATAGTTGGGCACAAAACCAGGTAAATCTGACAACAGAGATTGGAAATTTTTCTATTTTTACGTTCAGTGATAAAGTAGTTAAATTCATCAGCACCTCATATATATATATATATATATATATATATATATATATATATATATATATATATATATATATATATATATATATATATGCACACTAACCACCACTCCTGTGTATTAGTCCCACCATCATGTTGACCTTTGGCCGCGGAAGCTGTACTGACTTAACGAACTGGTTTTGTGATCATACGGCTGGTCTGTTTATCCTGACTGCGATCGCCTCCGCCGTAGAGATTCATTGTCTGATTGCTCAAGAGCATTTTCCCGACACACAGTAGATGGCGCGTTAGTGTGACTCATACCAACCGCATGGACCAGTACTGAGCTGGTCACAGTCCTACTAATCTCCTGGATAACCACGAAGGAGTGTTCCTGAACTCGATCGGACAGGTGCCTGGTTGTTATTCAGACGTATTTCGTTCCACAGAAGCAAGAGTAGGGATATACACCTTCTTCGCCCAGATACTTTTGGCATATTGTCTATCGTTTCTGTTATACAACTTCTTGTTTTCCCCTTTCAACTCCCATACATGTGTTGTATGTTGAATAAAGCCTGAATTGTGGATCCCTTCCGTTCTCCATCTACTCTCGAGTCAGGCTGTAGATTACGCACATAACAACTTCGCGCAACTCTAGATAAACTTTTCGGCGTTAGGATTCAGCCAACTGGGATGGTTTTCGTAATATTCTGGCCACATATCCCCGCGGTGACTGTTGCTTTACTTCTGATATTCCTACCTCCGTTTCAAACTTTGCTGAGACTGTTCTTAAAGGCATACTTCTTGTTTCACACTTTCAAACCCGGCAAGCTACGATCTCCTGAGTGGCTTACCCACGTCTGCAATCGTGCTGTGCGCATGAAGAATTCAGCATTCAGGCGATAAAGCCGCGCCGTTACTCCCCAAGCCCCATGAAGACCATAAAGAAATGCTCGCTTTCCACTCGGAAAGCAAAGGATCTTTCTATCCACTATAACGCTGAACGTCTAGCTTCTTCCGCTACTGGTAGCCGACCATTTTGGTCTCCCGCCAAAGCCGTTTCCCGTGACTTTCGCCCCTCCAATTTCTCTCTCATCCCACTCCTCTGGCTTCCTAGTCTGTGAACCCCGTGAAAAGGTTGAGGTTTTTGCTCCCCAGTTTGCCTCCAATTCCATTTTGTTCGGTTCTTTTATTGTCCGTCTCCAACCAATCTTACGAGCAGTCCTTTTATCTCCCTTATCACTATCAGAAGGGTCTGCAGACCTTACATTGACTCGACCAAAATAAATCACTTGGTTCAGACTGTATCGCACCTATCGTTCCGAAGATGTGCCCGAGTCAGCAACAATTTTGAGTCATTTTTTAACCTTTCTTTTTAATATGGAAGCCATAAGTTTCCTGATTCCGAAAAGCGACGACTCCTTCGACCCGAATAACTACCGCCCTAGTTCCCTAACCTCTATCATTTCGAAAGTTATGAAGATTATTACTTCCGACCAGCGTTGACCATTCCTCGAACGCGAAGGATTGCTAAGCGATCGACAATACGGGTTCCGGCCTCGTTGATCTAGGGGAGATCTAGTTATAGTGCCATACTCCCGGTCAGCGGCACTTGATAACCATGGAAAAACACACCTGGCTTTGCTGGACGTATCGAAGAATTTTGACTATGTCTACCACAATAGTTTACTGTTTAAATTGCCCACCATTGGGTTTCTTCCAGCAACTGTCTTGTGAAAGCCACGTTTTCTCAGTAACTGGATTGTCCCCGTCTGAGTCCACGGGGTGAAATCACAGCCTTTTTCCGTGAATGTTGGTGTTCACAAAGGTTCTGTTCTTTCATCCACCCTCTTTGTACCTTTCGTTGATGATCTATCCACCATTTCCAACCCCATCCACGCTGTTGCCGATTATGCCACCCCATGCCACTTCCTTTCGCATCCCACTTTCCTCCACGCCACCACCAACATCGACCGCGGCCGTTGAGCTCTTGTAACCTCTCAGTTCTGACCCTGGACAGATCTCTTTGGACTCTCACAATCGTGTTTTCTTCAATGCTTCTAAAACATCTCTTCTCTCAATTTCTTCCAAACACCATTCCTTTTCTCCCCGCTTGAAGTTTGATTCGGTTTCCTTCCGCACCTCCACCTTGATACCTTTCTTCGGTCTTTTGACTGTCTCCTCTCTACCTTGGTCTTCATACATATGTTCAAAGACTGTTCAAACTTATTCGTGACACCGGTGGACGGCGAACTCAGGTCAGTGAAACGATTTGCAATAGGAATGGAGAACCCATCCATAACAAACAGCAAAGGCTTGACCGATGGGCCGAATACTTCAAGGAACAGTTTAGCTGGCCGCACGCTAGTGTAGTTACTGTGGTGTCAACAACTGCAACTCCTTGGGTGGTATCACTTGAGCCCCCATCAGAAGTAGAAGTAGAGTCATGCATTCGATTACTAAGGCGGGGGAAAGCGGCAGGTCCCGACGAACTTCCTCCAGTTCTTTTCAAACTGGGTGGTGAGGCGTTGATAAAATCACTAACCGCCTTGCTCCGTGACATTTGGAAGGAGGAGCGTATTCCGTTAATATGGAGCGAGTCATTGATTGTTCCCATCTTCAAGCAGGGAATACGCAATGACTGCAGTAATCATCGTGGGATTAGCTTAATTCCGATAGTCACCAAAGTATTAGCTTCGATTTTGCTGCACCGTCTTACACCGCCTCGCGAGAGGAATGTCCGCGAACAGCAGGCTGGATTCCGCCCAGGTCGAGGATGCATCGACCAGATTTTTACTCTTCGCCGACTACTTGAAACGCGTCACACGCACCGCCGACCGACAATAATGCTTTTCTTAGACCTGAAAGGTGCCTTCGATTCAGTTGATCGAACATCGCTTTTCAGTATTCTCCATCGAAAAGGTATGCCCCAGAAGTTCGTGAACCTAATGAGATCATTGTATTCTCATACTTCTGGCCGCGTAAGGGTTTACGGTGAACTATTCGGTCGGTTCGAAACGACCAGTGGTGTTCGACAGGGATGCCCTTTGTCTCCATTCCTTTTTAACTTCGTCATGGACGAAATAATGGAGAGTGCGCTGCAAAATCTTCAGGATGTAGGCGTCGAACTAGGAGATAGTGAAAAGCTATGTGACCTAGATTACGCAGACGACGTTGTCTGCTTGTTCGAATCCACGGAACATGCTCAGCGTGCACTAGATAATCTCGCAAGAGCTGTAGCTCCATTCGGCATGTGCTTTGCACCTTCAAAGTGCAAGGTGATGTTACAAGACTGGACGTCAACGATTCCGAGCTTGATGCTCGATGGGGAGGTGCTGGCAGTTGTCGATCACTTCACCTACCTCGGTAGCTGCGTGACGACCGATGGGAGCAGTAGTAGAGGTGAGCACGCGGATATCCAAAGCTCGAGCGGCGTACGCTGGACTGAAGCACTTGTGGCGCCGATCCGATATTTCACTGAAGTTGAAAGGTCGTGTATACTGTGCCACTGTGTGTTCAGTTTTGTTGTATGGTTGCGAAACTTGGAGTCTGCGTGCAGATGTTCGTCGTCTTGAGGTTTTCGGCCATCGTTGTTTACGTAGTATCGCTAGGATTGGGTGGAATAGCCGAGTAAGCAACGATGAGGTAAGAAAGCGAGTATTGGGTACTAATTCGGAGAACGTTTTGTAACAGCGTATCCAACTTAGTAGACTTCGTTGGTTGGGACACGTGTTACGTATGGCAAGCACACGTCTGCCATACCGTGTCCTATTCTCCGCCCCTCCCAGGGAGTGGAAGAGACCACGTGGAGGCCAACAGATGACGTGGCAGCGAGGAATGAGAAAATATACAGCAGACTTAGGAAAAGTAGGTGCTTCACGTCTTCGTGGTTGGGGTCCAAAAGATTCGTCTACCAGTTGGCTGCAGACACTGAAGGATATGGCTGCGAACCGCGAACAGTGGAGATCGTGTTGTCACTTTCTATCGAATCAGAATGTTTGATCGGTGTACGTTTGTACAGTTAGACTGTGCATTCCGTGTTAGCTACTAGGGCATTCTTTTCTTTTCCCACCCATATAGGTCCACTCCCTGTCCATCTTGTATATTCATACTTTGTAATTCAACGTGCAACATGGTGAGGAAGGCAGTGGTCAGTGGGGCTTGCCCTACTGTTTACCGCTGTACGATGATGATGATGATGACATATGTTTACTTGCTTCTCGTGCTACGCGCAATATTGGCCTTTAATAAGGCGCTACACATTTCTTCAAACCAGTCCACCTCCTCTGACTGTACAAAACTTAAATCCACCCACATTTGAATACTGCTGTCATCTGTGGGGTGGTGCTTTGTCTTCTTTCTTATCTCTTCTCGACGGGATCAGACGTAAAGGTGCTCGTCTTGTAGATGACCTAGTTTTACCATCCAATTTGCAATGGCTGCCCTTCACCTCATTGTTCTTATTCCACCACCATTATTTCGGGTTTTGTTTCTCCGAGCAAAGGCAGATAGTCACCCTTATCAGGTTTGTCACTAGAGCTCGGACCTCTGTCTCTCCCCCGTGATGGCTATTATGGAGCGCCCTTCCAATCTCTGTGTTTCTACTTACCAGCAACCTTCTTTCAAAAGCGGAATCAACAAGCTGGCTTTGACGAGAATGTACCCTAATAAGTCTTCTTACGATGTTTTTGAACTACAGAGTTCACCTCTTTTACTGTAATTTACTTTGTGCTATATATATATATATATATATATATATATATATATATATATATATATATATATATATATATATATATATATATATATAGCATTACAATTCATTCATCTGAAAATCGATGGAGCGTTTTCTTCAACCCGATCGGTTTTCCGAAGATCCGAACTCATCAAATGCTGTGGACGCATGGACTCACTGGATTTGTACATTTATCAATTTTGTCGATTCAATTTCGGTGCATAATCCAGATAAACTCAAGACATTAATCAACTATATCTCGCCGTTGATGTACGAATTCATTTCAGGCTGTTCTGACTATGATTCAGCTATTGCAACACTTTAGTCTTTGTACGTCCAACCAAAAAACGAAATCTTCGCTCGTCATCTACTAGCCACTTGTAAACAAGATCCTGGAGAAAGCTTTGATTCGCTTTTGCAAAGACTCGGGCTTTTAGCCAAGGATTGTTACTTTAAATCAGTGACAGCAGAACAACATCTCGATAAAGCTGTGTGGGATGCATTTATTACTGGAATGCAGTCTAACTCCATTCGTCAACGCCTTCTGTTACACAGAATTCCTGATCTCAAAACCGCTCATGAACAAGAGAAGGCTTTAGAGTTGGCTCAAAGGCAAGCTCAGTCCTATCACTCAGCAACTGTCCCAGAGCCATGTGGTGCTTCCCCAACTACTGGGCTATCCCGTAGGGCTTGAGACACTTCAGAAGAGGAAGCTACTGTGGGTTCAACTAAACGAATGTTTCTTTTGCGGTTTAGGTTGGCACCCCAGGTACTCGTGTCCAGCATGGAACGTCACCCGCAAACCTTGTGAAAAGAAGGGGCATTACCATAGGGTCTGTCGCTCCACCAGAAAGGCAAAATACTCAGCGTCAATGATAGCCTCTATATTCTCATCTATTACCACTGCTGCTGCTCACAAGTTCTTGTCAAAAGCAGTCACGGATGTCTTTGTCAATCGACTGCCACTACAACCACTGATCGACACGGGGAGCTCTGGAAGCTGTCTCAGAATCCACTGTCAATCGTAACAAATGGTGGTTTGAAAATTCCATTAGTGAAGTTGTACCACACGCGCCAGAAGCAACACTCGTTGTCACTGTTACGTGTCTCTCGGGCACCAAAACAATTTTCGTCCACGAATCCGTCTATCTGTCTTACTCGATTTGTGCGCCGATGCACAACTTGATCATGATTTTTCAAGATTACATAAGTGTCCAAATACTGCTTGGAGGAAAGAAACCTTCATTCTCCCTGTGTGGCCTTGCAGCTTCTAAAATTCAACCTCCTCCTCTTTTTGCACGCTTGTGGGACAGTATCAGACCAATCGTTATCAAACTCAGAAGACATTCTACGTAGGATGAAGATTTTATTCGAGCAAAGGTTCAAAGACTGCCGCAAGAGAATATAATTGAACCTTTACGATCCCCGCGGCGAGCTCAAATATTAGTCGCAAGCAATGAAAGAGATAAAAGAACGCATGGTTATTGACTGTAGTCACACGACAAAATCACTTTGCCAGTTTGGACGCCTACCCTGTGCCTCGAATAGACGATGTGTTAGAGAAAATATGAGTATCGACTAAACAGCACACCGGATTTGGAGAGCGCATGCCATCAGTTCCCAATTCGCGAAAACGAAATCTATACTATCTCTGAGGCATGTAGTGTCACTAATAAGGTTGATTGCTTCCAGCGAATCATTGATGCGATTATCCGGGATAAAGGCCTTGAAGAAACTTTTGCTTGCGTTGATAATGTAACGGTTTACGGCAGAGACACCGAAAAGCACGGCATAAATTTGAAACGGCTCCTCGCTGTTGCAGAAAAGTACGGGTTACCATTGAACCCAAACAAGTACATGTTTGCTACAAACAAAGTGCAGTTACTCGGTTATGAAGTCTCCCTGCGTATAACCAAGCCGGACCTAGACCAGTTCAGACCCCTTATGGAAATGGCGTTAACCACTGACCTCAAAGAGCAACAACGAGTGGTCGGAATGTTTGCCTACTACTCTCACTGGATTTCGCACTTTCCGACAAAATTCATCCTGTCGTCGTCAATCGAATATTTCTATTATCATCGGCTGTAATCAGGGCATTCGAGAACCTGAAGTTTGATTTAGTCCAGGTTACTGTTGCCACAGCGGATCCATACTCTTCACCAAGTTTAGAGACCGACGCTTGTGATATCGCTATCGCTGCAACGCTCAATCGACACGTACGACCTACTGCATTTTTCTCTAGAATTCCATCGTCAAGCGAAAGCTATCATTCTGCAATCGAGAAAGAAACATATGCCACCATAGAGACCGTTAGAAAATGGAAGCGTTATCTCCTCGGCAACCACTTCAAGCTTATCATTGACCTATGGTCAGTTGCATTTATGTTCGATTCCAGAGATAGGGGGAAGATCAAGAAGGACAAAATACAGCGTTGGCGGATCGAGTTGACTCCACTTTCCTACGTCATCTATCGACCTGGTTCAGAGAAAGCTGTGGATACACTCTCTCAAAGCTGGTGTTCAGCAGTGTTTAACACCGATGATTTAAAACTACTCCACGATACCTCTGTCACCCTGGTGTAGTACGCCTAAGTCATTTCGTTCGTGAGAAGAATCGACCGTTTTCTGTCGACCAAGCAAAGACTGTAGTGCAACAGTGTCGTAAATCTGCCGAATTCAAACCCCGTTCTTATAAACCAGTGGGAAACAGACTGTAAAAAGTCACACAAGCCTTCGAGAGACTTAATATTGACTTTAAAGGTTCTTTACCTTCATCAACACGCAAAAATACCTCCTTGTTATTACCAACGAATACTCCCGTTTTCTTTTTGCGTACCCTTGTGCTAGTATGAACTCATCAGCAGTCATTTCCTGTCTGATTAATTTGTCCATCACGACGAGGATTCATCTTGACGGGGTGTGATGGCTTGCGCACCTCTATGACCCAAAAAGCTATACAGGATGGCTTCTTTAGGCCAGAGAGACAATCATGCTTGAAAAATCAATGGGCAGAGGCCAAATGAAGTCCAGCCTCCTGGTCCTCCAGGTTGGGGGTCGATCTGAGCTGGCAACTCAGTCGGTAAAATCAGTGGAAGAATAGTTGAGCCAAGTAGATGGGATTCCACTCAGGCACCTACTGCCTTGCGGAAAGGTTCTTTTTAGAACTAAAGGCTTTGGATGAGGACCCTAATAGTTCTGCTTTGTGGCTGGACACCCTAGCAGTACCCGTCCAACATCTCCCATGAACTGCACGAATAGAAAGAATCCCATACTGCATCGGTCGTCGCGCACGATAATCAGGACCGCGCTGGCCATTGCATCGAGCGAGATGGGTAGTGATAAGTGTGCTACTGCTCAGAGTTCCCTCTCTTTTATTCAACCTTTGTCTTCTGTCCTTAACTATCCTTCTTTGCCCCGTCTATCCACCCATAATGCTCCCACTGATAACACGGTCGATACTCGCAACGTTTGATTGTCAGTGTCAAGAATAATCCTCTGTCTGGAATCTCACATCTTCTCAAACCTCGTCAGCCTTAGAATCTCGGCTCCTTCAACGTGCGTACACTCATGCAGGCCGGTCAGCAGGCGTGCCTAGCCCTCACAACAAATTCTCTGAAGACTGATGTCTGCTGCGTAAGTGAAACACGTATACAGGATTAGACCAGGGTGATTCAACTAATTGCTCCTGGTATCTCATCAAGGTATTTACTGCGCACTTCACGAGACGAAGTTGCTAAAGCTGCGGGTCAATGTGATGCAGGAATAGTCTTGACTGGCAGAGCTGAGGCTGCCCTTTTAGACTGAACCCCGGTTAATAGTCGTTTATGTCCTGTAAGACTCCAAGGGTCCGTTGGCGTTCGAAAGGATAGTTGTGTTAAGCGCAACTCGTTTGTGATCTCGGTGTGCGCCCCAACAGATTGCAGCTCTGACAAGCAGAAGGATGAGTTCCATGATGAGCTCACCACTCTCGTTCGCGAGAGCAAAGGTTCTGAAATTTGTACTGCGAGCAGGTGATTTTAATGCACAAGTTGGCGAACTCAGTGCCTCAGAAGCTTGTTTAGGTGATTGCTTTGCCTTACCCGCTCAGAGCACAGATAACGGGGATAGGCTTCTCCAATTTTGTGCAGAGAATCGGTTTTTCTTGTTCAGTACACATATCCGACACAGCTCGCGTCGCACAGCAACATGGTGCTTTAACTCTACAGCTACTCTAAGCCAGATCGATCATATCGCAGTAAGCTACCGGTGACGCAGTTTTGTTCAGAACTGTAGATCCTACTGGTTTTAATGCGATTATCACTTCAGTTTCATGGAAGTGGACGCAAACCACAAAGCCGGTTAGCCGTGCAACGTTTGTGTAATCCAGAAGTTTGCACTGGTTATGAACAAAAATTAGTACATAACTTCGGTACTACAACGAACAGTAATGTAGATGAGCATTGGGTCCACATCAAACGGGCGATGCACGTGGCAGCAGGTTTCGCCTGTGGCCCCAGATCCGATGTCCATCAAAGATATTGGATTTCTCAAGAATCGGTCAGTCTAATGGAGCAAAAACGTCAGCTCCCGAAATGTAAGATGAATAAAATGCGAAGACATCTACAAAAAGCCATAAGAAGGATCGTGAAGATCGGTGGGTTAATGTAGCCGAAGAAATGGAAATATCAGTTGCTTCAAGTAACAGTCAAAGACTGTTCAGACTCATTTGCGACACCGGTGGATGGCGAATCCCTGTCAGCGAAACGACTTGCGATAGAAATAGAAAGCCCATTTATGGAAAACAGCGAAGGCTCAACTGTTGGACCGATTACTTTAAGGAGCAGTTTAGCTGGCCGCGCACTAGTCTAGTTAACCCGATTCCTTGGGGAGTATCAATTGAACCCCCACAGGAAGTGGAAGTGCAGTCATGTGTTCGATTACTAAAGCGTGGGAAAGCGGCCGGTCCCGAGGAACTTCCCCCAGTTCTTTCCAAAGTGGGTTGTGGTGCATTGATGAATCCCTTACCACTATGCTGCGTGGCATTTGTCAAGAGGAACGTATTCCGTCATTATGAGACCAACCATTGGTTGTACCCATCTTCAAGAAGGAAATACGCAATGACTGTAGTAAGCATCGTCTGATCAGCTCAATGTTGATAGTCACCAAGATATCAGACTCGATTTCGCTGCGCTGTCTGACACCGACAAGCGAGAAACGCCCGCGGACAACGTGCCGGATTCCGACCAGGTCGACAACGCATCTGCCAAATTTTACTCTTAGCCAACTACCTCAACCGCGTCACAGGTACCGCCGACCGACAGTTTCCTTAACTTGAAAAGGGCCTTCAAATCAGTGTACCGAACAGCGCTTTTCAGTGCTCTTCACCGTGAAGGTATGCCACAGAAGTTCGTGAATCCACTAAGGTCATTGTACTCTTATACCTCCGACCGCATAAGGGTTTACGATGAACTATCCAGTCTATTCGAAATGACCAGTAGTCTTCGACAAGGATGTCCGACCTCTCCATTCCTGTTCAACTTCGTCATGGACGAGATAATGGAGAATTCCTTGCGAGATCTCCAGGATGTGGGCGTCGAACTAGGAAATAGTGAGAGGCTGTGTGACCTAGATTATGCGGACGGCCTTGTCTGCTTGTTGGAATGCAGGAAACTCGTGTAAGGTACACTAGATAGACTCGCAAGAGCTGTAGCTCCAATCGGCATGCGCTTTACGCCTTCAAAATGTCAAGTGATGTTACAAGACTGGACGTCAACGATTCCGAGCTTGATGCTTGATGGGGATGTGCTGGCAATTGTCGATCGCTTCACTTACCTCGGGAGCAGCGTGACGACCGATGGGAGCACAATAGCAGAGTGGACACGCGTACATCCAAGGCTCGAGGGGCGTGCGGTGGACTGAAGCACTTGTGGCGGCGACGTGATATTTCGCCGACGTTGAAAGGTCGTGTGTACTATGCCACGGTTCGTTCAGTTTTGTTGTGTAGTTGCGAGACTTGGAGTCTGCGTGTGGAAAATATTCGTCTTGAGGTTTTCGACCATCGATGTTTACGTAGTATCGCTAGGATTGGGTGGAATAGCCGAGTAGGCAATGCTGAGGTTAGAAATCGAGTATTGGGTACTAATTCGGAGAACGTTTTGTAACAGCGTATCCAGCTTAGTAGGCTTCGTTGGTTGGGACACGTGTTACGTATGGCAAGCACACGTCTACCATACCGTGTCCTATTCTCCGCCCCTCCCAGGGAGTGGAAGAGACCACGTGGAGGCCAACAGATGACGTGGCAGCGAGGAATGAGAAAATATACAGCAGACTTAGGAAAAGTAGGTGCTTCACGTCTTCGTGGTTGGGGTCCAAAAGATTCGTCTACCAGTTGGCTGCAGACACTGAAGGATATGGCTGCGAACCGCGAGCAGTGGCGATCGTGTTGTCACTTTCTATCGAATCAGAATGACTGATCGATGTGCGTTTGTACAGTTAGACTGTGTATTCCGTGTGTTGGCTACTAGGGCATTCTTTCCTTTTCCCACCCGTGTAGGTCCACTCCCTGTTCACCTTGTTTATATTTGTTCTTTATGTTTCTACGTGCAACATGGTGAGAAAGGCAGTGGTCAGGGGGGCTTGCCCTACTGTTTACCGCTGTACGATGATGATGATGATGATGATGACGAAGTAGGACAGACGCTAGCAGCTTTGACGCCATTGGGACCAGGCTTATACTTACCTTTTTTATTTTACTTTTACACGACTATCCCCTACTAGACAAGTTGGCTCCATGGACACGATGTATCATAGCTGATCATGCGCGACAGTCAGAAGCCAGTTCGGTGCAGATTGCGATCAAGTTTTTCTTCCACCAGCGAACACTATAGACCGACCGTAAGCCTAGGCGCTCTGCATCCTCCTCGACAGTGTTGATCCAAGTTTTGAGCTGGACACCAAGGCGACAGCATCATCCAGGACAGGGCTCCGAACGGAGTGCTTGTTTGCTTAATTCCGTCTTGGGTTGCCGTAGGATATGACCCAGCCACCGCAGTGGACGACACTGGAGGAAGTTTGAGAGTTCATCAATCTTAACACTGTCTTCTAACTTCATCACTGAATAATCCGCGCAGATTCGTTTTCGAAATATGCCGCAGACACCAGTGATCAAACACCTTCAGCTTTTTATTATCTTCGGCTGTCAATGGCCAAGTTTCGCAGCCTTAGTCCGAAGGCTGATTTCACTGCAGGTCCACAACCCCCGTCATAGCTGAAAAAATGCTTTCCTGGCAGTGTCTGTCCCGAGTAGTACTTTATCCTCCGGAAGCAGTGTGAAATCTAGATAGTTGAGTGACGGAACGCACTCAGCCAGTTGGTCACAGCTGTTGAGCTGATGACCCTGGACAAGTTGACACACTTTTGGTTTCTGTCGTGTTTGCTTCTAGCCCAACGGACTAGAGAAATCGATTGTCAAGGTCTGGTTGAAGCGTGGCGGGAGAGTCCGCTAACACAAAAATGTCATCGGCAAACTCTAAATACGAAATATACATCTCCTAACTCAGTTGGATACCGGGACAGTTAGTCAGTACCTGTCTCACTGTCCAGTGGATTACACATTTAAACAGCACCAGTGAAGGAGAGCAGCCCTGTCGGACGCCGGTGGTGAGTGAGAACTTGATCCTCCTTTAGTTCTCGCACACTGATTTATCCTCTTTCTTCGGGATGGGCAGCAGAACAGACGTGTCCCAACCAGTCGGGAAGATTTCTTTAGCCGATTGATGACTGTTGATTTTAGTTGTACTTGACAGGTTGCAACTGACATCGTACGGCTCCGCCAGAACTGGAGTTTCCAGGTCCGTCCTCTAGTCTGAGGATCGGTTGAGCAACCGACCGAAGTGTTCTACCATTCTTTCCATTTTTCCTTTTTGATCAGGTATGAGCTGACCGGCTGCGTCGTGCAAGAGCGACTTATGCGTGCAGCGCCTACCCGACGCGTTACGAATGAGCCGTTCCTGCTGCAATCCCCATTTTTTCAGCTACTTCCATCCAGTACCACTTATGACGAGCTCTAGTGGAGTGCGGGGCCTTGAGTTGCAGTCTGTGACCTGGATCTGTAGGTCCAGTAACCCAGGGGTGCCTCCTGCAGCACGAAGTCTAGCAGTCTGACAGAGGAATCGTAGGACACACTTGACAGAAGTTCTCAACTCACTGAGACTCAATAACACAAAGTATTTGGCGTTAGGACGTCACACATAGTGAGAGCATATGGCTAAATGGACACACAACACAATACAAGCACGATGCCAAATGAACAAGTTATACGGAAAACACAGGGCACGGGGCCACGTAGACTCACGATACAGAACGCGAGACACAGAACACAGTCGCGGACCATGGGTGATACCTGTACCACGCTCAGACAGATCACCACTCTCATCTTTGTCGGTGTAAGTGTTGATGCTTGCTTGTGCACTTACTGAGCCCCGGCTCACCGATTTTTCTTCCTGTCTTTGCAGATCGTGCACGTGCAACCCCCACGGAAGATACTGCATCTCGCATACATTATTGGTGACCCTACCGGATCCCTGCCATGCAGCAATTCACACAAACCCTGCCAGCTGACCTACTAAAATAATGTACAAACACTGAGGACAGTGTTCTTTCGTTGGGGGGGGGGGCAGTATAACGCGCTCAGGCAGATCGCCACTCTCATCTGTGTCTTCAGTCTTCGGGATTAGAGGTAGAGGGAAACCTCCCGTGTAAGCCTCGTCGCAACAGCTCTTGGATGTGGTTTCGAGAAAAAGAATCACACTACTTATCAGTCAGAAAGTCGTCTAGTTTTCGCTTGAAGGTTGAATCCTGCACCTCTTCCACCACTTCCGCTAGGAGAAAGTTCCAAATGTTAGTGACTCTTCGGGACAGGCTGTATATCAGCGGCAGACCAATAGATTCCGACTTCAAGAGTGTCAATGAGTGTCCCCGCGTACGACAAGGTTCACGTAATTGAAATATCGCTTGCAGTTCTAACCCCAGATCGCCTTGGATAATGTGACGGACGCAAAGGTCACCTCGTATCCTTTGATAGGTTTATAGAAACAGCCCGGTAGCTTGAAGGCGATCTTCGTAGCCAGTCTTGCGTAGACCCGCAATGAAACGAGTGGCAGCTCTCTGAACTCTTTCTAACTTGACTGACTCGGCAGCGGGGCACGGATACACGGCCGCAGCGCCATACTCCAACCGAGGTCTAACACGTGTGGTGTATAACAGCCGAAAAGCATCATAAGAAAGTTTTTCGAAGCAACGGCGGATTAATCCAAGTATTGTCCATGCTGAGGCACATGCTCCATCGGTGTGACCTCTCGTTTTTAAGTTGTTCGACAGTACCACCCCGAGATCACGCTCACGGGCTGTCGTCCTCAGCAGGGCGCCAGAGAGTGTGTAGTCCGACGTTGACTGTATTCGACCCATGCGTATGTGTGCGGACTCTTCTAAGTTTATCGGGAGGGCCCATATACTGGACCAACGCGTCAGCCTGTCGAGATCGTCCATGTTAGAACGTAGTACTCGCCACATCTTCAGATCGTCAACATAGAGTAAGCACAATGAGTTCAAGCATGTTGGGAGATCATCGATGTAGACCCGGAACAGCAGTGGACCGAGTACTGAACCTTGGGGAACACCACTGGGGGCCGGGGGCCATGTGGACAGGGTCTCAGAAACTTTAACCGCGAATTTCCGCCCTCTTAGGAAGTCCTCAATCCAACATAGTAGTGGGTCAACTATTCTTAATAGCTTGAGCTTTTGGAAGAGTCGGCCATGTGGTACTTTGTCAAGCGCTTTACTAGAGTCGACGAAAACGACATAAGCTGGATATCCTTCAGCTTTTGCTTCCGCCCAGTGTTCTCGGGCCAACGAAAGGTTGAAAATGCATGAGCGTGATTTGCGAAGTCCGTGCTGTTCAAGACTAAGCAGATTATGCTCATCGAGATGTTCTTCGACGCGCCTGGCTATAAGTCGCTCCATCACCTTGCAGACGACGAATGTAAGGCTTACCGGTCTATAGCTGACAGCTGCCGCCTTGTCCCCGCCCTTGAACATCGGTACCACAATTGCTTGTTTCCAGTCGTCCAGGAGCTTTCCAGTTGCTAGTGTGGTGTTGAGCAACTTTTTGATTGGGCCCGCGAGAATCTCGGTCAGCTTCCGTATTACCAGTGGGTGGATTCCATCCGGTTCGGGTGATTTATGTGGCTTAAGAGATCTTAGAACTGTCATAACTTCATCTACTTTGATATCACCAGACGCGATTGAAGGCTGGGACACCGACGAGAGAGGTAACAAAGGTACATCACTCGTAAACAACGATGCATAGTGACATCCCAGAGCATCTTCCTTGGCTACATCGGAATCAGTCACTCTCTCACCTACCATCAGTGCAGCTATGCCTGGCTTTGCTCTTACTAACCTTTTCAGATATGTAAATAGTCGTTTTGGTACATGCACACATTCGACTGCTAGCCTCTCTTCAAACTTGCATCGTTCAGCTATCTTCATGGAAGAGTATTGGGTTCGTAGTTGTTTGTACGCATCATAACCCGCTGCTGTTTCTCGATACTGTCTCCAAGCTCGGTTTCTTCTGTGGAGTAGGTATCGGAACTCTTTGTCAAACCATGGGGGCCCTGGGCGTGGGACCGTCGACGGTGTGGCGGGGCAAACCTCTGTACCAGTTGGAGGATTCCATCTCGGATAAGACACCAGGCCAGGTCCACGTCGTTTGGATCCTCATTCTCCGGAGCCATTTTTCGGGCTGTTGCCCTCATATTCTCAAACGGTATGCGGCAGACATTCGGTTCACAGTGCGGTGTCTGTGAGATTTGAGCCCCACGCCTTTAATGTATGTTCAGCACGGCATGATCGCTGGCCCCAGTAAGGGGTAGTACATTTATACAGGTAACATCCGAAGCCCGGGGAGTGAAAACTAATTCCAAAATGGACTTCTGTTCATTCAAAAAGCAGGTAGGCTCGTGCGCATGTTGGTGAAGCGCCAGATCATACACTGTCATGTGTAGGTGTTGGGAGAAATTATCTGCTACTGCAGTGTAGCAGTTAGACTCCCAATCAATGTGGGGCGTGTTAAAGTCACCCAGGACCAGACAGTGTCCCTCCGTCGCTCAGCGCCGCATAAAATGTAACATATTTAACTGCTCAGTAGCCGGTATCCTACAGAACAGACCCAGCCCCACGTATCCACAACTGGTTAGTTTCGCCTTGCACCACAACGCTTCACTGAGTCCTTGAAGGTCCGCAAATAAGTCAAGAATGTGTCAAGACCCCATCTCTGATGTACATCAATACGCCACCTCCACCTCTGGACCGAATTCTGTCCGAACGGAAGAGACAGTAGCCTGCGAGGATAATTCCGCGTCCAATATCTCCTTATTCAGCCAGGTTTCCGTGAGAGCAGTGATCACGGGTCTTCTGGCTGCTGTGAATCATTCCAGTTGGTCAGGCTTGTTAAGTAACCCGCGAACATTACTAAGAACTACTGCTGCCACCTGACCATTTATGAGTGTCTTGGGGAGGTGTCCACCCCTGGATCCCCGCGGACAGCGGCCGTCGAACGAGTGGTTGTTAGAGGCAGCCACGTCAACCGCAGTCTTCTCTTTGTGACACGAAAATCCTGAATACAGAGATTGATCTCACCCTTTTCACGGCGCTCCCACATTTCCGTAAGGGCTTGCTTGTGTTTCTGACGGTCCTCCGGGTCGAGATCCTTAAGTAATCGCACTTTTTCGCACTTGAGACGCCAAGAACGTTGCAGCACTGACTGGGCTTGCTCCTGGGAAGGGAGAACAATCTTGAGCATTCGCGGTTGTCCGTCTTCTCGTAGCTTTCTCAAGCGGAAAGCTGGTTTAATACGAACTGACTCAGCCAAGTGGTCGTCCCTTTCTGTGAACAACTTCCTCAGGATGATCCGCAGTTGCAGAAGATCGTGGTTGAAGCGTTCCTGAGGAACTGCAACCGTCGCTTCTGGGAGGTTGGCAACCAAGATGCAGTGAGATCGCGGAGACGGGAGTGCCCTTGAAGCCTCCCTGCATCGTTTTGTTCAGGCCGGATGACCGTAGGGGCTGCCGGTGGGGGGCTGTATAGAGACCCTTCTTGTTTGGGCGGCGCTTCGTTGTAGTGGGTTCAGTATCGGACGTTGATGCACTCTTCGCATACGTGTTAACACAAAGTGTTCTAGGTACAGGAAGCACCGCGTTTTCTATCCCACAGCTCCGGTTTTTAGCCGCATGTGCAGGTGGAACAGCCTTAGCGTATGCCTTGGCGCGGGGGGCATTCTGGTCTGGGGCCACAGAGGCCTCGCTAAGCGGCGAAGAAACCTGGGACACAACACACATGTACGTGGTCGCGGCACATAACAGATCCGAGGGTGTATCACATTTAACCATCAGTGGAAGTTTTGTCCTCTGGCGGCGATGATAGCGAAGACCTTTATGACGCTGGCAAAGATGATGACGGTAACGCCGTTGCTTTCGCTACTGATGATAGTGATGAGCAGGTTGATGGTGGAGATGATGATGATAGTGATGACTGTCTTATCTGTGACAGGAAGCGCCATCCTCACCGACTGCTTTGCCGGCTATGTAGGTACCTGCACATTTCCAACTTTTTCTATGATTTTCAACGTCTTTTGGTGCAACACTCCTTTGTTGTACTGACGTTTTCATGTAAAACACACACACCTTTTTGATCATCATCACCGCGCAATACAAAAAGAGGCTGTCAATAAATCTTTCATTCTGGCACGGTCTCATCTTTTGATTTGGAATTATATCGGTCGGAACTAAATGTGAGAAACAAAACATTTTAGAAGCTTCCACGGCGTCACTTGGCACTTCGCTCAATACCATCCTGTTCTGTTCAACGGATGGCTGTCAGACCGAACTGAACTAAAGACATTGGCGGATATTGGCTCTTCAGCGCCTATTTCCTGATCACAAGAAAACTGAATAACTGTGAGTTTGTGTCACACCTTTTGTTTCATTTTAATTCCTAATGTACATACCCTTTTGGCCCTTTTATCACAGCATGCTCCTCCGCCCATCTTAGTTTGCTAGTGTCGTCTTAGATATTGTTGACAATGATTTAGTGTACCACATAGACAAAGTAGTACGCTACAAAATTGGTGAGCCCAGATTGTTTTTCCATCGTTTGATACTAGCTTTCATCCTTTGGTCCAAGTTCCACACGATTCACCATGTCTGACACCGAATCTATTGACATCCACGCGGTTGCTCCGAAACTGCCCGCTTTTGCTCCGACCAACCCTCGAGCGTGGCTTCGACAAACAGAAGCCGTATTTACCACTCGACGTATAACCAGCGAGCGTGTGAAATACTCTCATGTTGTCCAAGCGCTTCCCTTTGACATCGCCGTTGACGTGGAAGATCCCCTCGATCCCATTCCATCAGAAGCTCCTTACACGAAGCTTAAGGAGGCAGTCATTCAGCGTACCGGAAAATCAGCCGGAAAAATGCTCCGTGAGCTTTTCACGTCGGTGGAGCTCGGAGACCAAACCCCGTCCCAGCTTATGCGCCACATGCGGTCGCTACTGGCTGGACGTCAATTGGACGACGCCATTTTCCGGGAGATATGGGTCGATAAACTACCTCTCCCGATGCAGCAGGTATTGTCAATGCTGGAACCCACTACTCCTCTTGACAAAGTTGCGCAACACGCCGACAGAATAATGGAATGCTAACCGACTTGTAGACCCTGAGTTCACATGACATCACCCGCCGAAGCCACTCCGACACACGAATCCCCTATGACATTACTAGTACCTGCCCCAGATCGCCGTGGAGACGGTTCTCGCAGTCCTGCTTCCCCATCCCATCACTCTCATATTGATAAGGACATTACGGACCTAAAAGAAACCGTTCGCATGTTGTGCAATCAGGTCGGTGCAATGTGCAACGCATTAACTACTCATCGACCTGTGTCCACCGAAACACCTCGTCGACCTAGATAACGGTCCAGAAATCGCCGGTTACAAACGTGGTGTTGGTACCACCGCACATTCGGCTCCCAGGCACGCCGCTGTGACCCTCCATGTTCATTCCGCACTTCCATCTCACAGTGGAACGATCAGGTCAGCCAGTAACGGCGATGACTACGGCTGGTTCTCTACATGAAAGCCGCCTATTTTATATCGTTGGCCGACCCAGTGGCCTTCGATTCCTCATTGATACCGGCGCCGAGACCAGCGTAATCCCCCCCCCCACCCACCCAAACATCATAGCCTCAAACCATCTCACTTCACCCTGCAAGCAGCAAACACAACAACTATTTCGACATTCTGCCAACGGTCCATCGCTCTTGATTTAGGCCTCTTTATCACAGCATGCTTTTCCGCCCATCTTAGTTTGCTAGTGTCGTCCTAGATATTGTTGACAATAATTTAGTGTACACTTAATCACTGTGGTACGTACCACATAGACAAAGTAGTACGCTGCTGCTACATAGGAGCCGATAGCTCAGTGCATTTGATGCATAGCCTTTAAGAAATTTCACATGGCTTTTGTCGAGGGCTTCATAAAGACCACTGTTTATTTCGGAGTACCTGAGGTGGATCCAACCGTCACACTCATCACACTGAAAGGATTTATCGTGGGGGCGAACAACCTTCAAACAAACTAGGTACATAGACGGAACTTTCATAACTTTTATGGAGGCATTATGTATGAATTATGATCCACAGAATGACACAACCACAGAAATATAGTCCCAACGACCACGCCGAACGACTTGCCGGTGTAACGCAGATTGTAAGTGTTGATGTTCGAAGCCTTGAAGTATTACACGGGTTCGAGTGTTTGAGCCCAATTTTCCCGGTTCTTGAAGAAATCTTCGACCGTCTGTTGAACTCACCGAGCTGAAATGAGAGTAAAGGGAAGCGGAGGCGGGGCGGAGGCGGCAACAGAAACAAAATATGCGTAGCAGACTTTTGGGTGTTGGCGAGCACACCGACTACGGCTGTGGCAAGACCGCGCGAGGTCCGAAAACCCCGCTCCTTGGTGTCTGACAGATTTCCCATGATGGAAACTTTCGGGCCACTCAAGCTGAACTTTTCCCACGGTCTGTAAGGTTGATTAGACCTTACTTCGCGGTTTCCTTAGTAAACGCGTGCTTCGGTCCTTTGTACTGCGTGGACCACCTGCACGTTACTCTAATGTGCGGCACTGCACAAATATGTTAACCAGAACAGTATTCTCCACGACCCGTGAGATTGAGAATGCGATTGGGAGAGATAGTGGTTAGCGTGTATTTGGGAGCGTGCGTGAGAGCGTGCGCAAGAGCAACGGTCAAATGGCCACCGCGCTTGGCAGTCAGCGTTCAGTTAAACAATAAACGTGGTAAAAGTATGAACGAAGATGGCAACCGCTACAGGGGCCTCCTCCTAGAAGTCCGACGGAGTTGGGCTTCGATCGTGATGGTAAGCCGGAATTATTGGTTGTCCAGGAACTCCTCATAGCTTCTCCGTTATATTGTTGTTGACGTCGAACGACTGCTGATGAGTTTACCGGTGCCTGCACTCTCGAGGTCCGATGTGCGTGGGTCCAACTGTGTTTTGGCGCCCGCGGATCTCATACGAATGCAAGCCGGAAAATGCCTCGTCAGGTCCATCCAAAAAGGTGTCCAGTTGCCGTCTCCAGTGCCAGGCTGACCAATCGTCCCGTTGTCCAGTGAGCGGTTGGCTCCTTGAACGTGCACGGGAGTCAGCCAGGCTACGGATGAAGCCGATGTGACTGTGTAGATCCGTCTGAGAGAGGGCAAGGTAAACTGGAACAAAATAGCGCCTGAGGGCGCCGGCGGATTTTGGACCGTAATAACAACACACAAACGATGTTCGGTGTTGTTGTAGTCGCTAGGAGACCAGAAGAAAATGAAATCATAACTACCGATTGCAATTGGTAAATCCATGGCGAACTTCCCAACTTATTGCTAAAAGTCGGTTGTAAAAATCGTCACGAAATCGGCGAAGCGGACGAGATTTCGTAGTCGGAGACCGCGACGGCTACTTCGCGTTGCGGGTACAGTTGGAGAATCTGATGGACTAGCTGCCGAGTCCTCACTAGGCGTAATTGGGGGTGGTTCGAGTAGTAACTCGCTCGATGCATGTGACTGAGCGACTTGAGTAGGTGTGAATTGGCCGAGCGGCTCGCACTCCATGACGGCAGGCTTGAGACGATCGATAGATACGGTGTCGTGTCGTCCGTTGATGTATATGACATATGTTTTTGCCCTACGTTTTATCACCCGAAACGGGCCAGTGTATGGCGCTTGTAGTGGTGATCGAACGCCATCGACTCGAAGGAATACATGAGTGGCGGTTCCTAACGCAGTTGGGACATAGCTTGTAGGCTGTTGTTCACGCGGCGGACTGGCCTTGAGCACTCGCATGTGCTGCGTAAGGCGCTGAGCATAGTCACCGTAGTCGAAAGTCACGGTTGGTGAGGGGGCTACCAACTCCCCAGGCAGACGAAGTGTACAGCCATATACTAGTACGGCCGGTGTTGTGTGTAACTCCTCCTTAACGGTACTACGCAGGCTTAAGAGTGCTAATGGTAGTGTTTCACTCCAAAGGGGGTTACCGTTTGCTCGAAGGGCGGCTTTTAATTGCCGGTGGAAACGCTCGACCATACCATTGGCCTGAGGGTGGTAAGCTGTCGTCTTAACGTGTTGGCAACCAAGCGTAGCGAGTAGGCCGCCGAAAGCGCCGTCAAAATGTGGACCGCGATCGGTGGTCACTATTGCCGGGCAACCGAAATGACTAACCCAACCGGTCAGAAAAGCTTTTGCGGCCTCTTCCGACGTGGGACGAGGGATAGGGATGGCCTGCGGCCAGCGAGTAAAACGATCCACGCATGTGAGTATGTAAACGTACCCGAGCGAAGGTGGGAGTGGTCCTACGAGGTCGACGTGCACATGATGAAAACGTGTTTCAGGTTCTGGGAACCTGGCTAACGCCGCCTTAGTGTGCCTATGGGTCTTAACACGTTGACACTGCAGACAAGCACGAGCCCATTGACGGACATCTCGTTTGACATTGTGCCAAACAATCGCTCAGTTATCAGTTTCACCGAGGCAGTCACCCCCGGATGAGCCAGATTATGGAGTGTCAGGAACGTAGGATAACGGTGGGCAGCAGGAACTACTGGTCTAGGGCGACCTTGCGACACATCGCACACGATGGTATTCTGGGAAGCTGGGATAGGCACTGTGGTTAAACTCAAAGAACCGTTTTGTCGAAGTTGTTCGTTGTCATGGTCCATAGTTTGAGCCTGTGCCATTGCGTTCAAATTGATGTTAGGCGTTTGTGACAGACTTAGTTGATATACGCGCGATAAGGCGTCTGCGACGGGATTAAGTACCCCAGAGACGTGTCGTATGTCCACAGTAAACTGCGAGACAAAGTCTAAGTGGCGAATCTCGCGTGGTGAGTATCGATCGGAAGCTGACTTTAGTGCGTAAACCAAAGGCTTGTGGTCTGTAAACACCGTGAACGAACGGCCTTCGAGTGCTTGTCGAAAATGACGGATTCCCAAGTAGATGGCTAATAACTCTCTACCGAACGTGCTGTACCTAGATTCGGCGGGTTGTAGGCGCTTGGAGAAGAATGCTAAAGGTTGCCAAGAGTCATCTACGAACTGTTGCAGTACTGCTCCAACCGCTGTGTCCGAGGCATCCGTCACTACCGAAATAGGAGCCAAAGGGTCGGGGTGTGTAAGGAGTGCTGTGTTGGCGACAGCATCTTTGACCAAGACGAATGCGGCTTGTGCCGTGTCGGGAAACACGAACTTCCGCTTACCTCCGCGCAACAGGTCGGTGGGGGGTTGCATCATTTCCGCACAGTGAGGAATAAATCGGCGGTAGAAATTCACCAGGCCGGCAAACTGACGCAACTGGCGAAAAGATTGGGGTTCAGGGTAGTCGCGAATAGCGGAAACTTTATCTGACAGAGGGCGGATACCCGAGGATGAAATAGAATGTCCTATGAAGGTGATATCAGACCGGCCTAATTCGCATTTCGCGATATTGATCGTAACGCCGTGCTGGCTAAGGCGTTCGAAAAGTTCTCGTAAGTGTGTAGCGTGCTCTTGCTCTGAAGAACTCGCCACCAAGATATCATCCAGGTATACGTGGACATTTTCCGAACCACGAGTTGCCTCGTGCATGAACCGTTGAAAGGTCTGGGCTGCATTGCTGAGTCCAAACGGCATTCGCAGAAACTCGAACAGCCCGAAAGGCGTAGTGACGGCAGTTTTAGGTATATCGGCCTCTGCTACCGGGATCTGGTTGTACGCACGAACTAAATCGATACGGCTGAAGACGGAGCAACCTGATAAAGTCGAAGTAAGATCCCGTATATGGGGAATCGGGTATCGGTCAGGGACGGTGACTCTGTTAAGCGCTCTGTAATCACCACAGGGTCGCCAGTTGCCACTAGACTTAGGAACCATATGAAGAGGGGAAGCCCAAGGGCTACTAGAAGGGCGTATTATACCCAGTTCTAGCATATGTTCGAATTCGGCCTGTGCAACACGAAGCTTGTCTGGTGCTAACCGACGCGGCCTACTGAACACTGGGGGTCCCTTAGTATCGATATGGTGAGTGACACTGGTCGTCACTGCTGGGAGAGGCCCGGCCTGCCGAAACATGGCCGGGTAGGCGGCGATGAGTTCGCTATAAGGTTGGTGTGCCGGTGGTTGGACGTAAAAGGGCGTGACGTGATTTACTCGCGAATTATGACCCGCAACGGCGAGAGTGGTCTGACGATCCACCACTCTGCGGCGCCGTGCATCAACTAGCAAGTCAAAATGCTGCAGGAAGTCAATGCCTAGAATTGGGTACGGGACGTCGGCGATGATGAATACCCAACGAAAATTACGCTTCAAACCCAAGTTCAAGGTGAGCGACCGCTGGCCAAACGTTGGGATGGCCGTGCCATTGGCAGCGCGTAGTGTTTGGGCCTGCGGTGTGCTATTGTCGTCTTTCGCTCGGGGGACGACGCTCACTTCGGCACCGGTATCTACAAGGAATAGGTTATTTGAAATAATGTCCCTTACGTTCAAAAGACGACTGTTGGTGTGATACCCGGCTTCGTGGGTCGCCACCTCGGGCCGGGGGTTTAGTTTCCCTGATGAGCACCGGGAAACGTACACCCTCGTTCGCATCGTTCGGCTCCCTCACCGAAGCGACTGTGGTATTTACAATACCCTTCTTTTGAAGAACCGACGAAACGTCGTCGCAATGACGGACTATGGAGCCTAGGTGAGCGTGCGCGGTGCCGCTCCTGTGACCCACTTCTAACTGCTAGGCGTTGCAGGCTCGCGTCAATTCTAGACAAAACTGACGCGAGTTCGTTAGATGTTGGCAAGGCAGGCACCGTTGTGACGGAGGACCTGGTTACTCCAGCTACAGCGGGGTTGTATCGTGACATAATGTCATCAGCTATTGCTGCAGTTTCCTCCAGTGAACACTTGCGCGTGGCACTTAGTAAAACTGGGATGTTGTGCGGCAAACGCTGCAGCCAAAGTTCCCTCAAGAGCGGGTCCTCGCCTACCGTCGGTCCTCTCAAGCGCTGCATCTCACGCAGCAGTTCGGAGGGTTTCCTACTTCCAAGCTCAACGTTTTGAAGTTGTTGCATACGTTGGTCTTGCGTTGGGGTCATGCGGGCAATGACGGCCTCCTTTAAGGCCTCATAGCTTCGGGAAGAGATTATTACGTCCCTTACTTGCATTGTGACCTCCGGCGGGAGACGGCTTGCTACCCACCTGAAACGGCTGGCGTCACTGGTTATACGGCAGTTTTCGAATTCTAACTCCACCAGCGTGAACCAGAGTTCTGGATCAGCAGGCGTGAATGCCGGTATGTGCAGCGTGATCGCCCCAACGGTGGGATCTGAGCAAGATTTCCGTTCGGCAGACATAGCGATTACTTTATGGAATACAGACGGGAAAAGAAATCAACGACCAATGGGACACTATAGTCTTAGCGAAAAAAAAATCACGACGAATTAGACACACAAAATATGTATGGACGAAGAAAAAAAATTATTTGGTAAACCAACCAAAAAAAATCAAGATAGGGAAACAATAGACCACACAAAAACGTACGCAGACGGGACCTTGAACGGTAGAAAACAAGGAAACTCACGTGACCTGGGGATCACGCCGGGCTCACCAATTGTAAGGTTGATTAGACCTTACTTCGCGGTTTCCTTAGTAAACGCGTGCTTCGGTCCTTTGTACTGCGTGGACCACCTGCACGTTACTCTAATGTGTGGCACTGAACAAATATGTTAACCAGAACAGTATTCTCCACGACCCGTGAGAGCGAGAAGGCGATTGGGAGAGATAGTGGTTAGCGTATATTTCAGGAGTGTGCGTGAGAGCGTGCGCAAGAGCAACGGTCAAATGGCCACCGCGCTTGGCAGTCAGCGTTCAGTTAAACAATAAACGTGGTAAAAGTATGAACGAAGATGGCAACCGCTACAGTTTTGAGAAAATGACTTTTCTGGACACCATTTTGGATCTATTTTCTCTACGATCTTTACTGACGTTTGATATCGACCTCATAGTGTTCTCCGGCTGCGTAAGTTTTACTGGACTGACTTTTCCGAGGTTTCCGTCGACCTCTTCTTAAATCTCTTTCACTTTCGGTCGTTCGCCAATTGTACACCCTTGCGGTCCGCTTTCTGCACAGCCGTTGCGTTTCGTTTCGTTTTCCGTTCGGTGCATCTCTCGGATCTGTACTATTTCGGTGCCACGATATATAGATTACACCTTGCATCTGCAAACCGACTTGTGTCTTCTCTATTCGTCCGATAGAGGGGATATCGTTGGTATTTCGCTGCTAGACCCGTTAGGAGGCACTTCCCCCAGCTGCTCTCTAACCTCTTCTATAAGCTCAAGACGCAAGATGCAGTCAAGACTAGTGTCCTGATCCCTTTCGCTTTGTCCAGTGATCCATCTCCCAGTTCGCAGGCAACATCAGAGGCAAGGCACTGCCAAGATTGGTATTTTGCACCCTTTTCCGTTTTCGCACTTCTCCTGCATCCACTGAACTATCCTGCAGCTCACTGGTGGCATTCAGATAACAAGACAATCACAAGATCCGGAAACATTTGGGCACTAGCCTCGCACCCGCTTAATACTTGAGGACTTCAAGGCATCGGAACGGAACATATGCAAAGACAAGATTAGGTCCTATCAGAATGCAGTACAATGATCTGTACTTGATCGAGCACGGACCAATAAGGCATTTTTCTTTCAGTACATGCGCCGTCTTAGGGGCACAGCTCCGACGCCATTAGCTCTCAAAGATAGTGCCAGATCTCCAATCACTTCCCCTAGCCAAGTAGCCGAGGCATTCAGCTCCTACTTTCGTACAATTTTTAGCTCCATGCCCATATCATCCCACCCTACCATGCACCCGTTATCTCTGACCACTACCCTTAACGACGTCACTAAATCCATTGGTGCAGTCGCTCAAGGTTTCCGACGGCTCAACCAATATTGCTCCATGGGTCCTGACCTAATCCACCCCCGTATTCTCAAGGAAGCCGCGGATACATTAGCTGCTCCTTATGCCTCGCTTTTTCAGCGATGTGTTGACGATGGAGTTTTCCCCCGTAACTGGAAAAAAGCAGTGATCGCACCCATCTATAAGAAGGGTAGTAGACACCTTGCTTCTAGTTACAGACCCATAGGCCTCACTAGCATCCCTAGCAAAATTTTTGAGGGAATTCTTAAGAGTGAGATTCTTTCCCATCTTCATAGAAATAAGATCCTCTCCCCGTCCCAACATGGGTTTCTTCCTGGCAGGTCATGCATCACCAATATGCTTACTGTCATGGATAGTCTAACGAAAGCCTATGATGATGGCCAGCTCTCACACGTTGTATTCATCGATTTTGCTAAGGCCTTCGATAAGGTCCCCAATGCCCCTCTTCTTTATAAGCTGCAGACATACGGGATCACAGGCTCCAAGTTGGCCATCCTACGTAGCTTCCTTACCGACCGCACCTTTGTGGTTAAAGTCGGGAATATTTGGTCTCAACCCTCTCCAGTACCAACTGGGGTCCCCCAAGGGTCGGTCTTAGGTCCTCTTCTTTTCTTGATCTATTTAAACGATCTTCCGATAGCCCTTCCTGCGAACATTGCCCTGTATGCCGACGATGTAACCTTCTGGAGTTCAAGAGTTGAAGACCTGCAAATTGCAGTTTATGAAACGAAACGCTGGTCCGAGCATTGGAACCTCCCAGTTAATGATGAAAAATGCGTGAGCATGTCTTTCGGCAGAGAGACTGGTCACAAATTTTCCATTAACGGAGCAACCACACTGCCAAGGGACGACTGACACAAGGTGCTCGGTTTCTGATTAGATTGTAACTTATCCTTCTCTCATCATCACCAACTTGCGAGCAAGTCTGCCTTTCGGGTCCTAAACATGATTCGAAGGTCCTTCCCGCGCATATTTAAGGATGATTTCCCCATAATTTTCGGCACGTATATCCGGCTTCTGCTGGAGTACGGTAGTCAGATAGTGCACCCTGGTCTTGTCCGAGACCGTGAGATCCTAGAAATAGTTCAGCGGGCCTCTACCAAGGCAGTAAGGGGTCTATCCCACCTACCTTATCCCGTCCGCCTCTCACTCCTCAACCTCTATCCCCTTGACCTAAGACGCGTAAGAGGTGATCTGTTTGTGATGTTCCACCTTTTTGAAACAGGTCAAAGCGATTGCTTCATCTCCGTCTGTCCAGCCTCTTCTGTCCGTCGTCACAGCAGAAAAGTTTTTAAACCGAGGGCACGCACTTCACTAAGGATTACCTTTTTTAGCTATAGGGCTATTACTCTGTGGAATGCACTTCCGGAATATATTGTTCTCTCGCAGAACAAAACCATCTTCAAGAAAAAGCTAGACCTCTCCCTGGGTCTCTCCCAGCAATTCCTTGTCAAAAATAGATGTCTTTTATCGCATATATGTTCATGAATGCCGCACCCCACTCAGCTTAAGGCACTGTCCACAGTATGGCACTGCATGATGTTATGTGTATCCTGTTTTCGCCGCCACCCCGCCCCCGCCCCTTTTTACCCTCGTTTCAGCTCGGTGAATCCGACAGAAGATCAAAAATTTCCTCAAGAACCGGAACAATTGGGCTCAAAGCCTCGAACCCGTGTAGTACTTCAAGACTTCAGCATCATGCAGTGTCTAACTATGGACGGTGCCTTAATCGGGAAGGATGAGCGACATTCAAAAACATACAGCTGAGTTGAAATGCAATATAAGACATCTGTTTCATTCTTTTGGACTGGTACCTACTGGGGGAGACCGGGTAGAGGTCTGACATTTTCTTGAGGATAGTTTTTTCCTGCGACAGAACAATATCTTCAGGAAGAGCCTTCCACGGAATGCTAACCTCATAAATAAAAAAGTTCATTCGTGGGGAAGTGCTTGGTCTTGGTTTAATAACCTTTCTGCTGTGATCGCGGAGAGAACAGGCCAGACAGACGGGGAAGAAGACATGGCTTTAACCTAATTTAAAAACGTGAAGCATCAAAAACAGATCACCTTTTACACGTCTTAAGTCAAGGGGATAGAGATTGAGGAGCGAGAGACGGACGGGACAAGTAGGTTGGACCGACCCCATACTGCTTCGGTGGATGCCCTCTGAACCCCTTCTCGGATCTGACTATCTCGGACAAGACCGGAGTGCACTATCCGACCACCGCACTCCGGCAGAGGTCGGATATACGTGCCGAAAATAATGGGGGATTCAACCCTAGGGACTCCCGGGATGAGCTTTCGAACCATATTTAGGACTCGAAAGGCAGACTAGCTCGAAATTTGGTGATGATGGGAGGGCAGGTTACCATCTAGCCAGAAACAGAGTTCTTTGTGTCGGCCAGCCCTAGGCAGTACGGTTGCTCCGTTTGTACCGAACGTTTGAGCAATGCGTAGCCAAATTCGCAACGAATCCCAAATCAAAAAACGATTATCCGTGATATTCCACGATACTAGATTATTACATGAACAGTGACATAAAAAATATACAATCCTCAATAATACGATCACGAGGACTCAACAACGAGGAACCGAATAGCAGCGTGTGAGCAGACAGCACGTGCGTCACGCAGGTCCTGAACAAGGATGTGTCAAAGTAGCGCTCTGGGCGCGAACAAACAAAAATTGGTCCAGAAAAACAACCAGCTCGTAAAGACGGGTCAATAGTGTATGCAAATGAGTGATGTTGGGAAAAACACAGAATCGCGAGGGAAAAAGGGGGATTTTCCACGACCGGCTGTTACACCGCCCACGAAAATCCTCCTGGATCCTTAGCAGAGTCAAAGGTTCGGTATAAAGGTACTGATTCTTCCTACCTGCCTAGGCCCTGCTGTCAGTGCGCGCGTCTAATGCTCGTCGTCAACGTTCTACTACTGGTCACACCTAATCCATTGGATACATAGACGTGAGGCTGGTCTACATCTTCCACAAGACCAAATGACCGATGGCGGGCGTGAAGGGTCACATAGACGTTGTCCTCGTAAGGGGCCGTTCGGTCTTGGATGTACGTGCTTGAGTGTGTGTGTGAGTGCGTGTGTGTGTGTGTGTCGGGGGTACAATGAAATCACAGGTATGACTACACATCAAAGGAGGACTTTCTGCAATGTCAACAAAAGACCGCGTGGCAAGAAAACGAGTAAAATGTAGCATGTGTGTGTGACCTGAGCTCCGCTACTTCCACATATGCAAGGGGCATTCGGTAGCGTCAACAAAAAGCAGAACAACGAACACTGTCACATGTTTGATGGGTTTACGGGATACAGAGTGCGTCGTGCGTGTGTGTATGTGTCGGGATGTACAGTAGAATCGCACTCATCGCCACATATCGGAAAGAACCTCCTGTAATGTCAACGAAAAGACCGCGAGCACCTTAACGTGTTTGACGGAGACCGTGTGGTATATATGGTGTTTCTTTATCCACCTCGATTACTGGTGTGAAAAAGGTTTGCTGGGCCTCAGGGTTATCAGCTCCTCCGTCTTCGCTCTCGAGTAGGTTAATACTGAGTATGTCACGAATGAGCACTCCGTTAGCTGTCTTCACCTTCACCGTTCTTATCATTCCGTCAGTGCTTTTGATGGTTTCCGTAACTCCTCCCAAAGACCAAGCGCTGAAATGTGCGCGTTCGTCGGCGATCATAACCACGTCCCCAACTTTGAATGGTCTTGTTTTGGCCAGCCACTTCTGTCGAGTCTGCAAAGCCGGTAGGCACTCCCGCAGCCATCGCCTCCAGAAGACCTTGGCCAGATAACTCGCTTGCTTCCACCCGTGGAGGTGGCTCCCACGAAGGTTTACCGGCCCTTGGAAACCCTCGTTCGACCTTAACGTCAATAAGTCGTTTGGGGTGAGCGCCAGGTGGGTGGGGTCGCCGTTCAATACTGGAACCAGGGGGCGGTTGTTCAGGATTCGCTCCACCTCAGTCATGACGGTGTTCAGCGTCTCGTCGTCGGGCGGCTGCTGCTCCATGATTGACAGCAATATCCGTCTGGCGGACCGGATCATGCGTTCCCATATGCCGCCTCGGTGGCTGGTCTGTGGGGGGTGGAAATGCCATCGTATGCTGTAGGCCACGGTTCGATCCTGCAGTTCGTCCCTGTTTATGTTCTTGTGCCAACGCTGCAATTCCCGGTGAGCGCCCACAAAGTTCGATCCATTATCTGAGTATATATCGGCCGGTTTAAACGCTTCAGCTCGCCTCTTGGAGATGGCATGTCTTTATTGGTCGGCCCCACTTCTTCCGCCCTCTCGAGTTCTCCGGCGAAAGCCTCGCGTTGTATCATTCTGAAAATATCGTACTCTGCCGCTTGTAGCTCATCGGGACCTATCGGGCCGACCCGTATCCGGCCTGAGAGCCGTAGCCCTTTCATGACTAGTAAATTTCTCTTGAACCTGGTTAACCAAACTAGCGAACGAAGCGTCTTTATCCAGGAAGAAAACCTGACCAGTCGCGATAGAATGGATGACGCTTCGACGACGTTAGTTGCTATCACGACGCTTTTGATCTCCAGTTCCACTTCCGTAGGGTTTTTTAATTCGAACACGGGCCAGTCCTGTTTGGACAATTGCAGAAAGTTTGGCCCTCTCGTCCAGTTGCCTGAAGTTGTTCGCACCTCGGGAGCACAGGTCGGCCGGATTATCGCCAGACCTGACATGACTCCACTGGTGTGTGGCTGATTCATCGTGGATAATCGTGAGCCGGTTAGCAACGAAAATACTAAACCGGCTCCGGACGTTGTTGATATAGTAAAGTATTATCGTTGAATCCGTCCAGAAGCTCGCCGACCAAATGTAGAGATCGAAACATCTCTTCACAGCTTGCACCACCCTGACTGCCAACACGGCTGCGCTGAGTTCAAGGCGTGGGATTGAGACCGACTTCAGTGGAGCAACGCGGGCTTTGGCGGACAGAATCCTCGTGGTATATTGTCCATCTCCTGCGCACCATCGTTCGTACACCACAGCTCCATAACCGACTTCGGATGCATCGGAAAAAGCATGTAGTTCTCCAGTCCGTGTCGTATGGCCAGGAGTCAAACATCGTGGGATTCTTATGTCCCCTAATTTCTTCATGGTGTTCAAAAATTCTTCCCAGTCCAGCCGGTCCCCTCGGTCCAGTGACTGGTCCCAATCAACTTTCTTACGGCACAGCCGCTGCAGCAAGATCTTTCCGGGTAGCAGCCATGGTGAGACGAAACCGAGCGGGTCGAAAAAACTTGAGACGGCAGATAGTATGCCACGACGGGTTATTGGCAGCTCGGGAACGTTTAGTTCGAAAACAAAATCGTCCGTTTCCGCGTCCCGTTGTATCTCTAAGGTGCGCTCGATAGGAAGTGGAGAGCCGTCCAAACCTCTTACCATTTCGGCCTTTTCGTGGAACGGGATGACCTTCAGCACTTCTGAAGCGTTCGACATCCATTTAGTTAGATGGAAGCCGCCCTCTTCCAGCAATCTCGTCAGACCCCCGAACTGCTCAAGAGCTGATTCCACATCATCGAATGACCCAAGATAGTCGTCGACGTAGAAGTTCCTGCTGACGCTTTCTACCACCGTCCAATGTACTAGATCTCCATGTTTGTTCGCCTACTCTCGGAGGGCGTAGTTTGCACAAAATGGTGACGATATGTCTCCGAAGGGGTGGACAGTCATCCTATAATTCACCACTGCGTTGTCCTGGTCGCTCCCTTCCCACCACAGGAAACGCAAAGCATCTCGTTCTCCTACCGGAATCTTCACCTGATGGAACATTTCCCTAATGTCGGCAGACAAAGCCACTTTACCCACTCTGAAACGGCACAAAAAAATCGATCAGTGGTGTGGTCCAGTCAGGCCCCTGTAGTAGGCGATCGTTTACCGACTTGCCCTGGAACTTGGCCGCACAGTCGAAAACCACCCGCAGTTTATTGGGTTTCTTGGGGTTGATAACCGGATGGTGAGGCAGATACCAGATACCCCCTTTGCTGTCGGTGTTAACAGGCACCTTTTCAACGTAACCGAGGGCCTCGTTTCGCTTCATCAAATCCGCGTATCGTTCCCACGGATTCTGGTCTCGAATGAAGCGTTCTTTTAATCGTAGTAATCGTTGGGGAACATAATTTCTGTTGTCAGTCCACGGGTCGACCGGTGTGCGCCATGGGAGGGGAACCTCGAATTGTTTTTTGAGGCCTCTAGTGCCTTGCCGCACCGTTTGTAAAGCTGAGTGATCCTCTTGAGACAACGTCGGTCTTTCGTCCCCAATGTCATGAAACTCCTTTTCATACAGCCGTTGCAGATGATACTCTATGCGGTCCGTTTCGGCGGATAAATAATTCACGGAACCACGTACCCCTACTGGACCGTATAACATCCATCCCAGAGCCGTGCGTACGGCATAAGGTGCCTGGCGGTCGCCCACTCTTTGGTCAAGCACCCAATGCGCCTCTGGAACGTCGCAGCCGATGAGGAGATCTACTTCATCATCTTCCCAGTCTACAACGGTTACATCCTGCAGGTGGGGCCACCGAGTCAAGATTGCGTTCACCGACCTTGGTGCTCGCATGGGGAGATCCGCTAACGTGAATGCCTCCGTTGGTTCAATTTCCTCGTTAGTGTCTGGAGAGATGAGTTGCAGCCTTAATCTACCGGCAGTCATTACCTGTGTTCCGCCTACCGTGCTCACTGCTAACGACGTCGCACCTTTAGCCAGTTGGTGTTTGTCGGCAAACCGCTCTTTCACCAAAGTGGTGTCGGATCCACTATCAACGAAGGCCAACGCCTTGACTATCCCAGTCGGAGTCACTACTCCCACGGCCACTACGCCTAAACGTACCGGTTTACTGGCAGATTGTGAAGTTGAACAAATCACGCTGGGCTTGGTACTCGCCTCGGATATGGTTACCCTCGCCTGATGCAGCAGCCGATGGCGTCTGCCCGTGCAGCCCTCGTAACCACATCGATTCCTTGTCCTACAGGCTGCTGCCCGGTGCGTGGTTTTGAGACAGATAAAACATGCTCCTGCCATCTTCGCCATTCCCCACCGTTCGTCTATTGTGGCGTTGCCGAACTTGGGGCATTCTGGTAGGCCATGGCTAGTACCACAGGATCTGCAATTTGGTTGCGCCGTGGCATCTCGTGAAATGACGTGTGTACTGGTCCAAGGCTGGTACTTTGGATGTTCCCGTACAGGGGTTTGGACTTGGCTAGTACTGGGCTTGTTTGCTCGGTTGCTGTCCCGGATGAGTCGGCCGAATCTGCTGTCAGCTATCTTCGTTTGCCTGTCCAAGTATTCGGTCAGGTCTTCGAAGTTGGCTTCTCTGTCGCTTCGGCTTATCCGTTCTGCTTCTTCCACCCACCGACCCTGTAGTTCGGGAGAGAGGTGACGGACTATGCCTTCCAAAGTGTGCATGGCGTCTAGGTCAGCCCTGTAACCTAAATGGTCGAGGGCTATTGAGCAGTTCTGCATCTTAATCACCAGGTCGGCCATGGTGTAGACGTCGCCCTTGGTTCTCTTTGCCTCTACCATCACGCCCTATATAAGGTTACGGGCTACTTTGAAAGGTTGGCCAAACAAGTCCCTTAGAATCTTCCTTGCCCTTGTGTAGCCTTGTTCTGGATCGAGCATGGTGCACCCGTCAATAGCTTCTCTTGCTCGGCCTCGGCAGTAGTGAGTAAGGTGGAGAAGCCTTTGCCCAGGGTCGGTTACCTTATTTTCAACGAACGTCTCGAACTGCTTGACAAACTTGCAGTATTGCTCAGCTCGCCCGTCGAAAACCGTTAACTCCACTCTAGGCAGATCGATCGATGGTGGTTTGTAGTCGGCGACCGGCGTGGGGTTCCCTACCTTACTGCACCCTAATCTATCGGAAGTGTCGAAGTCACTGGTCTCATGCTTTCGCTGTTTCTGTGTACACTTCTCTGCTTCCTGCGCCTGTAGTCTAGCCGATAGTAACTGTTGCTCTAGTTCTAGTATTCTCATCTTATATAAATCGACATCCTTACGATCAATATTGTTCTCAATAACACATGAACTAGCACTGACAGGAATAGGCGATCTAGCATTAACTAAAGAATCATATGTACCCAAAACCTCCCCAGAGACTTGCCGTATTACTTCCTGTCCGGATTCGACTGCTTTTGATCCTTTTCTTGGCATTTTGCGTGTTTTTCCTCGTTCCAAATTGATTTATTGAGTATTGTAACGAACGTTTGAGCAATGCGTAGCCAAATTCGCAACGGATCCCAAATCAAAAGACGATTATCCGTGATATTCTACGATACTAGGTTATTACAATAAACAATGACATAAACAATATACAAACCTCAATAATACGATCACGAGGACTCAACAACGAGAAACCAAATAGCAGCGTGTGAGCAGACAGCACGTGTGTCACGCAGGTCCTGAACAAGGATGTGTCAAAGTAGCGCTCTGGGCGCGAACAAACAACAATTGGTCCAGAAAAACAACCAGTTCGTAAAGACAAGTCAATCGTGTATGCAAATGAGTGATGTTGGGAAGAACACAAAATCGCGAGGGAAAAAGGGGGATTTTCCACGACCGGCTGTTACACCGTTAATGGGAGAAGTGTGACCGGTTGCTCTGCCGAAAGACATTCTCACGCATTTGTCACCATTAACTGAGAGGTTCTAATCTCCGGGCCTGCTTTTTGTTTCATCATCTGCAATTTGCAGGTTTTCATTGCTGGAACCCCGAGGAGTTACATCGTATGCGTACATGGCAATTTCCACAGGAAGGGCTGTCGGAAGATCGCTTATATAGATCCCGAAAAGAAAGCAACCTAATACGGACCCTTGTGGGACCCTGGTCGTTACTGGGGCGCATTTACCGAGCCCCTAGTCATCGAGTTTTCCTCTGCCTTTGCAGATCGTGCACGTGCAATCCCCACGGAAGATACTGTGGCCTAGCGGGATCGTTGGCACAACTGCCCACTTGGGCGGAACCTCCCCGACCGGTGGTCGCACAACTAAAAAGGCCCTTGACTGGCCCATACCTCAAGCATCAGGTGCGAACTGCATAGACGCTAGCCCGCCCGCTAATACAGCGAGAAGCCGCACTCGCCAGGGCATCGAGCGTTTACCGGTGACGACCAAAAAAGCCAAATGGGGGCGTCAACTCTACCGCTTACATTGTGTTTATGAGCGACTTTATAAAAATCATGCATGCACCATCATGTGGTTCATTTCATTTCAGGTTTCACGGGACAGACAATGGCCAGGGCCGACGAGCGTCCAGGATTCCTTCGATGGTATGCTTACTAGTCAGACACCCATCACTGCGCAGTTTAGTTCTTTGAATCCCCGCCAAAAATGGAGAGGAAACTCGAAACCTGATCGCCGATGAACTGCGAGAGATATTTCGAATAGTCAGCTTTCACTAAGCCATCACGTAGCAAACGGAAACGTTCAGCAATTAAACACATCACATCCGTCTGTCTAGTAACATGCTAATAATACACAATAGTCATTCCATTTACGGTCTTAGCACCCTGAATGCCTGGAAGGTCCCCAGTTCTACTACGCCTTCCGGCAGTCTGCTCCAGCAGCCACCCACCCTGTTGCTAAAGGAGTGGGACCTAGATATAAGCCCAGATCGAATTTTGACCAGCTTCTTCCCATGACCCACAGTCCTGAGGTCTGTTGCCACGAGGAAAATGCTTTCCGGTCTGGGCCCAGAAGAGCCTTTTACTACCTTTAATCTAGCTACAAGGCCCCCTCATATTTCCCTCCTTTCCATGGAGAAAACTCTGAGGTCCTGGAGTCTCTGTTCGTACTCCTTGCCCCTCTGACCCTCAATCATGCCGGTTGCAAAGCGTTGTACTTTCCCCAAACAAGATGCGTCCTTTTTGTCGAGGGTTCACCAGTTTGAAAAAGGAGGTCCAACTATGGGCATGTACACAGGCGTGAAAACCCTAGGTTTTCCTCACGAAAACGCTGATCTCAACCTGAATGGCTCACCACATGACATTTTTGCTGCTGCTGCATGCTGATTCGACCACTTGAGGCCAGTAGCCAACAAAAGCCTAAGGTGTTTAACCCTGCTTACTGCCTCCATATTAGACTGGCATTGGTCGCGTACTACCGTCGGGCTTGTCGTTGTCCCTGACGGCAAACGGCTCTTCCCAGCATTGGGAGGTAGGCCCCACTTCTATGCCCAGTAAAGAAGGGAAAGTACACCTCGGTTCAGCTCCTCTCTCTCCTGGGCTTCCGCAAACTTCACGTAATCTGTGAAGAAGAAGCTAGGCGACTGTAGGACTGAAACCGAATCATTAATAAACGGAAGGCATGGTGGTGGGCCTAGTATGAAGCCCTGCTCTACTGCACTGGTGACGTTCTACAGTTTGCAGTTCTTGTCGACTACTCTCACGTAAAACGTCCTGCCGGTAGAGATGCAGTGTCTTCCGTGGGGGTTGTAGTAGTCCGGGGCATCGATAGCACTACAAGTATTTGGGTCCATGGGGGCTGCTCCGGGATTATTGGGGATGTGTATCTGTCGCACTGTAGCCTTTGGAGAAAAACCGCCCCGAAACCGATAGGTTTTAGCCGGTTTTTGGGAGGTGTTTCCTATTACGCCGATCAGTTTTCGAGTGGTTTCTGAGTGGATTCTGACAAGTTTCTGAAAGACTTCCAAGCGGTCTGTGCCAATCGTTTGAAATACGTGATATGTTTCGGTTTTGCTGTTACCTTTCTGAAGTTACTTTTACCGATGCTCATTTTCTCCTCCAGTGTGTTCGTTTTCCGGATAGTTATCTTTATTTCACTCATTTCGAGGGTACGAAATAGAGCGATCTATAACGACGTATTTCAGGGCAATTCTATGAGTCGAACATAAGTGTTGAAGTAAAAAGCCAACTAAGCATTTTACATTATCTCTTCATCGATTTCCTTCTAATAAATTCGTTTTTGGTCCGTGTGAAATAGCTACTAAACAAACCGATTGAAAACCTTCCGAAGTCCGATGGTACAACCGGCTATGTGCTACAAGGGAAGAATAGTTCAATCGAACGGGTTTGTGATCTCTGCCAGGAAGCTGCCTGGTTAACTTATTTGAAGAAACCCAAGAGGGATGAAGTTCAACTTCTTCCTGAAGACAGTAAATGTTCTGCGTGCAAGCTGCCGCCACGCATAGCGGAACCCAATTTATATACAGATGCCCCAGGAAGCCTGGGAGGACCGTCATCGAGGTTATAAGAGAACAGGCAAGCAGGTTGTCCCGTAATAACTGCCTCCACTCTCTTGCGGCACACTGCTACTCGTGAGTGGATGACGCAGAAATCTAAGAAAAAACAAGGTGAGAAGAGGCGACAGACAACAGCATAAAGACAAACGAGCATGGATTCGGCAATCTCAAAATCCAGCTGATAGATCAGCAGATTTGTATCCATTCGCTGAAGCTGACATCAAGCCACAGGCAACTGACGCTGAATCTGGAGGAACCTTGTATGCCGTAATCGAAACCAGGTGATGTAGATAGGAAACGGGTGCATGACATGCCGAAGCTTGCGAGTGTTCCAAATCCGGTTTCTCTAGAGAAAGATTTCCCACAATGGGGAAGTGGAAATCTCTGCTTCCAAAACGGGGGGAGATATCGCACGACCAATGGATGTCGAATTCGCTGGTGAGCCCTGCAGAGGGGTTGTTGCCAAAGAAGGCACTGGTAGCCCACGTCCCTAAGGGAAGATACCATATTACACCCGACGAGCATAGGGTGTTTCCCCCTTTCGTGGAAATGTGGCCACACCCGCGGTAGTACTGTGGAAAGTTCCTCGGGGAAAACAGAATATCTCGCCCAGCGGTCAGGCCACTTCACAGATAACAGTGGGCTGTATATGCCGTCGGGGTTCGTGGTAATCGAGGATGAACTACAAAAAGAGAATAGGCAGTGCCGCTTGGTGACGGACAACCCGATCTTTGTCAACTTGGGTGTCAGTACAGCGCCCTCAGGGAAGGATTGGCGGTGCTCGGTAGTCATAGGTCACCAGAGGTCTCCACGCGCCCCAGTGATAGAAGCCACTGCGACATCTTGCAACCACCACGAGCTTTGCTCCCGGGAACCAGACAAGACTGAACAATAAAAACACGTGGGGGTCGAGGCAAATGCGGTGGTGCCATAAGCCAAAGCGAATAGTTTTGGAAACAGGTGGGTGGAGCTACTCAAAGCCGCTGAGGAGCATGAAACCTCCATAGTTGTCGTTGCCGAAACCTGGATTTCCAAAGACGACCTTATACCGGGACTAATACAAGGTGGGTTGGCTGTATATGGGAGGAGCAAGGAAAACGGCTTTCGGGAAAAGGGGGGGCTCAGATGTCCTCATTAAGGTGGGCACAAACCTTCTGGATAGCAGACCATGGTATGCACTCGAAACATGCAAAGGTGCACTGTTACACTCACCTTCCCCAGCAGAATACGTAGTATGGCCCGTGCGTGTGAGGATCTGGGTACAAAATGTGACGGTTATTCAGACTGCGAGTAACGCGTGGCCAAGTCACGACGAATCTCAAAACCAGCAAAAGATCGATTCGTAGTTTCCGCGGTACGGGATTAACAAGTTATATGCATATAAATATGTACAAACCTCAACTGTACTGCCACAACGTCTAACAACATGGGCCAGAGTTCAACAAAGGCCAATGTCAGGTACCATCGTCGCGGCAGTCCAGATCCAAATCAAAAATATGCCACTTCACGTGATCAAAATGTAAACAAATGTTGAAGTGTAGTGATTGATGCATGTTGTGATTGTTCGAGGGTCAATAAAATAAGGAGCGTAGTCCCAACAATACAGGTATGTGGCAATAGTTAGGGAGGATTTCCGCGCACGTACCTTACAACGCCCACCAAATCCTCCCATGAAACGGTCAACATCCAAGGAGCAAATAGTGGTACTGGTTCGCTCTTACCTACCTAGGCTTTAAGTCGGTGCATACACAGGTCGTTATGGGCTCCCTCTATCGTTGGCCAGTCGCAGACACGCTTGCAGGCTTCTTGAGGTTGTGCTCTATCTCTCGACATCTTAGAGTTTAATCTGATAATGATACGACGTTATCCGTATGCAAAAAAGAACTTCGATATGATCGGGACGCGTAGACACATTACTGCCCGAACAAGAGTAAAGTACTTGGCGGGATGAAGACCGAGAATTCTTGATGAAAAATCGAGATGGCTACAGGGTACTCGAACATCAGGGGCTCGAAGTGTGATGTTATCATATTGGAAGTATGTTTGACTCACAACTTATATCTACTTGGACGCAGGCTGAATAATAATACAAGTAATTCACGGAAAATAGATATTTCTACAAACGGTCAACAAGCGCTTGTTCAAGAGTTTCCGCTTCTTCACAAACAATGCCATGTCATGTGATAAACGAGGGTTTCGACAACTAACTCCATAGTAAACCGTGAACATCGTACAAAATTAGACACAAGTATGCTTCAAAGACGGTGTGAAGGGTTGGGCCCTACGGGAGAATGCACGAGGAATAAATAAATAAATTCAGCTTCATTTGGTATCAGCAGACCTGGTTTTAGCTTGGTGTGTTGCGTCGGCTTCGCCCTCGCCATTGTCTCTTTCAAGCAGATATATCCTACGGATATCTCGCAATACGTCTCCTTTGTTCGTTTTCACCACCACCGCGTGCACGAGGCCATCGATTTTTGTACGACAGTCCTTCATCACTCCGATCGGCCAGTCGTCTTTATGTGGGTGGCTCTCCACGAGGATGACTACATTGCCGCATCTGAACGAACTCTCTTTGGAGATCCACTTTTGCAGAAGCTGTAGTTTCGGTAAGTGCTCCCTCGTCCAACGTTTCCAGAAACCCCTTGCCAAGTGGTTCACTTGTTTCCATCGAACGATATACCTCCCACGTACGGTTTTTGGTGTGGTTGCTCCTACGTTTGACCGCAGTAAAAACAAGTCGTTGGGAGTGAGAGCCGGTTCACTTTACGGGTCTGGGACGTTCGGCGCCAGGGGTCTGTTGTTCAGTATGCGTTCTACTTCTGTTAGTAAAGTAGTCAGCGTCTCGTCATAGAGGTTTTGTTATGGGGTCAGCGCCGTGAATGTTTTCCTAGTCGATCGTATCAGCTTTTCCCAAACGCCACCGCGATGACTGGCATAGGGTGGGTCGGAATGCCATTCTATCATCTTTGTTACGGTCTTGTATTTTAGCGTGGCGTAGTTCAGGCGGTTCCACCGTTTCTCTAACTCCTTATGATCCCCAACGAGATTCGAGCCATTGTCTGAGTATACTTTCTTGGAGACACCTCGCCTCGAGATGAACCTTTGAAGGGCCATTAGAAATTAATCGATGGTCATATTATCCACTACTTCAAGATGGACTGTTCCGGATCGCAAACATGTTATCAAGCAGTCATACCCCTTTCGCGTGCTCCTCTGCTGTCGTACAAGTAACGGGCCAAAGCAGTCGACGCCAATTTCCACGAACGGGCACCATCCCGGTTGAACTCTCACGGCTGGAAGGGGGGCCATCACTTGTTGGCATGCTACCGCCCTCCGGCGACGACAAGTGATGCAGTTGCCTATGACTCGCTTGACCGTCGCTGGTCCCATTGCCACCAAAAATCGTCGACGCATATTGTTCAATAAGTGGTTCAAACCTGCATGTCTCTCTTCTCGATGTAAACGGTCTATCAGGCATCTCTATATGTAGTGGCCACCAGGGATTATTATGGGGTATTATGTTTCGTACTCTAGATTTGAATTCGTCATCCGCCCTCCAACTCTCAGCAGTCCGTTGGTTCTCATAGGGTTTAGTCTTCGGATATTGCTGTACAGCAGCTGCTTCCTTTGGTGTTATTATCTATCCTGGCTAGCTCGCGGGCCTCGAACGGGAAAGCGTCCAGTTGTGGTGGGCATAGAACGTCGAGTTTCGGTTGGTTCAGCTCGCCCGGTAGTATCGTCCCCACTTTTAGTGTGTTCTGAGGTCGTGGGCCTTTCAAGATCAATAGGAGAACTTTGTATCGTGTCCACCAGACCGCGACCCTTAACATTTTTATCCAGTCGGGTAAGTGGCACAGTTTTTCTATTAGGCTTACTCTTCCCACGAAGTTTGTAGCCAGTATCAGTCTTTTGGTCTCGATATCGCCATCATCAGGCTTAGGTATTAGAAGCAGTGGCCACATCTCTTTAGCTGCAGTTATGAAGTCCGGTCCCATTGTCCACATCCGCAACCACTCTAGTATTTTTAGGCCCCTTGAGCAGAAGTCGGCCGGGTTACTGGCGGATTTTACATAGTGCCATTGATCGGTTTTAGTTTACCCGTGGATTAAAGTGAGTCGGTTGGCCACGAAAGCTTTTAAACGAGTGGTAATGTTATTTATGTGATGTAGTACCGTGGCTGAGTTCGTCCGAAAGTTTGTTCCCAGTTTATCCGGTCGAAGCATCTCCTAACAAGCCTCGCGGCTTTCACGGCCAGTACTGCTGCCGTCTTTTCCAGCCTTGGAATGGACACTGTTTTCAGTGGAGCCACTCTCGCCTCTGGCTGTGCCGTCCACCACTTGCGTCAACCCAGCAACCGTAAGCCACTATCCCGTAGCCTATTTCTGATGCATCAGAAAAAAAGTGGAATTGGGAGTCGTTTGTGCACTTGACTCCTGCCAAGCATTTTTGTATTTTGATCTCACCATGTTGCTCCAGGTTGTGCAGCCGGTCGAGCCATCGCTTATCGTCGTCATCCTGGAGAGGTTCGTCCCAACCCGTCCCTCTCTGGCACAGTTATTGAAGCGAGCACTTTCCCGGTAATAACCATGGCGAAACGAAACCTAGGGGATCATAGAGGCTTGAGACTGATGATGGGATTCCTCTCGGTGTGACTGGTCGTTTGGGTAGGTCCAGGGTGAAAATGAATTCGTCACCTCCGGGTTTCCATTGAAGACCAAGCATGCGCTCCGTTTGTCAAGAGGATTCTAAAAGCTCTCTCATACACTCCGTTTTCTCGGACTTCGGGATAGCATTGAGCACCTCTTGGCTGTTTGAAGTCCATTTAGTGAGGTTGAATCCCCCGGCTTTTAGAGTGGCGATCAGTTCGGTCATCTAAAGAATAGCAGTATTTGGGTCGTCAAAGGAACACAGTAAGTCGTCCGCGTAGAAGTGGTCGACTGCTCTCCCTAACAGATTGCCGGTGCCGCCAAAACGCTTGAGGATTTCCCGGAGGGCAAACTTGGCACGGAAGGGGGATGATACAGTCCAAGAGGGTTGAACGGTCAGCCTGTACTGGTCAGGTGTGCGATTTGCGTCGCTTTCAGACCACCAGAGAAGACGAAAGGCGTCCCTATCTTCAACGGGCATCTCCACTTGTGGAAACATTCCACGGATGTCGGCAGAGACGGCCACTTTTCCCAGCCGGAAACGACATAAAAACTCGACCAATGGTGTTGTCCAGTCTGGGCCCTGTAGTATGTGATCGTTGAGTGACACACCCTGACATTTCGCGGCACAGTCGAAAAACCATCCTGAACTTGCCTGGTTTCTTTGGGTTCATGACCGGGTGATGAGGTAGGTACCACCTCAAATTTGCGCTGATAACCGCTGTATCCACTCTTTCTTTATAACCCAAGTCCATTTTATGTTGCGTTGCTCGCGAGTATTCTATCCCTAATTGTGATTTTCGAATTAGCCTGGTTTTGAGGAAGAATAATCTTTTCGGAGCCATCTATCTGCTGTTTGGCATAGGTTTCATGTTGGGTCTACACGGGACAGGAACCTCGAATCGACCTATTACACGCTTGGCATTCTCGGTTACCATTTTCAAAGATTACCTATCTTATCGTGATCTGTCATCTCTATTAATGGCCAGGCCGGCAAACTCGGTGCTATACAGCTGTTAGAATGCTTGTTCAATGTTTGCCGTTTCCAACGAAGTGCAGTTGATTTGGATTAGTTTGCCGCATCTTCCATCTGTTCTGCCATATAAAGTCCAGCCGAATATAGTGCGTACTGCATAGGGTGCTTTGCGGATTCCTATTCCTTGATCCAGGACCCAACGCGCTTCCGGTACATCACAACCGATCAGCAGATCAATCTCGTTATTCTGCCACTCCTCGATCGTAACCCCGTCGAGATGCCGGCACTCAGTCAGAATCGATTGCACCCTTTATGGTGGATTCATCCAGAGTTTCTGCTCTATCGTTGTTGACCAAGGAAACGAGTCACAGGTGCAGTTTGGTCTCCTGGATAGTCTGGCAGCCACTCACTGTGCTCACTGCTAATGAAGATTTATTCCCTCCGATGGCATATCTCTCTGCAAAATCCTTCCTTACTAGAGTAGTATCCGAGCCACTACCTACGAAGGCCAACGCTCTTACAACCCCAACTGGGGTTCCTACGCCAACTGCTATTACTCCCAGGCGAATGGGTTTGTTAGTAGAGCGAGACACTGAGCAGACCGCACTTGGCCTCGAGGTTTCCTTGGCATTCAGTTTCTGGCATTTGTGTAGTAGGTAATGGTGCTTTCTGTGGCATCTATCCTGACTACAGCTGGGTTTCGTTCGGCACACCGCTGTTCGATGTGAACTGTTGAGACAGACGAAGCACGAGCCTAGTCTTTTAGTCATTTCCCATCGTCCGTCGACGTCTACTTTGAGGAATCGAGGACATTCCCCTATGCGATGAGGCGCCCCACAAAACGTACACATTGGAAAGTTTTCACCTTCGCCAGATAATGCGCATGTGTTTGCCCATGGTTGGCTCCTACTTGGTTCCCTGGTCCAGCTTTGCGTCTTCGTAATCCTAGATAATTTTCCCGTCTCGCGCAAAAGTTGAACGAAACGACTGTTTGCTATTCGGGCATGACGGTCCATAAACTGCGTCAGGTCTTCAAGCGTGGTTTTTTTGCTCAAATCTACTGATCCCCTCGGCTTTCTTAGCCCATCTACCCTGTAGTTCTGTGGGTAAACTGCACACTATGGTCTCCAGTGTGTGCAGTGCGTTTAGGCCCGATCGGTAATTGAGGTGACACAATGCGGTGCTGCAGTTCTGCATTTTTAACACCAAGATAGCTGAAGAGCCCGACTCGCCTTTGGAAAGTTTTGCCTCTGATAATACACCATCGATCAAATTCGGGGCGACTTTAAATGGTTGATCAGATAGGTCTTTCAGTATTCCACGTGCCCGAGTGTAACCTTCTTCGGGGTCCAGCATCGAGCACCCGTCGATTGCTTCCTGGGTCTTCCACGACAGTGAAGCAGTAAATACAAAAATCTCTGTCCTGGATCGGATACTCTCCTTTCCACAAAGTTCTCGTACTTTTTAACGAACTTAAAGTACTTTTCTGCGCTCCCGTCGAATGGGAGCATTTCCACTCTTAGTAAGTCAGTAGCGTGAGTTACGCCTGTACAAGTGGACTTTAATCGTTCCACGGAACTGCTAGGCTGAATTGACAAATGCTCCATGGTCTCCAAAGCCACCTCTCGCTCCTGTCTTTGGAGTCGATCTTTCCTGACAGATTCAGCTTCTTTCCCAGCCTGCCTAAGTCGGGTTTCTAACTGAACTATTCTCAATCGATAGATATTATCACCTTTAAATTCTATACAACTAGCTGAAATACATGAAATTGCACTGACAGGACTAGTAGACTTAGCAATATTTAAGGAATCAGTATCACCCAAAAATACCACAGGGACCTGCCGGGTTACTTCCTGTCCATCTTCGGTTTGTCTTTGTCCTCTTCTAGGCATTTCTGATTGATTTTCTCTTGGTGATTCCAAGTTGAGTACTGTAACAGCTATCCCGACGGTGAGTAACGCGTGGCCAAGTCACGACGAATCTCAAAACCAGCAAAAGATCGATTCGTAGTTTCCGCGGTACGGGATTAACAAGTTATATGCATATAAATATGTACAAACCTCAACTGTACTGCCACAACGTCTAACAACATGGGCCAGAGTTCAACAAAGGCCAATGTCAGGTACCATCGTCGCGGCAGTCCAGGTCCAAATCAAAAATATGCCACTTCACGTGATCAAAATGTAAACAAATGTTGAAGTGTAGTGATTGATGCATGTTGTGATTGTTCGAGGGTCAATAAAATAAAGAGCATAGTCTCAACAATACAGGTATGTGGCAATAGCTAGGGAGGATTTCCACGCAGTTACGTTACAAAAAACGAGATGATGATATTTGACTTCTGCGAGTGCCTACCTATTAAGTAAAAGAGGCTAATAAGGCCCTCAAATTTAGGGGCTTCAGCCTACGACACAAACTGCGTCGTTGAGACGCGTATCCCAAGGCCCAACGGGAGGGCTATCTACAGTGTCTGCCTCCAAATATCCTGTTCCAACGCGCAAGGGGAGATACCAGATATACAAATGACTACCCTGTCCTTGATGGATCTAGTGACATCGAATCGTATGAACCGCGCGGCACAACTCCAGGTTCACCCTCTTTTGGGTAAAGGCGACTATAACTGTCAAGACCCTTTTGCATGGGTCAAACCTGAGTTGCCTCGAGGCCGATTATAAGCTTGCGAATATGAACATTGCTAGGCCTCAAATTAGAGCAGTCGATCAAAAGTGGGGTATAGCGAGGATGCTGCCTTGGAGTAATGATGGCTGGTGATGCAAAGGTCTCTTGTTACCCCACACGAGTGTGCTGTTTTGAAGCGTAGGAGATGTGAAGTCATGCAGGCACAGTGGAGGGCCGCATTAAGCAATCAATCGAGAGCGGTAACCACAGTTGGACTCTCTTTAGGGGTTCCGAGATTTTCCAGGCTTGGAACTGCTAAGCCGAGCATAGAAATGAAGCGGGGACCCCTTGAAATCTGCTGCCTCCAAGTGCCGTAGTACGGTCGGAGGTGGGTGTCTCAGTCCCCGCGATGACTACCTGTCCTGAACGCCTCTCGAAACGCTCCCAAGTAACCGTGCTTCTAACGTAGCCTCTGCTGAGGAGGTCCTACTCACTGCCTTCTCGTGGCTGAGGTGTTCCCACCAAAGTGGTAGGACGAAAGCTGGTGCCCGGCGCTCTCCTGGGATTGGCTGACTAATAGTCGGTCCAGAGGAGATGGCTGAACCCTGGTTTCCAACCGGTCAGGGTTGGAGTACCAGCAGTACCACCGTAAGCTTGCCGGCATCAGCTGCGGAGGGGTGCACCGGGCACCCAGGACGTCTGACCCCATACGGAGGGCGTATGAACTGAGAAATCAGCCACCAGCTCCCATTGGGATAAGGACCCCACTTCTTGTCCCTCTGCCTTGCGGGTTATTCCAGGCAGCTGAAGGCTCCTTTTGTGAACCCCCAAAGAGACCACCTGCTTTGGCTGGGGCAACTTTGCGGTATTGCGGCCAAAAAATATCGTGAACTCAGCCTGTCTTCCCTTCCTCCGAGATTTTTCCATGCTTTACTTGTCACAGAATGGAACCAGACGGCTGTGAAACATAAATATATCCACAAGTTTCGCAGTAGGTTCGAAAACTACCGTAATAGGCTGCCGGAAGAGATAAACAACTGGGGATGGTTCAGATATTCAAGGGGGCCCTAGATGTTAGGTGGAACGAATTTATTCGTGACAGTAAGCTCTGGCCGAGTAAGCAACACTGAGGTCAGAAGTCGAGTATTGGGTACCACTTAAGGGAGTTCTCTATAGCAGTGTGTCCAGCCAGTGGGCTTCTTCGGTTGAGGAGCGTGTTACATATGGCGGGCGCACGTCTACCGTACCGCGCCCTGCATTCCTCTCTTCCTCGGGCAAGGAAGAAGCCACTTTGAAGTTAACAGATGACTCGGCCTCGAGGAGTGAGAAGATGCACATCTAGCTGAGGAAGGTGGGCGCCTCACTTCTTCGTAGTTGGGGTCCGAAAGACCCCTCAACCAGTTGACTGAAGACACTGGAGGATATGGCAGCGGGCCGTGATTTGTGGTGATCGCGCTGTCACTCTCGGTCAAATCAAGCTCTGGAAAGCGTGCATGGACAACGGAATCCGGCTTTAGTTAGCTGGTCGGCAGTGGAGTCGGAAACCCGGGATGGTTTAACCTGAGAGGTATTGTCGGTTTTATGCTGCGAGTTCATTCAGCCAGGGTCGGGCAGAGGTACTGAGGGCTTGTCCCGTGGGCTTTTTTGGGGCGTAGGAGGGGGGAGTTGGAGGGGGTGGGGGGGGGGGTAGGGCACATCTAGCACTAGGGTCGGGTCGCGTCTGTATAGAGGAATTCATCCGTTACTGAGGGGATGTAGTGCTTGAATCCTATACCTTCGCAGCCAGAATGATCTCTATTACTTAGGTGGTTCTCTTTCCTCCTTTTTCCAGAGGGGTGGGGGAGCGTGCTTACCCCATGGTGCCTGTTTTCTATTTCTCCTCTGCCCGCCATTCTTTGCGAGTGACCCATGGGGTCTGCCACTGCTAGGAATGGCTGTCTTATCTCCTTATATTAAGACAACCACCGACCTGTAGTCTTTTGCCCATCGGCGGTGTCGCGGCCTTTACCTGTGGAAGAGGGATAACGTGGATAGCGGACTCAGTGAATTATTCAAGCACTCGGAGAATGCATTGCTGATCGCTGTCTCCAGACAAGGTCGGAGTCCGACGACCTCTAGTTTATACGTGAGTCATCTGCTGTCAGCACAAGCTGTATTGATACCTCGAGGCAAGTCATTGATCGTTATTCGTTTTGGAGGTTCAAGGATATGGTGCCGCAATCCTAGTGATCAAACTCGTTTTCGTAGACCAACTCTTTGGTGACAATCCGGCCGGCAAAAAGGATCACTTTGGAAGCAGTCAAGAAGTGATCCAGCGGGCCTCAGAATTGAGAGACAGAGTGACTTTCGCAGATGTTCATAAGGAGTTTGTTTCATAAGTTTTGGAAGTTTATATGGGGGAGAACTTAGATCTCAAGGCTAATTCTGATCTACGAATAGAAATCTGCTGTGTACCATGGCTTGGGGGTAGTTCGTGCAGGGAGTTATGCGGATGGGTTCGTATTTGAAAGGGTCGTACGGTGGTTCAGTTTAAACCAAAAACACAAATTGAGCTTCATGCGAAGAAGCCACAGAGGTCAAAACTAAGTTGCGCGCGTCGATCCTTTTAACACAAACTGGAGGGAAATTCCGCCGAGTGTTTAATAAATTGCCCCTGCACAGACTCCCGAGAAATGCAATCAGATTCTGTCATGTTGCTGAAGATAGTAGGACAGTGTCCAGAGAGAGGCCTGGAGTAAGACTTCAGATGACCAGTTTGCAATCATTTGATCGGAAAGTTCTGGAGCTGAGGCCAAAGGTTCCCTTCGTCGTGGCAGTCTTAAGTGAAGCATACTCAGAAAACCTAATGGTACAA